>OY756418.1:6291250-7782500 GCA_963576865.1 Anania hortulata | reverse complement strand
TCATAAAAACAAACAACTTTTATTATGGAACCAACTCTGAAATCGCGAAATAAAAAATCTGTTTCATACATTATATAATATAGTCGAGTAATTATTGAACTTTTGTACGAAAAACCCTTTTTTTGCGATTTTAGTTGGTTCCATAATAAAAATTGTTTGTTTTTATGAGTGGAATCACCTTCCCGCGGGAAAAGAACCACTAAATTTCACGGTGTATGTATAAAAATGAATCTCTATTTCCCTTGGTCATCGCATCACGCGTGAACGGGTGGAACAATTTCGCTAATTCTTTTTTTTTTTGTTATTATAGTCAGAAGAAGGTTCTTTTGTAAGAAAAAATTAAGAAAGTTGCGCAGAAAATCCTTTATAAATAAACTAACGACCACGCAAAGAAAGTTGCGGGCAACAGCTAGTTTACAATAAAATGTTTGCGCATTATTTTGATTTTAAATAGGCGTTTTGATTATATTTTTTGGGTTTTGTATTTACTATCTTTATTTTTGTTTATTTTAATTTTAATCTATTAATGTTGTAGATAAACTGGCTGAAGTGAACGCCCTCTGTTATTTTAAATTCTGTGTTTAAAAAATATTAAAAGGAGGCGTGTCGTAAGAGGCGACTAATTCCTGTAGCACGAGACGGGCAGCAGCGTCTGCGTGCGAAATGTAATAAAAAACTGCGCTCGCCAACCCGTTTGCCAAGCGTGGCGAGTATTGGCAATCCCCCCGATGATAGGTCATTGGAGGAGGCCTGTGTTCAGCAGTGGACTTCCTATGGCTGAAATGATGATTTAAAAAATATGTTAATTGACACATTACATTTTCCTATTTACAATATCAAATTTAATGTACATTTAGATCTTCTAGAATTCTAGAGTTATATTACAATGATTGTGAATAATAACGAATGTCAATAAGTCATGTTTCATAATTAATATTAATTAGTTATAGCAACAAACATATAATTTATATGCGGCCTTCTTGAGCAAGAGAGAAGCGTGGATGTAAGAGCCACTGCTCACACTCCTACGATTAAGCTCTTTATTGAAGATGACACTGTTATAATGTTTTTTAGTCTTGTAACACCTTTAAATTCAAATTCAAAATTTTATTTGCAAAAAAACACGATTATGACAGGATGGTAACAACAGATATATAATAGTGTATGTGTTCAATCGTGCTCGCAGATGTGGAAATTTTAATTATGTAAAATTAACATCCAGCTTGGTCAAGTAATAAAATAAATGAAACAGAATACAGTTGAATAGGCTAGTTTCCTGGGTCAAAAAAAGATTATTCTATGTACATCAGCTAGATTATCAAAAAATATTGGACCCATATTTTGTCTTTTGTCAATAAAACAAAAAATTACGAAAATAAAGCGCATCAAAGTGAGCACGTGACGTCACGCCTTGCTAAAAAGTGTCGCAAGGCGTGACGTTACTTGGAACTTTAACGGGCTATATCTTCATATTTTTTTGTTTGATTGAGAAAAGAAAAAATACGGATCCAATATTTTCTGTTAATCTAACTGACGGACTAATTTTTTTAGGAAACTAGCCAATTGAATTAGTCATAATACCTAATAATTAATGTATCCAATTAAAATAATCCCTATAACTATAAAATTGAGTTGTAAATTGACGGTCATATGCTATAAGCGTCCGTCACTTATGATAAATGCTTGGTCACATTGGACATTTATTGTCACGATGGTCACATATTTTTTTAGGATAAATTAAAAAAAAAGAATTTCTCTAAAGTAAGTCTTAAATGTTAAGTATTTGACAATAAAAACATACAATAAAATATGTAATTGGATCTGGATTGAACTCAAAAAAAAACTCGCGCGTAACGATACGACGCTTTTTAGCTTGTTCGTGCATAAAGATAAATTAATTTTAGAAATATCATTTCGTTATAGATCATCACTACTAAAGCCTTTCTTTCTTATAATAATACACTTTTTTGTGACCAAATTTTTTATTTTATAGTTTGTCAACACAATTGATTATGACGTTAGTGACAATAAATGTCCAAAATGTCCGGTCACATTGAGAAAATGTCCAATTTGCTCGGTCATTTGGTCAGACATATATAACGTGACGGACACTTTACAACTCTACTATAAAACATTTAATTCAAGTGTCCACTATGAACGTCGTCTGAAAGAGATCGCTTCTAGTTATATAATTCTAAAAACGCGTTTTTTGGACTCTACTGATCATGAAGAAAGAAAGAAATAGTATTTATTGCATAAAATATGGTAGTACTCGTACAGGTGGTCACAATAATAATGTCCGCATATTTTACCGCGATTCGGCATGCAAAATTTTAACACATTTTAACTTTAAATTTAAAATTACAATAATAGCCGATAGTTCACTGAGTAATAACAAGTAATAATAATTCTATCAATAAAATACTTGAAATGTCATAAAGAAAGCCTAGAGACTGTTTTTAATTTTTTATAGTCAATATTCAGGAATCGACTTTTACAGTTTTATGTATTATACATATATATAGATGACACTGTAATAATGTTTTTTTGAGTATTTAACCCCGGGATTGATTCAACTGTCCTCTATCTAAAGGTTGTCTGAAAGAGATCGCTTCTAGGTATAAAACCGTCAGGATTCTGGAAATTTAAATGTTTTTTCCCTGTTATTTGTTTGTTTTGCGTGGCATGTAATAAAGAATTTAAATGTCTATCAAACTGTAACTTATCTATGTTTAAAAATGTATGAAAAATCTATTTGTGTTCCCTTTTTCATTTTTCAATTAATGTTGAGGTAAGAGATATGTGTACAATCATTACTATGTTTAATGTATATGTATATATTTTATGTATGTATCGTATTGTTATGTATGTATCTATATTTATCTAGTCTGCGTTTGTTTTGTCAGTATCTGTCTAATAATAATTTTTTTTCGTTGCACTGTCTGTACCATCTCTGTTTCGCCCCGTGGTTGGCTGGTACGAATACCAGTTTTTGGCATTAAGTCTACCATTTGTACAACTATTTTTTGTACCACTATTTTTAGTGGTGTCCTTGTGCTGACAAGATATTAGTGACGTCATAGACCAAAATGGGAATTCTTCTTCTTATATGCTTCATGTCATTCTTTCCAAAATCGTTCCATGTGATGTTCATGACATAGATGTACAATTCGTCTGTCACTCCATACGTCATTTGTCAAAAATGTCGTCAAGCTCTTAAGTATACAATTAATAAGATCCAAAATATCATCTGTCAATAGGGAACCTTACTGCACATTTATTCCGATAGGTGTCGCATTGTGTTCGGTCTTGCCCGTGTGATTATTTGATCAATGGTTCTGACACTGCTTCCACTGATCAAATAATCACTACGAAAAATTATGATCAGGTGTCATACGTGTGTCAAACTTGCGTCATACTTAACGATCACAAAAAAATAACTTTGACATTTAAGTGGACTTTAGTTGACAACGGTTGACCAGACCAAACACGGTGGCGCCATCTGAGATTAGCTTTGCCTATGTTTCCCCATTGCGTTATTATTATTATTATTATTTTTTAAATAAATTGAATAAATAAATATTGGACAACATCTCATAGGTACATTGCTCTGGTCCTAGGGTAAGTAGCCTAAGCACTTGTGTTACAGAAACCAGAAACAACAATGGCACCACAACACCCAGACCCGAGACAATATAGATATAATGTTAGCGTGTATATATTTTTTTCTTGCTGCACCGCCTGTATTTCTCTGTTTGATCGCTGGTTGACTGGTAGAGAATGCTTCTTAGCATTAAGTCCGCCATTTGTACAATTATTTTTAAATGTGCAATAAAGTATAAATAAATAAATAAAATAAATAAACATAGAAAAGTTATTTTTCTACATTGACCGACCGGGAATCGAACCCGGGACTTCAGAGAGAGCGACACCAAGTCCGGTAAGCTCGCCTCTCTGGTACGGAGGTCGTCACAATTATGTCTTATAAACGCCGTGACGAACAGTCACATGTGTAAGCGCCTTAACATTAACAAATAAATCAATATGGTAATAAATTAAAGCATAGCTAAACTGAAACTATAGAATTACGGAAACTATAGATAATTGCATCTTGTCTAGACAAATTATGTTATTTTCTTATAAATTTACGGTCTATTGGAAATCTAATATCTTAACATAGATACTAGATAATTTGTTGTAACACACAATGTATTTATTTTATATAAAATCTTTTGCCATTTCAAGAAAGGGGCCTCCTACCACTTTTACTCAGACTATACTTAAGGCCCATGTAGTCGCCAAATGTAAACTAGCATGTGATTTCAAAAGCCTACTACTTAAGCCCCGTTTGTCAGAAAAATATTTTAAAAATACGCAAAAAATTGTCAAAACCTACACAATATTCTGAGCATAGCATTTGTTTCTAATACTTATATACTTGGAAACAAAAAAATATTGAAATCATAGAAAAAACTAGCAAAAAAGATGTTAATTCTCCTTCTTCTATTAAACCGCTTAACCGATTTAATTCGTTTATACGTCGATTGATAGGCCAACATTATAGCTACAAACTGAGCATAGGATTTTTTATTCTAACAATGGCGTCCATGCGAAACGTATTATTTTCCTCAATTTTCGCAACCTAAAGACGTAGCGACTGTCGTAACAGCCACGTTTCATTGCGCGCTGTTATGAACCGTATTTTAATGAGTTTTCGTGCTATATTCGTATTAACATTCGTCAAGGCGCTAATTTAGGGGCAATGCTCGCCTTATAAGGAGACCCAGCCTTTCCTGTGTTATTGATGTTGAAGGATGCCGATTTTTTAAATTATTTTTATCATCTCTCAGTCTTTTGGGAGTGATTGCTATTTTTAAATTACTCGAATTAGTGTCAAAAGGTAGAACCTGAACTGCAAAGATGACGAAAAGTACTATAACATTAGGCTCAGATATTACGTTATCATCCGTTTAATCGTTAGTTATTTTCTATTTTTTGTTTGCTATATTGAAAATAGAGGTCTGTAATAAGTATCCTTCGTGTAAGTTTTCCGCCATGTGAGACCCACCTGATAAGTAACAAATTCTCCTACCCACCGTCTTCATATAGATATTATTATATCAATCAGTCAGTTGAATTAACAGAAAATATTGGACACGTATTTTTTCTTTTCTGAATCAAACAAAAAATGATGAAGATATAGCCCGTTAAAGTTCCGCGTAACGTCACGCCTTGCTACACTTATTAGCAAGACGTGACGGCACGTGCTCACTTTGATGCGCTTTATCTTCGCCATTTTTTGGTTGATTGACAAAAGACAAAATATGGGTCCAATATTTTTTGATAATCTAACTGACGGACTAAATAGAATAATCATTTTTTGACCCAGAAAACTAGCCTATGGCAAATTGCAGCAATAACACTGTTTTATTACGTCTGTACGGATAGAACTGATACTTTTATAGTAACTCTTATTTTATTTTATATCTTAGTAACTCTAAAGGTGCTTCTAGCTCACTGGCAACAACGCTTTTTTAGTAATTACCAAAGTTAAGCCACCTACGCCGCGGTTGTAATTGGATGAGTGACCACTCCAACCATAAACAGTGACATTTATCATAAGCATCTCTGTGCTTCGTAAGGCACGTTAAAAGTTGGTCCTGGCTCATATAGCTTGATACTAGGTCGTGAAGCCTAGTCAGAGGCCTTCGGGTGGCTTAATAACATCTGACAGTAAGGTTTAGTCACTGCCAAGCGGCCTTACAACACCCTTCCTCCAATCCGCACTAGGCCCACGTGGCGGAGTACGATTCAAACCACCACATAGTTGTGGTAAGGCCTGTGCCCAGCAGTGGGACGTATAAAGGCATACTTTACTTTTTTACTTTATTGTACAAAACCACTGATTTTATTATATTTTCATGCATAGCTTCCATTTTGTCCGATAGCTTGCGACTAAATGGCACGTGTGAACAGTTGTTTGCCTTGAGCATCTTTATTTCAAAAATAAGCATGCTTATTACTAGCAAATGTGAACAGTGACATGAGCATGCCACTAATAAGCATGCTTTAAGCATGCTCTTTTATGAGCATGTCTGTCAGTACCTTAATGCAGTTAAAACCATTCTACTTAAGCAATTATGACTTGTTAAACTATCTCATCAAAACTACAAATAAAAACAAAAACATTTCACACTAATTACTATAATTAATCACAAACTTTTTTGCAAACGACTCAAAAGTAAAAGTGAAGTCGTTATAACGAGATAAATTGTCGAAATATTTTTAATTCTTGGTAACTTACACTTACTTATGACTAAATGTGTGTTATTTCATTCAATTATATTTTTGTTATGTAATACTTGCTTTTTGCACAACTTTGTACTTACAATTCGTTTTTCTGCGCTAGCAAATGTTAACAACCTTCAAACTATCTGTATTGCTGTAAGCTAAACGAGTCTAAAATTAGTGGTACGTGGTCTAATTTGAATAAAATTACTTGCTGCTATCATATTGATACTACTTTTACTAAGGTTGCAACTTCGAAATTCATCATCATCATCATCATTTCAGCCAAGGCCGGATACAAATCCAACAAATCAAAGATCATAAAATCGGTCCAGCCGTTCTTTATTTAATTCTAAGAAAGATAACCTTGTAACCACATTTAGATACATCAAAGTTAACCCATTTTTGTTAAATGTCTTTCAAAAAAAGGTTTTTTTTTTGTCTTTGTGTACAAATTCAATCGGCTGTTTGGTAATTTTGTATGGAAAGACGATAAATTCACATGCAAATTTGCAAAAGTCATAGAATAAAAGTTGTTCACCATGATTTATAGAATATGCTGTGGTTACCAGGTTATCCTTGAGCTCCGGGACAGCCTGTATGATTATCATCATTTCATCATCAGGAGTACGACGTCCACTGCTGAACATACGCCTCCCCCAGTGACTTCTAGATTGGCCGGTTGGAAGCGGCCCGCATCCAGCGGCTTCCTGCAACCTTTACCAGGTCGTCTGTCCACCTTGTGGGTAGACGTCCTACGCTGCGCTTGCGCGCTTGGTACGTGGCCTCCATTCCAGAACCTTTCTGCCCCATCGGCCGTCAGTTCTACGTGCAATGTGCCCCGCCCACTGCCACTTCAGCTTGCTAATCCGTTGGGCTATGTCAGCGACTTTTGTTCATTTACGAATCTCCTTATTCCTGATTCGATCTTGCAAAGAAACACCAAGCATTAACACCCTGTATAACTCAATGTTATTAGGATTTCCACACACAGTCTCATCCTATTCCTATCCTATTGTTTTTGAAAATTGTTTTAACAGCGTTACATAGTTAATTTTTTTGCTGTTACATTTGTTTCGTGTATACTTACTGTTTGTTGTGTATTATGCTTAGGCACACCGGGCGGCCGCACTCTCACCTCAGCTGGCATCCGCAGAATACCAGTGGTCGTGACGTGCTCTCTGCCGTCACGACTTTATACTGAGCGGATACCATTTTGGTACCTGACCGTATTAATGTACTTAATATTTTGTAAGACTCATTGTAATGTCTGTCTTGTACCAAATAAATGATTTTCTATTTCTATTTCTATTTCTATATTTAACCTCTTTATGATTGTTTCTTTTCTAACACAGTCATAATAAGGTCAGATGACAATCGCACCAAATTGCTTATTAACATCTTAGAACTCGTTGATGTCGTTTGTAGGGAGAAAGACAGAGGATGACAGATTGAAAAGACTTTATAATAATAATAATTAATAATAATTTATTTCTTATGACAGATTACAATGATGATTAATTATTGTTAGTACACGCTTAAAACTAGAGATGCGCCGGGTAGCACTTTTGCCGAGTAACGAGTACCGACCGAGTTTTACTCGGTTCATTTTTTTTCCAACCGAGTACTCGGCGAGTAACTCGGTTCAATCAAATTCCTGTTTCGGGCGCGTAAACAAGTACAAGATTGTGTGTAGGAGGTGTGTAGTACCTGGTTATTGTTGACATAATAAGTTCACGAAAAAGATCACGAATTTGGACATTTTACGATGAGATTGAAGAAGATAAATTAAAGTGAAATGTACCTTATGCAATTCTCTGATTTCACATAGTAGTGTTGGACGAAAGGCTTCTTCGGTGGCAATGTTAAACCATGTTAAAATGAAACACAAAAGAATAACACTTGTTTTAATTCTACTAAAATATATTGTTTTACTTAAACCGAGTATACTCGGCCTTAAAACCGAATTATTCCGCCAAGTACGAGTATTAAAAAACTCGCCGAGTACGCAGAGTACCGAGTATTAACCGAGTACTCGGCCCATCTCAACTTAAAACTATATTAGTAGCCATTGGATATTTAAATTGTATTATTTAATTGCCCCAATTACTAATTTGATTAAGACTGACTGGATTTAACAGTCATACTTATCTGATATTGCTTTCAGAACGCCGTTACTGCTGCCAAAAAATAAGGAGACAGTTTCCGCCCCATATGGGCCAATAATGTTATTATTGACGTTCATAAGTGGCAGTTTTCTGTCCTAAACTGAATAAATGATTTTTGACTTTGACTTTGACTTTGACTTTGACTTTGACTTTGACTTTGACTTTGACTTTGACATCACGCACTCTGTGTAATAGTAATGTCATGCGTTTGCGTCTAATCGCGTAAAAATCATCAGTTCGCGCATCGGCAAACATCGCCGATAATATTTGAGGGTACAATAATATGGAAAAGAATGCCAGAGGATTGAACTCAGTGGCGTGCACTAGGAGATAATCAGCAGTGAACTGACGTGGCTGATTTTATTTTATTTATTTATTAGCTTTCCCCGCGTTCAGTTCGGTCTGTCAGCCCCCCTACTACTGAAACTACTACGTCATGACTACTGAAACACGATATTATGTAGCAATATATCGACATCATCATCATCATCATCATTTCAGCCATAGGACTTCCACTGCTGAACATAGGCCTCCCCCAATGACATTAATCGGGGGGGATTTCCAATACTCGCCACGCTTGGCAGGCAGTTTTTTATGAGATTTCGCACTCATACGCTGTTGCCCGTTTTGAGCTACCGGAATTAGTCGCCCCTTACGACACGCCTCCTGTTGGCGGTGGGGAAGTATTCTTTACGGCACCAACTGCAATATATCGACACTAACTGTATAAATATGATAGACAAAGCCGCCACGTTGAATCGCCGTGTGTGTGTAATAAAAAAACGCGCCACGCTTGGCAGGCAGTTTTTTATGAGATTTCGCACTCATACGCTGCTGCCCGTTTTGTGCTACAGGAATTAGTCGCCTCTTACGACACGCCTCTTGTTGGCGGTGGGGATGTATTCTTTACGGCACCAACTGCAATATATCGACACCAACTGTAAAAATATGATAGACAAAGCCGCCACGTTGAATCGCCGTGTGTGTGTAATAAAAATTCAACATGGCGGCAATCTACCATATTTGAAAAATATACAGTTTGTGTCGATAAATCGCTATACCATATCGTGTTATTTTGGTCATGCTAGGGGCTTTGTTTAGTCTCTATCAACTGCGTATTCTAACTCCATGCATTTCTAATATTAGTAAGTCCAATCTAATAGTAGTAAGATAGATTATCAAAGCATTGTTTTTATCGTAAAACATGTTTTATTATTAGGCAATCCTGTCGCAAGGAAATTAATATGCACAGTTTATTTTAAGCTTAATGTTAAACTGGTTTACGGTATCAAAATAATTCCATACAGGGTGTCATCGATTGTGTTTCTGATGCTATAACAAATTCCTGCGAGTGTTTATTACTGACGAACCGTTTTTAGGGTTCCGTATTAAAAGACGACCTCGGGTGTCGCTATCTCTGAGGTCTCGGGTTCGATTCCCGGTCGGGTCAATGTAGAAAAAAATATTTTCTTTACTGTTTTGGGTCTGGGTGTTGTGGTACCGTCGTTGTTTTTGATTTCTGTAACACAAGTGCTTTGGCTACTTACTATAGGATCAGAGCAATGTATGTGATGTTGTCCAATATTTATAAAAAAAAATATATATTTAAAAAATACTTTGGATGACTTTAGACATCTCAATATTAATATGTTTGAATCAATATTGTGTAACTGGCTTGAGGTTAAGAGAATTTATGGCACTTTTCAACCGACTTCAAAAAAGGAGGAGGTTCTCAATTCGTCGGTATCTTTTTTTTTTTTTTTTTTTTTTTTTTATGTATGTTCAGCGATCATTCCGTACTGCGTTGACCGATTTCGATAATTATTTTTTTGTTTGAAAGGTAAAACTTTCAGAATGGTCCCATATAAATTTGGTTAAATTCTGATGATGGGATCTATAAGAAAATCATCAAACATTGCATAAACTCCGTACCACGCCAACTGATTTTAGTATATATCTCTGCCAAATGTGGACCGATTTTGATGATTCTTTTTTTAATGAATAGCTTATACTTCAAAGATACTATATAAAACTTTTTGGAAAAAATTTCACCCCTAAGGGTGGAAAAATAGGAAATGAAATCGGTGTTCAGCAGTTAAATTATGTTTGCACTCGTAAGATTTGTTTTGATTGTGATTTATCACTAAAATGGATGAAATAAGTTAATTTTATAAAAAAAATAAAAACCGACTTCAAAAATCTAAAACGCTAAAAATAATCTTAACACTTAAGTACCTAATCAGTTACTTTTGGAGTCGGTGCCAGTCATTGAGAGACCAATGTTTTCGTTTGCACCGACTCCAAAAGTAACTGATTAGGTACTTAAGTGTTAAGATTATTTTTAGCGTTTTAGATTTTTGAAGTCGGTTTTTATTTTTTTTATAAAATTAATTTAATTGATTGTTAATTTTAAATAAGTATTTTTTTAAATCTCAATACTCAATACTCAATAATTTATTGCAAAACCATAATGTTAACCATAATCTGACATCTTTTATACTGTAGTGCTTCAATTTCTTATTGACTTACTGAATTAATGTTATTATAATATACAGGATTATTTGTAAAACATCAACAACCTAGGGGCTGATTCTGGTGATCAAATAAATCATTTTTTTATATGGGACCAACAGTGTACCTAATCTTAAAAAATATCACTGCTTCATACAAATTAATGTCCGTTTTTTTGTGAATATAAGCGATAATATTCATTTATTCAGGAAAGATCCTTTTTTTTTGTCTCATTCGGTGTCGAGACCCTTGGTCCGTGGGGTCCTAGCGCTATAAGGCTTTTTAAGGAAATAGCAAAAAGGTTAGTCGACATCACAGGAGGCCGAAGAGCTGGCAGCTACCTCCGACAAAGAATTAGCCTAGCTATTCAAAGGGGGAACGCTGCCAGTATCTTCGGGACCTTGCCTAAAGGGACTCCTTATAATAATTTATTATAGTTATTTTATAATATACGAGTTTATATATATTTTTAAGGTTTTTAGTTTTAGGTTCATTGTTCTTGTACTAATTAGGTAGATTAATTTTTCATAAATATTTTTATGAAATTGTACAAATTGAATAACAAAAACTAACCCTAAAAAGAAAAAAGAAAAATATTTACAAGTAAAAAATGTGTCCCAAATCGCCGTCCAATGATCGGGGCATGGTGCCAAGAAAGCTGGCCGCATTTCCACGCTGAATGGCCAAACTGATACGTTGACCAAGAAATGCGCCAGCCCTCCCGTCGCCCGTACAGTCAATCAGCCGCTTGGCTAACTGACTGTACAGTCGATGTGCGCTAAGTCCCCACGGCCCGAGCGTCTCGACCCCAAACGGCTCAAACATGCAGGAACTACTGAGACCTACATACTTGCGACGCTTAAGGTCCTCCGCTGATGCAGCAGCAACGCCAGCCCCTGACGAGGTAAGTGAAAGATGAGATGGAGCAAGTGTGTCAACGCAGGTTGCGTCCCACACCAGAGGCCGACCCATCTTCCAGGGAACTAAGGTCATACCATCAGGCCTGTTGCCATCACTCCGCACCAGGTCATTCGGTTCAAGAATAGCCGGTACGGACGCGGTAGCAAGAGCTCTGCGGATTATGATGGATTCTCATCTGAACATAGTAAGGCAGAGTTCCTTTTATCAGTCTGTTGCAATGTTTAACAAGTTACCAATCGGATTAAAAAATATGGTTTATCATAGTAGCTTCAAAAAAAAGTTGAAATTTTTTTTATTGGAAAAATGTTTCTATGATTTAGATGAATTTATAACTGTAAATTTGTAATTGAATGATGTTTGATAAACTGAATAATTTAATAATTCGACATTGAAATGATAATTGACTTTTGGTATATTCATGGTAATAATTTAAATTTAAGATAATTTTTATTAGTATGCATGTTTTTATTCTGAATTAGTTTTATTGTATTATTCCACACAATGTATATTGTTTTGAATAAAGAATTGAATTGAATTGAATTGAATTGAATTGAATATGTCATTAAGGCTGCTGCATGAAAGGCCGTGATGACCCAACGAGTCTACCATGTCACCACAGGGACAAAGGGATTGAGATTGAGATTTTGATGTTAGTCAAATAGAAAAAGATGTTGTTTTTGAGCTCCAGAATCATCGCTTAAAGGATATGAGTATGAGATTGAACTCCATTTTCCGCACTTAGACTCAAATTCGGTTCTTAGTACGTAGAGGTGTCGCATATATGGTTTTTGATGTTTTAACAATAACCCTGTATATTTATTTAGGTTGTAAATATGAATTTAGTTGCTTCAATATTGCATGCTATATTTGGAAGCGAAACATGTTTTATGTTTATGTATCTATAAATTTTAATATCCTTAAATATCATGTTTTACACAAATACAGATTTTGATTCTGATTCTGAAGGATGTAATTGGACCCAGGACACTATTACTAGGCTTCTCTGTTTGTCTGTCCGTCTGTCTGTTCATTTCTGAGGTTCATACTTAAAATTTTCAGTATGTATTACTCAAATACCTACAACAACCTTATATTTCCGACCATCCTGTATATCAGCACTTCAAAAATGCTATTTAAACGAAAACAAACAATTCCATAGTCACCCTGTATACAATCCTATACAACACACACTTCACTCTATTTCCACATAGTAAGAATCTCAAGTATGTCCAAGTGACATAGTTCATCTAGCTAGACGGTGACGAAACTGTCACGTAACAGATCCGACGCCGGCGCATTCATTAAGACGATTTTTAATTAGTGTAGTTTGATACTAAGAACTAAATGAAAATAAAATTAATGATTCAAGTAAGAAAGTTTTGCAAATAAAGTTATCTTATCTTATCTAAGAACCTGGTATGGCTGGATGCAGGCTTCCAAACGGCCAATCTGGAAGTCTATGGCTATCATCATTTCATTAAAATCATCATCCCCCCCCGATGATAAGTCATTAGGGGAGACCTTTGTTCAGCAGTGGACGTCCTATGACCTATCATCGGGGGGGGGGATAGCCAATACTCGCCACGCGGGTTGGCGAGCGCAGTTTATAAGATTTGCTGCTGCCCGTCTCGTGCTTCAGGAATTCGCCTCTTACGACACGCCTCCTGTTGGCACACGGCACTCGGTATAGTATTAGAGTACCGTTATGTGATGTGGTGCCATTATTATGATGATAAATTACTAATATGAGCCAACAACACACCAAAATTACCATTCTTATCGTCTCCCAGCCCACCCAGGCCCGATCTAATTAGAAAAGTCTGTTTTCTGATTGGACCCGAACCGGGAATCGAACCCGGAACCCGCTGCGTTTAGTTTAAAGCTAAGTGTCTACCTATTACAGTTCGAAATATACAATCCTAAACCCTTTGATTGACGGACGGACAAAAGCAGCAATACCGAGCATCTTTTTGCGAAACACGTCAGTGATTTTTCACTTACGTCCTGTCAACTCACTCATATGAACTGACAAGTCCTGTCAACTCATGCCCATATAAAAACAGTACAGTACAGCCACAGATTTTATGTTCGTTTTTTCTCGTGTTTAGTTGTTGTTAATCTTTATTTTATTATATTCTATCTTGTTATTTTGTGTATGTGTCTGTTTTGGGAAATAAAATTTCTATCTTTCTCTCTATACAGGGTTACATTTCAAGGTAGTGCCAATTTTTCAGGGACCACTCAGAATCAGAAACTAAATCGGTCTACGTAAAAATCATTTTTTTATATCTATTTATATAAAACAAAGTCGGGTAAGTTACACCATGTATAAGTCAAGAACGGATGGGCAAATTTTTATGATTTATGATTTTTTGTTTTGTCTCCGTCCCGAATAGCAGAATAAAAGAGCCGAAAATTTTACGAAAAAAAACGAGGCGGTATACGAAGTTATAAAAAACGAAGACACACTTTTATATTCATTAGATCTTATTTTTAAAATTTAGCACTACCTTGCAATGTAACCCTGTATATTGGCGGAATTTAAGTAGAACAAAATAAATGACACTTCTACTCTATAGGATATAAATAGATAGATAGATAGATACTCTTTATTGCACACCATACAAGTAAATTTCACATGATTTTTACAGAAAGATGTACAATTTAGGCGGTCAATAGCGATCTGTTCCAGACAACCTTCAGGTAGGATATGTGCCCCATGGAGGAGCCTTAGTAATTTGGAAAATAAAACACTTTTTAATTTTAAGGGTCTTGGCACCCTTTGTGTAAGAAACCCTAATACATCGAAGAATACATAATTTGCCTCAAGATTCTTGAGTTAAAAGTAAAATTTTATTACAATACTTAGTTAGGCAACAAGATTGTACTATTAACCCACATACTAAAACCAGTTATGTGTATAATGTTGTTACGGAGCTAATTCGGACATTGAACCTTACACCAATGTGAATAAAGTCTAGGGAAAGCAGTTAATAATTGAAGACTCATGGCACAATTGTTTGACATGTCATCGTATGTATCTGAGAAGTAAAAAAGCGGCCAAGTGCGAGTCGGATTCGCCCATGAAGGGTGCCGTAGCAGCAAGTAACATTAAAAAAAACTACTTAGTAGATCTCGTCCAATCCAATTTCGGTGGAAGTTTGCATGGTAATGTACATCATATATTTTTTTAGTTTTGTCATTCTCTTATTTTAGAAGTTACAGGGAGGGGGGAACACATTTTACCACTTTGGAAGTGTCTCTCGCGCAAACTATTCAGTTTAGAAAAAAATGATATTAAAAACCTCAAAATAATTTTTAAAGAACTGTTAGTTAGTTAGTTCTAAGTATGGAGAACCCCCAAAATTTACTGATTTTTTTTCTATTTTTGTGTGAAAATCTTAATGCGGTTTACAGAATACATCTTACCAAGTTAATCTTCTTACCACCAAGTCAATCTTACTACCTTACTTACCAAGTTTCAACAGTAAAGTTCTTATAGTTTCGGAATAAAGTGGCTGTGACATACGGACGGACAGACAGACATGACGAATCCATAAGGTTTCCGTTTTTGCCATTTGGCTACGGAACCCTAAAAACTGCTGTACACAGACTGACAGACTCCCAATCACAAATTAATTTCGATTGTTGGAAATGGACGTCTGCAATTCTCTAACTTTAACGGGACTTCGACCGCGTTTGACAGCAAAACGTCAAGTCGTAGTTTTTAGGGTTTCGTAGTCAAACCCTCATAGTTTCGCAATGTCTGTCTGTCTGTCTGTCTTTCAGTCCGTGGCTCAGCTCAGTAACTTTAGGTACTACAAAGCCATAATTTCTCAAGAGTATACATTATAATAAGGGCAACAAAGTGCTAGAATCATCATCATCATCATCATCAGCCTCTAGAAGTCTACTGAACTGAACATAGGTCATCCCAAGTGACTTCCAGATTGGCCGGTTGAAAGCAACCTGCTTCCAGCGGCTTCCTGCAACCTTTACCAGGTCGTCTGTCTAACTTGTGGGTGGACGTCCTTCACTGCGCTTGCTGGTACGTGGCCTCCATTCCAAAACCATTCTGCCGTTCTGTTCAGAAGTCAGTTCTACGTGCTATGTGCCCACTGCCCACCCACGCCCACTACCACTTCAGCTTGCTTATCCGTTAGAAATAAATAAATAAATTGTTTCCACAATCATACCACTACTACCCCCAAACTAAAACCTACGCTGTTAGATAACACTGGGTAAGAAGCCATGGTCCAATCATCATTCATCATTTCAGCTATAAGACGTACACTGCTGAACATAGGCCTCCCCCAATGACCTATCATCAGGGGGGATTGCCAATATTCGCCACGCTCGGCAGGCGGGTTGGGGAGCGCTGTTTTTGTGTAAGATTTCGCACACAGACGCTGCTGCCCGTCTCGTGTTACAGGAATATGGCGACTAGATAACTGATAAACATACTTAAATACTTTTATAAACGTCCATTACTAAGGTAAAAATGCTCGTGCTCATCACAAAAACGTTTGCCCCTTGCGGGATTCGAACCCGCAACCGCTGCACTGGCTTAGCGCGAACCACTACACGAGACGGTCCTGATACGCTATGTCAGCTTAAATCATACATGTATATTAATGATATTTAGAGAAAAATACCACGCCGGTTGAACATTTATCAAGTTTGAGAACCAATGGTGTAACAATCAAGGTCAAGACGACTGGCCGGTGAGCAACGGGGAATTCGAACCTTCATTGTTTTGTCATTTGGCCCACATTTGTCACAACTCACTGATCATAATTAGCCTTAAACATCGTACACTCGGGGACACAATTAGAGGAACTTCAAAACCGGTCAAGTGTGAGTCCGAATCGCATATTAAGAATTCCTTACTATCGTACAATATTTAACAATACATTATCATCAATAATCATCATCGACATAGGTCTCTCCATAAAGAACACTACAGCAAGCGGCTCTGGGTCTTAACATCTAGCGGCTGCCCGCAAACTTGACTAGGTCGTCAGCCCACCGGGTAGAAGGCCTGGCCTTGCTGCATCTCGCAACTTGAGAACCTTTCTTCCCCAAAAGTTGTCAGTTCCGCGACCGATGTGGCTTGTCCATTTGACAGTAACTACATATTTTATCAATGTGCAGTGTCCCCGCCGTAAAAAATACACTTCCCCACCGCCAACGTCCGTCCGACGAATGGCTGCAATGTTGATGATGAACTGTGCTTTTGCTTGTATTGTGCCATTCGTACGAACGTTACATAACATGTAAGTCATCATTATCATCATCAGTTCAGCTATAGGAAGTCCACTGCTGAACATAGGCCTCCCCCATTGACTTCCAGATTGGCCGGTTGGAAGCGGCCTGCATCCAGCGTCTTAACCACCTTGTGAGTGGACGTCCTACGCTGCGCTTGCCGGTACGCGGCCTCCATTCCAAAACCTTTCTGCCCCATCGGTCGTCAGTTCTACGTGCTATGTGCCCCGCCCACTGCCACTTCAGCTTGCTAATCTATTGGCCTATGTCAGCGACTTTTGTTTGTTTACGGATCTCCTCATTTCTGATTCGATCTCGGAAGGAAACATGGAAATGCTCTAAGTCAAATAACCTATCTACTTACAAAGAAACTTTTGTGTAACTACCTTAGTTCAAACGTTCATACCTAAAGATGTGAGAGTACTTTGTACTAGATTTTGCCTATTGATTCGAATGCTTAAATCGTCTCAAATGTCGTGAGTTCCAAACCCAACCCGGAGGAGACACCGGGTATAGTCGAAAACTGGGACGTTTATAAAAGCTCATTCGCAGATATAAACTACATAGCGATAAGACCGCCTAAATTGTGCAATTCATAATGTATTTATTTTCCTGTTATTTGTTTCTTTTGTGTGGTGTACAATAAAGAGTATCTATCTATCTATCTAACGTTTAACTTTGACCGTTTACGTGGTCGTAGCGTAATGTATACAGCCTATAACCTTAACATTAACCAACACAAACATAATTATCAATTCGAATCAGTATACCAAACAGACAAACAAACTCTTCAGCTATATAATATCAGTGCAGATGAAGTATATAAATAAATAAATTGTTTCCACAATCACACCAATGAGCTACCCCCAAACTAAGCAAAGCTTGTACTATGGCGACTAGATCACGGATAAACATACTTAACTTAGGTACAAAATTCTCGTGCTCATCACACAAACATTTGCCCCTTGCGGGATTCGAAACCGCAACCGCTGGCTTTGTAGTCAGCGCGAACCACTACACCAGACGGTCGTTCCACGATAGCAGTATTGTTTGCTTATAAATATATAGTTTGTCCGACTTCCGTCGAGTACAGACGTGCTCATCGCGCAATAATTACAAATACATAAATTGACAATATAGTGACCTAGTTTAAGTGTGTTAGCGATTTATGCTGAGAAACTGTTATAATTAGAGTAAAATAATGAACATAAAGTAGTTACTAGTGAATATAATAAACATGTCTGCCGACAGCAGCCCCTTTAATCGGAGTGGAATGACGCGTCGCTCCCCTCCTCCGCCAACTGAGAACCCGAACCATCAAGAGCAAGATCATGACGAACCTCCTGAAGTGGTCACTACGTCGAACATTCAAAATTGGCTAAGTGCGATCGAGCAATACCTTAATGAGGTGTGTAATATCGCCAACGAGGGAAAACTGAACTCGGACCAAAAAATACGAATAAATAGCCTCTGCCGAAAAGTTGGACATGGAACTGGGCAAATGGCGGTCCAATATCAGTCCCTTAAACAAAAAGCGCTACAAACCCACACTGCCCTCCAAGCCCATAAAGAAGAAAAAGACCTCATGAATATTCTAAAAGACTTCAAATCGACGATTCAAGAGTCCTGCAAACAACCAGCAACGGCAAGTACATCTTTTGCAGATATGGTTAAGAAAGGATCAAACAATTTTATCCGCCCAATTCCGATTAGCTCTGTTTCGATCTTTCCAAGTGACACTACAAAAACCAGCGACGAAACCAAAAATCTTGTCCAAAAAATTATCAGCCCAGAAGATATGAAGCTGAAAGTTCGAGGAGTCCGCAAAATTAGAAATGGGGGGGTTGTCATCAGTACTGAGACTAAAGACGACTTGGAGAAACTTAAAAGCTCTGTCAAACTCGCAAGCTCGGGCCTTACTGTCGACGAAACCAATAAGCGCAAACCTCGCATTATAATAATAGGCGTGCCCTCGGCAATGGCAGAAAATGACGTTTACAAATGTATTTTTGAACAAAACGTTGTTGAAAAACTACCATCTATGTCCCGAAATACATTTATGACCTCGGTAAAACTGAGCCACAAGTCAGGAAGAAAAGGTTCAGAAAATTGTAATTATGTCCTCGAAGTACCAGCCGTCGTTCGCAAAGCCCTTATCACGCAAGATAGGATATTTATTAACTGGACCTCCTGCCCCGTTAGGGACTTTACACTAGTGACGAGATGTTACAAGTGCCAACAGTATGGACATGCGGCAAAGACATGCAAAGCCACTTCCCATACGTGTGGTCACTGCGGTGAAGATGGCCACTCGATTCAAGAATGCCCCAAAAAAGCGGACACGCCAAAATGTGCATCATGTCTGCGCTTTAAAAAACCAAGCAACCACAAGACGGGAGACGCTGAATGCCCGGCCAAAAAAGCTGCCGAAAGCAGGTATATCAACTCAGTAGACTATGAAGGCGCCTAAGAGCGCCACCTACCTTCTTTTATTAACTAGAACTTAATACCTAAACTTAATAAATCATGGATGTTAATATAATCACTGAAATAGATGATATATCTGTGTCCGAGTCAAAGTTATGTGAGGTTGAGGACTGCAAGCAATATCTCTCTGTCTATCAAAATTCATTGACCATACTAACCCAAAATATTCGTAGTGTATTTAAAAATATAGATAGCTTTAACATCTTTCTGCATCGGCTTAACTTTGTTTGTGATATAATAGTCCTAACTGAATGTTGGTTATTTAATAAACAAGACAATATCCCAGTATTACCGGGGTACAAAACATTCTATACCAAAATAAACCACATGCAAAACGACATTCAGATTTTACACTTCAATGTCTAAAATCTTAGAAAAGATTATTAACAATAGACTAGTGAACTTTTTAGAAAAGCATGGTTATCTTTCACCCATGCAATTTGGCTTTAGAGCCAAGTTATCCACGGCAGATGCAGTGCACAGTTTGACGGAATTTGTCGCTCAGGAACTTGGCAGGGGAAACCAAACCTTAGGAGTTTTCCTAGATTTAGCAAAAGCCTTTGATACGGTATCAGTTTCTCTGCTTTTAAATAAACTGGAGGCACTGGGTGTAAGAGGAACACAGCTACAACTCCTTTCGGACTACTTGCATGATCGGAGCCAATGTGTAAGAATAGGAAATACTACAAGTGATGATCAACAAATCTCTGGTTTTGGTGTTCCTCAAGGTAGTATCCTGGGCCCAACCCTGTTCCTGGTGTACATAAATGACCTGTGCAACCTTAATATAGAGCATGGTAAAATCATATCTTACGCCGACGATACTGCGCTTATATTTACAGGCAAAACCTGCACGGAGTTATATGAAAATGCACAGCTAGGCTTTAATATGGTAAATAATTGGCTTCACTGTAACCTACTAACCTTAAACACTGACAAGACAAAAATCATACACTTCTGCATGCGCCGCCATCATAATATTAATAGCTTTCAATTAAATGCACATCACTGCCAAAACCCAGTAGTCAACACATGTAACTGTCCTACTATCCTTAGCACTGATAACTTGAAATATCTAGGAATTATAATAGATGAAACACTGTCTTTCAAACCTCACATTGAAAATTTAGTTAACAGGGTCCGTAAATTAATATACGTTTTCAAAAAACTCCGATCAATCGCTGATCCAAAATTAATTACACAAGTATACCTGGCCTTATGTCAATCCATAATCCAGTATTGCATCACGTCATGGGGCGGAGCATTAAAAACTATCTTGATCCCACTTGAACGAGCTCAAAGAGCAATCCTAAAAGTAGCCAACTCCCTACCTTTTTTCCATCCTACTAACCTATTATATAAGTCGTGTAATGTGCTGACTGTCCGACAATTGTTTATAATGCACGTATTACTAAAACAACATGTACTACTTCCTTATAATGCTGACATTACTAATAAACGACGTAGAGATATAGTTTGCATCACACAATCAACCTCAAAATACACTTTTACAAATAGGTTTTTTACATTTCTAGGGCCATTTCTGTACAATAGACTAAATAAAATACTTAATTTTTATGAGCTAAATTATTATAACTGTAAATTAGAAATAGTTAAGTATTTACTATCTTTGTCCTACGATAAAACTGAACAATTACTTTTAATATGTAAGTAAAATAGATTGTTATTATCGAAAACTTTAAATTGTATATTTTCCCTATTTTTAATAATTAATTACTGTTAATTTATGTCACCTAGAAGTTCATTTAAGTTCACTCTCGCCTGAAGCACAGGTTTCTACCTAGTTCAGGCAAAGGTAACTCCTTGCACTGTATAGTTTTTAAGTTGTACTGTTAAGAATGTATCTGCTTTTCTTGTATTTTAATAAACGATTTATTTATTATTTATTATAAAACCTAACAAGGTTAAAGTAATGCTATTCTCATCATCATTATGGTAAGTCCCCAGCTGTTACATCAACCATGGAGCACGTACCCTATAGAGTAGAAATGTCATATTATTTGTTCGACAAAATTTTCCGCCATTTTTAATCTGTATCTGTGCTGTTTTTGCATGGGCAAACGTTGACAGCTGTCATTTCATACTAAATGTAAGTGAAAAATTATTAGTTTCGGAGAAAGATGGTTTGTATTGGTGCTCTATAGGGTATGTACTCGATGCAGTCAACACGTCAACAAGGTATACCGCCGAAAATCAGCATCGTGATAAGTCCGTGGCTATCACGACAAATGCTGAGCCCCTTTTCGACACAAAAGGTGCCCCTTTTCGACAAATCTAATTTATATTGTTTTGTGTATTTTTTTTTTTCTCTTGTGTGTCGAATAAACGTTTCTTTATTTCTTTCTTTCTATACTCATCAGATTATAGTTAGTCCCCAGCTGTTGCCATTATAAAGAAGATACCTTTATTTTGTCATTGCGAAAGCCATAACAATGTCCGTCTGTACGTTCCCACGTAGGACACGGAAGTGAGTACAAGACAAAGCGATGATAATTAGCTAATTATTACTCACGCACGCGACACTGGACATCTGCCAAAATATTGTAAACAATTGTCATTACCGACATTACTCACACACCACGTAATGTTTGGAAGAGGGGAAAATTTTTAAGAAAGTTTATTATGTGTTGTTTAATCAACCAAAAGAGATTTTGGACCTAGAGGACTTCCGTAGCTGAGAAGCCAGTACGCGAGACTTGGCGTTGCTATCTCTGAGGTCTCGGGTTCGATTCCCGGTCGGGTCGATGTAGAAAACGAACTTTTCTATGCTATCTCGGGTCTGGGTGTTGTGGTGTCGTTACCTTAGTATAATTTTTTTAAATTTATTTATTAACAATAGGTACGTTAACAGGATACAGTCTATACGTGATTGAACATAAAAAGAAAGAAAGAATCTGACCTGGACCGTAACCCATGAACATTATACACAACATCGCTAATTATACTATGCTAATAAGACGGTGGGTAAAATTAAGTTTTGTAACCAAACAATTGGTATAAATTTAGAGCTGACTTAAATTTATTTACTTATTTAAAAATGAGAAGGAGAAACAAATTTCTTCAAAAATCGCCTCAGATGGCAGATATTGGATACGACTTCTTTGTACTGAGGGAATAGGGAATATGCATGAAAAAATATATATATTGTTTTTACTATATTTATTTATAGGAAAATATATGAAATTATAGTGCTAATAGCGAAAACAAAATTGATTTTAGATAAAAAATAATCGTAATATAGTAATTAGAAATTGAGGTATACCTATCTCTTTCTAAAACAACTTTTACTATGATAAATGTACGGCGGACGTGTAACGTGACGTCACGGTACATATTGGATCTCCTTGTCTAACACGCGACTTTAATGGGCTGTAAGTCAGGAATTCATCAATATTTTTCGAAAATTCTTAAAGTTTTACTAGTTATAATTAAGTACTATTTATTTTAAGACAAAATAAAAAATCATACATATTCCACATTTACTGTTAGAGATATCAATGTCTTTGCGACCGCGGGCCAACTCGTACGTGCAGCACATTCTGACCAGAGGGTTATAATAAGACGTATTGTTTTAGTACACCATTTGTCCCCTTCCCAGTCGGATCACGCTTGACCATGCCCTTAGACGCGGTGAGTCTGGTTATGACATTTGGAGCGATTATCGTCAGACCTCCGTGCTTAGACAGGAACCAGACTTTCGGACCATGGCTACACATCCAGTGTTATCTAAATGAACCACTGGGTGTGTAGTCAAACTTTTAGGAGCGACTCAGAATCAGTTCATCATCATCATCATCATTTCAGCCATAGGGCGTCCACTGCTGAACAAAGGCCTCCCCCAATAACTTATCATTGGGGGGGATTGCCAATACTTGCCACGCTTGCCAGGCGGGTTGGCGAGCGCAGTTTTTATAAGATTTCGAAGACGAAGGCGAAGACGCTGCTGCCCGTCTCGTGCTACAGCAATTAGAATCAGTTACTTCAATTCAATTTAATATATTTATTGCGTTCTTTAATGTTACGTAGGTGTTATAAATAGGTACTTAATGATCATTATAGACCCTGTTGGGCACAACAATAAGGTTAGGATGGAGAGGATGACTTAAACTTAGATCTACGTAAAGATCTCTTTTTTCATCTGACTAATTTACGATCAATCGATGAAGTTACATTTAGGATTTTTTAAATAAAAAATTTGGAACTACCTTACAATGTAATCCAGTTTACTAAGTCAGTGTTGTTCCATTCATTTTTTGGGTTACATTAGTTACCTACATACTCTCAAATCCAAAATTATTGTCCTCATCCACCAGAAAGGAGGATGGACAAGAAACAAGATTATTGTCAACGGAAAATTAATTATTGACCTGACCTCGTATCGAATCCGCGACCTTCCGCGATGTAAACAATTATTCCTCACGGTCACCGGTCACCCATCACATGCAACGTCTCAGAAGTCTGTTAGTCAGCAGATTTTTTTATAATGTAAATAGTGACGCTGATATCATTGCTACACGAAAGGACGCTAAACTTAAATTGCGTTAACACATATAATAAGGTATAAATGCATCCTCTATCAAATTGTAATCTTTCAATATAATAATATAAATGTTTTGTTTTTGATTTGGGATGTTTTTTACACAACCATTGTAGGGTAAAAACAAATATTGGGACGAGTAAATGCTTAATTACATAATTGACAGCTTAATTCAAGACTATTTGCAGGAATAAATTGTTGTTTTGCTTTAATGTACTACTGGGGTTTTTTCTTTTCTTTGGTTGATGGGGCAGACAGATTCTAGAGTGGAGGCCACGTAACGGCAAGCGCAGCGTAAGACGTGCACACACAAGGAAGACAGATAACCTGGTAGATGGTGCATGATGGAAAGTACTTTTTAAGATTCTGATGTTTGTTCCATAGAAAAAGTTGTTGCGAATTTTTGGCTCCAAAATTCACTTAATAGATTTTTGATAAGCTTACGTATGAATAGGTTTTTTTATTAGGTTTTTGGGATTATTTATTTATACCTCTTTGACCTTATTCTTAATATTCGGAAGTCGCTGGCAGAACCTATTAGCATTATCTACAAGTAGTAGGTTATATTATGACACAAATAAATTCAAAACACTTTTAATTACACATTAGGACTTTTACAATATATTTGGACCGTAAGCGCGCGAAAAGCAAAACGTCAAGTGACAGATCGTAGTGACGTGCAAAAGTCATCGATTGAGTAGTGCTGTGTAGATTCGATTTAATCCCGCTAACAGTTGTTATCTCAAAAACTATATGTAATGTTAATGGTAACCAAACGCTTGACTATTTTCTTCCCTGTTTAAAATTTATCGACCTTAGAACTTTATTGTCGTAGTAGTGCGGTGATTCTCTTGATCACGGGTTCGATTCTCGGTACTGGTCAATTAGGAAATGACCTTTTTTAAGTTGGCTCGAGTCTGGATGTGCTGGGAGACGCCTCTAGTAAAATACATTGTCTGGTATCTCGTAACACAAGGAAGTTTTTCCTTACTTCGAGACTCTGATAGTTGGTGTGTTACTTGACGACTATTTACTTACCCATATAAATGTATATCACTATCAATATTACAACTTGGAGCAAAAACGCCCAACATCTATTTTGTGTGAAAGTTAACAATTTTTATTAAATATTTTTAAAGCTAAGAAGATAAAAGATATACAGGATGTAACGAAAAGGTGAAATAAAACTTTAAGGGGTTATTCTACGGCTAAATTACATCAACTTTTTCTATGGGACCAACATCAAAATCGCAAAAAAGAAAACACTTTCCCATACTAAAACGCGAGCTGGCATCAATTTGTATGGAAATGTCAATTTTTTTTTGTTGAGATTTCGATGTTGGTCCCATAAAAAAAGTTGATGTAATTTAGCCGTAGAATAACCCCTTAAAGTTTTATTTCACCTTTTCGTTACACCCTGTATAGTCTTTATTGCACACCACACAAAACAAACAGTACAGCAAAAAATACATTTAGAGTGGTACACCTAGGGCGGTCTTATCGCTAGAAGCGATCTCTCCCAGACAACCTTCAGGTGGAGGACAGTTAAAAAAGTACATGAACAAAACTATATTCTCTAAAAAGTATAATGTGAGATATGAATCATTTTTCAAAACTCAATTAAGATCCTTATCTTAATCTTTATTTAATAGATTTATAATTTGCACCACCCTGTATGAAACAGAAAACAGGTCCATTAACTAAGCAAACATTTTACAACCCATGCTATTCTTGGCCATAGCAACAGCCCCTCATTTTCTCTTTTCACGGTCACCCATCCATAACCAGCCACAACGACACTTGCTTAACCAAGCGATATTAGTACAATGCAAGCTTCATCTGCAGCCGAATACCTTTCCCTTAAATGGCTGGTGCGTTACTTAAGAGGCAAGGAGAACCGGTCTCCTGAAAGCATACGGGTAAATATGGCGGACTGGCACGCAAAAATAATTTGCTGGCATTAAAACTTCTAACATAGCACGTAGAACTGACGGCCGATGGGGCAGAAATGTTCTAGAATGGAGGCCGCGTACCGGCAAGTGCAGCGTAGGACGTCCACTCACAAGGTGGTCAGACAACCTGGTAAGGGTCGCAGGCCGCTGCCAACCGGCCAATCTGGAAGTCAATGTGAGGCTTATGTTTAGCAGTGGACGTCGACGGACGACGAGTGGCTAAAATGATGATGATGATGAAGACTTTGAAGTGATTTAAAATATTGGTTAAAATCTCAATGGTTCCGAGATCAAGGTATATTTGCACAATGACTCTTCACTTTATACAGCGCTAAACATATTTGTACAAGTTTGACAAGGAACTGAAAAAACTTGTTAACCGTTTTTAATCACACTTTTTATTATAATAATAAGTAAGATTATTACATTTTGTCAATAATATTAAAAATTGATGACTTCGTGACTGTGTGAAATCAATCAATCTTTTACACAAATATTTGAGAAAAACTATTCTGAGATTAGAGAAAAAGTTGTTGTATTTCTTTGCATAAATCGGCCTCTATTATGTTCAAAATTAAAACAAAAGACGTGAATTCGTTTAGTTTAACAAGCCAATTTATAATCTAATCGAATATTGACAATGAATATCATATTTTAGAATGTAAGTAGCTAACATTGTATTTTACTATCTGAACGGACTAGACATTTTGCTTTTCTTAACCTGGACTTCCGTAGACTCCGAAGGAAACCGTGTAATAAACGCTGCAGATCCTAACTGTCACATTGACTATTCAAGTACAGTTTAATGGCAAACAGGAAAAGCTAGCTAGTATTGAAATTCAATAATAACATAATTTTGTAAAGATTGAATTGGCTAGTTTCCTAAAAAAATATAAAAAGTCCGTCAGTTTAAAAAAAAAATTAAAATGTTTTATTTGAATGAATGAAATTTATTTTACAAGGTGAAAGTAAAAAATCTTAGAATTAAAGATTATGTAGTTAGATTATCAGAAAATTTTGAAAACACGTATTTTGTCTTTGTCAATTAAACAACAAATGATAAAGATATAGCTCGTTAAGTTCCGCGTGACGTCACACTTTTAGCAAAAGGTATTAAGTACCTGAACCCTGACATACATCTCATAGATTTTCCACGACGCAGTCCCACACAAAATTTTCTTGCGTATGTTTCCACGCCAATTTTCATTACGCCTTTTTATTAAGTATTGATATACATTTTACTAGGTCACCAACGTGACTCACTTAAATGAATGTTTACTGTAATTATAATACTGTACAAGATCAAAGATATAATTGGTATCGATTTACATACAGGTTGAATTAAATTCTTAACTTACCAATTATTGCTGGCAGCTTTATGTTATTGCTGGGTAAACTACATAAATGAAAAACTACTTAAATTCCGAATAATGATGTTATCACGAATTTGAAAATACCGAATCTATAAATTCGAATAGATTCATCATCGTCATCATCATTTGAGCCACAGGACGTCCACTGCTGAACATAGGCCTCCCTCAGTGACTTCCAAATTGGCCGGTTGGTAGCGGCCTGCATCCAGCGGCTTGCTGCAACTTATTCCTGACTGGAACCGAACTCTTAGCGTTTAAGCCCAAAACAAACTTGTAGTCCCAAACCTTAGATTGGTCAAAACAAGTAATTCATTCTTGGGAAATTGTATTAATTTTTTTTATATTATACCTTACAATGTTATCGAACTTCCTATAAATAAATTTAAGTCACATGTCAAAACTACACTAATGTCTAAGGGGTATTATAAAATTCAAGACTATCTTGATGACAAGAATGTATGATCAGTCCAGTCTGCACTAAACTGATGTACTACCTGATTATTTTGATTTATATTTTTTTGTGGCAGCTAGTGGTGACTGAGTTTGTTCCGGCGTTTCTTCTCAGCACTTGCCAGATTGTCTGTGTCTTGTCTCGAAGCGCTAGTAGGGCCCAAAAAATAAGGAGACATGTTCTGCCCCATATGGGCCTATAATGTTATTATTGACGTTTATTAGTGGCAATTTTCTGTCCTAAACTGAATAAATAATTTTTGACTTTGACTTTGCCACTACGCTAATGGTCATACATAATGTGCCGGTGATAATGCAATATTAAATAGTACAAATGTATTTTTAAAATATTCTTCAATGATTCTAGACTTGATTCTGAACCGTCCTCTAAACAAGAAGCCGATTACCAAAGTTAAACAATCCACGCCGCGGTGATGAGTTGATGGGTGACCATTCCAACCATATTTAGCGACATTTATCACAAGCATCTCCGTGCTTAGGAAGGCACGTTACAAGTTGGTCCCGGCTAATATCGCTTGATACTAGTCGTGAAGCCTAGTCAGAGGCCTTAGGGCGGCTTAATAACATCTGACAGTAAGGTTAGGTCACTGGCCTTACAACTTTACAACACTTGTGTTGTATTCTTATACTCAACACTTACGTTTAAACGTAACACACACAGAGAGCGTGCGCGGGAAGGCGACGGGTCACGACGGGAGTACGGCGGGTCTGTTAACATGTTTAAATGGCCCACACACAGCCGGCGTACGCGGCGAGCCGTCCCGCTTACGCCCGCTGTCTGTAGGCGCCCATTTAAACGTATGTTACTAGAACTGCTGTACTACCGACCCGACCCGACCCGTCGCCGTCCGCACGCTCTTTGTGTGTGTTACGCTTTTTTTTTTTTATTAAAGAGATCCTGTGGTAAGTAGCCAAAGCACTTGTGTTACAGAAATCAGAAACAACGACGGTACCACAACACCCAGACCTGAGACAATATAGAAAAGTTATTTTTCTACATTGACCCGACCGGGAATCGAACCCGGAACCTCAGAGATAGCGACACCAAGTCCGGTATGCTCGCCTCTCGGCTACGGGGGTTGTATGTTGTACGCTACGCTTTAATCTCAAAGAATTACTATGTACCTACGTATGTCATCGACCGATTTCCCTTTTAGAACATTACCGAGCTTTTTGTAATCAAACGAAATTGAAAGCTCTAGGAAAGTGCGGCGAAAGCTAATCAGTAATGACCTTTGAGGCAATTATTCGTATATCTAGCGATATAACTGTATGCACGTGCAATAGAAATGTCATTGAATAAACTCGTTACAAAAAGGAACGCATTAGTAAACAGAAAAATCTTTTATTAAATTGACCTAAACCGGGAATCAAACCCCGGACCGACAGCAAATCAAGGTTTCAAATAAACTAATAAATAGTAAAAGGATTGTAGCATTTCTTTATACATCTGTCGTATTTAACTTCTTTAAGTGCCCACTGGAGACTCCTAGTGTGGGGCCCATAGTTAAGGCGTGTAGTCGCCAAATGTAAACTAGGTTTGTAGTTTCAAAAGCTTACTTTAGCCTCAATAGGCTAGTTTCCTGGGTCAAATAACATTATTCTATTTAGTCCGCCAGTTAGATTATCAAAAAATATTGGACCCATATTTTGTCTTTTGTCAATCAAACAAAAAATTAAAAAGATAAAGCGCATCAAAGTTTGGGAATGGGAGCACGTGACGTCACGCCTTGCTAAACGCGAAACCTTATCGGGCTATATCGTCATCAGTTTTTGTTAAATTGAGAAAAGAAAAAATACGTGTCCCATATTTTCTGTTAATCCAACTGACGGACTAATTAGAGTTTTTTAGGAAACTATCTCATTGTCAGAAAAATATTTAATAAATACTCGTATGCTAAGAATTGTCAAACCCTACACAATATTTTTTCTCCTGAAGTATTTTTATTCATATTTATAGAAATCATTTAAAAAAATGTTAATTATCTTTATTATTTCTAACCGAATAACAAATTTAATTCGTTACAATGTAAACTGTGCATAGGATTTTTTAATCGAACAATAATAAATTGTGTTCATGAGAAAATTATTATTTTCTTAAATTTTCTCTACGTACAACCAGCGATTTTTGTAACAGCCACGATTGCGCGCTGTAATGAACCGTATTTACCCGACTGACCCAGAAGGAGGGTAATGTTTTTAATGAGTTCTCGAGCGATATTCGAGTCGCTAATTTAGAGACACTACTTGCCTTAAATCACCATGTATTGTGACGGCCAAAAACATACTGTATCTTGCCTGACATTTGACATGTTATGCATGTAAATGTATAACAAAAATGGTTTTAAAGCAATATTTGTAATATCGTAAATCTAAATATGTCATAGTTATAAATAGAGATGGGCCGAGTATTCGGATAATACTCGGTACTCGGCGTACTCGGCGGGTTTATTAATACTCGTACTCGACCGAATAACTCGGTTTTAATGCCGAGTATACTCGGTTTCAGTAAAACAATATATTTTGGTAGATATTATTAAAGCAACAGTGTTATTCTTTTCTGTGTTTTATTTTAACATGGTTTAACATTGCCGTCGTAGAAGCCTTTCGTCCAACACCACTATGTGAAATCAGAGAATTGCATAAGGTACATTTCACTTTAGTTTTATCTTCTTCAATCTCGTCGTAAAATGTTCAAATTCGTGATTTTTTACGTGAACTCATTATGTCAACAATCACCAAGTATTACACACCTCCTACACACAATCTTGTACTTGTTTACGCGCCCGAAACAGGAATTTGATTGAACCGAGTTACTCGCCGAGAACTCGGTTGGAAAAAAATGAACCGAGTAAAACTCGGTACTCGTTACTCGGCAAAAGTGCTACTCGGCGCATCTCTAGTTATAAACTTAGACAAATGCGTACTTAAATTTAGTTTCTATGGACAAAAACTTATTTTTCTCACTTTCATATAACATTGATGATTCTGTAAATAGATTGCTTAGGTATTTCTAATAATAATCAAGATTGACGTGTTTGTCATATAATATAACAAGCAAATAATAATAACAATTATATTCTGAGACAATTTAGCTACTAATAATGATGTAACATGTTACATAACATAATTTAATGTTCGCAACAATGTAGTAATTCTGTGACATCTATTAGACTTGTTTGTTAAAATATTATGGGGTGATACACGGAAAACGCAAAACAGATGATCTTGTATGACCTTCCAGAACTATACAGGGTTACATTGCAAAGGGGTGCCAAATTTAAAAAATAAGATCTAGGGAACAATATAAAGAAGCGTCTTGATCGTTATTATTTTTATTAATCGTACGTTACGAAAAAAAAAACTTTAAAATATCCGAAAATATAGTCAATAGAGAGATTACGAAAGCCGCGCGGTCATTCATCAGAGGCGTAGGTACGGCGAGCCTGCAAGGACGCAGTGCACATACGGTGCAATTTTCCCATTAATGAGTTAATTATCCACGCGTACGATTTTTAAAAGCGGATAGGAATAATTAAATATTTTGTTTGTTCTTTCCATAGTTCGATTAAGTTACTGATTCTGAGCCACTCCTAAAGATTTGGCACCCCTTTGCAATGTAACCCTGTATAAAGGCATCAACACGAAAGCCTTGCAAGATACAGTGTGTCCCAAAAATGTGTCAAATCCCGCTCTATGCAACGTTTTATCTTACAAAGCAGAGCAGTGATACTGCCAATGTCGAGTGATTCTTGATATAGTGTTCGCAATAAATAACGGGTGTTTAGTTTTTATTGCTTTTCTTGGATTCAGTGGAGGCTACTCTTCCCGTAGAAGCAGGTTTCAAGACGCTATCGGGTCTAAAGCTAGTTGTCTTGAGACAAATCACTTGACGCGCGATGCGGCGTTGAATACAATGATATTCCAACAGTTCTAGATCTTTATCACTTCACCAAACATTAGAACACAAACTACGCCAAACTTGCACTCTAAATCTCTTTAAATGTTAGATAAAAACCATTCAAATAGATCGACCATACTTTTTGTTACAATTCGAATCCTTCAATTTAATTTTAGAAAATTTTATTTTATTGTCATTACAAACAGTCTTTAATTATTTCTACAGATTGTATTACTTATTTACTAATAAGTATTATGACAAAAACGTTAAAAATAGCGCCATTTTTTGCCGCGTAATTTATTTAGCTCAAGATCAATCTTCATCATACTTGCAGGTAGGAAAAATAAATGATAAAATGCTCAGAGTTTATAGGTCAATGCGATTCACATTTAACATAAACGCAGGCCGTTAATTGTCTCTGTGGTTGCAATTCTTTCAAAATAATCACTGCTTGTTAGTATATAGGGGAAAAACATGAGTTTATATAATGCAGTTTCTTGGTATTTTGTGGTTAGACATGAATGTAAGATAGTGGAAACGTTGGTTGATGAAAGTGGTCGTGGAGAGCTGTAAGACTTATTTATCATTATGATAGATAATAATAAATTATTTTTAAAATCTTACCAAAACTAGCGTCAAACTAAACACAGCTCGTTCTATGACTACATAGACATACTAAATAGCGCCATGTTGCGCCCTACCCAGTATCAATTGGGAGCTCTACTCGCGAAACCGTTGAGTTAATAATATGTCTACCTCGGCCAAGTGATCCAGTTGGGTAGGTCTAATTTTAAGAAGGTCAATCGTCGAATATGACTCGGCTGGGCAGCGTTCAGAAACTACACAACGTCTAAAATACCTCAGTGCCTATGAAGACAAAAGTCTTACAACCAGTGTGTGTTACCAGTGATGACATATGGAACTGAAACGTAGCCAATCGCTATGGGTCTTATCACAAAGCTAAGGTGCTATGGAAAGAGCTATGCTATCTTATTGTTGTGCCCTACAGGGTCTATAATGATCTATTTTATGTATCTAATTATAACACCTGTGTAACATTATAGAATGCAATAAATATATTGAATTGAATTGAATTGAATATGCTCGGTGTTTCTTTGCGACATCGAATCAGAAATGAGGAGATCCGTAAACGAACAAAAGTCGCTGACATAGCCCAAGCTGAAGTGGCCATGGGCGGGGACATAGCACGTGGAACTGACGGCAAATGGGGCAGACGGTTCTAGAATGCAGGCCACGTACCGGCAAGCGCGGCATTGGTCGTCCACCCACAAAGGTGGACAAAATCCAAAAGACGTGGGTTCGATTCCCACCTGAGGGGGTTTTTTAAGTGTCAAATAGTCAGCCATAGGACGTCCCCTGCTGAACATAGGCCTCCCCCATTGACTGACAGATTGGCCGGTCGGAAGCGGCCTGCATCCAGCGGCTTTTTACGGCCATCACCAGGTCGTCTGTCCACCTTGTGGGTGGAGGTAATTGCAAAAACAACATTTAAATGTTGTAATCATCTAAAAAATACGATTTAAAGGTTGCTCCCATAGGAAAAGATGTTGTTTATCAGCAACAGATCACGTGTTTTCTTACAGACTGTATTTATTTTTGTCCCACCGCTGGGACTCTGGGTAACGCGTAAATACCAGCACGTGAGATACTGCATCAACATCGTGACTGCTGTAACCACACAATTACCACGATGATAAGGATTTATGAATGTGTGGGTTTTGAGATGGACTAACTGATAAGAGTAAGCGAGAAAACAATCTCTTTAAAGAGAGAAAAAAAGCATTTATTATTCATTGGACTTTACTCACAAATAGTATAACACAAACGACACAAAAATATTCATTTAAAACAAAGAAAACTACAAACAAGACACTACGAGTAAAACAGTATTTAAAATATAAATCCAAGCGGTGCCACTATCTGCCTATGATGTCCAGTATTATGGGACCTCTCTCGGCTTGAGCCACGGCCTGAGTAGGCCGCGACGCTGGTTTTCAGTAGGCCCCACCGAGTAAGGTACACAGACGAACAGCCGACATAATAAATAATATGTAAAAAAAACTTAACGACAGTAAACAGTACTTCTTCTTCATCTATACGGTCAATCCCGGTTGCATTCAAAGCCATTGCTTAAGAGCCCAGGGTCCGCTTTCCTTGATTTACTCCTCCACTTCGCGCGGTCTTGAGCGTCTCTAGTTGTGTGATCATTGGCACGCATGTCAGACATTTGTTAACGACAATAAACAGTACATATACTAAATAATAAAAAGCGTAATAACTAAATAGATAGATAAAAATGTTTTAATTGACATTAGTACGCACCAACTGGTTAGGCTGGACTATAAGGCTATTTGACAGTTTTCTGAAATAGAGTTTTTATTGTTGGTAATATTCACATAAAGCGTCAACAATGTTATTTCATTTTTTAAACCTTTGACAATAATTTTTAAAAAAAATTTTTATTCTTTACGTTTTTAAAAGCCTGCGAAAACGCCCTCGGCCATGATGTACTTGTTCGTGACGTCACGAACCTTTAAATATCCATTGAGTTATAAAATACTAGAACAGGCATGTTAAAAACCTTTGTTGACGGTCACACTACTCATACTATGTGCGAGCGTAGCGCAAAATCTCGCTTTAGGATGTCAGTTCTAGTACATAGTTACTAAATGGTGACGTGCCTGTCATTGTTACCGGCGTTTTTGACAATGTAAAATACCAACAAAAATATAACATTTAAAAATGATTTTTTTACAGTAATCATTTATTATATTTAATAACTATTGATATGTTTCGGTTCCTTATGGTGCAAACTATTAAACTAAATTATTAGATAAGTCAATTTTGGCACAAGGCAAATAGCCTATTCCGAAGCCTTAAGCGATATACACACGGATCAACTTTTACTTAATTTAGAAATCGGCAACTCGCAACTAGTTCTTCTTTCTTTCTATAACGCCACAGCGCGATGTTAAATAGAAATACCATAAAATTAAGTGTCAAATAAATAATATATTTTTTTAAATGACTATTATAATTTACATTCAACTATTTCTTTAAAATAACATAGATTTGGGCAAAACATTTACCATTTTTTTAAATGAAAATGAAAAAATCCACTCACAAGGTGGTCAGACGACCTGGTAAGGGTCGCAGAAAGACGTTGGATGCAGGCCGCTTCCAACCGGCCAATCTGGAAGTCAATGGGGGAGGCCTATGTTCAGCAGTGGACGTCCTATGGCTGAGATGATGATGATGATGAAATAAAAAAATAATGCCTGAGTAGTTGGCCGGCCACAGCCAGAAGCGGCAATCCGATCGTCATTTGTTTTTTCGAGTTATAGATTTTTAATAAAATTCTCTTATTTTTTCTCTAGCTAATTCATGTTTTTATTTTTATTTTCCTTGTATTCGTAATTAAAAACACAGTGTTTACCTCGGGTTAAAGACTTATTAAGGCAGGCCACATCGCTCGCAGAACCGACGACCGTTGGGGAAGAATGGTTCTCGAGTGGCGACCACGAACTGGAAGACGCAGCGTGGGCAGGCCTCCCACGCGGTGGACTGACGATATTGTCAAGGTTCCGGGCAGCCGCTAGACAAACGGCCCAGAGCCGCTCGCCGTGGCTTTCTATAGGGGAGGCTTATGTCCAGCGGTGGACTTCTAGAGGCTGATGATGAAGAAAGAAAGAAAAAATGTTTATTTGGTACCTCATAATATACAAGACAAAAATAAAATAATAACATATTAGACCTTAGAATACTAACATGTTTTAAAATTTTAAAAACTTAAAATAAAACATGGTAGGTACCAAAATGGTCTCCGCTCAGTATAAGGTAGTGACGGCGGTGGGCACGTCACTGCCACTGGTATTTTGCAAATGCCGTATATGTGATGATGATGATGAAAGACTTATTAAGTCCCTCGAACTAGTGGCCTAAATAAGTTACTTTGACCCCTAGGGTAACAATGTCTATTTTTATATCTCCGCAGACGTTGCAACCTTAGTTGCGAGTCTCGGAAATCGCAACTGTTTTCGGTTATCGCAATTAGTGATTAAAATTGCCCTAACAATCAACTGACTTTGTACCGGGTATGACGAGTTGCTGGTGTCCGCAACGTATCTACGAAATCGAATCCAAGCCGTGTCTTATGAATGCGTTTTTTTTTAACATGACTGTCAATGCCGCATATTTTTTTAAAAAATTCAACGACGCAATGAATTTAAATTTATATGGTACTTCCAGTTGACCTAGAATTATTAAATTTGGCAAAAAGCGATATTACATAGCACAATTTAAAGAAAAATTCCAAAAACTGTTGTTGCTACCTACATCACAATTTTTTTTCCTTCATAAACTTATTTGTAGAAAAATCAGGAAAAGTCTTTGAGGTTCGATTCCTGTGATGGACGAACTGTTTACATAATTTGTACGGAACCCTTGGTGTGCGAGTCCGACGCGCACTAAGCCAGTTCTTTGTGTTTCAATATTATCTACATGATTTTATATGTAACAGTATTATTTCAACCTTGCTACATACTCTAGTTTATTGTCAGGCCTAAGTCCTTCCTAATTTAATTAAATTGACGACCTCCGTAGCCGAGAGGCGAGCATAACGAACTTGGTGTCGCTATCACTGAGGTCCCGGGTTCGATTCCCGGTCGACGTAGAAAAATAACTTTTTTACATTGTCTAGGGTCTGGGTGTTATGGTACCGTCGTTGTTTCTAATTTCTGTAACACAAGTGCTTAAGCTAGCTATCATAGAACCAGAGCGATGTATGTGATGTTGTCTAATATTTATTTACTACTAGCTGACCCAGCGAACTTCGTTCCGCCAATTCGTTTGACAAGTACGAACAGTTTGTATGGGAAAATAAAATAGTTTCTTTACTACTTTCCTTGCATTTTTTATATATTTTCTGACCTTTTAAACCTTCCCTGAACTTCCACAAATATTTCAAGATCAAAATAAGCCAAATCGGTCCAGCCATTCTCGAGTTTTAGCGAGACAAACGAACAGCAATTCATTTTTATATATATAAATTTAATTTACTGTGACTCCGCTACCAATTATAACTTGGGCTAAACGGTTTGTAATAGTGTATAATGTGTCTTTTCCTTCGAATCGAAACCGTGCATCCGTTTTCGAGAACTATTCGCATAATCACGCTACATGGTTGTTATAACCTCGCCTTAGTAAGTACTATTAGAAAATATGTTATTCCGATCAATGTCTGTGCATTGATGTTTACGTGAATACCATGCGCTAACAAATGAATTACTTGTGACTACGCATCTCGCGAGTAAACTGCATTGTGTGTAAAATTAATAAAACCAATTTGATTCTGCAAACTACAGACTTACTGATTGACGAGCACGTACGTAGGATCGAGGCATTATTATATTAACCTGTGGTACTTATCCTACTTTATTTTGCCTTAAACCATGTCTGAAAATACGTCTTTTGCCGCGATCCCGAATGTCTCTTCTTCATTCCTTTCAATCCTGTATTTTTCCGTTTCACTGACTCTTTCACTTATTATTCAAATCATCTTCCTAACTTTTCAAATGCCCATGTTAGTTACGGTCTACCCAGTATCAGTTGGCTGAGCAGCGTTTAAGAAAATACACAACGTCTTCTCGTCTAAAATACCTCAGTGCCTAACGACGAAAGTCTGCAACTAGTGTGTGCTACCAGTGATGACATATGGAACTGAAACGTGGCCTCTCACTATTATGGGCCTCTAAGAAAGCTCAAGGTCGCACAGCGTGCTATAAAAAGGGCTATGCTCGGTGTTTCTTTGCGAGATCAAATCAGAAATGAAGAGATCCGTAAACGAACAAAAGTCGCTGACACAGCCCAACGGTTTAGCAAGCTGAAGAGGCAGTCGGCGGGGCACATAGTACGTAGAACTGACGTCCAATAAGGCAGAAAGGTTTTGGAATGGAGGCCACGTACCCACGTACCCGCAAGCCAAGCGTGGAAAGACGACCTGGTAAAGGTTGCAGGAAGCCGCTGGATCCAGGCCGTCTCCAACCGGCTTATCTGGAAATCACTGGGGGAGGTCTATGTTCAGCAGTGTAAGTCTTTATCTTTGTCCCAAAACAAGTGGTTAAAAAAAATTGGGACATGTAAAAGTATTTAATTCACACCTATTAGCAGAAATAAATTGGTTTTCCACGAGAATTCAGTTATCTGTCATGTTTTTATTTTCATTGGTCGTTCAGTAATTCAACATCCTACAAGTATTTAATAAAAAAGACTTGATCAACAGAAATACTCGTACATTTGCGGGCGTCCTCCGCCAAGGTGGAGAGATACGCTGAGGAAATACGCTGTTACTAGCAGCGTTGAACAGAAAAGCCGAAGATCTAACTCAGGGACGTGCATCGGGAAAGGTCTATGTTCAGCAGTGGATGATAACCCCGTCTCTAAAACTTCAGAATCGTTACATAATCGGCACGTAATCGTAATAAAAATATTTTTTGTTTCCTTTCGTAGTAACGAGGTCGACGCACTCGGATCTTAGATAATCACTTAATTCCGTGACTGTTTTTTCATATTTCACGACTTGAAAAAGGATGGATTTTGTACAATAACTTTTGAATAAATAAAAGTCCAGACGATGTCAGGCAGTTGTGATGAATGTTCGTTCTTCCAACGTTCAAGTAAAATATCGTTCAGTGCAGCTTGCAAAAATCAATTCTTACGTTTTCTATAACCTGGCCAGTCATGTATGATCGCGAAGTCGTAATCTGCCGCACTGCCTCTATCATCAAAAACGGTATTTAAAGCTTTTTATCGCTATATTTTTTTAAATTATTATTGTATCTCCTACGGGAAATAACGGCGCGTAGGCCGGTCCTTTTGGAAGGCGTTCGTGGGGATACAGACCCAACACCAAGAGGCCCCTTTGAGGTACGATAATGAGTTAAGATATGTACATAAATAGGTGTACACCTAGCGGATACTATCTCTGCCTGTACTATTCAGAAGATACAGCTAAAGACAGCACCCGCAAGGTGCAAGGACTATGGCAGATAAGATGGAAACTATACCTGGTCCAAGGAAAGGAATTTGGTGGACTGGTTGCCGGGATATTGATGACACAACGGGACGCCTGCCAAATCAAATATCTCATCTCCGATAGTCAGGGACAACGGTGACTCTCCGCTCATTAAATGGGCCGCCTCATTGAAGCCACCAGAAGGTAGCGAGGGTAGCAACATTGGTGTGTGAACGGCTAAGGTTGTAGAGAGGTGAGTCTGCGTGGCGCAAGATCCTAGTGCTAAACGCACCAGTCAACGGACTCCCGGCGTTATGACATTTTACACTTCCAACCTGGAGCACAGGTTCTGCTCTTGCAACTCTACTCAGGCGAGGGCCAATTAAATACGAGCATTTCGCAAGATCGCAGTCCGAGGTTTCGCCACTCACCTACAACTTGCCACAAGCTGCTCCTGCGGGGAAACTTTTATTATTTATTTATATTCATATGTATGCTGATCAAAATGATGAAAAGATCCTTATCCTCAAGAATCCAGAATCATTATTTTATTTGCTTTTGAATATAGTACAAAAGGTCTTAAATATTTCTTGTCTGGCTTTGATTTAAAACACAGAAGAGATTTTTGAAAAATCTATATAAATGTCGCGAGGATACTGGTTTTAGAAAATCCCTCTAAGGATACCAAGAAATCACGGTAGATGTCGAATATTCTTGTTTATGACGACTTCTTACTAAAAATGTTTAGAGATATAACAAAACAGTAAACAGAATCTAATAAAATGAAAAGTGTTGATGGTTATAATTGTAAAACGAAATTACAAAGTAACAATAACAAACGTATTTATAAAGATATCAAAGGTTCAATCAATTAAACATATTTACAATAAATTAATATAAAAATGAATCTCTATTTATCTTGGTCACGCCATAAATTAAGAACGATTTCATATCCATCCATATTTTTTTAAGTTCCCTAATACTTTGTAAAAGGCTCATGTAGAAAAAAAAAGAAAGATTCTAACACCACGCGAACAAATTCGCAGGCAACAGCTAGTTAGAAATAAATCTTGAATTCAAATTTAAAAACAATTCGTGTATGATTACGTATAATTACCTACGTATTACGTATTTTTGAATCACTCGAATTAAGTGTTGCTATTAAATTGAAATTCACGCAGAAAATAATCTAAAACGGCATGCAAAACTCATTGATTATCAAAACCGATCGATAAAGAATCGCTTAAACCGGAACGTAAATAACAAGTTATTAAGTCAAATCTCTGTAATACTTGTAGCTCAGTGGCGGCTGCGCTTTGGCACTGATTTCCAAAGTTAAGTCACCCTAGTGTCACTAGTCACCTAGTGATTGGATACCCATCCAATTGGTCTCTCGACCATTCCAACCATATTTAGTGACATTTATCACAAGCATCTCCGTGCTTCGGAAGGCACGTTTAAAGTTGGCCCCGGCTAATATTGCTTGATATTAGTCGTGAAGCCTAGTCAGAAGCACCAGTAAGGTTTAGTCACTGGCCTCACAACACCCCTCTACCGCACCGCCATACCACCACCTCACCTCACACCACACCACCACATACCACCTCATAGTTGAGGTGAGGCCCTGCAGCGGGGCGTATATAGGCATACATTACTTTATCTTGTATACCATATGTTTACTTGTTAACGTTATTCTGTGGTGCTTTATCGCAGCAGAATTCTTGGAATAAATTTTCAAAAAGATTTTAGGTATTCCCTTGCGATCTCATTCGTATTGGAATTCGCATGATTCAAAAATACGTCTCTGAAACTGCTTAGGAATTGCAAATGTTCTCTATTATGTAACCTATAACCTGCCTAGATTTCTTATTTCTATTGTAATCAGCACAACGGCTTAACCTTGAAAACGTGATAGACAGACAGTATTGCAAATTGACAATACATATCCTAATAGCGGAAGCCATCACTTACCATTAAAGAAAATGCAGTTTCGTAACATCAAAATGATCTTGATTTACATAATAAGATCTATTCTTAATACAATGTATTGTTACTAAAGGAAAAACCTCGATATAACTATAGTTGCGTGAATACGCCATAATAATGCTAATACAGTAGCACTTAAGGGCTTGCCGAAGGAACGCTTCTGGCAGTAGTAGCAGGGGCGTGCATTGGTTTCAGATGGGGGTAGGCTGTGAGTGAAAATTGAGTAAGTTTGCGTGAAACAGTAGGCGATCTCGCGGCAGCCTAACATTGGTTAAATTGCACAGTAACGATCTAAGTTGCGCGCTTTAGTAAGGAATAAGTACAAGTAGACGACAAAATGGTTACAGAATATTTATTGTTTATTGTTGAACACGTAATTAATAATTATGGTCAGCTGTTCTGTCGGTTTTTTATGAAGGTAGGCTCTGCATAATAGCCTATATGGGATGCACGCCCCTGGGTAGTAGATACATATAGGAATTCATAGTAGACAACATCATTACATTGATCTGATCCTAAGGTAAGTAGTTAAAGCACTTGTATTGCAGAAATCAGAAACAATGCCGGTACCACAATACCCAGACCCGAGACAATAGACAAGTAATTTTCCTACATTGACCGACTGGGAATCGAACCCGGGACCTCAGGGGTAGCCACACCAAGTCCGGTATGCTCGCCTCTCGGCTACGGAGGTCGTCAAAAACCCAAGAAATTAGGCTAGTTTCGTGGGTCAAAAAAAGATTATTCTATTTAGTCCGTCAGTTAGATTATCAAAAAATATTGGACCCATATTTTGTCTTTTGTCAATCAAACAAAAAATTACGAAGATAAAGCGCATCAAAGTGAGCACGTGACGTCACGCCTTGCTAAAAAGTGTCGCAAGGCGTGACGTTACGCGGAACTTCAACGGGCTATATCTACATCATTTTTTGTTTGATTGAGAAAAGAAAAAATACGTGTCCAATATTTTCTGTTAATCCACTGACGGACTAATTAGATTTTTAGGAAACTATCCCATTAAAAATGTTCGTGTTTTTACACGTCTAGATTTCGTTGTTCATGTTTTATCGAAGATTTTACACAACTAAATGATAATTTTAATTTATTTTGTTTATACGTCCAAACAAACATAACATTTACGTAGCGTTTTTTAGTGGGCGACGCTTCTGCACCTAACTCTGTTATAATGCAATTATAACAATTAAACAAAGTTAATGAGGCAGTCATTGTAAAAATGTCGTGTCAAAACAGAAACAAATCATCTAGGATCATTGCGAAACACTTCTTCTTGGTTGCGTGTTAAGAGTCTTACCTGAAACAAAGATTTGGAATTCTGAATTTTTTATTTAAACCTATGTGACTTGACTGTTTAAAGGATTTTTTTAAGTAAAGAAACTTCAATTTTTAGATTACATGGTATAAATATTTTAAGCTAGTCGACTAGCTAGCCTAACTAAGCTTTTTTAACTAACTAACTATCTAGCCCCAATGATTGTACTACGGCGATAAGATAACTGATGAACAAGTGGAGGATAAACCATTATTCCCTCATAAACATACTTCATCATTCATCATCATTTCAGCCATAGGACGTCCACTGCTGAACATAGGCCTCCTCCATTGACTTCCAGATTGTCCGGTTGGAAGCGGCCTGCATCCAGCGTCTTCCTGCGACCTTTACCAGGTCGTCCGACCACCTTGTGCTTTTTTAACTATTCCATTAAAATCGAGCAAACCGCCTACATTATGCATCTTTCTGTAAATATCAACTCTAACTTCATTGTATTACTGGTGTGTAGTGAAGAGTTTGTATCTATCTATCTTTAAGGCTATTTTAAAAAACACAAGTAGGTACAGTGCTCGTTACGTTGCCAGTAGTTCTATGAGAGCCGATTTTTCCACAGCCAGATAACTTTGATTTGAAGCATAAGTTTGACATGTTGACAGCTTTCGTATGGAAAATGTGTCAAAATGTCAATTTTATTCGTCAGATAAAGTTATCTGGCCATTGAAAAATCAGCCCTAATTCATATTTTAGAGCATAACCATACTAAACTGAAATAACTGTTAATTAATGTTTTTTCACGTTGTGTAAAAAACCTTACGGGAGACACTTAACGACAATCTCAGAATGACGTGATGTGGTACGTAATAGCCATAACCTTGACATTAACCATTAAGAAGGTTCATCCCCTAGTCTGTATTATGTTAACCAATCTTATGTGAGACGTAGATTGTTTTATGTTGACCAATCTTATGAGACAGGCACTACTATTATCTCTATTATTCAATTAAACTAAATATTTCTTTTAAGTCCAATTTTTAGTAACAATAGTCTATTAGCGCATAATTTATAAAAACGACTTGATGAGTTAAGCTAGAGCCCTTAAGACGTATTTTTGAAGCATTATAAATGAATCTTAAAGTCGAGCATGAGAACAATTAGTGTACAAAATAAAATAAAATTGCCAACGTTTATAGGAATTTTTGAATCACTCGAATTTAACTGTGAGTATTAAATTGAAATCTTGTAACTAAAGTCGTTTCACTCACAAAATATTATAAATCGGAATGCGAACATCATTGATTTTAAAAACCGGTAATGAGTCGCTAAAAACGGAACGTAATTAAGAAGATTTAGTCAATGTTATTTTGCCGTACTTTTTACTAGGAGAAAAAGAAAAAACGAATCACGATACGTGAATGTGCATGATTCAAAAATACGTCTCCAAGCGACAAGCGGGCTGTCTTGACGGCAATCGCGCGCAGTATCATGTTGGGGTAGCGTCGCAGCCTGCGCAGGAGTGAGCCAGATTGTTTGAAAAAGAAAAAGAACATTTTCGAGTATTAGGTATAGATTTGACGTCACACAGGAATAGCACATGATATTTTAACACACGATATGAAAGTAACATGCAAATAATGTTTTTATATATATATTTATGTATATAAATCATCAGTAAGTGTGATTGTCACCTAACTCCTCCTGAAGGGCTGGACCGATTTGGATGACATTTTGCGAGTATATTTCAATGGGTTCCTAGATAGTTTGAAAATACAATTGGCTCCGGTAGTTGGCGCTGCAATCGGATTATAAAATACTTTTACACTATTTGTGTGTATTTGAGTGGATCCCTATATAGTTTTGATTATAATTGGACCCGGTAGATGGCGCTGCAATCGGGTTCTAGAATTTTTGTTAACGATTAATTTTTTAAATGTTTTTTATAGGAAAAAAAATACCAAGTGGTACCACTCATTTTATATCCAAAACTTGTGGATACGGAGAAAGGTCTGCCTGCCTAACATGAGCACTAAAAACACGATATGATATGATAAGATATAGCGAAGTATCGACACCAACTTTAAAAATATGATAGATTTAGCTGCCATTTTAATTTTTGTATCGTAACAACGATCTTAATATGTGACGGCGATTCAAAATGGCGGCTATATCTATCATATTTTTACAGTTGGTGTCGATATTTCGCTATATCATATCATATCGTGTTTTTAGTTCTCATGCTAGGCAGGCTGGATACAACATTTACATTTTTAATGCGTTTAAGATGAGATCGCAGTGACAGCTGATCCACTATCAATTTGAAAACTAACCTGTACTCCCTGGACTTTTACTGACGACATTATCTGTTCTCCGTGTAACGCACAGATATTCAAACACTTAAGTACCATTTACCATCATCGCCGTTCTCACCGACACGCTCGCTTTCCATGTAATAAATTTTCTTACACTTATGACGTAAATGACCCTTAACGTTAGATTTTATTTAGGTATAGTTAGCAAACCGACACTGAGCGGTCGAGTGGTTTTAGAACCCACAAACTGAGCATGGCACTTCATCTTCTGTCGTGTCAATGGCGACACTAGACGGACTTCGACCAAAACTTGGCAACTTCTACGGCGTTTTGTGTCGCTGTTAGAGTTGTAAATTGACGGTCATATGCTATAAGCGTCCGTCATTTATGATAAATGCTTGGTTACATTGGACATTTATTGTTACGATGGTCACATATTTTTTAAATATGTGACCACACACATTACTTAAATGTCACACATTTTCTTTAAAATCTTGTGTAAATTGCATGTGGTAAGTTCGTGACAGGGTAACGTGGTCTTTAAGGGGAACCCTAAATGTCTCACCAATACAACTATAATGCATACATTTAAGTAAAACAATAAATTCCAAAATGTATAATAAGTCATGTATTATTTTTTCCTTGTTGTCTCCTATAATTTAGTTTATTTGTAATAAAATTATTATGTATGTTTTTATGGACCAATAAAAAAAAATCTATTCTATTCTATTCTATTCTAAATAGTAAGAAACCGGCCAAGTGTGAGTCGGGTTTGTTCCTGCGCGATACAAAGGCGTCGAACATAACAAACTAACTTAACTCTTTTGTTTTTTACTAAACAATTTTAAAAATCTAAACGATTTGTGTGCGGGTCTGATTTGGCTGGTTTTTATATATTTCAATCATCAACTATATTTGTATGTATTGCAATTATGAGAATCTGGCAAAAAAACGCAGAAAACACGTTTCTTGTACGTATAAAATAGACACAGATGTGGCGTTTTGTATTCACTAATTAATGAGTTTGTTGTTCTTTGTTCTAGGACGCCTGGCAGTCATCACCTTCAGCATATTCACGGTCGCTCTCGGCATCATATTGTCCTTCGTACCCTGGTTGGACTACATCATATTCAGGGTAAGTTACAATTTTGAATGTCCGAAAAACCGGGTTTAAGGGTTAACCCAGGGGTTCCCAATCTTTTTCAGTCCGCGGCGTTCTTACAAGTTTAGTATTTTGTCACGACGCCCGATAGCTATTTGCAAAAGATACTCAGTCAACTCAATATGGCGGGTGAGCTTGGTGATCTCTACATAGTGTTTCTAAGCGGGGAATAAGGCTTTGGCAAGCCAGCTTTTTCGCTAGGAAAATGAAGCTTAGGAAGAAATGAGAGTAGCCTCTTATTTTAAATCGTAACTCGGAAACCACGAAAAATCGTAGAACATACATAGGGGTGATTCAGATACCTCTCAAGACGAGGCACCTAAAAAAAATTTGGGACGTCTCTTTTCTGGCAACCCTATATAAAAGAAATGCATATAATACGAGTAATGTCATGTCTAACTTATGCTACCATAAAAGCTTAAAATTCTTAAAGGACCGATATTTAAAAACCTAGGTTAACTAGCTGGCTCTTGGACTAGGGTTTTTATAGTTATAAGAAATATTTTAATTGGCGACATTAATTTACAATTTAATTTTAATATAAGTAATTGACATTTACCATAATTAACCATCTATAATGGCTGATTTAATGTACTTGAATAATCTAATTTTTGCACGTCGGAACACAGACTGACCACATGTACTTTTTATATTTTGTTACCTTATTAACTGTGTTTTTGGCAAGTAAACGTTTGAATTTGAATTATACAAGAATAACCTTTTTGATCCCTTCACACTCACACGAGTAACTCAGCGAGCTATGGAGTGCTTGGAATTTAGAGGGATAAAATCCGAAATGAGGTTATCCGACAGAAGACCAAAGAAAAGTCTTGAAATGTAGCAGTGGGCCGGCCACATCTGTCGCAGAACCGATGAAGGGTGGAGTTAACGGGTTCTCGAAACCAGTCACGTAATCTGGTACCTCCTAACCTGACCCTGAGCCACCATGACGTCCTCCGAAGCCGAGAAGTCAAAGTCAAAAGTCAAAAATCATTTATTCAGTTTAGGGCAGAAAACTGCCACTTATGAACGTCAATAATAACATTATGGCCCATATGGGGCAGAACATGTCTCCTTTTTTTTTGGGCCCTACTAGCGCTTCGAGACACAGACAATCTGGCAAGTGCTGAGAAGAAACGCCGGAACAAACTCAGTCACCACTAGCTGCCACAAAAAAAAGGAAAAGAAAATAATGTATACCTGTGCGAGCAGGGCAGTATTTAATTCCAGACATCTTTGTCATTTAAATAGCCTTGCTAGCTTACTAGACTTGGCATCGCCACCCCTCTAAAGTCTCGGGTTCGATGCCCAGTCGGATCAATGTAGAAAACGAACTGTGCTATACACCGTGTAACGCTAAATACGCAAAACCTCTTAGGTGATGATGTTTCTTCTAGTGAAGTTTAGTTCTTCGATTCTAGAGCTCAAACGTATTTGTCAAAGAGTATTTGTTGTTTGTAATTATTTTCTCTATCGATTAACGTATGTTTCATAGGTGTACACCAAAATAACGTAATTTGAAGTACTTTCAACTTCAGGTATGCCAATTAGATTCGATGCCCTTTGGCTGTTGTTCAAAACAACACTCTGTATATACTCACAATTATTTTTTATACTGAAATGTCCAAATTAATAGCCAGACGCTGCATCCAGGTTCAGTCAAAACTATCATCATCATCATCACCACCATCATCATCATTATCATCATCATCATCATCATCATCATCATCATCATCATCATCATCATCATCACATCAGCCTATTGCAGTTCACTGCTGGACGTAAGCCTCCCCCAAAGAGCGCCAAGAGCACAATCTTCCGCCTTTTTCATCCATCCACTGCCAGCCATCTTCCTAAGGTCGTCTGTCCATCGAGCTGGGCAGCGTCCTACGTTTACCAAGACGTGTTCTCCACTAGAGAACCCGTTTACTCCACCTTTCATCGGTTCTGCGACAGATGTGGCCGGCCCACTGTCACTTTAGCTTGCTGCATTTCAGGACTATGTCCATTACTTTGGTCTGCTGCTGGATAACCTCATTTCAGATTTTATCTCTTAAATCCCAAGCATCGACCTTTCCATAGCTCGCTGAGTCACGTGAAGTCGGTGGGCCAGCTTTACTATCCACGTTTCACGTTTCGGCTCCGTAGGTCATCACTGGTAGGACGCACTATTCGAATACCTTGCTCGACAGGCATTGTCGCAATGGCGACGAGAAGATATGACGCAGCTTTCGAAACGGTAAAGATTTGGTAACCATTTTTCTGTCCAACAGGAACTCAAACTATGGAACGGCTCGCTCAGCTACAGCTACTGGCAGCGGCCCGGCGTGATGCGGTTGACGAAGGTCTACATCTTCAACGTCACCAACCCTCAGGGGTTCTTGGAGAATGGCGAGAAGCCCAAGCTAGTGGAAGTCGGCCCTTTTGTCTATAGGTAAGAAGAAATATTGTTAATTGATTTCCCATAACTTTACCCAACGATGCCAATGTAATATGAGTCAAAGATGTCATATGTATATAGGTATATAGTATGTCTACTCGTTATCTCGTCATAATAGTCATTTATTCAGTATAGGCCCCCTTCCGGGTTCTTATACAAGTTATTACATCGACTGCCTCTGATGGAATTCGATTCCACGACTTTGCGCTATCCGGGCGACTGTTCTTCCAACTGAGCTACGGAGGACATAGTAATGTTGGCAAATTCCATTAAGTTTTTACAGCTGTTAGCGAGCCAGCGTTGTTTCAACAATATCTTAGATTTTATACACACAAGCATCCAAAAGAAATATTTTTGCAAATATTTAACAATCCGTTAAGATGAAACAGTTTTATCAATTTAAACTTTTAAAAATTCACTTGAAAAAAGACCGCCTCAGATTGAAATTAGAACCACTTTCATTACGATAATTACTCTTGGAAAGAATCTGCTTTCTCAAACCCGAGAAATTATATTTAATAAAACTAAAAGAACTTACGAAAAATATTGATAAATACCTGACTTATTATAACCCGTTAAAGTCGCGTGCTAGACAAGGAGATCCGACATGTACCGTGACGTCACAGTACACGTCCGCCACACATTTTTCATTGTAAAAGTTGTTTTAGAAAGAGACAAGTATATCTCAGTTTCTAATTACTGTATTACGATAATTTTTTACCTAAAATCAATTTTGTTTTTACTTTTAGAACTGCATATAATTTCTTAAAGAAATAGTGAAAACAATTTATTATTTTCCTGCATGTTTTCTATTGGGTCGCCATGTCGCTAAATCAGTGTTTTGTCACTATACAACTATGATTATGTTTAATGTACGATGTCGGATCAAGTGAAGTAACTTGGCCTCCACTATGACTATGAGTAGTTTATTAAGTATAGATCACACGCTGGAATAGTGTGCGATATTTAGCCGACTTAAAAAAAGAAGCTTGTGATTGTGACCTTAAAAACATAAATAAAAACCATCTGGTCTAATGGTTCGAACCAGACTACAAAAACAAAGGTTGCGGGTTGAAATCCCGCAAGGAGAAAATGATTTTATGATCCTTGAATATTTGTACATATTTTTAAGTATGTTTATAGTTAAGCTTTGCGTAGCTTTGCGAATCGCAATTCTTTTTTTTACGTGTCCGACGGCAATCTCGTCTAATTTTTGATGACCAGTCCGCAACACGAACTGTTCCCGTAGCCAGTAAGAGCTCTTGGAGAAGGAGAAGAGGTCGTGCAGAAGCTGTCCGTACACGTGGGACATGAGAGAAGGTTGCTTATGTTTTTTAGGCACTTTAGGATTTGAATTTGGAATCGTTATGGTCTCATTACTAATCAGAACAGTATTATTTAGATTGCTGTTTGCTAATTTCCTGCTGAAGGTCATCAATAAATATAGATTTAAGTATTATTTAGCATTTTAACCCTGCGAATAATTGATTCGAAATTTTGTGAGTGTTATTATTCTATTGGTTGCTCTTTGGTGATCAATAAATTGTGCTATTTTAAGTGTATTTTTCTGCGATTTGTTTCTTTTAAGGGTATATAATAAAGTGTAGCTATCTATCAAATTCCTTAAGATAGGGGTTAATATTAGGGACTGCAGAGAATTTCGTGTTCGTATCTGCCGTTTCCGAACACCGGATGGAGTCAGGTTAATTTTTTCCTGTCTTTTGTACTTTGGTCGTCGCATAGACAAAGTGAATCGTCAATAATCTTTAATCAGTACTGGGGAGATGCACCGCAATCACACTTGCCATTGGTGCCAACAGTGTAGCCCAGAGTTTTTAGGGTTCCGTAGGTACCCAAAGGGTCAAAACGGGACCCTATTACTATGACTTCACTGTCCGTCTGTCTGTCTGTATCTCAGGAACCGTGCTAGCTGAACTGTTGAAATTTTTACAGATAATGTATTTTTGCTGCCGCTATAACTACAAATAAAATCTCTAAAAACAGAATAAAATAAATATTTAAGTGGGGCTCCCATACAACAAACGTGATATTTTTGCCGTTGTATAGATAATGGTACGGAACCCTTCGTGCCCCTTTGTACGGAACCCTTGACCGATTTTTTCAAATCGCACTTACAAATTGGCCTTGTCAAAAGACTGCACTCTCATTCAGCGAACACTCAACCCCCCAATCAGCTCGTATTACCAAACACGCGCTCACGCGATCGAGCGAAATTTCGCTAAAACTAGTTAGCACAGTGGCATTGGGTTGCCTAACGGATGCATACACAAATGTACACGAAAACATGCGATTTTGTGTCTTATTGCGTCAGATGAAGGACTAGATTAATTAGTCAAATATTATACTAACATGTTTATGGACAAGAAGGCCTCTAGCGACGAACTCGTTGAATAATCTATAATTAAAAAAAATGAATTGACGTTTATTAGTCTCACAGAAACTCAAGAACGGCTGGACTGATTTGGCTAATTTTGGTTTTGAAATATTTGTAGAAATCCAAGGAAGCTTGAAAAGGTGGGAAAATAAAAATAAATTGCAAGGAAAGTAGTGAAAACAACTATTTAATTTTCCCATACAAATTGTTCGTGCCTGTCAAACAGGTGCGATCAGAAATTAATTTTGAAACTTACTCAAACTCAAAATATTTCTTTGCCTTATTTGGGGTTACACACTAGGGTCTTAATAAATGTTGAATTGGGTCAGATACCAAAATATGCTTATAAGCAGCGTACAAATATTATTTTAAGATCATCATCATTTCAGCCATAGGACGTCCACTGCTGAACATAGGCCTCCCCCAGTGACTTCCAGATTGCCCTGTTGAAAGCGGCCCGCATCCAGCGGCTTCCTGCAACCTTTACCAGGTCGTCTGTGCCTAAAGACGAAAGTCTACAACCAGTGTGTGTTACCAGTGATGACATATGGAACTAAAACGTGGCCTCTCACTATGGGCCTCATAAGAAAGCTCCTGGTTGCTCAGCGTGCTATGGCAAGGGCTATGCTCAGGTTTCTTTGCGAGATCGAATCAGGAATGAGGAGATTCGTAAACAAACAAAAGTCGCTGACATAGCCCAACGGATAAGCCAGCTGAAGTGGCAGTGGGCGGGGCACATAGCACGTAGAACCGACGGCCGATGGGGCAGAAAGGTTCTGGAATGGAGGCCACGTACTGGCAAGCGCAGCGTAGGACGTCCACCTACAAGGTGGACAGACGACCTGTTAAAGGTTGCAGGAAGCCGCTGGATGCGGGCCGCTTCAAACCGGCCAATCTGGAAGTCACTGGGGGAGGCCTATGTTCAGCAGTGGACGTCCTATGGCTGAAATGATGAATGATGATGAGTACATATTATGTAACTACCCAAGTAGTTGAAGAACTTAATAATTACTATTAAACCATTGGCTAAAACTAACATAACAAAAACACAACAATAATTTTAAATAAGTACAATTACAAACCTTTATTTATATAGATAAATTTAGACAACTTTTATTTGCGACAACTTTTATTTGCGCCTACAAATTTCGCCGGGTCAACTTCCCCACCGCCAACAGGAGGCGTGTCGTAAGAGGCAACTAATTCCTTTAGCAAGAGACGGGCAGCAGCGTCTTCGTGCGAAATGTAATTTAAACTGCGCTCGCCAACCCGCCTGCCAAGCGTGGCGAGTATTGGCGATCCCCCCGATAATAAGTCATTGCGGAAAGCCTTTGTTCAGCAGTTGACGTCTGCTGAAATCATGATGATGACGAAAACCTGTAGGGAGGAAGTTCGCGTATATTTTTGTGTTACATACTCATAGGGTTCAAATGAAACCCCTACTAAATGGTTCCCGAGTGGTGAGGACGAACTGAAAGACGCAACGTTGGAAGTACCACCCGATAAACCCTAATTGTCCCGAAGCAGTGGTAGGGTAAAAAAAAATTGGGACGTGTAAAAGAGCTTAATTTAGGCCTATTTGCAGAAATAAATTGGTTTTATTGATAGACAAAAGAAAGATTCTTAATATAGAACGCCGATTATCCGAACGCCGATTAACCGAATCGCCAATTATCCGAATCGGTCCTAAGCGTAATCATCATCATCATCTATACGGTCAATCCCGGTTGCGTCCAAAGCCATTGCTTTGGAGCCCAGGGTCCGCTAAGTCTCGGTCCTAAGCGTAATATAAAAATTAAATCCAAGTACATATGTAATTTTTGTTTTGTTTTGTTGGAACAAGTTGGAACTTGCTGGAGTCCAGATATATTTTAACTGTTACGGATGAAAGCTACAGGCAAGAGACTACAAGTTAAAAGTTTATTCTATGTGTGACAATTCGTTTTTCTTTATTACAAGACTATGACCGATTATTCGAATTTTCGATTATCCGAATCGACCCCGGTCAGAATTAATTCGGATAATCGGCGTTCCACTGTATATTGAACACGGGCAAGGTCAAGTATGATGGTAAAAAGATTAGATTTTAATTATTCGTTGGTTACGGGTTTCGTAACTTAGTCAAATTAAAATTTAATTGTACTGGAGCCTTGTCGAATATACTGGAAGACAATTAAATAAATAAATATTGGACAACATCACATAAATTGCTCAGATCCTATGATAAGTAGCCGAAGCACTTGTGTTACAGAAATCAGAAACAACGATGGTACCACAACACCCAGACCCAAGACAATATAGAATAGTTACCTTTTTTACATCGATCGACCGAGAATCGAACCAGGGACCTCAGAGATAGCGAGACCTAGTTCGGTATGCTCGCCTCTCGGCTACGGAGATCATAAATCTTCACATAATACAAGGTCGCCTTTTATAAACTGGTGAAACTTTACCAGAACTTCTAATTATATTAGTGATAGGGCCCGGTCTATTATTTTCGTTCTTAAATACGGGCTAGTTTTCATTTTTATTATTCCTAACCAGTTCCTAACAAAAAAAAATTAAGAGCATCCTGTCTAGTCTGAAACGTCCCTACGTCATCTCTGTCTCTCTCATTTCAATCGTGCCCCACTCTTCCCTCGGGCTGCACGCACGGGGCACGGGGTGTTTTATTTTACGTTGAAATTAAAATAGTTTTTGGCGTTTTTCTCCAAAACTAGCGTACAAACATTTTCTTTTTTTAACAAAAATGATTCATTTTTGTTTTTGTAATTGCTCTTTAAATTTTACCAGTTTATAAACGGCGACCTTATATACTAAGTCGCCCTCCGTATCTGTCTGTCTAATGGATAAATCAGACAACACAACTCTTTCAAACCACACAACGGATTTTAAAACGGTTTTTACTATCTTGTAGATATTTTTTTAACGTAAGGTTTAATTATGTATGTCCTAATTACAATTGTATATACAGGGCTACTTGGTATGGCTATATCTGAGGTCTCGGGTTCGATTCCCGGTCGGTCAATGTAGAAAAAAAACTTTTTTATAATGTCTCTGGTCTGTGTGTTGTGGTACCGTTGCGGTCGTTGTTTCTGATAAGAAATGGGAAAAAAATGTTGGTATTTACGTAGATCGATTATGTAACTGATTCTTAAAATTTGTCACGTCTTGCGATTTATTTATTTAAACTTTATTGCATAGATAAAGATCGTACTAAAGGTGGACTTAATGCCATTTGGCATTCTCTGTCAGTCGACCAGAACCGTTTTGGCGTATGAAAACCTTATGTTATATGCATATTTATGGTATTTATTGTGTATCGATGCATCATATCTTTGTGTTTCGAGAGACTGACTTTTCTGCATACTCACCGAGCCAAGTTACAATAATTCGTTCTCTGAATAAGCCCACCCGGGAACCGAACTCGGGTCTACTCTATCCACCAGTATTATGACATCTAGGCATTTACCATATAGCCTCCAACATTTATGTGTGAAGTCAAACTCAAAGGCTGTAAACATTTATTCAAATTGTATTCAATTGTAAAGTCAATTGGTTGAGTGCTTGACCCGGCTACGTCCTAGACTTTACGCCTATTTGCGGACATAAGCCTTAACCTAGGCCTTAGGTTTTGAACTAAAATGATACCTAACTGAACTTAATAACAGTTTAGATAAATCGTTTATCATAAAATAAACACAATACTAGGAAATGTCATAGTCAATAACTTATTGCATTTTATGTTGTACAATCTTGGAACATATAAAACATTAATTATTATACAATAACATTTATTCTTAAACATCCTTTGCTTGTGTTTATTCAATTATTTTTAATTTAAAACTAGCTGACCCGGCTAACTTCGAATGCCAATCAAAGTGGTTTCAATTTAGTCGCATAAATAGTTCCTGAACAATTCAATTCAATTCAATATATTTATTACATTCTATAATGTTAATAGATACATAAAACAGATCAATATAGACCCTGTAGGGCACAACAATAAGATAGGTATTGTGGGCAGAGAGGATGACGCCATGCATAATTAGATCAATTTGTTTATTTTAAGAAGTTGTAAAGAATTAAAATACATTAAGAAATCATATGATAATATATAATATTGACGACCTCCGTAGCCGAGAGGCGAGCATACCGGACTTGGTGTCGCTATCTCTGAGGTTCCGGGTTCGATTCCCGGTCGGTCAATGTAGAAAAATAACTTTCTATATTGTCTCGGGTCTGGGTGTTGTGGTACCGTCGTTGTTTCTGATTTCTGTAACACAAGTGCTTAAGCTACTTATCATAGGATCAGAGCAATGTATGTGATGTTGTCCAATATTTATTTATTTAATTATTGAATAATATATTGAATAACATAACCAATAAATAGTATTTTTAGGCATTTAATTATTTATTTATCTTTGGATTACGCATTCTGTTTGACAGGTAGAAACAGTTTTTATGGGATAATAAAATAGTTGTTTTTATTACTTTCCTTGCAATTTCCACAACGTGTTCTTTTTGATTTCTCTAACCGATGATTTAACGTCAAGAATGTGTTTGTAGAAAAACAAAAATGTCTCAGTCGCACTGTGTTGGAGTTATACAAGTTAAACAATTGTATGGAGATTTTTGTTAGTATGACAGATAGCGCCTTAAATGTTATGACCATAGTCGCCTCGGTCAATATACAGGGTGTAACGAAAAGATGAAATAAAACTTTAAGGGGTTATTCTACGGCTAAATTACACCAACTTTTTCTATGGGACCAACATGGAATTCGCAAAAAAAAAAAACACTTTCCCATACTAAAACGCGACCAGCTGGCATCAGTTTGTATGGAAACGTCAATTTTTTTTTTGAGATTTCGATGTTTATCCCATAGAAAAAGTTGATGTAATTTAGCCGTAGAATAACCCCTTAAAGTTTTATTTCACCTTTTCGTTACACACTGTAAAAAGAAAAACCTTAGAAGTTGCCACTTGTCGTAATACAGCAAGTGCATAGAAATAGTTTTATAAAAAAGTAATAATTTCGAAATAATCTTTTAAGGGTACAACATCCTGAGGCGGTCTTACTTATATCCGTAAACGGTAGCGTAAACGGTAGCGTAAACGGTGCGCGTCCCTGGTGCGCAGGGTGCGGGGCAGCGGTAACAGCGTCCTGAATATGATCGCTGGTAGACTGGATTGCCAGTACGTCAACCGTTCTTGTGCCATTTCGGGGGGCCATTAATTTTACTAACATAGTTTATGAGATCTACTAACAACATGAGTCATTGTTACTTAAAAATAAAATTATTCATTCATTCATATCCTTAATTTATGGAAATAAAAAAAACACGTTGTATTTTCTTACCTTTTAATCCATCCTTAAACTCAACAAATATTTCGAAACCAAAAAATTTGGCCTAATCGGACCACTCGTTCTTGAGTTTTTGTAAGACTAACAAACGTCAATTCATTTTTATACATATTTAAAATGACAACGAGCAATAATAAAATGTATCAACTAATACAATTTAAAATTATGACAGCACATTTTATATAAACATACAGTTTTCAGTTTCACCTCTTATTTTAATTTTATATAATATTTCATTCATATAATATTCTCCATCAGATCGTCTTCTCCATTTCAAGGCACAATGAGTGTTCACTAAAGTTTTAACTAAGAGCAACGGCTCCTATAACACGTAACGACGAATCAATAATAATAACTTCAAAAACTACACGAATTTTATATAAATACAACATAACTAAGCAAAGCTTGAACCATAGCGACTGTATCGGATAAACATTTCTTTATTAAGTATATTTCTTTATTAATACACTTGACAGTGATTGATTTAAAATAAAAAATACATTATATATTATGACATCCTTGACTCAAGTACAACTTCTTGTTATTATCACACAAATATTTATCCCTTGCGATTCGATCCCGTATCCGCTGGTTTTGTAATCCCTAAAGCAAACTTCTCAAAAAGACGGCCAGATTTGTATTGATGTTTTGTGTCATCATCATCATTTCAACCATAGGCCAATAGGCCTCCCCAATAAATTCAGATTGGCTGGTTTGAAGCGGCCTGCATCAGCGTTTTGTTTTGTTTCATCATCATCACCATCATTTCAGCCGTAGGACGTTCAATGGTAAATATAGGCCTCCACCCAGTGACTTCCAGATTGGCTGGCTGGAGGCGGCCTGCATCCAGTGGTTTCCTGCAACCTGTACCAGGTCGTCTATCCGCCTTGTGGGTAGACATCTTATGCTGTGCTTGCCGGTACGTCTGTTAGCACGTGCTATGTGCCACACCCACTGCCAACTTCAGGTTGCTAATCCGTTGGGCTATGTCAGCGACTTTTGTTCGTTTACGGATCTCCTCATTTCTGATTCGATCTTGCAACGAAACACCAAGTATTTTGTAAAATTTATTTCTCTTTATAATATTCTCCAACTGACCATCTCATAAACTTCATTTGTTCATTCATTTGTTAATATATGTGACTATGTGTTCAATATGATATTCTCCATCTGACCATCTTCTCCATTGCAGGGAAGACATGGAGAAGGTGAACATCAAGTTCCACGACAACGACACGGTGACCTTCCAGCACAACAAGATATTAAGATTCGTTCCTGAGATGTCTGTGGATAAGAACCAGAAACTGGTTGTGCCTAACATCCCACTTTTGGTAAGTATATACACGGTTTTTAAAAACAAGGGGGTGATTAAGAATAGAATCTAGAACGAACTAAAAATATATTTTTAAATCCATTATTTATTTTTATTTGCATTACAGTATTGCTTAAGTATATAAAAAAAAATCTATTGTCCATCCATTGTTAGTATTTAAATGTTAGAAAACAAATATTTATATATTTTTTTTTTCATTTCTTCTGGTCGGAACTTAAAAATAGGTCTACAAAGCCAGGCGGTTGTGGGTTCGAATCCCGCAAGGCGCAAATATTCGTGTGATCGGCACGAGCGTTTGTGCCTAAGTCATGGATGTTTATTATTTAATTAAACTTACATTCGTTGTTTAGTCGCCATAGTACAAGCTTTGCTTAGTTTGGGACTAGACTATTAGTGTCATTGTTGGAAACATTTATTTATTCCACTGTCTTGGTGTTCTCCAGGTAACAATAACCTCGGTGTCATCCAAAATTACGTCTATTTGAAAGAGAGTCTTATGGTAAAAATTTTTTCAGACTGTAACTTCATTTTCTCCAAACATGGCTGGCTTCCTATTCAACTTGCTGGTGTCAGGCCTGGCCATCACGTACAAAGATCGAGCCAAGCCATTTGTACATGTCACGGCAGAACAACTGGTCTTTGGGTGAGTAATCAACCGACTTCAAAAAAGGAGGAGGTTCTCAATTCGACTGTTTTTTTTTTTTTTGTATGTTTGTTACGCGGTTACTCCGCCAATTATGAATCGATTTTAATGATTCTTTTTTTGTTTGGTAGATCATACTTCAGAGGTGGTCCCATATAAATTTTATCGAAATTGATGTAGAACTTTTTGAGAAAATCAACAAATATATACCCAGATAATATTTTGGTTGTGGTTCTTGTTACCTATCTTCGACAAATATGAGCCGATTTTGATGATTTTTGTTTTATTGAATAGCTTATACTTCAAAGATGCTATGATAAAAGTTTGCAAAATAAAAATCACCCCTAAGGGTAAGAAAATAGGGGATGAAATCGGTGTTCAGCAGTTAGATTAGGTTTTATCACTGAAATAGATGAAATAAGTAAATTTTATAAAAAAAAATAAAACCGACTTCAAAACACTAAAATGCTAAAAATAATCCTAACACTTAAGTACCTAATCACTGAATTTTGGAGTCGGTGCAAACAAAAACATTGAATCTCTCATCGGCTGGCACCGACTCCAAAATTAAGTGATTAGGTACTTAAGTGTTAGGATTATTTTTAGCATTTTAGTGTTTTGAAGTCGGTTTTTTTTTAAAATAAAATTTACTTATTTGGGTTCCAAACAAAAGAACCTGTATGTTATGGGCCAATTGATCAATATGGGCATTATTAAATATGTATAAAACAAAGTCGGGTTAGTTACACCATTTATAATTCGAGAACGGCTAGACCGATTTTTATGATTTTTGATTAGTTAAATTTGTTTCCGCCCCGAATAGCAGAATAACGATAAAAAACACGAAAAAATTGACGAAAAAAACGATTTATGAAGGGGACGAGGTTCGCCGGGACAGCTAGTTTATAATAATTATGCCCGGTCAATATGGATAAATGACAAGTCAAATGGGGCCAAAATATCTTTGAGGTTCCGGGTTCGATTCCCGGTCGGTCAATGTAGGAAAATATTTTTCTATATTGTCTCAAGTCTGGTTGTTGTGGTACCGTCGTCGTTGTTTCTGATTTCTGTAACACAAGTGCTTAAGCTACTTATCATAGGATCCGAGCAATGTATGTGATGTTGTGCAATATTTATTTTATTAAACTGATACCTCATTTTATTATAATGAATACTAGCTGTTGCCCGCGATTTCGTTCGCGTGGTCTATAGTGTATTCATAAAAGATTTTCTGCGCAACTTACTTGTTTTTTATTTTCAAAAGAACCTCCTGACAATAATTAACACAACAAAAAAGGAATTAGCAAAATTGTTCCATCCGTTCTCGCGTGATGCGATGACCAAGGGATAGATAATTATTTATATATATAGATATTAAGTAATGTCTGGGCAATTTTACAATTTAGAGGCATTGAGCTTCGCCCACGCACTAAAATATAAAGAGTTTGGTTGGAAAAGAGCCAACTAATACGAGTTTTACTCGATATTTTTTAATGACAACGTAAACGCAGATTTGAAAGTATAATTTCCATCCATTAGTATTACCAGGCAGCGCTGCATTGCCATGTGGGGACGGCCGTAAAGAATACACTTCCCCACCGCCAACAGATGGCGTGTCGTAAGAGGCGACTAATTTCTGAAGCACGAGACGGGCAGCAGCGTCTGCGTGCGAAATATTATAAAAAACTGCGTTCGCCAACCCGCCTGCCAAGCGTGGCGGGTATCGTCTCCCCCCCCCCCAAATGATCAAATGATAAAGTCAATAAGGGAAGCCTATGTTCAGCAGTGGACCTCCTGTGGCTGAAATGATGATGATGATGAGTGCTGCATTAAATGCTTAAGAAGATTTAGGATGATTTAGAAGTTAAAAAACTCACACTGTGCCCTCAACCAACCTACCACAAAATGTCAAAGTGTCGCGACTTACACTTCACTTGATACTTGCATGTGTCATTGGCTCTTACCACTTGCACTTGGCACTTGCTTGCTCTAGTGCTTCGCAACTTACACATTCACTTGTTACTTGCATGTGTCATTGGCTCTTACCACTTGCACTTGGCACTTGCTTGCTCAAGTGCGTCGTGACTTACACATTCACTTGTTACTTGCATGTGTCATTGGCTCTTACCACTTGCACTTGGCACTTGCTTGCTCAAGTGCGTCGTGACTTACACATTCACTTGTTACTTGCATGTGTCATTGGCTCTTACCACTCACACTTGGCGATTACTTGCACTTAGTACCATTATTAGCCTTTTATGCGCCCGGTAACTTCTATAACTGCGCCCATGCATGACCTAATCTGGTCGTTTCTGCATCTTTTGGGAGTCTGCGCCTTGTGCCTGGGTATCACTGACACCGCCCTAGTTACGGTACTGCTTGACACTTGCTCTTGCATTCAGCACTTGTACTTGATACTTGCACTTAACACTTAGAACTTGCACTTGGCATGACACCTTTACTTGGCACTTGTTACAATGTTAATCGGATATCTCCTATTTCAGATACGACGACCCTCTAGTTACTCTCGCGCATTACTTTTACCCCAAAGGTAAAAGACCCAACAGTCAGATGGGGCTATTGCTTGCTGTAAGTATTTACCTCTTTATTTCTGCCTAAAAAATACTTATCGTCGGTGATAGTGCAAACCCGCGTATGAGCATGAGCATGAGATTTTACAGAAGAAAAATAACGAAATATTTCGGTCATTTTAGTAGATTTCTTACTACTTATATCGACTTGAATGTGCATGAAGTGTAAATATATCAGTAAGTTCTATAGAATAAACTATCACCGAAGTTATTCTAAAATTATAATCAGTAAGATTTGGTCTTTATGTTAGTTTAAACTGACTCCTAAAAATAAGGTTTTTTGTTGTTTTAAAAGTAAAAAATCGACACCTACATTTGCAAGTCGTTTGTAATTGAATTTTGCACTAAGCTCTTTATTAAGTCTTTTACTTAATAAATGTATTATTATTGTAAGATTTGTTGGTTGCTCTAATTAAATAAATAAATAAATCTAATGATGGAACTAGGAGGTGGATAGTAAAAAACCTTTCATATAACTACTAGTTAAAACCTTCGTGTTTGGGCTCACTCCTTTTGAGTTTCAAACTTTAAAAAAGGGTTTATAGTTTTTTAAATAATAATGTTGTATTATAATATCTTTCACAGAGAAACGGCACATTAGACGAAGTCGAAACAATATATACTGGGCAGAAATCTATGGATCGCTTTGGGTACATCGACAAGATCAATGGTCTGGACCATCTACCGCATTGGAAGGACCGACCATGTAATGACATAAGGTAAAAACTATTCTTACTTGTTTGTGGTCCTATTTTATTTTTAACTCAATTTGACGACCTTCTTATCTGAGAGGCGAGCATGCCGGACTTGGGTCCTGTCCTGGGTTCGATTCTCGGACGGGTCAATGTAGAATAACCATAATCATAATGACAGCGAATCATTTCGGGCTCCAGTTTGCGAGCCACACCAGTATCCTTGTGGTAAAAAGGTGGACAGACTCGACCTTCGCGGTCTCTGTTGTCAGCAGCTCTGTTGATTCGCTGTTTCGATAAAAATTCAAAATGGCGGCTATATCTATCATATTTTTACAGTTGGTGTCGATATATCGCTACATCATATCATATCATATCGTGTTTTGGTGCTCATGCTAGGGAGGCATGATTAAATAAAACAGTATTGCTATGTAATAACACATTATGTCATCTTCAATGACAAAAGGCCAGTTATGAGAAAACCAGCAGTAAATATGTTGGACAATGACTAATTTCTTCGTAAACGACAAAATACATATTGTCTTCAAACATTTATTCTTATAAGGAAAATACCAAGATGCTTCCGGCTGTCTATTTGGTTTTAAAATACTTATCTACTTGTGAAGACATCACATGAATGAGAGCATACATGCTCTTATTGACTATTTATACAGGGTGGCCTAGGTGCCTCGGGTTGAGAGGTACCTGTATCACCCCTATGTATGTTCTACGATTTTTCGTAGTTTTCGAGTTACAATTTTTTTATGAATTTTTGCAAAATAGCGACCGGATCAGTTTAAAAAATTTCAAAAAAAAAAAGTAGAAGGTTTCTTCATTTTTTTTTCTTGCAGCTAAATTTCTATGAGTTGTGCAGTTATGCATAAAATAAATAGCCTCATAACTTTAATGGAAGTAACTACAAAATTGACCTAAAGTTGAGAATCTAAGCTTTCATAAAGTAGTACTTCATAGGCTTCAGCTATTTAAAATAAAATCGTAACTCGAAAATTACGAAAAATCGTAAAACATACATGGGGATGATTCAGATACCTCTCAACACGTGGCACCTAAAAAAAATTATTGGACCTCACTTTTCTTGCCACCCTGTATATTACATATAAATGAATATATTTCCCTTGGCCATCGCATCACGCATGAACGGATGGAACAATTACGCTGAATCTTATTTTGTTGTGTTATTTGTGTGCATCAGTGGTTTACTTTCGGCCAGGAAGTTATATGTAGTCTGTACAACCCTCAGAACGCATAAATCAGTATCTTACGACCCAAGCCAAGTAAAATAACCAATATTTGATTTGATTTGATTTACTTGTATTCTTTTCTATATTCGTACTAACACGCGCCGCTAATTTAGGTTCACCACTCGCCTTAACCTAGGAATAGGATTAACTCTCTCCTGTTCTTTGTCGGGGCACGCTTGACCATGCCACAGATGCGGTCTGGTTATTACATTTGTCGCAATTGTCGTCAGACCTAGGTTAGACAGGTCTAAAATACTGTTTCGATCTTGGCTACACATCCAGTGCAATCGGAATTTGATGAGAAGGATTTAAGATATTTTCCCCTACTGGCCAAGCAAGTTTGCAGGCCTCCTACCCAGTGGACTGACGACCTAGTTAAAGTTTCGGAAAGCCGATGAATACAAACGGCTCAGAGCCGCTTGCCGTGGAGTTCTAAGGCACCACTTTGACAATAAATAAATATCTTATCTTATCTTATCGTATCGTATCGTATCTTATCTTATCGTATATTATCGTATCGTATCTTATCTTATCGTATCTTATCTTATCTTATCTAATGGCCTATATCCAGCAGTGGAATTTTTAAGGCTGATAATAAGGACCACGATAACAAGCTGTCAGGTACATAACTATTTTATTCGTTTATTCCAGGGCGTCAGAGGGATCGTTCTTCCCCCCGCGCGCGGTGACCAAGTCAGACATAGTTCACGTGTATGACAAGGATCTGTGTAGGATACTGCCCTTGCAGTATCGGAAGGATGTCTATAAAGATGGTAAGTTTTCTTCTCATAATATGTCGTCGTCGTCCCCCCCCCGCTAATGTCGCTTGATATCAGTAGTAACAGTTTTATGGTCCTACGAATTTACACTTTCGCGGTTTTCTTGTATGAAAACCATTCCGAAATTGGCCATAATCGATAAACGAATTACTAAACCTTACTATCAGATATAATCAAGCCGCCTAAAGGCCACGTCTAATCAAGGAATAGCTATTAGTCGGCGGGACCAACTTTTAACGTGCCTCCTGAAGCACGGAGATGCTTTAAATTACACTGAATATGATAAAAACGGTCACCAATCCACTAACAACAGCGGCGTGAGTTGCTTAACTTTTAACTTTGATAGTAAAAAACTTGATTAGATTTCTCACTTCCAGGTATCCAGACCGGACTCTATACTCCCCCAGCGTCAACCTTCGAGAGCGCGGACGTGAACGAAGATAACAAATGCTACTGTCAGGGGGAGAAGTGTCCTCCCAGAGGCCTGCAAAACATCAGCCCTTGTCAATACAGTGAGTAATACCATTAGCTTAAGGCGCCGTGTAAGGAAAATACACGTAAAAGAGGTGTTTTTGGACAAGTTTTCTGGCTAAAATACTGGATATAGAATGTGGAAATTAATATATCATTTAACTTATATGTCGAAGTTTTACTTGATGTATCTAAATACTAGTTATTATTTCTTAATAAACACTAAAAAAATCAAAGTACCGCAAATATCGCGAGCTTGTACACATTTCTATTTTAAACGATGTTTTTGTTTAGCTTCAAAGTTGGTTTAGTTATTTATTACATTTATGCCTTTAGGATGAAGTTTTTTTTTTTCAAATAGTCAACAAATTAAGAATTATAAGGATTTTTAATGGTTTTTACTCTTAGCGCCTAATTTTTCATGAGCGGATATTTTGCTCGCAATGATAAATATTTGCACAGGAGCACAACGGAAGGATGTTAAGTCTGGTACCTGCTACTAAAACTTTAGCATTCTACAACACCTGTTTCTGTATTGTATTAATAAAACAATATTATTCTACTTTTATTTACACACATGTAAAATACACAATTAATTAAAATACTACATTGATATAAATACTAAACATAGTGTGCAATAAAAAAACTATCCTGCCAGTAAATTTATTCAAGTTTAAATATAATTTTATACAAGTGTATATAATTTACTTGTACATAAAATAGTATGTAAAACTTAGTTGTAGTACTACACTGTACGGTTTTTTTTGTAAATTGTTACAGAATTATTGTTATAATTACTATAGACTAAGTAACTTTCTCTATGTAATTAGTTTCATAAAATTTATATTTGCTGCACCCTAACAGGGTTTTGTACTTTATTCAATTGTATTGATAATGTACATTATTGCAATAAATAAATACTTTTGGAGTCGGTGCAAACAAAAACATTGAATCTCTGGCACCGACTCCAAAAGTAACTGATTAAGTACTTGTGTTAGGATTATTTTTAGCATTTTAGTGTTTTGAAGTCGGTTTTATTTTTTTTTGTTTGCACAATTTGGCAACATTCAGCTTCTTTGTGTTGCATGGTAAACGTATTTAGCAGTCACACAGACGATGCGTAAAACGACTGCTAACATTATAATAATAACAATTACAATCTCTTCATACAGACGCTCCAGTGTACCTCTCCTACCCTCACTTCTACGACGCGGAACCGTCTCTGCTGGACGGCTTCGAGGGGCTCAACCCTCAGAAGAAGAAACATGAAACCTACTTTATGATACAACCGGTAAGATTCTTTTTTTTTGTTAAGTTTTTGGCTTGCGTGGCTTGCGTTTAGCCATAACGATATGTGGACAAAAGGTAAGGAAACGTTTGGAATCAGAAAATTACCGGGAATTTAGAAAAAGTAAGAAAGGATCAGGGTTATTCATTATCTTTTTATTATCAACCTATTTCGTTTACTAGAATAATTTGGTTTGGGTCCGGAGGGGAAACGTGTCTCGAAGTCCTTTCTTCTAAATTCAAGCGTCCCGCGAGTTTCGAGTCAAGACGAGACACGTTTGTCGAAATTAAACAACACAATAAAACCAACAACTGATAAAAAAAATTTAAAATAAGAGATACCCTTGTCTGTAGGCATTATTACAAATAAATAAAAAAATTGACGGACAAATCTGTTAATGCTCTGATTTTTGTAAGCCTTCTTTTTTATGAAATTATAATAGGAAAATATTGATATGGCACAAATTAAGAAAAATACAAAAAAGAAACGTTAGATTGTGTCATAAGGGTTACCGCTCAGCATTTGTCATGACAGCCAAGGACTTTCACGGCCGTGATATCATTTAATTAATAACTTTAAATCAGCAAATAAATCTAATTGCTTGTTAATTACATTGTTATTCATATGACAATTTGGTTATTATAAAATATTTAATAGTATAATTTATTATAACTAATAGTTTTTTCTATTATTTCATCTGGCCAAAAATAACTCTTTTATTTTATTTTTATAATCGGTTGTATCATGTTCTGTGACTTGTAGGCTGTCGAAACTTCCCAAATCCGAACACAAACCCTATTATACAGTTCTTTATTAAATTTTCAGAAACTCGGCGTGCCCATTGAAGGCTTTGTCAGAGTGCAACTCAACCTGAAGGTGGACCGCGCTCCTGACATCCATATCAACAACATCAACCGGTTCCCGGACACCATCTTCCCTGTCATGTGGGTGGAGGAGGTATGATAATTTAAGATTTCAACTCAAAAATTTATTAATTATTTTAATATCAACATCTTAGTTTATTTTAACGTGTATGTCATTGTTCCAGGGTATTCACGAAGTCACTACTCCGATTTGGAGATGGATCTATCTTGCCACAACCGTTGGTCCTATCGCTGGACCGATCCTAACCTACTCTATGATAGTCTTTGGGCTTTCAGCCCTAGTTGTAGTGTTCGTACGAGCTTACAAAAGCTTCGTCATAGGCCAAAATTCTTTAGAAATCGTCGAATACGGCAGAGAAACACTCCGCCGTGGATCCACACTAATAATTCATGGATCCCATAAAATTTTAACGGGAAAAGAAGCATCATATCAACCTTTAAATACTTCACAAGAATTTAAAGCTACAGACAGTAAAGTCCACGAATTGAAATTCGTCAAGACAGATCTTAGCCGAAGTTTGGACGAATTAAAGTCGAAACTTAAGCCAGAATTCGTCAGAACAAAGTTTAGTGAAGCAGAAAGAGAAACATTAATACATGCAGAGAATACCTTTATACTGTCCGAACATGGACGATTTAATTTCTTCCAGTTACCAGAAACATATTGTTAGGTGTATTTTTCAAATTTGTATGAATTATTGATGGTTTGTTATGTGTGGGGAACGTAATAGGCCATTAGGCATTAAATGCAGGCGTTTGAGATTATTTGCAACAGCAAATTGGGTTATTGTTAAGTTTTAGACAGAGAATGGGATTTGGTAGAAGCCATTTAGTAAGTCTATACTGACGTGATGCTACTAATAGTACAAGAATCATTAGTGCCTTCAATATAATATTAAGAAATGGCTTTGTGGTGATTTTAAATATTGTCAAGTTTGTTATTAGAAACTCTTTGACTTTGTTAAATTTATATGGATGATTTTATAAATATTGTTTGGGACCAAATTAAACTTTTGGGTGCAATTGCCAAAATTTTGAAATATCCTAGGATAAATAAAGTGTATGATAAGGATTGACTTTCAAAAATAATCTTTGGTGAGTGTTATACTTGTTGCGTAGACTGAACGTTTTGGTTCCAATTTTAGAGGAATCATGATAGCTTTTATAAAAGATTTGCTCATCTTAATTAGAATTTATTACTTAGATTTTATTGGCCAATTTTATAGTTTTAAAGTACATTATTGCATATAAATCGAATGGCTAAAATAAATTTCTTATAAGACTGTTACTTACCATTTCGAATAGTAATTTGTATTTTATATTTGTTGGTTTCTTGACTTTTGTTATTTTTCTGACTTAATTAGAATGGATAATTAGTTTAGTGATCAATTTAGGATCCTATAAGTTTATTATCGCAGCCACGTAAATAATATTACAATTTGAAAACAAAAACAAACACCATAATTATTATAAATCATTGTAGCACAATCCTAGTCGATTTAAAAATTTAAAATGTAATTTAATGTTTATATCTAATCGAGTGAAATTGCCCTTATCATTTAAATACAGCTTTTGACTTTATTTAATAATGCTATTTTGAAAAATTTGTTTTTGTGGATTTTTAATGAGCAAAGATATATTTCATCACTTGTTGATAAAGTGGTGGATAGTCAATCATACTAGTGAAGGGTTACATTCTATATCTTTTTTGGTTTTCAATATTCTCCATTTCTTTTTTTAACTTTATCTTCAACTGATGAATGTATCTCAAATAATTTACAAAATAAAAATAAACATGTCAGGTCGTCCTAGGTAGATTTACGGTGTGGTGCACATAATTAGGGTTGGTTCGGGGTAAAACCCTAACTATTTTAGATAAACTCCTACGCAGAGTACCTATAAAATCGATGTCAAGTCAGCTAAGGACAGCAAGCGAGTGTGATCTACAAAAAGCCTATGTACAGACAGCGGCAAGTCAACCTACACAAAAAGTTAAATGTCATTGAACCGATTTTCAACTTTAAGACCGACATATAGGATATTGATCTCTACATGTCGGTCTTAAAGTTGAAAATTGAGAAAATTTGACGTTTTGTGGTAGACGACTGTACTGTAGCAAAATTTGCAGTTATGTTATTTTCTCCATACAGTATTTTATGCTATTATTTATTTCTTATTAAAAAAAATATTTACTTGACTTTTCGGACTACATTAGACTCAAACCTAATTCCGAATCCCGCAGGAAGCAAGTATTTGTGTGATGGGTACGATCATTTGTGCCTGAGTCATAATGTATTTAACTATGTCTATCACTTATCTGGTTGCTATATTACAAACTGCGTAGTTTGATTCTAGCAAGACAACCAAAACGCGATATGATGTAGAGATTTATCGATACTGTCCTTTTTATATGATAGATATAGTCGCCATTTTGAATTTTTATCGAAACAGCGATCATAACATGTGACGTCACTGGCACGGCGATTCAACGTGGCGGCTTTATCTATCATATTTTTAGATTTGGTGGCAATATATCGCTACATCGTATCGTGTTTTGGTTGTCATGCTAAGGGGATTGGGGCAAGATGATAGATGTGATTTGTGAATAAAAAAAAAATTACCTTAACCTCATCATTATTATTTTGTTTTATAGTTCCATAGGTTTTGTACATTACAAAAACGCCATCATCCTGCGGCTGCACCGATTTTATAGACACCCAGTATAATTTATAATATAGAAGTCATAAAATACAAGATGCTACGTGCAGTGTTGCGGTTCTGTAATTTTTTTAAATTTTCACAAATAAATGATTTGATTTGATTTGAAATTATAACTTACAATCAAATCTGTAAATAGGGAATATGCGTATATTTTTATTTGGTCTTAAAATAAATTGTACTTAATTATAATTAATAAAACTTAATTTTTTTTAAATATTGATATAATACCTAACTTACTTACAACTCATTTAAGTCGCGTACTAGACAATGATATCTTATATGTACTATTACTATTATATTTTTATAGTAAAAGTTGTTTTAGAAAGAGACAGGTAAGTATACCTCAATTTCACCGCACTATAATTGCATATAATTCCCTAAAAATGCAGTAAAATCTTTTTTTTTCATGCATATTCCCTATTATACCAATTTCATCGCGTTTAGTAAGATTGGGGTCTATCTGCCACTATTAACTATTTTCTTTTCACTATTTATAAAATTTGAAATTTAAAATTAGTTCAAGTACTACAAGGACTGACATTATTTTAGTTTTTAGTACCGGTACTACTGTTATAATGATGGTACTAATTAAATCAGAGTTAGTTACACTGCTTTTAATATTCTGGCAGCAAAGGGGAATCACATGCAAAGCTAACCCCAGATGGCGCCACCGTGTTCGGTCTTGTCAACCGTTGTCAACAAATATCCACGCAAATGTCAGAGTTCGGTTTTTTTCTCTATGCTCGCTAGTATGACGTAAGTTTGACACACGCTTGACAACTTATCATAACCTTTATCGTAGTGATTATTTGATCAGTGGCAACAGTGGCAGAACCATTGATCAAGTAATCACACGAGCAAGACCAAACACAATGCGACACCTATCGCGATAAATGTTCAGTGTGGTTCCCCATTTAATATTTATATACATATTTATAGTTTTTAAATGGTCTTGGTTCGTACTTTATACAATGTATACAAAACTTTTTTGTATATGTTGCATTTGTATACAAAAGTTTTGTATACGTATACACTTGGGTATATATTTTTGAAATTGTATACAAAATTTCAAGAAGCTGTGTCGTAATAGTAAATTATTATAAGTTTTGAATACTTATGTGATAATAATAAGTAAGTATTTGTAGTTATTTTTATCGGGGGCTATTTTTTTATCAAAAATAAAAAGATTCGAAGAAATTGCTCAACATTTAATTTAAATTTTTATTATTAAGTAGTTATATTTTAAAACGGTTTTCAGATGGTCTACGGTCAATTGCACTTGATTATTAAAATTACATTTTCTTTTTAAATTCAAAAAGGATTTATCAAAAAGATGTTTAGAAATAATCCAAAAGATAGCTTTAAATCAGTGTTAACCGTCACTCTCTTTTATAAAATGGCAATACTGCTTTTGACAAATGTATAATTCTATTATCCATGTCGTTCTTGGATTAGCGAGCAAAATTACGGTATGAAAATCGTGGAACTGAAAATTGGCACAAATTCAGGTTGCAATTTCTGTAAAAACACTACATTATTTAAGCTCACTAAAAGCTTTAATGGATCTAGACTTTTCTAGAAATTTAAGTACATGTATATCCCAGCATGAAATAATAAACATTAGCCAACACTTTTTTAAATTGTTAGAGACGACCGAAGCTAGCCAATCGTTGGCCGAGTCTCTTTCTAAACGGGACAGAGACGACGCTCTACACAACCGAAGATAGCCGATCTTTAGCCGATTCTCTTTCTAAACGTGACAGAGGCGACACTACACAACTCAAGCTAGCTGATCTTTAGTCAAGTCTCTTGCTAAACGTGATAGAGACGACGCTCTACACAACCGAAGGTAGCCGACCACTAGCCCAATCACTTTCTAAAGGGCGATGTAAATTATTTCTTGCCGGTTTTTATAAGTTTGGTGTCGATGCATTCCGTTTTGTATTCTATTATTAGGGTATCAAGGACTATTTTATATGTGACTATAGTATAAACTGTAAATATTAGTTTTAAGGTATTTTTGTATCAAATTTTGTTTGTAATAAAACATGAGTAATCGGAGATTGTATTTTAATTTAACTTTAACTTTTTAATTTAACTCAAGTCTACTAGCAAACAATCAGAAAAGTGACACTGACCTAAAGTTTGTGTTAGCTTCTCAGTCATGCAACGGCTGAACGGGTTTGGATAAACACGCAAATATGTTCAAATTTAAATTCAAAATGTTTATTTGCATTTAAGTAGGGTACAATAAATGGTCATAATATAATAAATAGAGCTTTGACCTATTCAGTCATATGTAATAGCATGCAAATGTTTAAATTCTTATTACTAGCCATAGCATTTTAAAAGATATAATTTTATTTTATATAACTAATTAATAAAAAGAAATTCAATATGTCAATTATTACAATTATTGTTTGTCATTAAAAAACTCCCTGACAGTACAATAAGCCTTATTCACCAACCACATAAACAGTTTATTTTTAAATTTATTAAGCGGCAATGATTTCATGTCCGTAGGCAGTCTGTTAAATACCTTTATAGCCAATATGTTATCAAAATTGAGTGTATAATTTCCCGTCAAAGGATTACTTAGGTCTGACGGCAATCATCATCATAATTTCAGCCATAGGACGTCCACTGCTGAACGTAGGCCTCCCCTAATGACTTCCAGATTGGCCGGTTGGAAGCGACCTGCAACTAGCGGCTTCCTGCGACCTTTACCAAGTCGTCTGTCCACCTTGTGGTTGGATGTCCTACGCTGCGCTGGCCGGTACGTGCACTCCATTCTAGAATATTTTTCATCGGCCGTTAGTTCTACGTGATGGCAATCGCTGCAGATTTAATAACCACTTACTGCATCTAGGGTCAGTCAAGCGTGACCCGACTGGGAACGGGATAAAGATCTGGGAGGATTTGGTGGGGGGTAGTCAAACGAAAAGCATGGTCGATCTATTTTGATGGTTTTTATTTATCATTTATAGCTTTAGAGTGCAAGTTGGGCGTAGTTAGTGTTCTAATGTTTGGTGAAGTGATAAAGATCTGAAACTATTAAATGAAATTAAATTAAAATTAATTTATTTCAGATAATATAGCATCCATAAAATTATAAAACAACAAAAATTCACAAATAAAATTAAACAAAAATTAAATTTAAATCAGAACATTATAAAACATTTAAAATCCAAAAACATGTCAATAATTAAAAGATAAAATCATATATCACTTAATAAAAATACAACAATAATTAAATTCTATAGTTTAAGTTCAAATTTAAAAATTAAAATAAAATTCGAAGTTATGTACATTAAATTTCAAATAATACAATATGTTTATAATGTCTCACTGATAAGAAATAAAATTAAAACTATGATTACTAAAAGGTTCTTATTTAATGAAAGGTGATGAACTGGCATGCAGCTTTATCCACCTGTGCACCATCGGGGAATCCAACCGCTCGGTCAATGCGCTCAGAACACTGTTGGCACTGCTCCGAAAGCGATTAAGCAGCGAGGCACTCCTTTTTCGGATGATGATTCCTTAAATCATCAGTTATTGAAATATCATTGAACTCAACGCCGCATCGAATGTCAAGTTACACTCAACACAACTTGCTTTAGACCCGATAGCGTCTTGAAACCTGCTTCTACGGGAAGAGTAGCCTTCACTGAATTCAACAAAAGCAATAAAAACTAAACACCCGTTATTTATTGTAAACGCTTTATCTAGAATCACTCGACATTGGCAGAATCACCGCTCTGCATATAAAGCGAGATTGAGTCCTTAAATAAAAAGTGAGTTATAAAATAAAACAACAAAATTGAGCCTAGAATGTATTTTATTGACTAGCAAAATATTATGCCATAATACGTTTAGTAGTATACTCAACTTTAAACTTATTTCTAGCAAGCGTCGGTTACTCTAAGTATACTATAACTGGACAAGTTTTCACTATAACTAATTGTATCTTGGAATAAATTGAAAACAATATGATGACTTCTAGTTGGGAGTTATGATTATGACATTATTGATTACACGAAAACATCGATAAAGTGTGGGGACAGACAACTAATTATTCCATGTTATACACAAATGCCGCCTATTAGACGGTAAGTTTTCTTTCGCTTGTAATAAAAGAATAACGCAACCATTTTTTCTTTTTCGACGTCCATTTTGGAACACTATTTGAATTCAACTGACGTTTCTCCTGCTCTGAACTGACCGCCTAAGTGCGCGGGAGTTCTAATTAAGAGGTGATTATAAATCAGCGTAGTGTAGACAGCCTATACCAAGTGGACGATAAGCTAAATTATTAATTGAATTATGTCAAATTTACATGCATGAGACTGACAGCGGCGCCATTTGCCGTTACAGTGTGGCCGTGTATGTGTATATAAGGTCTAACCGCAATAGTGCTCCATATTTTAATAAGTCAAAAAGTACACGGTAAGGACCATGTTTATAAAAATAAAAACATAAACCTAACAATTTTTTTTTGTTACATTAACTTATGTATTATTAAAATTTTTTTTTTGCATAACGTCATCCCTACATTCTTATGGTTACGAGACGACCACAAATGCCGCTGGGCCTACGCCCAATGAAAATCTATATTTTCATTGATAGACGAATGGCGTTTTACGTAAAAAAAACATTACAACAATAAATAAGTAAGTATAAGTAAATAAATAATTATAAATATTGGACAACATCACATACAATGCTCTGATCGTATTGAAATTAGCTTAAGCACTTGTGTTACAGAAGTCAGAAAAAGCGACGGTACCACAACACCCAGACCCGGCACAACATAGAAAAGTTATTTTTCTACATTGGCTGACTGAGAATCAAACTCGGGACCACAGAGATAGCGACACCAAGACCGGTATGCTCGCCTCTCGGTTACAGAGATCGTCAAGTATAGTACCAATAACAAAAAACATGTTGTTAAGTTATTCGTTTTTTTTTTTCATAACAAAGATCCTTATCATGTACTCTTTGAGCTCTAGAAATATTGAGCACTATTTCGGTTAGACCTTATATAACTGGCAGCACTAGTGTGGTACATTTTCTATCTACATACGACAAAAATATGTTTAAAAATCAAGCATGTTATTAATAACCTTTATGTGTAACTAATTGTGTAAAAAAATAACAATGTCACACGACAAAATCAATGTGAAATATGTGTTGAAGTACTCGTATATATTAAAAAATATATCCCGATGAACAGGGAATGCCATTTTTAACTCCTGGAAAAGTGAAGTTGAAGTGGATCAAGTTACTAAAGAAACTAACACTTTTTTAAACTGCCTCTGGGTGGATTCGAACCCACGACATTTCGCCATCCGGGCTAATAAGTTCGTAGGTTCGAATCCGACCAGGGGCTTAATTGCCCTCCCTATTCTCATATCTATTTATTTAAAACGTAAAAGATTTTTAATATTGATATGATCACTTTAATATGTTGTTAGGTTAGCTCACTACGTAATAACTTAAGACAGAAGGCCCCTTAAGTAGGGACTGGATAAATTAACCGACTTGGTATTACATGTGGATCTCACAACATTTAACGGTAGAACTGAAAAAATATATTTAAAAAATCAAGTGAATAAATAAATAAATATATAAATATTGGACAACATCACATACATTGCTCTGATTCTGTGGTAAGTAGCCAAAGCACTTGTGTTACAGAAATCGAAAACAACAACGGCACCACAACACCCAGACCCGAGACAATATAGAAAAGTTATTTTTCTATATTGACCCGACCGGGAATCGAACCCGGGACCTCAGAGATAGCGACACCAAGTCCGGTATGCTCGCCTCTCGGCTACGGAGGTCGACGTCGTCGTCGTGAAATAAGTATCATCTTAATTCTTAGCTCACTATAACCACAACTCCACAATATCACATACAAGCCACATAAACAAAAGGCGTTTTTCATTCCAAGTTACAGTTTTAAAATACGTTAAAAATACTCCATAACGTCTACGATATAATTACATTTAGGGCTAGTAGTTATAAAAAATCTTTTTTTTTTCACCACTCCATATTACGTATATCCGTTGCATCGTATAACAGATTCAATTACAGTTTTTTTTTACATAAATTATGACATTGGGCCATAGTTGAGAAATAAAATCATTCTGTATTAAAATATATTTTTAAAATATATGGATTTATAATTTTATTTCAAATATTAATATAGAGACCGCTTTAATAAAAAATAAAAAAAACATTATCTTGAAAATTTTAACTGTTTGATAATAATAATAAGAAACAGATTTTGGAAGACATTAATGTTTAAAAAAAACTTTCAAAATATACAAAGTGTATACACACATTAAGGTTACATGTGTTTAAAAATGTAGACAAAATTCCTGCAATGGAAATGAAATATTGTAAACTTCATAACTATGACCCAAAGCTCATTAGGACCTTTTTTATTGATTAATCAAACGATCGATAGTGGTAAAATTAAAATAATGTATGTTAATATTATTTTACGTTATGAAAATATAACGTAAAAATACAATCATGAAACATATACATTCTTGATAATATAATGATAATTTAACTAAATGATAAACGAGTGTACTTACATATATTTGAAGTTATACTATCAACTAATAAAAAAGGTCCCTAGATTTTCAAAATTGTCGTTAGCTCGTTTAAACCACTAAAAATCGTAGTCAAAATGTCTGATAAAATAATTTGTATAAAAAATATGCATAACGTAAAAAGACATCCAAAAAATTACCTAGCTACCTATTTTTTTTAATAAATAAAAAGCTAACAGTAATTTTGAAAATCTCATTAATTGTTAGATTTTAGAATTTACACCTAATTTTAAAATTTCTGATTATTTTTCATCTTACATCTGCGTATACAATTTTTGAATCGAACAGTATTTTTAGTGAGTATACATTTTTATTTGAATCGTATAATTATTTCGTATAATCGTTTCAAAAATCGGAAGAGGAGAGGACGTCACCTTCGAACAAAAAATATATACATATACTTTTTTGTATATATTTTTAACTTTTCTGACATTTTAACTGGTAGGAAGGAAATAAAAGCTTGTAAAAATATAAAATTTTGACAAAGCATTTGTAAGCATCATAATTTTGTAGTGATACATAATGATATTTTAATAAATACTTTTATTCTTTTTCAAATGACTACCTCTCCAACTCCATAGGCATACTCTAAGATATCTAAAAGCTAATATGGCTGTTTTAAAACGAAACAATAAAAATAATTACAATGAGTATATTAAAACTTATTTTTTTACAATTTTAAATAAATACAATCTTGTCTATGGACGGTATTATAGTTTTTTTCGTGGTAAAAAATATTCTTATGCTATTTCTTTATGGTTCAGTCGGGGAGTGGAATCAAAAGAAAAAGAACTACTACCTCACAACCGGATTTTTAAATTGACTACCTCATTTTAAAAAAAGCTTATTTTTTTATTTAAAAAATCTCTATGAGACGAATCTATTTCATAAAAATCCCAAAGCATGATTTTTTAGAGGCTCAATATATTACCGTAAACATTTCTAAAATCAGTCAAAATATAATTGAAACAAATCGTATAACTCGTGTTTCTCCTAATTAATCATTCTAGAGGATTTTTTGTATGCGTATAACAGTAGTATGTGTAACTTACAATCACCAGACACCCAGATCTAAGGCTGATTCTTGACAAATACGTAGCTTAAATAGAAATCTAATAAAGCTATGAGTAATAAAAACAAAAGTCTTAAATACTCTGAATTTTTGCACTCAGTTTGATAGAAGTAAGCCAAATAAAGTTATTAAGATGTTGTATTATTAATTTTTTGACGAAATTATATACTTTTGTATACTATACAAGTCCACACTAATAAAAACCGCTAGTAAAAACTGCAGAAAAAGTAAAGAAAACTGATAATTTTAAGTTGAATTCGGAACAAAAGTATAAGCTGTTAGACGAATACTTGTATTATTTAAAAATTACTTTTCTTGCAAAAAAAATATACAAATATTTTCTCTACGGTTCCTTAAATCATTTTTTAAACGAAGATTGATTGTACATTTTATAGGTCAAAGTTCTCCTAACAGCTTACATCTTTGTTATTTTCGTCTATGCTAAACAAAAGTACTTTTATATAGTTAATAACACGGCTAGGGTTATATGGTTAAGCATGTCATACTAGGGTGAGTCGAGATGTTAACTTTCAAAACAGAGAATCAGCCTTTTTCAATTTCATTTTATGATACAATTATATTTATTAAAATTTAAAATATTTGAGGTATGGATTACGTATACGCGGTAAAAGCTGAGCAATAACTATTAAAATGGATATAATACTCGATACGTTATTGATTTTTAATACTGATTGATTCACCAATAAAATTAAGATAAGATAAGATAAGACAAGATTTTATTCATGATATTATCTTATCTTATCAATAAAATTACCACTATGAAACATTTTAAGTGGATCGTATGAAAACTAAGTCCTTTAGATATTTCAATTTTTTTTAGTAATTATTGCTCAAACTATTCTATCCTAATATAATTTGTCTTAAATATTTATGGTATACTGCTCGTATAGTTTTGTCTTTTCTGATAAAACTTCTTCGTTTGAGACACGATATTTGTCATGTATTCACACTTTTTTGAATATACCAAAATCAATAATTACATACAAAATATTGAATATGTACACAAAAAACTCGGTTTGTAATGCCGAGTATTTTTTTTATAATTTTAACATTCATGCAATACTACTTAAAATTCAGATTTGTCAATCATACATTTTGGAAAAAATACCCGAAATAAAATTTTGTATACATTTTTAATTTCGGTATATACAAAAGTTTAAATTGTATATATGTCAGCTCCGCAATTGCTCTATGCGTATATTCCTAACTCATGTCAAAGAAATTTAAAAACAACGCTTATGCACAAGTATACACACTGTATACATCCCCTGCCGCCTTTCTACGCCGCGTTCCTTAATTTACATAAAAAAGCTATACCTCATTCCATTTCAATACTTCAAGTCGTGCCGTCATAATTATAATACTTGCTTTGTCATGATTTTGATAATACCTAATTGTATATAACCTATATACATTTGGGTTGAATTCAAAACTTTGGGATTTATCGAAAAGTAAATTTTGAAATATATTTTCATTATAATCTCTCTACCAATAACCGCGGTTTTTTGAAATTCCAGTTTTACCAATTTTCAAAATATTGATTTCAAAGTTTGGTAGTCATATTGGTAACAAAGTCAATTACTTATAAAGTTCACTTTGACTTTTAGATATTTACTGTTCTTTAATAAGCCTTGGTACGATTTTAAGTAGTGCGATTTTTTTTTATGACCATCGAGTACATACCCTATAGGGCACCAATACAAACCATCTTTCTCCGAAACTAGTAAGTGATTTTTCACTTACATTCAGTATGAAATGACAGCTCCTGTCAACACTGGCCCATAAAAAAACAGTACAGATACAGATTAAAAAATGGCGGAAAATTTTGTCGAACAAATCATATGACATTTCTACTCTATAGGATAGGGTATGTGCTCCATGATACTATTTGGCCTAAATGTAAACTGTCAGACACAAATAGCAAGACAATGTTGTTTATAAGGTGCTTCATAAATATCTGCAACGGCTGAAATTGGTAAAAGTACCTATTGCCCATATAGATTACGATAGTAAAGAAATTTTATGTCCAGAACATCATTAATTTTTTCTTTAAAAATTTATATTAAATAAAGATTAGGCTTTATTCTGTCTCAAACCGTCCACATCTGTCCAAAAATGCTAACGTTTCACATTATACCGCTCCCGCGCAGTGTCAAGGGCGGATGAAGAAGTGTGTTATGCAAATTGAAGCAAGTAACCATTTATTTACTGTCTTTTCGCAAATAATTAATTACCGATCCGGGGAACGTAATTCCTTCACTATCGTAATCTATATAAGCAATACTTTTACCCATTTCAGCCGTTGCAGATATTTATGAAGCACCTTATATTATGAGATCGATCTTGTTTTTATAACCTAACTAGCTGTCCCGGCGAACTTCGTACCGCCCCTTCATATTTATTTTTTCGTAAATATTTCCGTTTTTTTATAGTTATTCTGCTATTCGGGGCGAAGACAAATTCAAAAAATCAAAGAACATAAAAATCGGTCCAGCCGTTCTTGACTTATAAATGGTGTAACTAACCCGACTTTGTTTTATATAGATAAATGTACAGTTTGTTTTCCTAGTTTGTCGAATATTGTAAACAATGACATTCCTTTTTAACGAAATTATTCGTTTAAAAATAAGAATGACAAAAAAATAATAACCTACTATTGTAATTAATCATTAACACAAAACCATTTTTATCGTAACAGTTAGTTTAAACACTGATATTTTTTATTATGATTTTTGTAAAAAAGACATGCCGAGATTACAATATTCGTCAAGCTATTTAAAAAATAGACTTTATAATTGGACCTAGTTCTGCAGAAAGCAGTCAAGTAGCACTTTTTCGAAGATCGAGTTATTAACACAGCCATACTAAATTGGGCATGCCGGATTTTTCGCAAAAACTGCCATTTCGATATCTCTTCTTACAGCGGAGATATGAGCCGTCAAATGCAGCCATTCATTCATTCATACTTCAACTTCATTTTTAGTTAAGTAAGTTTAGTATGGCTGTGTAATATAGTGCCACTTGGCTGCTTTCTGCAGAACTAGGTCCAAATTATGACATAGACTTTTTAAACACTTCGGTGCCTTTTTCTTATAAATTCTGAATTTAATATTTAACATCTTTCTACTGCTCAAACAACAATTTTCACAACGGAACTAGCCTCGGAATTTAAAAAAAAATTTCATTCTGCCGACAACGACAAGCTATCTTACTATTTTGTATGGGAAAGTGAAATGAGATTGACTTTTCGAATCCTACATTTAAATGACTCACATTTTTAGTTTGACGTTAAAATATTTTTCGCGTAATTTCTATTTTTCATCATTTCAGCGTCGACTTATTTTTCTTTTTTATAATGTTTAGACCTAACGGCCACGTCAGATTTTTTATAGGTAATTTCGCCGACTTTTATTACCGATTTTGTGACCGACATAAAGCACACGTCCGACATTTTGCCAGTGGTTCGTGCTCCGGACTACAAAGCCAGCGGTTGCGGGTTCGAATCCCGCAAGGGGAAAATGTTTGTGTGATAAGCACGAGCATTTGTACCTAAGTCATGGATCTAGTCGCCATAGTACAAGCTTTGCTTAGTTTGAGGCTAGCTAATAGGGAATATGCATGAAAAAAAAATTTTTTTTTTACTATATTTTAATATATGAAATTATATATAGTGAAAAAAAAATGAAAATTTGGTAAAAATTAACCGTAATATTATAATTAGAAAATAAGGTATACCTATCTCTTTCTAAAACAACTTTTAGTATGAAAATGTATGGCGCGCGTGAAATCTGACGTCATACATATCGGATCTCCTTGTCTAACACGCGACTTTAATGGGCTGTAAGTCAGGTATTTATCAATATTTTTCGAAAATTCTTAAAGTTTTACTAATTATAATTAAGTACTATTTATTTGAGGACCGAATAAAAAAACATGCGTATTCCCCATTGGTGTGATGTGATTGTGGAAACCATTTGTTTATTTATTTCCGAACGTTATACTCAGCACCGACCGACTTTTTGTAGGACGTTTGCGTTGAAACGCAATCTACATGTTTCATTTTTGCCAACAAAAATCGGTCACCGATTGTCGGTCGCGGGCGAGTGGCTTATCCACATTATGACAAATAATTTCAAGGCGAGTGGCTTATCCACATTATGACAATATAATTTCAATTTTCATTATCCGACCTTTAAGTATGAGTGTTTAGTGCATGGGCTGCTGTATGGGCGGGAAGCTGGCGTCTCGCGAGTCTTCGTTCCTGCTCTCCTGTTCGTCTCCCGACTGTTCTCCGTCTTCGTCTTCTGAAGACGAGAGTAGGCCTGCGAGAGAGATAGAGAATATTTGTATTAGGCAAAAAAGATTCAAAAGGCATCGAACCTAATTGGCATACCTCAAGTTGCAAGTAGCCTTAAATAACGTTATTTTGGTGTACACCTATGAAACATACGGTAATCGAAAGAGAAAATAATTACAAAAAACAAATACTCTTCGACAAAATGTCGTAAATGATATACAAATCAAAGAAATAAATTTGCCTTACCTAAAATTAGAATACAAATGTACAAAGAAAGTCCCTATGTAATTGCTGTAGAGGTGTTTAATAAATTGCCGGATTCCTTAAGAATTGAAAAAATACGAATAAGTTTATTCCTAAAATAAAAGACATGCTAATTCAAAAATGTTACTATAACCATGAAGAATATTTTAATGATAAATTTGACAGCTAAATGTGACTTTAAAATATCAGTAACACGTTTTAAATAACAATATATTTAATGTACTAACCAAATTATTATATTTCCTGTTTTTGCAATTTATTAATCAAATGATTTATTATTTTAATTTTGACATTTCCATATCTGTATTATCATTTATTTTTTTATGTACATACTACCTAAGTATGTACATAAAAAAATGGCAAAAATACCCAAATGGGTTTCTTATAATGAAAACTTTAATATAATTTGTGATTTGCCATGCCCAAATGGGCTTCATGATGCAAGTGCTTCTCTACACTGTAATTGTTACCTACCTAATTGTACTCATGAATGCAATAAATGAACTTTGAACTTTGATTACACCTCGTTTTATTTTTGAAACGTTTTTGATTTTTTTTTATTATTATTATTATTTATTCATTGAACAAGATTACATTGATCCAGTTTGTTAGTAATTCTTAACAGCTATGTTAGTAAAAATATATTTAAACAAATTAGGAAAAATAAACGTTTCGTTACAGTTGCTGACCAACGAAGGCTTTATTTCACCTGTTTGGTCAGCAACTGAACGAAATGCTTAATTATAGGAGCGTCATATCTCTTTGCAACGGTTTTGATGTCGTTTTAACATTATGCAACTTAATTTCGTTATCAGATTAAAGTTTTTTATGTTATACACTTACCTCATAACTAAAACCTAAAACTTGCTACCTACATAACCTCGCTTGTCAAGATTCGGCCTTAAAAGCGGTTTGATTTCTTCCTATTGCGATTGCAAACCTTTTTAATTTTTTTTTCATTATGAAACGGCAATAAACAATAATCTATGAAAATTCAGTTTCATCGACGTATCAGGTTATTAAGGTTGGCACTTTTTTCAATTTAAAAAAGAAACTTTTTGAGTTCTAGCTGTCCCGGTGTACTTCCTACCGCTTCGTCATTCGTTTTTTTTCGTGATATTCCGATGTTGTAATTGTTATTCTGCTATTCGGGCCAGAGACAAATGCAACAAATCCAAAATCATAAAAATCCACCCGTTCTTGACTTATAAATGGTACAACTAACCCGTCTCTGTTTTATATATATATATATATATAGATTATGTAATACGACATGTTGTTTTTAAGTATTTACTTTATTTACAGCGCGAACTGTAATTATGTTAATTAATACATTCATACCTGCTGTAAATTGTGGGTTAGAGAGAGCGTCAGGCCAGTACCTCTTGTTTATAGACGAACCGTTTTTGCTTTTCTTGCCGCCTGCAAACAAAAAAAAACACGCTAGAAAGAGACAGCAGCCCCCCTAACATGAACACTAAAACGCGATATGATATGATATGATATAGCGATATATCGACACCAACTGTAAAAATATGATAGATATAGCCGCCATTTTGAATTTTTATCGAAACAGCTATCTTAATATTTGACGTCACCGGCAAGGCGATTCAACATGGCGGCTATATCTACTCGTATCATATTTTTACAGTTTGTGTCATTATATCGCTATATCATATCATATCATATCGTGTTTTGGTGCTCATACTAAGGAGGCTGAAAATATAGCATAAATATAAAATATATTGGGTGTAAAAAAAGCTTAGCGAACCCGAGCCCATTATTACAATTTTTTTTTTTTACACCATTCCTGGCTCATGACTGGTTACAGAGATAATAACGGCTATTTTTAAAAAAAAAGGTTTTTGGAAAAATAGATTTTAGGTAAAAAATAACCATAATACAGTAATTAGAAATTGCGGTATACATGTCTCTTTCTAAAACAGCTTTTACTGTGAAAAATGTATGGCTGACATGTACTGTGACGTCACGGTGCATGTCGGATCTCCTTGTCTAGCACGTGACTTTAATGGATTGTAAGTTAGGTATTTATCAATATTTTTTCAAAATTATTTCAGTTTTATTAATTATAATTAAGTACTATTTATTTTAAGACCAAATAAAAATATACGCATATTCCCTTTTATAAGAGTTATTGGTGAAACATTAAATTATTCAGTATAGAGTAGAGTTGTAAATTGACGGTCATATGCCACAAGCATCCGTCATTTACGATAAATGCTTGGTCACATTGAACATTTATTGTCACGATGGTCACATATTTTTCTTATGTATAAAATAAAAAAAGAAGAATTCTACTAAAGTAAGTCTTAAATGTTAAGTATTTGACAGTAAAAACATACAATAAAACATGTAATTGGATCTGGATCGAACTAAAAAAAAACGCGCGTAACGATACGACACTTTTTAGCTTGTTCGTGCAGAAAGATTTTAGAAATTTCATTTCGATAAAGATCATCACTACTAAAGCCTGTCTCTCTTATAATAATGCACTTATTTGTGACCGAATGTTTTTTTTTTCATAGTTTGCCAATATTAGTTTTTAGTTTGCACATTATGGAACCGAAACTTATCAATAGTTATTAAATATAGTAAATGATTACTGTAAAAAATTCATTTTCAAATGTTATATTTTTGTTGGTATTTTACATTGTCAAAAACGCCGGTAACAATGACATGACCATTGAGTAACTTTGTACTAGAACTGACATCCCAAAGCGAGATTTTGCGCTACGCTCGCACAAAGTATGAGTGGTGTGACCGTCGACAAAGGTTTTAACATGCCTGTTCTAGTATTTTATAACTCAATGGATATTAAAAGGTTCGTGACGTCACAAACAAGTACATCATGGCCGACGGCGTTTTCACATGCTTCTAAAAACGTAAAAAATAAAATGATATTATTTTTATTATTCTCAAAGGTTTAAAAAATTAAATAAAATTGTTGACGCTTTATTTGAGTATAACCAACAATAATAACTCTATTTCAGAAAACAGTCAAATAGCCTATTGAATATGACGTTAGTGACAATAAATGTCCAAAATGTCCGGTCACATTAAGAAAATGTCCAATTCGCTCGGTCATATCGGTCAGACATTTATAACGTGACAACTCCAGTATAGAGTATCGAAGACCCTCACCAGGCTTGTCGGTGCAGTCCAGCATGGGCTGCAGGATGCGGCGGCGCGCGTTGATGAACCAGTTGTTGACCTGCAGCAGCGTCAGCCGCGTCTGCGCCGCCAGGGACCGCTTCTCTTCCTCCGTGGGGTACGGGTGCTGGGGGGGAGTACTTCTTACTGTACACGGTTCTATTTAACCGACTTCAAAAAAAGAGGAGGCTCTCAATTCGACGGAATCTTTTTTTTTAATGTATGTTCAGAGATCATTCGTTACTACGTTGACCGATTTCGATAATTATTTTTTTGTTTGAAAGGTAATACTTTCAGAATGGTCCCATATAAATTTGGTTAAATTCTAATGATGGGATCTATAAGAAAATCATCAAACATTGCATGAACTCCGTACGACGCTAAATGGTTTTAGTATCTATCTTACATAATAATATCTTTGCCAAATGTGGACTGATTTTGATGATTCTTTTTTTAATGAATAGCTTATACTTCAAAGATACTACAGTGTAAACATTTTCGGAAAAAAAATTACCCCTAAGGGTGGAAAAACAGGAAATGAAATCGGTGTTTAGCAGTTTAATTATGTTTGCACTCGTAAGATTTGTTTTGATTAGGATTTATCACTAAAATAGATGAAATAAGTTAATTTTATTTAAAAAAAACCGACTTCGAAAAACTAAAACGCTAAAAATAATCTTAACACTTAAGTACCTAATCAGTTACTTTTGGAGTCGGTGCCAGTCGATGAGAGATTCAATGTTCTAATTAGGTACTTAAGTGTTAAGATTATTTTTAACGTTTTCTAAAACATCAACAACCCCTAGGGGCTCATTCTGGTGCTTAAATACACCAACTTTCTCCATGGGACCGTCCGTGAGGACGGAACGTGAGTGGGGAGGGAGAATAGTGGCGGGGTAAGAGTACCTACCGTCGGTGATAAGGTGCACCGTTTCCTTGTCAAGTTAAGTGATGTCTCATCTCGCCTCGCCTCGTCATGTCTCGTCTCGTCTCGTCATGTCTCGTCTCGTCTCGTCATGTCTCGTCTCGTCTCGTCGGGGACACGGGGGACAGTGTAGAGGGGACGGGCTGTACTCACGACGAGGTGCTGGAACAGCCAGGCGCGCATGGCCTGCGTGGCGTGCCGCGGCAGCACGCCGCGCTTGCCGCTCGCGTCCTCGCACTCCTCCTCGGGCGGCGGGGAGCCCGACACCGACGAGCACGAGTTGTTCGAGTTCGTTCCTGTATCAGTACCATGAAATTATGTACTTGGCCGCGCGACTGAAGCGCAAGTAAGAGTGCGTGACGCATTAGATACTTGGCCGCGCGGCTGTAGCGCGAGTACACGACATATGATACTTGGCCCCGCGGCTGCTACAATTTACTCACTGGCTTTTGCGATACAGACCTGCGCGTATAGTGCGTCGTTGTTAATAATTGTAATTTCAATAATTCTATCTTATAAAATATTAATATAACATTAGGTGACTTGACCGCGCAAGTGAAGTGAAGTGCAAGTAAGAATAAGTGACGCATTAGGTGATTTGGCCGCGCGGCTGAAGCGCAAGGAGTACATGACACATTAGATACTTGGCCACGCGGCTGCTGACATTACTCACTGGCTTCTGCGATACATGCCTACAAATCTAGTGCAAAGTCGCTATGCTCCTAATAATTGTAATTTCATTATTTACACATTAGATACTTGCCCGCGCAGCTGCTAAAATTAACTTACAGGCTTCTGCTATTTAGGCCTGCGAATCTAGTGCAAAGTCGCTGTACTTCTAATAATTGTAATTTTGTTATTTTATATTTTCTAATAAAGTTGAGAAAATCTAAGGTGCTCGTAAGAGTAAATGAAACAGTAGATGACTTGGCGAAGTAAGAGGACACCACACATGATACTTGGCCGCGCGGCTGCAAAAATTCCGTTACCTACTGGCTTCTGCGATACAAACCTGCGTGTCTAGTGCGTCGCTGTAGGTACTCTTAATAATTGTAATTTTGTTATTTCAAAATTTCTATGACGCTATGTAGCTTCTTTGGATCAAAGCGTAGACGCACTGCAAAAGTTGAAATATGCTGAAAATGTTTTAATTGCTAATGCATCAAAATCTTTCTGTCAAACCAAAATAAGTGATTATTTTAAATAACGTAATTATAATTACACTATGTAATTAATGTAATTTATAAATGTTAAATTTAATACATATATACCAAAATTAGAACATAATACATAATAATATGTACGTTTTATTTACCCTATCCCGCATAATACGCTTTCTCGCATAAGACGCGTTTTTGGTAGGGTCCCTGAGAAATCGTCTTAATCGGGTTTTACTGTATAATGTCATGTAGTTCAGCACCTATGATAAACGTCACTAAATATGAAGATATAATTACAAATGATAGATAAAAAAAGTTACCTGTGAATGAGTCCGTAGAGAGGAGACCAGCACCTATTTGACTGATTGGCGTAGACCCTTGCACGACCAGCGATGCTGAAACATTCCAAGCCGATATTTACTTGTATGTTACAGTAGAAACTCCTAACCAGTCAAAACTACTTTGACTGCTGTCGTAAGAGATCAATTAAGTTACTGATTCTGTGTCACGACGTCGCAATGTATCCCTGTATTTATTAATTAGTTACAGTTAACCAGCAGCATACATTGAAAACGCACAAATATAACGAACAGGGATTATATTCGACATAGGACATATTTAAGCGATTTTCACACAAACTCTGCTACCATACTTATTATTATGATTTGTATATTATACTAGATGTCCCAACAAACATTGTCTTTTCCAAATTTGACATATTCAAACGACATTTACTTAGTAGCAAACATTTAGTAGCAAAAATCCTATAGAAAAAGGATATTTAGTTTTTCCGGATTTGAAAATGTTTTAAGAAACTTTTCTATTTTTTTTATTTCTATAAAAATCTTGTCTTGTACATTACGAATTTCATAGGAATTAGCCAATTATGTGATATTCTGAAGTGATACGCTTACATACATTCGGCAATAGATTTTTATTGATACATATTATTATTGTCACAGCTATTTTTACTAACTTTAAGAAAGCCTTTAAAAATACTTTACAAAATGTTGTATTCATAAACGCTATTTAGAGCTTACTAACAGATTAAGCTGTTACTTAATACATGTCAACTCTCTTAGGAGTTAATTTGATTATGAGTTTTATTCTGTCAAAAAATATTTTTTTAATTTGATATTTAGCATTTTAATAAATAAAAAATGTGTTTTCTTGAAGTGGAGTTTAAATAACTAATCGTTTATCATTTTAGCCATAGGACGTCCACTGCTGAAGATTGGCCATCATTGACTTCCAGATTGGCCAGTTGGGAGCGGTCTGCTTCCAGCGGCATCCTGAAACCTTTACCAGGTCGTCTGTGACTGTCCACCCAGACGGCATACGCTGCGCTTGCCAGTACGCATCCTCCATTCTAAAACCTTTCTGCCCCATCGGCCATCAGTTCTACGTGCTATGTGCCCCGCCCACAACCACTTCAGCTTGCTCATCCGTTGGGCTTGTTGGGTAGCTTGCTAAGTTGTGACCAAGCTAAAAAATGCCTAATGCTGAGAGGTAACTTACGTGGATCTCTCGAACTAACGGGGTAAGGCAACTCCGTGTGCGTGGGGAACACCGGCGGGTAGGGGGGCGCGGGCGGCGCGGGGGGCGACTGGAACCAAAAAGATTCACTTCAGAAACTGACACAACTTAATAGTAAAGTATGCCTAGATACAAGGGCGTCGCCAGCCGATGGCCCAGAGGTGGGCAAGTTGTTAAAAATGACCTGTAGAAAGTATAAATGGGCTAGTTTCCTAAAAAAAACTAATTAGTCCGTCAGTTGGATTAACAGAAAATATTGGACACGTATTTTTTCTTTTCTCAATCAAAGAAAAAATGATGAAGATATAGCCCGTTAAAGTTCCGAGTAACGTCACGCCTTGCGACACTTTTTAACAATGCGTGACGTCACGTGCTCACTTTGATGCGCTTTATCTTCGTCATTTTTTGTTTGATTGACAAAAGACAAAATATGGGTCTAATATTTTTTGCTAATCTAACTGACGGACTAAATAGAATAATCTTTTTTTGACCCAGGAAACTAGCCTATTGTGGGTACAGTCCTGCTTGAGCCCATGAAGCTTCACACTTGTAGTGCTCGTACCTATACGTAAATTGCTAGAAAGGTACAAAGTCCAATGTGTAAAGATCCACTCCCTCCCATCCCCCACCTTGGCAACGCCCTTGCCTATATACGTCCCACTGCAGGGCACAGACCTCATCTCAACTATGAGGTGGTTTAGGCCATAATCCACAACGCGGGCCCAGTGCGGTGCCGTGGAAGGGTGTTGTAAGGCCAGTGACAACCTTAATGTCAGATGTTATTAAGCCGCCCTAAGGCCTTTCTTCTTCACGACTAATATCAAGCGATATTAGTCAGACTGAAACAACTTTTACGTGCCTTCCGAAGCTTGTCATAAATGTCACTAAGAGCCGATTTTCCAAACACCATAACTTTTATTCGATAAATAAAATTAACGCTTGACAACATGTCTAACTTATTCTTCAAATAAAATGTATCTGGCTATTGAAAAATTGGCCCTTTATGGTTAGAATTGACACCCATCCAATCACAACCGAGGCGTAGGTGGCTTAACTTTGATAATCATTACCAAAGCGCTGCTACCACCGAGCTACAAGCACCTTTTTAATTTAGGCGCAGTGGTAAAATAATTAACCAGTTGTCGAATATCACATTTCTGCATTGGTCCTGTATCTATATTTGGGTCAAGACGGATGAATAATTTATGTAAACAAAGCAACTGTCTTTTTGTATAGGTGTGTCTCTTTCACTTAGGGTTGCCATCCGTCCTGGTTTTCCCAGATTTGTCCTGGTTTAGAAGGCGACCGGAGAGCGTCCGGGAGGTGTTTAAACTGTAGTCCGGGTTTTAAAGTTTCAGTCACACATTGAAAAAAGAAAGACATTTCACAGTCTTGTAATTTTAATAAAATCAATTTCAAAGACCATTGCTGTCATTTTTTGAAAATTGATTTGTAACAATTAAACTATCTTTTATTTTACCAAGCAACTTAAAAAAAAAACACTGTTGACATATCTGTGTTCTAAGCTCTAAAATCCGGGGTTTTTACCCTTCTTGTCCTGGTTACCAGTTATTAGAGATGGTAACCCTACATTCACCCATTTTTTACTAATAGCTAAACGTGTTTTATTTACATCGTGGTACATAGATGTAATAATGACCTAAAGAAAAATGTTATTTATATAAATGTAGTAGATAAATAGTCAAACTTGTAAACATACATTTCATACCTGATATTGAGGAGAATTTGAAGTGCTGGAGTGGTCGTCTAGCGAGCCGGATAAGTTGTTATTACTCTCCACTCCGCCTGCGAACAAGACGTTATTTTTTCACAAACTATTCTGACGAACCCAGTGGGCGTAGTGACGCGAGTTCAGGTCAATTTAGAATACGATTTTACTGAATGGGGGAGCACAGGTAAAGCTAATCTCAGATGTCGCCTGCATGTAACCAACGCAAGTTAAATTTGCATTAATAAATTAAGTCACACGTCAAGCAAGGGGCCTTCGACGAAGTATGTTATTGTGTGACAAAGGGTAAGAGGATATATTAGATTTTGAAATGTGACGTCACAAACTTAAGGACCCTTTCCACCCCTTGTCACACAATGTCACACTTCGTCGACAACCCCCCCGCTCCGTAACGTGTTAAATCGGTGGATGGCTCCTTTTAGCCAATAGGGATGACGATTGACTTCTTTTTCTTCTTCTATCAGGAAGATTAAAAGTATTGGACACGTATTTTTTCTTTTTTCACATTATTGAAATATTAGAGAGGTATATTATTGATTTGATATCGCATAACATCACGTCTTGATACAGTTTTTACTTAGAAGTGACGACACGAACCGAACTTTGACGCGTTTTATCTTGTCATTTTTTTGGTTGATTGACAAAAGAAAATTGTCCATTACTTTCTATCTATCTACCTGACGGACTAAATAGAATTTGATTTTCTTTACCCATTCGTCATCCCTATTCTCCATATGCGACGACCACTGTAGCGGAGAGGCGAGCATACCGGACTTGGTATACGTATACTAAGTAGGTATTATAAAAATGAAAGAACTGTTGACACTAATTAAGTAGTTAATTTTATTAGTATAATGTTAGTAACCTGTTTCGTTGTAATAAATAATGTTGCATGCCTATAAGGTAAGATGTAGCTGACCCAAAACTATTTTTAAGATCTCTGTATGTACCTACATTCTGCAATAAAAATATTTGAATTTGAATTTGGTGTCGCTATCTCTGAGATCCCGGATACGTAGAAAAATAACTTTTCTATATTGCCTCGGATCTGGGTGTTGTGGTACCGTCGTTGTTTCTGATTTCTGTCAGGTAACACAGGTGCTTTGGCTACTTACTATAAGATCACAGCAATATATGTGATGTTGTCCAATTTATTTATTATTATTATATGAAATGAAATGAAATTGTTTATTTCGGACACATATGATATCCATATAAGTCGTTAGTATGACTTAATAGCCATGTTAGTAATTATAATATACATATATTACATGTATATCCTATCCTACCCTTGCACATTTGGGTGTTACGTGGATTGCCACCCAATGTGCAAGGATAGAGCCATCAGGTTTGCTAGCAATTACCTTCAGGAGAGGTATTATAGCTCGCTGAACTCTGAACTCACCGCCAGTATAGTCTGTCCTAAGCAGATTCTCGCTCTGCATCTTGGTCTTGAGGCACGCTATGTACCTCCCGCAGAAGTCCCGGCACAACTCCTGCACCTTCTCCAGCTCTAGCAGGTGGATCCTGAGGACCTAGTGGACAAAGTTATGGAATAATTATATGATACATGGCAGAGACGTGCATCCCATATAGGCTATACTATGCAGAGCCTGACTTCATAAAAATCAGAATAGCGAACCATAATTATTAATTACGTATTCAACAATAAACAATAAATATTCTGTAACCATTTTTCGTCTACCTATACTTATTCCTTACTAAAGCGCGCAACTTAGATCGTTCCTGTGCAATTTAACCAATGTTAGGCTGCCGCGAGATCGCCTACTGTTTCACGCAAACTTACTCAATTTTCACTCACAGCCTACCCCCATCTGAAACCAATGCACGCCCCTGATACATGGACGCGCGGCGCAATGTGGTTTGTTTTATAATGAAGCTATAATGAGCATCAGTCCATAATTAGTTTAAAAATAAACTGTTTAAATAGCTAAATAAACACAGCTTCTATGACATCCAAGATTTTTTGAATTTGAAATTAATTAATTAATTAAGCAAATAAATAAATATTCTATTCAATTCTATTTCACTGCTGGACATAGGCCTCTCCCCACTGAGCCCGACCCTCCCAAGACTGAAAATCCGGGTTAGGGTTAACCTTAGACGACTTACTCAGCGTTTCGCTTAAGCCGTATTTAGGGTAGCCCGTAGTACATATCAGGTTAACCTGTATAATTTCGCTTCGAGATAGAAATAGTAGTAGATTGTATGGAAACTTGAAAAATTAAACGAAAGTGAATCTTAGGCCGGAACCGACTTTTATAGGATTGGGTTAACCCGTTTTTTCCATACTACTAACCTATTAAATAAGTCGTATGGCGCACGTGTAATGTGACGTCACGGTACATATCGGATCTCCTTGTCTAACACGCGACTTTAATGGGCTGTAAGTCAAGTATTTATCAATATTTTTCGAAAATTCTTAGTTTTTATAATATTATTATCTATACCTGTATACTTTTGATCATCAGCCCGTCTACCTCCGGATCGTCAACGAGGAAGGGCCTCCGGTCTCTCCTCTGGTGCTGCACGAAGGCCTGGAGGTCTGCGCCGAACGCGTCCGCAGCGGGAGGCTCCGCCCCCGCCGTGGCTTGCTCGCATCGCTCTAGGAGTAGGGCGAGGAGAGGGAAGAGGGGATGTCTGGAAAAGAAAAAAAAAGTGTCATAGGCCGTGAAGAATACACTTCCCTACCGCCAACAGGAGGCGTCTCGTAAGAGGTGACTAAATCCTGTAGCACGAGACCGGCAGCAGCGTCTACGTGCGAAATCTTGTAAAAAACTGCGCTCGCCAATCCGCCTGCCAAGCGTGGCGAGTATTAGCAATCCCCCCGATGAAAAGTCATTGGGGGAGGCCTTTGTTCAGCAGTAGACGTCCCATGGCGTCCCAAATAATAATTGATATGTGTCATTAACTGCATTTTCGTAACCACATATTATTCGCACAGTGAACAAGTTTTTTTCTATGACTTTTAAAAATATGCGTATTTTTTAAAAGTATTTCTATACAAATTAAATCGGCTTCTTGATAATTTTGTATGGGAAATCAATACATTTTCATGACAAATTAACCTCATCATCATCATTATTTCAGCCAAAGGACGTCCACTGCTGAACATAGGCCTCCCCCAGTGACTTCCAGATTGGCTGGTAGGAAGCGGCCCGCATCCAGCCGCTTCCTGCAACCTTTACCAGGTCGTCTGGTAAATTAACCTATTTGGACCTAAATACTAAGTATGTAGTAGCAAAACTTTGAAAAAGACTGAAGACATTTATTGCAAAAAAAACTTTTTGTCTCCAAATAAGGACAGTGGGTTTAAGTGTGTTAAGAGTCCCATATCGCTACACCAGAAGTAAATTCAGAAGAATTTTCGCTTGCCGTTTACACCGAAGGACTAACCTCGGTCTGAATTCACCATGGTGGGTGCACCTATGTCTTACAACGAGATCAGCGGCAGTATAGATAATTTCTCTGGCTCATTGAGACATCTGAGGAAACAGCTTGGGATGTTCGTAGATTTAATGTAACTTTGGATTAAATAACTGTTCTGTAACTTCGGCGGTCTCTCCAGCCCTTTGCCCATAACACTTGCCGGAATGTCTTTGCTGGTCTGTTCCGACTTTCGGTACCTCGGGTCTCTCGTACAGAGCGACGCAGACATAGACAGAGACGTTAGGTAAGCATCGGATTAACTCAGGTTCGATAAAATGGTAACAGATCACAGCAACAACATGCGATCCACGGATGCCCTTAAAGCTAAAGGGAAAAATCTGCAAAACCGTTGTAAGACCTGCTTTACTACATGGCTCTGAATGCTGGGCCGTTAGGAAGGTGGATGAAAAGCGATGTTATCCAGCAGAAATGAGAATTTTTAGGTGGATGTGTGGGGTGACGAGAAAAGACAAGATAAGGAATGAATATTTTAGAGAAAGTATGACAGTGGCACCTGTAGCATAAAAGATGAAAGGACACCGTTTGTCTTGGTCTTGGTGATGAGAAGGGAGGAGGGGCACGTTACGAGAAGAGTGACGGGTATGCGTATTGATGGGTGGAGAAGTAGCGGCGACCTAGGACAAGAAATGAAATGAAATGAAATTTATTTGCATATGAAAAAGGGTACCTATATTGTGGATGGAATTGCGGTATAACGCTCAGTTTTTTCAGCCATTTACAAATAGCATGCAAGAGATGGATGGATTGAGTGAGGATTGATATGAATGATGACGAGTGACGAGTGACTTCGATGGAAGAGAAAGACATAGGTACTGCGCTGACCTGGGAACAGGGTAGGCGAATGATGATTGTGTATTGATGAACACATAGGCCTCCTTAACTTTGTCTCCTCTTCAAAAGTAACCCTGTATACTTACTTGTATACAGCCCGCTTGTCGGCCTCGAACTGGGCCTGGTCGGCGTCCGCGGCGGGCGCGCCCCCGCCCTGCATCCCGCCCCCTCACAGGCCTCGCCGCCGCATCTAAGGACAAACAAATTAGTACCTAATCAATACAAATTACTAATGTATAATTGAAGTGTGTGTTACCAGTGATAACATATATAGATCTGAAACGTGGCCTCTTACTATGGGCCTAGATACTTTAGGCTTAGTTAAGCTAGACTAGACTGAACTAGTTTAGTTTGGCCTAGGTCGAACTGATTTCATTACTATTTAAGTGAATTAATACTTAAAATTATAAATTTTATTAAAAAAATAAATCCGACTTCAAAACACTAAAAATAATCCTAACACTGAAGTACCTAATCAGTTACTTTTGGAGTCGGTGCAAACAAAAACATTGAATCTCTCATCGGCTGGCACCGACTCCAAAAGTAACTGATTAGGTACTTAAGTGTTAGGATTATTTTTAGTGTTTTGAAGTCTTTTTTTTTTAAAAATAAAATTTACTTATTTTATCTATTTTTAGTAATAAATCCTAATCTAACTGCTGAACACCGATTTCATCCTCTTTTTTTTCACCCTTAGGGGTACAATTTTTTCCGAAATTTTTTACTATAGTATCTTTGAAGTTTGAAGTTGAAGAACGTCGTCACAGATGCTACTGAAGTACGACCAAGGACATTCTAATGCTGTTTATGACATTGTCACAGGAGACTAAACGTGGATTTAGTGTTATGAACCTGAAAAAAAACAGCAATCTTGTGAATGGGTGTTTGAAAATGAGAACAGGCCAACAAAAGTGAGGCAGGCGAGAAACGTTGGTAAAAAAATGATCGCGTTTTTTTTTCTCAGCTACGGGTCCCATCTGTACAATTCCACTTGAAGATCAAAAGAGGTTTAATGTCGAGTGGTATTCTACCATTTGTTTACCCAGGGTGTTAGAAAAAGTTCACGAAAGACGACCTAAAAGCCGCGTTCTCCTACATCATGACAACGCTTCTTCACACACGGCCAACAAAACAAAGTCATTTTTAGCTTCCGACCTAGCTAACACGTAACCCTGTGATTTCTGTATTTTCCCCAAAATCAAAGATTTGGTGGGAGGTTTTACTTTTACCAACTCCGAAGAGGCAGTGATAGCGTTCAATCAGCACGTAGAAAACATGCCTTCAGATCTCTGGTCCTCCTGTTTTAAAAAATGGTTCGATCGCATGAAGAGATGTTTAAAATGTAAAGAAGAGTATTTTGAAAAGCAATAAACATAATCTGTCTGTCTGTCTGTGTGTCATAGTCTGCCTTGTATGCGGTTTGTGTTATCGTTATTTATCGCATAGTTCCTATTTTGACTTGTGTTATTGTTTTTGTTAAGTTTTTATTATTGTTTTTTTATACGGTAAAATGCCAAAAAAGGAAATAAGACTTGTCAAAAACTGTATACGGCACTCTGGCAGTAGAACATTGCAGTATATCTCTTATTTAAAAAAAAATCATTTGAATAAAAATCGATTAAACTTACTTTATAAACTTTCTCAATTTACAAAAAGAATCGGTAGGATTTCGCTAGGGCACATCACTATTTGTGTCAACAGGGCAGTCACGTGATGTGTCATAGGTTCCTTCTTATCTTGAAAAGGGTTTAATAGTAATAATAGGTAAGGGTAAGCAGTATCACCCCCTGTCCCTAATCAAAAGTTAATAATTTATTTTAAATTATTATGAAACAAACATTACAAAGATGTCCTTATAACCACACCAAAACAACCGAATAACTAATAAACAAAAACTAAAACACAAAACTGGTAAGCAGGACTCCGCAAATGGCAACACTAAAGCAATAAAAACGGATATTAAAAGCCCGCGCACATTCATCACAAGTGTTGCCAGTAGATTGATATAAGATGTTGCTTTTGGCGGGAAACTGGGGGTCTTACAGAATTAATTCTGTTATGGGTTTTTGAACGGCAGTTAAAGGAATGTGGTTGCGGTATATTAGTCGTAACGTAACTATAGGATGAGTATTTCCATGATCTGTATCAAAGATATTATTAATGTTAAGATTACTGATTCTTACAGAGTAACTTTGCAACATAGGTAGTGCATTTTTTTTAACAATAAAAAAAAACTACTTTTTCGTAATTAATTTTAATCTTCGCATTTAAAAAAAAGTTTATTGTTATCAAAAAAAGAAACGCGAGGTTCGCGGTCGTTCTTTAGAGATCACAGGTGTAAGCCGACGCCGAGCTAACAGAGACCTTATGCAGTACACATACGGTGCAATTTGACGAACACCGTAGCCGAGAGGCGAACATACCGGACTTGTGTCGCTATCTCTGAGGTCTCGGGTTCGATTCTCGGTTGGTTAATGTAGAAAAAAAATGTTTTCCATATTGTCTCAGGTCTGAGTGGTGTGGTACCGTCGTTGTTTCTGATTTCTGTAACACAAGTACTTTGGCTACTTACCATAGGATAAGAGCAATGTGTGTGATGTTGTCTAATATTTATTTATTTAGTAATAATTATTCTTACAGAGTTACTTTGCAACATAGGTAGTGCCAGTGTTTTTAAAAACGTGTAGAGAACAATTTAAAAAAAAACTACTTTTAGTAATTATTTTAATCTTCGTATTTGAAAATAAAATTTATCAATAAAGATCAATTTATTTCTGCAAATAGGCCTACACTTTGACACGTCCCAATTTTTTTTTTACTACCTCTGCTTCAGGGCAATATTATGGCCTAGCGCCGAGAAGAAGCAGCGCAAGAAACTTTATTGTCACTGTTGTCGGCGTCTTTTAAATAGTTTGTGTACAATAAAATAATATGTACCTGTGCGAGCAGAGCAGTATATTAATAGTATTATCTAAAAAAAAATTGCATTTACTAATACTAATCTAAAAAATGAAATCGCGAGGTTAGCGGTCATTCTTCAGAGATCTCAGGCGTAAGCCGACGCCAAACTAACAGACACCTTATACAGTGCACCACATACGGTGCAGTTTGACGACCTCCGTAGCCGAGAGGCGAGCATACCGGACTTAGTGTCGCTATCTCTGAGATCCTGGATTCGATTCCCGGTCGGTCAATGCAGAAAAAAATACTTTTCTATAGCTATTGTTTCTGGATGTTGTGGTATCGTCGTTGTTTATGATTTCTGTAAACACAAGTGCTTTGGCTACTTACCGTAGGATCAGAGCAATGTATGTGATATTGTCCGATTTTTATTTCATCATCATCATCATCATTTCAGCCATAGGACGTCCACTGCTGAACACAGGCCTCCCCCATTGACTTCCAGATTGGCCGGTTGGAAGCGGCCTGCATCCAGCGTTTTCCTGCGATCCTTACCAGGTCGTCTGACCACCTTGTGAGTGGACGTCCTACGCTGCGCTTGCCGGTATGCGGCATTTTTTTTTATTTATTATAAATATAATGAGCTAAACAACACACTAAATTGTTTGTCTCGAAGTAAGGAAGTGTGCCGTGTGGGGACGGCCGTAAAGAATACACTTACCCTCCCCACGGTCAACAGGAAAAGTGTCGTAAGAGGCGATTAATTATTGTAGCACAAGACGGGCAGCAGCGCCTTCGAACGAAATCTTATAAAAACTGCGCTCGCCACCCCGCCTGCCAAGCGTGCAATCCCCTCCGATGATGAGTCATTGGGGGAGGTCTTTATTCAGCAATGGACGTCCTATGGCTGACATGGTGGTGATGAGATGATGAAGGAAATAACAACCTTGTGTTACTTATGAGTTACCAGACTTTTTTTGCCGAGTGTGTGACCCATTTATACTAAAAGCTGCAAGCATAAATAAGTTTTATAATTCCAAATCAGCCGAATCTCATTACTACCAAAATTAGCTTGCATTACTAATATTTCCCGCCGCGCGGCCATATTGGCACAACCACAGATAGCATAACGAAACAAATCGCGGGAAGTTCGCCGTGTCTATGGTACGTGCCGCGTTGTAAATATTCGAAATTCGAACGGGTGCGGATCGCGCGGGCCGCATTCAAATGGCCGAGTTATCTACGTTTACGCGGGCGGGTAGGGGTGGGACGTGAAGTTATCGATATTTACAGACTTTTGACAAGCTCGCAAATCTTAAGGGAAAACTCGCCGTTCTAAATTTCAGGCATAAAGTGAGAAATTCGTTTATGGGATACTGTAATCGCATTTTTAACAAATTACTATCATCTATTGCCAATATTGTACTTATACAAAATTAGATAACAGGTCTCACAAAAAAATAATTTAAATTTCTAAGTAAGTCCCTTTATTGCTAGGGCTAGTTATATGCATTATCCGTATTAAAAAGTCTTACTATCTTCCTGCTTTATCAGATCAATTACGATAATAAGGGCTATGTCGACCATTTTAAATGTTTAATTTCTACTACTAGGAAAATTGTTGATGATCTTTAAACGGCTGAAAAGATTTTCATCAAACATAGCCAAGAAACATCTCGATTACTTAGATGAAATTTGAAATAAATGAAAACCATTGAAATTGGTGGATCCAGTTGCGAGCGACTATAACCCCCTAGCAGTCTAGTGTGGGTCTGTCAGTCTGTCTGTGTGTCAGTACACACAGACAGACGTAGGTAAAAAAGGAAGGTCGAACTTATTAAACCCCGACAACTGGTCTAATGGTTCGAGCTCTGGACTACACTGACAGGAGGTTGCGGGTTCGAATCCCGCAATAGGCAAATGTTTGTGTGATAAGCACGAGCATTTACCTAAGACATGGATGTTAATAAATGTATTTAGGTATGTTATTAACTGCAGGAGAGTAGCCTACTCTGGTACGGCCATGTTTAGCGAAAACCGACAAGCTATGTAGGAAATAAATGTCTGGCCATGCCGCCACCGCCGGGTCCTGGCAAAAGGGGCAGACCCAAGAAATGCTAGCTTGACGTTGTGAGGGCCGACATGCAGGCTAATGATCGTACAACTAGAGACGCTCAAGACCGTGCGAAGTGGAGGAGTAAATCAAGGAAAGCGGACCCAGGGCTCCTAAAGCAATAGCTTTGGACGCAACCGGGATTGACCGTATAGATGATGATGAGGTATGTTATTAAGGGATAGATATTTGGTGTGATAGTTGGAGAGATTTATTCTCTATTTATTCCTTCTTTTTTAGATTAAAAAATCAGCAGGTAGACTGACTAAAATCCAGCGGGAGAAAATTCCTGAAACATAATACAGCTGTCACAGACCACAGAATCGTTTTATCGACAGATTCCGCGCCAACACTACCGCGTATCGTCTAACGACGCCCCGTCTGAGAAAATAGACATTTCTGGATGCCGGCCGGGTGCAACGTGAATTATTTACCGCCACACCGAGTCAAAGACTCTCAGATACACGAAGTAAAACAAAGCCCTGAAAAATAAAATAAACATTACACTCTTTGAAGGCAGCTGCAGCAGTATTCGTAAGTGACCCGAATGACGCAGTAGGACAGACGCTTAAGGGTTCATATCCTGACTGGTTTAACTAAAAAAAACTTACACTTAGCACACATTTTGCATGTTAATGTATGTTAGCAGAATAGAGAACTGAAATGTAATATTATACTTATAACATCTATTTTGTAAACCTATTCTTTGCAAATAAATACTTTGAATACTTTGAATACTTTTCAGGCCCGTTTCTTGGTGACAACGGGGATGTCCGATGTCCATATAGTAAAAACATCGTTGTCTGGCATTTCGTAAGTTCTCAAGGTAACTTTAACAAGGTAACTCGTAACTCAAATTGGACAATGTTCTCTGTCAATTCACGTTCCCTTTTCGATCGAAATATACTTATGTAAAAAAAAACCCACACTAGACTGTAAGTCTAAAAAAATGATTTAATAGCGTGATACTTTATTAGATCAATGTAAAAGATTGTTGTTTTGGCCGCCTATAAAACAATTAGGGACAAAAATATTTTGGCGCCGAGCTTATACTTTTTGCCAGACATTTGATTTTATGAATCCTAAAGTTTAGCCTTATGAAATTAATCTCAAGAAAGTTAAGTATGTCTACAACTTCTGCATTGCGATTGTGAAGGGAGTAAAGAAAACCGGAGAGATCAACGACCGATTTAATATCGTTAGGGATTAAAAAGAACAGATACGAAGCGTTTGCAACTTCTCTCAAGAGACAGATGAAGCTCTAAAGGTTACAATGCCTTTGCTTTTAAACTATAACAAAATGCAACGTTAATCTATGCCACTTTTCCGCCAGAAAGGGAACAGATAAAATAATCAGACGTTCCGTTTTATGCACTCGTCTTTCGCAGATAATTAAAACCGAAAAGTCATCGACAATGGTTCTTTTTCCGAGCACGTACCGGTCCTTGAGTCTCCTTCGCAATTAGTTCAATTTTCGAATTTCGAACACTGTTGTTAGAGCGCAAATATTTCCTTTTTGAGTGGCGTCATGACGATTAGGAACTTCAGAGGGGCCAAATTAATTAGAATAGAGCGAAATGCTGTTAACTTTAACTGTAATTTAAAACTAATTGGTCTTACTTGTAACTGTAATATGTAACAAAATGTAAATCCAATACTGGCTGTCTGCTTTGTCACCAAGAAAATGTATTCTGTACTTAAGAGCTGTGGATTTTGTAAAAAATAAAAAATAAATAATAATAATAAAAACTTTGAGCACATACTTATTTGTGCAATTCTTTTTTTTTAAAGCACAATAAGCCTTAGTTAGTTATTTGCTAAGAATGAATGCATTTTTTACTAACGCAGGAACTTTCACACACTTCATTGATCATGTGCAATAGGTTTATGCAACAGCATGAATGATAAATAATATATAGCATGAATGTTTTAACACCGCCAGAATTACAGAATCAGAATCAGAATCTTTATTTGCGTAAAACATAAAACAAAGTGTTTTTCTAAAATAAATATGACATACTGCACCCTACGCCCTAATTGTCCTTGACTTTTTAATAGGGCAGCCCCTAATGAAGTTAGGGATGTTTATTTATCACTTAGGAAAAGCAATTTTGCTAGTTCCGAGTCCGAATACTTTTTTATGGTACTGGAATTCAAATGGAAAAACACAGAATTTTTGTAATGTCATCCAGTCATGTCATCAGGTGTAAGACCGCCTAAATTGTACATAGGTATTTTCTGTCTAAACATTAACTGTACTAAGTATATAATTTTTTGGATAATGTGCAATAAAGAGTATGTCTGATAAGTCATATCTGTTTTAGTTTGTCTGTCCATATGTCATAGCGAAAGCTGAAGTAGCAGTGGGCGGGACACATAGCACGTGAACATCCTTTGGGGGCGAGAGGAACAGGGTGTAAAGTTCCTCATCCCCCATTGAAAATGGGAGGATCCTCCGACCAGACGGGTGTTGTGTCTAGTGGGCAACTGCCCGACGGTTGTTTGTCAGGTTCTTGTATATATGGTTAATTCGCTCTGATAACTTTAATATCGCGATGTATGATACGTCTGTTTTATATGTGGCGAGATAGATGTCGCTACAATCTTATGGCTGAAATGATGATGATGATGTCCAAGACAGGTTTGGGCTCTGGCGTACAAAACCATATTGTGGATTCGAATCGTTGTGTGATGAACACTTATTCCTCTGGATTCATGGATGTATATTAACCGGTATCTAGTCGCTAAACGCCATAGTGTGTCAAAGCTCTACATATTTAAATTATTATTTTTTTAAATACAAACAGTTACAAATTTTGCCGGGTCCCTTCGCGGTTAGTAGTCAGAGACCCTTGCGTTGGGAATAAGTCACTACTTTCCAAGCCGTGGATTTTAATAACATGGTTTAATTATTTAATACGTAGGCGGATTGCCAATCAAATTTTCTTTTGGCAAAAGCAGTGCGTATTGGGTAAGGTGGCAACAATATCGTTTCAATTTTTTTTATTTTATTTGTTTCTTACCCTAAGGTGTGGGGCATCACTTAATAGGTCCTATAATGTCAATAGCATGTTAGGTTACCTGTAAAAGGTTTTCGGTAACTGCATGATGGCTATTAAATACAATCAGGCCGACTTCTCATTGTACCACATTGATGCTAAGTTTAAATTTAGAACTACACGCTGTACACATACTAATCATAATGTATGGGCCGGTCATTGATTGCAAATTAGTTGGCGCCAAAACGTTAGCAAAATGGCGGCCTAATAACCGGCGGGATGTGTTTTATTTCGCAAAATCAAGTGTCGTCGAAAACAGTCGAATATTTTAATAAGAGTTCTTCTCATGATTCTCTTTACACTAAGAAATTGCATAACCCGTACTCATTTAAATAAATAATTTACAATATTTATCAGATTTTTACAAAACCCTTAAATAATAAATATTACTACTTATTGGTCGTAAATGTGCATTAGGGGAAGCCTATGTATGTCCACTGCTGCAGTGGACTGACGTGGGCTGATTATGATTATGATGATTATATGTAAGATAGATAGATAGATAGATACTCTTTATTGCACACCATACAAGTAAAATACACATGATTTTTACAGAAAGATGTACAATTTAGGCGGTCTTATCGCTAATAGCGATCTCTTCCAGACAACCTTTAGGTAGAGGACAACCATTAAAGAAAGGGGAAGTTTGTATATTTGTTAGTTAATTAGTTACGCTTTAAATCTATCTGTGTGGACCGACAAGTAATTTTTTTGTGTTATTTTGTATACCTATTGAAAAATTGTAAACCTTGGTCTTCCTAAAGTAAATAAAATAACATAACGGAATCATAAAATTTGGAACACATACCCGGTGTTAAAAAGGAACGAGCCAAATTTTAGAAGGTGGTTCAGTGTTAAGTCTAGATAGCAGTGAAATATTTAAAATAATACATCGTAAAACCCAAATGTTAATGAAAGTTTTAAAAAGCCTCTCAAAGGATACGGCTTCGATGCGATTTTTTCAATAAAAAAAAACAAGAAACTAGTGGCAATTTGCTGATGAAGAAGGTTGTTATTACGTCGACAAAAGCCGAAGTTTTGAGGGAAATCGAATATTTCAATGGACAGTAAAATATACCTTGATCATTAAACCTGTAGTAGCTCAGTCACAGATACAATAGCCAAGCTGACCCAACACTATACAGAAGATAACATCAGCATACAAGATATGTGATGACGTAATCACCTCGGAACTTCTGAATACGGATGGAACACCGATACTGAAAGTGCTTCCGACTCTAAAACGCAACACACACAGGTGTGAGCGGGACGGTGACGGGTCGGGTCGGGAGTACGGCGGGTCTATTAACATACGTTTAAATGAGTGCGCGAACGAACTTTTATAGACAACGCGGATTTGGGTGTTCTGGGAGACGCCCTAACAAAACTCATTTAATAGTACGTCGTAAAGTCGTCGTCGTCTATTCCATACTTAATGATTATGACAATCGGTGTGATGTCTGTGCATATTTTAAAGATAAATAATAATTCCGTTGAGTATGGACATCGAGCACATACCCTTTTTATTATAGCATCAATACGAACCATCTTTCTCCGAAACTAGTAAGTGATTTTTCACTGACATTTAGTATTAAATGACAACTCCTGTCAACGGTCACCCATACAAAAACAGTGCAGATACAAATTTAAAAATGGTGATTTTTTGTCGAATGACATTTCAGATCTATATGTATGTGCTTCGTGCATTTAGACGACGTTACAGGCAAACGCTATTGCCATAAACCACGGAATCGAATGGCAACTAGACCGGTACTCAACCCATTGAGCCATAGTACAAAACCCGTCACTTATGTAACGCTTGCAAATCATACAGTTAGCATAAATAGGCAATACACAAGTTATTGTTGGAGCGCGAGCGTGATCCAAATACAAGTAGTGGATTTCGTGTACAATATCGTGTCTTCCAACCTTAGATTATAAAACTGGCTTTGGAAAATTCAGGCAATAAATGTGCAAGATTTAAATAATTTGTTGCCTTTGCCTATTTTATAAAAAAAAAGTTGTATAAAAGAAAACTGGCTGGTCTTGACTATTGATGACACTTTACGATCTTTGCCTGTTTTTGCATGATAAAAAAGTTTTTGGTGCAGTTTAGTCCAGTGTAAGATTTTGACTAGTTCGTCGTACAGCGGCGATGAAAATTTGTGTATTTTATTTAATAAGGAAACAAACAGCATGAAATAGTACCTACACATGAACTTAAAAGACAATAAATTATTACAATAGCCTTATTAGTCATCCACGGTTAGGAATAACACATGATCTGTTGATCTAGAGATGTGTCCAGACAACAAAATATAAAATCTTAATACAATGCACAACGCACCAACTGCTCAGCAAAGATACATAAGAGAAAATTAAACAAAAATATTTAATTAAAACATTATGCAGATTTAGAAAATGGTATTAAACATCCCTCGTTGCGCGTGTATGATTCGCACTTGACCGGTTTCTCTTGTTAACATGACTCTCTCTCTGTCTCTCTGGTACAACACTCAAAAATAGAATATATGTAACTTACATAAGAGAAACCAAATAAAATAACAACACAGTCTAAAATATTGTCAGAGACAAAAAAACACAAACACAAACTTACGACGTCTATCTGTCAAGTGTCTCAGTTAACCCTTAAGGTCGATGAAAGTGGGACTAAATCGATATCGACATCTTCTCTTAACCAAACAACTCTATTTCACCAAATGGAATGTAAGTAACAAAACATTATCTCCTAAAAATCGAATCAAACACATGAAAACTGGTTCATACTCTTACATACTTGTGTTAATTAATAAGCAACCTCAAATATTGGAGTTTGGTCCAAGTTACAAGCGTACCAGCCTGACCAGCCCCTCTAACATGACCATCAAAAGACGATATGATATGATATGACATAGCGATTTATCGACACCAACTACAAAAATATGATAGATATAGTCGCCATGTTGAATTTTTTAAAAGAAAAAAAAGGTTCTTTTATAGGAAAAAATTAAGAAAGCTGCGCTAAAAATCCTTTATGAATAAACTAAAGTCCACACGAACGAAGTCCCGGGCATCAGCTAGTATAGTATAGTATAAAAATATACAGTAGGCGAAACTACTATATTTTGCGTAAGGCCAGCTCCGCTCTACCTACTGCGCAAAATATAAAATATTAATTTAAAAAATAAATATTTTAGCCACATACAACATATTTTTTGTCATCTACGAGTACTATATTTATAGAGGTAACAGCTTCGAAATTACTATATTTGATAGATAAAAGGGTGGAGACCCTAGTCTACCTTGTGGGTGGACGTTTTACGCTGCGCTTGCCGGTACGCGGCTTCTACTCTAGAACCTTTTTACCCCATCAGTCGTCAGTAAATTCTCAATATACTTTCTCGATAAGTAAGCTGGGCAGTGGGCAAGCACAGCGTAGGACGTCCACCTACAAGGTGGACAGACGACCTGGTAAAGGTTGCAGGAAGCCGATGGATACGGGCCGCCTCCAACCGGCCAATCTGGAAGTCACTGGGGGAGGCCTATGTTCAGCAGTGGACGTCCTATGGCTGAAATGATGATGATGATGATGATAGTTTCTCGAAATACGCTCTCTCAACTCGCTTCAGCTTATGACCTAAGCCATACAAAGACGCAAACTGACCACACATCGATACCATTACGATCACTTAGCATCAACTCTAAAGAACATTTTAAGACCTGATAATATCCGATAATTGACATGAACAATATTTCGTTAACTTGTTTAACTTGGTCATTACAAGTGCTGTTACGGGTAATACGAATATTTAAGACCGTTTTTAGGGTACCGTATAATCAACACGGAACCCCAATGGTTTCCGTCTGTCTGTTTGTCCACGACTTGGCTGAGAGAAGATTTGTGTGAGAGTGAGAAGAGAAGAGTGCTGAAAAACTGTTATTTCGCATGAGTATACCTACATCCTAATCACGGGGAGACTAAATAAAATGGCAACAAAATCTTGAAAAATCTTTTTTCTAAAGTATAATCTCCCTACACTTACAATGGGGATGTTGCAATTTTTTGTTTGTCAAGAAGTCAAAAAGTTGTTACTCCATGAAGTAATTAAATAAATATAAATATACAGGGTGTTCCGTGAAGAGCGTGCCATACGAAAACCGTAGATAAAGCAAAAAGGTTATCTCCTGTCAGAAATAAGATTTCGTCAAAGTCGCACCATTTCTGCCCAAATTAAGATTTAAGAGTTGTTTTCCTTAGCAGTTATTTTAGAAAATCTGAATTCGCCAAAAAACTGTGCGACTTTCATCAGGACTATTTTTGGACAAAAAATTAAGCTTTTTATGCTATATCTACAGTTTTTGTTTGGCACGCTCTTTATGGGACACTCTGTATATGATTATAACTTAGTATGTAAGTAATAATATTATGAAACTTTTTGCTGTAGCAAAATCATTAAAGTAATTGCTTAAACTATGCCTTAAGAAAATCTCAAAGGTACCCAAAATAAGTCGCATCTGGATTCGACCCTTCCGAATTTATGATAAATATTCGTTAAATAATAGAGAAGGATTGTATTAAGATACAAATTTGTTTTTCGGCGGAAGGAAAGGGTGTGTTTAGGCATGTGCGGAGTTGGGTATCGATTGTCGATAAAATAATTAGTAGCCAATTATTGTATTGATACTTTTTCAAAAAAGTAGCTTGGGAATCCCACTTTTTAATAATAACATTTAGCTGTTTATTAAATTAATTAGCGTAATCGCTGTAACTTTGAAAGTTTCTATAACCACGTTTTGGTACAAATACAACAATAATGTGTTCAAAACGAGTAATTAGGTAATGATGTGATCTACTATTAGTAAGTTTGCTTTAATTTATGTTTTTCTTTCATAGTCGCTTTTGATCAGGTGATCGGTGATATTTAGTCAAAAGCTTAATCACTCAAAGAGGGAAATTCTTTCATCATTAAAAAAGGCACCAATTAGGTAGTTAGATTATTTTAGTCACTCAACTTGACTAAACAGATACTTACAAGTTGTTAGAAATAATATTATCAAGTTTTTATAATAAGTCTTTGCTGGACCCTTCAATAACACCGGTACGCTCTCAAGCTTCTGACAATGTTTAGTTATATTTAATTTTTGCATGCTAACTAGGATAGCTTAAGTCATGAGAGCTAACCATTAGTACAGTTGTTATAACACCCACAAAATCGTAAAATGTTACCTACTGCAAATAAAACAATGTCACGACAAATGCTGAGCCTTTGAGCCTGAGCCTCTGAGCCAAATGTAACCTTTTTGACACATCACATCCCTTTAAAGTTTTACTTTTATGTATTTTTCTCTAGTGTGTCGAATAAACGTTTTTCTATTCTATTTTAATTTTTAAAAGGAATTATAAGTTATCGACAAGTTAGGGTACATCACTAGCCAGTATTACCATGTATCTCGCATAAAAACAACATTCGCGCCGCAACGCATCTGTTCAAATATTGAGTCCGCGTCACGATCGGGGAAGATTGCCTCTGTCATATTTATACACTTGGCCCGCGCCTTCGATATTTGGGATGCTTTATTTACAAAGTAACTACTTACATACCTACTACATGTTTTATAGTTTTTTTTTTCATTAATAACGTGTAGGTAAGTACTAATAATTTTAACTTAGCACTGGTACCTAATTATACAAGCTACAAAGGGAAATAATCTGAGGATTTATAGTGATAAAACTTACCATAATTTATAACAAAAGGTATTTTCATTCTAATTCTAATTCTCTGTAACCACTGGTTTTATATATAAATATATATTTTCATTGTCATTTTCATAAATAAAAAAATATTAAACAATATATTACCTAACTTCCTGCATACAGCTTTACGTTAACTTCATCAGCTGAGATTTTTACCAACATCAGAATTGCGGACTAAAATCACATGTCATGCTCCATTTCCCTAAAATGTAGGTAGCAACTGGCAACGTATCGGCCATTTTTCCTTTTTATTAACATATTGGACAGCATCTCAAACATTGCTCTGATTCTATGGTAAGTACCGAAAGCACTTGTGTTACAGAAATCAGAAACAACGATGGTAGTACCACAACACACAGACCCGAGACAATATAGAAGAAAAAAAAATTACATTGGAATCGACCTCAGAGATAACGACACCAGTCTGGTATGCTCGCCTCTCGGCTACGGAGGTCGTCAATTGGTAAATTATTGTTATTTTAAAATAGTTATTAACTTGAATACATCAGGCAACAATTTTTTTCAGTATTTATGGTCATTAAGTGAATAAAACTTCTTAGCTGCGAGTAGCAAGTGAAAAGAGGAAATCGACATTTATTTATTAAATACGTTAAATGCTGTTGCGATTACGACATACGACCATATAAGAAATAATAACCCATTCTACTCCAATTAGTTTCAAAACTAGTTTCCAACCTTTTTCTAATTAGTCAAGGACCCGAACGCCAGGCCGAAAAGTCATTGTCCGTGAAAAAAAAGAGAACATCCGCAAACAAAACTCGAAGGCGCCGCGTCAGCATCCCTTTCGATCCAATTTCAAATTTGAATCCGAACTGCCTTCCTTCCTTTTCCGGCTAGAGATGTCGCGTGTGATTGCTTCATCGATTTGTAGAGGTTTGTTTATTATTTGCATACATTTTATCGTAAGATTTTTTTGAATTTAAATCGGTATCCGCGATTCAAATAAATGTAATTATCAATGTATTGAAATAAAAAAGAAATCTGTTATTTTTATTTCAAACTTAGGTGTACCACAGAATAAATAATAGGTAGGTGTACACTTAAAATAAAAGACAAGATATTCCATTATTACCAATAGTTTTATCTTTGACAATTTTTGATGTTATTTCTTAATTATACCTACTTATTTTACAAATAAACGGAATGTAGATTACTATATTTTAAGAAACTAAAGTCGTTAAAGGTGGCAATTATTATTATTACCAAAATACACTCAATCTTAGTCAAAAAGCCGGGGAGAGATAAATAATTACTAAAATAAGAAAAATTATCGTTTAACCAACTTTACCTCAGCCCAGCCCTATCGAAAGCGGAAAAATAAAACACCCCACCTCCTTTTGTACGGGCGAAGTTTTAATTTGGCCAGTCCTAATACAAGCGAGATGTGATATTTTCTATTCCTTTGCCATGATTTCTGAGCGTTTACTTTTTAAATTATTAGGTTTCTTTTTTTTTCGAAATTGGAACGTTGCACTGCGAGCTAGAAACTAAAATCAATAAAATCTTTTATCAACAACTTTTAACTCAAAAACCGAAATAAAATCAAACGTTTTCCTGAATTAAGATAGATAACGATAAATCGAGAAGTAATGCACTTCGTAAATCCACAAAGGCCAGAAATGCATACAATTTTGTAGACACATTAGTCAGTCTCTAAATTCAAAAAGACTTTTTAACTTTAAGTGTTTAGGAGCTAGGAGATCTTAGTCGGACACTCCTTGCTACAGATTTGACAGAGTACGTACGTCCTGGCGAAGTAGTCATAGTTATGGAAAGATCTTCTTCTTCATCTATACGGTCAATCCCGGTTGCGTCCAAAGCCATTGCTTTGGAGCCCAGGGTCCGCTTTCCTTGATTTACTCCTCCACTTCGCGCGGTCTTGAGTGTCTCTAGTTGTGAGATCATTGGCACTCATGTCAGCCCTTACAACGTCAAGCCAGCATTTCTTGGGTCTACCCCTTTTGCCAGGACCTGGCGGTGGCGGCATGGCCAGACATTTGTTTTCTACGTAGCTTGCCGGTTTCCGCGAGGCAACTTTCCTGCAGTTTGTCTGCAATATCACGGACACGAAGGCTACCGCGGATGCGCGAGTTCCTCACGCGGTCCATCCGCGTGACTGGACTGGTTATGGAAAGATGTTCATAGATAAATGCTTTAATTTGATTGGCTATTTATTCAGATGACTGATTATGTTTCCTTCGACTCGCTGTGGCTGTGGCCTTCTATGGGGGAGGCCTTTGTCCAGTGGACTTCTAAAGGCTGATGATAGACCGTGTATTACATACTCTATGTAATTATCAGTCTAGTTAGTTAGTTACAATCTGAATCTTCATTATGTTATTATTAGTGTTTTGTTTAGTTTATAAAATTAAATTTAAAATTTAGTTGGAAAAAACTAGTAAAATGAACCTTTGACATAACCTACTTTTTGCCTCGCTATAGTCACAAAGAAGTTCCTTCCCGAATGAACAAATTTAAATTTTAACCGCACAGCTACGAGCAGTATAATTTATGGCATGTCGTATTTTGTGGCTTCGAGCGATATTGGACCTTTCTGATGACTTTATTTTATCATTCATTCATTTTGATATTACCAGATAGGTCGCACTGTCGAACGTTTGTCGTACTGATAATTTTTTTTTTATCCTAATGGTAAAATCATGGATAAAATGTAGAACGCCACATGTCATTAGGTCCTTTTGTATTTTTTAAATTTAGGAAAGTGTTCAAATAAATGAAGTCGGTTATAATTAACCTAGTTACGATTGTATTATTGCATGACTGTGTTCGATGCGTTTAAGTACTTGACCGGTTTAATGACAATAGTTCTAAATGTAAAGATATGTAAATCACAATAAAGTTCACTGTGGACACCCTCTGTCAGATCTACTAAGGACACACATAAGTACCTGTAATATCTTAATATTCAGTTAAAACTGTAATCCTAGTTTGAAACTATGAAAATTGGCGTCCCATGCCATCTGCGTGCAATTCATTTGCCCCAGAAACCTAATAAACCCAGTTTTCAGAGCGACAGACGGACAATATTTTTTCATTAGGATCCCCAGCCATCGGACTGAAAGAATCTCCATTTACACATGAAATATGCACCATCAAAGACAGTTTAAAAAAATAACTTTCAAATCACAAAAAAGACGACGCGCCCGCAGAAAACGGAACGTCACATTTTGCACAGTTGCCCGCGAAAAAACCGCCTTGACAGCGAAAAAGGCGGGAACAGCGGCCATTACGAACAAGTGACGCCCGGCCGGCTATATAATTGGCGCTCGCAAGTTATGGACAGATTTTAATAAAGCCTGGCTCAAATAATTCGAGAGACGCTGCCAAACTATTGTATTTTTCAGCTGGGAGTCTTTTAACGGCTTTGCATAGTATTGAAATAGGTATCTATGATCTCTTAGAACTTAGAGAACTACTCTGCTTGTATTTTCTTAATCTCTCTCTCTTTCTCTTACTGGATTTCATTCATTTTATGATATGAGAAAGGAAGTAGTAATTTTTCGAATAACTATTTTTGTTTGTAATAATGTTTATAAACGAATTAACGAATTTGACAGCTACCACGTACACCGAAGAGCTACCGGCAGTCAGCTTATACGTAATTAAATGGACCATTTCGACAGCTTAAAAATGGAAAGCCCCTGGAGAGGACGGAACTACTAAGGAGCTGCTGGAAGCAGAAGAGAAACCGACGCTTACACAGCTACAACGCATTTTAATTCCGCCCTTTTCAGGGAGAACTCCAAAGGCGTGGAACAGAAGCGTGATCATTTTGTTCTTCAAGAAAGGGGATAAAAGTCTTCTGAACAACTATAGACCAATTTTTCTTCTGAGCCATGTCTATAAGCTCTTTTCAAAGGGTCATAACGAATCGTCTCGCGCATAGACTAGACGACTTCAAACCTCCTTCAAGCCGGTTTCCGAGGAGGATATAGCACCATAGAACACATTCATATAGTGCGACCAATTATACAGAAGACCGTGGAATATAATGCCCCTGTGCTAAGCATTTGTGGATTATAAGAAAGCCTTTAACTCTATAGAAACCTGGTCAGTCTTAGAATCGTTACAAGCAACGGTGCTAAATCGATTAGCGATATGTCCAAGTATTAAGATGCTTGCTTTCAATAATGACGGTCAAAGTACAGAATCAGCAGTCCAAACTTATCTACCTACGTCGCGGAGTGAGACAGGGGGACGTAATCCCCCCCCCCCCCTCCCCAATTGTTCACAAATGCCCTGGGGGATATGTTCAAAACCATAAACTGGAAGAGACACGGCAATAATATTAACGGCGAGTACCTACGTCTTACACTTGCGATTTCAGAAGCGATTTCAGACCTACAGCACCTATCAGAAGTATTCAGAAGTTAAGAAGCACCAATAATTTGAAATGGTATTCCGATATCAACATTCGCCTGCCCTGTTCCCAGGTCATGATCTTAATATACAACACAGTCTCCAAAAATAAGGATAAGTAGCTCTTAAGCTCCAGCTACTAAACTTTTATGGAATTAACATCAGGTTTAAGGTTTAATCCATGGGGAGTGAGTTCTAATTCAGCAAGTACTTCTTGATTTATCGGAATCCGTACATAGGGATCTTAACCTTTTGCCAACGGTGAGGGAATTGCGTGAGGAAACCTGCTACTTCTGATAACACTTCACGTGTAGCCAAGGTCCAAAAATGTCTGGTCCTCTGTGTTAATAACCAGAATTGCCGCATTAAACAACACGGCCACCACTGTGGCGATACTAGAAGAAAATTTCGGGTTTAAGGCAAGCTGAAATTCGGAGCATCCCATACCATCTGCTGCAACCTCGAAGATTATCAAAACATGAGATAAAATCTCCCTGTTTTTGACGTAAAGTTTTCAAGGTTAATTAATAGTTGACTTAACAAAGATGGATTGCACTTGTTATCATAATCACCACCAAACGATAACTCCAAAAATAGGATATGTAGGTAAAGAATGTTTTATAATCACTCTACTTACAATCTGATAGGAATATCTGATAACTAGTTTTATCAATGCAGCTTAATGAATTCTTGTGACGTTTTACGTTGTAACAACTGACAAGCTTTTGCCATTGGCTTTTGCTTGCGATTTCATCTGCATAGGTAGGTACTTGATGTGTGCATAGCATAGCCTTCAGGGTATGGCCAAAGAATATACAAGATGTAACAGCATAACACCATCTTTCTAGGGGCTTTTGGTGCTCAAATACAACGATTTTTTGTATAGGATAACATTGAAATCTTTAAAAAAAACTTTATTTTCATACTAAATGTCCAATCAGCTGTTACCATTTGTATAAGGAAACAAGTTATTTTTTTGCGATTTCGATGTTGATCTCGTACAAAAAGTTGATGTGTTTAAATACTTGAATCAGCCCTTAAGACAATGTGCATTAATTCTGTTAACCTTGTATAGTCATCCCACAGAAATATATTATTTGGCGTAGAACCGACAACCGATGAGGTAGACGTGTTCTTACGTGGCGACCGCGACTTGGCAAGCGTAGGTCACCCTCCACCGATTTTTTACGTGGCGACCGCGACATGGCAAGCGTAGGTCACCCTCCACCGATTTCTTACGTGGCGACCGCGACTTGGCAAGCGTAGGTCTTCCTCCGAAAAGCTGAAGCGGAGCGATTATATACAAAAATTGTTGGCAGTGGATAGAAAAGAATTCGCGTTGCATGATTGATACACACTAAGTAAAACGGGAATAACAAAAATAATAAATAGAAAAGGATCAAGATCGAGCTTAGTGGCGTGCATTGGGAGAGGTCTATGGCCAGCAGTAGACAGCCGTGGGCTGATTATGGTGATAACAGATGGGAACGCAATACCGGAATACAAATCTTGTGTTGAGCAAGATCAATATCCATATGTGTCTTTCATCTAACTGCTGTTTAAGAGTATACAATGTATACAGGGTGTCAGGCTGAACGTGGAACGCGTGGAACATCTACCAACTGGTTCTGATGAACAACTGTTCATCTCATGAACTCATGCAATTTTAATAAAGGACCAATGGTAGAATTTGTTTCCTTAAGTATTTTTTTTCCCTTTACTCTATTCAATTCAATTCAATATATTTATTGCATTCTATAATGTTACACAGGTGTTATAATTAGATACATAAAATAGATCATTATAGACCCTGTAGGGCACAACAATAAGATAGGTATTGTGGGCAGAGAGGAAGGCGAACTCTAGGCGAAGCTAAGCTGGTTATATCCGTAACCATCACACCCCTACGCACAAAGGACCGAATTTGAGTCTAAGCGCGGAAAAGGGAGTCCACTCTCACACTCATACTCCTTTAGTAAGTTGTCTAAAAAAGAAGAAACCTGTCTCCTGCCAGGCTACAGTGTGGGAGTCAAACCTGGTTGTACCAAAATAAAATCAAGTCAAAAATGGTGTCATGATAAGACGCAATGGAGATGAGCATCCTGAGAATAAGTAAAATGTAGAAAAGATAGTAGATACACTTTATTCCACACCATACAAATTAAATTACATTTTTCTTTTATTTATGCTGTTTTATCGCGAATATAAAAAATACTGAAACGAAAAAAGCAAACAAAACTGCATGCATTTCAATAAGCTTTGAATCCCAAATAATATTTGTACGCTACATTATATCATATTTTGGTGTGTCTGACTTTGTAACATTTAATAATACCTTAATGTAATACCCGAAATAATGCAAATAAACATTTGAATTTGAAATTTGAATTTAAAGTGACAGTGGGGATGCCACCTAGATAGATATTCAGACAAATAATTAATATAACATTAATTAATTGTCAGAACTAATTAACTAAAGGACTAAGAGAAAGAGAAATATTGGAAGAAAAAAAATGGGTTGATGATATTAAAAGGGCAATAGGAGAAACAATGAAGCCGAAGCGAAAAATATTGACTGGAATGGAAGAGTGTTACACCCAAACACTCGTAGCGTACTCACCTAAATATGGCTAAAATTTCGTAAGTTTAAGGGAACTATTTATTTCCTTTGGACATCATTTAAAACTATTTAGGAATCAATTATTGGCATTCATGAAATGCCGCTATGGTGTGGTGAGTACGCTAGTCGAAGAGACACGGTCCAGCGCGGTGCGATGAAGGGGTGTAAGGCCAGTGACTCAACCTTCTGTCAGATCTTATTAGACCACTCTAAGCCTCTGACTAGTCTTCACGACTAGAATTAAGCGAAATAAGCTATTTTGGCCGGGACCAACTTTTAACGTGCCTTCCGAAGCACGGAGATGCTTGTTATCATCATTCCAGCCATAGGAGGTCCACTGCTGAACAAAGGCCTCCCCTAATGACTAATCATCGGGGGGAATTGCCGATAATCGCCACGCTTTCTTTCGCCAGGCGGGTTGGCGAGCGCAGTTTTTTTATAAGATTGACACACGAAGACGCTGCTGCCCGTCTCGTGCTACAGGAATTAGTCGACTCTTACGACACGCCTCCTGTTAGCGGTGGGGAAGTGTATTCTTTACGGCCGTCCCCACACGGCACATGCTTGTTATAATATTACTTAATAAGGTTGGAATGGTCACCCACCCAAAACCGCAGCGGCTTAACTAATCACTACCGAAGCGAAACGAAAATATAAATAAATAAATATTGGACAACATCACATACATTGCTCTGATCCTATAATAAGTAGCTTAAGCACTTATTTTAAAGAAATTAGAAACGACAACGGTACCAGAACACCCAGAACCAAGGCAATAAAGAAAAGTTATTTTTCTACATTGACCGACTGCTAGGTATGCTCGCCTCTCGGCTACGGAGGTCGTCGGAGGTATATATATACTTATACCTCCGATATATATACATATAATATATATGTGTTTTTGTTAAGAAAAAGTGACTCCTGGCACAAAGCGCGCCATAGTATTACAAGAGAGGTCTACCTTTTTTTTAAAAGTTTTAATTTCATTTTCATTGATCAAAAACTAATTATATGTTAAAATAAATGTTGCTGAATAAAATCTACTTCCCAGAGCCAGTGACTTACAATCATTAAATGGAGGTCTCATACTAATTTATAAGTGAAGGGACACGGTTGACTGGCAATTCGACCTTAGAGGATTCATTTATAACTGAAAAGTACTGAATAAAAACACTCAATAATCATTTACTTCCCTAATATATTTTAATTATGTATTTACAGTATGCGTATTTATTATTTTGTATATTTATCTACGTATATTAAATAGGTATATGTGTATTTTATTTGTCTTTTGAACATGTCGGATTTTATACTGACTACATTATCTGCATTGCCTCTAGGTTGACTAGTAGAGAATGCTGCATAACATTAAGTCCGCCAATTGTAAGTACTACTTACTTAGTATGCAATAAAGTTTAAATATATTAAAAAATAATACTAATTATTGCTCAAACTTACAAAAGTGTAACAACAACTTACAATAGGCAGCCTTAATGCTAAACGCATTCTCTGCTTGCCAACCTTAGGGTCATGAAAGCTAGTTATTGGTGCGGCAAAGGTCTATTATACATAATAAAGGTATATAATATGCTTTGCCCCTTTTGAGGCTCAAATCTACTACCTCTCTTGCCTTTGTACGAACCACAGTAACATTCAATTTTTTCCTTCAAATCGAAGTTTAGAGGGCAAGAATAAAGAAAATTTTAACGAAGAAAAAACTTGAAAGAAGAAGTCATATTTAAAAAAATGTTAAAACAAAAAAATCTACTAATGCACAGTAATAATGTTGTATGTTAGTCTGCAAGATTGTTACTAAAAAGTATTTTATTAAAACATTTATATTATTTTCAATGGGTGACCTACTGGTATCCTAGGGATGGCAAAAGGAAAAAGGGCCATCTACTTAGAAGATGGGAAGACAAAATAGAAATGACCCTGGGACCCTGAAACGAGAGTAGCAGTGAATAGAGCTCAGTAGAGCAGGGATCGGAAATCGGTTATTTTACTATGGAACCTTAACCAGAATAATAAAGGGTTTGCTAAATTAACTATCACATACTTAACCGGAATAATAAAGGGTTTGCTAAATTAACTATCACATACTCCAAATACCGACTTCAAACCTGAGGCAAATTTAGTTTTATGGAATCTTTACAACTACTATCAAATATTAGAAATGAGTCATAGACATTCTGAAATAAATATGAACCGGTTTCAATCCTTGCAGTAGAGACAGAAGGAAGAGGCCTATGCGAAAAGGCACTTAAAAACAAGGGACATGTTGTGGCAACTATGAATTATATTGTACTTATTATGCATTGTTTCTGCAATAAATGGCTATTTATTATTTCAAAAAAACACTGAAAAATTTATTTTATTTGTTTTCAGAAAACAAAAATTAGGGCTTAAGATATTTTAAAATTGCTGAATAGTTCATGCCAATACAAATTATTTTAAATACCTACTACGGTCTACGTACACTACTATGTCTATGTCTACGTACTACGTCCGGACAAGAGTGGCTAGTGATAGAGATAAGTGGTCACAGTTGGAGGAGGCCTTACCTTGCAAGTATACGTTACGGCATAAAAATAAATTAGTTAGTAATCTTCCCGGTTAAAACTAAATTCTTCAGTTCTTCTATAAAAATATATAATAAATTACTTCTTTGTAACATCTATATGTACATTATGGTTTTGCAATAAATTATTGAGTATTGAGCCTTTGTCAAAAGAGACACAAATAGGGTTGTCGATGCAAGACTAGTTTTAAGTTAGTATGAAAAATTGTACACAAAAATGTCTGAATAAAGGCTTTTATTTATAAAGGCTATTTTAGTGGTTCACGCTCCAGACTACAAAGCCAGACAGTTGGGGGTTCGAATTCAGCAAGGGGCAAATGTTAGTGTAATAAACATGAGCATTTGTACCTAAGTCATGTATATTTAAAACTTATTTGAGTATGTTTATCCATTTTTGGCCAAAGTAGATTAGTTTATTGGTGTAATGATTGTGAAAACAATTGTTGATTAAATTTTGAATTACATAAATTACATTGATGCCTCCCAGGTACATGACTTATTAAAGTAAAATTAAAATTAAATTAAAATATATATATACTATCACCTATTTTTAAGTTTTGAATTTGTACTAACCCATGGACCGATGTTGCCCGAAATAAATAATTAAATTTATAAATATCAATTAAATAAAATCATGTAGTCAGTGGTAGCCTTTGGAGGCTGAAATACCCTATAAAATATACTAGCTGTCCCGTCGAACTTCGGCGGTACGAGGTAAGAAGTTTTTCATATTTTCATGTCGTGAATTTTTCTGTTTTAATATTTATTCTGCTATTCAGGGCGAATACAAATCCAACAAATCAAAGCTCATGAAAATCGTTTCAGTCGTTTTTATACACGACTTTCTTATAAATAGATGAAATATAAATTGAATTGCTCGATTTTAAAATCTACTAGTTTTGTTTTTGAAAAGACAAATTTCCTTTTTCACAACAACGAAAAATAATTTACGACATTGGCCAGTCTTTATTCATTATACGTACCCAGTCTTAATTACTTTCTGACCTAATTTCACAAGAAACGAGCGAAAAACATCTGACTGACAATAAACGAAAACAAAAACAAATGATATGACAGTGAAAAAAAATACTGTCAGAAAAAAATACAAAACAGGAGTGCCAATGGTAAGCAAAAAATCGATACCCAAAATTGAAATCGATTTAGGGGCGCGACCTCTAAAAATGGCAATGGAAAAGAAAGCGCAATGACTTAAAACCACGTGGAGCGGCAAGGTCGAATTTATGTTTTCAACTTGTCAAGCTCGGCGTGATAAATTAATTCTACGGGCCGTTATCGCTGTGTTAGCTACACGAAAATTGACTCTATTCTCCGCACAGTAAGGTAAGTTTTTGACTGCGCACTCGTCCCACGCATAGTCGCCAACCCAGGCAATATATCTTAGGCCGTATACTGCCCGTGACAGTTCGTAAACAAACTGGTACTACCGCAACAAAGACAGACTATCATTTTATTAAGCAAAACCACTCCAAATCTAAATATAAACTTGCACCTGATAATTCTCAATTCTAGAAATATCCATATTACAAATACCATATCAAATATTATTAGTATCGGTCACTAAATTAGGATTTAAATACAAACAAAACAACTTACCAGAATTTAAGAGCGAGGATCAGAATGTTAACGCAGAGTCATCTGTAATACATCTTGCACATATCGATCACGTCTTGCAGTCTCTCAAAAACACTAATAAAAAAAGGAAGAGGTTAGCACCAAAATACTGAGGATTTTACACTTATTTAACACACGACACTCGGAAATGTTTGGTAAATACAGTTTCTAGTATACGGACGTATCCAACCAGTAATGTATGGTCGTTAAATGATTCACAATCAAAATAAAAATAGTCTGCCAGACGCACTGTCGACCACCGCGCCACTGTCTGTCTGCTCCGCTGTCAATATTCGTCAAAACGAAAATGGCGACACTCACGACAGAATACGATCAGCGGCGGCCTGCCCGGTACACCCGTCCCTTTCAACTCCCATCAAAAGATAAGGACAGCGCAACAGCGTGTTGTCTTCAGTCTGACCGGACTGATTTGTGATGTCACGCCCAGCGGCGTAACGTTTTGCGTAATTACACCTCCAAGATAGCTTGTAAACTTGTTTTAATAACGTTAATTTACGATCGTTTCGTCCACGAGGTCGTAATACGAAAGTGTTGGTCATGGCATAGGTTAATTATAGTGGAATACAACATTAAATCTGTGTAATAGTTCTCTGCGCATGCTAGGCCCGTCCCACCACTCAATATCTGTCGTGTGAGCGCCTCCTACTTCTTTTTATTTTATTCAGTACTTTTCAGATGTCTTGACTGCATTAATTCCAGTCCGCAGTCGCAATGCAGTTTGCTTAATAATGTACTTTGAGAAAGCGCGCTCGCTATGAATTGCGCTCAAATGATCATTTAATGAATGCCGATCTTTCTGGCTTCTACATTTTTGAAACAGTTTACAATGAACAGCTAATCTAATAAAATAACTTAATATTAGCAGGTGTTTGTTTTTTTTACTCACCGATTCTCTTTTTTGTTGATGATTGTTATATCTAAAGAAACTTATTAACCATTTGAGTCTTCTTTGACCCGTCGAAAAATTAATTAAACAGAAAACGGTGTAAATGAGAATACAAGCCTTTTAACAACAAGTAACGACTTAAGATTCGGTTTTATAATTTTGATCTCAAACCAAAATATTATACTTATGTAGAAACTTTTCGATATGCGTTTGTTTGAGTAACATTAAATATACATGGTGTCCTGTCCTGTAAGGACCACGTCACCTTGTCACTTGCAATTTGCACAAAATAGTGAAAAACTTTTGTTGCATGACTTTTTACATTCGCATAAATTTTATTCAACTTTCCACACAAAACTACCAAACAGCTAATCGATTTTTTGTGTGCAGTAGAATAAAAATGCAAATTTTGAAACAAAAGTAGCCTACTAAATGTTGTGTGGAATGCGTAGTGACAAGGTGACGTGGTTTTTACGGGACATGTACATTGAAATATAAACTTAATTTGAAGCGGATACTAAAGTTTAATAAATAATAATCATCTTGTTTACGATCTAATGTTTCTCAATTAATTGTCTCAAGGATACCTTTTAAATTATTAATATCGTCTATGCTGCTTGTAACAATAATTCATAAAAAGTATAAAAGCGGTAATAACAATATTCGGTATTTGCTACCTTTACATAATTAACAGTATCATCTAAATTATGTTATTTTCCAAATACATTTTAAAATTTAACTCTGTAACTTAAAGCCTACCCAGCTATGACAGTTTTCTTCAGCTTCGTTACATGATACTACTATCGTTTGATTGTTTTTTTTCAAATTTTTCTAAATAACCATATTGCTAGCAAAAGGGAATGACATTTGACTAAATAAAATATGCAATAAGCTTAATATTACGCAAACGGATCCCCGAATAATGGGGTTTGCACACCCAAAATATTTTAAATAATTTTAAACGACCTATCCAACAACACCCCACACCTTGCGATAGACGAGAAAAAAAATCCTTACTGTATGTGTAGCTAGCTCCTCAACACGTATCAGATGGGAATGTTTTTGTTGGGTTCAGCAGGTTTCGAGGCCCAGTACGGACAAAAACTTGTACCCATTTTACATATGTCTGTATTCCAGCTTTCTTGTAACATTGGATGTTTGTGTTCGTTATTTTTGTACTGACTGGTCCATCATTTCATGATGTTATAAATCGCACTAGATTTTTTTTCTTATTTTACTACACTCGATCTGGAGTCGCCTGTCTTTTTTTACCACCCTGTACTATTGGAAGTCTTACGGATCGTAGAGGCGACTGTGATATCTAATAGATCCTGAAATTAGCAGTGTGATTCTATAATTATCCGTAAGACCTCCGTAGCCGACAGGCGAGCACGGTGGACTCGTGGTTTGATTTTCGGTCGGGACAATGTAGAAAACAAACTACTTTATACTATCTCGGGTACTGTCGTTGTTTCAAATGTGTTCTGCGCTAGCTTCTTAAGGACCCTAGGATCAAAGCAATGTATGTAATGTGGTGCAATATAATTTTATTGATTACACCGGTACGGCTCTGTGTTCGACGTCACGTATTATCAGCATTACAGCTTGACGCCCTTTGTTTTTATAAATATCATAGTACAAATTTAAAAAATACATGAATATTTCGACCACGCTTGTCAGACATTAAAGGTAGGCGTTTATTCGGTAGTACAGCACCGTTTTAAAGAATCGCATATATTTTTTTATGAATTGATGCAGCTGGGCAATAATTTATTTATAATAATAAATTCTTTATTTCTGTAACAAGGTATTTGTTTACAAAAAAGTGGCTGGTGCCTCGTTTTGCTTGTAGAAGCCTGTGTCAGCAGGTAGGTACCGCTCTAGAGGTACCGTTCAGTAATAGGTTCTTAATTAGTTAGCAAATAATAGCAATTAAAAAAAGTACATACATATTAGTTTTTATGAACAAGCTTAGGTATTCTTATCTTAACAATACTTTTTTTGTGTTATACCTAAACTTAAGGCAGTTAAGTAGCGACTACAACGTAGCATAATATTTATGCTAACGTCAAATAGATCTAGATACTTTTTATTGCTAACCATACAAAAATACCAAAACAGATTACTTTTAATTTTTACTTTTAATTATGCTAAGAGTTCCTCTATTTTATCATAGTTTTTTGTTTCCTGCCATAATGGTACAGTTTTATTACATTCGTAGTAATGCTTATTGTATATATTTAATTCTTTATTTATGTAATTGTATAGGTGTGCCGACCGTTTGTTATTTATATTATTATTTAATATATTTCTTCATTTATCACACTAATTATCTAGCCCCCAACTTAGCAAAACTTATATTATTTCGACTATATACCGGTTAAACATACTTGAAAACGTTTTAAAACATCCATGACAAGTACAAATGCTTGTGCTCATCACGTAAACAATTACCTCTTGCGAGAGTCGAACCCTCAACTACTTGGCTTTATAGTCCAGAGCGTTAATTCCTACACCAGACGGTCGAATCACTGTCCTACAGTGTTGCCAGATGGGGAAACTGGAAATGCGGTAGCCATCCTTAAAAAACGCGGATTTAGAACAAAAAAAGCGGACTCTGTGTTTAAGGTTTTACTTCGTACCACTGTGAAATGACAAGTTTTACGATTTAAGGAAAAGAATATTGAAAAAAAAATGCCACGTATGTATATCGTGGGATTAAAAAAAGCGGATCCGCGTCTATTAAAAGCGAAGGCAGCCTAATCAAAAAAGCGAGGAAAAGGCGGAAAAGCGGTGTATCTGGCAACACTGCTGTCCTATAACCTCAATATCACTCAGCTTGTTGCGACTTAATCTGAGTACATTTCAGAATTTAGCCAGAGACGAATTGATAATCATCCCACTGACTGGAACAAACACTGGCCAGTCAAATGATCAATAAACGAAACCATTAATATAAATTTTTTTTTGTTAAAACAGCTAAAACAGGGTTTTAGTTTTAAATAAAAGATTGCATTCTTTTATGCAGCCGATTATAAATAGAGCGGTATTCCCTCTTATACTTTTAATCTAAGCTAATTCACTGCCTGCGTCTCTGTCGGTTTTTTTATGGTATCTGCTTTATCGGTATCTAAAAAAGAAACGTTTTCACATAAATCGGTTCCTAAATCGATTTATAGAAAAAAACAAATGTTTTGCCAACTGCGTAAATATTAATCCCATTGTTTGGATTTTCCGTTCACTGACATAAACATTAATATGGACAGGCAATTTTATACAAATGACAGTACAGTATGCTCATTTGAAGCGCCACTGGTTGAACGTAAAACTAATTTTGACGTATATAACGGTGGGTACTGTTGCCAGGCGTCCGGATAATGCCGGACATAGTTAGGCTTTTTGATTGCGTGTCCGACCAATAAAATACAAGTCCGGCCTGTCCGGCCTTTGTTAGGCTTTTGGCCAGTGTCATGGGCCTATACAATAAGGGAGTCAAATACGCCAAAAACAGTCGCGTCCCTCTTACTTCTGAAGTCTCGTAACATAGGAACTATTCATATATTTACTAACTTTTACAACTAACTAACCTTTTTCGGCGTGAAGGCAAGGGCTAAGACGAGATAATTTTTCGAACCTTGTGCACAGCTTAAGTTGAAAGCTAGTAAGTAACAGGTTTTTTTGGTGTCAGGCTTTTAGCTCAAAATGTCCGCCTAAATAAGCATCAGAGTCCGGCTTTTAATTTTTGGGCCTGGCAACCCTAGCGGTGGGTAATATAGGTTTAACTATACGTATATCTACGATTCTGAAAATATATATTTTTTTAAACTGTCTATTTTTCGTTACTACACTTCTGTGATACTTTGACGATTCGATTCGATATTGGATATAAATATCACATAATTCATTGTGGTGTATGATTTTATAACGGTTTTTTTATTTTTATTGGGCACGTGAAATCTTATTCGTACAATTAAATTCTTACAATGATTTTAGCTGTGGTCAGAATCAAATCGAGAATATCTAGAATATGTAGACAGCAAAAAATCCACTGTCCATCTACCTACTGTAATAATTACAGTAACAACACCTATCAATATCATTTATCCAACATTTGTTATGATGACGCATGCAAATTCGCATCGTTTTTGATTAAAAAGAATAATACAATGGATTTATAAATACGAGTTTCTTGAATTCTAGTCTCGATTCTGTTCAGAAAACTTGACTTATACTTTCTTTAGCAACCTGTATAATAATATATTAAATCTCAAGTTTTACCGTAACAGGACATTTTGAGTATTCTATTATTTTATAATAGAATATTAAATAACCACCGTTACGTTACGAATATCGACTTTGGGACATAACTAATTTAGTTCCAAGATCTGATACTACGTCCTACAACGCTAAAATGGCGAACATCAAACAGGCAAGAATATAAAAAAAACCTGTAAAATAGGCTGAATAAAGTGACTGAATTTGCTGCGCCGTTTCTTCTCATCACCAGCCAATATGTAGTCGCGAAGCGGTGGTAGGACTAAGCTATATTTTGGGAGTGTATAAATGCCCGAAAGAGGGCTTAAATGAGTATTATAGTTTGACAGCAGCCAGTCCATATCCTCTGTCTAATCTGTGGTCCATATGTCTATGATAGGGATGGGCGTTATCATTGTTTTGTCGCAATGTCGCAACCTCCGTTACATTTTTTTAATGAAACCTGTTGCGACAATAGGTTGCTTTTGTAACAGGTTTCTGATAGGTACAACATGTTACATTGGGAGGGGAACTGTTCAATTATTTGAGATAGGAATTAGGAACTATGAATTAATTATTATTTAATGTCGATAATTGTTATTATCAAGAACAATAGATATTAATTTGCATACGTGATTGAAATAAAAAATGTTATAGGTATTAACCGTTATTTTTAAATTTAACTTTTATTGTTTACCAATTGAGATCATGTACATGACCTTTTGTTAAGACATACTGTAAGAGGAGGAACTGGCTCCTGAAACACAGATTTTCTAGCTCGGGAGTCAGGGAATCAATGTTTAATGTAAAAGGTATTGTTACAAATAAATAAATAATTAAATTATTATTATTATTGGCAGAAACTTAGATAGTGGAAATGAAATAAAAATTCTTTTTTAGGTAGTAATATTTTTACTCGTGCGCGCTACTCACTCTGTTGCGTGTACAGAATACTATTACTCCGGTTTCGTGTCGCTGCTGCTGAAACAACCTATTGCACGATTTCTCGCAACAGGTTACATTTTTATTTTCGACGCAACATTGCATTGCATTGCATTTGCTGAAACCGGTTTCGAAAAAAGCTATACATCTCTAGTCTATGATGTTGTGGTAAGTTTTATTTGGTCATTCATTGCATGAAGTAGATGACTATAACATAATAAAAACGTTGATACCCAATTAAAATTATGGCGTCGTATTGTTGTAATTTATTCATATCAGCCTACTGCAGTCCACTGCTAGACGTAAGCCTCCCTCAAAAGAGCGCCAAAGAGCACGGTCTCCTTCACAGCCTTTTTCATCTATTTACTGCCAGCAGCCATCTTCTTAAGATAAAATAATATAATCATTTTATTTTGTATTGTTGTAAGTGTTGTAACACTTTTGTACTATTTTTCTTGTGGAAATCAAGCACATATTTTATTTAGGACCAAATGTTGCTCAAAGTCAAAACTACTACTCCTTTTTAATTTTACTTAAACAGCAACACTGTCATTTTTACTTCTAATTTTCTGTTTCATTCTTTCTTACACTATTGTATGTATTGTCATGAGAGAGAGCAAGAAGAAGCTCAGCCACGCCGCCATGTAGCAAAATAACGTTAAATACCTATCGTTATTCGGAAGTGTTCGGATGTTAAAAAATAACGTACATACTGCTGACTGTTAATTGCTCTGCGCTGACTGCTTGCTGACATTGACAGTTAGCGGTTGGTGCATGACTTGTCAAAATTTTCAATTTTCTTCATTGTGTATTCCATTGTGTAATAAATATAATGGCTGATAAACAGAAAGTCGATCTTGGACTCCTAGAGGAAGACGATGAATTTGAAGAATTCCCTGCTGAAAGTGAGTAAATGTACCGAGCTCAGTGATCATAAATTAAGTTCATCAGTTCTTGATTTTTATTTGATCATTTCATCATTACTCTATAGATTGGGGTACAGAAGACGCTGATGATGAAGACGTTTCGGTCTGGGAAGACAATTGGGAGGATGACATCGTCCAAGATGATTTCAACCAACAATTAAGGTTAGTTTTATCTATTCCTAAAATTGATAAAAGCGGTTCTTACATTTTTAAGTTGGAAGTCATCAGACTTCCAACTTAAAAATGTAAGAACCGCTGAAGTTTTAATTCAATTAATAAAAACAGCATGTTCAGGAAGGCACCACTATCTGATCCGACACAGATTTCTGGAAAGCTTATGATCGTCGTCCTGACCTTAACAAAAACTAAAAGTCAATCACAGCAACTCCATCAACAAATTAGTTGAACCAGGTCAACAAATTGAACTGATGGCAAGTGATGAAAATGGTGTTTCGAAAAGAAAATGATTAAGCAAATTGAATTGACTGGACAATTGAAAGCATGTGAATACGAACTACGAAAAAAATAACGAACATACATAGGGGTGATTCAGATACCTCTTAACATGAGGGACCTATAAAAATTTTTGGATATCACTTTTCTAGCCACCCTGTATAGGCATACTTTATTTTAATGTAGGTTTGTTTATAGAATTAAAATGTTAAAAATAACAACTTTGTTTCAGGCAACAATTGGAGAAGTTGAAGGAGCAGAATAAAGCCTAAAATTAGATTTAGTATGTAAAATTTTAGAGATAAGATTTTGTAATAAATTTTGGAAAATCCAACAGGTTTTTTATTACCATTTACTCATTGAAGACACAGACAGATTAGAGTACACATGTCTAAATTAAAGCGATAACTATTGTGTGTGGAGGGCAGCGGTACCTCTACTGAGGTGCTGTTACACCATGTATCACATGTATATATGTCATTTATATTTAGTTCCACATAAATCCCAATAATTATTCTGTAGCAGCTGGACTGTATGGGCGCGAGAGTCGACAGGACCTTGTCAGTACATACTAATAAATGTAAGTACATACTAAAGTAAAAAAAAAACTGAGGTTCCGCAATCGAATCCCAGTCGGGTCAATGTAGAAAAATAACTTTTCTATATTGTCTCGGGTCTGGGTGTTGTGGTACCGTCGTTGTTTCTGATTTCTATAACACAAGTGCTTTGGCTAGTTACCACAGGATCAGAGCAATGTATGTGATGAGGTCCAATATTTATTTATTTAATTACTAATGTGTTCGAAGCTTAGTAGTTACTGCTGCACTCAAAGACCTCAATTAACAGTAGTGTTGATTAACATTTTTGTTCGCTCAATAATTGACTATTTCGTATCGACTTTAGTATCACACGTTTACCATTAACCATCACGTCTCTGAGTGCGGCAGTTAGTAAAGTCATCGGTAGGTCATGAGTACTCATTCTAGAAGAGAACCTGGACATTCAGATAACGTTGGAGGATGAGCCAGGATCACAAATGGCAATGGTCTGGTTTTTTCTGCCTTAGTATTACAGTCTGATGGCAATCGCTCTAAATGTAATAACCTAAGGCCCAATTCCCGTAAGTAAATAGTCATTATTATTAGTATTAATATATGTCTCCTATAACATTATTATAGTAACATAACTATCTAAAACAGTACTCTCGTAAACCCAAATAATGCAATTATAGTTCGTAATGAGACTATAAAAATGGATGAAACCAAAATGAATTTTATTTTTAGTCGTATTCAAAGAGTTTTAATAACTTTACTTTCAATTAGAAGTTAACGAGAATATATTTTTTAACATAATTGTTCCTGGAACCGGATCGACCCTGCCTGCCTAGCATGAGCACTAAACACGGATTACAGACGGAGATTCGGTACGATTAACTATCCTTGAAACGGCATCAGAAGCCCACAATTCCCCCCAAATTTAACAATAGCCGCAATCCAGCCCCCCTAGCATGTATACCGAAACACGATATGATATGATATAGCGAAATATCGACACCAACTTTAAAAATATGATAGATATAGCCGCCATTTTGTATTTTTATAGAAACAGCGGTCTTAATATGCGACGGCGATTTAACATGGCTGCTATATCTATCATATTTTACAGTTGGTGTCGATATTTCGCTATATCATATATCATATCGTGTTTCGGTATACATGCTAGGGGGGCTGGATTGCGGCTATTGTTAATTTAGGGGGGAATTGTGGGCTTCTGATGCCGTTTCAAGGATAGTTAATCGTACCGTAATCTATATACAGTTAGGAAAACCAATCCATTTTGGACCTACTAGATAACAGCCTGCCTAGCATGAGCACTAAAACACGATATGATATAGCGAAATGGACCCCAACTGTAAAAATATGATAGATATAGCCGCCATGTTAAATCGCCGTGCCGGTGGCGTCATATATTATAGCCGTTTCGATAAAAATTCAAAATGGCGGCTATATCGTATCATATTTTTACAGTTGGTCTCGATATATCGCTATCATATCATATCGTGTTTTCGTGGTCTTGCCAGGGGGGCAGGACTAGGACGATTACTCAATCTCAGTTCATATACATAATAAATGAAACACTGAATAAATGCAAAATTCTTTAATTGATTTAAAAATAAAGCTTATACACTAACATTATCACATATCAGTCTGTTTAAAGCATTGATGTTCTAGAATGTACCAGCACTTGAGAAACATACACTTTTAAAAAACATACTGCATTTTCAGTTTTCTAATTGAATTAACAAATTACAAAATAGTATAAAAATCATATAAGATCCTATTATAGTAATTTCCTGGGAGAATTTCTTCTGTTCAAATAAAACATCTATTATATCTTTTTAATTAAATGTAACTAATAAAGAAAAGGGCCAAAAGTTATATGGGTACATTCTAAAAATTGCTAAATTTTTTAGTTCCCAATCAAAAGTTAATGTTAGGATTTGCCTGGCTGGCCCCGAATTGATACTGTTCGTCGGTTTTGGTGGGCTGTGCTGTGGAGTCATCTTGCTCAGCGAAGTAGTTGTCAAGGATGTGTAATACTTTCTTATATATCTGGAATAGGAGAAGATAGTAAGGTCTCACAATTTGACTGTAAATATTGAAGATAAGAAAACTTTGTGTTACGAGGTACCAGGTAATTAGTTTTGCTAGGGGCGTGCCTAGCACACCCCGAATCAAGTCAATTAAAAAAACGAACTTTTAAATGTTTTGGTGCCACTGGTTGCATTCAAAGATAGGTTTAACTTACAAAAGTTCAATGCAATAAAATAATTGAGTATTGTCAGGAAATAGTTTTTCCTTTATAACACCTTCAATACCAAAGGGGTGACATGGCATTTAAATGGTTAACAACGGTTTTCAAATGTGTCTAGTTTCTAGGCAGAGACAGACTTAGCGTGAACCGGGATTCGAACCCGCGCCAGTACGTCATTCAAGTCAACTGAGTGACCTGTAGTTGTCAAAATTCCTTAGTTCGTATTTATCCATGATGTCCACTGCTGAACATAGGCCTCCCCCAGTGACTTCCAGATTGCCCAGTTAGAAGCGGCCCGCATCCAGCGGCTTCCTGCGACCTTTACCAGGTCGTCTGTCCACCTTGTGGGTGGACGTCCAAAGAACCTAATCTAATCCAAATAACACACTTCCCCACCAACAGGAGGCGTGTCGTAAGAGGCGACTAATTCCTGTAGAACGATACGGGCAGCGTCTTCGTGCGACATATTATAACAAACTGCGTTCACCAACCCGCCTGCCAAGCGTGGCGAGTATTGGCTATCCCCCCGATGATAAGTCATTTGGCGGAGGCCTATGTCCTATGTTTATTAGTGAATGTCTTATGGCTGAAATGATGATGATTCTTACCTGTTCATTCTCGTGTTGCTGTAAGGTTTCGATTTGGTCTAAGGCTCCGATTTCTTCTAACTTTATACATAATGGCTCTACTTGCCCGTACTTCACTGCCGCCTGTGGAAAAATAAATGTATGAATAAATATGCCTAAGGAAAAGCGATGACGACTTTTATTCTCCGTCCAGATAAATTATCAAAAGTATTGGACACGTATTTTTTCTTTTTTCACATAATCAAAATATTACAGATATATATTTATTTGAAATGTCGCATGACGTCACGTCTTGGTACAATTTTTACTTAGACGTGACGTCACGAGCCCCCACTGCCGAACTTTGACGCGCTTTATCTTTGTAATTTTTTGGTTGATTGGCAAAAGAAATAATAAGTGTCAATTTTTTTTTTGATAATCTAACTGACGAACTAAATAGAATTTCATTTTCTTTACCCAGTCGTCATCCCTATTAACATCCTTGTTACGAGGTATCAGACTGTTACCAGTTTGACCTGAACCAGGAATCGAACCGAGGACCCATTGCGTTTAAGGCGAATTACTACGCCAATCGGTTTTTCAGTAGGTCGTATTCTGTCACATGAATCACATATGATTCATTAGATAAAATTACTTTTTAAACCATTTCATAATCAATCTATAAATCACGTGGCAGAAATTCTTGATAGACGCTGCTTCTTTTTGACATCACGTCGATGCGTTTCCAATGTAGTAAACACACGAGTCACATATGATACACGTGGTAAAATTGATTAATTTATAATCACAGTTCATGAATCACATATGATTCAATGAATCATATATGATACATGGCTGTCGACACTAACCTGCAGCAGATTCGTAAGCCCATCTAGCACCACAGTGACGGCCCTATGGTCAGGCGACGAGAGTAACGCGCAGTACGGTTCTAGGAACCCGGCAGACAGTAGCGCGTCCAACTGCTGAGCGGTGCCTCCTAGGCAGAGGTTCGTGATAGCCCATGCTGCTTCTTTTTGGCATCTGAAATAAAAATAAATATTATTAGTTATCCTCTTCTGTCGTGTGAATGGCGACTAGATGAAATGCGACCAAAACTTGGCAACTTCTACGGAATTTTGTGTCGCTCTGTTGCGTAAGGTCAATAGGTTCTTAACAGGTGGTCCACAACCACTTTACGTTCGCTGGAAGCACCCCGCGAAGCCATATTATCTTCTGTCGTGTCAATAGCGGCTAGATTGACTTCGACCAAAACTTAGCAAAGTCCACGGCATTTTGTGTCGCTCTGATGAGACTTAAAGTCAGTGATCAGTGAGTCAAACCGAATAAAATTTATCCATCTCAATCTATCATTACTAATCAAAACTAAACCATATTACGGTATTTTACACCACTAATCAATTGATATACTTTTTAAAAACTGTCTTAACGCTAACTTCCATATAATTTGTATGGCGACAGCAAAGAATGACGTTACTGTTTACTTAACTCAACGGACTAAGTTTTTATTGATTTTGGAACAAATAAAAATAGAATTTTTCAAATTAATTAAAATGTACCGGGTTATTAGGCCTAAAATAAGGTGACAGTTTTAATAAATATTGTCTTAGAATTATTTATGAATGGTGTAAACAACCCTATTGGCAACTGGGAGTTCTAGTCTTGGGTTCTTTACCTAAATGCCTACTCATATTCAAGTAGAACAACAAATTTTCGATTTTGCCGTACACTGTGGTATGGGACAGCAAGTACAATTAAGTGAATTCTTGTGTAACTGCTTCTATAATGTTAAAGAATTTATTGACTTTTGTAAAAATTGACATTTTTTATATATGAATATCTAATTATTTAAAAAAAAATACATAAGCTACTAACAATATAATTTAATATTTGCGCGTCTGCTTGCAGGCAGAATACTGATGACTTACCAACGAATTATAAGACCTTAATGTAAACCTTCCTGCGACCTTTACCAGGTCGTCTGACCACCTTGTGAGTGGACGTCCTACGCTGCGCTTTCCGGTACGCGGCCTCCATTCTAGAACCTTTCTGCCCCATCGGCCGTCAGTTCTACGTGCTATGTGCCCCGCCCACTGCCACTTCAGCTTGCTAATCCGTTGGGCTATGTCAGCGACTTTTGTTCGTTTACGGATCTCTTCATTTCTGATTCGATCTCGCAAGGAAACACCAAGCATAGCCCTTTCCATAGTACGCTGTGCGACCTTGAGCTTTCTTATGAGGCCCATAGTGAGAGGCCACGTTTCAGTTCCATATGTCATCACTGGTAACACACACTGGTTGTAGACTTTCGTCTTGAGGCACTGAGGTATTTTGGACGAGAAGACGTGTGGTGTAGTTTCCCGAACGCTGCCCAGCCGAGTTGGATTCGATGATTGACCTCCTTCTCAAAATTGGATTTACCCAACTGGATAACTTGTCCTAAGTAGACATATTTGTCAACAATTTCGAGAGTAGAGCTCCCAGCGGATACTGGGTAGGGCGCAACATGGGCATTCGACATGAGCTTTTTTTGTCCATGTTCATTCGCAGGCCTACTTGCAAATAAATATTTGATTTGATTTGATTTGTTGTTAACGGTCAATCTGTGGGTTAATAAATGTATGCATTAATTTGAATGGTAAATATATTGTATAAAAATGTTACTCACTTGATATCCTCTGAAGCCAGGACATGAATAAGTTTCGGTATGAGTCCTTTGTCGATTGCTTTCTGGATTTGTTCATTTGTACCTGAAATATAATTAAATGTAAATACTGATCTGGTCCTATTTTATTACAAGTTTAGAGGTGATATTAACTCATAAATCCAGGATGTTGTAACCTATTTATTTTGCAAATGTATGACTGATGGTATGTTAATTAGGTTAAGCGACATTATAAGTACTATTTAATTAATTAAATTCCAGTTAATATTATATTTCGCATAGCATATAATTTGTAAATAAAAATTTCATATTCAATTCTGAACAAAGTATATCATTTACAACATTTTGTCATGTTGTTTGTAATTATTTTTTCTGTCGATTGGCGTATGTTTCATAGATATACACCAAAATAACGTAATTTTAGGTACTTGCAACTTCAGGTATGCCAATGTGGTTTAATGCCTATTAAGTGTTGATATGGATTTATTTACCTGCAAGAATGTTGGATGCTGCCCACGCGGCTTCCTTCATCAGGGATGGCTTGCCACATCGCAGGAGAGTCAGGATGTGGTCCAGACATCCTGCGTCCAGGCAACGGTCGGTCTGGAATAGAATAGAATAATAGAATAATGTTTATTTGCTTTTGAACAGGGTAAACAGAAGATCTACAATGATGAATATTGCGGTCGCCCATCCAGACATTAACAATAGCATGCAAATACAAATTACAATCCTTTAATTGTTTTACATGGGGTACTTACTTAAAGAAATTAATTAAATACTTAGGAAATACAGAATAAGTTGATCAAATGTATGATATATTTAACATCGATGAGATACTGATTGCTGACTCTCCTTGCAATTCACAAATTCTTTAAGAGACTAAAATGATTGCTCGACGAGCCACTTGTGCAACGTGATTTTAAATTTATTAAAGGACAAGTTTTTCATATTTTGAGGAATATTATTATAAATTAATATACACATGCAGAAACAGTTTTTTTGCATACGAGCACTTTTTGGAATAAAATCAAGGACTAGTCTATTGCAATTTCTAGTGTTCCGGGGATATAGATCTTTGGCTTGTTTAAAATTAATTTTGTTTTGTTTAACAAATTTGGCTATTTCAAATATATAAAGACAGGGCAATGGTAAGATATTTAAAGATTTGAATAGTGGCTTACATGATTTATCCGGTGCTGCGCCACAGATTGCCCTATGAATGCCCTTTTCATGTCAGTGCTGTTTCCCCAAATGACTAGCCCATAACGCAACACCGATTCGACATATGCGAAGTAGGCTGTGAGAGCTGTGGTCCTTGTTGCTGTTTTTACCAGCTTATTTGGCAAACAAATACTAGGATCAGAGGCATTAACTACGACTGTAAAACGTGAGCATGACCTTAAAGCCCTTGCTAAAAGAATGAAGGACTCTTCTTGACATTGTGGAGACACACGCTGCCATTGGACGATCCTTCCGTCCACTTCCGCCAGCCCGCCAGCCAGACCCCGCCCCTTTCTTGTTCCGAAACTGGCATTAATCAATATTATGTGTTTTGAAACTTGGTCCGAGCTTATATTCGCCTACACCACTCGAATTTCAGTAAACTCAAACTGATGTATGCTCAGTCCGAAACAAGACTAAGAGTCGACGACGAAGAATCAAAAGTTTATGTCAGAATACCTGTGATCTTTATTTATTCAGAATATGCTATTTTAATGACAATCCAAACAGGTAATTAGCAAACCTGTGTCTAAAATGACCTTAGAAGTCTAAAATTACCCTAGGTGTTATAATACTTTGGCCCGAAAGTTTTTCCGTGTCTAAGCTAACTCGTGTCTATTACGAGTCTCATGACCAGTGATCGGAGTAGGTAGATTGATTTGGGGTCAATGATCTCAAACATTGATTGTCTAGATCTATTGTTTAATATGGACATGGATCCGGGATTCCGGAATTTCTTGGTATCAGTTCTTGAAAAATGCTATTATGCTAGCATTACCAAAGTACATCAAATCAATCTACCTACTCCGATCACTGCCCATGACCCTAAGTGTTATAATTGACCCCAAAGTTTTTCCGTGTCTATGTGAACCCATGTCTAAATGACCCTAAGTGTTATAATTAACCATAAAGTTCTTTGTGTTAAAGCGACCTGTGTCTGAAATCACCCCTAGTAGTCAAGATAGCCCCGTAAGTGTCTCAAGTGACACCCGAATGATTAAAATGACCAAATGGGGTCAGAACGACCCTTTGGAGTCTAGAATGATGTGTACATGTCTTTCAGTCCCTATTTCAAGTGAGTCTCACCTGTGTATCGGAGCCAGTGAGCATGTTCCCCAAAGCCCTCAGAGCTGGTGTCCTGACGGCGGGCGACTTGTGCTCCAACAAGTGTACTAGACGCGGCAGCAGGTTAGGTGTGTTCTGTACTGCCTCTATGCGGTCGTTGGGGCCGTCGGTGAGGTAGGACAGGGCCCAGCAGGCGTCGGCTGTGAGGAGGGTAAACTTAAGTTTCATTATCAGCTTTTGGGAGTCCACTGATGGACATTGGCCTCTTATATAGAACGCCACAGTAAGCGTCTTCGGGCCGTTTGCCTACTTCTGCCTTCTATTTAAGTTAAGCATGTCTTATTGTTTAATCGGTGTAGATTTGTTTAGATGTTATTGCTTGATTGTTTTTTTCCCGCATGTGTCTCTATATCAACATAAAATGTACGAACTAGCATTGGAAACGTTAAATGCTCATGTATAATTAATCTAATGTTAGCCATATGTATTAATAAAATGCTGTATGTTTCTTTAAAAATAAATAAATCAATAAAAATACAAATTATTTTTTGGCCATAAACAGGGTTGTTATAATGTTAAAGAAAGTATGAAACAGAAAAGATGAAAGGAAACCGTTTGTTTTGGTACGGATATGTGATGAGAAGAGGGGTCACGTAACGAGGAGAGTGATGGGTATGAGTATTGATGGGGGGAGAGGTAGAGGACGACCTAAGAAAAGATGGATGGATGGTATGAGGAGTAATATGACTGAGAAGGGAGTGAATGACTCTATAACGATTGACCCGATTGCGTGGAATAGAAAAGCATACTGTGCCGACCCCAGATAACCTAAGAACAAGTTGAATGATGGTGATAAATGTTAAGTGTTACTAGCAGTACTGACTACATCAACTGATCAGGCATACGTAAACGAGACACAATAGAAATTCCATTGTTATGCGGTCCCATGAGACCGCTTGGATGTTAACGGACGTAATTTAACGTACGAGGAGCATGAATAAAGAAAATGACATCATAACGATCATTATTTCAGCCATAGGACGTCCACTGCTGAACATCAGCCTCCTAGGTGATTTCCAGATTGGCCGGTTAGAAGCGGCCTGCATCCAGCGGATTCCTGCAACTAGTGATGAGCCGAGTAGCACTTTTGCCGAGTAACGAGTACCGAGATTTACTCGGTTCAATTTTTTTCCAACCGAGTACTCGGCGAGTAACTCGGTTCAATCAAATTCCTGTTTCGGGCGCGTAAACAAGTACAATATTATGTGTAGGAGGTGTGTAGAAGCTGGTGATTGTTGACATAATGAGTTCACGTAAAAGATCACGAATTTTACAATGAGATTGAAATATACCTTATGCAATTCTCTGATTTCACATAGTGGTGGACGAAAGGCTTCTACGACGGCAATGTTAAACCATGTTAAATAAAACACACAAAAGAATAACACTGTTGTTTTAATTATATCTACCAATATATATTGTTTTACTTATACCGAGTATACTCGGCATTAAAACCAAGTTATTCGGCCGAGTATGAGTATTGAAAAACCCGCAGAGTACGCCGAGTACCGAGTATTATCTGTTAGTAGGTACATCTCTAAGAGTATGTAACATCACTAAACTTGAAGGTTTCTATGGTTACTAGGGTTGTTGATTACTTATGGTGTAAAAAATGTAGAAACGGTGATTTCTTATTTTAATAAAATAAAACAAGTTAATAACTATAAAAGTTTAATTTACTCCTCTCTGCATTCCCTATACCCTTCATTAACCGAGTACTCGGCCCATCTTTACCTGCAACCTTTACGTCCTACGCCGCGCTTTCCTTTACATGGCTTCCATTCCTCCTTTCTGCCCCATCGGCCGTCAGTTTTATGTGCTATGTGCTGCGCCTACTGTTACTTTAGGTTGCCAATCTGTCGGGCCTTGACAGCGACTTTTGTTCGTTAACGGATCTTCTCACTTCTGATTCGTTTGCGTAAAGAAACACATACCATAGAAAATGTTATACGCCGATATCGTAATGAAGGAAAAAATGTTTTATTATTATTGTAACTCACCTAAAACGTCTTGATCAGTGATCTCCAGTAGTTCCGAGATGTATGGCAGAGCCGGCGACACCAATTCAAACTTCACCATTGGATTCTTGTTTCTGTAACAAAACAAAAAATTTTTGTTAATAAATTATGCGGATTACATACCAATTATCTTAAACGAAGTATCTCTATATATATCTTAAGTATTTTATGTATGTTATGTATAGTATATCTTAAGTATGTTAAAATACCCTAACCAACTTCAATGACGTCTGAGTCTTATTAACCCCAACTGTCTAAAATGTCAGCAGGGGTCAAAATGTTTCAATACTGGTAAATGACGCCAGGGGTCTCAATTATCCCAACTATCTGTATGTCACGGCAGGCGTCTATATGGCTCCAACTATCATAAATGATTACAGGTGTCTAAATGACCCCAACTATTTAAATTTAGGCTATGGGTCTAAATGACCCCAATCCCCAAACGTCTACAAGTGTCTGATTATCGCCAGGGCCCTAAATAATCCAAGGCCCACTATCCCGCTTACTTGCACAGGTTGCTGAAGGTCCACGCGGTGGTGTGCAGCTAGCTTAACTGTCAAAATTAACCACAGGGGTCTAAATGACCCCAACTGTCTAAAATGACCACAGGGGTCTAAAAGACACCCCAACTATCTAAAATGACCACAGTGGTCTAAAAGACGCCAACTATCTAAAATGACCACAGGGGTCTAAATGACCCCCCAACTGCATAAAATTACCACTGGGTCTAAAGGACTAAAACTGTCTAAAATGCGTCTGATGTCAAAATAACCCCACAGCACGGTTCTAAAAAAACCCTTAAATGTCTAAATTGATGCCAACCCTCAAACGTCTACAAACAAGTGCTCGAAAAATTGCCAGAAGTTTACATGACTCCAACCCCCAAACGCCTCCAGTACCTGAAAAACCACCGGGCACTGCACAATCCAAAGCCCACCCCTCACCTGCACAGGTTGCTGTAGGTCCACACGGCGGTGCGCAGCTGGCTGGGCGCGGTGGCGGGCGCCAGCAGCGGCAGCGGGCCACTACCCCCTCACCTGCACAGGTTGCTGTAGGTCCACACGGCGGTGCGCAGCTGGCTGGGCGCGGTGGCGGGCGCCAGCAGCGGCAGCGGGCCACTACCCCCTCACCTGCACAGGTTGCTGTAGGTCCACACGGCGGTGCGCAGCTGGCTGGGCGCGGTGGCGGGCGCCAGCAGCGGCAGCGGGCCACTACCCCCTCACCTGCACAGGTTGCTGTAGGTCCACACGGCGGTGCGCAGCTGGCTGGGCGCGGTGGCGGGCGCCAGCAGCGGCAGCGGGCCACTACCCCCTCACCTGCACAGGTTGCTGTAGGTCCACACGGCGGTGCGCAGCTGGCTGGGCGCGGTGGCGGGCGCCAGCAGCGGCAGCGGGCCACTACCCCCTCACCTGCACAGGTTGCTGTAGGTCCACACGGCGGTGCGCAGCTGGCTGGGCGCGGTGGCGGGCGCCAGCAGCGGCAGCGGGCCACTACCCCCTCACCTGCACAGGTTGCTGTAGGTCCACACGGCGGTGCGCAGCTGGCTGGGCGCGGTGGCGGGCGCCAGCAGCGGCAGCGGGCCACTACCCCCTCACCTGCACAGGTTGCTGTAGGTCCACACGGCGGTGCGCAGCTGGCTGGGCGCGGTGGCGGGCGCCAGCAGCGGCAGCGGGCCACTACCCCCTCACCTGCACAGGTTGCTGTAGGTCCACACGGCGGTGCGCAGCTGGCTGGGCGCGGTGGCGGGCGCCAGCAGCGGCAGCGGGCCACTACCCCCTCACCTGCACAGGTTGCTGTAGGTCCACACGGCGGTGCGCAGCTGGCTGGGCGCGGTGGCGGGCGCCAGCAGCGGCAGCGGGCCACTACCCCCTCACCTGCACAGGTTGCTGTAGGTCCACACGGCGGTGCGCAGCTGGCTGGGCGCGGTGGCGGGCGCCAGCAGCGGCAGCGGGCCACTACCCCCTCACCTGCACAGGTTGCTGTAGGTCCACACGGCGGTGCGCAGCTGGCTGGGCGCGGTGGCGGGCGCCAGCAGCGGCAGCGGGCCACTACCCCCTCACCTGCACAGGTTGCTGTAGGTCCACACGGCGGTGCGCAGCTGGCTGGGCGCGGTGGCGGGCGCCAGCAGCGGCAGCGGGCCACTACCCCCTCACCTGCACAGGTTGCTGTAGGTCCACACGGCGGTGCGCAGCTGGCTGGGCGCGGTGGCGGGCGCCAGCAGCGGCAGCGGGCCACTACCCCCTCACCTGCACAGGTTGCTGTAGGTCCACACGGCGGTGCGCAGCTGGCTGGGCGCGGTGGCGGGCGCCAGCAGCGGCAGCGGGCCACTACCCCCTCACCTGCACAGGTTGCTGTAGGTCCACACGGCGGTGCGCAGCTGGCTGGGCGCGGTGGCGGGCGCCAGCAGCGGCAGCGGGCCACTACCCCCTCACCTGCACAGGTTGCTGTAGGTCCACACGGCGGTGCGCAGCTGGCTGGGCGCGGTGGCGGGCGCCAGCAGCGGCAGCGGGCCACTACCCCCTCACCTGGACAGGTTGCTGTAGGTCCACACGGCGGTGCGCAGCTGGCTGGGCGCGGTGGCGGGCGCCAGCAGCGGCAGCGGGCCACTACCCCCTCACCTGCACAGGTTGCTGTAGGTCCACACGGCGGTGCGCAGCTGGCTGGGCGCGGTGGCGGGCGCCAGCAGCGGCAGCGGGCCACTACCCCCTCACCTGCACAGGTTGCTGTAGGTCCACACGGCGGTGCGCAGCTGGCTGGGCGCGGTGGCGGGCGCCAGCAGCGGCAGCGGGCCACTACCCCCTCACCTGCACAGGTTGCTGTAGGTCCACACGGCGGTGCGCAGCTGGCTGGGCGCGGTGGCGGGCGCCAGCAGCGGCAGCGGGCCACTACCCCCTCACCTGCACAGGTTGCTGTAGGTCCACACGGCGGTGCGCAGCTGGCTGGGCGCGGTGGCGGGCGCCAGCAGCGGCAGCGGGCCACTACCCCCTCACCTGCACAGGTTGCTGTAGGTCCACACGGCGGTGCGCAGCTGGCTGGGCGCGGTGGCGGGCGCCAGCAGCGGCAGCGGGCCACTACCCCCTCACCTGCACAGGTTGCTGTAGGTCCACACGGCGGTGCGCAGCTGGCTGGGCGCGGTGGCGGGCGCCAGCAGCGGCAGCGGGCCACTACCCCCTCACCTGCACAGGTTGCTGTAGGTCCACACGGCGGTGCGCAGCTGGCTGGGCGCGGTGGCGGGCGCCAGCAGCGGCAGCGGGCCACTACCCCCTCACCTGCACAGGTTGCTGTAGGTCCACACGGCGGTGCGCAGCTGGCTGGGCGCGGTGGCGGGCGCCAGCAGCGGCAGCGGGCCACTACCCCCTCACCTGCACAGGTTGCTGTAGGTCCACACGGCGGTGCGCAGCTGGCTGGGCGCGGTGGCGGGCGCCAGCAGCGGCAGCGGGCCACTACCCCCTCACCTGCACAGGTTGCTGTAGGTCCACACGGCGGTGCGCAGCTGGCTGGGCGCGGTGGCGGGCGCCAGCAGCGGCAGCGGGCCACTACCCCCTCACCTGCACAGGTTGCTGTAGGTCCACACGGCGGTGCGCAGCTGGCTGGGCGCGGTGGCGGGCGCCAGCAGCGGCAGCGGGCCACTACCCCCTCACCTGCACAGGTTGCTGTAGGTCCACACGGCGGTGCGCAGCTGGCTGGGCGCGGTGGCGGGCGCCAGCAGCGGCAGCGGGCCACTACCCCCTCACCTGCACAGGTTGCTGTAGGTCCACACGGCGGTGCGCAGCTGGCTGGGCGCGGTGGCGGGCGCCAGCAGCGGCAGCGGGCCACTACCCCCTCACCTGCACAGGTTGCTGTAGGTCCACACGGCGGTGCGCAGCTGGCTGGGCGCGGTGGCGGGCGCCAGCAGCGGCAGCGGGCCACTACCCCCTCACCTGCACAGGTTGCTGTAGGTCCACACGGCGGTGCGCAGCTGGCTGGGCGCGGTGGCGGGCGCCAGCAGCGGCAGCGGGCCACTACCCCCTCACCTGCACAGGTTGCTGTAGGTCCACACGGCGGTGCGCAGCTGGCTGGGCGCGGTGGCGGGCGCCAGCAGCGGCAGCGGGCCACTACCCCCTCACCTGCACAGGTTGCTGTAGGTCCACACGGCGGTGCGCAGCTGGCTGGGCGCGGTGGCGGGCGCCAGCAGCGGCAGCGGGCCACTACCCCCTCACCTGCACAGGTTGCTGTAGGTCCACACGGCGGTGCGCAGCTGGCTGGGCGCGGTGGCGGGCGCCAGCAGCGGCAGCGGGCCACTACCCCCTCACCTGCACAGGTTGCTGTAGGTCCACACGGCGGTGCGCAGCTGGCTGGGCGCGGTGGCGGGCGCCAGCAGCGGCAGCGGGCCACTACCCCCTCACCTGCACAGGTTGCTGTAGGTCCACACGGCGGTGCGCAGCTGGCTGGGCGCGGTGGCGGGCGCCAGCAGCGGCAGCGGGCCACTACCCCCTCACCTGCACAGGTTGCTGTAGGTCCACACGGCGGTGCGCAGCTGGCTGGGCGCGGTGGCGGGCGCCAGCAGCGGCAGCGGGCCACTACCCCCTCACCTGCACAGGTTGCTGTAGGTCCACACGGCGGTGCGCAGCTGGCTGGGCGCGGTGGCGGGCGCCAGCAGCGGCAGCGGGCCACTACCCCCTCACCTGCACAGGTTGCTGTAGGTCCACACGGCGGTGCGCAGCTGGCTGGGCGCGGTGGCGGGCGCCAGCAGCGGCAGCGGGCCACTACCCCCTCACCTGCACAGGTTGCTGTAGGTCCACACGGCGGTGCGCAGCTGGCTGGGCGCGGTGGCGGGCGCCAGCAGCGGCAGCGGGCCACTACCCCCTCACCTGCACAGGTTGCTGTAGGTCCACACGGCGGTGCGCAGCTGGCTGGGCGCGGTGGCGGGCGCCAGCAGCGGCAGCGGGCCACTACCCCCTCACCTGCACAGGTTGCTGTAGGTCCACACGGCGGTGCGCAGCTGGCTGGGCGCGGTGGCGGGCGCCAGCAGCGGCAGCGGGCCACTACCCCCTCACCTGCACAGGTTGCTGTAGGTCCACACGGCGGTGCGCAGCTGGCTGGGCGCGGTGGCGGGCGCCAGCAGCGGCAGCGGGCCACTACCCCCTCACCTGCACAGGTTGCTGTAGGTCCACACGGCGGTGCGCAGCTGGCTGGGCGCGGTGGCGGGCGCCAGCAGCGGCAGCGGGCCACTACCCCCTCACCTGCACAGGTTGCTGTAGGTCCACACGGCGGTGCGCAGCTGGCTGGGCGCGGTGGCGGGCGCCAGCAGCGGCAGCGGGCCACTACCCCCTCACCTGCACAGGTTGCTGTAGGTCCACACGGCGGTGCGCAGCTGGCTGAGCGCGGTGGCGGGCGCCAGCAGCGGCAGCGGGCCACTACCCCCTCACCTGCACAGGTTGCTGTAGGTCCACACGGCGGTGCGCAGCTGGCTGGGCGCGGTGGCGGGCGCCAGCAGCGGCAGCGGGCCACTACCCCCTCACCTGCACAGGTTGCTGTAGGTCCACACGGCGGTGCGCAGCTGGCTGGGCGCGGTGGCGGGCGCCAGCAGCGGCAGCGGGCCACTACCCCCTCACCTGCACAGGTTGCTGTAGGTCCACACGGCGGTGCGCAGCTGGCTGGGCGCGGTGGCGGGCGCCAGCAGCGGCAGCGGGCCACTACCCCCTCACCTGCACAGGTTGCTGTAGGTCCACACGGCGGTGCGCAGCTGGCTGGGCGCGGTGGCGGGCGCCAGCAGCGGCAGCGGGCCACTACCCCCTCACCTGCACAGGTTGCTGTAGGTCCACACGGCGGTGCGCAGCTGGCTGGGCGCGGTGGCGGGCGCCAGCAGCGGCAGCGGGCCACTACCCCCTCACCTGCACAGGTTGCTGTAGGTCCACACGGCGGTGCGCAGCTGGCTGGGCGCGGTGGCGGGCGCCAGCAGCGGCAGCAGGCCGGCGAGGGCGCCGCGGGACAGCACGCGGTCGCGCGGGCCGGCGCCGTCGCCCGCGATGTTGCCGAGCGCCCACGCGCTCTGCTCGCCTACGACGCCCCCGCGCGCCAGCAGCGACACTAGTTTGGGGATCGCACCGGCCTGGGTGACGAAATAGATACTCTAAGCACAACATGTGGTGGCACACAGAACTGACGGCCGATAAGGCAGAATTTGAGGCCACGAACCGGCAAGCGCAGCGTAGGACGTCAACTAACAAGGTGGACAGACGATCTGGTAAAGGTTGCTAGAAGTCGCTGGATACAGGCCGCTTCCAACCGGCCAATTTTGAAATGACTGGGGAGACCTATGTTCTGCAGTGTCCTACGGCTGCAATGATGATTCCTCCTAAGGCCCGGATCAACATTAGTAGGGTTTAGAGTTGTAAAGTGTCCGTCACGTTATAAATGTTTGACCAATATGTCCAAGCAAATTGGACATTTTCTCAATGTGACCGGACATTTTGGACATTTATTGTCACTAACGTCACAATCAATTCTATTGACAAACTATTCAACAAATTCTATAGACAGGCTTTAGTAGTGATGATCTGTAACGAAATGAAATTTTTAAATTAATTTATCTTTCTGCACAAACAAGTTAAAAAGCGTCGTATCGTTACGCACGAGTTTTTTTTTTGAGTTCAATCCAGAACCAATTACATGTTTTACTGTATGTTTTTATTGTAAAATACTTAACATTTAAGACTTACTTTAGAGATTTTTTTTTATTTTTTTTTTACTAAACAAATATGTGACCATCGTGACAATAAATGTCCAATGTGACCAAGCATTTATCGTAAATGACGGACGCTTATAGCATACTCGTATAACCGTCAATTTACAACTCTAGTAGGGTTTAAACGAAACAGCCATTACGATAACATTATCGTTATGAATATTGCGTTAAAGATACCGTTAACGAAAGCGCCGTTATGTATATTACGATAACGATACTTTTGCGCTACTGTTATTACGAAAACGATATTATCGTAATGCATATTACGGAAAGGATCAACTTTAGAAGCACAAATATAAATACACCAGAACAACTTAAAATCCCTCAAATGTAGCGTTCTTAACCAAGGCTTTTTCGGTAGCCCTCAGCCGGCAGGCAAAGAATTATTATCTATATAGCACAATTTTTAATGGCTTGTGGCTACATTTGTTGAAATATCCTGCTGTTAAAAAAATAATAATCGTAACGCATCGGTAATGATAATCGAACTGAACCTATTAATCGATTACGATAACAATAAATCGTAATAGCCATAATAATCGGCGGTTAACGATTCATCGCTTCGGTATCGTCTAATCATGATGCATCGGTAATGATAATCGCAATGAATCGGTAAAATAGGCTAGTTGACTCATATCAAAATTAATTAAACAAAGAATTATTTCATATAGTATTCGACTTTAGGAACCTAAATATATCGATTTCAACACTTAAAAGTAGAAGATGGCTGTAAAAATCAAATTAAAAAAAAAGATTTTTTAATCTATAATTTTAAACTCTGAAAAAGCTATCCGCCATAATCGCGACGAATCAATAAAAATAAAATCTTTTTTTTTTCGGTCTAAGGGAACACTTACTAACAATTTAAGACCTATTAAAAAAAAGTGTCAACTAGCCTATTATTACGATACTGATAAATCGTAATAAGCATGATAATCGGCGGTTTACGATTCATCGCTTCGTTATCATTAATTTATTTATTACAAATCACTAGCTATGAATTTATAACAACCCGTGGTCCTATTAATAGACCTAAAGGCGCATTTTACGTGCGGGAGATTTCTGTAACGCATGCCATAGGGCCTGCCATGCGGTTACCCAGAACCTGTACCTCGACTTCGGCAGTTGCTTTGAGAAACCGGCCCTAGATGTACATTGTGCCATGGATCAACAAATTACTGTTTGAAAAAATTTAACAATCTTATTACAGTATTTTTTAGCTATTTGTTTCTATGGAGTGTAGAGGTAAGGAGTACTATCTCTTAGGGGGGAAAAGTTGAAAGAGTGTCTAGCTAAAGCAGTAAATAAGGTTTAAAGACATTTAATATTTTTTTAATTTTTAAATAATTTAATTAAATAACAGTTCCAAAACCCTCCAAAATGGCGCTACGCTAGCGTAGGCAAAGGGTATGGTATGAATGTAGCAGTTGTTGACGGATTGAAATAAGCCGAGTATAGAGTGCCGAGTTAGAACATGCTAACTACTCTACTGTGGCACCACCTAATTGAACGCGGTTTGACCACTTTTTCAAAACGAAGATAGTACTCCTAGTATATAGTACTCCTTACCCCTCTATATTTTTTGCCATAAACGTTAAGTGAGATGTTGCTAGAAAAAAACCACGTAAATAAAATAAAAGGGAACTAAAAAGTTTGAAATAAATTGTTAATACATGAGAAAATTGTTCACAGTACTGGGGGGGTACACATTTTTCATAGTAAAAGTTGTTTTAGAAAGAGACTAACTTAATTTCTAATTACTGTATTACGGTATTTTTTTTACCTAAAATCAATTTTGCTTATTATCACTATAACTTTATACAATTTCTATTATTTCAGCAATAAGTTAAACCACATGATGTAGGTATACTCACATCTATGACAGCTAATGTGTGCTCATGAGTTCCTGAAGCTATGTTAGTAATAGCCCACGCAGCTTCAAACTGAAGATCGGCACTGGAACAATGAAAACAAGTAAATACTTCCAACAAGCACACTCCATACATCTTGGTTGGCAAATAATGTAAATAATCTAGGCAGAACTTTTACAAAAATATCTGAGGTTAAAATTAACGAACTGTAGTTAGTAGGTTTTTGTAAGAAGCAGTTAGTAGGTTTTTTTAAAATGAGTAATTTCGTTAAAAAATAATATTAATTAAGGTTATTTACAAAATTCTCCAAGCAAAGAAAAAACGCATTTAACCTAGCATATCACCGATTAGTTTCAGTTTATTGTCCATTTCTTAGAATAAGAATGACTGCACCACCACTGCAGAGACGTTACGTTACTACTACTACTACGTTATATCGGCTAGTGATAAGAAGAAATGACAACTCAGTCACCTTTGTCAGCTTTTTTAGGGTTCAGTAGTCCTGACAAGGAACCCTTATAGTTTCGTCATGACCGTCTATGTCTGTGCGAGGTTTTGCTAAGAGACCAACTAGAAATCAGTAATTTTGTAGATATGTGTATGCCAATTACGCCGACAAAGTGGTAAAATAAAATTATGTTAAAAAAATATATTTGGGTAGCACTTGTGAAGTGGGAATGATTTTTCCATCGTGTGGGGTATCATTAAGTAGGTCTTTTAAAATGACTTAGGCGTTGCTAATACTATTTTTCGATTTAATGCTCCATTTACTAAATACTAAACTTTTAAGTGCAATTTTTTGTCCTAGTAGGGCACTGGAACAAAATGGCTTGAATTCATGATGATAGTGCATTTCATAAACTTTTAAGGAAAATTATAGCGGTTAAGATAACTTTATTAGTTCAGCAGTAATAGTCGTTGGACTTGGGTGTTGGATAATTTTGTACCAAATACAAATATCTTTACCATTGCTTTGCCCGACACGCATTTGGCCGTTTCTTTTTACAGGATATAGTTACAAGACATGTAGTGAGTGCTAGCAAACTTAATATTCTTACCGCAACATATCTAACTCACCAGTCATCCCGATCAAGCGCTTGCACCAACGGCTTCAGCACCCCAGCCTCCACCATCACCGAGATCGGCGGGTTCTGTTCCCGCGAGAGCATGCGGCGCGCGGCCCTTGCCGCTACTGTCTTCACAGCTACGTCTTGGGACTGGAGCCCTGAGGACAGAGTAAATACATAGAATAAGAACTACGTTTATTCGTATTTTAGGTATACAGAGAATAAAATCAAATTGGTAAAACTGTATATAAATAGTCCACGAATTTAAGGGTTAAAAGGGGCGGGGGGGAGAGGGGCGTCTACCCCCTTCCTCCGAAACCCTTCTCCCAGAGCAAACCTATACAATATTTGAGGTTCTTTATCATCATCATTTCAGCCATAGGACGTCCACTGCTGAACAAAGGCCTCCCCCATTGACTTTCAGATTGGCTGGTTATTATAACTATGCAAAACATTGACATGACATGCAACATTTCACATGTCTAAATGGTAAACCTTTCAAAGTAAATACTGTGATTGGTGTAGAGGCAGGGTGGTCCTCCTCATAACCCCTCTCATCCTCATAACCCCCTTTACCCCTTAAAAATGCATAAAATGTTAGTTTTTGCATAGTTAAAACCTCAAACTTATATTTTTAATATCTCCAAAATTATATGTTTGCTTTGGGAGGGGCAGGATTCCTCAGTGGTAGGAGAAAGGGGTCAGCCCCTCTCTCCCCCCCAGTCCTCAAAAACCTTTAAATTCGTGAACCAATAATGTACAGTTTAGCCTTATTATCAGCCAGCCATTGTTTGAATAAGTATATTTACAAGAATACAGGAGGTGAACAAGTCTCAAATCCAACTCCATTTTAGTAGGATAATAATTATAATTATTGGACACATATACATTGCTCTGATCCTATGATAAGTAGCTTAAGCACTTGTGTTACAGAAATCAGGAACAACGATGGTACCACAACACCCAGGCCCGAGACTGTAATGTCTCGGGCCTGGGTGTTGTGGTACCATTGCAAAGGGTTACATTGCAAAGGGGTGCCAAATCTTTAGGAGTGGAGAATCAGTAACCTAATCGAACTATGCAAAGAAAACATTTTTTTTTTCACATTTAATTATTCCTATCCGCTTTTAAAAATCGTACGCGTGGATAAATTTACTCATTCATGAACAAATTGCACCGTATGTGCACTGCGTAAGGTCCTTGTAGATCGCCGTACCTACGCCTCTGATGAATGACCGCGCGGCTTTCGTAATCTCTCTATTGACTTAATTTTCGGATATTTTAAAGTATATTTTTTTTCTTAACATACACTTATTAAAAATAATACCGATTAAGACGCTTCTTTAGATTGTTCCCTAGATCTTATTTTTTAAATTTGGCACCCCTTTGCCAATGTAACCCAGTATAGTAATGCAAACAATATAGGATAATGCAAATACAATATCAGTCAGTAAATCACACGATATTACTTTGGTTATAATTGTAAATGGAATGCTGATATTGTTAAGATTAATTTTATCAAATAATCGAGTTCACGAATGCCTCGTAGAGGTTATAATGTAACTATTTTATTACCATCTTTTTATGCCTATTAACTGTACTGCTATTGGTTTACATTATAAAGTGAATAAATGAATATGTATGTATGTATGTATACCTTGAACGATTTCAGTTGGATTCATCATCTTCTCTTCCGGCTGGATCTCCTCTCCCGCCTCCGGGGACATGGCCCTCCGTTTGAGGAGTTGCTCATCGCGAGCCTGCTTGCGAAGAGCCACGCTTAGCTCAGCCCGCTTGCGACGAAGATCCTGTAGACCAGAGGTTCTCAAACTTATTTTATCTACCGCCCACTATCTTATCCCAGAAAATCATTTATTTTACATATAATGTTAATTATGTGTACTGCACCGCCATGTTTGTGATGAGAGAAATAAAGATTTTGTTTTATTTTTAACGAATACAACACGACCAACTTTTTCTGGGCCCCTTACCATCCCTCTCTAGGCGCCCACAAGAGGGCGTTAGGTATAAATAATAGGGATAACGACTAACTTTATTTACTTCCTCTATCAGCCTCCCTAGCATGAGCACTAAAAACACGATATGATATGATATGATATAGCGAAATATCGACACCAACTGTAAAATTATGATAGATATAGCCGCCATGTTGAATCGCCGTCACATATTAAGATCGCTGTTTCGATAAAAAACTAAAATGGCGGCTAATTCTATCATATTTTTAAAGTTGGTGTCGATATTTCGCTATATTATATCATATCATATCATATCGTGTTTTTAGTGCTCAAGCTAGGCAGGCTGGTAGATTATCAAAAAGTATTGGACACGTATTTTTTCTTTTTTCACATAAGCAAAATATTACAGAGATATATTAATTTGAAATGTCGCATGACGTCACGTCACGGTAACTTTTTCACTTAGAAGTGACGTCACGAACCGAACTCCCAAACCTTGACGCGCTTTATTTTTGCCATTTTTAGGTTGATTGACAACATAGAAAAGTTTTATACATTGACCCAACCGAGAATCGAACCTGGGACCTCAGAGATGAAACATTTTTAATTTATTTCGTAGACCTAAAACTATAAAATTTGGTAAGTAATTTCGTCTTATACTACGTGTACAGGTAAAAATCTGAAACTACATATACAGGGTGTAACGAAAAGGTGAAATAAAACTTTGAGGGGTTATTCTACGGCTAAATTACATCAACTCTTTCTATGGGACCAACATCAAAATCGCAAAAAAAAAACCACTTTCCCATACTAAAACGCGACCAGCTGGCATCAGTTTGTATGGAAACGTCAATTTTTTTTTGAGATTTTGATGTTGGTCCCGTAGAAAAAGTTGATGTAATTTAGCCGTAGAATGGTCATTCTACGGCTTATAAAGGGGTCCCTTAAAGTTTTATTTCACCTTTTCGTTACACCCTGTATAATTTTGTAATTAAACTCCGAGACTCGATTCCTAAACTAATTATAAATGTATCTACAAACTTGTACAGAACACTCGGTGGGTGAGTCCAACTCGCACATGTCCGGTTTTATATTATTTTGCTACAGTCTTGTTGTATTCAGATCTGGTACATAATAATACTTCTCTCACCTTTATTGATTCTGTGCTGACATTTTTTTCAATTGTCTTAATGACTACATCACCATGGCATTCAATTTTTAACGTTTTCTTATCAGCAATTCTAATGCTCGTCAAAGGTGGAGCAATGGCATCACTAAGCCTATCCTGGTGCATTGTCATGTGCATAAAGGCACCGTCTACATACAAGTTCATCGTATCATTTATTGTACAAGCAGAGAAAGCTGCTACAAGTCCAGTATTTTCATTAGCTTTTTTATACCAACAATTTTTACTAAGATGCCCATTCTTATTGCAGGATAAACATCTTAGGTCTTTCTTTGTACTACGCTGGTTACCTATGAAATTATATTTTTTTGTAAAAAATGCAGTAGTGTCATAATCTGTTGATTTAACTTCGTGTAACAACTTGTTTTTTACTAGATCAGCAGTAATTTTCATTCCTGAACTTTCCAATTCCATTATCATTGGTTTGTATTCATCTGGCAAGCCGGCAAGCATCAGAGTACCTAGCCACTCATCATCTACATCAAATTTCATATTTTTTAATTTGTGTGCTGCTGTCATTATTTTATTTACATATTCTGCAACTGATGTACTATTTTCCAAGTTAATATTGATAAGTTCTTTTAACAATTGAATCTTTCGAGTCAACCCACCATCTCCGAATGCCCGAACTAAATTATCCCAAACTTGCTTTGCATTTTCAGCATCTCGGATGTGCACATATAATATTGGATCAACTAACAATATCAGCTTGGACTTAGCTTTAGTGTCTAGCTTCATTGATTTGGGTTCAGCCGGATTTGGAGCAGACAATACGCAATCATATAGTTCCTCATGTTCCAAGTAGGCTTTTACCGCGAAACTCCAAGTTGCCCAATTATCACGACCAGTCAGTTTCGTTAGAGACATCATTAGGCTGTCACTGTTGGCTGTAGCCATGTTTCAAGCAAGATAGAATCTGATAATAGCTAAAATAAAATACACTTGCGCGGCGGAGTGAGGTATGCAAAATAAACGAACTCTGATATTTACAAAAAGAATAGTACTTAATGTACTATTCTTTTTGTAAATATAACATAACCTGATAAAATAAACAACCGAATGTCATTTGACTTAAGTATTAATTAATTAATTAATTTTTAATTACGAAATAAACGTGCACACACACATTGACGTAGACGCGAGACACTGATCAAATCAAATGACGAACTGACGAAGTGTCAAATACCCACTACCTACGTTAAATCTAAGAGTTTGGAGGTAGTAAAAAGTCAGGACCACATAGACGGAACGATCCGTCGTTACGATCAATCTGAAAGAAAATCGTGACGACCATTCGCTCAAAGATGGCACGTCTATGTCATTCCGTTTCAAACAAGTAAATGATCAATCGCAATGACCAATCGTTTCGTGTGTGGACTGAGCAGTAAACTTTGAGCGATAGGTCGTCGCGATATCCTTTCAGATTGATCATTAACGAAGGATCGTTCCGTATGTGGGGGGCTTACTATTCCGTCTGGAGCGACGGATCGTAACGACAAATCGTGCCGTAGGTACATAGGGGGCTTAAGTATGCTAAAGCACTGCAGCTATCTTAAGTCTAAAGCGTCATTCATATTTTGAATTCTTCTTTGTTTCTAGGTACATCGTCCCCATCGCATCCTTAACTTTTATTTATATTATTTCCGCATCTGCTTCATTGTGCTCATAACCACTTCCTCATCAACCCTACGTAGAAAGACGAGACCTGCGTGGGGATAGTGGAGGTAGTGACCAGTCATTCGTCTCCTAAACAAACACCTTTACACCATATGTAACAAAGACAGACGATGAAACTGCCAACCATGTAGTCCTGGAATGAGAGGCAACCATCACAAATGAAATCCTTGACAACCCAAGCCAAGGGTTGTCAAGGACGAAAAACCCAGGAAACTTATGCGCTTCTGGGCAGAGCTACACTGGTTATATCCGTAATCATCACATCTCTCACACACAAAGGACCGAATTTGAGTCTGAGTGTGGAAAAGGGAGTCCACTCTCATACTCATACAATCCTTCATAGTTAAATAAATAAGTTATTCCTAATGATAGTTACCAAATAGTTTTAATCAGAAGAAGGTTATTTTGAAACGTTCTGGTTGAGTTCTTCAAAGAAAAATTAAATAAAACATTCACAAAAATGGCAGTGTATGTGACCCGAATGATAACGATTGGCGTAGTGATACGGCGAATAACCTAAGCATCCCAGGTTCGATTTCCAGTACAATTTAAAAAACAGGTATTCTGGAATTCTATTATAAGACAGAATTTTGGAATACATTGGAAGAGGCTTTTGTCTAAAGAGGTGATGAAGATGGTCATTACAAACAACCAAATGGACTGGACCAGTGGGAAAGAGAAATGTTGGCAGACCACAGAAACGGTGGGCTGACGACATTATTGAAATAGCAGGAAAGAACTGGATGGAATCAGCCCGAGACCGAGAGACATGGAAGGGAACTGAGGAGGCTTTTACCCAAAAGGGGTGCGTGCTTCAAAACTAAACTAACACACTAACTAGAGTTTAAGTAAGAAGAAATCACTAACATAACTAACACACATTTGAAATGTGAAAAAAAATTTTTTCAAAGCACAGAAATAAAGAGCTTAATTATTATTATTATGTCTAAAGGGAACCCACCCAGTAGCCATCCTTGGCCTAAATGCCATTCATTTTGTTCGATGAAATTGTCTACCATTTTTAAATCTGTATCTGTACTGTTTTAGTATGGACAGAACTTGTCATTTCATACTAAATGTAAGTAAAAAACTATTTTCAGAGAAAGATGGTCCATATTGCTGCTCTGTAGGGTACAAGAGAAATATTTTATAGATAATAAATAAATAAATTGATTCCACAATCACACCAATTAGCTAGCACCAAACTAAGCACAGCTTTAACTATGGCGACTAGATAACGGATAAACATACATTAAATACTTTAATAAACATCCATGACTTAGGTACAAATGCTTGTGCTCATTACACAAACACTTGCCCCTTGCGGGATTAGAACCCGCAACCGCTGGCTTTGTAGTCCGGAGCGCGAACTACTACATGGAACTTGTTCGTACCTATTTTATGTAATTATCTACTCGGAAAAAAAATCCATTTTTATTTTTCCTGAAATTCGCTCAGGTCTGTGAGTCCCTCAAGGACTGAGGAAAAATTGTATTTTGCTGAACAATTTACAGGATGTTTGAATTTTAAGAAAGACCATGTACCAGAACCAGGATTTGGAAACCGGTTATTTTACTATGGAACCTTAACCGGAATAATAAAGGTTTTTGCTAAATTAACTATCACATACTCAAACTACCGACTTAACAGATATGGCAAATTTAGTTTTATGGTCAAATCTTTACAACTACTAACAATTATTATAAATGGGTCTTATACATTTTGAAAAAAATATTAACTGGTTTCAATCCTTGACCAGAACACTTGGATCTGAGTCAATTTTGAAATATTCTTTTTCAGATTTTTTATATTTTTCTGAATGGTACTCGACCCTCCAAAATTAGTTGGTAATTAAAATTGTGTTTCAGAGGGTAGCCCCTAAATATTATGGCAGGCTACAAAAGCTGTTTAAGATAACATAATGAATGCTACAGATGGCTATTGAACCAACGCTATTGTGCTATCCTGGTGACTCCACTTATAACAATGTATACATCATTTCAGCCATAGGACATCCACTGCTAAACATAGGCCTCCCCTATTGACTTCCAGATTGGCCGGTTGGAAGCAGCCTGCATCCAGCGTCTTCCTGCGTCCCTTACCAGATCTCTGACCACCTTGTGAGTGGACGTCCTACGCTGCGCTTGTAACTTGCAACGCTTGCTAACAATGTATGTTAATATAAATTTGTAACCCTGTGTTAGTGTAACATGAACTGATAGATAATTCTTTATTGTTTCAAGTTAGGTCAATGACCAGCCTTATCTTTAAAAGAATTATGTAGTACTTAGAAGAAATTTTGGAACATGATAAAAATGATTTATTTAGGCAGATAGATCGAATTGTTTAGGCACTTAAGTAAAATCTTTAAAAATCTTTTGTTATCAAGGATATTTAGAAATACTATACTCTTAATATTTCAAATAAGTACCCATAATTTTTATCTGCCTTTCTGATCACAACACGGCTTTGGCTGTTAGTGTTAGTGCCATTCATCTGTTAAAGTTGAGACTTGAACAAATTGGGCTCTACCTTAAAATAATCAACGTCTCATTTTGAATTTCGAATGATACCATCCCATGATGACGAGACAAAGAAACCAAGACGATCACTTACAGTAGTTCCGACGCCGGCATTTTTGTATGATGCTAGCCTCGATGAATGAGTTTTGCTGTCTGCCATTTTGCTAACAATTCCAACTTTTCAAATAACTGAGAATTAACACAAAAATAAAGAAAACTGACGAAACGTGATCACTGAGCAGTCGAATTTAATTTTTGAAAGATCAACGGCCGGAAATTTGCACTTTTTTTAATCAGCTGGGATCTTTGTTAAGGCCATCCTAAGAATATTATTTTCTACCATATTCGATATCGTTATAATATAACGTTATTTTTTGCAATAACGTTATTTAAATAATTTTTGTACAATATCATGGACTTGAAAATATATTTTTTAAATGTTAATGGCTCCATCCAATGCAACGCTCTCTCAACGCTTGTTGAGGTTTGCTAATTTGCTTAGCTGTATTTAGAAGCAAATAAGAGTCAAGCTATTACTTTTTGCATTCAATTTATAAATACTAAAATCTTCTTAATTTTAATAATCAATTTAGTAGGGAAGATCCAAATAAATTATTCATTTTATATTTTTTTTCCAAAGTTGATTCCAAATGATCTCACAACTAAAGACGCTCAAGACCGCGCAAAGTGGAAGAGTAAATCAAGGAAAGCGGACCCTGGGCTCCAAACCAATGGCTTTGGACGCAACCGGGATTGACCGTATAGATGAAGAAAATGTTGAAGAAAAAAAAAAAGTTGTTTAGTTTTATAAGCACAACCATATTTCGAAATAAGACTGACTTTTTATGTTATTTTTTGGAATTGTAACACTTGTAATTTTTTAAAATCTTTAATGAACTGATAGCGTAGTGGCGTGGCGGTGACCATTTACTTAGCCTTGCTTGAATGCAAAGAGCTGGGGGTGGGATTAAGAGAAAAAGGGTTATTTTTAGTTTTGGTTGTGATAAGAGACACTACTGGTAAAAGTAACATCATACTGGTAATAGTAATTGTGTACCTACCTGGTAACTTAAAGATGTAAAATCCTTACTTTAAAACCATAACAATAGGCTTGTTGTCTAGCGCTTATTATTAAGTTTTAATAAAACAAAATCTTTTAACACACATTTATTTCGTCGTAGAAAATTCACGATTATACATGACATGATATCATATTTTTCTCGAACGATATTCAATCTTAATATTATAATAGTATCACATTTTATCACATTAAATCAGGCTACTACATTTAAGATAGTATCAAAACATAATATAGTGAATACGAGTATAAGCACTGGATATTCAAAAATCTCAGAATACAGGTGTTTCATTTAATTGCATAAATGAATGACTACCTACATAAGTAATCTTTTTAATTTTAATAAGGCAGGCATAGAAATGGTCATGCCTTTATATATATATTTTTTCGATAAGTTTGAGTATTGGTATAGGTATATTTTGATTGAATTGATTTTATAAATATTTTCACGTCTTAGATCGACAAAACTTGTTAAGCTTCTATTTTATGCCACCATTGTCTGTGCCGTAGTTTAAGCAAATAAATGTATCTATTCTAATTTATGACAATACTACATAGTACAAATTCGAGATAAATTCATCGTCAATAAAAAATAATAACAACTGAACCGATTTAACTTTTTGAATAATCGGTATTTTAGGTACTTACTTAATACATAAAAAGTCAGTTTAAAACATACAAATATCTGAGTTCTTTAAAATTCGTACATGTATAGGAAAATCCCTTTACAAATATGATCATTCATTAACACTGAAAAGTCTTATACACTAGTAAAAACATTTTTGAAAACTAGATGGCTGTAAATATAATACATTAAACCGAAACTTTAAAAAATACATATAAATACCTACGTACCTACATCTAGTGCCATCTACATTTCGCCATTACATGCCGATTTACCTTATCACATAAAGGTGTGCAGATTTGCTGTCCAATATTCGTCTATTGGCAAAAATCTAAGGGCATCAAACTTAGGAAATGAAATCAGACTTTACAATTGCCTAAGATTTTAGGCTTAGAAATACTGACATTGCAGTTTAAAGAAATTCCCAATAATTAAGATACAAAATATTATCGGCACTCAAACAAGAGGTAGCGGTGAAGGATTGAAGGAACTTCAAAATCGTGAACCATCTCAGTGAGTGCTGTGCGAAAGTGCTTCCTAATAAAGACTCTGCATTGCGCCAACAAGGAGATTGGGTTCTTAGCTCTTTCTATTAAGATTTCTTTTTGAACAGACGTTAGTGTGCTGTTTCTTTTTATCATGCAAAGGTCGAACGCCTCAGCTGCTTCTAGAAGGAGATAGAAGATGTTCTCGTGTTCTACTGTGGTAACGTTCTGGAGGTGATTGAGAATACCGTCCGGGTCACGAAACTGGGTTTTCATAATTACCTGAAAGAAGATAAATATAATGTTATTTTTTATTGAAGAAAGGCTCAAGTATTTTTTTTAAAGGTTGGTCAAACATTACTCTAAAAATAATATTTTGACTTCCTCATTCATATCGTACGTACCAGCTAGTCCTTTAGTATGGGAAAGCAAAAAATCATTTTTGAGATTACGAAGTTCGTCCCATAGTAAAAGTTGTTGCACCAGAAGAATTGGTAAGAGCTTCGACTTCTGTCAGGCTTGGTGAATAGCATAGGTCAATAAACTTGTGACTTTTGACATGCAGCAGTCATGCAGGTCATGCAGCACAGCCCTCAGCGTTAGTGTGGGCATTGCAATAGCCAAGCTGTGTTGGTTTACAAGAGCATAGTTCTAAACATCAAAATACGCTCCTACTAAAGTGGCCTTAGCACAATGAATGAATGAATAAATCAATTTATTAGATCAAGTAAAAATGACTCATGTTGTTAGTAGACAAACAATCTACGCCTGTTTCGGCAAACATCCTTGATTTACTACAGAAGCAAGGTAGCAGCTCCCTAAAAGCGTCGTTATACTGGAGACGGAGATCGTTGTAAGCTTCTTGAAATGCACAAACAAAGACGAAGGGCTAGATTGCTTACGAGCGTTTCGCAAACAAATTGTACTACCTACGCAATGACTTGCATTAGCAGTTCTGTGCACCCTCTAAATAGTTATTTAAATCTCACCCTAGCTCCATATTTCAGCAACAAGTGCACAATCTCAACGTTCGGCTCGCCGTTGCTTGCAAGGTACTCTGCCAGCGCCGGCCGTAGCTGCGTCCCATCTTCGTCGTTGAATACCTTAAGGTTAGGGTCTGCTCCGCTTTCAAGAAGGATCTGAAAACAACGTCAAAAAAAATTGAAAACTCAAAGTTTTTTACAAAGCTTCAATAAATTACATAATAAACCTGAGGGACACGTAAGTCGTTCTATGTGCCAAAAAAAGGCAACAAGGACTTTTTAGACTTTTTACGCTTCTGTTAGCCAGCTATGTTTGAAAATGACGCGTTTGTGTGTTGGTGGTTGATTGATAAATTATCTCTCAGAATTATTTAACTTGTATAGGTTTTTTTCTCTTATTTAGTAGTTCTGGAAACCTATGTTCATATGTGATAATGTGATGATGGGTGCTTTCCAGAGCAACGTTTCACAAAGCGTTATTTATTCTGAACTTTCAAAGAACTTACCTTTACTATTTCCGTCCTATTCGTGATACTGTCGGAGCAAGCCACGTGAAGTGGCGACCCAATCACAGAACTCGACGCGTTTACTTGGGCACCTGAAAATAAGATAAACGTAAGATACTAAACTGATGTACCTGTTTATTTTGATTTAAATTTTTTTGTTTCTTTGAGTGTGTTCCGGCGTTTCTTCTCAGCACTTGCCAGATTATCTGTGTCTTGTCTTGCTAGTAGGGTTAAAAAAATAAGGAGACATGTTCTGTCCCAGGGTCAATAATGTTATTATTGACGTTCATAAGTGTAAATTTTTTGTCCTAAATGGAATAAATGATTTTTGTCTTTTGACTTTTGAAACCGTGGCCGTAAACGAAAAAGGGATAAGAGATGGATGCTTTTATCGCTGATAAAAGTTTTAGGACTGCTAGTAACTATTCTGATCGAAACATGACATGACCTAGTGTAGTCTTACAGTTTTCAAATAACACCAATTAGACTTGAATATATTTTTACAAGACATCAATAAGTTGTGGCAGAATTAAATAATTAATAACACCATAGTCCGAAAATATTTAGATTTTGCGTACAAAAACTGCAATTTTCAAAGGGAAATAATAATATGCTCTAATCAGGATCAGTGGCATACATTTGGAGATGTTTATGTCCAGCAGTGGACTGCCGTAAACTGAACATAATGAGGTTACGAGAAAATGATGAAATAACTGTATATGCTCAAAGTAATAGTACCTGCAGACAACAACAGTTCAACCATGGCCACGTCCCCCTTCAAGATGGCCAGGTCTAACGGACTGGGCTTGCTGACTTCCATTGGGCACTGGTAGTTGACTCTTGCACCTTGCTTGACCAACAGGTTTACTACATCTGTATTACCTGGGGAAAACATCCATACTACCATTGTAAATGCGAAAGTAATTCTGCTTAACTGAATTTTAACTGATAAACAAAAGAACCAATTATGTTGTATGGTATTGTCGCTGAATTTAAAGAAGAAAATCTCTATCCCAAAAATATTTATCTAAAGGTAATTTATTTCTGTGACAAGGTGACAACTGTTTTAGCATTGTTTGTGTAAGTGTGCTCCCTGCGATTTAAATTCAGCAGAAGTTGCCCTCGTTAGACAGAACGTGATGGAACAAGAAACATAAAAATTCAGGTAGGTACGATAGAGTGGAATAAAATGGATATACATCTTTAATATCGGAACAAGCTGTCACAAAGGCTATTAAAAGTATCTCAATAAAATGGATTATGACTTATCTGTTTTAACTTGAGAGTACTTACCACCAAGAACAGCATAGTGCATGACAGTGCGGTAGTCATTTCTCGCGTCTGCCATCGCGTTGACATCCGCCCCGAAACTGATCAGCAGCAGAACTGCGTCCATGCCCTAAAAGCAAAAAAAAAGTTATTGTAAGTGAACAAGACGGGTAACCGATACAAACATTTCTTGGGATTTCATATTTCTACAAACCTTAATCAACTATTTCAATTTTTACCAAAATAATCATCCAATGATCTTTATAATATATTTTGCTTCCTTAACTCCTCGAGGATGCCGTAGTTTTACTTAAATGCTTTTGGGCCGAATAAATTGTAGCTGGTCTTGGTGACATGACCAGTGCCCTCGTGACTCTCGTCCCTTCGTTATATAATAAAAAGTATGGTGCTAACTATAGTAAGCTAGCTTGGAGGTTATACTAAAATATGATGTGCTCATTGCCGAGAATTTGGTTCAGTGATTGAAGAAGGCCTAAGTTCAGCAGTACACTGATGTGAGCTGATTAAAATCAAATGATATTTAAACTTACTTTTCTCTGCCTAGCAGCCTTCATGAGTGGCGTGAGTCCTGCCCTATCCCTGGAGTCAGGGTTGGCTCCGAACGTCAGCAACAGCTCCAGGTACTCCGGATCGGAGACCAAGTTAATCTCGGAGCCGAAGAAGTACCGCTTATTGGGGTCAGCGCCATGCTCCAGAAGGAGACGAGCTACCTCCTAAAAACAAAGGGTAGACGTAAAAAAATGTTACTAACTCAGTAGTGAGTTTTTTTAATACTTTAGAAGCCCAGTGAACCAGATTGTCTTACCTATTATGTCTGCTTTGTAAACAGCTAAAGTGTTAACTAATCAAGCATACGTAAACGAGACACAATAAAAATTCCATTGTTATATTACGGTCCCATGAGACCGCTTAGATGTTAACGGATTAAACTACTTCAGGTTCATTTTTATTAAGCTAAAAATAATAATAAATAATAATGAAATAATGAACCTATTTAATTCTATAGATGAAAAAACACTGCAAGCTTGTTTCCTGATGAAACTTACGTAGTGCTTGTTCCTGATGGCCAGTCTCAGCGGTTCGTCGCAGAGTGTAGTGCGAGGGAACTCTTCATCGGTGTCGGGCCGGTAGTCTACCGCTGCTCCGCTCTCGAGGAGTAGCTTCAACAGCTCTTTGTATCTGAGTAGAAAAGCCAATATCGATGTTTGAGCCTTGGAAAATGTAATTTGAATAAAAAACTTGCCAAGTGCGAGAGTGTTTTGTCTTTTGACAAATGTCACTGTCACAAAGAAGAAAAAGATGGTAAATTCAATTAAGTGAAGATAAATAGACTGCTACAGACATATTTTTGAGTAAAATGAAGTGATCGTTACCAAGGTTTTCAATCTAAGCGTTTTTGCTCGTAACGTGATGATTGATATTACGATACTATTCTCTATTTGTAAAATCATTTACATGATAACTGGCTTACCCATGTTCTGCAGCCAGATGCAGCGCGCTATATCCACAGTCATCCCTAGCATTCACATCGCAGCCGCGAACTAGCAATAGCCTGGCAGCTTCTAAATGCCGCTGCCAGATAGCGTAGTGAAGGGGCCGAAGACCTTGGGTCACTGGTTCGTTGACCTAGAAAAGTCAAAAATTTAATAAGAAAACTACAAACCGTAAACAGAATTAAAGAAAATAAACTTCGTAAAAAGACTGAACCCTACCGTCCGCTAAAATGTTGGTGGAGTGACATTTGCATAAACTAAACATCGACTTCACAATACAGTTAAATCAATAAAGTCACATCTTGTTGAAAAACTATGTTATACCTTGGCCCCGCAAGCGAGGAGTATCCTGATCTCATCCAGCGGCACCATCCTAATGATGGAGTCAGCCAGCTCCCTCTGGAGCGACTTCTCCGATATCACTTCAGACGGCATCTTTGGTAATTCTGAAAATAAAGATAGGCACCTGGCTATTAAAGTGTCACTATTTATGGTCTACTTCCATCTGCTGATTGTTTGATATAGGTACTAGACTGGAATAATTGGCCATTTGCCAAAGGATGACCATTATGCAAAGGAGTCTTTGAGTAGTGATTGCATTGCAAATGCCGTATTTAAGGAGATTAGTAGTTGGCTAGTGTAGACTAAATCCGAAAAACGAAAAAGAATTCTAACGTCACTTTAGAGAGAGCTGTTACCAGCATTAAATAAAGGGCCAATAAATGGGCAGAATTGATTAAGTTTATCGATTAATCTGTGCTTACTTAGGCAAGCTATCATTAATTTTGGCTAGTAAAATGTATACGCAATATGAGAGCATATAAGCATATAGCATATCTCAAAACGTAAGTGATAGAAAACAGGTAAGATCAAAATACATTTATTTTGATCATCACTCAGTTCAATATTAGATTAGAACTACTTAGCGCGTGATAAGCACGCGCAGTCGCTACGCGTTATGTTCGAGACGATACGCATTTATTTATACAACTTTGTGTAACAATAACAACAACAGGATTTGTTTTTGAGGATATAATACGCCTTTGAGGCAATACGTTATAAACGTACTTATTTACCGTTTCGTTTTGTCTCTTATCTCATAATTGCGTGCGCGTGTATCTGCTCCCGTCAATTATGTTTTGAATTAAGTAATAACGTTATCTCGGGTAAATACTAATGTAGTAGATAGATCCGCATCTGGCAGCCCTAAAATGCAGGTCCCTGTGTTTTTTAAGATGAGTCTCCTGCGCTGCGTCTACATACGTATATTTTTGACGCAAAGCGGCTAAGCAGCCGCGGCTGCACAATTTGGGGTAGGGGTTTCATAGCCAAATGTCTAATCATGCAAACTTGTTTTTCGATAAGAATAGCATGTTGCATGTTTCTGTTTGTACATTGTGCGCTGCAGACCTCGCCAAAAAATCGTTATTAAAGAAAACCATTTTCCTTTGTCCGAAAAATTCGGAAAAACGGAACAACATTGCCCGCCTAAACTAAAGTGCGTCTATTTGGAAGACAGCCATGTTTGAAACGCGCGGGAAACTGTCGCATGTGACTCTATTTATCGCAACAAAGCTAGATTGCGACTAATTACCTCTGATTTAGTATAAAACAGTTTAATGTCAGCCTCAAGCGTCGTCATACAAGAGACGAGGATGAGACAGGTTATCTGGCGCGCTCGCCTTGAAAAGGCCACTGCCCAGTATTTTACTGCGGTGACATGAGCTAATAATTTCTGTCCTATTTTGTAAACAATGGACAATTAGAATAGCCTTGGACTAAATTTTATTGAAAAACTGAGGGGTTGGAAGTATTGAAGTCATTTGAAGTTTCCAAACGATTTGTTTGACACGACTGACGCTACAACCCGTTTCGGGAGAGCAAAGGTTGGCCTTGATATAGTCGTTAAATTACCTACACAGTATCCACTAGCAAAAGAAGCATCTCCCTTAATTTAATTGGTTGAGATTGTTACGAGGGCTATTCCAAAAGTCATGTAAATTTTTTTTATTCCTTATCAAAATTTATAAGTATTTAATGTGCTCCAACAAGTCCAACTGGTGGTCCAACTTCCAAAGTGGTAAATGTACCTTGCCGTTGATATAAATCTTAAGGCCTATTTCACTTAAGTTACGTCGAGTAGCTCTTATTTGACAATTAAAATATAATATATCATTTACTCTTTCATGGAAGAGATGCTCCTATCAATAAGATCTTCTCTGTACTGATTGTTTTTATGTGGAGTGCAATAAAGAGTACTTAATCTATCTATCTCTTAATTATTACAGATGACAGCATTATAAAATAATGCGATTGACTATAAATACCATTTAGTTGAAATGTTAGGAAAATAGACGACGACATTCTTGATTTAGGCGTATTTTACTTTAATCGTTGGGTAATTTTAGTTGACGATAGTGAAATGGCCCATAATTTTCAATACTTCGTTTCAAATCGGTTTTTTTACCCTAATGAAATTAAATAATAATACAATTGAACAACTCTTGGTTCTGTAATCCGTGATGTAAATAAATAAATATTGGACAACATCACACACATTGCTCTGATCCTATGGTAAGTAGCTTAAGCATTTGTGTTACAGAAATCAGTCCCAGTAGCATGACTACCAAAACACGATATGATATAGCGATACATCGACACCAACTGTAAAAATATGATAGATATAGCCGCCATGTTGAATATCCATATATCGCTATAAACCAGAACTCTGGAGTTTCGAGCTGAATAATAAGTAACTACCTAATAAAAAATCCTCAATCACAACAATTATCTAGCCCTAAATTATGCAAAGCTTGGTACTACGGCGACCATTGCATTCCGACCGACATTCTTTTATATTAAAGAGATAGATGCTCATTCTCATCACACAAACAGTTGCAGATGCCTTGCGGGGATCGAATCCGCAACCGCCAGTCTATAAAGTCCTGCTGAGCTCGAAACACTACACCAGACGGTTAAAAATGTTTCAAAGTAATGACGTGATGTAAATACTTTTAAGCGTACTGAAAAGTCAACTAAAATTTGCTTAAGTAGCCCTCGGTGTAGCGCTGCTTGGTGGCCCATCAGTGAAACAATATTTTCCCATAGAAATTGCGTTTACTTTTCGATCTTGCGATACGATTAATTAGAAAACTAAACAATATGCTCTCTGATGGTACGTTAGGTTTTGGTGTTACCCTACCTTGGGGAACCTGACATATTAGTAGCCGAACGTTACATCTTGGTTAATCTGTAGCAGAATGATTACCCTAAAATCCTCAGAATTCGCTAGGATAAACTATTTAACATAATTAATAAGAGTTCCTTGACCCAAAATGCAATGTGGAAGCCATTTCGGTTCATTCAGCGATTTTGAACTTTCAAAATAATTTACATTCTGGCTATAATCCAATTCTTTCAAAACAACCAATTAGCAATGACCCGCCCCCCTTTGTTTTCTGTGAAACATTGTGCGTCAAATTAAACTGGCCTTATTATGGGTCATGAAAATTGATCGTCGTAGAAAGTGTTTGCGCGCAAATTACGGATAGATGGCGCCACGTTGTTTTATGTTTACAAACAGAGGTATTGCGTGATATGTGTTATATTTAGAAAGTTAAATACGATGTTTTTGAACTATATTTAATTTTGTGTTGTGGGAGAATTTTTCCGTGTTTTTGAACACAATTTCGTATTGGTGATTTGAAATAACATTATTTACATGTGTAAAACACAGCTAAATTATTCAAATCATTGCTCTTGCACGCACACAGTAAGATAGAAGATGATTTTTTTATAGTACACTCGCAATTGGCCGGTATAATTTAAAATCATTTCATCATGAAACGCATAATTATTATCTTCCTCATACGATAGTAACACAGAGATAAAATATTTATGCCACAACTTAAACATTAAATCTAATAACTCTAAAATTAAACATAAGTTAGTGATTAAGCCCAACTTATTGTTTTAACTTTATTGCATTGATAAACGAGTAAACTTTAATACAAAAGGTGGAAGTAATGCAATGTGGCATTCTCTACCACTCAGACACTAAGCTAAACAGAAATGAATTGAGTGAATGAAATGAGTGTTTTTTTTTACAAAAATCTAAAAAATTACAAATAATTACGTCAAGCAAGAAGGATAAACTTTAAAAAGACCATAGCATAAACTACACACAGTAGGTTTAACAATTTTATATTTAAAAAAATGCTATATCATCGCATCAAATACAAAGGTAGTTATGATGTCGATCAGTGACTATAGAAGCAAGGGTTCTTAATGATGATTGCAAAGTATACAGAGAAATTTATAAACGCGAACAAGTTTCTTAATCTTTCAAATGAAAGGGTTGAATGATGATTGATGAAAGGGTTGAACAATGATTCCAAATTACAGGTTGCAAGCGGCCTGCATCCAGCGGCTTTCTGCAACTATTACCAGGTTGTCTGTCTACGTTGTGGGTGGTCCTCGTACGCTGTGCTTGTTGGTACCTACGTGACCAGGCTAGAACCTTTCTGCGCAATCGGCCGTCAGATCTGTGTGCTATGTCATAGTACTATTAGGTATTCTGTTGCTATGTGCTCCGCCCACTGCTACTTTAGTTTGCTAATCTGTCGGGTTATGTCAGCGAATTTTGTTCGTTAACGAAGTTTTTAGTTCGTAAGTTATGTTTTTTCCGTAATTTTAGTCGCCTTAATCTACGAAATTTTTGACAATATTATGTCATCTTACGAAAATACCGTTTTCGACAGTAATAAGTTAAGGGAATTGGATCGAAACTGGGTCGAATTCGTTTAAATTACGTGAATAGGGGCTTAGCCAATCGATTTTTAATAAGGGGATACCCTTCTCTATTTCTGTTAAAGAGTTCATCATCCTCTAAAGGTTAGATTAACTTGGACGCACCACTGCAGATCTATGCCAATTTCCTTTTGCCCAGACCCGTGGTCTTATATGGGCATACCTTGAGAGATTAAACTGGCAAAGACGAGCTAGTCTTGACCTAAATGGCCGAGACGTTGATGCTTGGTGATGTCAGATTGGCTTAATCGTATGAGACCTATTGATCGGCAAAGCCAGACATTTTTGGGTCTAAAGAGTATACGAAAATAGCAGTAGTTGTAGCACGTAGAACTGATGGCCGATGGGGCTGAAAGGTTTTGAAATCGAGGCTACGTACCGGCAAGCGCAGCGTAGGACATCCACCCACAAGGTGGACAGATGGTAAATATCTGGACGGACTGGACTGGATGGACAGATGGACAGATTATACATGGTAAAGGTTGCAGGAAGCCGCTGGATGCAGACCGCTTCCAACCGGCCAAACTGGAAGTCAATGAAGGCCTATGTTCAGCAGTAGACGTCTTACATGGCTGAAATGATGATGATGATGATGAGTAAGTATACCAAATAATTAGATAGGCTAGAAATAGGCTTGATATACAACTTATTATGGGAGTAATTAATAAATTGTAAAAAAATATGATCCATGTATTACGCGTTAGTTTGCAAACATCTTAACTGAATATTTCTTTACGAATTCGATGTTGCTTCCAAATGTTGTTGTAAATGAGCAATTTATTACATGGTTTTGAGGAGTGCTTTACATCTGATATTATAGTCTAATCCTGTCTAAGTTTTAATATTAAGGGCTGGTCATTCGCAGTAGACCCGATAATAACCGGCGAGGTAGTGTTCTCGAGTGGAGACCGCGACTTGGCAAACACAGATACACAAAGCTGCTAACAGTGCTAGCAGCGGAAGGGAAAGAATATCCGAGGATCAGGCTCAGTGGCGTGCATTAAGAGAGGCCTATGTGGTAATGGACTGACGTGGGCTGATTATGTTTAGGTGGGGCATAGGAAATAGAGCTGCTAACAAGAATGAGGGACATTAAGGAGCTAAATTTAAAAAATATAGTGACTTGTTTTTGATCCACTGATAAAAAGCGTCTCGGAACTTAAAGGATTTCAACCAGGAAGCAATTTTTGATAGCATTGATACTGTAATATGTAATGATTTATTTAGTTGCTATAAGTATAAGACTAATTCAAATAATAATAAAATACATTGTTTTATTGATCCAAAGCTAGCCAAAAGCCCAAGACAACTGTCTATCAAGAAATAATGAATGAATGACTCTTCATGTGACAAAACATGATTTTTCCGTAACAGATCTATCAAAACAGCATTTCTTGATGTGAATCCAACAGGCTGTCTCCTTTCATTATATAAGTATGATAATGACAGATGTAATAAAAATTTCAGCTGTCTCAACGCCTCATCCAGTTCCTTTTGGAAGAGAGAAGCAACTCTGTCGCCAAAATGTGATTAGATTTTTTATGGAATGTTGTTATGGCAATGTTCATTCATTTTACAGCCGACACAAGGGCCTTATAGATTTACATTTTTAGTTTTTATTAGGTATTCATTTATTTCATGATTCTGTTTGTTACCAGGTCTCATTAACTTTGTTTAAACCACAGCAGGTTATACTTAGCAAACAGCAAACCAAAAGATTCCAACATAAAGTTTTATAATACGCTAACGCAAGGTTGCACTGTACCACACCCGTCTAAGTTCTTTGCCAATAGGAATAACCGTTGCTATGGTAACGCCGTGTGTTTGACATAAGCACGCACGATGTGACCTTGACGTAGAGTAATATTGGCTTCCGTACTTCTTTGATGTAAGTGATGATTGACACATGAGTAATAGGTTGAATTTGGTAGACTGTATATGTATTGAACGGCTTCAATGCGCTGATAATATTATTTTGACAATCGAAGACTAACTGGTAAGGGGTCCAAATCCAATCTCCGATATGTTCGTATTAAGTACTAGAGACGAATATCTCTGTAGGTCTAAACTGTTTTATTGGCGGTCATAGGCTCTAGATCTAATCTACACAGGAGTTCCAGTGGTGTACAGCTGTCTTTTTTATCACATTAAAAGTTGGTTCCGGCTATATAGTATCGCTTTGTGATACTAGTCGTAAAGCCTAGTCAGAGGCCTTAAGGCGGCTTGATTACATCTGACAGTAAGGGTTAGTCACTGGCCTTACAGCACCCCTCCACCGATCAGCACTGGGCCCGCGTGGTAGATATGGCCTAAACCACCTATACCATCATAGATGTGAGGTGAGTCCTGTACTGCAGTGCAGTTTATACTTTACTTTTACTCGGGTCACGTTTCACGGCCCCTGTGTCAACAGGGTCACAGGGGGGACACGGAGCTCCTAAATGCTGACATATTCATAAAGAGTCCTCATTTAATTCTTAAATTCCATTAGGATCTGCCGATCTTTCTTAAATTGAAATGTATTTAAGCAAAATGGTTAGGTACTTTAAGAATATTATATTTTTTACTATTTACATGTTTGCTTTCTTAAGAAGCCCCAAATTGTGTGCCCAAGAGCCCCTACATGGCCTAAAACCTAAACCTATCAGTGATTACCCTGCCTTAAATTAATGACGCTACACTAGGTATTAAAAAAAATCGTTTGATGTTCAAAGGATTTATCTTGTGTATTTTCTGTCGCTTATTTATTTGTTTTTAAATCGTCGCTTCTCACCTTAAGGAAATAAGCCGTAAATAATTCAAACAAACATCGTTATATGCACCGCTTGAAATAAACCAAAAACAAACGGGCATTTATTTTGAAACACCAGACGGGAATATGGCGGGAAACAAAAACAAAATGGCCAAAAATAGACTCGTCGAGTCCGATCTTTGACCCCGGCCCTGGCCTTCTACAGTTTGACCGGAAATGGCATTTTTTTTTAAATGACGCAATTTATCTTCTATGTGCCTACTTAGTCTATGACGCGTTAGTTATTTTAAATAAAGAAAGTTTGGTCTCTCTTTGTCTGGAATGAATTTGAATTTGAAAAATGACGCCTTTATGTACATTATGGTTATAATTCATAATATTTAATTTAATTGGCGCTATATTATAATGTAACATCTAATATGCTAGTACTTATATTTAATTTTATTACCAAAATATTATTAATCTAAGGCTCTACCTTAAACGCCTAACAGTACCTAGTGCCAAAGCTATTAGTTTAATCATTAAACTCTGTACAGAAAAACAAAACAAGATTAAAGTAATACTGTTGTAACTCGTGGTTAGGCCCCTGTGTGCTTTATCAGAATCGATACAGCTGTAACTATATGGAGTTATAATAATTAATACATCTATTATATATATATATATATTATCTACTTATAACACATCTTAAATCATAATGTGTCAAGTCATCTGACATTGATAAATAGATAGATATATAGACATTTTATATTAGATTTGAATCATATACATTTTTGATTTGATATACTGTACATTCATGCTTACTTTACTAGAAGTCAACTACTACAAGCTACGACGCGTACCTACTCACATAACAACAGAAACAAAGAACTAATTAACTGTAAAAAAACCTTTTTCTTATTGTGAATCACCTAGTAAGTATTCTAGCCTTACTCACCTTTTAACTTCACCAAAGAGGTCCAAATGCACTAGCGAATTCGAAGAAAGAACCCACAAAAAAGTTTGATAAACCACACAATCAAATGCCTTTGTCTACGCGCAGGGTGAAAAAAAATCTACACTTCCGGCAACTTTTCCCGCGCTTTTTGATAACTACGTACCGTCGTAAAACTGCAAATAATATTACTGTTTTATGAAAAAACTAATTATTTTTGTTATAAATGGCTATAAAACTCTAACGTCCGTTCAGTTTTCTAGTCATGTGTGAACTGTTTTCGGAGATCGCTTCGGGGTAACCATCGCTCTTGGAGTGGCGCCAAAATGGCGGGGATCCAAGTACGAAGTACCGAACGTGCGTCCGACAGGGTAGATGGGGTAGTTACCGTCTGTGACCCAATTCATTGTTTTTACCCGATTGCAGAATTGTTTATGTTTTTCTTTGTTCTATTATGTAGGTGAGCATTAATACTTCTATAGGAACACTTTGGTTGACCTACTATTATACCGATCCTTACATAGTTTTTAGAGTAGGTATCATGTAACCCGCATAACCCGTATGTTCTGTTATTGTCTCAAAATAATCAATTTTAATTTTTTATTTAAGTGTTTTTTTAGACATACAAAGCCTCCTAGGGATTATGAGGAGGTCACGTGTCACCTACTCTTGTTAGGTGCAAACATTGATGTATCTTTATGATGATAATAACAGCTATCTCAATCGGTACAAGCAACTAATATGGGAGAGTGTGTTTACTGGCACAGCCAGCCAGCCATAGTATCAAAGTACTATGCCAGTGAACACACATGTTAAAAACAAACAGACCTAAATCATCATCAGAATCATTTTAGCCATAGGACTTCCAGATTGGCCGGTTGGAAGCAGCCTGCATCCAGCGTCTTCTTCCAACCTTAATCTGATAGTCTGTCCATTTTGTGGACATTGTGGACGTCCTAAGCTGCCCTTGCTGGGACGTGGTTTCGATTCCAAAACGCCGCCGCCCTATCGGCAGTCAGTTCTAAGTGCTATGTGCCCAGCCCACTCACAATTCTGTCAGCAACTTTTTGTTCGTTTACGGATCTCATTTCTGATTAGATCTCGAAAAAAACAGCAAAACCCAAATACAGTAGAACAAAAACTATAGCTATAGAATACCGTTTTGGTGTTTCACTGAGACAATTATTTAGATTTAGTCAGTTCGCGTAAGCGTACAAGATTCTTGGTTGGTACTCATTCCAATTTACTCCTACAGTCTGGTTTGCTATCTGGTGTCAAGATGACATTTGTGGTAATTTAAAGATAATTAATAAATAAAGTAAGGAATATTTTTGTTTTACGATTACGAGGTACCAGACATCGAACTTCCTCTCAGCCTACTCAGAAAAAGTGTAAAAACTAGTAAGTACAGATGATCAAAAGAATATTTGTTACAAAATGAATATTAAAATGAATTTTATTGGAATATGTAACTTTTATCGTAGTTTATTCGCTTTGTTCTAATTTCATTTCGGCCCATCATAGGTGCGTTTACCCTGCTATCCGACACAATATTTTGATCGCGATGTTACACCTTTAAAGCACAAAGATTTCAGTACATCGAACTTATTTGTCCGCGGAAACTTCAGGGAATAATAAAATTTTGATAAACAAAACAAAAGAACAATCATGTTTGTCGTTCACGCTTACAGTTACAATCACCTTACAATATAAGACTAAAAATAAGGTAGGTACTTACTTAAGGTTTTAAAGCTTTTTAACTATTACATGATGAGATTTGACCTGGAGCTATATGGCGGCAGCTGTTTGGTCGTGATTACCAAAGATATAAGCAGCCCACGCCGCGGTTGTGAGAGGATGGGTGACGTGGTGAGTGGTGATAACATTTATCACAAACATCTCCTTGCTACGGAAGCCTCGTTAATAGTTAGTACTGACTAGTATCGCTTTATTTAGTCGTTATCATAAAGCCAAGACAATAGGTAGGCCCTGTGATGTCTAGCTTTGGGGTTTTTGGGGTTATTACAACTAGATTAACCATTGATTAATTTAAGTCACTGAGATTAACAGTAATTAATACACAGCTCGACCATAACGCCTGCTCGCCCCGCTCGTGACAGTGCGTGACAGGTCCAGCCAGATTAGACAGAGTAGGTACTCTAAAAGTCGAGAGCGTGGCGCTATCGTCAGTCTGCATACTACCGTTTATTGAATGTCACAGGCCCTAAACACAAAATAATAAAGAGTTATCACTTGGCTGGTCCCTATTCTTCTAAGCCATCGTTCTTCGTCTTCCTGTTGGATTGCTTATTCTATTAATACGTCTATTTGTACCGTAATTCACAGATACTTCATCATTATGTCAGCCTGCTGGACGTAGCCTGAGCGCCACGAAGCACGATCTCCCTTTTTTTCATCCGCCACTGACAACTATATTTCTAAGGTCGTCGGTCCATCCAGCTGGGGGGCTTCCTACACTACGTTTGCTATGGCGCGGTCTCCACTTGAAAACCCGTTTACAGATAGGTACTTTGTTGGTAACATTTTTAATATGATTATTTACACATTCGCGGACAATCCAGACACAATAGTACCCACAGGCTACAGCCCTCACGACTACAGCGTAGGTACATCGTCAGCTAAAGCGTTAACCCCTCAGCCCAGCCACAAAAGAGCCACAGAGACCGGGATCTGGATAGAGCGAACCGTGACAGAGACAGACAATCATAATTTGGATATTGTGTCTATAATAATCATTAAAATGGACTGGTTTAATCGATTGAGTTACTCGATTTCTAAGGGTGTATAAAATTTGGACCAAAAAACTTTCCGACTCATCTAGAATCATAAAAACGGTCCTCATTTATTGGGGCCTGCGCTGATATTCGAAGATTTAAACAAGCAAACGTTTGTGAGTATGTTTGGATCTTTGTCACTCTTTTACTTCATGCAAAAACTACTTACTTACATCGTTGGCTCAGCGACCCGAAGTGGATCTTGGCCTCCGACATCGAAGCTCACCACTTGTCCCTATCCCGTGCCAGATCCGTCCAGTTGGGCACTCCGATTTCACTTAGGTCTTTCGTGACTTCATCGATCCAGCGATACCTAGGACGACCAAAAAACTACTGAATGGATTTAAATAAAATTTGGAATAGGTATAGACCATAGCCTGGATTAACACATAGGATACTTTTTATCCGGGTAGGTAAGGTCAACGCAGACGAAGTCGCGGGCAAAAGCTAGAATTAAATGTTGACTTGGTAAAACAGGTTGACATTTATGTATTTTATTTAGTTACTTATTCCTCTATGGCAACTTTAAGGAGTTATTATACGAAGAAATACTTAGTACGTACATTGATTTAAGTACAATGTATACGTAATTCTATGTCCAATTCGCACTTGTCGGCTCTTTTAAAATTTAATCTAAAAGTCGGTACGCGTCGGTATCGGTAACGACATAAACTCGTCGGGGTTGAGATAAATTAACGCAAGAAATTGGATGCTGACGACATCTGTAAGGACGGAGGCACACCAGGCAGAAAGTGCGGAAACGGAATCTTTGCCTTGAAAAAAAAAATTGTTTCTGCAATTATATGCCAGTTTTACATCTGAGATAATAGTTATGTATATCACTTGTAAAAACCCTTTTTACAAAAATAAGTAATTTAAGTCATAATAATTTGGGTACATAAGTGTTATTTAGTTTTAAGATGCGTTAGTTGTTTTCCACTGTTAAATTATACTGTTTTAAATAAAAAAACTAAGTTACTTTTGAGGTGATTGTAGCTGAGTAACGGCAACGTTTGGTAGTGATTACCAAAGTTAAGCCACTTGAGTGGATGGGGGACCATACCAACCATATTTAGTGGCATTTATCACAAGCATTTCCGTGCTTCGGAAGGCACATTAAATGTTGGTCCCAACTAATATCGCTTGGTACTAGTCTTGAAGCCTAGTCAAATGCCTCAAGGTGGCTTAATAACATCTGACAGAAAGGTTAAGTCACTGGCCTTACAATACCCCCACCAATCCGCGCTGGGCCCGCCGCGGTGGAGTATGGCCCAAACCACCTCATAGTTGAGGTGAGGCCTGTGCCCTGCAGTTGGACGTATTTAGGCATATTTTATGTTACCTTAAGTGTTTGAATAACATCTATAGAAGTGTCCAAAGTTTCAGACATGCGCACTCCCTATCCCATGGGGTGCACAGTGTGTCCCGCACCTTACTCGAAGCTAGGAGCAGTCCCTTACAAACCTTCGGTGGAAGTGACATCATACGTCGAGGAGTTGCCTGAGGATCCGACGTAAGTGTTTCTTTAACTTGATAATTAATTATATATTGGTGTGAAAACGATTAATATTATGTGAATAGGTATTTCATTAGACATTATTTTTCTTAAATATAATTTCAATAAAATTGGAATCTAAAAAGGGGGATTTTACATACACCCTTTTACAGCAAATCCACTATAAGTTAAGTGGGTTTTTAAATTATGAATCTCTAATTGACGTACTCCAAGCATAATTAAAAGCTAAAAATGTTAGTGTAGTTTGCATTTAAATTTAAATAAAATAATAAAAGTAAATAATACAAAATAGTGGAAAGGTTTATTCGTTCGTTTATTAGTCGTTGTATCTGAGCAATAGAATCAGAGAACCAGTTACTGTAATTTGACATTAGTCGCAATCCGGTGTCGATTCTCGTAAACCCAAAAAATGCAATTATAGTTCGCAATGCGACTGAAAATGGAAGACACCTTTTTTTTCTCTTTTTTCAGTCGTATTGACCCCAACTACCCAGTTTTAATAATTTTACGTCAAATTAAAAGTTTACGAGAATACCGTTTGTGATCGTAATGTTATTGGGAGCGGATTGACACCGGATTGCGACTATTGTCAAATAACGGGAGTTGGGCCTCAGAACCTGGAAATTACCTACAGGAACTAGCTTAGATAATTAATAAATCTCTACTTGACTGGGTAAGAGCTCGCTATTAGTTAAATAGCAAAAACCACTGTGTGACGCAGCAGTACTTACATGAATATTATATTTATATATTTTTTTCATTTATTGGGGAAGACAAACAGTTTCACAATATATTTCAGAAAAACAGTAATTGCTCAAATTTTAAGATAATTGCAAAACCTGTATGTGAATATGAAAATGAACAACTGCTTCAATGGGACTTACTAGTCCCAAATGCTACTTGACCAAAAAGTACGAAAAATTTAGTTTTTAAACTCTAGACTCTAGTTTAAAACAGAAGATTTGTTTTATTTCTTAGTATCTTCCAAAGGTCATGGTCTTCACCCGCCCCCCCTCCGTTCCGTACCCCAACGTTTGGAGGCGATTCACAGTCCAGAGGGGCACTTCTACCATCCATCTCCGCATCCAAGACCTGACTGAGGACCTGTTTGAGGCCAGTATCCAGCTGCTTTTGAAATACTTCACGAGGGATGAGCCGCCTTGCAAGTATATCGGTAAGTCTGGCTGAACAGTTTGTCCTAAGGTGGGGAGACCAGGGATAGTTGACTTTAGATGTAGGTTGACTAGTTGTCAAAAACTGGACTTACTTGACAGTGTTGCGTCATTCTACTCTTCAACTAAACGAGAATGAGCAACTAAACACGAAATATCCGGCGACTGAGCGGAGAGAGGAACTTTTCGCACCCAGTTGATTAATGCAACACTTTCAATTGGTAGTTTTTTACAGTTGGTCAACCCACCCCTATAGTAAATTATCCCCGGTCCTCAATTATACTTATTTATTCACAATGTGGGGACTGATTTATCCACATAAATGTTAAGTGCACTACCTCAGCAGTGAGGGAAAATATCGTGAGGAAACCTGCACAACCTGGTCTGGTCTGGTTGCTGTCAAGGGTCACGGAGGTCTAAAGGCAATCGCACCAAATGTTATAACCCTCGCATATAGGGTCATGATGGTCAAGCATATCCCGTGTAAGAACGCATAAAGTGCTAGGAAAGAAAGATCTTGATTAAATGACTGCAAAATCTTTTTTTTTCAGGCATCCACAAGTACCCATCGGCAGTGGCAAAACTGGAAAAGCTCTGGCGAACGACAGTTAAGGACAATTTGTCCTTAGTTTGTGTAGAAGATAAGGAGAGTACCAATGAGGTAGTTGGAGTGAACGTGCTGACTGTCGTTAGTAAGGGAGATAAGGAGGAACCTTTCCATGTGAGTACACTGCACGTGGAAGTCAGGATAGGAGGCTGGTTAACCTCCCAACATTGCCAGAATTCCGAATATCAAGACTTTAAAAAAAGCGGAACTGCAACGAAAATATCAGGGCATAGTAAAACGGCCCATCCCTGTGAGCCTAGCTGACTAAACCATCGCGTTGCCTCGAAATGCCTGGTAACTTGGAGGACAGGTGTAACAACGATTCAAATACTGAAAAAATATTGTTCCCTCTTTCTGCAATCTTTACCAGGTCGTCCTTTCTACGTACGGCTGCGCTTGCCGTTACGTGGCCTATATTCCAAAACCTTTCTGCCCCATCGGCCGTCAGTTCTGCGTAGTATGTGCCCCGCCCACTGCCACTTCAGCTTGCTAATCCGTTGGAACTATATCAGCGACTTCTGTTCGTTTACGGATCTCCTCATTTCCGATTCGAGCTGCTTCTAACCGGCTTATCTGGAAGTCACTTGGGGAGGCCTGTGTTCAGTAGTGGACGGCCAATGGCTAAAATGATGTTTTTTCCATACCTAGACGGAAGACCAGATCTGGGCGAAGCTGTTCGGTGCTGTTGACTTGGTAGCGCGCAGTGTGGACATATTCACCCACTTCGGGGTGGACAAGTACCTGACTGCGTACGGGCTGGTAGTGCCGCCAGAGTGGAGGGGGCTGAGAGTGGGGCAGCAGCTTCTGGAGGCCAGGTAGAGATTATTCTGATAATTCCTTTGTTATTGCAACGTCTGCAGGTACTTCTTGTGAGGTTTGTCACTGGTTGGCCATTTATGTAGCCCAAATATGTGATTCTTTTATTGTAATTTGACCTTGTATACCATATTTGACGCAAATAAATGATTGATTGATTGATTGGTTGACTGGTAGAGAATACTTCTTAGCGTTGTCTGCCATTTGTGCCCACAAATACTAATTTGTGCAAATCCAAACCCATTGTAAAATGGCGTGAGAAAAAGCAGATCCTTTGCCGCCATTTTGTAATCATTTCAGATTATGAGATTAGGAATACTCGTATAGTTAATAGAAGAACTATTAAATCTAAGTAGAAGAACATTTATTCAGAACATTGCATGCATTATTGATAAATATATATATATATATGTATATACAGGGTGTAACGAAAAGGTGAAATAAAACTTTAAGGGGTTATTCTACGGCTAAATTACATCAACTTTTTCTATGGGACCAACATCGAAATCGCAAAAAAAAAAAAACACTTTCCCATACTAAAACGCGACCAGCTGGCATCAGTTTGTATGGAAACGTCAATTTTTTATTTGAGATTTCGATGTTGGTCCCATAGAAAAAGTTGATGTAATTTAGCCGTAGAATAACCCCTTAAAGTTTTAATTCACCTTTTCGTTACACCCTGTTAAAGGAATACTTGAATAAAAATTGTAAAACATCAACAACCTCCTAGGGGCTGATTCTGGTGCTCAAATACAACAACTTTTTCTAAATGACCAACATACTATAATCAAAAAATAAATTCACTGCTTCATACTAACTGATGTCCGATGGTCGGTGGCTTAGTATGGATGGGAAAGTGAATTTTTTTTTTGGTGATTTCGATGTTGGTCCCATAATAAAAGCTGTTGTACTTGAGCACCAGAATCAGCTCCAAGGAGGTTGTTGAAGGTTTACAAATAACCCTGTATATGTTGGAGAAACTCAGTGATCCCAGTTTAATGATGTGGCAGACTATTAATATCACAATAAATTGTCCTACCCTAGAATTGAACAACGGACTTCTTAATTTACAAGACCGGTACCTGTACTTACTCGTAAACCTGTGTCTCACTGATAAAAATTATTACCAAAAAAAAACCTAATTAATAAATAAATATTGGACAACATCATATACTTACATTGCTCTGATCCTAAGAAAAAGCACGTGTGTTATAGAAATCAGAAAAAACGACGGTACCACAACACCCAGACCCGAACCAACACAATAGAGTTCGTTTTCTATATTAACCCGACCAGGAATCAAACCCGGGACCTTAGAGACGCCAACTCCGGTGTACTCGCCTTTCGGCTACGGAGGTCGAAAAATGTCAATGGAAAAAAAAATATCTTGATTGTTTTATTCAAAATCTCTTTTTATTCAATATTATTTTTAGCTTTTCAGTTTTTTGAAGTCGGTATCTTTTTTTTTATGTATGTTCAGCGATCATTCGTTACTAGGCTAACCGATTTCGATAGTTCTTTTTTTGTTCGAAAGGGAATACTTTCGGAATGGTCTCATATAAATTTGATCAAGTTCTGAGGATGGGATCTATAAGAAAATCATCAAACATTGCATGAACTCCATACCGTGCCAACAGATTTTGTACCTATGTTGCCCAATATCTTCGGCATTTGTGAACCTATTTTGATGATTATTTCTTTATTGAATAGCTTATACTTTAAAGATGGTATTTATAAAAAAAAAAGGAAAATTTTTACCTCTAAGGTGGGAAAAATAAGGGATGAAATCGGTGTTCAGCCGTTAACTTATGTTTGCACTCAAATAATTCGTTTTGTTGAGGATGTATCACTAAAAATAAGTAAATGAAATAAGTAAATTTTATAAAAAAGCAAACCGACTTCAAAAAACTGAAAAGCTAAAAATAATATTAACACATAAGTACCTAATCAGTTACTTTTAGAGTCGGTGCAAACGAAAACATTCAAACTCTTATCGGATGGCACCGACTCCAAAAGTAACTGATTAGGTAGGTACTTGTGTTGATATTATTTTTAGCTTTTCAGTTTTTTGAAGTCGGTTTACTTTTTTACATGATAAAATGATTTTTTGTTCCTTATCAATGCTTGCCTAAACTTAGACCTATCTGTAACGGTAATACCTAGTCGAGTTTTCTCATTCGTTATCTATTATGAGGTGTCGTTGGAATGTTCGTCCTCCGACCCCATTCAATAAAGAGGAAATCCGCGAAGAATGCTAGCACCGCACGGAGGGAACGCCTTATTGAGGGCTAGGGTTGATTGGGGATTCTTTGAGATGTCTGCTATTGGAAATAGGTCGATAGGTAAGTTCATTGTAATGCGGGTCGGGGTTCTTGTTTGAAATTAATTACTGCCGCGCTTCAAGAACTAGTTTTAATTAATTTGTTTATCCCGGGTTTGATTACCGGATAGCATGAGCACCAAAACACGATATGATATGATATGTTAAAGAAATATGTCGACAATAATTGTAAAAATATAATAGATATAATAAAGCCGCCATGTTGAATCGCCGTGCCGGTGACGTCACATTTTATGATCCTTGTTTCGATAAAAAATTAAAATAGCTGCTATATCTATCATATTTTTACTATTAGTGTCGGTAAATCGCTATATATATCATATCATATCGTGTTTTAATAGTCATGCTAGGGGGGCTGGGTCGCTTCTAGCAATAAGACCGCCTGAATTGTGCATCTCTCTGTAAACATCAACTGTATGGTGTCACCACAGTGTGTCACTGATGTGCAATAAGGAGTATCTATTTGACCGTCTGGTGAAGTGGACTACAATGCCTGGCGGTTGCGGATTTGAATCCCGTAAGGGGCAACTGTTTGTGTGATGAGCAGTTGAGCACAAGCATTATTTGTACTTAAGTCATTTGTTTATAAATGAATTTGCGTAATGTCTATCCATTCCTAAGAAAATCTAATTAGTCCGTCGTTAGATTAACAGAAAATATTGGAAACGTATTTCTTCTTTTCTCAATCAAACAAAAATTTATGAATAGTTCCGCGTAACGTCACGCCTTGCGACACTTTTTAGCAAGGCGTGACGTCACGTGCTCACTTTGATGCGCTTTATCTTCGTAATTTTTTGTTTGATTGACAAAAGACAAAATATGTGTCCAATATTTTTTGATAATCTAACTGACGGACTAAATAGAATAATCTTTTTTTGACCCAGGAAACTAGCTTATTAGTGAGATTTGAATAAGTGAGTTAAAAAAATAATTTCGATACGTATGCATGTACTACGTTTTTGTTAAAAATTTCAACTAAGTTTATTAAGTTTTAACGTTGTATTCTAAACTCTATAGTTCTAATCTCATTTTATACTTTCTCTTGATTGACGGTGTCACTTTTCATACTGTCAAAATGGTAAAAATAGAATTTGATTGATAATTATTTTGTAAAAATATTTTTATTGCTTTACAAAAATGGTTCACAAGTCACCTCGTAGGAAGCGTAGGAAATGCATTTGCGATACCGAACATTTGTTAAAACAAATCACAGGGACACCAAGGCCTTTGATAAGTACTGAACTTAATAAAATACTGTTGAATCTGTTCACTGAAAGAAACTCTGATGGCACAGGGTTCTTGGTCCTTCGTGGTAAGGATCTATACGATAGATACCAGTTCAGAATCCAAGACAGCGATATCAGAGCAATATGCTTATACGTTAGAGAACAACCCCGAAGAATTACCATGGTGGATCTATGCTACAACAACATCACTGACGTGGGTTTTCACAAACTGGTGAAGAAGTTGCTCATCAAAGGAAGATCCAGTGTGATCAACCTGAATGTAATGAACAATAGATTGACTGAGAAGTCTGTGTTGACGCTTACACAGTATGCAAAGTTTCTAAAGCTGAAATATCTGAGGTTGAACGGGAATAAACTGGGAACGAAAGGAGGAGAATACTTCGCTAAGTTCTTGATTGCCAACAAAAGTGTTGAGTTCTGTGACATTGGTCAGAGTGGACAGACATTAACAAGTGTTGCTCCTATAATAACTGCATTACGAGTCGACCACGGTGCAAATACCACTTTGAAAGTATTTGATTTCAGCAGGATCAATCCACTATTTAATCGATATCAGTACGAAACTAAATGGCTCGCGTACCATATTGAATACTTGCTGGAACGGAACAGCAGTATCATTGAATTGCATTTGCAGAAGAATGACTTCATTAGTCACGATATGGAGTATTTCGCTCGGGGTTTGAGACGGAACACTACTCTTTTGTATTTAGATTTGGGGTACAACCGAATCGGTGATTATGGGGCTGAGTTGCTAGCTAAATACCTGGCTGAAGGACCACAGCTCGTGCTGTTAAATATAGCCGGGAACGAGATAAAAGACACAGGCGCCAGAGCCATCAGTTTCGGGATGCCGTATTCCAAACTTAGAGCATTAGATATTGGAAACAACAAACTGACTGATAGAGGAGTTTTGGATATCCTAAATACGATTAAGAAACCATATTTCTTGAGATTCTTGAACATTTGGGGGAATAAATTTGGGCATGTCACCTGTGGAGTGATAGAAAGAATGATAATAAGCGGGGTGTTGTTTCAGCATACGATTGACGTGAAGATTTATGAAGTTGATGATGTTTTGTATGCTGCCTATTATCCAAACCCAGCTGATAGGAATAAACATTTGTATTACTGCGAATTAGAATTTGGTTATGCTCAACCAATTTATCATATCAAGCGGAATGTTGTTCCTGAAAAGAAACCAGTGAAAGTGGACTGCAAGCAACGCCACAAGCTAGATAAGACTGACAGGAATAAGTTTTGAGTGGTTTTATTTCTTATTATGTTTTGAGAATTCTGTAATTAATGTATTTTTTAAATAAAATATTTGTTGTTCGGTCATTCTTCTCGATTTCTTTTATTTCAGGATTTTGTCCTGTTCCTACGAGATAATAAGCCTAATCATGATGATAAGTGCAGCAAATTTATTTGATATTGAATCAAGCGTCTGCCGTCATGCGCCGTTAATGAATCAGAATCAGAATCAGAATCTTTATTTGCTCTGTTGTTTTTTTTAATGTTTCATTCGGATTTTAGCAGTCGCTGCCCAGCAATCGCGTCCCACCAACAGCTGCCGGGTCGTTGGCGTATATTTTAGGTACATATTTAACGTACCTTTTTAACCTCCCACGTGTAATGGAGACAATGGGGTCCATTTGAGTACCTTTTGAACATATCCGAAATTGTATATCCAAAGCTGGATGTAAAACGTTTTCAATCCAAAAATAGCACTTCGAGTCAACAGTAATTTTAGTAAAAAATAAAATCTTATGTACTTTTTTTATATCAAAATATACCTTTTCAGCGCTGGACGTAACTTACCTTTGGGAAATTAGTTGCGGCAACCCTGGACGTACCGCTCTGTAGGGTTTTGTATGCAGCACTTTTAGATATATCGGTTATTATTATATATCGGCGGTTGTGTCGCGCGGCCGGCGAGAAGGCCAGGCCACATAACACGCCCCGGTAGCGCCACACAGCCGCCGACATCCCTACAGAGCAGTGTGTCGCGACCGGTATCCGCTGCTGGGTCGCGACTTCTTAGCAGCGATTACCAAGATCCTACCGGTACCTTAAGACAAGAGAACCAGCTCAAACTACACACCCAGTTTTATTTTTGCATCCAGCTCAAACTACACACCTTGCCTTTGGATCTTTCAGATGTTTGTCGTCACCGCTGATCAAGTAGTTAAGTGTTGTACATTTGTTCAGACCGTTAGACTCCGACCACTGAGCTACTATGTAGGTAATAAGCACACTTTTATAAGAGACCTTCTGTCTTAAGTTATTATGACGTAATTAGCTAATCTAACAACATCTTATAGTGACCACATTAATATTAAAAATCTTTTATTTTTGACTTGGCCTTGACTTGATTGACTTGGCCATCGCATGAAAACACCTAGCCTGGCCTGGCCTGGCAAAATGGCCTGAACTGCTTCGAGAAAAGGATGGTACGGCCCGTGCCGCTTTTCTTTGCTCACTTGGCGGGGCACTGCCGTGCCCCCAGATAAAAAATATACTTACCTGCGCTTACACACCAACTGTCATGGTCACGAAGTAAGAAATTAACATCCTTGTGATACGAGGTAAATACCAGTATAACAAATCCTTTTTTGAATTGACCCGAACTGGAAATCGAACACGGGAACTTTTACGCGCCACTACACTAATAAAGTCGTCACTCGGGTCTACACCAAATGCTTTTCATCCAGGATCCTATTGTGTACATCCTTTGGCATCGCGGTGTAAATGTTAGATAAAGCCAATAATAGTACAAAAAAAAAACTTTAACGCTCTTTCCAGGATCCCATTCTGCAAATCCTTGGGCATCAAGGTGACGGTGACGGTGTTCACTGCTGCAGCCTCCCAAGCAGTGGCCAAGAAGGCTGGCTTCCTCGACCTGTTCGAGATCACCTACGAAGAGCTGGGCAAGAAGGGCTTCTTGTTCCCTGGGGTCGAACAGGACACTAAGTCTTCTAAGTTGATGGCGCTTGTTATTGATTAGATTAATATTTTGTTGATAAAGTCCATCAAGGTCGTTGGCGACGACATACTTACCTATTATTACAATCCCCGGCACGGATCTTGAGCGCTCGAGGAAAGAGTGGGGATCGCTTTGCGCGTCTTACGAGACGATCGTCGTATCAGAGACGCGTGTACGTGGAGCCAGCAACCAATCCCAGGGCGCGGCGCGCAACTGGCCAATCACGTCATCGTAATGGTATTTTGCGCATCTTCCGCCCAACGCTCAAGATCGGTGCCGCTAGTTGTATGCTAATTAAATATTATGGCTAAGTTCAGAAGCCTAATTCTTGTAATTAAGAATTGTGATTGCATTTTTTGAGTTTACGAGAATACTGTTTTTGAACTTAATGTTACTGGGACCGGATCGACACTAGATAGTACATCTAGAGGCACAGATCTTGAGCGCTGCCTGGGTGAAAGATGCGCAGGAGACCAATACGATTACGTGATAGGCTAGTCGCGGGACGTGTCAAGTCTGAACCGCCGGCCGGGATTGGTTGCTGGCTCCGCGCACACGTGTCTCTGATATCATGATTGTCTCGTAAGATGCGCAAAGCGATCCCCACTCTTTCCTCCAACACTCAAGATCCATGCCGGTAACCAAATTTTATTTGAAAGTAGCCAGTCCATCTTTATTTTCTTTCTGGTCAGTAAGACTAAAGTTGGTTGTTGACTATAAAGGTTCTTTTTCTTCTTCTCCTTCTCATGAAGAAGAAGATTAATATTTATTTTATCTAGTCATTGTTTTATTCTGTTTCCAATTCAGAATATTAACAACTGTTCAGTATTATTTACTGTGATAATAATGTACCTGTTTTTTTATAGAATCATAATTACAGTATTATGTATTACCTACATAGCTTATTTATACTTACCTAAAAATATATCTTGTATTTAAAAATATATTTAATAATGTGCAAACACACAATGTAACCAAAATGTAAAATACCTACGTGCATTTATACAGCAATAATTATACAAATGTTTATCAACAATATTGTTTGAATTATTTATTAGATACGTATGATTACCTCTTCGAATTTTTTGAAGTGAAAACTTCTTTAGCGGCGTTGTGCACTGTTTGGGATGGGTAAAAAACAATTTTTTATTTAAAAAAATAACCGACTTAAAAAACACTAAAAAGCTAAAAATAACTTTTAAACAATCATACCAAACAGTTATTTTTGGAGTCGGTGCAAACAACCACATTCAAACATTCCACGGCTGGCACCGACTCCAATAATAACTGTTTGGTACTTATGATTATTTTATGGTTATTTTTAGCTTTTTAGTGTTTTTGAAGTCGGTTATTTTTTTTATAAAAATTTGTTTTACTTGTCAGTTTTTAGTGTCAGTTATATTCTAAATGGCGATCTGTGATGTAAATATAGCTAAATTGCTTCTCATGACGATTCAAATAAGTCCAAACATGGCTATGACCGAAGTAATATATAAGTCAATGGCTATGACACATTGTTTTATCACAGAGTTCCGGTGCTTACCTTCCGCCTTCTTCATCAGATCAGTTTGATGGTATCATTCTCACCAGAATCATTTATTAAAATTTGATTTGTCGAGTATGGCAAGGCTTAACTGTCATAATGAAAATATCTTATTGCGTGGGTGGGCCGTGCGTACCTTACTCGTGGAAGGCTATTGTGGCCAACTATGGTCTCCTTCATCAGTTCCACCTCAGAATGCTTTAAAAATACGAGCTAAGAAAAGCAGCTCAAAAATATTTGACTTAGAAGAAACTAATAGTGAATCAGACGCCACCCGAAACAACAACATCCATGAAACTGTAGCGACATCTATCTCGCCACATGCGGCATAATTCTACAATCAACTAGCAAGAAAACAGAAGAACTAGGACAATAACCACAACACCTAGGGCCAGATTGCCCACCTCATCAGCACCAACGCTCAGTCCTAACAGCGATAAACCCGTCTTTACCCATTTTCCTATACCATATATATATCTACTTGGTTGTGGTCGACTGGTTTCAGCCGACACACGTGGCCGCGTTGGCTGGTCGGCCGTCCTTTCCCATTCCAGAGCGTGTCCCTCATTATAAAATGTGTTACCTGGTATGCCGGTTTGACTGGAGCAGGCTCTGATCCTGGCTGGGCAAGCACCTCGTATCGTATCGTATCGTTGATCGAAAATTCGTAAGACGGAGGGAGAGTAGAGCGCCGGCGCGGTTTAGGAGAGGAAGAACTGTCATGTTTGTGTACGATAGCTCAATAAATGAATATTGTATTTTACCACATAAATGATAGTACTTTTATACTGATAATTAAAGCAATTCGTGCAAAATTATTCCCTAACCATTCCTAAACATCAAAAATGCACAACAAATTCAAGTTTTCACTTCTGCCGGCACTCATTGCATTGCAAGATAGTGCTAACTTTTCAGGAGCGACTACAATCAGTTACTTAATTGATCTAAGTAGACAAGAACAAAACTTTTTTTTATCATTTTAAGGGTTTCGTACCCAAAGGGTAAAAATGGGACCCTATTACTAAGACTCCACTGTCCGTCAGTCTGTCTTTCTGTCACAGATGATGTATTACTGTTGGCGCTATAACAACAAATACTAAAATAGAATAAAATAAGTAATTTAAGTAAGTAATACAACAAACGTGAGTTTTTTTGCTTGATATGAATAACGGCAACAGATAGACACTTGAAATATTCACATAATAAATCATGCTATATTCCACTCTAAAAATAAATACTTACTTAATTAAATTAATATAAAATAAGATACATGGGGGTTCCATACAACAAACGTGATTCTTTGCCGTTTTCAACCGACTTCAAAAAAGGAGGAGGTTCACAATTCGACTGTATGTTTTTTTTTTTTTTTGTATATTTGTTACGCGATTACTCCGCCAATTATGAATCGATTTTAATGATTCTTTTTTTGTTTGGTAGATCCTACTTCAGAGGTGGTCCCATATAAATTTTATCGAAATTGATGTAGAACTTTTTGAGAAAATCAACAAATATATACCCAGATAATATTTTGGTTGAGGTTCTTGTTACCTATCTTCGACAAATATGAGCCGATTTTGATGATTTTTGTTTTATTGAATAGCTTATACTTCAAAGATGCTATGATAAAAGTTTGCAAAATAAAAATTACCCCTAAGGGTAAGAAAATAGGGGATGAAATCGGTGTTCAGCAGTTAGATTAGGATTTATCACTAAAATAGATGAAATAAGTAAATTTTATAAAAAAAAATAAAACCGACTTCAAAACACTAAAATGCTAAAAATAATCCTAACACTTAAGTACCTAATCACTTAATTTTGGAGTCGGTGCCAGCCGATGAGAGATTCAATATTTTTGTTTGCACCGACTCCAAAATTAAGTGATTAGGTACTTAAGTGTTAGGATTATTTTTAGCATTTTAGTGTTTTGAAGTCGGTTTTATTTTTTCATAATAATTTATTTCTACCCTTTGTGTGTGAGTCCGACTCGCACTTGACCGGTGATTTTTTATTATTCCCATCTTCTGTTTAAAAAAAACTCGTGGACGATTAGTCGATTAAATTGCACCGAATGTGCACTGCAGACTGATCTCTGATGAATGACAGCGCACCTAGCGATTTGATATTTCCGAGTAGGCGAAAACTCAAACTCAAGCGTTTATTTGCCAAGAACACAGTAAATAAAGATATCATTTAAAAGTAAGTAGCGCATGTGTTCAGTCTGCTCGCAGACGTGCAAAAATTCAATTACATAAGTAAATTTTATTTTTAAAAAAAACCGACTTCAAAATTACAAACAAAAACAAACAAACAAAAACATTGAATCTCTCATCGGCTGGCACCGACTCCAAAAGTAACTGATTAGGTACTTAAGTGTTAGGATTATTTTTGCATTTTAGTGTTTTGAAGTCAGTTTTTTTTTTTTATAAAATTTACTTATTTCATCTATTTTTTGTGATAAATCCTAATCTAACTGCTGAACACCGATTTCATCCCCTATTTTCCTGCCCTTAGGGGTGATTTTTATTTTGCAAACTTTTATCATAGCATCTTTGAAGTATAAGCTATTCAATAAAACAAAAATCATCAAAATCGGCTCATATTTGTCGAAGATAGGTAACAAGAACCACAACCAAAATATTATCTGGGTATATATTTGTTGATTTCCTCAAAAAGTTCTAAATCAATTTCGATAAAATTTATATGGGACCACCTCTGAAGTATGATCTACCAAACAAAAAAAGAATCCTTAAAATCGATTCATAATTGGCGGAGTAATCGCGTAACAAATATACAAAAAAAAAACATACAGTCGAATTGAGAACCTCCTCCTTTTTTGAAGTCGGTTGATAATTGGCGGAGTAATCGCGTAACATACGTACAAAAAAAAAACTCGAATTGAGAACCTCCTCCTTTTTTGAAGTCGGTTGAAAATTACTCATGTCAATTAAATTACATTAGTAAAATTGATGTTCACATTTTATTTCGAAAATACAAAGAATAAATATAATTAGGTACGTTAAAGTCGTCTTTTTACATTGTTCTCTAGATTCTAAAATTAGGCACTATCTTGCAAAGTAACCCTGTATATGCTACACAACAGACAACACACTAATTATAAGTATATAAAGTGAGGTATCACCGTCCTTTTTTTTTAATTTATTAATTAGGTAGGTTCTCTAACAGTTACAACACTATAGGTAGGTAAGTACGATATTTTATTTATTTATTTTATTTTATTCAGAAAACAATACAGTATCAATAACTTTACTAATAACTAAAAAAACTACCTACCATTTACATGTTTCCGCATATAATGTCCAGAAAAGATTCAAACTTGTTTAATAATAATAAATTAACTAATTAGAATTTACATTAATAAAATTAAAATAGCAAAATTAACTAAGACAAATTAAACTGTTTTACTGAATGAATGCACATCAAACCAGTCTCGAATAGGTTAATTACTTTTTATTCTATTAAAATTTGAATTACTTAAATAGATCAAGCTCGGAATTGTCAGCCATGGTGTTAAAAATGTTAGCAGACCGATATTAATGATTAAAAGAATAATACTTAATAAGTTCCAACATGTCTTTTATAACTAAGTGCTTAATTAATTATAGGGAAACACATCATGCTTCTTATTTAATTGACTCAGTTACCCGTTAAAGAAAATTGTCTGGGTTATCAGTACTGACAATGAATGATAGAATAACAATATTCATGACGGATTTGGCGAAACTATAGGGTTCCCTATCCTACTACGGAAAAAACTAAACGAGTGGAAATCGAAAGAGGGTTTCCCCTCGCGTACCACTAGTATGCGAAGTCAGGCGCAGTCGATATTTCACGCACAGTGACGCACATCAGTCGGTGTTCGGTCGCCGTTCACTCACGTTCGCCCGAATCGTTCGATTGACGTAATCTGACACGGTAGAATTTTCAGAATAAATAGCTTTATCTGTTTCGCGCACATCATTAGGTGGAAAACAAAACATAGTATTTAAATGTCTTTGAGTAAATGTCAATTCATCTGAGTCGTTTCTTATCCTTTGACAATAACTACTCAAACGTTTAGCATAACCTGTCATAAAAATATTTTGTACATAAATATACTTAAAATGCCTGGTTGTGCAATATTAGGATGTAGGAACAACAGCAGCAACCAAAATTTATCCAATGGTGGCATAACATATCATCGGTAAGTAATATATATTTACATGTATTCACACGACGTTGAGTATAATAGGAACATTTGACAAAACCATCTACATTACAAAAATACAATCTAAAACTGATCTACTGTTGTTAATAATACGGTCTAATTTTGATTGCTACTTATTTCCACACGCTGTATGATTAGGGATGTTCCGAGATCAAGTTAAGCTATCGACTAGTTTACAGTGCAGTAACATAACATATTGAGAACTACTGAATTGAGACAATATCTTTATTGAGGAGGGCATAGAAAGAATTGCTTACTTTTTACAAGCTTCACTACTGACTTATTACATGAAATTATAAAATGTAAAAATTTTAGACCGTAAAATGCATGTCGATGTAACAAGCTTTTCTACTGAGAAATTTTGGTTGGAAAAAGTGTAAGATTTGGTATAAATAATTTCTGATACCAAAACTTTTTACTACGTTAGCTTCAGTATCATAATGGCTGTGATGTTTAGTTTAATTAAAACGTTTTGAACCAACCTCTGAAACAAAAAAAACCAGATAAATTGTAACTTTATGATTATACCTACTTTATAAATGTATTATTATTTAAGATTTCCCAAAGACCCGAAAATAAAAGAAAAATGGATGAAAGCAACGGGAAAGCAAAATTGGTTTCCTAGAAAATCAAGCACCATTTGCTCAGAACATTTTCAAGAGGAAGATTTTTTGATAAAAAAAAGCGGTAATAGATACATAGTCGATTCAGCTGTACCGAGCCTAAAAATTTTAAACTTTCAGGTAATCATACAAGAATTTATAGTAGTTAAACATTTGTAATTCCTTATAAAAAATATCGATACCGTAAGATGAGTATCGTATGTATGACTTTATGATATTTTATTAGTGCATCTTTTTGTTTTATTATTTGTTGTAAGGTAGTTTAAGTGAAGGTTTGCAATTTACACTGACGATGTTTTCTTTACAATAATATTTTGTTATTGCAGCTCAAGTCGCAAAATAAGCCCACAACAAACTCAAATACAACGTCAATTCAAACACAACTTAAGTATGAACTAGAACCCGATGCTACTACAAATGTATTTTCATCTGAACAAATACTGCAAGACGATGAACCATGCATAAGTTCACCAGCATTGACATCCCAAGAAAAAAAATTACATCGCATAATACAATGGAAAGACATAACGATAAAGTCACAGAATTTAAAAATTAAAAGATTGAGATCACAAAATCGACGATTAATGAAAAAAATGACTAAAATTGAAGACTGTCTAAAAACTTTAGGACAGAAGTACTCGATGAAAAAGAAGACTAACCCACTTGTGACACACTAATGCTAAGGTAAAAATAAATTAAGTTTACTTACAATAAAAGATAGAATCGTATAGTGTAAAAAATTACAAGTGAATCTTTAGGGATTTCAGAGTTGAGTCTAGTAATTGTTGTGACAAAAACATGTGCTTTAGATGTTTTTAAAAACTTGTTAATTAAAAAATATATTAATGTGGGCATTAAATAACGATCTTGGTGGTGCAATGATCAAAATTAGGGATGCTCATTACTCCAAGGTTCCGGATTTAAATCCTAGTGAATCTTAATATACAATTAAGTGAGTTTACTAAACTATCAAGCTGTAGGTATCATCAACTCTAATTAAAATTTTGACTAGTTTTTTTTTTTAGTTTATTTAATACAGGATGTATTTTTAATGAACATATATATTATTGTAAAATAGCTTAGTTTAGGCCTATTTTACAGAAATAAAATGGGTTTTATTCATTATTCATGTTACTAAACTTGATTCTGAATAGTCCCCTAAACTTTGGCAAGTACTTTATAACATCGCTTCACACATGGTTTGTAAATAAATAAATTGAAATCTCTACAGAACTTCGAAGTTTTTGTCTTATCCTTTATTTCGAGATATTTGCCTAAAACTCATGGTACTAAAATTAGAACATCATAAATTAGGTGATATTGATTTTTACTAATATTATATGCTATTAGAACTTTTTAGAAGATTAGGGTGAAGAAAGCCCTCTTTAAAAAGTGGCAAGCGTCCAGATCTTCTGAAGACCACGACGCGTACAAGGGTGCAAAACGCGCTGCTAAGGGAGCTGTAGCCAGAGCCAGGCGAGACCACTTTCATAGGCTCTATGACAAGTTGGAATCGTCTGAGGGGCAGAAGCTAATCTATAAGTTGGCGCGCTCCAGGGTCAAAGCGTGTGTGTGGACATCCTAACCTACCTTTACAACCGCATACTCTTAAGCGGGCTGATTCCAAACCAATGGAGAATGAGTATTATTACTCCGGTCTTCAAAGGCAAGGGATCAGTGCAAGAGTGCGGCAACTACCGCGGTATAAAGGTCATGTCCCACACCATGAAGCTCCTTGAGCGGATTGTGGACTCCCGGATTCGACAGGAGTGTGATGTCTCGGAGTGTCAATATGGGTTTCGTCCTGGCAACGGTACTATGGACCCTGTTTTCACCCTAAGGACCGTCATGGAGAGATACAGGACGAAGAACACGCCTCTGCACTTGCTCTTTCTTGATCTGCAGAAGGCCTTCGACTGTGTCCCTCGAGTGGTGATCTGGTGGGCACTGAGATCCAAAGGGGTCCCCGAGGCATATATTGACATTATTCGAGACATGTACCGCAGCTCCGATTCTGTGGTTCGGACCGCTGTTGGCGACACCAAACCGGTTCCCCATCACCGTCGGAGTACACCAGGGCTCCGTCCTCAGCCCGTTTCTGTTCAGTGTGATATTAGACGTTGTGTCAGACAGCATCAGAGACTCACATGAGCAGCCACCATGGCTGCTGATGTATGCTGACGATATCGCACTGGTGGACGCGGACAGGGGCCGGCTGGTGAGACGGGTGAACGAGTGGAAGCAGTCGCTTGAGAGCGGTGGTCTGAAACTCAATAGGCGAAGACCGAGTACCTGGCCTGTAACTCTACAGATCCAACGCCCGTTCGCATAGGCGGAGACAAGGTCGAGCGCAAGGACCAGTTCAAATACTTTGAATCTGTACTTCACGCGTCGGGAGACATCGATTGCGACGTCAAAGCACGCATTGCTGCTGCGTGGGCCAAATGGCGAGAGGTGACTGGTGTCATTTGTGACCCCAGAATGCCGGTTAAGCTTAAAGGACAGATTTATAAATCCATCATTAGGCCTGTCCTTTTATATGGCGGCGAAGCATGGCCGCTACTTGAGCGACACAAGCAGGAGCTGCGTGTCATGGAGATGAATATGCTGCGGTGGATATGCGGAGTCACGCGAAAGGACCGCGTGAGGAACCCGCGCATCCGCGGTAGCCTTCGTGTCCGTGATATTGCAGACAAACTGCAGGAGAGTCGCCTATGCTGATACGGCCATGTTTTGCGGAAACCGGCAAGCTACGTAGGAAACAAATGTCTGGCCATGCCGCCACCGCCAGGTCCTGGCAAAAGGGGTAGACCCAAGAAATGCTGGCTTGACGTTGTGAGGGCTGACATGCGTGCCAATGATCTCACAACTAGAGACGCTCAAGACCGTGCAAAGTGGAGGAGTAAATCAAGGAAAGCGGACCCTGGGCTCCAAAGCAATAGCTTTGGACGCAACCGGGATTGACCGTATAGATGAAAAAGAAGATATGCTATTAGAAATAAATAACATAATAGTCTTAATAGCCATTTATTCAGTCTAAAGGTCCTCTTCCGGGCACTTATGCCTGTCGCAAAAATATAGCTTTGCCATAACATCGCTTCAGGACTACATAGCGGCTGGTGATAAGAAGAAACAGCGTAACAACACTAACAACCTCAATCTCCTTTGTCAGCCTTTTTAACTAACAAACATTACTGAATGGCGAAAACGCAAAACATCTGCCTGCCGATAACAAATAATGCTTGTAATGAGGCAAATTTTTGGGAGTGGCCCAACTGACATTTCACAAGCCTATATTTTTACAAAACTTAAAATAATGATACGCATTTGTAAGTATTAATATTATTTACAAAAGCGTCACAAAAATGCATTGTCAAGTATCGATATTTTTTTTTGTGCATGTATACCCTATCCCTAATTCAATAGCGGGGCTACCAGTAAGTAACGTTGTAGTTTAATAATTGATAGCGAGCAAATTTAATTTATGTACCTACTAGTAGTAACAGGAAAAAAAAAATGGGACGTTTAAAAGTTCTTAATTCAAGCCAAAAACTTACCAAAACAGAAGTGCTTATTTTAGGCCTATTTACAGAATTAAATTGATTTTACTTATTTTACTAACGTAACGTAAATATATTAATAATGAGAATTGAGATAAACAAAAACGAGTTTTTAGTTCAGTTATTGTACCTAGGTATAATTAATTGATTTAAACAAAGTAAGCTTGTAGGTAACAAGTTATGCATCTTTCGTGATAGCTAAAATTTGGTTTAGTCCTAATAAAAATGCGTGTTATTATTTAGTTATATACAATATTTTCCCATGAAACAAAAATAAGCCCTAATAATGCAAATCTTTTTATCGGTTTTTTGTTTTGTGACGAAAAAATTTAAAAACATAACTACCAATCTGCCATCTAGTAGTTGAGGCTGACAGCGCTTCGCCGTAAATACCTCCATCTGTCGTACGATTTCAAATTAAAGTTCTCATTCAGACATGTGCTTTCTTATTATTTTTAAATGCAAGTAATTAATTGATTATTTAGCGTTGTAAAATCTTTGTAGAAAAAACGTCATTAAGGTATTTTCTAAATAGTATTTTATAAAGTAATTTTTAAATATTATTATAAAAAGGGAGTTTTAATTTTTTTATGGCAACAAAAAAGTCCAAAATGGCGTCACAAATTCTTCTCCCGACTACTGTCAAACGGTTGTTGACTCTTGCTTGTGGGTGTATCTCTTTCTTTCGTCAAATTAAATAATTATTAGAAAATAAGATAAACCCATCAAATCAATCTATGTCGTGAGTAGTGACTAAAAGTGTTGTTTTTCCTTTGATTTATGTGTTTTAGAAAGTATTCTTCTTAATATGGGCTACGGAAATACAGTTCAAAGACACATTGATTCGTATAATTGTTTTTAATTCGATATCCTGTTTGGATACCGTGTTGCGGTGGTTTCGATCGGTTTTTCCACAATATCCTGTGATTATAGACTTCGGTTTGTGCAATACAGTTGTGTGGTATTCTCAGTTTTTCTATTTTATGTTGTGACGTGTGATGAAAAAGTTAACATGGATTTAGTTCGGTGTGGTCCCTGCCCCCTGCATTGAAGGTAGGTATGTTTATAAATAAAAATCTATTTCAGTATGTAAACAAAAGTCGGTAGTATTTATTGGGAACCATCAGAGTGGCTACTGTATTTCAAAAATACTTTTACGTAATTATTACTCTTTTTTCGGTTTTACCGATTTCTTGTAAACAATAACTGCAATAGAACTTAAAATAAATTGTATTATTGTGGTTTACAGTAACAAATAAGATTTCGTGTAGAAGATTATCTGTTATAATTGTGTTGAACTGTCAAACAAATAATAAACCTTTGTATTTGAAACATGTTTTTCATGTTTTATTTATATTCACATAATAATTATAAAATAAAAGGAATGAATAAATTTTGTATGTTGACATAGGTACTTAATATCTACTATTACTACTACTATTTTTTAGATATTTACAAGCAATTGCAGTAATTAGTAATAAAAATTTGCAATTTATATGTTTTCCCAAATCTGGTCTGAATGTCAAATTTTGATTATAATTCATTTAGACAAAGAATATAATAATATAATTATAAGATTTACAGCAAAAGTCAAAAGTCAAAAATCATGTATTCAGTTTAGGACAGAAAACTGCCACTTATGAACATCAATAATAACATTATTGGCCCATACGGGGCAGAACATGTCTTCTTATTTATTTATTTTTTACTAGAAAGAGTACTACCTAAGTCATCAACTATCTCACCAGTAAAAATTTGATCAGAGTGTGTGACTCACAAGCTATAGAAGCCATGAAAAAACTATTATAATAAATAAATAAATTGTTTCCAGAGTCACACCAATTTAAAAACCCCAAAAGCTTGTGATCTGGTGACTAGATAGCGGATAAACAAACTTAAATACTTTTATAAAAAAATAAATAAAATAAAATAAAAATTGTTTATTTTCAGACAATACAAGTCCATACAGATTTAAAGTTACATAACATGATACTCTTAAAACTATGTTAATGTTGATTCTGACGAGCCCAGTACCCACTAGTCCGACCAAAACTGAGCAACAGCAGACAAGATGAACCCAGCGAGCCCCGAGGCTCACCCAGCTACGCGCAATACGTGCAGCTATATAAATACTTTTATAAGCATCCATGTCTTACTAGCAATGCCTGTGCTCATCACACAAACATTTGCCTCTTGCGGGATTCAAACCCGCAACCGCTGGCTTTGTAGTCCGGAGGGCGAACCTCTAGACCAGACGGTTGTCAACGAAATTGAATTAGAACATTCTTCTAGGGTACCAATATGCAAATACTTTCTCTAATAACTACAAATCGAAACACAGTACAACTGTTTAACTAGAAAGAAACCATTAATTATCGTGTTAGATCTAGATTTTCACTCGTTCCACTGAACTCAATTTACTTGATTTGGAAGATAATTAGGATCTATATGCTAGGCACAGCAAGTGAGTCAAACAGCAAAGTCACCAGTCAGACGGGAAGTCATCGAATGGACGAGTATATTATTATGCATCCCTTATGTAAACAGTTTAATATTATATAAATAAAACAAAGTCAGTTAGTTATACCATTTATAAGTCAAGAATGGTGGACCCATTTTTATGATTTTTGATTTGTTGAATTTGTCTTTGCCCAGAATAGTGTGGGAAAATTCACAAAAAAGAATAATAATAAGAGGCGGTATGACCTTCACCGGGACAGCTAGTATTATATCTTAACCCATTAACATCCAAGCGGTCTCATGAGACCGCATAACAATAGAAATTCTATTGTGTCTCATTTACGTATGCTTGATCAGTCTTTACAAAACCATAGTAAAACTAAAGTCCATGCGAACGAAGTCACAGGCAAAAGCTAGAGCTACATGAGTATGAGTATGAGTATGAGAATGGACTCCCTTTTCCGCACTTAGACTCAAATTCGGTCCTTTGTGCGTAGGGGTATGATGGTTACGGATATAACCAGCCTAGCTCCGCCCAGAAGCGCAGAAGTTTCCTGGGTTTTTCACAGGCTTCGCGGAGCGACCTTGGGTTGTCAAGGATTTCATTACGTTGTGACGCAACCGCCTCACATTCCAGGACTACGTGGTTGGCAGTTTCGTCTGTAGTGAGACATTCCCTACAGAGAGGGCTGTCTGTGTTACCTATAGTGTAGAGGTGTTTGTTTAGGAGACAGTGACCGGTCACTGTGCCCACGATTATTCGCAGGTTTTGTCTTTCGAGGCTGAGTATACGTCGAGTCAATCTGGGCGTGACCTCTGGAAGAGTTAGCTTTGATTGCCTGCATGCAGTACTCAGTGCCCAACGTTTGTTTTGTTGTGATAGTGTGCGGTTTCTGATCCAGGTGCGCAGTTGGGAGTATGGTAGAGGGAGAATTGGGAGTGGCCCTTTAGTGACCATGTCCGAACCTCTCCTCGCCAACTCATCTGCGGCGTGCCTAAGGATTTACTATGACCTTTTATCCACTGCAGTGTTACCTTGTTGGCTGTAGCAATCTTTTGCAGGGATAGGTAGCATTCGTAAACGAGTTTTGAGTTGCTGGTGTAGCTGTCAAGGGCTTTTAACACTGCCATGCTGTCAGAGAGTATCCGAATGTTAAGGTCGGTAATTTCTCGTCTGGCTATGGCGTTGGCAGCTTCGTTGATAGCTACACATTCGCATTGGAAGATGGAGCTTTGTGGGCCTAGTGTCATGCTTATGTTAATGTTGAGATCTAAAGAGTGTACTCCTGCGCCTGTGCCCTTCTCAGTTTTCGAGCCGTCAGTGTAAACACGGACTTCCGCGATGCCTGAGTGGTCCTTCTCAGTCTCAAATGGTTGTATCTTGTATAGTTTTTGTGTTAAAAATTTGCTAGGAGTCCTGTCGGTTGGTGCCATCAATAGCGGCTGGTCCGTTATTGCTTGGCTCAGGATAGATGTATGGTGGCTCCTGCAATTGCCCCATAGGCCTAGGTTTTGCAGCCTGATTGCACTCATCGCCGCTTCCTGCTGAATTAGAAGGTCGAGTGGGCGCAGATCAAGCAGTATCTCCAGGGCGTCTGTGAGTGTACTTTTCATGCAGCCTGTGATTGCAGAGCAAGCCAGTCTTTGAAATCGTTGTAATTTGGTTTTTGTTGTTGTTAGTGTTGTTCTTGTCCATCATACGAGAGCTCCGTAAGTTAGTGTTGGTCTGATTACCGTTGTGTAGAGCCATCTAATGATTTTCGGGGAGAGGCCCCATGTTTTACCTAACATTTAGCTAACCTAACATAGCTAGAGCTACATAAATATACTAATAATATTTATTCACATTTAAACATTTCTGCCAACTGCACAGGTACATCTAACGGTAAGAAGCTTAAGTGACAGTCATCTTGCATCTCTCGGGATCCATAATTTTTCCGGGATAAAAAGTATTCTGTCTTTTATTCCTGACTAATATCTATTTCTGTGCCAAATATTATCTAGATCCGTTCAGCCTTTGTGGCGTGATTGAGATTTCGATGTTGGTCCCATAGCTGCATAGATAACCCCTTAAAGTTTTATTTCACCTTTTCGTTACACTCTGTATATATATAGATATACCTACATGTGTTGTTGATGATTTGCGTGTCTGATAGAGCCGAACTATCATTTGTACAGCGACTATGTATTTAACCAAAGGGCTTATCTACGCACACATTAATTGAGGGCAATTAGCCCCGCGTAGATTAAAGAAAGCATTCTAACTAAGCTGCGTCATCGGTTTAAATAGGGATAGCCAGCCAGCCATATTGTTTGCAGCAAAATATACCTTTTAAGGCGAGTTAGTCGTCAAACTAGCATGTGGTTTCAAAAGCTTACTACTTTAACTCAAATTGACAGTTTTTTTTTATAACTCTTTGGGGGTGGTGAGGGGAATAGGGTGTAAAGTTCCTTATCCCCCATTGAAAAGGGAGGATCCTCCGACCAGACGGGTGTTGTGTCTGGTGGGCAACTGCCCGACGGTTGTTTGTCGGGTTCTTGTATATATGGTTCAATCGCTTCGATAACTTTAATATCGCGATGTAGGATACGTCAGCTTTATATGTAGCGAGATAGATGTCGCTACATCACTCCCCTCCGAGACCGGAGGTCGATAGCAGGTTGAGTCGTCCATACATGTTGTGTTGCTTGCCGGGCCAGTGGAATGTTCCAGTGAGTCGGAACCAGGTACCGCATAGTTCACGGTGAGTCGGAACTGTCTGCGGTAATGCCCCACTGAGTCGGGTTGATGCTGCAAATGCTCCAGTGAGTCGGAGTGGTGCAGTGCTGCGTAGTGGCTGGCTGCTGCGTCGACCAGGAGAGAAGTGCGTCTCTGCTTGCTGACCGGCCGAAGTGCAGTGTGCTGTGCCAAGGTCGCTGAGAAGGCTGTGGGTGATGACCAGGAATGCGCGTCCGCTGCATGCTGGTGGTCAGGATACCCGTAGTAGCCGTGGATGCTGGCTGTCTGTAGGACTCGCTGCTCGAAAGCTTGAGGAAGTGATGATGACGTCACGATGACGTACCTTTGCGAAGGCTGCGCTAACGTTCATGCTCGGGGTCACCAGTTTGGGGGGTGATGAGAGGAATAGGGTGTAAAGTTCCTCATCCCCCATTGAAAAGGGAGGATCCTCCGACCAGACGGGTGTTGTGTCTGGTGGGCTACTGCCCGACGGTTGTTTGTCGGGTTCTTGTATATATGGTTCAATCGCTCCGATAACTTTAATATCGCGATGTAGGATACGTCAGTTTTATATGTAGCGAGATAGATGTCGCTACAACCCAAACAAAATTTTAAGCATAGCAATTGGTTCTAGTAGCTCTAGTTCTAATACTAGTCTAAAGAAAAAATAGAAATAATTGAAATAAACAAACAAAAAAGATGTTGATCCTCTTTTTTCTTTTTAACTGCTTGACTATTAAATTTCGTTTATATTCGCCGATTGATATGCCAACATGATACTCTTAGCTTTAAACTGAGCATAGGGATTTTTGATCGAACAAATGCGAAAAAAAAGACAAAGTAAACTAACAGAAATATAGTTTTATCGACTTTTTATGTATTTTTATCACAATAACTCTAAAAATAATTAATTTACTACGGATTTTTGTTTTAAATTAAGCATATTTACAATCAAAAGAATATGTCGTACTTACCTTTGTTCTTTATTTGTTCAGAATTTGCAATTTTATTGACAATCTAATCAGGTAATTCGCCAAAAAACATTATGAAAACTCACTCTAAATTCTAATTTTACGATGCACAAGTGCGCGCTCTTTAGTAACGGCGCAATTTTGTTAAATGGCTCTTAAGTAGATTTGAGGAAAAATTAAAAACAAAATATAAAAACAACATTATATTTTTATTAAAAAAAAACAAAAAAGAATTTTCGCCCAACGTGGGGCTCGAACCCACGACCCTGAGATTAAGAGTCTCATGCTCTACCGACTGAGCTAGCCGGGCTGTGAGCAGGAAGTCGAAATTACGCGTCATAAACAACTCGGTCCGTGTCATAAGCTTTTCAAACATGTTTTCATATTTTCATTTTGAACCTTAATGCATTGAATTAAGATCTTACATTATTCCAAAGTTTTACCGTACGTAGTTTTTTTACCCGACTACAAAAAAGGAGTGATTAGGCCTTCAAAAGAGTCTTAACTGCCGCAGTCAGAGATGCAAATGAACAAATGTTTATTAGCATTTCTGTTAATTCAATAATTGACTTTATTCTTATCGATTTTAGTATCACAGGTTTTTCTTAAATAACCAGTAAAGCTAAGTGACGTCTATAAGTGCGGTAATAAGAACGACGACAGCGCAGAGTAACAAATTACATAATTTGTATAAATTTTCTAGCTATTAAAATAATCTAAGCTAAGAAAATAGTTTCCTAAAAAAATCTAATTAGTCCGTCAGTTGGATTAACAGAAAATATTGGACACGTGTTTTTTCTTTTCTGAATCAAACAAAAAATGATGAAGATATAGCTCGTTAAAGTTGCGCGTAACGTCACGCCTTGCGACACTTTTTAGCAAGACGTGACGTCACGTGCTCACTTTGATGCGCTTTGTCTTCGTCATTTTTTGTTTGATTGACAAAAGACAAAATATGGGTCCAATATTTTTTGATAATCTAACTGACGGACTAAATAGAATAATAATTTTTTGACCCAGGAAACTAGCCCATTGTCCGTGGATGCATGCCGCTTCCAACCGGCCACTTTAGAAGAAAATGGGGGAGAGGCCTGTATCACAGTAAATAGTTTAGATAAGCAGTAGGTACCGAAACTGAGCCTATTTGTTGACATAAATACCTACACTCCATCCAATGGGTCGTTAGGGCTGGCCTTTTAATTATTGTAAATTGAAATAGTTTTTTGTTTAGTAAGCCTATAGATAGAGATAATCGCAAAACGTGAGAAGTGACAACTGACTACTCGTCCCGGGTCTGCAGTACTCGGCGACTGACAGCACTGCGACGACCGCTTAGGGCTCATGTTGAGGTGTGCGTCTGTGTGCGTACGTCATTTCGAACGTTTATAGATAGTGACTGTACTGTATAGAATATATACAAAACATCTCTGTTTAGCCTAATGGTCGAATGGTAGAGAATGCCACATGGCGTTAAGCCCACCTTTTGTACGATTTTATTCTTAATATTTGCCTACTTAGAGGTGAAAACTATAGGCTTATTAAATATCTGTAGTCGTAATTTTTTTTTATTATTAAATTTACAAGCTGTTTGTTTTCCATTAAAAAAATTAAAATAAAAATAAAAAATAAAGCAAAGTTTAAATAAATAAATATATATGTATACTATAGATAGATAGATACTCTTTATTGTACACCACACAAAAGAAACAAATCACAGGAAAATAAATACATTAGGAATAGCACAATTTAGGCGGTCTTATCGCTACTATACTGTGTCTATGTTTAGCATAGACGTCCTATGGCTGAAATGATGATCATGATCTCTCTTAATCATATTCATTTAATCACTTCATAATGTAACAGCAGTACCAAAATATACATTGGCGACAAAGATGGTAAACACCTCCATAAGGTATTCTTGAACTTAATTATTTAATCAAATCAAAGTTATAATAATATTACTTATCATCATTCCAATTCAACTTATTTAACAATATTAAATTCAAATTAAATTATTTTAAGGTAAATGTCACACGCTTTCTCGCTATCTCGTTTGACGTCCTTTAGCTGAAATGATGATGATGATGATGATCTATCTATCTCGCGTAAAGCTGGTCTCGTTTTTCTCGAAAGTGGCGATACCATGCGTTTCTCCCGTTTCTACCGCTTTGGCATTGCTATCACGCTTGCTGCGCGTACGCATCGAAAGCGATCCGTGGGCAGCATACGGGCATGACATTCATTAGTCAGTTGACATCTGTTTGGTTTTGTATTTGGTGATGGTGATGGTTTAATGACAAAGTTATTCCGCTAGGCTGACAATAGTGAATACTTCAAAGTAAAAATATTAATTCTTATTTAAAGGATTACTTCGTTGTCCGTCTGTCTGTCTATCAAGTTTTTTTTTTTTTCAGAGATACCTAATTGAAATTAATATCAAACATCAGCCCGCCTAGCATGTCTACCAAAACACGATATGATATCATATAATATAGCGAAATATCGATACCAACTTTAAAAATATGATAGATATAGCCGCCATTTTGAATCGCCGCCACAGTTTTTATCGAGACAGCGATCTTAATATGTGACGGCGATTTAACATCATATCGTGTTTTTGTGCTCATGCTAGGCAGGCAGGTATTAGATACCTAGCCTCCGATTCAAAACCCTTCGATTACGAATTGACAACAGGTAAATCACGTGCTACTAAATGTAAAATCATACAGTGTCACGTGGTTTTCCGGTCGACATATTCCTGTCGAACAGTTCCGAATCAAATGCCTGGAGCTGTACCTCTTATAGCTGTAAAAAATAACTTCTAAGACGCTTAAGATAACGCAATCAAAAAATAAGGCTGATTATGCCGCATATTTTGACACCCGCAAGAGAATTAAAACCTACAGGGTACATGCCTACATGGTACATTCCGTTTCGTTGACCTAGAATCATGAAATTTGGCTAAGAGCAATGTCTTATAGGCAGGCAGAAACCCGTGTAGCTAATATAATAAAACAATTCTAAGGGTCAGTTTGTCACTTTTTTGACCGCTAATTGTATGGATTATCTGTCAAAACAGATAGGTTATTCAAAACTTATCAGCAAGTAGTGAGTAGCGAGGCCGCCGATTGCGCTGTCGCGCTGTGTGGCCGGTCCCGTACTTGTTCGTACGTTTCTTTTCTCCTGGCGTCAAGTGAGACATCCACTCTCTAAAAAAATGTTGCTCTTAACAAAATTGTGACTGTTGACTGTTGTGACCAAAGTATCTTGACTCCATACGAGCCTGTCAAGGCCATAGATACATCGATTTGATTGATTTTACTATTATGCATATAGCATAACTAAGATCTTATTAAATGTAAAGGACCATGTGTCTCCGAAACACGTCAGTGATTTTTCACGTACATTTAGTATGAACTGATAAGTCCTATCAACTCTCGCTCATACAAAAACAGTATAGCCACAGATTAAATATAAATTTGCGGATTTTTGTGAACCAAATTAAATTTCATGTTTTCTACTCCATGCTCAGTCAGACAGACCGGACGGACGGACGACAGACAAACTTAGCAAGTAACTTCAATTTATATGTAGTGATTATGTCGTATTCGATTTCGACCGCAGTATGTGGTTTGTTGCTTGATGTGAGATGATATCATATTACTCTCTTCATTGGAATAAGTGAGGAGTTTCTAAACTAAATGTACCTATCTATCTATTTGTCGTGTGAGGGTCGGGATGGCCGTAAACGATACACTTCCCTACCGCCAACAGGAAAGGTTTAAGAGGCGACTAATTCCTGTAGCACGAGACGGGAAGCAGTATTGGCAATCTCGCCTGGTGATAAGTCATTAGGAGAGGCCTTTGTTCAGCAGTGGACGTCCTATGGCTGAAATGATGATGATGATGATGTTCTAACGTTATTATTTTAATGATGAACTCAGAAAACAGTATTATTTCAACAGTATAATTTGACGACCTCTGTAGCTGAGAGGCAAGCATATTATCGGACTTGGTGTCGCAATCTCTGAGGCGGGACCTCAGACCGGCGGGTTCGATTAGCGGTCGGTCAATGTAGGTACTTTTCTATATTGTCTCGAGTCTAGGTGTTGTGGTACCGTCGTTGTTTCTGATCTGTAACACAAGTGCTTTGGCTACTTACCAAAGGATCTGAATCTGAGCAATGTATGTGATGTTGTCCAACTTTGTTTTAGTTTTACGCTGATAGCACTGTTTAGGTAAGTACTCTTTAGAATTCATTTTGGTCCCTGATGCAATTTTATACCAAAGAAATCTCATAATTCGCATATTATTGTTTGTCGTCGTTGCCACAATGCCTGAAGAGCAAGGTATTCGACCTGGCGTCCTACCAGTGATGACCTACGGAGCCGAAACGTGCAACATGAGGGTAAAGCTGGCCCACCGACTTCACGTCACTTAGCGAGCTATGGAAAGGTCGATGCTTGGAATTTCGTTACGAGATAAAATCCGGCAGAAGAAGATCAAAGTATTGGACATATTCTAAAATGTAGCAAACAAAAGTGGCAGTGGGCCGGCCGGGTTAGGTTAGGTTAGGTTACGGTTAGTTTAGTTATTAGTTTGCCCTTAGGCACGCCTAAATTTTTTTTTGTTTGCTTCTTTGCATGCATATATTATATTAAATTGTTTTAAACTTTTTTGCGTTTTAATTTAATGCGAATTACTATTTAGTAATTGTAAGTAGTAGGGATTACAAATTGTTACGCCTTATGACACATTTGGCAAGTTACAATATGGCGATAAAAAGTTAGGCGAAGTGAAATTAGGACTAAACACAATTAGGAAAATTGAAATTGTGCGAAAAAAAATTAGGCCTGTTTGTGTGCCATTGCCAATTAGAAGAACAAAAAATTTGGCGACGCAATATATACCCGGGCCGGCCACATCTGTCGCAGTGCAGCAATGGTGGAGTAAACGGGTTCTCAAGTCAAGGCCACGCCTTAGCAAACGTAGTGTCGGACGTCCCCCAGCTCGATGGACCGACGATTAGGCTTGGGCACTGATTAGTGATATATTGATGATGATGATGATGATAGATGATAGTGAATTGTTGTTTTTTCTTGTTATTTATGATGGAACAATTGATTTATAGTTTCTCATCAAGTCATGGAATGGGTGGCTTACACCCTAGATATTGTAATAAAAATCCATATTTCAAGTGAGTGAAAGCACCGCTCACGTCACCGATGAGTCAGGGCGACCTCCGAAGCCAGGCGGCCATGCAACCAAGGGTCGTAACGTGACATTTATACAACTCAAATGTAGGAAATATACTTACACGTTATTTAAATATTACTTGAGCGGTGGTATACAGAATGTCCCTTAAATCAGGGATACCTTTGTAACCTTTATTGTAAAGGTACCTACATCATAGGGAACAACTATAGTTGCCTAAGACGTAGGCACGAATATTAAGGTACAGACAACTGCTCGTCAACCTACCACAAAACGTAAATTTTTCTTAATTCTTAATCTTTACGTGACTAAAGTTGAAAATCGGTAAATGACCTTTAAATTTTCGGGTAGGTTGACCTATCGTTGACTGTACGCACAATGAGAGGCTAAAATAGCACTTTTGAGGTTTGCGTCCATTCCGATTTCAATATCAGATTAATTTGATTGTGGATTGCCGCAGACGAACAGTGTTTAAACAATATTTATTTCAGCAACTTGGTAGATATATAAAAACGAAGCCTTATTAATAATATCAAGGATAATATTTTCACTTTAAAAAAATTTCAACTGCCTCTGGTAGGATTCGTACCCACGACCTTTTACTTGTCGGGACACTGCGCTCTTATCAACTGAGCTAAGAAGGGCATAGTCATGTTGGCGAATTTCTTATTGTGTTTATGTTAGTATGCCATCGTGCTTATTGTGATAAAGTATAAATAAACCTTATAACTATAAATGTCGTTTCAGTTTGTCTTACTCTAAAGCAGGCCTGCTTTTGAGATGCCCTGTTTGTTGGTACTATCTTAATGAATTAAAAACGAGCATTCAAAATTCAGGTCTGCTATTAGAGTTCATAGTAAGGGGTGCGCAGTCTCAGCTTTAGATGGTAAACTATGCCCTTAATGTAAAAGAGAACACATACCAGGGATGCATGCGTTGGCATTCGAGTTATTCGCTAAGCTATGGCTGTCCCATACCACCTTGACCTATATTAAGTCGGGGACGAGACGCAATGCGCCATCCGCGACTATACAGCTGACAGCTTCGTTAATTCGTTCAGTGAATGTAAAAGGCGGGTTAAATTCATATTCATTTATGGCGTCATAAGTGTACAAATAGTTGTTTACAATTAATTAGACCCAACTTATGGACCCTGATAGGGTATTGCAATTAATATAATGAAAACCTAACTTGTGTGTGTGTGTGAGAACCGGCATAAGCGCCCATATAAAATTAAACAAACGGGTTATTCCCTTAGTACCCTGATCTCAGAGGGCCCCGTCCCGGAGGGCCCCAATTTATTTTTATTTAAATAGATTCAATCGATACTATGTTTGGCTTTAAAGTACAGTCAGCAGAAGAAGTGGTAAATCAAATTTTAATAAATTGTAATATTAAAAAAATAAATGCCTCCTATAAGTAGCAATCACAGGTTGATTATTATCACTATATTAATTTTTTCGGAAACATATAACTGGTTTGCGCTCGCTTACGTTTTTTACAACCCTCCACTAAATTGAAAATAATTATTGTAGTCATAAATTATAAAATGAAGTCCAAGAATGATTTGGTAATATTGTAACATTAATAGATTTGGCGTTATTATGCAGAATTATATATATTTTCGGAATTTACTAGCAAAATAATATTTTTCATATTTAATACATAACATTTTTTTTTAATTTTTGATTTAAAACTATGATTTAAAATATTTACATTTAAGATTTTTGCTGTCAACAGTACAAGGTGAAAACAATAGAAAAAATTACAAAAATAAATGTTATCACATTTATCGCATTCGGGGTCCTTGGAGATCGGGGTACTCAGGGAATAACCCAAACAAACAAACATGAACCCTGAAATAAGCGAGTTTTATTCCCGGTTCGGTTTTATACAGAAAAGCGTTTGTAAAATGCTTTCTCTAAAGGGTCTGGGCACAGATTATATATTTCGGTGTGGTGTTGGATGATTGACGGCCCTAGCAAAATTATCTGTCGGTTATTTTGTGATCGATAATCGTAACATATTGTTGATTCTTGCAATAGGCTGACATGAATGAATGAATGAATGATTTCCTGACCCTTCTTACCCCTTCTTAGTTATGTTTTGGCACTCCAATAAAAAAACTTACAAGTATTTCACAAAGTAAGAGAATGCGATATAAAATGCCTGTCATGCTATTGTATGAAATACACAAAATTCTACATATTTTTTCTTAAAAGTATTATTTTAACTATCTAGTCCAGTCAGTGTCTAGACTTTACTGTAAGAAGGGAGGAAAGTTTTAAGAAAACAAGAAAATATTTTCACTTTTCTCAGAATTTCTCCCCATATAAAGGGTGAGTCAGAATGATATAGTCGTCTCCCAGTTCGGGATGGCGTGTGACGTCATTGGTCTAGGAGGGAGCGGTGGCGACTGTCTGTCGCCTTGTCTATGACTGTACTTAGCGTTATAGTTTTATCATAGAGCGGTATCAAGGCTATAAAAATATACTCTAAATAGGGTGATCGAAATCTCGTACTATAGTAAAGAAACAGGGTATAAACGAATAGGGTTATTGGATTCGAAAATGAATTTTCCTCGAAAAATAAAACAAAGTTAACAGCAATACGTGACATTTTTTACCCCAACAAAACCAGCCCCCCTAGCATGATCACTAAAACATGATATGATATAGCGATATATCGACACTAACTTTTAAAATATAACAGATATAGCCGCCATGTTGAATTTTTATCGAAACAGCGATCATAATACGTGACGTCGATTCAACATGGCCGCTATATCTATCATATTTTTAAAGTTAGTGTCAATATATCGCTATATCATATCGTGTTTTGGTAGTCATGCTAGGGGGGCAGACACTAGATACAGACCAGCTGTTTTATTAAGTATTTTGTTATGTATTTTGACTTGTCTACCAACAAAATGACTGACCATCTAGAGGCGAGCATACCGGACTTGGTATTGCTTGGTATTGGTAAGTCCCGGGTACGATTCCCGGTTGGTCAATGTGGAAAAATAACTTTTCTATATTGTCTCGGGTCTGGCTGGGCTGGGTGTTGTGGTACCATCGTTGTATCTAATTTCTATAACAAAAGTGCTTTAGCTATTTCATCAGATCAGAGCAATGGTGATGTTGTTAAAAAATATACATAAAAATGATCACATTTTGATGAAACTTTGCTAGGGTCTTCTAAGGACTACCGAGAGGATTCCGAATTAAATTGAGGACAACGCGAACCAAATTGCGGGCAACAGTAACACATATACAAGAACAACTGTCTGTCTAAACAACTGAATTTTTAAATTAAAAATCAAAAGCCACACATGCCGCATCCAGGATGTAAGTGCGCTCGGCGCTCATTGTTCCGTGGTTGCTCGGTAAGGTGAGCAATAAACATAGACGACGACGATTTTCCAATGTTACCGACTTGTTGTATCAATCTACCCGTTTTTAAGTTTAGTATGTGTGCGCTCAATGTTAGCTGCAAATATTATCGAATGTAAAGTGTTTTTGTTCTCAGTAAGTGAATTAATGTAATTCTTTATGAGAAATAAAGTTCTTAAACCACTGTCAACGTGATACCTTTCCACCTGACTACACCCGAGGTTCGCATCTGGCGGGCTCTGGGAAGCCACGGCCGACTGACGCGAGGAGACACAAAATCCGCTCGGCCGTGGCGGAGGTGCTTGATGTATTTTTAGATAGACTACCATCTGGTGTAGTGATTCGCGCTCCGGACTACAAACCCTGAGGTTGCGGGTTCGAATCCCGTAAGGGGCAAATGTTTGTGTGATGAGCACGAGCATTTGTATCTGAGTCAGTTGCTATTCGCTATGTGCAAAGTGGGTGGTGGGGGCCGTCAAATCGATCGTAGCACGCAATGTAGCAGAAATGTGAAAAAACTCTGGACTGTCATGTGTCAAATTGCTATATTTCCATAGAATTCCATACTAACGTTATTCAGTATTTTTAAGTGAAAACGTTAAAATTCGCGATATTGGTCAAACGTGTTCTGTTATAAAGTGTAGAAACAATGGGAAAAACATTTCGTACATGTTATATTCGTTTCCAACATCAAGATGGAAATTGGAGCAAATTAATAAATGGATAGCTGCAGCTGTGAAAAGAAAAATGTTTGTAGGGAATTTGTGTTACAGACGTTTGTCTTATGATCACAGATCTTATTAAGTAGCTTTGTCCGTTGGTTCTGAGCTCTTCAAAGTCTCTTACACGCTGTGCTAATACTATTTTTTTCCCTTTTTGCACATTTTGAGGTTGGAAAGTTATATCATGTTGTATTGATTTAAATCCCGTAGGTATTATAAAATTCGTATTTTAATTCAAGTAACAAAATCACTTATTATAAAATGCGCAAACTGTTTAGATATTTTCATCTAATTTCGAAGAAAAACAATCCGAAAATCATTCTCAAACCATCCAGTTGCCATAATTTGAGAGACTCAAGTCCACAATAATTGTGGTCTCTAGGGGCGCTGTCATCGCGCACACAGCGAATAGCTTTATTTAGTTTGGGACTAGATGATGTAATTGTGAAAAACAAATTATTATTTTTTATTTTTAGATAAGATTGGATTCTAACCCACGACCTTTGACTATGGGCGGCTATTCTTCGTGAGTTCAAATCCCACCGGAGAGATCTTTGTAATTACTAGCATAATTATAATGCAAAAAAAACGTTAGATACCAATTAAATTTTTATAAAGTTACAAGAATTCTAAAAACGCATTTTTTGGACTCCACTGATCACTGCCTGGGGACTGTTTTTTTAATTTTTTCTAGTCAATGTACAGAAATTGACTTTTTACAGTTTTATTATATTGTATAGATTTTTATTTGATTCTACCACCAAAAAAATTGTTCAAATTAAAACCCACTTAAAAAATATTAAAGCTAAAGTTACCTAGTATTTACATAAACATACTACATAATCATTCTAATCCATTTAGAGTCGGTTGGTGGGAATATATATAACCTTTAATTAAACTCTTTAATCAACGCCGTGCCGTGCCGTGTGGGAACGGCCGTAGAGAATACACTTCCCCACCACCAACATGAGGCGTGTCGTAAGAGGCGACTAATTCCTGTAGTATGAGACGGGCAGCAGCGTTTGTGTGCGAAATTTTATAGAAAACTGCGCTCGCCAACCCGCCTGCCAAGCGTGGCGAGTATTGGCAATCCGCCCCGATGATGAAAATCATTGGGGGAGGCCTGTGTTCAGCAGTGGACGTCCGAAGGCTGAAGTGATGATAATGAATTAAACATCACAAAACAGTAATTTTAATAAAAAGAAGTAACATTAATAATATAATTGTATTGAAATAAGTGTTAAATATATTTTTGTTGGCGTGCCTCATTCAATAAATAAAAAATATCTGCCAATTGTATTTTTTTTTATTAAATTGCAATTTTTAACAATTGTTCGAAATTCAAAAACAGCTTACAAATAATATATAATTATGCAAAAGTTAGCCGAATATTCAAATTGAGCATAAAAAAGTGATCGCCCAACGTGGGGCTCGAACCCACGACCCTGAGATTAAGAGTCTCATGCTCTACCGACTGAGCTAGCCGGGCTGTGTTATACATGCCGAAATTATCAGGGACTCTATAGCGCCCCATTTTTTCGGACTATTTTTTATTTTAATATAAACTACCGAGAGCAAGAAATAAAAATACTGGCCACTATTTGTATTTTGATCAAAACTTCCTGATTCCCAATCTCAATGTTATTTATTTTTAAATCGACGTCTAGCAGCAGTGTGTGATAAAGTTTAAGAATAATTCTACTTCATAAAAGCTTGTACTATACATTTTTATATTTATTTACGAACGTCTGGTGTAGTGGTTCGCGCTCCGGACTACAAAGTCAGCGGTTGCGGTTTCGAATCCCGCAAGGGGCAAATGTTTGTGTGATGAGCACGAGCATTTGTACCTAACTCATGGATGTTTATAAATGTATTTATGTATGTTTATCCGTTGTCTAGTCGCCATAGTACAAGCGTTGCTTAGTTTGGGGCTAGATAATTAGTGTGATTGTGGAAACAAATTATTTATTTGTTATTATTTCTCTTAGAAATCTTAGAAAAAATAACAAAATTTGCATTTTAAGAACCAGGAAATGCGTTTATGCATGTAACTGTTGTTTTTGTAAGCCTATTTTAAAATTATAATCAAATGTGTACTAATGAGTATTATAGTCATTTTAAATATTATTTTTTTCCTTCCAGGTACACGTCGTCTTCAACTGTTTAATTTTACATCATCAGTGAGTCATGCAAAAACTAAGTATCATTCAACTTGCTGGGATAATATCTAGCCATCAAAAACATAACTTGTATAAAAACAAGTCTCGCAACTCAGTTCTTCTAACGTTAAAAGTTCTGAGATCCATCCTACCAAGTCAGTTAATTTATCCAGTCCCTACTTAAGGGTCCCTCTGTCTTAAGTTATTACGTAATTAGCTAACTTAATAAATAACATCTTATAGTGACCATATCAATATTAAAAATATTTTATGTTTTACATAAATTGATTGTCTTGGCCATCGCATGAAAACACAATGTAACTCACAAGTAATACATATTTATATTAAGTTACATTGTTTAGTGTCATTAATTATGGGGTCAATTTATTATAAGAAAACACTTTCATAACGTAAAAAAACAAAAATCTGTTTTTTTAACCTATGGTGTCCCACTGCTGGGCAACAGTCTCTCCTAAGTCCTCCCATGTTTCCCTGTTGAGGACTAAAGAAGAAAAAAAAACATGTGAGTTTTCGTGTTCGAATTCAAGATTCATTTCTAATGCTTTAAAAATAAGAGGTATTTTTAGGCAGGCACATGTCTGTGTCGGCCGAATAAAGACGGGACCTCGCACACGTCGGTGGGTGCGGTGATGCGAACTACTGTGTCGTATAGCATTTGAAGTGCATGGCCTATTTGCGCAGGTACCTATCGGATAATTTAATTTATAAATGAAAACAGTCTCGTCTTGATGTCGGAGAATAAACCGTACGCTACAGAAATAAAGTACATTTCCATATATGTCGATTGTTAAGGTTTGTGTTGACAGTTTTTTTTTCATTGCGGTCAGTTTTTTTTTTTCCTGTGCACACATTTTACTTATTACACTCCCGTAGAACCAGCTTATTTCGGCGCTTACATCACAGCCCGGCTAGCTCAGTCGGTAGAGCATGAGACTCTTAATCTCAGGGTCGTGGGTTCGAGCCCCACGTTGGGCGATCACTTTTTCCTGCCGATTTATTTTCCAAGTTTTTTTTTTAATTTTACGTTTATTTTTCTTTTTTTTTTAAAAAAACGTCAAAATTTTATTTTATTAACTGTTCATATATTAACTAAAAATTTTTACCCTTACTAACTCAACTAAACCGTCCAAGATCGATAAGCCGACTCGAGAACCGTCGCAGTTCTCGCGGGCGTGTAATAAAATTAGGAAACTCAATATTCGATGCACGCTGCGATAAATTATTTTAGCCGCAGCCATTATTGATTCCGAACTTTTTTTTGTATCCGGCTTCGAGTCCTGCGAATTTCAGCCAAAGAAACAATGTTGTCGGGCTGGTAGCAATTTTACCCCGAAAAGTTAAAAAATGTCACCCGGACGCAATGGCCACTTTTCTCCGAATAGAAAAACATATCGCCGGCCGGTTCGAGACGTTTAAAATTTTAAATTAAGAACAGTCGCTTCCCGCCAAGTTCATTGTCGCTTCCGTTAAGCTGTCAATTAAATCGGTGCGGCCGCGACGGCAAAGGAATTTATTATTTATACTTCCAATATATTGGCTTGTACTTATCAACAATGAATCATGACAGAATTTATTTATTTTCAATATAACAAGCATGCACTTCCTTCTCGCTACGCCTCGATGGCTGCGTGGTTTAAATGTCAGTGCGCCCTAGTTCAGTCAGTATCATTAAGTTTTTTTTTTTCCGTACTTTTGTACATTTACATACATGAATTCGTCTTCGAGAGTGATATTATCGACCTTCTTAATATCAGTTAAAAGTAGGTTGTATTTGACAAATGAAGTAACGGCTAATAGAACCAACATCACTTAAAAATTTGACACTAAGTAAAAATGGTTTTGTCATGTTGTTTAAGGCAAAATTCCCACACGCGACCGTTATATGAAGTTGACACATCGTTTTGACCTCTATGTACCAGCAATAAGAGCCAAGATAACATTATATTGGAGTGACTTGTCTAACATGGGTCACAGTTTGGCCTGTAGCGGTACACCAAAGTTGTAGCCTATTGAGATGACGTGATTCTCGTATAGAAATAACAGCAAACCTTATTACTTGATCTGTTATGCATTAGTACCTTAAATAGTACCTTAACATCCTTCTATGGGGTGATTCTACTGCTCGAAAACAGAAACTCTTACTATCCTCGAAATCTTTAAAAAAAAACACTTATCCATACATACAAACAAAGCACCCCATAGTTAAAGTGAATCCTGTGCCCTGCAATGGGACCTATATAGGCATAATTTACAGAAAAACTGATATTGCGGTAGGTCGGCACTTCGGCAGTTTACAGGGAACTGAATATTTTTTGCGATATTGATGTTCGTCCCTTAGTAATAGTATTATTTGAGCACCAGAATCAGCCCAAATTTTTTGCGTATTTCAATTTCACCTTGCATATATTATCAGTGTCTGTATGTCTGTACATAGACATACAGACAACCAAGGATTTTAAGTGGCTATCCGTTTTTGTTGTTTGCTGTGCCAATATGGCTTCAGCGGAGTCGTATTTCACCCTTCGAAAGGATTTGGTTTAAATAACACTCCCTTGATTGACTGTCTGTACAATAATAAACCCTCTGCGATTTGTCAACATTTCAAATTCAGTACGTATTCAACTCATTCGTAGGGAATACCCTGGAAATAATTATGATACGAGTAGAATCTCTTAACAAAAGAAATGCCACAAGGGTGATGCGATGTAACTGCCAAATCCTGTGCAATTCTCAAATTCAACATTATTATGTACATTATTAGCGGACAGTTGAGCAAATGAATGTTTGTCGTTTTTCCTTTCTCTTTTAGCAACAACAAAGGACGTTGATCTATATGACATTATCTCATTGATGAATTCATCGAGGTCTTAAAAGTTTGTGTTGCTGCGCTTAAATTTTTAACTCTTTACTTTTGTTTACGTGTGAGTTTTTTGTACTTTTACGCTAGTTCTATGGCATTATGGGGCGGCGACGCTTGTTTTCATTATCATTTGATATTTAAATTTTCTATCAAATTCCATGTTTACTTTTCACTGGCGTAAAAGAAATAAATAAATATTAGACAACATCACATACATTGCTATGATCCTATGGTAAGTAGCCAAAGCAAAAAAAAATAAGTTATAGAAGGAGGCAAGTCTGATGCCGATTTTGAGACATTTGAGAACAATAGTCGTTCGACTTAAAGGCAAGCGCAATTTTCCGATCGATACCGAACTAATTGTTATGTAGGTTCATATTCATATTCATATTCATTTAATCACTTCATAATGTACATTATAGATGGTCAATTGTAACATTACAACCTTCATAAGGCATTCGTGAATTAAAATTTTTAAACAAATTAAATTTATAATTACATTTACATGTCATCATTATATTCAATTCAATTGTTTCATGTCTCGTGTGTCTAGTCATATAAATAAATGTTATTTTCAATAGAATCCGGGTTTTAGCCATCATTTTCTTTATGTCTACACTCTACAACCTTAAATTAGCCCATCAGTTTGACGACGACAGTCGACAAAATCCATGAGACAAAACACATTGTAAGAGCAAAATCAAAATTAAGTTTGAAATGGACAATAATGTCGAAATCGAGTTCTCTAGTTTCCATATATTCTCGTATACAGATACAGACATACAGTCGGACCGTAGCTAGACCAGAACCAGTCGCCCGTCTGCTTTCTACTTGCGCCAATATCATTTATAACTTTGGGGCGACCATTCGTTGTTTCTTTTAATACAGGACAGGACAGGACTCGAATGTTAATCCATCCAAATATGTCAAATATCAAAGATATTACTTATAAGTTGACATTAAAGAGATTGTAAGAATAATAATAAAAAAGCATCTTTAGTTTTCATCTCTAGTTAGAACAAAAAAAGCTTATTTGACACCGTTCACAATTAAAGTAAACTTCTATCTAGGCATAGATATTGTTGTTTTAAATTGTTAAATGGTTATCATACATAACTAATAATACGTTTTATTGCGTTTTTGTTGCCCAGTTTTACAGGTATTCGTTTTTTAATTATGATTGCTTGTAGATTTTGGCCTGGTGCTTTTTCGAATCGCTTTGGCTTTTGTAGGTAATACACCCATTATTTTGTGTGAATCACAGTTCTTGAGCTAAACCTACATATATTCTCATTAATTCATCATTTTATATCAAACGTTAGTATGAATAAAAACTTTTAAACTAAAATTCATCTAAATCATGGTGTTACTATGCATTTATAAGTGCCAGGTCAAAAACTCGTTTCGTACCATCTCGGGCCTCGAGGTCACAGCGTCCCTCTTCGGAAGTCCGGTACAATTAGCTAATTGCAGTCATTAAAAATTTAAGACTGTAAATATGTGAAAAATGTTTGACTTTACCGTTTTAAAAAGAAATTCTTCCAGATAGAACGGTCACACGGTCAAACTGTAACCTACAACGCTTGTCTGCCCTATAAAATGTGTTAGTGTTGCGAATGATCATTTATTTTTTTATGAAGTTATCTTATGGAAAAGAATTTGTGACGGTTGTGAGCAGTAGCCAGTAATCGAGCAAAATAATCCATAAATGTAACCTTATCTGTGAGTCACTAAATTATTTTTGCAATTATCTTTCAATTGTTGTGATCTTTGTGACGTCATCGTAGCTTTATCTCTGGACAAACTACCTTCGTAGTAAAAACCTTTTGCATCGACATCCTTTTGTGAATATTACCATCTCCAGATAGTACGTGTACGTACATGGCCTGCTGTCGAATAGATACACCTCTGTGTCTTGTAGCATGGTTTAGTTTGTATGTTTTCCTCTTCCATGCAATCCAGTCATTCATTATCAGTCATCATGTCATCCCTCGCATAGTCCATCCATCTTTTCTTAGGTCATCCTTTAATTAATATTTTCTTTGTATGTCCAATGGGCTAGTTTCCTGGGTCAAAAAATTATTATTCTATTTAGTCCGACAGTTAGATTATCAAAAAATATTGGACCCATATTTTGTCTTTTGTCAATCAACCAAAAAATGGCGAAGATAAAGCGCATCAAAGTGAGCACGTGACGTCACTTATTAGCAAATAAGTGTCGCAAGGCGTGACGTTACGCGGAATTTTAACGAGCTATATTCAGATTCAGAAAAGAAAAAATACGTGTCCAATATTTTCTGTTAATTCAACTGACGGACTAATTAGATTTTTATAGGAAACTAGCCCATTAGGAATCTCTGATTAGTATTTCATACTCTGTGTCAGTTAATGATCTTCGCTTTACGCAATGAACCTAGACTTTCGCTAAGTCTGCGGTATTGACCGACTTCCAAGAAAGATTACCATTGTTAGATTTTTTGCGTTCGAGATGTTTATGATTGTATGATTTTTATGTAATGACATTATAGTAAGTGAAATTAAATTGGGTTGTGCAATAATAGAGTCGATAGTTTCACATATGGAAGACACCACACCAATCGAAGGAAAAAGCTTGAAAAAGGTCTATATAGCAGTGAATGACAAAAGGATATTTTCATGTTGAATATTATGCGTTGGACCATTTCTATTAAGACCCCAGAAGTTGCCTATCGTTGGAGAAGGCTGTAACAGGACCTTAGGATGCCTTATCTCTTCAAATTTTTTGATCCACTTTGTTTCGGATGCCGTACTAGTTTTAATGATATTTCTTTGGGACTACCTAACTTCTTAACGGTATTTGTTGGCGGTCTAGCTGCAGATTCTGGCTGCACAGGAGTTGCAATGGTGGAAATTGCTCCGTATTACTCTTTTGTGTCATCGCCTCATTTAATGACGACTGCTATGGCTTCCCAGATAGATTTTGCAGACTCTAAAACGGAAATGCTCCTCAATAAGCTTTTATGCTTGATCTTATTAAAGACCTTTCTATTGGTCTCCTTATTAAACTTCTAATTTGCCAACGATCACAAGCTTCTCCAAGACAGCCTTAGAATAGAAGTACAACCATTTGATCTGGTGCCTAAGAATTTGCAATAAAGAGTATCTAAGAAGTAGAACCATTTGATGTGCAGTGACAGACTAAATACCACACGGACACGGCCTATGCTGCGGTAGGCTGACTATCTGCAGCTTAGATGGAGGCTGTCTACTTGCCTGCAATCTAGGTAGGTGGCTCAATCTACTTTCTTATTGGCAATTAATTATGAGGTGATCGATTGGGGCATCGTTTCTCAACATAACTGATTCAATTGTCTTAAATAGTTAGTAGGTTAAACTTAAATCAGCACAAAGGATTTTGACTTTAACCATTCGGAAGAAGTAAAGTCCGTGACTTTAGATTCTTGGAAAAAGTAGCTCAGTCAAGAAGGTATAAAGATAAATTGCGATCGTAGAACCATACATTTTTATCATTTTCCTTTATAAATATGGCATAGAACAATTGTGTTTATATCGGGCTTTTATGGTAAAAAAAAATACACTTTGTACTATAGGTTTTTCTAACACGACCACGACGGTTTGCGCTCCGGACTACAACAGTGCCAGCGGTTGCGAGTTCAAATCCCGCAAGGGGCAGAAGATGTTTGTATGATGAGCACGAGCATTTGTACCTAAGTCATAGATGTTTATAAAAAGTACTTTTTTAAGTATGTTTATCCGTTATCTAGTCGCCATAGTACAGTCAACGGCAGGTCAACCTACCCAAAAAGTTAAAGTTCACTAAACCGATTTTCAAACTCGTAGAAGTCGTAGGTATCTAAGATCATATAACTTAACAGTTCTCGTCTACCCTACTCTCCGTTGAATAGTAGAGAAGTCAGTCGAATGTTTGAGAAACGCTATCATATCGTCAGATTTTCCAACTAATACGCGTAGAAACGCTGAACGCACGAGGGAACGGGTTCTACCATTTTTACGAGTGTTCTCTAGCCGGGTTTCACCCACGGTCAATAGGGTTGGCGATGCTTAAAAATGACTTTTGTTCTGCACAGTCATATGTTGCTTGAACTCACACTATTTACAATTCGTCTATTTTGCGTTTGCTTGGCTTAAAAAACCCATTTAGCCATTCCATGGAAGTTTCAGATGACTCGGTTAGAAATGTTAGTATTTTGGTTTGCGCCCTGGATAACAAAGTCAGACAGTCGCAAAATTCAGCGAAAGGGGAATTTGTGTTGAGAGTACTTGAGAGCACAAGCATTTGTAATAGAATTATGGATGTCTTTTGACGACTGTCTGGTCAAGTAGTTCGCGCTTCGCACTACAAAGCCGTAGGTCACGCGTTCCAATCCCGAAAGGGGCAAAAGTTTGTGTGTGTGTGCAACCAAAGATGTTTCGGCATTTCGCTTTGTTACGATACCTAATAAACGTACAAAATACTTAGATAATGTTGCGCACTAAGTACCGTTTATAATTTTGAGCCTGTGACACCCCTACTGTAACAAGCTTACATGTAAATCCGTCGACACGATTATAAAACGCCTAGTTACGTGCTCGGTTACAGTTACCGTGTAAAACAAACAGACATAATGACCGGGCCTTTTTTGAGCCGAGTAATGATAATTTCTAACATAGGTACTGTTAAGTAAATTTCGCGCAAAAATAATTTGGCAATTAAACATTCTGCGGCTGCAAGAGTAAACGATCTTTATCATTATAACGTTAAAAAATTAAAAAGTATGTTTGCCTCAAAACCTAAAAAAGTAGCACATTTTTCGAATATTACAAAAACCGTTACTTTTGAGATAAATATGAAAATATACTAGGTACATTCTTTTGACATTAAAAAATAAGGTTTTGTTTATATTAAAAATACTTTCTGCGTAAAAAGTCAAGCTTTGGCAAAAAAGGTGTGCTCAGTCTCAGATTTTCTACTTTGAAAAAATATACAATAAGTGATACCAGACCGTTTCACAATTACCCTGAATTTTGGGTTAAATATACATTTGAGTAACCACTATACATTTTAGGTTAAAAAGTTATAGCATTGTTAATTTTTTTTTTAATACAGTTTCTCAATCCGCACAATTTGTACAAAAATTAAAAAGAAGTGTCAGTCAGTAATCAGTAGGTATCAAAAATAAATTATAGTTACATAAAAACAATTAGGTAGGTAAATAAGTACTCTGAACACATTAAACAATTTAAATGTTACTAGTAATTAGTACAGTTTCATCAATCAATCAAATCTACACTTATCATATCAATAATGCAAAATAATTAATAACTTGATTAATATTTTAATTGATTATTTTGAGGGCCGCTTTGGTCTAGTGGTTCGCGCTCTGGACTACAGAACCAAACGTTCGGGATAAAGTGATGTAATTCTTGCAATAATTTATTTATTTATATTAGACGGTGAATAGTCCGCCACTAAGAGTTAAAAATCTATTGAGAAAGTTTAAAGTTTCCTGAACACTCCTCGCATAGTTATAGTAGTATAGTACCTATAGCGTCGCTGTAGACTTGTATTAATTTTGGCTATTTTCGATACTCATACTAACGCATATTTTAGTTCGCCACAAACCACTGTCTTAAAGGTTTTCAATTTACGACGACGATAATAGGTGGAAATAATTATATTACAAATAGATGTACATTATCTCCTCTCCACATCTGTCTTGGGGACGGAAAACAGCGAACATTCCGCGCGCGTACCGAGCGGTGTGCGTGCGCATGACGCGGCTTCCGCGCTTTGTCGCGTGAGAGCCATGAGAACTGCGTACCGAGAAACGATTGTAGGGCTGCCCGATCGTATAATTGGATACACAATCTGTATAATGATTGTTTTAAGTATTTTGTATAACAGATTGCTTTGTTTAATCGAATACAAAAATTTGGTCAGCTACACTATCCAATATGACTTGATTTTGAAAAATAAAATTAAAAACTTTAGACCCTTCTTACAGGACTATTTTGATAACACTAATACCCTCCTAGAGGCTTCTGGTGCTCAAATACAACAACTTCTATTGTACCAACTTGGAATTCTCACTGACCGGTCGAATTCAGTATGGCTAAGTGTTCTTTTTCTGTGGTTTCGATGTTGGTCTCATAGAAAACAAAATTTATTTGCGCACCAGGATTAACAGTTTTTATATTCATCTCTTGCATTGTATTCAATTAACCATTATTTAATTTTAAAAAAGCAGTCACACCAATTATAAGATTTTAAACGGCCTGCTTCGTAAAAAGGTCATGCTCATCATCGGGATTAGAACCCGCAACCGCCTAGCTCTAGTCCGTAGTGCAAACCATTACACTAGATGGTCGTCATTCATTAGCTACGATGTGACGGAGCCGGTAGACACGGGTCGTGGCCACGGAATATGTTGTTCAAAATGCTGTCCTGTTTTGCACAGCCCTACTTTCGACACGCATCCATCACATACACCGTGCATTTAAACTAAACAGGATAAGGTCGCTGTTTGCATAGCATTTCTTGCAATTAGTTTTTCGTTATTGCATGAAATTATGATAACGGAATCTACCGTTGTATCTATTGTCATACAATTAGGTTTGAATTTATTGGTTACGATTGTAGTATCACTAACCAGTACAATAATTGTAGGACTAATATTAAAAAATACTTTTTGAGTGAGAAAGAAAAAAAATGACCGATATAGCCCACAAAATCAAAAAAGTTGAATTGAATTAATTAGTTGACCACATCTGCTGCAGAGCAGATAGAAAATAGAGCAGATGAGTTCTGGAGTAGAGACCTCGTACGGGAAAAGGTAGTAAAGGATGCGCAGTGGCTTAAGTGGACTGACGACCCGGTAAAGTCTACTAGTAGTAGTTGGACGCAGTGGGCAAGTAATCGAGCAGAATGGCGCGTAGAAGAGGGTCTACGTTCAACAGTTGACAGCAAAAGTAACGAAGTATAGAGCAAAAGTACTCAAAGGCTCATTCTGCCTCTTCAGCTTGCTGATTCTATGATCCACCTATATTTGTTAAGATGATACTTCATCACTTGCTTGCTAAAGCAAAATTATTTGAACTCCATGTTAGGTACATGGTGGTCAAATAATTTAGCTTTCTACCGATGATATCGCTCAATTCTGTTCTTATTATTACTTAATCTAAGTAACCTAATGCAAAAGTTACCATGCATCATCATATTATTATGGTACAGATGTGTTTAGCATATAACCCCTTTTCGCAGTTAGTAGACCGTGATCGCACATCACAGATATGATAATGCCGATTGCGCAACGTCTCGATTTCGGATGCAAATATGTCCGGAAGTGGTACGAGTCCAATCGATGCTACTGGCTTTCACTGCGAATGTAAGAGCCTAATTTAGTCGAACTCGAAGGCCGCTTGGATTGAAAATTATTACCACAGTCAACTTATAAGTCACCTTCACCTCACTATAGTTCGGTTGAAGCATATCAGCTGTGATTTACCGTTTTTCATTGCTGATTGACCGGTATGATTTGTCACACCTTTGCACTTGATGTATAAATATTAAAAGCCTCGTGCTTCAAACCCAACACAGTTTTTTTCGCTGGGACTACCCAACTATGACTGGTTGAGTTTTATTGGCAGTCAAACTGAAGATCCGATCAGATCAACACGTCATGTTGTAGAGATCTGGACGACTAGAGCAAACCCATTCTTTACTCGTATAATGGCAATGTTGTTTAAAGGTCACTTGACTGGTTTGGTGGATTGGTAATGATACTGGGGATTAAGAAGTTTTTGAAATTTCATAATAAATTATTTTATTGAACACTTACACATCTTTTCGCCACAGGTTTTTCCTAATATGACGGATAGAAGGTATAAGATTCAATTACTATTTCAGTCTTCTTGAAGAGCGTAACGTTATATCAGCAAATTCAGTAACGCAGATGTTAGAAGCAACGTAGAATGTAGTTAACTACTTTACAAACCCTTTCGGATCTCGAAATAGAATAGAATAGAAAATCATTTATTTGGTACAAGACAGACATTACAATGAGTCTTACAAAATATGAAGTACATTAATACGGTCAGGTACCAAATTGGTATCCGCTCATCTTCATACATTTCTTCCCGTCCACTTAGATGTTTTAGTGGTAAAGGAATTCATTTATAGACTTTATGGTCAAGTCAAGAACCTCTGATTTGTGAGAATTTTCTCACCATTAACAGTATAAAGCAGCATGATACAGAAATTACAATCAAATCTCATCTGTAGCATAACAAACCCGCTAGACGGACGGTTATCAATAGGTATGTAATTAGCTTACAAGATAGACCGTTCTGTCCGGTTTTTGTCGGTTAATATAATGATGTGTTGGTCAGAACACAGTATAGTGGTAAGCAGTGTATCTGCTTCTTGTTTAATTATCCCTATTTCATTTGTTCGTTGAAATCTCTCGGTATTATGGCTAGTTTTTCGCTGGCTTCGACTAACCGTTTCATAAACATGTACCTATCTAGTTCTCGTTTCTGATGTTCTACCTGTAAAAAAAAAACTATTATGAATGTTTTATCATCTGATGCCTGATCTACTTGTTTGGCCTCTTGATTTTCTCTTCTAGATTGGGTCTAGGTGTTGTGGTACCTTCGTTGTTTCTGATTTCTGTAACACAAGTGCTTAAGCTACTTATCATAGGATCAGAGCAATGTATGTGATGTCCAATATTTATTTATTATTATGCGTATAAAAGTCAGAGAGTACAAACAGCTCTCATAAAACAAAGAAAAGGCATGCTGAAGAAATATTCTAAAAAGCTCCAAAAGGGTCTCTGCTCTGATCTTTCGCACGTTTTGAACTAGTTCCAAGTTACCGCTTACCATCTGCTATGTTGTTGCATGAGGCAAATGGCTCTGTAACGCGTCGCTTGCTCGCCGGTCCACACACCGTACTTTTTTGCGATTACACTGCAGTATTTAGTTTTTTTTTGCATCACAGCTAATCATTGCATTTGATAATTGCACGCAATCGGTGAATCGGGACACGATGTGAGACGCGTTAAGCTTGTTTGACTCGGCAAGTGTGTCAGTCAGAACATACTGTAAACTAGTTTTCGCCTGCGGCGTTATTTGATTTGACGCAGAGAATCGCGGTGTCCGAACACCGAACTACATACCTAGTCTCTATGTGCTTAGTTCTTTGGTTCGGGTTGAAACTTCAGAGATTTGTGTAGACAATATAACATAACTGACAATGTCAGTTTAATAACACTTATTTAAATTGACCATAAACATTTTTTTTTCTTTCTAATCTATTCGGATTATTCCAAATGAAACTTGAAATGTTATAGTGTAACTTTACTGGCCGTATCCTAGAAGTGTCTTTTGAATTACAAAATAACGCCTAGATTCAATAAAAAAAGTATACCTTTGTCAACGAAACCTAACCCTGGGTCTCAAAAACTACATCTTTTCCCCAAGAAAAGTGACATTACTGACATTGAACATAATTTAACTCTGCATAGAGACAGAATTGCCGTTCCAAACTTCATACAGTAAGTAATGATAAGCTACATACCAACCAACCTCTATTAGGCATAATATTGTTCTCGGTGATTCCGAACTCGTAGTTCGACACGTCGTTTGTGTAGTTTATTTCTTTTTCAAACTTGGTTTCTATTCTAACCCGCTGTCATACGAGCACATTTCTATTATTTATTAAACACTGCTTCCTGACAATAGGTCCTTAACCGACCTTCGGTTATCACAATCGGTATTGTTGTGTCTATAGTTGCATCAGCATTGTCTAACGCGTGCCGTCATTTATGAATCAGGTGTTATCATTTACGGTTTCTTCAATTACGAGAATAGACTTCAAACTTTCATTTAAGTAACTGTCTACATTGGTTTTAGTTTATATAATTAAAAAGTCAAGTCAAGGACATACTTTGACCTCTCCCAAGCCAAGTCAATCCATGAATGGGAGCCTTTCAATCCCTAATAGCAGTGTTTCTTTAGGACAATTGGCTCGAAGGGTGCATTTCAGAGGTTCGGGTGGGGGTTATGTATTTTTGTTCAATCTAATTCACTTATTCCCGCTTTTTTAATAGAATATACCTCTTATTATCTTTTATTACTTGAAAGAACTATTAGTCCTACTTATTCTTTATCTTAGGCAGTCTTGTTGCCTCTTTACATGCTCAGTGCTCATTACTTTATTGCATCTATAATGTATTTAGGTGTTACATTTTGTAAAAGTATGATCATTAAGGACCCTGTTGCCATTATCTATAAAATAATATTGCTATTTATCTTTGCAATAACTTATTTTACTTTATCATGCAATAACAAAGCGTCAGTAAAAATGCTTTTAGTTAAAACTTTAAAAACGATGAGACGAATAATGTAACCGATGGAGTAGACTCGCCCTTGATTGGAAATCGCGACATGTCAAACGCGATGCGCCCATGATGTAGAGGCATAATTCGCAAATCTGCTGGTGGATGGAAATAAAAAGCCAACGAATGGGTTCAGTGATGTGCATTGGGAGAGGCCTATGTCCAGCAACCGACTGACGTGGGCTTATTATATTAGAAACGATGCTGCGGTCTGTACTCAGGCTGCAAGGTCTTAGAAAACTACGTCGCAGTTTTTACCCAATAACCACAAACACCAGCTAATACTGGGCAAAGATAAATATCTCGTAAAAAGAAAATGTGTATTCCCGAGTTTTCTCTTGACAAATAGCGACTAACATAAAACATAGACATCGCACATGCTTGTAGTAGTTGTAGTATGTCTATTAATTAATATACCCGTACTAGTTGTGCCATAACTGACACAGCTAGGATAGAACAGCCAGCTCATTACATCTAGGCAGACGGTAGTCGTTTTCGTTTCCCTCAATGTTAAGTTGAATGCAAGATTGTGAATATTGTGATCGTTATTTGGAATGGTTACACCATTATTTGTGTGTGTACAGATTTATTAACTGCTCGTGAGATGAATTTGCTAGCATAAGTTGAATGCAAGATTGTGAATATTGTGATTGTTATTTGGAATGATTACACCAGTCTCAGCATGTATAGATTTAGTGACTGCTCGTTCGTTTGGTTAATTTACTAGCATTAATGTTTTGATTTATTTATTCAGAATCATTACACTAACACGACCCATTATCTGGCTTTTACATTAAACACTAGCTGTAACATCTGCTAGCATGTACTGCATTGCAATAGTATACGAAACGACATCTTTATGTCGTTTTTACTGTGTAGCTAAGCTTTATTCAAGCCGCCTTTATTCAATTGAATTCTTTATTACATAACCATGTTCAGTTACAAAAGGTCCTACTTGTTAGGTATAGTTGATATAATATGTCAGGCATAGCAATTTAATGTAAGTATTATATAATTACAAGTTGACTGCCAATCAAATTCGACAAATGAAGTTCTCTGGTAGTTTTAGTGAGTTAAACTATTTTAAGACTTGCATTCATCCATTAAAGTGGATAGGAAGAACATAATAGATGTTCTTTTTTCCACGCTAAAGTTATATTACCTTAAAGAAAAAATGGTTCGACGTTTGTAGAGTCGTAAGTAGATGTATTTTAAATTGCCCTTTGATTCGGAACCCTTCTACAACGATTTGACAACCGATAAATCACGTGACAAATTAGTTCGTAATATTAAATCATACAGTGTCACATGGTTTATCGGTCGACAATTTGCTATCGAATGTTTCTGGATTAGGGGCCTGATCTATTTAAGCTACGTATTCGATGACTAATACGCGTCTAATTTGATTGCTCATTCTTATATTAATACCTGCGGCGCTATTTGCTCCGATAAGGAAAACTCGTTTCGAATGCGTGTTTGTCATTTTAATGGCCCTTTACTGTAGTAAGTTGCGGTTTGTGTAGTACAATTGTTTTTGTATTATTAGTTATATACAAACGTCAGCTGCCGCACCTACGTTCATTAAGTTATAGCAATTGGATTTAAATTATTTCGTCTAGTTATTCTGTTCCTTTCTCTGTTCTGTTCTAGATCTGATCTTTTGAGCTGTGCCAGTTTTAAATATAAGGGTGTTAATCCATTACTTCCTGGTAACCGGATTCCTTAATTTTGGTGTGATTATTGACTGGCACATATTTATGTGTAAGTGAAAAAAATTTAACTAAAATGTAGCAAACTAAAGTGACAGTGGGCCGGCCACATCTGTCGCAGAACCGATGAATGGTGGAGTAAACAGGTTCTCGAGTAGAGACTGACTTCTCATCAAACTTAGTGTAAGATGCCCCCCAGCTCGATAGACCAACGACTTTAGGAAGATGGCAAGCAGTGATTGGATAAAAATAGAGCTGGAGATGGAGTCCTCTGTGGCGTTCTACTTAAGACTGCAATAAGCTGAAATGAGGATGATGTAAAACCATTGTTTTAGTAAATCCCAAAATTTTTATCTGAGGAGTCGCTTTACTTAAAGTTTCTTCTCTCTTTGGGTTAAAAGTGGAGAATAAATAACCTAGCTAAATAAATTGTTTCATATTATCTTGTCTACGGATTCCTACGAACCTAATTATATTTATAATTAGTCGTTAAGCGCACTTACGTCATGCAGTCATGTGTCGTCCATATGGAGTATGGACATTGTGTTATAATTTGTGAGCTCACTTGTATGGTATCTGGCCGAAAATGGTTTAATTTGCGGAATAATTTGATTAGGATTTTGATTTTAAACATGCAATTGTTGCTACTGTGTAAAGTCTTCCGTCCCGATTTTGGCATTAATTATGTTAGATGGAAATATATTTGATAACTAACTTTTTTAAAGGATAGTTTATAAAGAGAGATTCCCAGAGGTTTAATCTCGACCCAACTAAGCGAAGCTTGCACTATGGCGGCTAACTAGATAACGGTAAGTATGTTTATCATACCTAAACACATTTATAAACATCCACGACTTAGGTAAAGGTGTTCTTACCCAATCTCATCGCATCACACATCCCTTGCGGGATCGAACTCGCAACCTCTGATTTGCAGTCCGGTCCTCGCACCACTACACCAAGAGCTAACCCTAACCGAAATTTGAACCCCAATTCAACCACTGCCCCGCTCCACCGTTTGTTATATACGTAGCCAGGCCATCGCATGTTGCATCAGTTCTAAACTCATGCAAATCCACCAGGCATGCGCCCACGCATCGCTGGCTACCAATTATGTCACCGTTGTTTGTGGATGCCGCTCGTTTGTAAACAGTAACGTTGCACTTGCCTTTAATTATGTCACATATTATGCAGTTACACACTACGTCGATTGTTATCGAGTGTAATTAATTTTATGTGTTTTAAGGTCTCAAACTCGTAATTTAATGACCAAAAAACATTACCCTCAGTTAAAATCAATCCGCATCCGACTAATATAAAGCGATAATAGCGGTATATAGTGGTCATGGAAAGAATCTTTTTGTAATCTGAGGCTGGGACCAACTTTTGATATGAGTTCTGAAGTACGGAGATAAATAATGTTCTTGAAGTTAGCTCGCTAGTTAAACACACGAAAATCAATGTTAAATTAATTTAAAGTTAAGTATATTTTTTAGTTGGAATTGCTTATTTTGAAACTTATATTCCTTTTTAACGACACTTCATATCGAATATAACGTATGACAGCTCGCACGTCAAATTCTATTCAAGTTATTTTTGCAAAACGAAGCATAGGTAGTAGTATAAAATAAGCATCATAATTCATGACGTATCTAAAGACATTTAATTCCACTTTAATCACCTTATTCATCACAAAATTACAAAATCATTATTCAAAGATACACCCCGCTATTCGTCCAATGAGTTAGCATGATTAGCGCGAAGATATTTTGACCCTGTCCTACTTGACTGTTCAAAATTGTGAGAATTACCGTTATCAAGATGCTGGCCGAATGTAACAAGCTTTTGTGTGAACTTTTATATGAACACAATAAACTAATGTTCTTTATGTCAACAGATAATAGGCACCCCGCATGACTTGCGGGGTCTCAGATACTTACATTAAAACTTGCAAAAATATTAAATGTTAAAGGTTTCGCTTCAATTAAAAACAAGAACTGTATTTTTGAAAGAGAAGTACGTATAATTAATACTTAAAGTTGACGCTCTGTTCTCGTTTGTCATCACGACATAACATCACGTCAATCAATACCATAGTAAGTTGTACTATAATCTGCTTGTAAATGGTAGGATAGTCTTTTATATAGTCTAATGAACTACAGTCTAAATGGACTAACACAAATCTTTAACGTACCCACCCATTAACATGATTCATAACTAGGAGTGTTCGTTATATTAGGTAGCAGAATAAATAATACTAATATTAATTTATATTCATATATTAGGTTATAATCAAATAATAGGCACACCTAATATTAATATTAGTATCAAAATATTATTTTATTAGTGGCAAAACGCGCCATTGGTTATGTTATGTTGCTTGAGTAAACAAGTAACCAAGATGATGATCTTACTTTTATAGTCATTGATTTCAGGAATTCGCAAAAGATGGCGTGTATCATTTGGTTTAAGCTGTGCTACCTTTACTTATTATCAGATGATGTTAGAACAGGACAGAATCATAATATATTATATCAACGTCCTTCTCATACTAATATTTTTAATATTCAATCAAATATAACGTGTATCGTTGTGTACTTGTGTTGTTTGTTTTAATCACAGATTAGAGATTAATGTATCTACGATGATAATAACCATCATGCGGCGCGACTAGCAAATGTATTTTTTCTCTTAAAGTTTATGTAGTGTTGAATGTAGAATAGTATTTTTAAATAAATAATAATGAGAATGACTTGAATCGGCCAAATATAAGTTTTTAACAAAATAGACAATGAGGCCAAAACACGCACATATTGTAAAAAGTGTATGTCATTTGAAACCATTTGAGCAAATTGAAAAATTATAATTTGAAACAAAATCATTTAATTTTCAACATTGACTTTTTTGCTCGTAGCGTATTAGGTAATTTAAATAACTTTTAATAGTCAACAGCTTTGCGTTACCTGTAACGAGATATAACGAACGCTTAATGCAGTTTTAGCGTATTACAAAATATATTTTCTGAAGCCATATATTAAAGCAGAAAAAATAATAGGTGTTATAAAAATAGCATAACGTTATAACGCGTTAGCAATATGTAGCCGTTATGAACACTCCTATTCATAACTTGGTCCATCAAGAGCACGAGTTTTGTATTTTTTTCAATTACCTATCCGCGGGTAAATTCTCCAAGCACTGGTAACACCGCCATCGACCCGCACCACACGCAGTTCTCGCCGCGGGGCGCGGGGCGTCTGCTGTCAAATCGAATTAACGTTTTGAGTTACGATTAGCAATTATTGCACGAGAAAAAGCTTTTTGCTGAATTAGTTCGACGTTTTTACATTGATTTGTTAACGTAACAATTGCTTCGAAACACGAAACGAAAGGTCCCGCGACATTATTGTGCTCGGAGTGAACATCCCGCAATCGTTGGTGGACTTCTATTTTTGTTATGCAGCCCAATTCTAATGTAAATATTGTTTTTACTGTCGCAATACGGTGCTGCAGCGGTCTGTTTCAACCTTTTTCGTTTCCATCCAGCCAGTTATCCGTTCGACCGTAAAAGTGTTGCGATTCAATGCTGAAATTCTCTTTCGAAATCGCTTTTTCGCTAGTGCTTCAAAACATTCAGTGCCAAATGGAATTAAAATCGAAAACTGTGCCCCAGTATTAAAAAAGTAAAAATAAACAGCTGAAATGCAAATCAATTTAAGTGCCAATAGATATTTAAATTTGGAACTTTCTACTTTTAAATATTTAGTGAAGTGCAGTGTGAAATCAAGCGTAAAATAGGTTTATAATAACTAATGGCAGTTTTGACTGTGAAATTGCTACAATTTAGTGTTTGCCGACCATGAGAAGGGTGTTTGGTGTGTGCTCCGACGGCTGGATGCTCTGTGGTCATAATGTGAGGAGTTAGACCTAGCGGCATAGATGTTGTCTGTATGTCATTTGTTTTTATTTTTGGTTATTTAATCGCACCATTTCATGTTTGAATGTTGGTAGATTGAATAAAATAGTTTTTAATGTAGGTACTATTATGACTAAATAAATAAATAATAAATCATGACTGTTAGGATTTATTTTCCTTGTTGCTATTACATTAATATACACATATTAGTTCAAATATGAATATTCGATTTATTACCTTTATGTAAGTATATTGCTTTTTTCCTTATTATAGGACTGCGTGAATTTTTATTCAATCTATCGGCACAATCTTTCTGTAGCCAGTCAAGTTTTTGTGCGTTACTCATATAAGACATTATACTCAAAGTTCAAAGACACTATCTTACTCATAATACTTTGATAATACGTAGTATATCGTCCCAGCCAACGCCTATCACTTCGCATGAGTATTGTGTATAAACTTGATGGGCTATATGAGGCAGACTTCTCCACAAATTTCAACAACACAATCAGGTATTAGTTTTCAGTATGACCATTTTCGTTCGAACCTAACCTTTTGAAATTACATAAATTGAAGCAAACCTCATTAAAAATCTTTAACTGCCATTAAATTGTAAAAATAGCAACAATTTTTGTTTTTCTGTGTTGCATGAGTCTTAGAAACCAATGTTTTAAATTGAATGAAATCTCAAATTCAATTCAAAACTTATTTTATACTATAGTGATTCCACTAATTACCTATATAAAAAAAGTTTTGAGGCTCAGCAGGTTAATTAAATTGTTTTTTTTTTGTCAAATGCATGAGTAAATACTAATCTTGTTAACTCATACATTTGATTTCTTTAATTTTTGCATCTTGTAAATGTTGTTTAAAAAAAACTTATCACTTGAAAAAAATCTTCTGGCTCAGATGGTATCAAACCTGTCCTTTCGCTGCATGACCGATTTCAACTAGCTTGCAAGGGCACAAATTTTCTTATCCAATGTTGTCTTCTTTTAAGTTTTAATCTAATACTGCAGCAGTTGAATTTATTCAAGTGATTTTTTTTACTATTAATAACACTGTAAATGCAAAAACATGGTGTCTAGTTGTGATTTTGGTCTGTTGTTATGTTACCTTCCTTAATTCTTTAGGTTCACTCAAGCACCATTGGATTAGCCTAGTACGGTATTAGAACCTTTGTCAATTACTACAACTTGCCTTGAACGCAAAGGGTTCGATTCCTGGTTCAGGACTGTTTAAAACCGAACTTTTATAAATTGGCAAGGGTCTTGTTGTGCTTGCCCCTAGCAAAAGGAAAGTGTGTTTTCTGGTGAATATTTATACCTACTTAAATAAATAAATAAAAATAGCCTTAATTTCCGAGAACATAAAGTAGGTACCAAAAAAATTTTAGTAATCACAGAATGTCTAGTCTCGGTGTGCCTTTCAGCATAGGCCTCCTCCAACAATTTTCACTGCTGCCTGTCAGCTGCAACTCTTGTCCAAACAGGCCCCAGGATCATCCTTATTTCGTCTTCCTACCTACTTACCTATTTATAAAAAAATACAACTGACAGCTTTAGGTGTTTGATACTGTGTTATTACATAGTACAGGATTAAATTACTGAAAACAGAATAAAATAAATATTTTTATCTCTTTCTCTCGTAGTGTCCTTGTCTCCGTAGCGTAGGGAAATACGGGATAGACAAGGGTCCTGTCAAGCCGGGTCTTTGTGGCTTTGGTGTTGTTTAGATTTTTCCATACTTACTTTTTACTTATCCTACCTACTTACTTTTCCATCGCAGTTCTTGTTATTGCTATGCATCGCTTCACCTCGTCAATGCATCCGCCCTCATTTGAAATAAAGCTCCCAGGTAGATGACGTATGATTTGATTCAACTAGGTACTTCGCAATTCGCAAACTGTGTCACTTCTAAATAATAATAACCTACCAATCGACAATTATGTGGGATATTTCATACAGTCTTCGCCAGACAGAAAGCGTGGCTGGGCGTGAAATTCATGTCGCGTGTTGATCGCGTTGAACTGGAAGACGCAGCGTGCGCAGGCCTCTCACCCGGTGTACTGAAGACCTAGTCAAGGTTGCAAACTTGGTTGCAAGGTTGCCGCTGGATGCAAACGGCAGAGTCTTGCTATGGCGTTCTATAGGAGAGGGTCATGTCTAGCAGTGGATTCCAAAGGCTAATGATGATGATGGCGTGTGAATTACATTGACAATGAATGGAAGACGCCACACAGAAACCAATCACGCTTTATGTCAAACGCCTTTAAAATATACAAGTGGAGTGGAGATCTAAAAGACGCGTAATGAAAAGGATGGGGGTACAAATACTTACTTGGTACCAGCGTTATCGGGATCCAATTAAAAGTATGTGTACTTTTGAACCATTTTTATCAAACAAGTACCCAGATTTAAAATAAAACTCCAATAGTGAAGAAAATTGAGCATTGCGATGTAATGAAGTTCTTGGTGCGAATACGAATACGTGCGAGGAAGCCTGGGAGTACGCGACATTGCCGACAAGATGCAGGAAAGTAGCCTGCGATGGTGTGGTCACGTATATGTAGGTCACACTTATAAGTTTTGCGTAACTAAAAAAAACAACATGTTATAACCAAAATATTATGTTTATTTTTCAAAATACATTTTAAAAAATTTTTTATGCGATCGTACCATTTTTTAAAACAGGAGGACCACAGATCTGAAGGCATGTTTTCTACGTGCTGATTGAACGCTATCACTGCCTCTTCGGAGTTGGTAAAAGTAAAACCTCTCATCAAATCTTTCGGTAAAGGTCGAGGCTATGCGCAGGATGGGTGACGAGTTGTACTTTTTCGGAAGCTAAAAATGACTTTGTTTCGTTGGCCGTGTGTGAAGAAGCTTTGTCATGATGTAGGAGAACGCGGCTTTTGGGTCGTCTTTCGCGGACTTTTTCTAACACCTTGGGTAAAAAAAATAATGGTAGAATACCACTCGGCATTAACACTCTTTTGATCTTCAAGTGGAATTGTACAGATGGGACCCGTAGCTGAGAAAAAAAACGCGATAATTTTTGTACCAACGTTTCTCGCCTGCCCTACTTTTGTTGGCCTGTTCTCATTTTCAAACACCTATTTACAAGATTGCTGTTTTTTTTTCGGGTTCAAAACAATAAATCCACGTTTCGTCTCCTGTGACAATGTCATAAACAGCATTAGAATGTCCGTGGTCATACTTCAGTAGCATCCGTGAGCACCATTCCACGCGAGCCCGCTTCTGCTCCGCTGTCAGTTCATGAGGGATCCAACGACAGCAAAGTTTCCAAACTTTCAATTCTTCGTGTAAAATTTTCTAAATTTGGCTCATACCAATCCCCCAATAGTCGTCGAATTGTCTCATAGGTAATCCGCGGGTTTTCTTCAATTAGCCGCTTAAGAGTAGCAGTGGCGTAGCTAGGTAACCAAGGGCCCTGGGGCAAATTAAAAAATGGGGCCCCACTGCTATGTAAACTGATTAGGTTTTATCAAATAAAAATATGAAATAAACAAATACTTTAAAAATGCTAAGCTACTTAAGCTCTTTTTTGTGCACTGCAGGGCAGGTAATAAAATATTAAAGAGGAACAACATAAATTACAATTAATACTTGGTGTAGGTTTGGCTAATAAAACGAAATAGAGAAGATTCAAGGGTTTATTATATAAAGGTCGGGCCTACCAACTGACTAAATAACAATTACATTTACAATTTTTTCCTAGCTTTAGTTTTCGCAAAAGTATCAATGACTTCGTTTAAATCTAAGCTTGATGCGGTTTTGTTTTCAATTGCTATTAGCGATAAATGTCGGAGTCGAGTTTGGTCCGTATTATTTCTTAAATATTTTTGTATTATTTTTAATTTGCTAAATTACCTTTCAGCTGCTGCAGAAGTGACAGGAATTGTAAAGAATAATAACATTGCTGTAAATACTTCCGTTAGGTCGCATTCTAGCACTCCATATTTGCTCATTATTTCCTTACATACAGTACATTCCTTACTTACATGGAACAGTCTATGCTTGAGTTAGTTGAGGTAAAACTAGGTGGTAAATATTAATAAATTGAAGTGAAAAACTAAAGCCTATTATATTTGAATATTTTCTTTGGAATTCGTCACACTTTTGTATGCTTCATCAACATGTTATAAAAATGTTGGTGTTAAAAAATCGAATATATTATGACAGACTGCACTCATACCAATAAAACGTGTATCTAATTGAGATATTACTGTGTCTAGTACATTATTGAAAATCTCAATTTTAAATATTTTTTCTCGGTTTGGAAATTGGTGATCAGCAGCTATAATTCATCAAAATGTTTTTTTAACTTTTCTTTGCCTTTTTTCTTGAAAATGGGTGTACGAGTTACATCGTACATTCATCTGCTGTGCCGTCAGCGACCTACAAACCGGCGGACGAGCCAAGGACCCTGCACATGCACCGTCGGCACTCTACACCTTTGATATGTCCTGTGCCGTATCCATTATGATGGCAAAAAACGGTTACGCTCTAATTTGTTCTAGCAGGTGGGTTTTGAGTTTGGTCCCTAAGCTCTCATTTCATTTTGAATTGTTGCACTCAGATATCTTGTACTGATCACTGTTCACTGACGACGTTAAAAGTAAAATAAAAGGAAAGAGAAACACAATGATACGCTACAAGTGTCGTTGGGGAATCCCCTGGAAAAAAAAAAACACCGTTAGTATTACCACATTTAACGGTGGAAACCATGAACGATCTCCTGCCCGCGGGCCTGAATTAATGTACCTACTGCAGGTGACTTGCATTTTTTTACGATATTTCGCGTTATACAATGAGCTGTAGCCGAAATCTATGGATTTGACACGATTTATTGACTTATCGGACATTAATATCAGTGGTAAAATCAAATAAAATATATCCACTATATTGACCAGTACAAAAAAGTTTATTGACATTAGCTTACTTACTCCTGATACAGCATTAATTTTATAACCGTTCTCGAAAAAAAAATCTTAACTCGAATTCACAATAAAACGCACATATCACTCAAATCCGTCAAAATGATTACTCTGCCAACCTACAGAAATAATTTTGGTGAATTCCCTAGGGAATACTACTAATAACTTTTGAATTTCTCTTAACTGAGTTGTCATGATTAAAGTGGGGTTGCAACCTGTCATATTTATTTTGAAAATGGGAGAAATTCCAATAGTCCAGTTCGATCGAGATTTCAGGTAAGGATTAGAGGGCCCCCTGAGCTTGAGGGCCCCGGGGCACTGCTCCGCCTAGCCCCTAGGTAGCTACGCCACTGAAGAGTAGCCACATTATTTTCGTTGACGGCAGTTGAAGGCCGCCCTTCACGAAATTCGTCATGTAAAGAAACTCGACCTCTCTCAAATTCAGCAAACCATCGCCTCACGGTGCTCAAACAAAGTGCTTCTCTTCCAAAAGCATTTTGAAGACGAGCGGCACAGTCTTGCGGAGAGAGAGAGAACTTTTAAAATCATAAAAAATCATCGCTCTAAAATCTTTTCGACTTAATTCCATTTTCGTTGCGTACTTTGATGTGTGATAAGATACAATTGACAAATCATTTCCCGCCAATTGTTTTTTTTATTACTAAGAAGGTTGCAACGTTTAAAAAAATATAACATTCGAAATTCTAATAGTTCCGATTAGCTAGAAGTGCAAAACTTTTAGTGTGCCCCATGTAGAGGATGCGTAGATAGAAGAGGAGGAGGAGATTACGTAGGTAATTTGGCACTGCAGCTTTCCCTCCCTGGTTGAAGATCCAGAGGAAGAACAGAGATGAGACAAGATGGGAGAGCGGACATGAGGGAGTGCGAGGTTTTCGAAGACGATGTCGAGGACAGAGCGAAGTGGAAAAGAAAGACACGGAAGGCTGACCCCACCACCATATGAGATAGATAGCTAAGATGAGAGAGAGATAGTCAAATCGAGATTATGTCGTGATGACAGTCGCTAACGGAGCCTCAAGTGTGATTTGTATTCGACCGTATCGAGGAACCATTGCGTGTATCATGGAAAGTTTACGATTGTGTGAAACGTCGTACAATGAACTTTCGTTTTCAATAGTTATCTAACTAAAATCTAGATATATATCGATATGTGAGCAAAAGTTTGTGCTGCGAATTGTGCTTAGTTGCTTACATTATAATTTTGCATCTATTTTAACTTAAAACAAGCATAAAGGATAGACAAAACATAAAGGATGAAATAGAAAAAACTTACAAAATTCACAATAGATCACTGCAAATCTTAATTTATCTTGCAAAACATTTACCGTCTTATTATTAACCTGGTTTCATCATCATCATTATAGCCATAGAAATATTTTTATACTTAGGAAAATCTGGAAGTCACTGGGGGAGGCATATCTTCAGCAGTGGACGTCCTATGGCTGAAATGATGATGATGATGATGATATAGACAAATCTGTAGAATTATACAATTTGAAATGTTGACTCTGACATGTCTCGAAAATGATAAATAATAAGTTGGCTAGCTTTTTATTAATAAGGGAGTTAAAAATATCTACTTAAACTGAGGTTAAACTTACTTTTTCCTAAAATTATTACAAAGTTGAAATTACTTCGTCAATATTTGATAGAAAATATTCCAATACATATGAAAGTATGTACACTTTTTACACATGTTTGAAGGTCCTCCATCCACCTTATGGTGGACGTCCTACTCTGCGCTGGCCGGTACGTGGCCCGCATTCTAGAACCTTTTCGCCTCATCGGCCGTCAGTTCTACATGCTCTGTGCCCCGCCCACTGTCACCTTAGCTAAACCTTCGGGCTATGGCATCGGGTTTTGTTCGTTTACGGATCTCATCTCTGATTCGATCTCGCAAAGAAACACCGAGCATAGCCCTTTCGATTTACAATAATTAATCGCCAATCCAGGAAAACAGTAGGTATAAGAGAACTTAGATTCTTCTCCCAACTATCATCATTTCAGCCATAGGAAGTCCACTGCTGAACATAGGCTTCCCCCAATGACCTATCATCGTGGGGGATTGCCAATACTCGCTACGCTTGGCAGGCGGGTTGGTGAGCGCAGTATTTTATAAGATTTCGCAAGCAGACGCTGCTGCATATTGTGCTACAGGAATTAGTCGCCTCTTACGACACGCCTTCTGTTGGCGGTAGGGAAGTGTATTCTCTACGGCCGTCCCCACACGGCACACTTCTCCCCACAGTTGGATTTAACTATAGGAAGTGAAATAATTTCCTGGTCCATTTCTTTGTTAGACGCCAGCCATCGTTTCGCTTATTACGACATTCGTGGCGTAATAGCGGAGCTTTATGCCTCATAAATATGTTTTATTATTTAGCTTAAGACAGCTGTTAACCTAAATATTGATAAACTAGCTTAACTAGCTGTTAAGACTACGGCAAGTCGGGGGGACTTGCCGTAGTCTTTAGTCAGAAATATTTACTGTTTTACTAGAGAATTTACTAAAAATTGTTTTACTAGGTCGACTGGTAGAGAATGCCTCATGGCATTAAGTCCACCTTTTGTATGATTTTTTTAATCTGTGCAATAAAGTCTAAATAAATAAATAAATAAATAAATGTTACTTTTACCTTTCTTGTTTGTGACGTAAATCGAAAGGAAAGGAAAAGACAGACATTATCCTATTTATGAAATGAAATGAAATTTATTTGCATATGAAAAAGGGTACATTGTGGATGGAATTGCGGTATAGCGTTCAGCTTTTTCAGCCATTTACAAATAGCATGCAAATATTAAAATAAAATAAATTGAAGTCTCATTGTGGAAAATGTAAAATGTCAATGTCAAAACGAATAAAATAAATTAAAATACAAATTTAAAACAATAATTGGAAACAATTAATTAATTATGTGTGATGATAATAAATAAATAATAAATTGTTTTTACAATCACACCAATTATCTAGCCCCAAACTAATCAAAGCTTATACTAAGGCGATTAGATAACTGATAAATACTTCAATACTTTTATAAACATCCATGACTTAAGTACTAATGCGCGTGCTCATCACACAAACACCCCTTTATTTATTTATTTATTCAATAGGAGCAACCAACAAATCTTACACCAATGATACAATTAACAAGTAACAAGTTTAAAATATGATCTAAGTGTAGATTCAGTTACAGGCTGCCACGACTTGCAAATGTGAGTTATAGTTTACTTTTGTGGAATTCGAACCCGCAACCGTTGGCTTTGTATTCCGGAGCGCGAACCACTACACGGTCGTCTTAATGTTGGTCATGATGATGTCCAGCCTTACTTAATATTATAAATGCGAAAGTTTGGATAAATTATTGTTTGTTACTCAACCACGCCAGAACGGCTTAGCGGGTCTAGATAAACTTTAGCACTGAAATAGATTATAGCGTGGAATAGCAGAAACGATATTTTGATCCCGAAAAAATGTACGAGGGATAGAAGATAACTCTCATTATAGATATTAGTTTACAAAAAACAATTAATGTGAAAGCGGCCCGCATCCAGCGGTTTCCTGCAATCTTTACCAGGTCGTCTGTCCACCTTGTAGGTGGACGTCCTACGCTGCGCTTGCCGCTTTCAACCGGCCAATTTGGAAGTCACTGGGGGAGGCCTATGTTCAGCAGTGGACGTCCAATAAAACCAATTTATTTCTGTAAATAGGCCTAAATTAAGCTCTTTTACACGTCCCAATATATTTTTTTACCCTACCACTGCTTCGGGACAATATTGTGGGCTAGTGCCGAGAAGAAGCAGCGCAAGAAACTCGGTCACTATTGTCCTATGGCTGAAATGATGATGATGATGATGAATTAATGTGAAAAATAAATCTGACACTAGCTGTTACCCGCGACTTCATTTGCGTGGTATTTAGCTTTGACTAACTATGGTTTTGCAATTCCTGTAGCACGAGATGGGCAGCAGCGTCTGAGTGCGAAATGTTATAAAAAAACTGCGCTCGCCAACCTGCCTGCCAAGCGTGGCGAGTATTGGCAATCCCCCCGTGAAAGTCAATTGGGGACGCCTTTGTTCAGCAGTGGACGTCTTATGGCTGAAACGATGATGATGATGGTGATGGTTTTGCAAAGACCACGCGAAGAAAGTCGCGATAAACAGCGAGTTGTTAATAAATATTTTTCGTCTCCTTAAAAAACATTACAGTAGTTAACCTACTTAGTTCTCTAAAAGCTATTGAGGCGCATTTATATTTATAAGGATTAGGACGACACAATAGAACAATAGTACTCGTATTAACATAGGACCCATCGTTGTCATGAGTAGCTGGCCCATATTTGGTACCTATAAGACTTGGCTAAGGCTAGTAACATTCTACTAAAAGTATTTTCCCACAAACCTTTAATAAAGTCTTTATAGACGAAGACGACGCAACTGCTTCAATTTGTATAAAAACCAAATGGGTCCAATTTTAATTTAGTTGAATGTAACTGTGGTTTTGAAAAAAATAATACCATAAGATAGTAATTTATTTGCGTAAAATGTGGTACAAAAGATGGTACAAATAAAAATTCTTCTTACATTTCACTAGAACTGGGTATACAAAATTAATATTTATAATTCTAATTATTTTAATTTTGTTCCACTATTTTACACTGCTCGATACAATTACTAATTTTATTTAAACATTGCCACCACGGCCTCGGTAGCCAAGAGGCGAGCATGCCGAATTGGTGTCGCCATCTCTGTGGTCCCGGGTTCGATTCTAGGTCGGGCAATGTAGGAATCGAACTTTTCTGTATAGTCTCTTGTCTGGCTATTGTGGTGCCGGCGTTTCTGATGTCTGTAACACAAGTGCTTTGGCTACTTATGATAAGATCAGTGCAATATTTTTATTTATAAAGTATCTAGCCTTACAATAAGTTTGTACTATAGCGACTAGATAACGAACAAACATACTTGAATACATTCCTAAACATTTACGCCTTTAGGTACAAATACGAACCCGCAACTTTCGAGTAAAATTAAGATAGTCAGTCCACCAAGCCGACTGCTACCTAGTAGGTACTTCTTTTACATTTCTCTGATCCTAAGATAAGTATCTAAAGCACTTGTGTTATAGAAATCAGAAATAACGACGGTACCACAACACCCAGACCCTAGACAACATAGAACAGACAACATTGACCGAGCGGGAATCGAACTCGGTACGGCGCACTCGCCTTAGCTACAGAGGTCGTCAAAACTCTTATACATACTAGATGTATCTTTCGCAGCTACTTTTCTTAAGTATGCGGAGGTCATATCTATTCAATTGTGGATGTTCATATGCGTGGTAAATCACTCGAGACGCGATCCTACGCCCCACTGACGTAATACTAACAAGTCGAAAGAGTTATAAACTTCTATCGAACGTTATTATAATTAAGCGGTACATTATTGGTTCGCGAAATGCGTTTAGATATATTTTATGCCACAACGCAAAATAAATAAAAATAAATTTAGCTTAGTAATATAAATATGACCTAAATAATATTGTCTTAAAGTAAGAAATAACCATCCTTGTATCACAAGGTCTCAGACAGTGAGTTTTGCTAAGGGCGTCTCCCAGTACACCCAGACTGATTCAATTCAGAAAAGATCGATTTCTAAATTGTCAAGAATCAGGAATTGAACCAGGCTAGAGTTGTAAATTGACGGTCCGATATGCTATAAGCGTCCGTCATTTATGATAAATGCTCGGTCACATTGGACATTTATTGTCACGATGGGCACATATTTTTTTTAGGATAAATTAAAAAAAAAAAGATTTCCTCTATAGTAAGTCTTAAATGTTAAGTATTTGACAATAAAAACATACAATAAAACATGTAATTTAATCTGAATTAAACTAAAAAAAAAACTCGCGCGTAACGACGATACGACGCTTCTAAGCTTGTTCGTGCAGAAAGATAAATTAATTTTAGAAATTTCATTTCGTTATAGATTATCACTACTAAAGTCTGTCCTTTCTTATAATAATGCACTTATTTGTGATCAAATTTGTTTTTTCATAGTTTGTCAATAGAATTGATTGTGACGTTAGTGACAATAAATGTCCATAAAATCCGGTCACATTGAGAAAATGTCCAATTTGCTCGGTCATATTGGTCAGACATTTATAACGTCACGGACACTTTACAACTCTAAACCAGACCCATTCGCGGACGGTGTTGCAGACATAATAAGCTATGATTTGATAAATGGCACTAAATATCTGCAGACCACTCAAAACATTGTTAACAAATAGCAGTATTGTGCCATGTTTAAAGTGGCACTCGAGATAGTAGGTGTAATGACGCGTAAATGCGACTCCACTCAGACTTGTCTAAAGATAACAGTTTTATACTTTTATATCCGACGACCCGGCTGGCGTACTGGGGCAATGTTCGATTCCTGGTTTTGGGTTAATTTAGAAAACGAACTTTTCTAAACTTGGCTCCGGTATGGGTGTGGTGGGTGGGCCTGGGATACGCCCCTAGAGGAATACACTGGTCCCTCTTTATTACATTGATATTAATTATCTTAGAGAGCACGTCTGGCAGATATTTAATATATTCAATTTTATACATTTGACTAGCGATTTCTTGATAGTCGAGTGCTAGGGAAAATTATGAAATCGCGATAGATCTTTATTCTCGTTTCTCCAAAATTTCGGAGTACTCTGTCTATACCCATACCATAGAGAAGACACAGGAATTTTAGGAATATTATGGTTTAAGACACTTTTCACACGCTATAAGCGTACGTACCAGGGGCGTGCATTGAATTTTGGGCTGGGTAGGCACTAGGCAGTAACATCATCACAAAAAATCTTGCTATCAAAATCAATTATTTTAAATAAGACTTACCAATTTTAGCGTTTCGAGGCGGGAATATATAATTTTTTAAGGCAGTGAAGAGTTGTATGGAGCACCACAAATATCACAAAAAATGCATGAATTATCATAACATGTCATTTTATTGATATTCATAGTGCATAAAAGTCATTCCCTAGTTATCACTTTTTCGCGCTCCTATAACCAGTCTGTAATCTTTCATCATGTTTGCACCGATAAGCTTATTAAACTGCACTTTATTTAAGAAACTTCATTGTTTGGTAACAAAAACATAACTTATCACGAGAGGTAAACAAACAACAAATTGGCGGCTTCGGCGTTTTTGTCGAGTTAACTTAATTATCTAGTTTTATGAATTTGTTCACCGCATTTGTTTACGCTTCAACTATTACAACAACTAACTTTTAACCACTTAACACAAGTATAATTAAGAATATTGTTAAAAATCTATATTGCTATATTTGAGGTTACATTTGAAATCGTAAATCACAGATCACTAAACTTGTTCCGAATTGAGCCAAAATAAACTTTGGCGTATCTAAACCCTGCTAATTAAATTTGTTCGAGCACGCCAACTAGGAAATGATACTATTTTTGCCTTATCCACAAATGAAAATTTACTAAAGGGATTGGCGCGTAATTTGTCTAAACAAATAGAATGCTCATTACATACTGTACATTGCAGTTTCTCCATTGTATAAGCACAACAACACAGCACTGAACTCCGAAAACTATAATAGCACTCAAAATAAATAGTGTACGATCAGTAAGAACATAAATAATTTTCCAAAACACTCGCGCGATGAAAGCCAAAGCAAAATAATGAAAAAAAAATGGCTGATCAAAACTTACTATCAAAACAATGTTTACATTACTTTTAAAGAAAACAATTTTGCAACCAGTTTATTAATCGTTTTTAAATGTTTAATTCGTCACTGTGAATACAATTAGGATGTTATTATTTAAAATTTCATTTAAGCGATTAGTAATGTAAAGTTTACATAAAATACGACATATTTTGACTGGACGCGGAAGTATTTCTCTAGTGCGCCAATGCATGCGCTACTAGCGCCGTCTGGTGTGAGAAGCACAGGTAGCAGAGCCTACTACTGGAAAACTTTGCTAAATGCGAATGACTACATCATCTAACTGTCATGTATGAAAAGTGTGTCATCTTGATTTTGGTCGGGTTTTCAATATTTAAAAAAAAGGATTTTTCAAACCGTGTTCTTATGCGTACAGAATACGTAGGTGTGTGTTAAAATTAAGGAAATGTGCGTGAATTTATAGGCTCTCTTGCCGCCGCCTACTATAGGTATATTGCATAGAAACGATCGAAGTTGCGCGCGAATTGCGTGCATTAGTTACGAATAAGTTATGTAGACGAAAAAAATATTACATATACTTTAGTAAAGAGGTAGATTGACAAATAAAAAAGATGGTTAGCTGTTCTGTAGGATTTACTAAGGTAGGCTCTGCATAACAGCCTATATGGAATGCACGCCACTGGTACGTACGTACATATCCAACGAAATTGTCACTAGCCTGGCGAAGTCTCAAAAAGCCTTGTAAAAAAAAAATCTAGTTTGTAAGTTTATTTGTTTTGTTTTTGCTAGCCATGTTGTTTTGTAATTTACTGACATGACGTTGTAAGTGTTTTTACAAATAGATAAAAAAAACTCAAAAACACTAGCTACAAAAATAGGTACATTGGTCTTCACGCGAACGAGTCCACAAAACAACGGGTTTACAACATTTATTGTAGTTAATAACTTAATATTTCATCATCATCATCATACATTCTGTGTAACGTTATAGAATGCAATAAATATATTGAATTGAATCAGCTCACATCAGTCCACATCCACATAGGCCTCTCCCACAGCACGCAACTGAGCCCGACCCTCGGGTTGTAATTAGCGATGCTCGATATACATCGATGCATCGAAAACATCGATATTTACCATTTGATACATCGGATCCGTTCGATACATCGATAATATTCGATGTTTTACGATGCATCGATGTATTTAATTCAATACATCGAAGTCATTGACAATTGAATTTTTATTATTTAGAATAATATAATAATATCACATCACGTAATAATAAAATAATTTGCACAGACAAGGCTGTATATGACTTTATTCCTTTGCTTGCCAGACAATGTAAAATGTGAAACAAAATATAAGTATAGATTGACCAAGATATTTAGCCGTGTGGTGGAAAATGGAACTAACGCTTTTTTTATACTTTGAGCTATTTTTGTGTACTTTGAGCTGTCAAAATTACTATGAATGTTGACAGATTCTCATATATAAATTTTGATAAATCGAGGGACACTGTTACATCTGAATCCGTACTCAATATTATTGTTTCTTTATATTTTAAGCGATGCATCTAAAACATCGATGTTTCAATCCGATATATCGAAAAACATCGATGCATCCTTTCCGATTGATGCATCGCAAAAAATATCGATGTATTTTTTAAATGAACACCCCTAGTTGTAATTTCCATCCGCTGCCAGCAGTGCAGCAGCGTATAACATCGCTCCACCTTGAGCGTAGGGCACGCTGCATTTGCTAAGTCTGGATATTACAGACTTCCGTAATCCTTTGACAATGGAACAGACCACTTCGGACCATTACTAACTGTACAAGCTACCATCGTAAATTTGTCTGCTGCACCGTCAGCGACCTAGAAACCAGCGGATGACCCCTTTTATATATAAACATAATCTGTGATGGTTCTCATTTCCTCCGCTTTGGCCAACACTACCTTAGCCGTCACTATTATCAGTCTGGTGAGTCTGCCAGACTGGCAGCGCGTCCACACCGCCTACCTACCGTCCTAACACTGCTACCCTTGTTGACCTGGGTGCAGCTCACTCTGCTTTCTATTCTACATCCTTATTAAACTTCGTATTTATTTTTAAGTGAGCCATAGCTCTAGGGACTTAGTGTCTTGATGTAAAAGGGAATCTATGCTCACTAGGGCAGTTAGTTTTCCCGTCTGTTCTTAATCCTTATAGTCTAGACGTCAGGAGCGGTGCTAGACCATCAGAGCAATGTATGTGATGTTGTCCAATATTTATTTATTTATTTATCTTACGACCACTTGCTTTCCGTCTTGTTCAACTACACATCCAGAGTTACTAAACTAACGACTGTTCTCTCGTGTTCCAGGGCTCTCCGCACGGGTCGGTGATGTCGTGCCAGTCACTCGCGGCGCGGGCCTTCACCGAGCCGGAGAGAGACAGCATGACGCATAGTGCCGGGTTCCACAGGTAAGAGAGAGAGTCATATTTTATTAGTTAACTCTTTTTAGTGTGTGATCCTACTGCAGTGTCGAGCACTTACACTGTATTGATGCTACTCTAGGTAAAATTATTGCCAATTCTCGCTGATTTAGTGAAGACCTAATAAGTATAATTTTAGGCAGTAATCTGTCCATTGACATTTTATTCTATTCTATTGATCATGATTAGGGAATAGTCCCGGGAAATCCCGGTCCCAAAAATCCTGGGAATTCGCGTGAATTAAAGAACCGGAACTCATAACCTCGTCCCGGTTCTTTCGTTACTTTCGGGACTAAGCAAAAACCTCTAATTAAATTCTTTAAACTGTTAAGACTAATAAATATGTCCTTTGTAAAGAAAATATACAACTTTAGTTGAACCTTAGTAGGTGAATAAACTTTGGATATTGTAAAATTAAGTAAAACAGCCTTTCATCATGCACACTACTGAGCTCGATTCTCAGCTTTTTTTTGTTTCTACTGCCAGCAGCTTTGAGTATATCATCGCTCCAACAAGTCGGAGGGTTAGGATTGTCGGAGGCATTCGGGGGGTTGGAATTTTGTTATGTACACGTTACTCACAAGGGAAATCGGTCTATAATTGTTCAGAAGGCTCTTATCCCCTTCTAAAACCCTCTACCTCCATGACCTTGGAGTTCTCTTCTTATTCTTATATGCGCTGTAGCTGTTTAAGCGTCGGTTTACTCCTGCTGTCAGCAAATTCGTAGTAATTCTATCTTCACCAGGGGTTTTTACGCTGTCTAAGGGCCATCTTCGTTTCGTCCAAGCTGACTTCTGGTAGCTATTCGGTGTAGTAATGAATCAATGTGGCCCTAGGATCCTTAATTACATGACATGCAGGGAATATGATGCTTGTGAGGTATATAGTTTTCCATAGAAATAACTTTCGCAAGAATCTCTAGCCGACAACTTTTCCATTTGATGGGGTCAGCTTTTTCAGATGGCTACGACCCAGGGTCAGATTTTGCCCTATAACTTCCTAGCGGCTGTTATAGCACCAGAGATCGCATCTAACCAGTTTCGTGATATTCATGTTCAAAGCCCTCTGATCTATAGAAATAACAGTAGGCTTTCTTGTCGTCAGAGTTTAGACTTTTTTCCGGTACGCTGCACCTCACAAAATTTAGATCCGGAGGATCTCCACTACATTTTCGAGTTTCTGGTCAATGTCAATGTCTGGTCAATGTGAGGACAGCATAACGTTTCTCCAGTTTTAGCTGGAACGATTCAGACCCAACCACTTTTTGGGACGAGAGATATTATGTCAAAGCGTGGATTTCATTAAATGAGTGCGTTCATGTTGGTATCATATATCTAAAGTGCCTCGCACAAGTCTTTGCCTCTAAATATTAGCTTATAGCCGTTATGATAAAATCAGTCTTATTTTTTGTCTAGGTATCATCACTATTGGGCTTATTATTTGAATAAAAATTTAAAAAGTACTGTTTGTTTGTACTACCACTTTGGCGTTAAAATCGCGCATAGTAACGATAGATTGTATCTTGCAGGTGTTGTGATTGTGCAAGCTTTGGAAATTTCTTCTTACTTTTTAACCGACTTCAAAAAAGAAGGAGGTTCTCAATTTGTCGGAATCTTTTGTTAATTTTTTTTTATGTATGTTCACCGATCATTCGTTACTACGTTGACCGATTTCGATAATTATTTTTTTGTTTGAAAGGTAAGACTTTCAGAATGGTTCCATATAAATTTGGGTAAAATCTGATGATGGGATCTTTAAGAAAATCATCAAACATTGCATGAACTCCGTACCACGCCAACTGATTTTAGTATCTATCTTACCTAATATCTTTGCCAAATGTGAACCGATTTTGATGATTGATGAATAGCTTACACTTCAAAGACACTATAATCAATTTACATACATTTTTGGAAAAAAATTCACCCCTCAGGGTGGAAAAATAGGAAATGAAATCGGTATTCAGCACTTAAATTATGTTTGCAATCGTAAGATTTGTTTTGATTAGGATTTTTCACTAAAATAGATGAAATTAGTTAATTTTTATAAAAAAATAAAAACCGACTTCAAATTAATTTACTAGTTAAACCGAGTGCGTCGAAGTCAGTGCGTACACTTAAATAAACTTGAGGTTCCACTTTTTGGTTACCTTTTTAATAAAATAGGTGACCCTGTTCGACATATTTTTCGACTACACAAAATAACAACAAAAAAAAAATACTATATCGAGATCATCCTTCCTAAGCTAAGCTTATTGCAGAGGCCGATGTAAATTAATCTAAGCATGTAACTGATTTTTGAAATAAATAAATTTATTATTATATAAATATAATTTGTCCCGAAAGTCCCGGTTCTCCCGGTTCCATTAAAAGCTAAGCCCACAAATTGTCCCGAAGCAGTGGTAGGGCAAAAAAAAATATTGGGACGTGTAAAACTGCTTTTAATGGCCTATTTGCAAAAATTAATGATTTTGATTTTTTGCTAGCCCCTAAAATCCCGGGACTCAATTATGGCACCGGTTCTTCATTCCCTAATCATGATTCTGATTTGTTTTAATTGAATAACTATTAGCACAAATATTTGCATACTAGCTGTGCCCGTGGCTTTGCTCGCGTGGAGTACGGCATATCACCCCCTATTTTACTCCCTTTGGAGGTGGATTGAAAAAAAGTAGCATGTCCTTCCCTACCTAGGGTTCCATTTTTCAACCGACTTCAAAAACGGAGGAGGTTCTCAATTCGACTGTATGTTTTTTTTTTTGTATGTTTGTTACGCGATTACTCCGCCAATTATGAATCGATTTTAATGATTCTTTTTTTGTTTGGTAGATCATACTTCAGAGGTGGTCCCATATAAATTTTATCGAAATTTATTTAGTACTTTTTGAGAAAATCAACAAATATATACCCAGATAATATTTTGGTTGTGGTTCTTGTTACCTATCTTCGACAAATATGAGCCGATTTTGATAATTTTTGTTTTATTGAATAGCTTATACTTCAAAGATAATATGATAAAAGTTTGCAAAATAAAAATCACCCCTAAGGGTAGGAAAATAGGGGATGAAATCGGTGTTCAGCAGTTAGATTAGGATTTATCACTAAAAATTGATGAAATAAGTAAATTTTATTAAAAAAAATAAAACCGACTTCAAAATACTAAAATGCTAAAAATAATCCTAACACTTAAGTACCTAATCAGTTACTTTTGGAGTCGGTGCAAACAAAAACATTGAATCTCTCATCGGCTGGCAGGCAGTGTTAGGATTATTTTTAGCATTTTAGTATTTTGAAGTCGGTTTTATTTTTTTTAATAAAATTTATTTCAAGCTTAATTACATCAAAATCGGTTCAGTTTTTGCGATAAAAAGAAGCCTATGTCCTTTTCCAAGGTCCAATTCTTTATGAAAAATCATCAACATTAGTTAAGTGGCTTAGGGTCTACGCCCACTATCGGGACGGCACGGCAAAGGATTTTTAGGTGACAAATGGTAATGGACCTTAAATTTATGCCGCTAAGATTGATATTAATAATTCAGTATTCTTAAGCATGCCGCGAATTACCGCGGCTTGCTAAGAATATTATCATTGCAACTTTATAACGTTAAGGTACATTCGTCACCTAAAAATCCTTTGCCGTGCTGTCCCGATGCAGGCGTGAAAAAATAACAGACAGACAGACAGACAAAGTTACTTTCGCATTTATAATATGATACGTATCTATTAGTTAAATATAATCATTATGTGTTCCAGATCAGTACGATTCAGCTCGGAATCGCGGAGTTCCACCAGAGCGTCTACTGAGCAAGAATGCAAACGAGAAACGCCGGGTGAGTCCACATAGCCAATGCCTCTTCTTAGGGATACAGAATGACTAGTAAAAGCAAAGTGAACCATTAGACGTCCCACTGCATGGCACAGGCCGCACCTCAACTATGGGGTGCCATACTTCACCACACGGGCCTAGGCCCAGTGCTGCAGTGCGGTGCCGTGGAGTGGTGTTGTGAGGCCAGTGACTTAACCTTACTGTCAGATGTTATTAAGCCGCCCTAAGGTCTCTGACTAGGCTTCACGACTAGTATCAAGCGATATTAGCCGGGACCAACATTCAACGTGCCTTCCGAAGCGCGGAGATGCTTGTGGTAAATGTCACTAAATATATGGTTGGAATGGTCACCTATTCAATATTGTTATTATATTATATAATTTAGCCTGCACTAAACTGATGCACCTACCTGTTTACTTTTTATTGTGGCAGCTAGTGGTGACTGAGTTTGTTCCGGCGTTTCTTCTCAGCACTTGCCATATTGTCTGTGTCTTGTCTCGAAGCGCTAGGAGGGCCCAAAAAATAAGGAGACATGTTCTGCCCCATAGTTAGTTAGTTTGTTTGTCTGGGCTGTTTCCGCACTTAGCCTCCTGATTGGGCCATTGTGCGTGCTACCTTTTCCTTCTTACTCCAACCAGCCTAGATCATTCCAGAAGGTCAGCAATCTTTTCAGATTTTTGCAGGCTTCCGGGAGTTCTGCCCCATATGGGTCATGTTATTATTGACGTTCATAAGTAGCAATTTTCTGTCCTAAATTGAATAAATGATTTTTGACTTTGACTTTGAATCACAACCGCGGCGTAGGTGGCCTTACTTTGGTAATTATTACTAAAGCACTGCCGCCACTGAGCAACTATAAGAATAAATAAGTATTACTGAGTATTGTCATGTATGTTTGTCCTCTCCAGGCTCGATATCGCTGACGGCGCTGACGATGACGCCGGTCACGTCGCAGGCCATGAGCCAGTCCGCGCCGCCCGCCTCCGCCACCTTCGACTTGGCGGACACTGTAAGTATCTCATCATCATCATTTCAGCCATAGGACGTCCACCGCTGAACATAGACCTCCCGCAATGACTGCCAGATGCGACCGTTCTGGCTTCCTGCAACCTTGACCAGGTCGTCTGTATATTTTTTTCTTATTCTGTCTTGTCAAAAGCGTCTCTAAAGAATACGGTTTAGCGCCTTCCAGGTTGGTCAAGGCAAGGTTCTTACAAGCCTCAGACGACCGTCTTGGGGGTGACGGCCGTCCCCTCAAGAAGGCCCTGTGGCGGTGTTGCGGGGACCGTTTTGCGAGAAACCAGGGGAGCGGGAGACCACCTTCTTCCTCGAAACGGGTGACGCACGCTGTTCAGCAAGCCACAGCCAGAGGCAGAGCTGCGTAGGAATGCCCTGGGTTTACTTGAGGCGATAACCAGCATCTACTCGCTCAATGGCACCGGAGGACACCGTTAGCTTTTTAGTAGGGAGACGGGCCTCACTCTGAGGTTTGGAGCCCTACACAACATTATTATACAGGCAACAGCTCGTCAACATACCATAACGGAAGACGGTTTGACGAAGCATGAAGCTGAAATAAATGATACACTAATTAACATTATTGAATGGCTTGACAAAAATAATCTTAAAATTAATTTAACCAAGACCAATTTTATACAATTTAATAATTTAAGGCAATGTAATTTAAATATTTCATACGGAGACACATGCATAAATGAAGCTGACTGGGTTAAATTCCTGGGGATAAATGTAGATAAGAGTATGAATTGGAAATTACAAGTTGAATCAGTATGTGACGAGGTTAATCGCTTTGTGTACGTTCTAAAAAAACTACGCCATATAACAGATCGGAGTACAATCCTTACAGCCTATCATGCGTATGTCACTTCGATATTGCGCTACGGGTTAATTCTCTGGGGTAATAGTGTAGATGTACATAAAGCATTTGTTACACAAAAAAAATGTGTTCGTGCAATATTTGGTATACCACCCTATCAAACATGTAAACCGCTCTTTAAAGAACTTAAGTTATTGACATTACCAGGCCTTTACATATTTGAAATCGGTAAATTTGTGAAAAATAATCTTGGGCTATTTCATAAAGCTCGAGATGTCTATCCTAGAAATAAAAGAAATCCTGATCGAGTTGTGTTGCATTGTTCTCCCAGGACTACACTTTACATGAAAAACTGTTTAAATATGTGTATAAAAATTTACAATAAAATACCAGGAAATATAAAAACACTGGGACCAATATTGTTTAAAAAGAAATTGTTTGAGTGGCTTTTAGAAAGTAATTTTTATAGTGTTAAGGAATTGACTAAATAATTTGACTAATAATGACTGGAAATAATGATAATATGAAATAATATGACTAAAAACTTAAATTATAATGCAATGTATTATTAATATTTACTGATTATAATATTGTTATCTACCTCCTTAGTAATTTACATGCCATACAATGGCGAGACATGTTGATTCATTCTCAAATATGTATCCATCTTATTATACCGTGTCTGTGAGTAAATAAATGATTTGATTTGATTTGATAAAACGGGAAATTTTTTTCAATAGGCTAGTTTCTGCGTCAAAAAAATATTATTATATTTAGTCCGTCAGTTAAATTATCAAAAAATATTGGATCCATATTTTGTCTTTTGTCAATCAAACTAAAAATGACGACGATAAAGCGCATCAAAGTGAGCACGTGACGTCACGCAAAAAGTGTCGCAAAGCGTGACGTTACGCGGAACTTTAACGGCCCATAACTTTATCATTTTTTGTTTGATTGAGAAAATAAAAAATACGTGTCCGATATTTTCTGTTAATGCAACTGACGGACTAATTAGATTATTTTAGGAAACCAGCCGATTGATATATTGTGTCGGACTTAAAGGTTGAGGTTGCCGTTGACTGTACACCAAACAAGAAACAAATCATAGGAAAAAATACATTTAGAATAGAACAATTTAGACGTTATTTAGGTAATCTATGTTAAGATTGAATCCTCAATAAACGTGTTGTTTCCAGCCGGCCCCGGGGGCGGCGGCGTGCCGCTTCCCCAAGCTGGAGGAGTGCGCGCACTTCCACTACGAGCGGGTCTCGCTGGGCGGGCTCTGCGTGGAGGCCCTGCCCTGCGACGACGCCTGCGCCGACCCGGAGGAAGGTAAGCTGGGGGACAACTACTACTCGATGAGAATATCGATTTAAACATGCTAGTTACGCGATCATAGATGACAATCGATACTGGGCACTCGGCACATTACGTAGCGCACGAACTAAATAATTTATGACATTTCATATAAGTAGGAAATTAGCAACCGTTCACAATAATTCATATTTAATTTTAAGTAGCAAATAGCAAAAAGTGTTACATTATGACACTCCCAAAAATCATTGTCAATGAAATTTCACATGTGATGTCACATATAAAAAAGAACATCATTTCAAATCAAATAAATTAAAAGCAGCAATCATTTCCACGCCTTATACTTCCCATAGGATCAGGGCAACGGACGTGATGTCGTCCAATATTAATGAATGAATTGTTCCCAGGCTGGATCTGCCTCAAGGTGCGGTCGCACGTGAACTCGTCGGACGAGTCCGTGTCGCGGCCGCTGTCCTGCAGCTGGAGCGCTGCGGGCGACGTGCGCGAGTGGACCCTCACCCGCAGCCGGCGCCACTTCCAGCAGCTGGACACCATGCTGCACAGGTACCGGTTCATTCAAATATAAAGTTTTTAAAATACAAAGAACCCTAACAAAAATAAAAATAACTGTTCACATTATTGCTATAAATACCTAATTTAAGTACTGAATATACATATTATGTCTAAAGCTTTGAAATTATTAGAATAACTACATACTTTATTGATTCATTCATATAAAATACACATATTAAATGATAGAATTAATAAAATAAAATACTTTAAATAAACTAACTTAACCTAAACTATAAACTACCTACTCAAAAATAAAGGCGTGTCCGTGAGGCATGGAGGCGAGGATACTGGCAGCGTTTCCTCGCTGAATTGCTAAACTAAGCCTTTGTGCGAGGAACGAACCAGCTTTTTTATTTTCCGAAAAATGATGATTTATTGATTATACGTAAAATGTTTTCATTGTCTACTGTTAATGTTTGCATGATATGTTGTATGGCTAAGTAGGTCATGGCACTGTCTCAAACCAAAAACCACATTTTTTCATGTACTGTACCCTACTTAATAGCAAATAAAGGTTTTGTATTTGTATTTAACCCGCCGTTAAATCAATAAAACGATGTTCATTTCTGCTAATAGGACTAAATTAGGCTCTTTTACATATCCCTTTTTTTTTACTCTACCACTGCTTCGGGACAATGGGGAATATGCATATTTTTTTATTTGGTCCTAAAACAAATAGTACTTAATTATAATTAATAAAACTTTAAGAATTTTAGAAAAATATTGATAAATACCTGACTTACAGCCCGTTAAAGTCGCGTGTTAGACAAGGAGATCCGATATGTACCGTGACGTCGTATTACACGTCCGCCATACATTTTTGATAGTAAAAGTTGTTTTAGAAAGAGACCTTAATTTCTAATTACTATATTACGGTTATTTTTTACCTAAAATCTATTTTGTTTTGGCAAAATGGCATTATATCATGCCATTGGGTCATACCTAGCCAAGGCACGTCATTATATAATGCCACGCTGGATTTTTAGAAGTTGCCACGCATTCTCTACATCAAACCAAATAATGCAAAAGAAATTATTGCTGGGGTGTTACTTGAATTATTCGGTATAAATTTTAAACCTGCAGTGTATAGCGCGCACGCAACAGATGCCTATGCCTATGCCTCCCGCGCGTGTGCGTGCGCGCTCCACACGCGCGCGCACGCACACGCGCACGCACTCGCAGCAGCGCAGGTAGTTGTGTGCGTGCGCGCGTCTCATTGCGGGCTGTGAAGAAGACTTTTTATGAAAGAAGTGCTCAAAATTTTAACTGTTTCTTTGGAAAAAAGTTTAGTTATAACACAAATTATTTTTGTAAAAATCTTTAAAAAAAATTAAACTTAGAACGTCAATATCTCGGTAACCAGTCATTTCCTAGGTATGGTGTAGAAGAAAAAAATAATAATAATGGTGTTGATTATGTGGTATTGCTTGTTTTACACCCGATATTTGTATCCAGATGCATATACGACCGCAAAGTGTCGGGTCTACCGGACCTGACGCGCGAGATGCCGCGCGACGCCGCCGTGTACCGCCGCCTCATCGCCGACTACGCGCACCACCTGTCCATCATCGCCGACGACTCGCTCAACTGCGGGCCCGTGCTCAACTGGCTGCAGATGGACAATAAGGGTGAGCGATACTCGACCTTAGCTCTGCAGGTATAAGGATGCTTTTGGAATGCGCGTCTTACGGCTCTGCGTGGGAACTCTTAGGAGCTATGCAATCCTAGTACTTCAGACACGTCGCGACTGTAGCTGCAGATAGATAACAAGAGAGAGCGATTTCGACCATAGGTCTGTACGCATAAGGATGCTTTTGGAATGCGCGTCTTATGTACTACCGCTAAAGAACTCTTCAGCAGTTATGCGATCCTAGTAGTTGATGCGACTCGCTTATTTTGCTCGCGTTTTATTAAGTAGGTAAAAGTTTGTACGTTTGGATGTTTATTTAACGGCTGAACAGAAGAACGTAAAATGTAGCATACATACTATAGTTATTCATCGAAATTATCCCATAAAATATTTTTTATCTTGTTTTTGTGTTCCCGTGGGTTGGTTATTCATCCTCTTTGGCAATATTCTAAACCCGACGCAGACAAAGTCGCGGGCAGAAGTATGTATAAAATTAAATACTAATGTGCCCGTATTGTTCTAGGTCACAAGCTGCTGGTAGCGAACGAGGACTCGAGTTCCATCAACACGCCAGCCGTCGCCGCCGCGTACTCGGTCAGGAAATACGTGTCGCAGGTATGGCTGAACCGTAATGTAACACTTTGTATATACACTTGACACGTGCTATACTGCAATCGTAGCTAAATATCCTTGAATCATATTAAAATATCCAAGAATCATCTTTTTCATGTTTGTGTTTATGTTGACGACTTTGTAATTTTGTATTGCAGGCTCGGGACGAGATCAGTTTCGAAGTTGGGGATATGATCTCTATCATAGACATGCCGGGTAAGTTCATCTAAGGGTGCGCCGAATATATATGTTTTTAGTTTAATCGGATTCCTCGTGAGTGCCCAAGGCATAGTTTACTTTTTACTTTTATTTGTGTACAGGTCCCCAAGAGTCGTTGTGGTGGCGCGGCAAGCGCGGATTCCGCGTGGGGTTCTTCCCCCACCACTGCGTGGCCGTCATAGGGGACAAGGTGCCCAGGCACATGACGCAACCACCGCCTATTGTTGGGTATGTTTAACATCATTGACCTACCATAAAACGTTGACTTTCTTAGTTGATTAAGCACTCCACTTTTCCCTTTCGCCTTAGTTCACCACTACCAGAAGATTGTTTGTAAGACCGCCTTTATTGTGCCTCTTTCTTTAAACATTTACTTTATCTTGTGCAATAAAAAATATATTTATCTAGTGATATTGTTTTCCATATGTTGGTTAGACTTACTTAAATACTCAATTTAAAACGGCAGACACAGTCTTGAATGTCGTTTAGAAACAGTATGAAAAGGAGCGGTCCCAAAATAGAGCCTTGTGGGATTCCGGAGGTAACTTTCACTGTATCAGATTCAAACCCCTGTTTGCCATTTTGTTTTACTTTTCTTTTGTAATGTGTGTTGTGAACCAAAGAAGAAGATTCCCGCGGATGTAACTAAATGCTATTTTGACAAGTATGATGATCGTACTCGTTATCACGTTTTTTTTTTAAATTGTGATTTTGATTTATTAAAATGTAATTTGCAGCTACAATAATAATAAATTTACTGATAAACAATCGCTTTAATAAATTATTCACTTCGTTGACTTCGATCATAAATATTACTGATTAATCAAAACATGATATTTAATATGACTCACTGCGGTAAATTGGTCTTTTACGTGATTACTCAGTAAAAAAATCATTTAACCAATAAAAAACCAATTTATTTTTGTAAAAAGGCCAAAATTAAGCTCTTTTACACTACATTGATCATTCACTATACAATGTAAATCAAAGAAACTACACGTTATATAAAATTTGGTATCTCGGAGGATACCTTGAACGATCTCCTTAATCTATAAAAATGAATTATCATCATAATTGTTATACAAATGCTGTTTGTTTTTCATTTAGAAATAAATAAATAAATAATCATCCACTGCTGAACATAGGCCGGTTAGAAGCGGCCTGAATCCAGCGTTTCCTGCAACCTTTACCAGGTCTGTCTTTGTGGATGCAGGGGATATGTATTGTATTAATATCGTAAGTGTAAGCTACGGTACGGTTGCAGGTCGGTGGCCGTGGCGCCCGTGAAGCCGGTGCTGCGCAAGCACGGCAAGCTGATCAGCCTGTTCCGCTCGTTCATCCTGTCGCGGCCCTCGCGCCGCAGCCTCAAGCAGCAGGGCATCCTGCGCGAGCGCGTGTTCGGCTGCGACCTGGGCGAGCACCTGCTCAACGTGGGCCACGAAGGTAACGCAGGCTGAGGCTAGGCAGCACGGCGAGCTGGTCAGCCTGTTCCGCTCGTTCGTCCTGTCGCGGCCCTCGCGCCGCAGCCTCAAGTGACATAATATATAATTACTTCCTATAAATTATTTCTGTATTTATAAGTTAAGATGAATAGCATCACTCATTTTAATCCCATAAAATAATGACGTTTTAATTGTACCCTATTAAAATCTACCTCTTAACTTATATTCTTAAAAATATTATTCTTATCTAACCTCATTAAAAATGTATCTAAAACCTGACCTCAAAATTCAACGTTGTAAACGTGATCCCATGAACTCGACCCTATATTTTCATCCCAGAAATATATAACACCAAACTTTTGTCCTATAAAAATTAAACCCTACATTTTCACCCTATAAAAATTGGACCTCAGAATTTCTTTCCATAAAAATTTGATCCCACAATTTTATTCCATAAAAATTTGACCCCCAATTTTGTCTTATAAAAATTCAACCCCAAAATTTCATCCCATAAAATTCGACCCCAAATTTCAACCCTAAAAAGCTTACTGTTGCACCTCAAACGTAATCTATATAACGTTAATACCGTTAACACGTTCCCCCCCAGTCCCGCAAGTGCTCGTAGAGTGCGCGCTCGCGATCGAGGCCCGCGGCGCGGTGGACGGCGTGTACCGGCTGTCCGGCGGGTCGGGGCTCACGCAGCGGCTGCGCGCCGCCTTCGACGCGGGGCAGGCGCCCGACCTGGCCGCGCCGCCCGTCGCGCGGGACCCGCACGCCGTGCCCAGCTTGTTGAAGATGTACTTCAGGTAACGGTATCATAATTATACATAGATAGATAGATACTCTTCATTGTACACCACACAGAACAAACAAATCGCAGGAAAGTAAATACTTAGGGAATAGCACAATTTAGGCGGTCTTATCGCTGGAAATCTCTTATCTATAATCTTGGTCTGGGTATGAATATTATAGAACAAGCGAGTTGTCTTTGCGTTAGGCTTCGAAAATAAATCGAGATAATTGGGATGACGACTGGGTAAAGAAAATGAAATTCTATTTAGTCCGTCACAGACAACCTTCAGGTGGAGGAGAGTTGAATTAATATTGAGAGAAGGGAGACGGTGAAGAGTTCCAAAACATAGAAGTCCAAAAATTTAACAAACTAATTAAATAAAATACATACTACCTAGTACATGTGCATAGTAAAATACTTATATAATACAGACATAATATGAATACGTACTTAAAATAAATACATGTAAATAAAAAAATACCCTATTAACATGAAAAAGAATCTAGTGACCGAGATGTAGGAAAAATGGTTAAATAAATAAAGTAGAAGAAAAATAGACAGGAGAAGACTACAGTGAAAGGAGATAGGTTTTAAGTCTAGTTTTGAAACTGTGAAGCGATTCAATTCTCGAATAGACAATGGCAAGGAGTTTCATAGGCGGATGGAATTATGTATACTTTCTGTTAGCTTATTTGCGCCTGGTACTTCAGGAGCGTCTAGATGAATAAATCATTTGTGACTTTTCATCGTGACAATGTTTTGTAAGCAGGTATGAGCCCATGCCATTGTTGTTGTCCTCTTCCTTTTGTATAATATCTATTTCTCTATTAACAGGCGGTATTCGTTTCTTAATATTTTTCCGAAAAAAAGTGTTATTTCTATTTATTCTGACGCACAACTGTTTACAAAACTCGGTCTTCGAAACTGAACTGACTCGTCGGAAAGGAAAATGAGTGTAAACACTCAAGGCATAATAATATGTACTTTCTACTAGCTTATGTGCTCCTGGTACTTCTGAAGCGTCTGCTTTTGTGACTTTTCATCGTGACAATGTTTTGTAACCGTAAAAAAAGAATTTCTCTATTTGGACCACTAATTCCTGAGTTTAACTAAACGATTAAACTCTTCAGCTTTATAATATTAGTATAGATTATAATGTAAGTAAAGCCCTTGCTAAACGTAGGACGGACTCCTCTTAACATTGTGGGGACGAACGCTGCCATTGGACGATCCACTTTCTTCAGCCTGCCAGCCAGACCCCGCCCCATTCCTGTTCCGAAACAGGCTGTAATCGATATTAGAATAGAATAGAAAACATTTATTTGACACACACGAATAAAAAATACATAACAATAAAACAATGAAGGATATCTGGTGTATCAAAAAGGTTCCCGTTCAGCATTTGTCGTGACAGTCCCAGATTTATCACTACGCTGATTTTCGGCGGGGACCTCCGACGCTTAGTGTTTTCAAAATTGATCCGAGTTTATTTTCGCTGAAGCTTTTAAGTCTCAGTCTGAAACAAGAAGCGAAGAGTCGACGGTCAAGCAATGTCAAGAGGAGGCCAGCTTCCATTTGTCAGACTCATAAGTATGTGTTGTTGGTCGCAGGGAGCTGCCGAACCCGCTGTGCACGTACCAGCTGTACGAGAGCTTCGTGCGCGCCGTGCAGCAGCCCGACGAGGGGGCCAAGCTGCGCGCCGTGCGCGACGCCGCCGTCAAGCTGCCGCCGCCGCACTACCGGTACTCGCCCTCTCGTGCCCCTGTCTCCTTACAGCCCGACGGGGGGGCCGAGCTGCGCGCCGTGCGCGACGCCGCCGTCAAGCTGCCGCCGCCGCACTACCGGTACTCGCCCTCTCGTGCCCCTGTCTCCTTACAGCCCGACGGGGGGGCCGAGCTGCGCGCCGTGCGCGACGCCGCCGTCAAGCTGCCGCCGCCGCACTACCGGTACTCGCCCTCTCGTGCCCCTGTCTCCTTACAGCCCGACGGGGGGGCCGAGCTGCGCGCCGTGCGCGACGCCGCCGTCAAGCTGCCGCCGCCGCACTACCGGTACTCGCCCTCTCGTGCCCCTGTCTCCTTACAGCCCGACGGGGGGGCCGAGCTGCGCGCCGTGCGCCTCTGTGTCTGTCTCCTCGTCCGCTTATCGTTCTGATCCCTTATCCCGCTGTCTATCGCTAAGAACTCACAGAGCGGTTTTCACCCGCGCCCGCTGCGTTTGCGGGCCCGCAGCTTTTGTAGAATGTAGATTTATATTCAAAAAGTAAGAGCACATTTCAGGACGCGTTTTACACCCGCGACCGCAGTAGCCGGCGGGGCGGAGGGTACAGAAACCGCCCGTATTGCGATCATCGCCGGCCAAGTTTGCGGGCGATAATCGCAGCCGCGGCGGCTGCGTAACCGCAAAAACTCCGGTCTCGTGAGTTTTGAAATAAAACAGATGATCCACCGCCGCGGCGGGCGTGGGAGAAAAGATATCTGGGCATATGTTTCTTTGTCCCCTAGTTGACTCGTGTCCTTGTACCTTAATCACCCTGTCAAATTGTCTCGTCCGTTGTACTTGTCGCCATACCCCTTATCCTCCTGTCTTCTTGTTTAAATGTGCCTTTGTCCACTTTTTTCCCTGTCTTCCTGTCCACTCGTCTTCCTATCCCTTTATACCCTTGTCTACTTGTCCCCCTCTCCACCAGTCTACTCGTCGCCATGTCCCCCTATTCCTCAGTTCACGTGTCTCTTTGTCTAACTTTCCCCTGTTCACTCGTCTCCTTGTTCTCCTGTCCTGCTCGCTTTACACACGCAGCAGTGAGACAGATACTTGCGAGGCAATTGTGGTAACTTCTTAAGATCTCCTAGTAGCTGCGACTCTGGTATTTCTTGAGCTAACTGCTCGATAAGTGCCAGAGCACTAGAGGAACAGGAACGTTTCAATTATTCTTCTGTCTCTCTATCGTCCAGTCACCTTGTCCACCCGTCTTGTGAAACTCAATTGAATACTAAAAAAGACGACTTGGTAAAGGTTGCAGGAAGCTGGATGCAGGCCGCTTCCAACCGGCCAATCTGGAAGTCATTGAGGGAGGCCTATGTTCAGCAGTGGACGTCTAATCGCTGAAATGTTTATGATGATGATGATTTGTACTTACCAGGGGTGTTGTTCCCTCAGGACCCTGGCGTACCTGATGCGGCACTTGCGGCGCGTGTCCCTCCTGGGCGCCAGCACCGGCATGACGGCGCGCAACATGGCCATCGTGTGGGCGCCCAACCTGCTGCGCAGCCCGCGGCCCCAGCACGCGCTGCAGGGCGTCGCTGTGCAGGTCAGTGCCCCCCCTCCCCCCACCCCCCACAGCTGCGGTATGCGGCCCCAGCACAACGTGGCCATCGTGTGGGCGCCCAACCTGCTGCGCAGCCCGCGGCCCCAGCACGCGCTGCAGGGCGTCGCTGTGCAGGTCAGTGCCCCCCCTCCCCCCACCCCCCACAGCTGCGGTATGCGGCCCCAGCACAACATGGCCATCGTGTGGGCGCCCAACCTGCTGCGCAGCCCGCGGCCCCAGCACGCGCTGCAGGGCGTCGCTGTGCAGGTCAGTGCCCCCCCTCCCCCCACCCCCCACAGCTGCGGTATGCGGCCCCAGCACAACGTGGCCATCGTGTGGGCGCCCAACCTGCTGCGCAGCCCGCGGCCCCAGCACGCGCTGCAGGGCGTCGCTGTGCAGGTCAGTGCCCCCCCTCCCCCCACCCCCCACAGCTGCGGTATGCGGCCCCAGCACAACATGGCCATCGTGTGGGCGCCCAACCTGCTGCGCAGCCCGCGGCCCCAGCACGCGCTGCAGGGCGTCGCTGTGCAGGTCAGTGCCCCCCCTCCCCCCACCCCCCACAGCTGCGGTATGCGGCCCCAGCACAACATGGCCATCGTGTGGGCGCCCAACCTGCTGCGCAGCCCGCGGCCCCAGCACGCGCTGCAGGGCGTCGCTGTGCAGGTCAGTGCCCCCCCTCCCCCCACCCCCCACAGCTGCGGTATGCGGCCCCAGCGCAACATGGCCATCGTGTGGGCGCCCAACCTGCTGCGCAGCCCGCGGCCCCAGCACGCGCTGCAGGGCGTCGCTGTGCAGGTCAGTGCCCCCCCTCCCCCCACCCCCCACAGCTGCGGTATGCGGCCCCAGCACAACATGGCCATCGTGTGGGCGCCCAACCTGCTGCGCAGCCCGCGGCCCCAGCACGCGCTGCAGGGCGTCGCTGTGCAGGTCAGTGCCCCCCCTCCCCCCACCCCCCACAGCTGCGGTATGCGGCCCCAGCACAACATGGCCATCGTGTGGGCGCCCAACCTGCTGCGCAGCCCGCGGCCCCAGCACGCGCTGCAGGGCGTCGCTGTGCAGGTCAGTGCCCCCCCTCCCCCCACCCCCCACAGCTGCGGTATGCGGCCCCAGCACAACATGGCCATCGTGTGGGCGCCCAACCTGCTGCGCAGCCCGCGGCCCCAGCACGCGCTGCAGGGCGTCGCTGTGCAGGTCAGTGCCCCCCCTCCCCCCACCCCCCACAGCTGCGGTATGCGGCCCCAGCGCAACATGGCCATCGTGTGGGCGCCCAACCTGCTGCGCAGCCCGCGGCCCCAGCACGCGCTGCAGGGCGTCGCTGTGCAGGTCAGTGCCCCCCCTCCCACCCCCCCACACACACAGCGCCGGCATGCGGCCCGGCGACCTGGTCACCTTGTCCAGCACTTGTGGCATGTCCTCCCTCCCTAACTTCCCACAGAACGAAATTTTATAGTCCTAAATTCATATAATAAGCAAATCTTCATTTTATGATTATGTTTTATAACACTGTATTGATTGCACTTTACATTTGCCATATTCAGTGTGCTTCACGGAGCCCTGGGGCTTCGTATGACCTCTGGAAGAGATCCGTAAATAATATAAATATCCGTGTAACTAAATAATAAGGCGTAGCGCCTTACCGCTGCATATAATCATGAATCATGTATTCCCACAGGCGGTAGTGACAGAGTTCCTCATATGCTACGCCGAAGATCTCTTCGCGCAAGACCAAGGGGCTGACTCGAGTGATTCCGGACCCAGCTCTATTGAACTGGTAAGATATCATCTCACAAATACATTTAAAGGTTGTAATATTAACACAATTGGAATGCATTGAGCTAAAATTGAATTTAGCGTGTTGTAATTTGTTCCGAATTTATTCCTTATTGTTTGCCGAATCTGAGCACGCTTAAATCGATTTCGGCTCAATCTGAAACAACATAATAATAAATAAATATTGGACATCACGAACATTGCTCTGATCCTAATATAAATTAAGTAGCTAATGTGATCTAGAAATCATAAACAACGGCGATACCTAACTACCAAGCGAAATACCTAGTGTTTATTTAATTAGCACAAGAAAAAAAAAACAAACATTGACGTTTACGTAGACATTTGTTGACAAAAGTGAATAAAAACCAATTTATTCCTGTAAATAGGCCTAAATTAAGCTCTTTTACACGTCCCAATATATTTTTTTATCCTACTACTGCTTCGGGACAATATTGTGGGCTAGTGCCGAGAAGAAGCAGCGCAAGAAACTCGGTCACTATTGTCAGCCTCTTTTTAAATAGTGTGTTTACATTACAAGATAAAATGAACCTGTGCGAGCATGGCAGTATTTAATTCCATACATTTTTATCATTTAAATAGTCATTTACAGTGTAATAACCTTTTTTCATTAAAATCATCTTGACATGCGATTTAAATTCATACATAGGCAGTTCAGCAATGGACTGTGGTAATTTGTTAAAAAAGCGAATACATTTTCCCATAAACGAATTACCCACTTTATGCAGTCTGAAATTTGGAACGGCAAGTTTATCTTTATTCCGGGTATTAATTAAGTATTAATTAAGTCGACAAGACACACTGGCGCCATCTAAGATTAGCTCAGCCTGTGCTTCCGCATTTATACATTTTTGTTTCTAGGACAATAACGAAACCCACGAAGCGCAAGTCGAGTTGCGCGGCTTGGAGTCCGGAAGGAGACCAAAGAGTCTCCCTCTGAACCCGCCCACCAAACTACTCAGGTGAGTGTACTGTGACTTCGATCAGTATGAATCGGACTCGGGCCTGTATACCCACTGGACTGAACCCGCAACCGCGGGCTCGTAGTCCGGAGCGCAAATCACAAGACTGAAAGGTCGTATTTGTCGAAAATTGCATGTTTTAATCAATCAGTCATATTTATGATCATGTTATTAGTAAAGACAATATATTGACAAGAATTGGGTGACTATTTACCTAAACATTATCATGAGACAATATAGAGATGTTACAACCACCAAATCTCCGGGGTAACCGGGAAAAATACGAAGAATTTCCATGTTTTCTTTAAAACAGTAAATTATGTATTCAAAGTCAAAGTCAAAAATCATTTATTCAATTTAGGGCAGAAAACTGCCACTTATGAACGTCAATAATAACATTATTGGCCCATATGGGGCAGAACATGTCTCCTTATTTTTTGGGCCCTACTAGCGCTACGAGACAAGACACAGACAATCTGGCAAGTGCTGAGAAGAAACGCCAGAACAAACTCAGCCACCATTAGTTGCCACACAAAAAATATAAATCAAAATAAACAGGTAGGTACATCAGTTTAGTGCAGGCTGGACTGACCATACATTCTTGTCATCAAGATAGTCTTGAATTTTGTAATACCCCTTTGACATTAGGGTAGTTTTGACATGTAATTTAAATTTATTAATAGGAAGTTCGATAACATTGTAAGGTATATTATTTTAAAAAAAATACAATTACCCAAGAATGAATTACTTGTTTTAGTCAATCTGAAGTTTGGGACTACAAGTATGTTTTTGTTTCTTGTGTTATATGAATGAATATCACTCTTTTTTATAAAAAAATCTAAATTTTTGCGAACGTACATGATATTATCAAATATATATTGAGAGGCTACAGTGAGTATGTTGATTTCTTTAAAGAAATCTCTCAGGGATTCGCGCGGACTAAGTTTGTAAATGGCTCGAATGGCTCTTTTCTGTAAAATAAAGATGGTATCGATGTCCGCAGCAGAACCCCACAAGAGAAGACCATAAGACAATACTGTGAAAGTAACTAAAATACACGAGCCTTGCCGTTCCAATTTTTCTAATTATTGTTCTTTTTACCGCGATACATTACACGATAATGTTACTAGTCAACCTCCACCTTTATGATATTTCCCAGCTTGGAAGAGGCCCGGCGGCGCGGCAACCCCTCGGCGGGCGCGGCGGGCGCGGGGTGGGGGGCGGGCGGGCCCGCGCCGCCCGCGTCGGGCGCCATCGCGGCCGCCGCGCACACGCAGCTGCGGCCCTCGTCGCATCTGCGGCCCAAGTACATCGAGGTGAGTGCGCGGTGGGGATTCCTGCATCGCGGTATTATAGTTTTTGATTCGAGGTAATATATATACCTAATGGTTTGTGATAAACGTGATCTCCCGTTTTTCATTTCGGCCGACACAGACATGTGCCTGGCCGTTTTTCCCCTGCCCACCCTACGGACGACGGCCCGAGCCGAGGTCCGAGACTATAGAGGCGCCCTTGAGGCCAAGAGTCCGACTTAACCCCAGATCAGGCCCGCTAGAAAGGAGCCCGACAGCGGTACTGCCGCTGTTTCGGCAGTTCCGGTCCCGTCGGCGCCACCACTACCGGGTTCGCCGCTTGGTAGGGGGTGCCCTTTGCACTCTACATTGGCCCGATCACGCCTGCTAGTATAGAGTTCGACACTCTGGTAAACCCCCCCCCTCTTTCTCCCTCCCCGTAGACTCCGTCCACCTCAATACGGTGGACGCCGAGGTCGATCACGGCTCGTAACTAGTTTTCATAATAGAGGCTTTAAAAGAGAACTTTAGAACATATTCATAATCTTGCAAAGATCTCGTGTCAACCGTGGTTCATACGTGGTCAAGAATCTCCATCGTGAATTCGACATGTCCTCAATCAATCGCCCTCTCTAAGAAAGAAGTGTCCCGGCGCTTTTACGATAAGGCGGGACAAACCACTCTCTAACCCGTTAGTAATCAAAGCTGCTGCTTTGTAACGTATGATGTCGCTGTCCGATTCCGTCGGCCCGGGCACGTTCTGGACGACGATAAATCCATATATGGTCTCTGAAAAATCAGGGTGTAATGGGCCCAAGCCAACCTCACCTGCCAGTCGGTGCACCTGCCAAACAACGGACGAGGCTCTGGCGCAGGCTTTCCCTTCGGGGTTGGGGGGTCGGACGGCAGTCGCTCCTGTAAAAGCCCACACCCTGCCACACAACATGGTGCGTCATAGTAAAGATAATGTCACCGATAGGGCGCCGCCGCAAAACGGCGCGCAGGAGCATCGCCCGGCTCCTGTAACCGGCAAGCTACGTAGGAAACAAATGTCTGGCCATGCCGCCACCGCCAGGTCCTGGCAAAAGGGGTAGACCCAAGAAATGCTGGCTTGACGTTGTGAGGGCTGACATGCGTGCCAATGATCTCACAACTAGAGACGCTCAAGACCGCGCGAAGTGGAGGAGCAAATCAAGGAAAGCGGACCCTGGGCTTTAAAGCAATGGCTTTGGACGCAACCGGGATTGACCGTATAGATGATGATGATGATGATGGTCTCTGAAAAATCCAAAAATCCACAGACAAACAGCTTGTCAACCTACTACAAAACGTCAGTTTCTCAATTTAAATTGTTTTCATTCCCATTTATCAACCTGTTAGTTGACCTGCCGTGTCTGTACGTGCTGTGGGATGCAAACTCGCGACCCACGGAAACATTCCGACTCTTCAAGCACTGAGATACGACTGCTTCTAGCGATGACCGCCTAAATTGTGCAGTATTTTCTGTATCTTATTTATACTTTGTGTAATGTTCAATAAAGAGTATCTATTTGTCCTCAGGTCGGGTCAGGCCCCAACAATCTACCTCAGTACCACACTGTGCTCGATCTACCTCTACCTGGTGAGTTAATTTTATTTATACCGTACACAATGTATCCTTCGCGTGCTATTAAAATATTTCTCCATTGTTTTCCATTGTTTTTCCGGTCTACGACGGGTAAGTGGAACGCAAAGGCATTTGTGCGGCAATACTGAGTTCTGAAGTCACGAAGTACTTAACAAATAGTATCTAGTCAAACCTTACAAAGGTTGATGCTATTCATCAAAATTATGTTATAACTTTCCTGTATATAGGGTAGATAAGGAATACTATATCTTATGGGCGGAAAGTTTAAAATGTGTCTAACTAAAGTAGTAAACAACAGTTCCAAAACCCTCCATAGGGCGCGAGTGTAGGCAAAGGGTATGGTATGAATGTAGCAGTTGTTGACGGATTGAAATAATAAGAGTAATGCCGAGTTAGAACATTTTAGTGACTTTTATAATACTTTTTAACCATTTCAACAATTTCCTCATTTTTTCAATGTAAAAATTAATCCGGTTTTAAGAAGTGATAAGCAACTGTTTGTATTTCCTCGTTTCTTATTATGATAAGTGCGCCATAACGAAGCGGAAGTTCTTCTGTACTTGTTTATTTTTCTGTCTAATAACTTTGATGTTTTCTTTGAAATTTACCCTGTTGCTACTGTGGCGCCACCTAATTTAACGTAGTTTGATGGACACCTTTTCATAACGAAGATAGTACTCCTTACCTTACTTTTTTAAAATGAATAAATTCATTAATGTTCCCCTGTGCAGGCAAGCGCGGCGTGAAGCGGTCCCCGTCGGGCTGGCGCGGGCTCTTCTCGCGCTCAAAGCAGCGACCCACCCACGCACCACTCCCCCCTGCCACACCACCCCCCACTGCCACTCAGGTAACTACTACGTCATCTACTATCTTCTTCCTCAGCCTTCGATCAAGAATACACTATATAACAGATCAGCTACTCAAAAACAGTCAAGTAAATAACGCATTACTTCAAAGTAAGGTGTTGATGGGAATCTTCTTCGGCAACCAGGTTCCAGGAATCGTTAAATAAGCAAGACTTGTGATTTGTAACTAACAATGATTTACTTCAAAAAATGAAATAACTACAATAAATAGGTAGGTATTTTTAAAAGGTAGGTAGTTAGTTTATCTTTTATAAATATTGGACAACATCACATTCATTGCTCTGATTCTGTGATAAGTAGCTTAAGCACTTGTGTTACAGAAATCAGAAACAACGACGGTACCACCACACCCAGACTCGAGACAATATAGAAAAGTTATTTTTCTACATTGACCGACCGGGAATCGAACCCGGGACCTCAGAGAGACCACCAAGTCCGGTATACTCGCCTCTCGGCTACGGAGGTCGTCAAATCAAATACAATGGAACGTTGTAGTTTGTATCATCGATTAGTACGTGCGTCTTGCGCGGGGTCTTGAAGCGAGTGTAGTTGTAGTGTCCGTCACGTTATAAATGTCTGACCAATATGACCGAGCAATTGGACATTTTCTGAATGTGACCAGACATTTATCGTCACTATCGTCACAATCAATTATATTGTCAAACTATGTTTAATATAATAACGCAATAAAGTTCAATCATGTTAGTGCGCTTAGTCATATTTTATTTGCTAAATTGCATCTTACGTTCATTAGTTCGTTTATTTATTTAACTTTACGTTACGAGTGTTTTTTTTTTGCTGTGAGTTCGATCCAGGTGCGCTTACATGTTTTATAATTGTTACCTTATTAGAAATCTTATTTTTATTAATTTATAATCATTTTTGTATGTGACCATCGTGACAATAAATGTCCAATGTGACCGAGCATTTATCATAAATGACGGACGCTTATAGCATATCGGACCGTCAATTTACAACTAGGCGAGTGGTAAGAGCGCCGGTTAGCGCCGGTCCGCGGACGGTTTCGAGTTCACGAAACCAGTTCCTTGCGCCGGCGCGCTTTTAGCAGTCTTATTTTGTTTAAGTTATTCTGTACTTTATTTCTTAGACCTTAAGAGTTATATTTATAGTTAGTAGTTGCTGCAGATGTGTCAAAATAAAATGAGAACAGATTTTTACGTACGCCTGTGAATAACACAAACAAAACTGCGCCTTAACGTTTGCGGTGAAGGCATACGTTAGAACTAAATTATTGATAGTTTTATTGTCCTTTTTTCTACACAATAATATACTAATACGGTGCCATATTTGATCGAAGTGACAAATAAAAAAAATAAGATCTAGGGAACGATATGCAATTTTTTCATGAATGAGTTAAATTATCTTCGTTGACGATTTTTAACAGCGGATAGGAATAATTAAATGTGAAAAAAATGATTTTTTTTCCTATGCATAGTTCGATAGTTCGATTCGAGTTTACTGGAAGCCTACTTCGAAAAACGAAATACAAGGTTTCGGACGAAACGAAAGACAAAACGATACGCAAACGATAGGCTCACTAACCACGTAACACTTGAATGTCGATCTTTTAATCGGATGCGATACATTTTCGGAACGACTTCGTGAATGAATGAATAAAATGTTATTTATCGTATTATTTCAAAAAACCCGAAGCGTTTCGTAGTAAGCAATCCGAAAAACGATTATCGTATTTTGTAGTAGACCTGCTGTTTCTGAGCCAGTCCTAAAGATTTGGCACCCCTTTGCAATGTAACCCTGTATAGTAACGTTCCGTGGCCCCCGCAGGAGCCCCTGGCGCTGCTGGGCGCGGGCGGGCTGCGGCCCGTGAAGTCCTGCGAGTCGCTCGCCTCCGACTCCGACACGCTGGCGCCGCTCGCCGCGCGCGCCCCCCCGCCCCTCAAGCACCACACCAGGTATTGTTCATTCACTCACTCGTTCATTCGTTCATTCAGATACATTCATTTGTCACTCGTTCTTTATAAAGTCAAAAGTGATACCAATTCTTAAGTGGCAATTTTCTGTCCTAAACTGAATAAATAATTTTTGACTTTGACAATAAGACTTCATTTATTCAAAAGTGGCAAAAAATACGAATTTATCGGTAATTAGGTCCTACAAGATAATTTACGACAAGAAGTGTTAATGATTTGTACCTAATCATTTTCTTCCTGATTGCTACTGAAATGGAGAAAATATTAAATTTAATTTTACATATTCATTTAATTTTTATATAAGACCGCCTAAATTGTACATCTTTCTGTAAAAATCATGTGTATTTTACTTGTATGGTGTGCAATAAAGAGTATCTATCTATATTCAAATTGAAATTATGAAGAAAATATATCATTTACCACATTTTATCCGAGAGATATTTTAACTTTTTTGGATGGAGCCTGGCATACGCAAACTTGTAAGTACCTAAATTATGTATTTTCGTGTACACCTATGAAACCTTTACCAAAATCGACAAAGAAAATAATTACAAACAACAAATACTCTCGGATAAAATCTCGCCTGGCATACCTAAAGCTGAAGTACCCTGAAATTACGTTATTTTTGTGTACACATGAAACATACGTCAATCGACGAAGAAAATAAATATATTCAGACTGAAATTCTGAACAAAGTATATCATTTACGGCATTTTGTCAAAGAGCATTTGTTGTTTGTAATTATTTTCTCCTTTTTAAACTTTATTGTTTTTTGCATTCACAATGCTAGTTTATTATTTCAAGGAAAATAATTTTACTTGAAAAAAAATTCAACTGCCTCTTTTCTCCGTCGATTGACGTTTGTTTCATAGGTTCTGTTCAAAACAACTATGTACCTGTGGACACTTAAACGGGAATTAACGCGATCAGCAATAGGTACATATTTTACCTTTTATTTGCCTGATGCTTCGACCGGGTTACACCGACCATGGTCACAGAAGCGATGTCCTCACTCCATTTGAGAGGTGGATTCCTCACCCACCCTCATAATATTATTTTGAGGGTGGGTGAAGAACGTTCAATTCAACGGTTCGGTTCGTTCGGTTCGGAACGGTTAACGGTCAGTGTAACCCGGTCAAAACGTCAGGCAAATAGAAGGTAAAATATGTACTATTAGAAGGGATCTTCTAAATGAAACGGTATGCTAACTAATTAAAATATACACGAAAAAAATTTTTAATTAGTCTGTCAGTTGGATTAACAGAAAATATTGGCCTCGTATTTTTTTTTCTTAATCAAACAAAAAAAGATGCAGATATTCGCTATGTGCAAAGTGGGTGGTGGGGGCCGTCAAATCGATCGTAGCACGCAATGTAGCAGAAATGTGAAAAAACTCTGGACTGTCAGTGTCAAATTGCTATATTTCCATAGAATTCCATACTAACGTTATTAAGTATTTTTAAGTGAAAACGTTATAATTCGCGATATGGGTCATACGTGTTCTGTTATAAAGTGTAGAAACAATGGGAAAAACATTTTCATTTTCATGTTTTATTCGTTTCCAACATCAAGATGGAAATTGGAGCAAAGAAATAAATGGATAGCTGCAGCTGGGAAAAGAAAAAAGTTTGTAGGGAATTTGTGTTACTGACGTTTGTCTTATGATCACAGCTCTTATTAAGTAGCTTTGTCCGTTGGTTCTGAGCTCTTCAAAATCTCTCACACGGTGTACTAATACTATTTTTTTCCCTTTTTGCACATTTTGAGGGTGAAAAGATATATCATGTTGTATTTATTTAAATCCCGTAGGTATTATAAATTTCGTATTTTAGTTCAAGTAATAAAATCAGTTATTATAATATGCGCAAACTTTTTTGATATTTTCATCTAATTTCGAAGAGAAACAATCCGAAAATCATTCTCAAACCATCCAGTTGCCATAGTTTGAGAGACTCAAGTCCACAACAATTGTGGTCACTAGGGGCGCTGTCATCGCGCACACAGCGAATAGCCCGTTGAAGTTATCGAAAATTTTTAGCAAGGCGTGACGTCACGTGCTCACTTTGATGCGCTTTATCATTGTAATTTTTTGTTTGATTGACAAAATACAAAATATGGGTCCAATATTTTTTTGATAATCTAACTGACTGACTAGATAGAATAATATTGTTTGATCCAGGAAAATAGGCATAGGCATGAAGAGGTCCGCTCCGATGACAGCAGACAGCTAGTTCCGGGAACCGCTCATAGGGGTGTTCCCAGCAATCGATTCCCCGTTAACAGTGTTTATCGATGATCGTGTTAATTTCCTTTTAGTGTATACAGACAGCACGTCAACCTGCCACAAAACGTCGAATTTCAAATTCTAATTCTCAATTGATATCGATCTTTATGTGTCGGATTTAAATTTGAAAATCAGTTGAATGTCCTTTAACTTTTTGGGTAGTTTGACCTGAGAGTGCCGCTGTATATAATAATCAAGCAACGCAATAGTTTAAAAGTAACGAACACCCTGTTGATACGTGGTCGATGGTGGCAGCTAAGTGAACGTGTGTTCCACCTCAGGTCGTCGTCGTGCGACTCGTACTTCGAGCCGTGGCAGGCGGAGCTGGCGCACATGCGGCTGCGGCTGTCGCCCCAGGAGCGCGACCTGCACATGTTCAGCGAGGAGGACGACCCGCATGCGCACGCGCAGGTACGCACTACGCAGGCCGAGCTGGCGCACATGCGGCTGCGGCTGTCGCCCCAGGAGCGCGACCTGCACATGTTCAGCGAGGAGGACGACCCGCATGCGCACGCGCAGGTACGCACTACGCAGGCCGAGCTGGCGCACATGCGGCTGCGGCTGTCGCCCCAGGAGCGCGACCTGCACATGTTCAGCGAGGAGGACGACCCGCATGCGCACGCGCAGGTACGCACTACGCAGGCCGAGCTGGCGCACATGCGGCTGCGGCTGTCGCCCCAGGAGCGCGACCTGCACATGTTCAGCGAGGAGGACGACCCGCATGCGCACGCGCAGGTACGCACTACGCAGGCCGAGCTGGCGCACATGCGGCTGCGGCTGTCGCCCCAGGAGCGCGACCTGCACATGTTCAGCGAGGAGGACGACCCGCATGCGCACGCGCAGGTACGCACTACGCAGGCCGAGCTGGCGCACATGCGGCTGCGGCTGTCGCCCCAGGAGCGCGACCTGCACATGTTCAGCGAGGAGGACGACCCGCATGCGCACGCGCAGGTACGCACTACGCAGGCCGAGCTGGCGCACATGCGGCTGCGGCTGTCGCCCCAGGAGCGCGACCTGCACATGTTCAGCGAGGAGGACGACCCGCATGCGCACGCGCAGGTACGCACTACGCAGGCCGAGCTGGCGCACATGCGGCTGCGGCTGTCGCCCCAGGAGCGCGACCTGCACATGTTCAGCGAGGAGGACGACCCGCATGCGCACGCGCAGGTACGCACTACGCAGGCCGAGCTGGCGCACATGCGGCTGCGGCTGTCGCCCCAGGAGCGCGACCTGCACATGTTCAGCGAGGAGGACGACCCGCATGCGCACGCGCAGGTACGCACTACGCAGGCCGAGCTGGCGCACATGCGGCTGCGGCTGTCGCCCCAGGAGCGCGACCTGCACATGTTCAGCGAGGAGGACGACCCGCATGCGCACGCGCAGGTACGCACTACGCAGGCCGAGCTGGCGCACATGCGGCTGCGGCTGTCGCCCCAGGAGCGCGACCTGCACATGTTCAGCGAGGAGGACGACCCGCATGCGCACGCGCAGGTACGCACTACGCAGGCCGAGCTGGCGCACATGCGGCTGCGGCTGTCGCCCCAGGAGCGCGACCTGCACATGTTCAGCGAGGAGGACGACCCGCATGCGCACGCGCAGGTACGCACTACGCAGGCCGAGCTGGCGCACATGCGGCTGCGGCTGTCGCCCCAGGAGCGCGACCTGCACATGTTCAGCGAGGAGGACGACCCGCATGCGCACGCGCAGGTACGCACTACGCAGGCCGAGCTGGCGCACATGCGGCTGCGGCTGTCGCCCCAGGAGCGCGACCTGCACATGTTCAGCGAGGAGGACGACCCGCATGCGCACGCGCAGGTACGCACGCACCGCGCAGCACGCACCACGCAGCACGCACCACGCATCACGCACCACGCAGCACTAGACATGGGTAGTTCCTGGACGAATGACACGATTGAACTACTTCACCAAACCAGTTCATGTGTATCTTTCACTCACTTCAGCCCGAATTAGTTCAATTACTTCAGTAACTCAGTGATATGAGAGTAAAACGTACAGATATATTTATTCATACTGCAAAAGCGAGACGGTTGCACGGCCCGGTTCGTGTGACGGCGGTCAGAGTTCAAGCTGATTTTGCACCTTTTTTGAGTCTTTTAAACTTGAGACAGTGCAAAATCTGTTTTTATGTAATATTTTCAGTACACTCGTAACTATTAAATGCCTAAAAGAATGTAATTTCAATAGAACTGTCCGCGATTGAGTGAATGATACCAAATGCAATTGAACTAAATATGAATGAAATAGTGAGATAAATTGACATAACAAACCTACTGAACTAGATAATTTAAACATTGAACTATATCACTCTTTTCACTCGGGTGAACGATTTTGCGCATGTCTAGTACGCACACTACTCAGAGTTTACTACACAGTTACACAGTCTATGATGCTCAGAATTGGACTATCTTTTCACAAGAGATTTACATATACAAATAATGATATTTATTTAAAGATAAATCTATATCCAAAAGTATTTATATTTTTGATAAATGGAATTTTTTAGCACATAACTAACTTATAAACAACAATTCTGGTTTTTTCCATTCTATTTATTTTAAATTCAAATCATTGATTGCATGGCACATTAAATAATTAGTTTAGGTGGTAGGCACAGACTAGGATATATTATTGTTTATAATATAAACTAATAAATCCAATGAACCGATTTTATTTATTTATTATATTTATTCAATATAATTTATTAATATTAAAATCAATTAAGTGGTTCTACCGTTAAAAGGTAACAAACAGAATTACTTTCTCATTTATAATATTAGTATAGATAAATTTATATGATAATGATCTATTATAACGATTTATTAAAAACTTAATTGTTCATAGGACGATGACTCGGCCGGTTCTTCCCCGCCCTCTTCCCTGGTGTGCAGCGCCACGCCGAGCCCGCGGCGGCATTTGCAAACTAACGTTGATTCCAGGTGAGATTTTGATTAAATATACAATCCAGCATCATCAACGTTTTAAAGAAAAAAAAGAACATTTACTTACATTTTCCGATGATATTCAGGGAATATATCGCAAGTTTCGGAAGCACGTAACACTCGCACCGCACCAACGATTTCAGAATTTGAATAAGTCGCTTCGATAACTGACACATTGAATTCGATGCGTGAATATAGTCTATGGTTTCATAATTTCATTCATTCTTATGGAATAGAAGTCGCACAATAATAAACCTTAGTATTTCAGTAAAAGTTATTGGCCATTTTAGTCGAAAAAAGTTATTTTTTAAAATTAGAACATTTGAATAGTAACCCTGTATATCGTATCGCCGCAGGAAGCGCAGCCTGCTCTCGGAGCAGCTGTCGGAGATCGGGTTCATCGACCTGGAGTCCCCCCGCGCGCGCGCGCACGCCGCCGAGAAGCGCCCCGCGCGCCCCCCCTCGCCGCCCTCCCCGCCGCCCGCCGCCCCCGCCGCGCCCGCCGCGCCCCCCCACGCGCCCCGCCCCGACGCGCACAAGAGGTACGTGACTTACTTCATTTTTCATTTCATTTCATTTATTCATTTTAAAAATTTTAACATTTTTAGTAACAAGTACATTGTTAACACTTGTATTAGGAGAGAACCGCTCTCTCTACAGGTTAAATTAACATTTCTAAAACTTGGTGCTTTTTTCCTTGTGAAATAAATAAACAAGCTAACAAACCATTTTATTAAAGCTGTGGGTAGGTGAAGAATAAATAATATATAAATAGATAATGGTGCACACGAGTGTGGATTGTTCAAGTGTGTTTTAGGAAGATTACTACAATAAGTATATTATTATCCTATTGTAATATTCCCTCAGTTTCCAGATAATTTAAAGTCCTTAGCCATGAAGTTAAAGTTTTTTTGCATTCTCGGTAAGTGTTACCATAAATATTAATAATTTTGTTTATTCTATTGTATATATTTTTTGATTGTATATGGTATTGTTTTGAGGCAAATACAGTTCCTGGATATTACACGATTGATTACCAATTTTTGATTACTATAGTATCATCCATCAATTAATCAATCCATTTATTCATAAACAATATACATTGTGTGGATGAATAATTAAAAATACAGTATAATATTAAAAATTATATGTATCAAAGTCTAATATTATCGGTAGTACTTAGATGTCAAAGAATTAAAATGTCAAAAAAGTCAATATAAATTAAATTTCTGAGTACCTAATGTGAGACAATGTTTCCATTACATATTATAAAAAATATCTACAGAATAATAGCATGCATCTAACAAAAGTTTCATCATCATCATTTCAATTGTAAGACGTCCACTGCTGAACATCCAACTGTGTTCGAGAATGAAAGGAAGACATTTAAAACACCTTCTGTTTAAAAATAATAAAACATTTGAAGTTTTTAAAATTCAAAAATACCTCGACCTTTATTGTTTTAAATATTGATAAATTCAAAAGTATTTTCAATAGCCTAATGATTCATATCTCAAAAAAATCTGTATAAGATTTGAAACTTTTTGTAATACATGGACAGCTTTCAGTGGTACAGTTTTTTCTTATGAAAATTACTTCAAAATGAAGTATTTACATTAAATAATCATTTTAAAGAATAAACATTTTAAATGTTTATTAGAGCAAAATGTGTGTGCTATTTTTTTCCTCCCAATGTAGACATAGGTTTGCTAGTTGATCAAAAGAACTACCCAAGGAAAGGCAAACCTTCCTACATCGTTCTAAAAAAATGAAACTGTTCTCTTTAATAGTTACTTTGTGTGGGCTCTATGCGATATTATGAAAAAACTAAAAATAATTCATAACTTTTTATAAATCGAACCTATATTAAAAGAGCCAAAAAGTTTGGAAATGACCCCCGCTATACGCCTGTTCGATTTGATCTTTACTTCCAGGGACACCTGTATAGATACCTATTTTAAATTGAACACAGACGAAGGTGACCAAACAACTGGCCAATCTGGAAACCACTGGAGGAGGCCTAATATTATAAATATAAAACTTTTATTTGACACACACGAAAAAATACAACAAAAATCAAATGGCATCTGATGTGTCAAAAAGGTTTCCGCTCAGCACTTGTCGTGACAGTTAGTGCTTAGATTATAATGATGATTTTGTTTTGATGTACGTTCTGTAATTATTTAACTTACCAGTAGCAAGAATGCACAGATATTCCTTGGACAAAGCCCTCTAGCTCTCTAGTATATGGCCTTGTGTGCGATTGGGAACTAGTGATGCCAACAAATATTACTACGAGTACGGATATCAAATATACTACAAAATCCTTTGGCTGGTGTCGGCTACGGAGACATTAACTCTGCTATAAGTGTAATCGGTCTGCCCTAACATAGCATGTATCTGAATTTGGTACTAAATGTTCTGATGCAATGTGGACATGTTAAATCGTTGATTAAAGGAAAGTAGTTACATTTGGTATAACTTAACACTAAACAGTGCAAAAAAATGTTATTTTGCCTAAAATAGGTAGAACCTGTGTTTCAGGCGAGAGAGATCTTACGTGTTTTGAGATTATATTAATTAACAATAATTGTACAATATCGGTACAGAATCCCAAAGCCACGAGTTGAAATAATTAAACTCCAAACTCAGAACGGAGACAAATTTATTTTCGATACCATCGTACTAGTAGAAAAACAAAACACCAAGTGCAGGCGCGGTTCAATGAACACACAGCGCCATCTGTTGGTGGCGTAAAGAACTTAACTCTAAACAATAATTAACTTTAGTAGAACTTATAATACACAATTTCGAGCTGTCTGAGATACTACTAATTTATCTTTTTTCACATGCTACAAGTAATTCTCCTGTTTTATCGTAGGTAGGTACCTACCTACCTACCTACTACCTACCTAGGTAAAGTTCCGTTCCGTTCAAATAAGTACACCTGCTGCTGCACTAAATGTACATCTATTGTTCTGCAAAAAAGAATACGAATAACGACCGACCCATAGAATAAGTTGTATTAATAAACATTCGCCTCCTTAAAAATAGGCAACTGTTTTTGAAGCAACCCGGTATAGACGAGGGTCAGTTTGTTTTCTATTTACTATTATTTTATTATAAATATTGTTTGTTGCAGGCTGTGCAAAGATCGCGACAACCCAACGCCGCCGGCCGCAGACGCGCAGACATCTTTGGGAAACGTTAAAATGAGGTAACCACACATTTGTAGATCACTAGGATATAGTGTATACTGGGAGTATTTTACAATTAATTATCGACCCACCCTGGGTAGGGTTTGTGATGAATATTAAGCACGGAAATATTCCATACCAATTCTTTTTTAGGATAAATATTAACAGAAACAGCATAAACATTTATAATACTTAGGGTTCGTCGTCGTAGTAGTAAATCACGTATATTTATTGTTTCGTCAAAGGCGCGATTCGATTCTAAACCAAATGCAAATTAAACAACGGTGCAAAATTTTTCATAATTAAGTTAGTATTTACTTAGTACTTTAAAACAGTGTATTTTGTGTATGTCTAAAACGTCACTAGTGTCTATAGAGGGGGGGGGGGGGGGGGGGGTAAAAAGTTGCTTCAAACATCACGTGATTAATAAACAATTTGTATCGACTATTGGACAACAAGTAGACAGACGACCTGGTAAAGGTCGCAGGAAGCCGCTGGATGTGGGCCGCTTCCAACCGGCCAATCTGGAAGTCACTGGGGGAGGCCAATGTTCAGCAGTGTGGACGTCCTATGGCTGGAATGATGGTGATGATGGGAGCAACATCGAAATCGCGAAATCGTGTCTTTTTCAGCTCCATACAAACTGACGCGCTACCTCTATGATAATGTATGGAGCATCCATTTTAACGAATTATTTATTTAGCAACCAAACTTAAAACTATCATTACAGTAGTACCAATGTGACAGTGAAGACAATAATAAATAGTGTTATATTTCATCCAAATCCTTAGAGCCGTTTCCGAGATACGCAAAATAAATTAATACAGGGTTATTTGTAAAACATCAAGAACCTCCTAGGGGCTGATTCTTTTTTTATGGGACCAACATTGGAATCTAAAAAAAATTCACTTCTCCATGCAAACTGATGCCAGCTGGCGGCGGTTTCGTATGGGGAAGTGTTTTTTTTTTTTGCGATTTCCATAGTAGTCCCATAGAAAAGGTTGATGTATTTGAGCACCAGGGGCTTGTTGGTGTTTTACAAATAACCCTGTATACTTACAAGATTGTTCGTTTAAATTAATCAGATAGATTTTAAAATACTCCCAGTTTGCTATACTGTGTACATAACATTGTTATGTGTTTTTTCTAATGTAACCACTTTATAAATGTTCATCTTTCTATAAAAAATCATTCTCATTCGCTTACGTTTGTGTAACTAAACATACTAATAACTGAAGATTTTATTTTATGTACAGGGTGTAACGAACTCTGCCAGCCCCCCTAGCATGTCTACGAAAACACGATATGATATGATATGATATAGCGATATATCGACACTAACTTAAAAAATACGATAGATATAGCCGCAATTTTTATCGAAACAGTGATCTTAATATATGACGGCGATTCAACATGGCGGCTATATCTATCATATTTTTACAGTTGGTGTCGATATTACGCTATATCATATCATATCATATTGTGTTTTAGTGTTCATGCTAGGCAGGCTGAGCTTCTAGCTCTCATTCTACTGCTGTAATACAACCGTTTTTATGGGACCAACATCTTTGACGGCTGTCTTAATCTGTGGTCTGTAAAATCATGTTTAAAATAAATAAATAAAATAAAAATAAATAAATTGTTTCCACAATCACACCAATTACCTAGCCCCAAACTAAGCAAAGCTTGTACTATGGCGACTAGATAACGGATAAATATACTTAAATATTTTTATAAACATCCATGACTTAGGTACAAATGCTCGTGTTCATCACACAAACATTTGCTCCTTGCGGGATTCGAACCCGCAACCGCTGGTTTTGTAGTCCGGAGCGCGGACCACTACACCAGACGGTCGTCGCTTGTTTGGATCTACAAATCCAGGCGCGCTGATTTACAGCTTCAATACAATAACCTTTTTCCAAGAAACCAACATATTTCTTAACCGTCTTAATCTGTGGTTCATGTTTGGACCTACAAAGCTTGGCGGTCGCGGGTTTGAATTCCATGGGGGAAGTGGACATGAGTATTTATACCTCTGTCATAGTTTAAGTTTGTCTATTCGTTACTTAGCCCTTATTTGGGGCTATTCGACATTTTGATGTAACAATAAATTGTTTTTTTTTAATTATAGATTAATTTATAATTCGAATATACAAAATAACAATCAAAATAAACTAATCTAAAACTAAAAGCTACCTACTCAAAAATAAAAGCGTGTCCATGAGGCAAAGAGGCGAGAATGCTAGCAGCGCTCCCACGTTGAATGGCTAAACTAAGCCTTTGAGCGAGGAACGAATTGTGTTAATATAAAACAAAGGGAAATGGATTTTAAACATAACAGAAAACAGAAACAGACAAAAGCATATCAACCTATTTCAAATCTTCGATTATTCTCATTTGATATAGAAATCTACGTATTGGATATAAAGTTCAAAATCAATTGAGTGATTTTTTTTTAAATACAAAATTCCTATCATCTTACTATTTAGTATGGGGAAAGTAAAAAAGTAATTTCGGTGTTGGTCCTATACAAGATGTTTAAGTATTTGGGCACCAGAATCAGCCCTTTTGCATCCTGTATAATGTGGTAGTAAAATCGTTGGACTGCAATCGTGTTTTCTCCCTTGTTTTTTGTAGAAAGATGGAATGTTTTTAATGTGGTTAAACTTTACATTTAATCGTTTTCGTAATGCTATTGTATTTTTGACATATGTGTAGATTTTTTTATTGTTTGATTCATATTCATATAGATATGAAATAATCTAGTTAGTTTTAAAAGATAATATTTGAGTAAATTAGTCGTTTGACAGTAAATTAGAAGTAATTAAATAGTCTAGTAATATTTTATAGTTAGTAGGGTTTTAATAAACAAATGAAGACACTTTAGTAATAAAATAAAATATTATTCTAAAATATCGAGCCATATTTGATTACCTTACTTAAAATTTAAATCCAAATCAAACAATACAAAAACCAACACCCCCTTAACTAACCTTAACCCTTCCAGAGAGCGTCACTCCCCCCGAAAGACGAAGCCGTCCGTTCGCTATAGCGGCATGCACCACCCCCTCAGCCTCCCCGACGCCGCGCCCCGCCTCAGCTGGCACGGGAAAGACCATTCCACCCTCATCAAGATAGACTGGCCCGTGGAGAACTCCTCCATAAGCAATCTCACCACCAGCACTATCAACTCTAGTCCGGTCACACCGGTCACGCCCATATACGACCCCTTGGAGTCGGACTCTGAAGTCAGCGAAGCTAACAAACACACAATCAAGATTGAAAGCAAAGAATGCAACAATTGCGATGAAGAAAAATGTCTAAAGTGCGAACTGAAAGCAACAGACTATAACGACGCACACGACAGTGCAGAACACAGCCCGCTACATTCCACAGATATCAGCTATCAGAATCTAAACAGACTGTCAGCTGTATCTACCTCCTCGAATTCGGAACCGTCCGACAAGAAAAAGGAGGCGAATTACGAAAACTGTGACGTAATGAAAGCGATGACGTCATCGCACGAAAGCTCATCGAGCTACTCGAACGCGAGCTTGACCAAACAAGAAGACTACGAAAGCTTCAACTTTACCAGACCGAATTATATAAATCTGCAATCGTCTAGTACTTCCAAAAGCTCGCCGGGTTCGCCTCTAAAAAGTCCGCTAAAATCTACGATAAGCATAACGTTTCGATCGCCAACTAAATCTAAAACACCAGATTACGAACCCATAGACAATATTGATACGCCAACAAATGACAGAGATTCAGTCTACGAGGATATAGACCTAGATAAGAATTTGTCTATAGTTGAAGAGGCGTCAGTGCCTGATACCGACGCCAGCTTGCCCACCCAGCAAGCGTGTCAGCCAGATTTCAAAGATCTTATAATTTTAGAAACTCCAACAGAACAGAACGACGTAGATCTGTACAGTCAAGTTAAATTCTTCAAAAAGAGCATAGAAGAAGTGAATGCTCTCATTTTCGAATCGCCAGAGAGAGATGGCGACAATTCTTTGATGTTTCAATTCCCAGAAGACAAACAACATTACGAAAACGTATCTTACCCTGGTAACATTGAAAAGGAATATGAAAATATAAATGTAGATACACTAAAAATCTGTGATAAAAATGTTGACGTCAAAATTGATAATGAAACAAAAGATGATAGTTTAGAAAAAGATAATGGGAATATAATAAAAGTATCTAACTTAAATGTGAGAGAGTTAGCGAATAGATTTGAGAGTCCAACTGAACAAAAGGGCCCGTTTACCTTTGAGAAGTTTAAAGCCGAAATCAAATATCCCAGTTTAGAGAGAAAGGATGAGGACAAAATTGAAGTTAGAAAAAAAGATCTAACAGTCAAACTTCCGCCTCCGGTATCACCCAAAACATATAAACTAAACAAAAACTCTTGTAACGCAAGATCGTTAGACGAAAACGCGTTTGTAAAGGAATTCGGTAACGACAAATCGTGTGTGGATAGAAGAAAAAGTCTAGAAGTGAAAGACACTAAGAAATCACCAAAGTTTTTGCCAGACCTAAACCTTAATATGGAAGAGAATGATACTAAAATCGAACCTGTGACGCCTACTACGGAAAACAAAATATCATTGGTACAAAGGTTTAATGAAAAGAGGCCAACTGAGTTAAAGAACTTGATTAACTTTGATTCAGATAAGAAATTAAGTCGGGAAAGAATAGAGAAGTATAAAGAAGAGAGGAGAAACTTTCTAAGAGAGAAATATAGTTCTCAATCCTTCAGGAGTAGTCCAGAGCAGTTGACTAGGATAAAAATAAAGAAAGATATGGATAAAATTGAATCGTGCGAGCGGTTAAAAGAAGAATTACCGAAGTTTGAGAGGAGGAACACGGTTGATTTGGGTCAAAGGATGAGATTCTCTCTGGCCCGGAGTACTAATAATTTAGATACAATACATTCGCCGACTAGTCCGGATAGCATAGAGAGGAGGGAGGGAGAAAGCAGTAAGAGGGACAAAGACAGCGCGTTACGCAGGGAGTTTGACAGGTAAGTGTGTTGCTACACAAAAATTATACGATAGTTGAAACTGACCATAGACTAGGATTTAATGAATAAGTTGTCTAATACTAGGAGATAACAGATTACAAAAATAATCACGCACTAGCGCGAAAGACTCTTGCGCAAATAGACACTTACGGAAATAGACATTTGCGCAAACAAATACTTGCATGAATAGATACTTTCGCGACATATACTTGTGCGGTTAGATGCTTGCGCAACAGACACTAAATAGAAAAAGTAATACATTTTGAACTGTTTATTTTTTTTTGTTGTTAATGCTAGTTAATGATCAGTATCAACGTTCGTTAGATGATTTTTTAAACAGAGAGATAATCGGCTAGTTTCAGTTTAGTAAAGCGTCGACCCCTACCTGAGACCATAGACAAAGTAACATTGATCGAAACGCTATTTGTAACGCTACCTACACAGGCCTATGTGAAATAGCTTTCCAGACCACCGGATTGGTCGTGGCGCCTTGAACACAAAAGGTTTCTTGTTCGATTCCTAATTACGGGCAATTCAGAAAAACAATATTTTCTTAATTGACTCGAGTCTGGGTGTGCTGAGAGAGGCTCTCATGGCAAATTTTATTGGTAACTCGTAATACAAGGATGTAAATTCCTTAACTGACTCGAGTGTCGAGTGTGACGCATATTTATTTTTGAACTTCTACAAGTTAATCTTTATCGCGTGTTTTAACTACGATCATTGGACGGATTTAGGTCCGTCTAAAGCCAGGCTTCCTTGATCGGTGGCCGCGGCAATACGTGTCAGCGGGACACGAATATGGTGTACTTAGTTGTAAAAATACTACAAATTTGCTCTGTAGAAATCAATAAATAAATAAATAAATAAATCGTTTATTAAAAATACAAGAAAAGCAGATACATTCTTAACAGTACAACTTAACAAGGAGTTACCTTTGCCTGAACTAGGTAGAACCTGGGCTACAGGCGAGAGATCAATCAATGACATTAGTAAAAGCTTATTGTGAAACTGCTATAAGTTTACGTCTTTATTGTAGGTAACTATCTATGTAACTGTTATATATTATTTATTAATAAATGATTACACCATTAATAAATGATTTTTCTATAATTTTTGCCAATATCTAGTACCTAACTTTGCATAGAAATTGTCTCAAATGGAAAGCAAAACATATCAAATTATGATGTTGCAAATAATATGAAATCTGACATTAACAGAATGTGTCATTTATAGAATTTGACATTATGAGAATCTGGCGTTTCTAGAATCTATCATTTGTAGAATCTGGCGTTAGTAGAATATGACATTCATAGAATCTGGCGTTTTTTGTTCGTCTGACATTTCCAGAATCTGACATTTGTCGACTAAACCATAGAGCTGGTAGCCGCTATGTAAATGTATTACGCTATATATATTCTGTTTGATGACTTACGAGGGAGGGTAAAAAATCGCTTCCATTGTCTACAAGCACTGTTTACTTTGTTAGCTTGTCAGCCATCGTGCGACTGCGACAGCGCTCTACAAAACCGAAACTAGCCGATCATTGTCCGAGTCTATTAGCTGTTACTATTTTATATTTGTAAGCGTTTTGTTTTTATGTCCATAGCATATTGTACGCACACTTCGCAGAACTTTTTAAAGTTAGGTTGCCAAAGTTTTTAGTAAATAAAAATTTAATAGCAGTGCATTATGTTCAGTTTCCCATTGGAAACTGTGTTAATAGTTAAATGCTTGTGTTGTTTGATTGATATTATGATAACTAAATCTTAAATCGTTGTACAGTAAAGTATACGTATTGTTTTGTGTCTCTTTGTAACATTTAGATCATCATTAGCTTAATTCTTAGACCATAGTTGGTCGCTTATTTGGTTATGTTTTGAATGTAAATAATCATATCACATTAATCCTATAGTTAATGTCTTCTTTTTTTTCTGCCTTTAGACAGATCAATACAATTCAAATTTTAGTACGACTTACAAAAAAGTATTGCTAAGTTCCTCGTACCTCGTAAGTCCTTAGTTTCATATACAGTTCCATGTTTCATTCATGTGTTTCTAACAACTTAATATACAAACATACATAAAGTACAAACTAAGTATAGACTAGTTTTAGAGGTAATACCTGATCAACAACCGTTCGAAGTTTTTAAGTATATTTGCTATAGTTCAAAACATATTAAAAAGAAATTACTTTAAAATATTTTTGTACTAAATTTAGTACTTGCGTTAAACTACAAAATGAGTACAATTTTATCTACTTGTACTTTACATAGCGCATTTTGTACTGTATAAAGTACATTAAGACTTACGAGGATAAAACTGAATTTGTGCCAACAGACACATGATTTAGTTTGCGCGAATAGTCGTACTATATAAAAAAGGTACCCATTATAAGCCAAAGATCTATAAAATATTACAAAATTATTTAGACCTGTCTCTTAACTAATAACTTCTCCACAGAAACGAGAAGGTCTCCCCCTCGTACAACATCCGCGACATGGCGGCGATGTTCGAACAGAAGTCCCAGCCGGGCCACACCGGCTGACGGCGCACGCGCATGGCTGGCTCTGGGCGTTGTGGCCGGTTTGATGCGGTATTACAGGTTTAAGTAAACTATGGTTTGTGCTAGTGACTAAACAAGACAAGAAAACAGTCTCATTATATTGGTTGAAAATCTAGAAACAAGTCTTATTGTCTACAATGACTTGATTCTAAATTTTCAACCAATTTTAAAAAAAGAGGTTCTCCTTCGACGAGTACCTATAAATCCCAAAAAAACGCATAACTCTTTTCATGGGACGTCTGATATGGTTGATGTCTATATTTTTGGGCATTTATTAAAGATTGTTACATATAATTTCTTGCGCTGCTTCTTCTCGGCACTAGCCCACAATCATACTGAAGCAGTAGTAGGGTAAAAATGGGACCTGTAATAGTGCCTATTTGCACAAATAAATTGTTTGTTAACGGTTTTACTGATTGGTTGAGTTTGGTTGAGTCTCATAAAATACCTTAACTTTTCTTGTCTTGTTTAGTGTCTCTTGTTAAATAATAAAATTTGTTTGTACAAACCAATTTAAGGGTGAGTTTCAACCGAAGCGGAGCGGAGGGAAGGATGTGTTATTCATACGACGACTCGATTAGCGTAGCGACGTGATAATTCGCCTTAAACGCATCCCGAGTTCTATTTTTTCGATTCCGGTTAGTTTAGAAATAGTGTTTCTAAATTGGGTCGGGTCTGGGTCTACTGGGAGACGCCTCTAGCAGACTTCTTTGTCAGGTACCTCGTAACCAACGGATGTTTATTCCTTACTCTGTGAACATGACAATTGGTGTGTTCCGGCGCGTATTTATTTATTTTATTTATACCTACAAATGATAACCGAAGCGGACTTCGCTCGGCCTGGCTCTCCTCTCCGCTATGGTGAAAACGCACCTTAAGGTTTCTGACGTTACAGTGATATCAAAATATCCACAATACCGCATCAAAATGTGTTTAGAAATAAACCCCGCGACGTATTTATTGTAACGTAATTATTTGTGCTTTTTGGTGCATTTGTAAATCAAAATCTATTCGTAATTAACAAATATTTTATACCAAAAATGCCTACGCGCCATCCCACATTGTTATTACCTATAAATAATATTATTATTATTAATAACATGTACAGTTATCAAAAAAATACATCTCATTAAAAATAATCAGATTCTTTTCTCAAACGATTTTGCTGATTACTGTACATGATATGTTAAGTGAGTTGTTACGTTGTCATTATTTATTATTATTTCTTACTCTCTATTATTAATAATTACGTTTAATTATCATCACACAAATGTTTAGTATTATTTTTATATTTAATTCTCACAAAAGAATACTCCATTACAACACGAGGTGCAACGGTTATGTTCGTACAATCGCGTTCACAATGTTTACATGGTTTATTTTGGTTGAATCTCATTTTTGACGGTTTTCAATCAAGGCACTTGATGTGTACAGACAATGGCAGGGCAACCTACCCAAAAAGTTAAAGGTCGTTGAACCGATTTTCAACTTTAAGTCCGACGCGTAGAGATCAATATCAATTGAGAAAATTTGACGTTTTGTGGTAGGTTGACGAGCTTTTGCCTGTACTAAAGATTAAACGCACATCGCTTCTACGATATTCGTGTTTAAAGTTCAGAAACTAACTTGAAATGCCTCTTAGGCGATATTGTAAGCTATACAGGGTTATTTTTAAAACATCAACAATCCTTTAGGGGCTGATTCTGGTGCTCAAATACAATAACTTTTTCTATGGGACCGACAGTTATCTAAAAAAAAATTCACTGCTTCATACAAAATGATGTCCGCTGGTCGGCGGCTTAGTATGGGGAAGTTAACTTTTTTGTTACGATTTCTCCCATAGTAAAAGTTTTTGTTTATAATCAGCTGATCACGCAGTTTTAAGGAGTGCCCTATTCTCTTGTACACCTTGTATACCTACCGATGTTTAAATTCTGTTACTTGGTGTTTTGTTGTATAGATTAATGTTATATTTTTAATTAATTCATTACATTATGTGCCCCGCCCACTGCCAAACAGGAAGCCGCTGGATGCGGGCCGCTTCCAACCGGCCAATCTGGAAGTCACTGGGGGAGGCCTATGTTCAGCAGTGGACGTCCTATGGCTGAAATGATGATGATGATGATGGATTACATTACATTCTCTTTTTTATTAATGACAGTTTCTTATTTAGCAAGGGTTCGATTCGTTTAGCAAACGAACTTTTCTAAATTTCTTTGTATCTGGGAGTGCAGGGATACGCTCCCCGGAAAAATAGTGTACCTCGTAACACCTTACCGTGCATATCGATTTCTTATTGACCAATATCATTAGATTTTAGTTCCTAAAATACCCGCTGGCACGAATATCGTAGACACGCGTGTGGTTGCAACTACGTAATTTATCTGTAACCATTCAGTAAGAAATTTATATCTTTTAATCGAGATGAAAAAAACTTACCAAACGATAAAAATATACACGGATAGTGGATCTAAAATACCCTGAGTGTCAGTAATATCAGATTTAACTTTGTTCTAAAAAAGAATATTCGTTACTATTGGTCTCATAAAGAAACTTGCTGTATTTGAGCCATCGACCACATTACTCTCTTTCTCTTTATCCGAAACTAGTAAGTGATTTTTCACTGGCGGAAATTTTTGTCGAATAAATAATATGACATTTAGACTATAGAGTATGCACTCCATGATTTGAACAGAAGTACTACCAGGGGGGTGTCACTCCGCAGTTTAGGTATATTCGCCCAGCGCACCGCCTGAGGCGGCGTAGGGCATAGGGCTGTCGCTCTCAGCTCGCACGACAGTCGCGGTCACGTCGCGCGAGCGCATACTTGAAAATATTTTTATTGCTTTTCGACAGAAGCAATGTCCTCTAAGCCTAAACGTCAATATAATCCGTGTAAAAAATAATTGCTGTGTTTACGGATGTCTGAATAAAACGAATAGTGAATCAGAACTAACATTTTAAACCTGAAAAAAAAAACAATCAAACAATACTTAAAAGTGAAGCAATTGTAAGACAATTTTGTAATAAACACATTTTATTTCTTTACTTATTTTTATTTAATTTTGTTAGAAATACCCAGTTAATCCCGTTACACCCGTGGGAATCGAACACACGACATTCAGATGGAATTTTTATGTTTACAGAATCAACGTTTGTAATGCTTAATCTACTTATTTATCTTAAAACTAATAAAGGTACAAAAACTTCTTAAGTGACAACCCCGTGCCGTCATTCGCAGCTCGGTCATAAAACTGGGGCGCGCAAAGAAAATTGACGGTTTCCGCGCGGTTATAAGTTTCAATTTTGCTTGCAGGCGGGTAGCTCTGGCGAGTCTAGGTATATTTTTATACCTAAACCTGACTTTTGTTAGGGAGTGAATCTTCTGTACGGTAGTACTATTAGGTATTCTGTGGTACGACCCTCTAAAAGAATGTTTACTAGTGCTTATATTATACTGCAGTTTAACAGCGACCGATCGTTATAAAGATAAAAAAAAAAATTTTTTCATGTTCATTATATCGATCAAGGTAACAATATCAAAAAATTACGGTGATACGCGTCAAAAATAGTTCCAGTAACATCTGGGTTAAAGCGGATATAGATTATACTAAGATTTCTTTAGACTTTTGAAACATTTTTTAAAAAAATATAATCGATTAGACAGACACGCACTCAGGGTACCGTAAATAAATATTATGTTATTGAAATCATAAAAGTGAAGACAGGGCCGCACTATGACTTGTATGTTTAGTTGCCATAACTATGAAATATTATGACGAAATGCATTTATTAATATATTTTTGTAAGCAATATTCGGATGTTTAGCTGTCTAGAATTAAACGTTTCTGTATGTCTTTAGATTGTATTATTATGAGGTAGATGTAAGTAAAAAGTCTTCTTAGAAAATGCGGAAATTTTATTAACATAATAATAAAGACTGGATAATTTGCTTTAAATTAACTTAGTAATGACCAGTCATTTACCAAATGATACTCGGCATAACTATCTCATAATAATATCACTATTTACCAAGACATTTGAGCACCATGTATATAAAAAACGTATAAAAAAATCGAGCACCTTTTGTAAAAAAATCCTTAAATGAATAACGCTAATAAATAATATTATTATGTATATGCAGACAATAATATTCAAATAGTCGTCACTCTTGTAATAGTTTAAAATTGAATTACGCGCGGTACAAAAGTATGTTATAGGCTCCAAGTACAGTAACCCGCTTATAAACCTGCCAAAATAGACAAATTTTCTCGATCAACTTAAAAACGAAAAAAAATGGGATGTGGTACGTTAACTTGTTGACTTTACATCAATCATCAATGTTGTGGTGTCACAATTGTTGTCTTAATGATTTGTCCAGCCCTGGATCCATATCTGGATTAAAAGTTGACAATTGTTTATTTAGACTTGATTGCACAGATTTAAAAAATCATACAAAAAGTGGACTGAATGCCATGAGGCATTCTCTACCAGTCGACCATTAGGCTAAACAGAGATTGTTGTTATTGACACCAAAGGAAACGGGGTTCAACTATCGGGAGAGAGAGGTGTATCTTATTCATTAAATAAATAGAATAAAACCAAAATAATTACATTCAAATAGGCGAATATATCAAAGCACAGGTTACTTGCTTGTTTGATTATAAAGTGTGAGGTAGACGCAGTCGCTTGGCTCTATGAACTTATTTGACATTTCCCGTATTGACCAATCCTATGGTCGTTTCCAATCTGTCATTCGACATACTCTGTCTAATTTGTGGCTCGCGTCGACACATGCTTGAGTCTGGACCCGCACACTTTACATCAGAGGTTCTCAAACTTATTTAGTCTACTGCCTACTTTGAAATTCATTTAATTTCCAACGGCCCCCATTTTCACAACCCTCTAAATACGACTACAATACCCCCAAATTTTTCTTGGCCCCATACATCTAGGCCTTCAGCGCCCACAAGGGGGCGTTGTCGCCCACTTTGAGAAAGAGCTTTACACGGTAGTTTACACGACGCATGTAACCTGCGCAAGAGCTTCGACATGCGCATGTTACCCGCGTACAAGCACATGTAGTCATTTATCATTTAGAATAGTTGTCCTACTAATATTATAACTGCGAAAGTTTGTGAGGATGTTTGAATCTTTGTACTCTTTCACGCAAAAACTACTGAATGGATTTTGATAAAATTTGGCATACTTGGTAAGGTCAACGCAGACGAAGTCGTAGGCAAAAGCTAGTAAAAAATAAAATTACTCAAAACGATGATGATGCCTTGCATACTTTTGTATCGCGCGTACGTTATTATCTAAAACTCTTAATTAAAATCTCTCCTCGCTTCTCTTTTAAAATTAAAGCTAAATTCTCATCCGGAGACAATTTAGATCTAGCCAATGTGAACTTCCATTTTCATAAATCAATAAGGTGTGTGAGCCAAATATTAACTATGTAAAAGACTCGCTTCCATAAACACGCTGTATAGACGTGAGATGCTTGTGTGTGTCTCTTTCGCGCATGATTCGAAGTCATTGACGCGCGTAGCGTGTAAGAGCCTCCCCCCCCTCCCCCCTGTACACTATAGACTTGGATTTGTATTGGACTTGACAGGCATATAGTTGGATTAGTATTAGAATTACTGTAAATATCAACCGATTTATTAATCGTTTTAGTGTTTCACTTGTCGATAAAAGTATCGGCCGATTAAAGTCTGTAGTACACACTGCAGGGTCTACTTTACTTTGGCAGGGAGAGTAATTTTTGCATTGGTCCCCTGCTCCCTTGTCACAGGTAGTCACGTTATGTGTCCCTCTGCCATTCCTTACATTTTAAAGTTATAGGTATTTGGTTCACGCACCCTAAATACAACAGACTGTTATCTGCCAAAACCAAATGAAGCTGACATTCATTAAACTTTTGTACTTTTAAATAATAATCATCGTTGATAAGACCCGACTATTGTTACTGTTTCAATTTATAACTACATATTTAGAAAAATATATAAATTTTCTTAAAATATTAACAATTATGACTTTACACTCATAATGCTAGGGTAATGTTTTCTTCTATTGTAGTATTATTCGATTATAAATCATTTATGTAGTTATAAGTTGGACAATGTCTGAATAATTTGGAATGGCTTCAAGTGTCTAATGAAGAATTGTAAGTAAAATAAGTGAAAATATGAATTTTTCTTGTGCCGACACAGGGCCGGATTTGGTTAAGAAAACTAATTTATTAATTTTGTACGGCAGCTAGCTTTTTCTAGTTTGAAATATTATGTCGATTTGAGTTGTTAATTGTTATATTGGTTTAATTAGCATCTGAGTTTATTAGGTCGTAGTTTTGATTAAAATTTTGTATAATTTAATAAAAGTGTTTTACGTTAACAAGTTCTTCGTAAAATTTACTTCAAACATTAAGGTCCTATTGCACAACTTATTAAATCTAGAATCTACCTAAACCTGGATTGAATTATCTTTGTTTCTAGCAACTTCAATTCAACTGACAGATATACAGAGTGCTAGGTCGGAAGATGGATATACTTTAACAGGTTGTTCTTACATGAATATTTAAAAAAAACTTGATGTAACATTTGAGAATCAAGAAAAAAAAGGGTCAGTACTAAATTTAAAATAATTTTTGTTATAAAACAAAAATGTTATGTAACAGAAGTTTTTGTTCTTGATTTCACTACTGGTTTCGTATAATGATATTTTAAACCATAAAAGTTAAATTTAGGTTTAAGAAGGTTGTGTCAGTAAACCAGAGTTAAATTTGATAAGAGCCATTTTTGTATAACAGGGTGTAAATATGGTTCTTGTTTTTTTCCACCAGTGAACTAATAAAGATCAATACTGTTAAAAAAAATGTTTTGGACAGTATGACAAGTGCAAAAGGGTAACATTTTGCCGTATGCCCGCGAAAGGGTGTATATAGCAAAGCAATGGACAACTAGTATCTACAACTATCCTTGTCTGCTTAATTTTCGTTGACGAATCTGTCATTATTTTTTGTTTGTATATTTTTAATTATAAAGTATCCCCTAGTCCGGCCCTGCGCGGCGCAGTCCTGAGCTTTAAGTGCGGCGCGCGCCGCGCTGCTGTATGTATGTAACATAGAACCAGACCGGCTTGTTCGTAGTGTAGGGTTAGGCGATCAAATATTATACACAATAAAGTATTACAGAATATTATATGTGCGTTTTATTTATAGCTAGCGGTTCCTTGCGACTTTGTTTGCGATTTTTTAGACAAGCTTCTACACAGGGACTGAATTACCGAAAAATTACGATACACTTATAAAACGGTATGACGTCATACCGTTACGATGCGATATCTTAATATTTCAATACCGAAATTTTCCGGTAGTGAAAAATTTTGGTATCGAAATATTGAGATTATTAAGATATCGCATTGAAACGGTACCGTTATTTTTTACGCTACCTAAACCGCTTTAGTAAAGGTTTTTTTTAAGCAACCGCGCGCACCGGGTTAAGGGTTACCTTACCCGCTTATACGACTAACCCGACGTTCCGCTTAAGCCGCATTCAGGTTAATCCATACGGGTTATATAGGTATACGCCTATCGGGTTAAACCGTTTAATATCGCTGATTAATCGGAAGAAAGAGATAGAGCTTGTAGTAGGAATGGCCAATCCAAGCCGGCCGCAGCAGCGCCGCACCAAACCAAGCATGCATTAAGATATTTAAGTATACATCAAATAAAATATGCCAAAGAATATTGTTATATTTATATTTTTAAACTAACAGTATTTGTCACTAACAATAATTATTGCCAACTGGATAAGATTTACCCTTAAAAAAAACACATGCAACAGTGTCTAAAATAATCATCTACCTACCTACCTACCTAGTTCCTTTTCTAGCTGATCGTACATGCTTAGGAATATCTTGATAGAACAAACTTCAACAAATAAAAAGACTTCGAACTTTTTTGTATGGAGCCTGGCATACTTGAAGTGCAAGTACCTAAAATGACTTATTTTGATGTACACCTATTAATTTATGCCAATCGACAGAAAAAATAATTACAAACATTAAATACTCTTTGACAAAATGAGGTAAATGATATACTTTGTTCAGAATGTCAGTTTGAATTTTTAAAATTAAATTAAATATTTTCTCCATTTAAATAGCAATTAGGAAGAAAATGATTGGGTACAACCCAATTATACTTCTTTTCGTAAATTGTATTAGACCCATATTTTAATAAATGAAGTCTTATGGGTGCCGCTTTTTAATGATTTAAGTGTTGATATATTATAAATAAATACCTCAGTGCCTAAAGACAAAAGTCTACAACACTAGTTGTAGACTTTTTTAAAGTTGTGTTACCAGTGATGATGACACATGGAATTGAAACATGGCCTCTCACTATGGGCCTCATAAGAGAGCTCGGCGTTGGTGCACGGCGTTCTGTCGTGATTTGATGTATTTTTAATAAAATTATTTTAAATATTTAAAGCTAAACAAATCATAAATATCAAATTATATTTTATTGGCAATACTAACTGGTCGATTGGAGAAAGGACGTGACGTAATTAAGTTATAAGTGGGAAAACAGCGCGGTAGTATCGAGAGACATCGCTACTTAGGCAGTTGCTCGCCAACGTTCGAACAAAGCACATGCTAAACAGTTACTATGTCATTCGAAGTAGAAATTAGTGTATGATTTCAATGATAAGAGTAAAATCTAAGAGTTTGTAAAGTTATAAGTTGAATAAACTTAAGTATTAAAATTGTCCCGCGCAAGTTAAGGCACACACACGGCAGTTTTATGTTTGTGTGCGTCTATGAACTTAAACAATGTTGATCCTTTACAAGATAATATTGATAATTTATTAAGTAGTTGACGTTCTACCTCGGGCTGAAAAACGATTGGTTTTGCGCACTTGATTTTATAGTTGGACGCTTGAACGACTAACATTCGTGTGTTAACCCACAAAAAATGTGAAATTGAGTTATGAATGCAGTCTTATTCCTTATCCCTTATCCTTTATCCTTATCCCTTATCCGGGCCGACACACCCACTGCGGGTATTTTTACAAACATATAAGCGCCGAGTACCCACTACGGGTATGCACTTAAGTGTGTTTTCAATGGGGTTGCACCAGCCGGTTTCTATACCTATCTTTGTTTGCTGCGTTAAATTAGGTAGAAGGAAGACTTATCACACTAAAATTTGAACAAAGAACGTGTCAGGCATCAGGTTTCGAGCGTTTGTAAACAAAGGCGCTGCGATGACTCATCAGCCGGCCGTCTTTGAGATCGTCGTGTTTCTGATATAAGTGGATGATTATTTAGATTTCGCTATCAAATAATGGATATGTTTGTACTAACTTAATTTATAAACATTGTGAGGTGTTTAAAATGTATTGTTCGCTAGAACTTTAGTTAAATTGTGATAATGTCGTCAATCCTGACTTTGTGTGTTCTTAATTTTGCTGTATTTTTTTGATAAATAAATCCGTTTTTTTTAATTGGCCATAAAATAGAAGAAATATTGTCAAATCCAAAGATATATGGTATTATAAGTGCCACTATAGCAAAAACTCCATGAATTTTAACTGGAATACCGCGAGGCGCACACTTCCGGTGTATGACAAATGCGGTGGCACGGGTTTGGCCCAAGCAAGGGCGGGAGTGGCACGATGCGGCGCGGGAAGGGTTAAACAAGTTATCAGATTTTTAAAAAAATAAAAAAATAAATGAATAGATAATTGCAAAAAAATGTGAAATTTTATTCGAAGTTTCCAGAACTTGATTACGAACCTTCAGGAAGTCTGTTACCGTTTCGGTCTCAAAATCAATGTGAACAAGACTAAGGTTATGGCAAAGGACTCTCATTAAGCTAAAGAGCCCATCAAGGTATACATTGGCAATACTGAGCTGGAACTGGTGCACAAATTCATATTCCTAGGCAATCACATCTAAGTGCGACCTTGATGCCGAAATAAATCATCGAATAGGCATCAGTTGGTTTCGGTAAATTACGTACCAAGGTCCTACACTCACACGATTTGAAGCTATCGACAAAAATGACCGTTTACAAGGCCATACTTAGTTCTCCCAAATCTTTTAAATTCCTCAGTCATGGGTGAGTATCGGAAATGGACGCTGAACAGGTTTCATTTGAAGTGCCTACGAGAAATCAAGTCAAATGGCCCAGTCCGGGTTAGAAATACCGTAGTGCTCCAACGTGCAAATATCTACGGCATAGAAGCGTATATGATGCGGCGATAGGTCCGATGCTGTGGACACGTCTCACGAATGCCTGATGAAAGGGTAGCAAAAGCATCTTCTTCTCTGAACTCCAGAACGGCAGGCGGAAACACGGCGGCTAGCTCTTACGCTTTAAGGATATGCAAAAAAGACACATGAAGAGGTGCAATACTGATCCCCATAATTGGGAGGAAAAAGTCAGTTGCCGCCCTGAGTGGAGGCGCTTAATAAGGGACAATGTTAATGACTGAAAAGCAGAGGAAATCCGAACTGGATGCAAAACGCGATGCTTAAGGCTAAACTACCAACAGCCATCTTCTAAAATTATGTTGTTGTTGTTGTTGTCCTCACGTGCACCCAATGCTCGCGCACTTTTACTCGCAGAATAGGATACTGTAGCCATCAAAGGGCACATGCAAGATCTGATCAACCTAGCTCCTCTGCTAATAATTAGTAGCGGCTACTATAGCCGAAACCGGCTGGAAAGAACATATATATTCGAAGTTTTTAAAAGCTTCTCAACGATAGGTCTTCGATGTGATTTTTTCATTAAAAAAAAAACTGTTGAAGGAGGGTGGTATTAGATCGACAAAAGCCGAAGTATCGCAAGAAATCGGAAAGTTCTAGGGCAGTTATATACCTCGGTCACTAAACATGGAGTAGCTCAGCCGCAGCCCGCAGGTCTAATGGCCAAGCTGACCCGACATTGTATAGAAGATGTCCCTGACATCACAGCCTACACGAGATGTGATGACGAAATCACCTCAGAGCTTCTAAATACGAATGGAATACTGATACTAAAGGTTTTTCAAAGACTCCTAACTCCGTGATGCTCGAGGTACTATGGCCAGAGTCATGGAACAGAAGTGTAGTGGTGCTCTTATTCAAGAAAGGAAAACACGATTGGTCATAAGAACACTTGTAGATATGGCAGAATCGCTCGAAGACTCTGGCACAATTCAAAGGAAGGTCATGACGAATACACCTTATAGTAATACGAGTAGTTGGGAGCTCTAACCTTGAAATTGTTGACAAATATGTCTACCTAAGACAAGAGATCCAGTAAGGTAGGTCCAGTTACGACAAGAACGTCAATTGTCGAATCCAACTTGGCTGGGCAGCGTCCCGAAAACTACACAACGTCTTCTCGTCCAAAATACCTCAGTGCCTAAGGACGAAAGTCTACAACCACTGAGTTTAAGTTAATTCTGACTTGCATTGACCGACCACGGATTGTTATATGGAAAGGGCTATGCTCGATGTTTCTTTGAGAGATCAAATAAGACATAAGGAGATCCGTTAACGAACAATTGTCACTGACATAGCCTGACGGATTAGTAAGCTAAAGTGGCAGTAGGCGGGACACATAGTACGTAAAACTAACGGCCGATGGGGCAGAAAGGTTATAGAGGTTAGTTATAGAGTGGAGGCCACGTACCTTCAAGTGCAGTGTGGGACGTGCACTCACAAGGTGAAAAAACAACCTGGTAACGGTTGCAAGAAGCCGCTGGATGCAGGACGCTTCAAACCTGCCAATCTAGGATGAACAAGTCATTTGGAAAGGCCTATGGCTGTAATGATGATCTCGAAAAACCTAATTTTGATGATAATAATTATGCGGAAGATGATCAACATTAAAACCTGTTTTTGCTTTAAAAATATGCTTTTGTTATTTTGCAATTATGTTTTAAGGCCTTAGTCATAAAGGTTTTAGCAATAACAATTTTTCTCAGTTACTAATAAAACCAATTCTTCTATATTGTCTTTATGAATAAAGCACTACAACATAAAATCGTCGAAGAACTCTAAACGCTCGTAGCTCAAATGTGTCCAAGTGTGGGAAAACACACGAATGCTAAACAGCGTCCAGTTCATTTTGACTTAGGTTTACTAATTAATATCATGTTTTTTTTCATAAAATAAAAATGACGTGTTATTTTGTTTTTATTTTGTTTCAATAATCATTTACGTCTTTACAATCAGATATACGGAAATAAGACTATTTTTAGGACGGACTCTAAGTACTCACATTTTCTTTTCTTTTGGTTTATTTTATTACGATCAGATTTTTTTATATGCATAATATTGAACATTGAATTGATGACTAATTTAGAGAAAACACATTTTATTTTACACCTTCAATCTAAAATTTTTCAGAAAGTATATCAATTACGACATTTTTTCAGAGTGTTTGTTATTTGTAAATATCTTCACCGTCGATTTTTACGCGTTTCATAGGTGTACATCAAAACACGACAATTTTCGTACTTTCAGCGTGAGATATGCCAAATAGGTTCGCTAGTGTGCAAAAATTGTATCTGTATCTTTGACTAAATCATTAATAACTTTTAACCTTACAATAACAATAACAATATAATATTAATCCGATTTCAATCAATCGTTTTTAAAATCTACACATTATTTGACAAATCGATGTTGACTATTTCTCTTTATATCTTATGAGATATATCAAAATAATGCAATATTATAATTTCAATATTTAAAAATATATTATGCAGTGTTAAATACTGTACGAAATCAAGCGCAACAAAAAAACAGCGAAGTCCTGCATCTTACAAATCCTTAAACTTTTAAGACGCGAAAGATTAAAACATAATATATATTTCTTAATACGATAAGTTTTATAAAAAAACAAACTTCAAAAAACTAAAAAGCTAAAAATAATTCTAACGTAACATGCGTGAACGTGGCAAGCGAATATGAATAAAGCCGGCTCAGCCGGCCCGCTAGAGCCGGCCTCTCGCCTGTTCTGCGCCCGAGCGCGCTGGCAACGTCGCGCGTTTTAGTCCGTGCAATTGTGTATTTCGGTACCGAAATAATAAATAGGTTAAATAAAGGTAGAACCATACCGGTACAAAAAGCAGTACCGGTAAACCTATACCTTTAAAAAATTACGGTATCGTAATTTTATACCGGTAGCGTAACCGTATACCTTAACCGCTTTCAGTCCCTGCCTACATCCCCTTTCGTCTTCTTAACCCACTGAGGCGGTGAGCGGTTCGGTTCGGCAGCGGACAAGCAGGAAGCGGTTGTATGCTACCGCGGGCGGTTTCTGTGTGACATGATGCATAGCAACTCGAACATTATGAAAAATCCCGCCCCCGGAACGCTACCGGTACCTCTTCTGTGGGTTCTGCCTGTGGGGTCTCGCCTATTACAATTATTTATTTATTACTGAGCGTATGATGATAAGTGTATAAGGGTATGGTGGGAACAATTTTCCTAGCGACTGTTTAAAGAGGGCAGCTCATTTCGTCTAGGCAAGTATGGGTAGTAGGCGAAACCTCCTCCAAGCGTACTCACCAAACTATGGCTATAATTTCGTAGGTTTAAGGGAACTATAAATATAATTCCTTTGGGCACTATTTAGATCTATTTAGTAATCAATTATTTTCATTCAAGAAATACCGCTACGGTGTGGTGACTGAGTACGCTAGGCAAAGAGACACCAAAAAATATAAGAGTATGCGTTGCCTCTATGGTACTACTACTTCCTACTACTGTACGATTGTATGGGACAAATAAAACACACGAGTTTACAAAAGCAATTTTATTTACAGACTAGCTGTCATAATAACTATCTACACACACTCATTGCTCCAAATACTTCCGAGAAATACAAACATCTATTATAAACAATACGAGTAGTAATAATAATCAGAATACAGTAAGTGTTAGTGCGTTAAATAATCAAACACAGACTTTAGGAAAGCTGGTACAAATTGTTCAGTAAACAAAAGTTCTTAAGTTTTCTAGTAAACGCTTCTGACAGAATTAACTGTGTAGTACCTCGTAACAAATGGATATTAATTTCTCACTTTGAGACTGATACATTTATACCAGCTTTTTTAACAATCTATATAATTTCAACGAAACTTTAGCCGATCTTATCAGTTGCTTAATTGTCCATATAATAGCACCTTTAGTTCTTCAACATGATACAACGTCCATACGCTTCCTATGACTAATTTAGAAGGCAAATTTTATAAAGTGTATATTATTTATATTACAATGAGTACGATTCTCTGCAGCCACTAAACCTTATTTCGAGTTCACTATCTCTTTCCCTTTTCAACATGTTTTTTTTCACTTGAATCATGTAAATAAACTTTACATTCACGCGTAGAAAAATCATGATTTAGTTAAAACTTGCGTACATTCAGGGCCATCTGATTGGGGGCTTCGGGCACATAGGATATACTTATACTATTAAAATAAATAAATAGAACTTCAACGATCGCAGGGCCCTGGGCGAGTGCCTAGTGGTAAAGACGGGCCCTGCTTATATTGCGACGTCAAGCATTATCATTAAAAACTACTGTGGAACTTAATCATAAAGTCGCAAAAATGCGATGCAGTTGCCAGTACCACGTTCAAGTCACGGATGCTAGGCAAGGCTTTTATCTTTCACAACCAACACACACGCATAATTCAAATTGTCATGTTATTTCCTAGTATAATTGCATATTATTTAATATTATACACTACGATAGATTTGACTACCTACATTTACTAAATCAAATTAATTCTATGTCAATGATCCATTACATTGGATTATTTAAGCTTTGTCGTCAAGAGAAAGGGAAAGATTTATGTGAAATATTAATTTCAGTGGCAACAAAGATTCATGCTTTCAACAATATTTTTATTTATGAATTAAAATTAGTTGAATTATGTAATTTAAAAGACTTACTCTTAAACCACTTAGCCGCCCTAGCATGACCACCAAAGCACGATATGATATAGCGATTTATCGACACCAACTGTCAATTTTTCATGCTAGGGGGGATAGGAGTGAAGTTAGTAAATGTCTTGATGTAAATAAATTATACTCGATTGAATATTGAAACCGCAAGTATTCAAAATAGAGGCTCTGCATGTATCATCGCTACATAACGTCAACTTAACTAAATGGTATAAAATCCTCTTAATATTATAAATGCGAAAGTTAGTGAGTATGGATGTTTGTTACTCCGTCACGCAAAAACTACTGAATGGATTTTGATGAATTTTGACATACTAATAGACCATAGCCTGGATTAACACATAGGGTACTTTTTATCCGGGTATGGTCAATGCAGACGAGGTCGCGGGCTAAAGCTAGTATTAAATAAGTCGCTGAACAAACTTCGTATCTGCAGGCTTACTATGAAAAACGAAATCCAACAATACAATAATCGGTTTACGTATTGCTTACTACATTACGCTTCGGATCCAATATCGGAGATAAAGATTATGCCATAACATTGACCGTATTGCTTTAGCTTCAGTGAATTTAAATATATAAAAATGAATCCCTATTTCCCTTGGTCATCGCATCGCGTCACGTCACGCGTGAACGGATGAAACAATTTTGCTAATTATTTTTTTGTTGTGTTAATTATTGTCAGGAGAAGGTACTTCTGGAAAAAAAATAAGAAAGTTGCGCAGAAAATCCTTTATGAATAAACTATAGACCATGCGAACGAAGTCGCAGGCAACAACAAACAAAATTTTATTGAAATTTTGCGATGCTTACCTACGTGTGGAATAAGCAATTTCAGAAGAGATGGACAGAAGAAGGAAAATTAATTTCTTTAAACAGTAATGCTCAAAATTTATCTGATGATGAAGACTAAGATCAAGACTTAAAGCCTGTGGAGAACTATCACAACTGCCTCCCTAGCATGAGCACTAAAACACGATATGATATGATATGCTATACCGAAATATCGACACCAACTGTAAAAATATGATAGATATAGCCGCCATGTTGAATCGCCGTCACATATTAAGATTGTAGTTTCGATGAAAATTCAAAATGGCGGCTATATCTATCATATTTTTAAACTTGGTGTCGATATATCGCTATATCATATCATATCATATCGTGTTTTGGTAAACATGCTAGGGGGGCTGAACTGTACAAAATAATACAATAAATAACTCCGCCTACCATTCATTCACGAATTCGTTCCGAAATAATGTCTATGGATCCGACTGAAGCATCGAAATCCGAAAGTGTTTGTAGTATGTCAGTGTATCGTTTCGTTTTTCGTTGTAGGCTTTTTATTTGTAAGTTTAATTCTCTAAACTACACAAGCGAATTTGATAAAACAATTTAACATTTGCGCGGCAGAAATCACGGGAAACCGCTAGTTTTACAAACAAGACACAATTATGTCTAATTAGGTGGTCTTATCGCCAAAATCGAATTCTTCCAGACTTCTTCCTGGGTAGACATAACTTTCAATTAAAATTATTCATAGTGAAGCGACTAAAGTTCGATTAAACGGCCACAATGATTATGTCACTATGACAAAAAACAGAGCCTTAATTTTGAGTGCGACTCAGTATTTGAAACATTAATATTTGTGTATTTACAGATTTTATACTAAAGTGTAATTGTCTTAGTTAAGCTAGATAATGTCAAAATACAGGGTGTTCAGTTACTAAGACCCTGCAAACCCGCAACACGTGTGCTAATACGTATAAATACTACAGTGCGTCAGATCGATCGATAAAACGATTACTGAGAAATTAAGTTTTGTATACAAATTAGATTGTATAAAACCATAATATACCTTTTTGACGTCACCATATTATTTATATGCACATATTAGCACATACCTGGGAAGGTACCCATAGGGGGGCCCCTAGCATGACCACCAAAACACGATATGATATAGCGATTTATCGACACCAACTCTTTTTTAAACATATGACAGATACGGCCGCCATGTTAATTTTTTGTCAAAACAGCAATCATAACATGTGACGTCACCGGCACGGATATTCAGCATGGCGGCTATATTTATCATATTTTTACAGTTGGTGTCGATATATCGCTATATCATATCGTATTTCAGTGGTCATGCTAATGGGACGGGTTTGGCTTGATCATAACTTCAATTAAATATATTTATTTGCTTAAACACTGTGGATGGATAAACTTACCACCCTGTATAAATGAAAATGTAAATGTGTAAGGAATAACAAACATAACTTAGATGTAATCGTTAGTACGTAAACGAGATCTTTGGAGAAGGGATGTTTACTTACGACAGAGAAAGTAAAATATAAGCTCTTATTCTATTAGTTAATCCCTTCTAGGGGTTGATTCTACTGCCCCAATACAATAACATTCAATGTCCAAAATTTTGAATTTTATTTTTAAGTATTTTAACTCAAATTATAAAAAAATATTACTACTTATATTTCATTTAATTTAAAGTTATACCATTTTAATTTTAATTAAGTATCGTAATTATATTACGAAAATTATGGATGATGTTTGTCTGAAATAAAAAAAAAAAATTAATTTAGCCAACATAGAAATCTCAAGTCTTATTTTCTCATACGCATAGCTAATCGGTTACTTTGTCTATGGGAGTTGCATTTTTTTAGATATATTTTAATATAGTTCAAGTAGTTTTATTTTAGCAGTAGAATCAATCCCTTAAAAGAAAATGAACTAAAAGAATAGGACACATATTTTTTCCCATACATAAAGTCTATTTTTGCACTTTGCACAATTTTTGTGGATACTTAAAATTCTAGACCTTTGCCCAGTCTGGATACATTGTCAATCAATCATCTACTTTAACTATCTAACGAATTGACCTGCGTCTGGGTGTTCTGGGAGACACTCCCTAAGTTAAATTATTTACTTTGAAACCCAAATAATTGTGTGCAGGTACCACAAGCCTAATACAGGGTGTAGTTTTGAACACTCGCTAAAAGACTTCGAACTTTTTCTATGGAGCCTGGCATACCTAAAGTTGCAAGTAACCTGAAATAACGTCATTTTGGTGTACACCTATGAAGCATACGTTGATCGAAAGAGAAAATATTTACAAACAACAAATACTCTTTGACAAAATGTCGTAAATGATATACTTTGTTCAGAATTTCAATTTGAATATGTAAAATAAATATTACATATTCAAACTGAAATTCTGAACAAAGTATATCATTTACGACATTTTGTCAAAGAGTATTTGTTATTTATAATTATTTTCTCTATCGATTGGCGTATGTTTCATAGGTGTACAATATAATTACGTTATTTAAGGTTACTTACAACTTAAGGTACCTTAGGATTGATGCCTTTTAAGGAGGTGAATGTATTCATCAATACCCCACAACTTCTTCTATGGGGTTTTGGGGGTGAGAGGAACAGGGTGTAAAGTTCCTCATCCCCCATTGAAAAGGGAGGATCCTCCGACGGGTGTTGTGTCTGGTGGGCAACTGCCCAACGGTTGTTTGTCGGGTTCTTGTATATATGGCTCAATCGCTCCGATAACTTTAATATCGCGATGTAGGATACGTCAGTTTTATATGTGGCGAGATAGATGTCGCTACAGGGTCAACATCGAAATCGTACTTTTTTTTTCCTATTTCTCCAAACAAACTAACGCTCTACCTCGATGTTGATGTATGGAGCGGCAAAAAACGATTTTATGAGTTCGATATTGCTCCCATAGTGGAAGTTGTTTGCATGAACTCATTCTCCTTCAATTTGGCGAGTGTTCAACACAACACTATGTATTCAAGTAAACGATGTCGCTTCAAACTGTTACTAAACCAAGCGTGAATTTTCACTCTAATAAGACGTCACGTAAAAAGAGAATATCTCTATCACATAAAGTATTGCACAATTGGCTAGTTTCCTGGGTCAAAAAAAGATTATTCTATTCAGTCCGTCAGTTAGATTATCAAAAAATATTGGACCCATATTTTGTCTTTTGTCAATCAAACAAAAAATTACGAAGATAAAGCGCATTAAAGTGAGCACGTGACGTCACGCCTCGCTAAAAAGTGTCACAAGGCGTGACGTTACGCGAAACTTTAACGGGCCATATCTTCATCAGTTTTTGTTTGATTGAGAAAAGAAAAAATACGTGTCCAATATTTTTTGTTAATCCAACTGACGGACTAATTAGTTTTTTTTTTGTAAACTAGTCCGTTATCGATATCACTCAATAAATCATTTATTGCTTCATCAATTATCTTAAAAACCATATCTTACAATCTATTTAACTAAAATGTAATTTCTAGGAACATAATAAATAGTCATAATCAATCTCTGTATTTTGGAGTATCTTTGTTTATATAAGCAATTTATACAGGGTGTTAGGTTACCTATAAAGCTGAAACAGATATGTGCTAGCATATGCTTAAAAATACTTTGGTGAATTCAAAAATTTGGTATTTAAAATCAAATCAAATCAAATTTATTTCTTAGAAAGTGGTACATACATGATCTTAAAAAATATAGTAAAAATTGACAATTGCTAGACCAATTTATTAGATTTTCTTTAAAATGAAGTCTAAAATGTTATTTTATGATTGTGAAAATTAACATTTACATACAAAACATATTACTTAGATTTATCTTAAAACTAAGATATAAAATTCCTGTCTTCGCAATAAATATGCATACGTTTGGAAATACCTCTTTCGGCTTTATAGGCTAGATATTATGTAGTACACCCTGCATATTTAACTAGTGAACAAGTGTCAAAATATACATATTAACGTATATGCTAATAAATTCAGTACCACGAAGAGAGCGTCTAATACTATTATTGTTCGAGAATTTATTATTACATTAATATATAAGGTCGCCTTTTATAAACGGGTGAAATTTAAAGAGCAATTACAAAAACATAAATGAATCATTTTTGTTAAAAAAAAGAAAATTTTTATACGCTAGTTTTCGAGAAAAACTCCACAAACTATTTTGATTTCAACGTTAAATAAAACACCCCGTGCCCCGTGCGTGCACCCCGAGGGAAGAGTGGGGCACGATTGAAATGAGAGAGACAGAGATGACGTAGGGACGTTTCAGACTAGACAGGATACTCTTAAATTATATTTTTTTTGTTAGGAATAATAAAAATGAAAACTAGCCCGTCTTTAAGAACGAAAATAATAGGGCCCGGTTTCTCTAATATTAGAAGTTCTGGTAAAGTTTAACCCGTTTATAAAAGGCGACCTTGTATTTCAGAAGTGTTTGTCATCATTAGACTAAGTGCTGTCGTTTCTTACTTCGAGACAACTGGTGTGCTGTCCAGCGCATATTTATACACCGTGTAACTCTAAATACGTAAAACCTCATAGGGGCTGATTCTGGTGCTGAAATACAACAACTTTTTGTACGAGACCAACAGTGAAATCTTTAAAAAAAATCTTTGATCTAAATGTCCAATCAGCTGTTACGAATTGTGTTTTTGCGATTTCGATGTCGGTCCCATACAAAAAGTTGTTGTGTTTGAACAGTTGTTGTAGTATCAGCCCCTAAGAGGTTTAACATATTAAGAGTTACACGGTGTAAAGGGTTACAACTTAATAGGACATTCTTTAAAACCAGCAGTTGATTACGTGGTTTTAAGGTGGACCTATGTACACCCTGTATACAGGGTGAATTTGTGAAACATCAACAACCCGCTAGGGGCTGATTCTGGTGCTCAAATACAACAACTTTTACTATGGGACCAACATCGAAATCCCAAAAAAAAATTGTTCACTTCCCGCCACCAGCTGACATAAGTTTGTATGGAAAAGTGTTTTTTTTTTAGATTTCAATATTGGTCCCATAGAAAAAGTTGTTGAATTTGAGCACCAGATCAGCCCCTAGAAGGTTGTTGATGTTTTACAAATAACCCTGTATATTATACTTATGTTATTAAATAGTATTTTAGTTATTGCGAACCACCCGTGGTCCATAGACTACCAATAGACTTGTTACGAGTGCATTACCCTATCGTATAAACGTATTCCCTCTTATTTAAAAAATATGTAGTTGTGACACAATTTGGAATGTGACAACTTTGACATGTGTCAATAAAGTGATATATAGGGAATTATCAATCCATTACAAAGGGTCAAATTTCCTCAATCGATTTTTTCCTTACAACTCGAAAAGATAAAATTCAATATCAAATGATAAAATTTGACGTTTTGCAATAGGTTTAATTGAATTGCTATTATGACATGGTTAAAACTTAGTCTTTAATCTGTACCTTAAGTAACGCTTAACCTCATAAAGGCCGAGTCCGGCGATCAAATAAAACAACTTTATAACATCGAAATCTTAAAAAATCGTCTCCATATCAAATATAACAATTATCATCTGCTGAGATTTGTATGAGGAAGATATTTTTTACACTAATTATTAGCGTCACTAGTAATCAATTAACTATTAATTTAATTTCGTAAGTCAATGGGAAATCACAGGCAAAACGAACCTCAGATGGCGCCAGTGTGTTTGGTCTTATCGACTGTTGTCAACTTATGTCTACGCAAATGTAAAAGATCGTTTTTGTTTCTGTGCTCATAATATGACGCAAGTTTGACAACTTATTGGATAGATTGGTCACGAAAAGAAGAATCGTAGTGATTATTTGGTCAGTGGCAAAGTGACAGAACAATTGATCAAATAATTACTACGGGCGAGACCAAACACAAAGCGAAACCTGTCGGGATAGATGAGCAGTGTAGGAACCCCATTATAATCAACATCTAACTGTAGTATTGATGTGAAACTTTGTAAGTATTGTATTTGGATGCCAATAGAATAAATTGACACTATGGCGCCTGATCTGAAGATGGAGACGGGAGGTGGTTAGTGGAATTCTTTAGTTACTACTGGTAAAACCTTCGCGTTTAGGCTCATTTGATTCGTTTAACGAATCCCACCTCATACACACGATTGACAAGATTTGTCATTTTATACTCAATCATCATTCATCATCATTTGCCTGCCCTGTTCCCAGGTTATCTGGGGTCGGCGCAGAATGTCTTTCTCTTCCATGCAATCCGGTCACTCGTCATTGAGTCATTCACTCCCTTCTCAGTCATATCTCTCCTCACACAATCCATCCATCGCTTCTTAGGTCGTCCCCTACTTCTCACCCATCAATCCTCATATCCATCACTCTTCTCGTTACGTGCTCCTCTTCCCTTCTCATCACATGTCCATACCAAGACAAACGGTGTCCTTTCATCTTTTCTGCTACAGGTGCCACTTTCATACTTCCTCTAATATATTCATTCCTTATCTTGTCCATTCTCGTCACCCCACACATTTCATTCCTTACATTTCCTTATCTTGTCATTTTATACTCAACGTTAGTAAAAAATCACTACTAGTTTCGGAGATGATCCGTATTACTGCTTTACACATACCCTAACGTGCTCAACGAGCGAAATCGACGCTTCCGTAAATTGAGCCTAAGGATGCGTTATTTAGGTTAGTCTGTATATTTTTTTAAATATGAGGGATTGCGTCTAAATTATGTACATATTAACACATTCGCGGACAGTATTCCAGACACAATAAAAGTTTAATTGTTATGTTATAGCCTTGCAAAACAAAGCCAACTCCTGTTAATCTAAAACACCATGATATTGCATCTCGGGACCCTGGCCAGGTTGTCGTCTATAGTGAGGTACATGTTGAAGGAGAAGAACATGGCGGCGGAGGAGAAGAAGTGCCACGCGTCGTGCGAGTCGTACAGCTGCAGCAGCGAGCACACGCGGTTGCTCTGCCGGGACTGCGCCGGAGTCAGCTAGAGATACGATTTGACATTTCTGTTACAAGTTATTCTTATCTATTATATAAAAATGAATCTCTATTTCCCTTGGTCATCGCATCATGCGTGAACGGATGGAACGATTTCCATAATTCTTTTTTTGTTATGTTATTTATTGTCAGGAGAAGGTTCTTTTCAAAGAAAAAATTAAGAAAGTTGCGCAGTTTTTTTTTTATGAAAGACTACGCGGACGGAGTCGCGGGCAACAGCTAGTTTACTTATAAGGAAAATATTTTTACTTGAATACATTTTAACTGCTTCCGTTAGAATTCGAACCCACGACCTTTCGCTATCTGGGCGACTGCTTTTCCAACTGAGCTACGGAAGACATGGTAATGTTGGCGAATTTCTTCAAGTGTTTATAGCTGTCAGTAAGCCAGCATTGTTTCATCAATGTCTTGGATTTTATACCCACAAACATCCGAAAGAAATATTATTGCGAATACAGGGTTACATTGCAAAGGGGTGCAAAGTCTGTAGGAGTGGCTCAGAATCAGTAACTTAATTAAGTTTAAGCGAACTATGCAAAGAACAAAAAAAATTTTGCTGTTCCGCTGTTAAAAATCTTACTCGTGGATTTAACTTAAATTTAAATTTAACTAATTTATAAAAAAATTGCACCTTATGTGCACTGCGTAAGATCCTTGTTGGCTCACCGTCTTACGCCTCTGATGAATGACCGCGCTGATGAACGGCTTTCGTAGTCTCTATTGATTTTATTTTCGGATATTTTAATATTTTTTTTCGTAACATACTATTATTAACAATACAGACGCTTCTTTATATTGTTCCCTAGATCTTACTTTTTAAATTTGGCACCCCTTTGCAATGTAACTCTGTATTTAACAATCAGTTAAGATGAAACAGCCAAATCAATTTAAACTTTAAATAAACTAGCATTATTGTGAATGCAAACAATGAAAGAATAAAAAAAACAGTCAAAACAGTTGACAGTAATGTATACAATTAGGTTGGCCAATAAGTAATCATTAGTAATTATAAATTTTAACTTTACACGCATTTTTTTGTTTTCATGCTCTAAGAAAGATCTGCATGATCTCAAGTTTTACTGGTAAACAAAGCTGTTACATTAACTCATCAAATTTTACTCATTAGAGCAATAAAGTTAAAATAAATGGAAGCGGACAGATTCTTATATAGCTCCATTAGGTATTGGAGTGCCACAGGGTTGTATATTGGGTCCTTTACTATATTTATTACATTTTGTGTTGTAATCAAGTTTAAATTGATAAAAATGAAATGACTATTTTACTAAACACTTACCGCCCAGTTAGTGCTCTGGTCCAAGTAGAAGTAGCTCGATCCGAACCAGACGGAGTATGTGAGCGCTATGTACACCCAGCTGCGATAAATACATAGGCATTAAAGTCTTGTGATGTTGGCCAATTCTTACCAGTGTTTTAGTAAACCAGTAAGTTATTTTCTTCTATTACAGCATACAAACTACAATTTATTCTAAATTAAATTGGTTTTAATCTCACTGTGGCCAAGACACTCAAAGCCATCAGTCCCTCATCAGTCTTGTTTCTGTCTGCTACCTTAGGTTTTATGGTGCAGACATCTTTGTACTGAAACCCGCAGCGTAAGCAAGCCCCACCCAGTGGACCGACGACAAACGGCCCAGAGCCGCTTGCCAACTATTATTATTCATTTATTTAACAAAGAGGTAAGGAGTACAATCTTCGTTTTAAAAAATTGTTTGTCAAAGTGCGTTAAATTAGGTGGCGCCACAGTAGCAACAAAACAAATTGTTAAAATGTTTTTTAAAAGGATGGTTTTATCCTCCATATTTAAAAGTCACTAAAATGTTTAAAAATGTTATAACTCGGCACTCCATACTCGGCATACTTCAATCCGTCAACAACTGCTGCATTCAGACCATATACCTATGCTAGCGCCATTTTGAAGGGTTTTGGAACTGTTATTTACTGCTTTAGCTGGGCACTTTTATAACTTTCCGCCCGTAAGAGATAGTACTCCCTATCTCTACCCTAGTCAAAAGGAAGGAATATTGAAGGCATATGTTTAGCAGTGGCCTCTTCAAAACAGATGAAGAAGTACACTGACCTGTACCACCGGATGGTCTCCCGGTGCAGCAGCTTCATGACGATGTAGAACAGCGTGTAGAGGAACAGGTTGCTCATGAGCACGAGAAGAAGGTGGGACGCGAAGTCGCGGCTGTGCTGCGACACGCTGCACGGACACATATACGAGTAGTTAGTGACAAGTGCCCGAACAACATTCAAGAGCACGTGACAACAATGTAACTAACACAGTTTTGACAATAAATCACTATCTTATTTTAGATTGTGACGTCGCCATTTTGTTCATACTAATTATGATGAATTTAGAAAGAAAAACGTTTTGTAGTGTACTGTGAAACAGTAAATTCCGTTTTTCTTTGCTTAGCGAATATTGTAAACAATCTTGACATTCATATTCCTATTATTAGATTTTAAAGACATTATCCATTTAAAATAAACAAATAGTTAAATTTTATTTTATACACAAATATTTTTGTTAAAACACATAACAAGATTTTTGAAAATATTCGCCAACTAAAAATGAACGGACTGTAAGTTAAAAAGTCGTCTGAACATAAGAGTTAATTAGTAATAGGGAAGCACAGGCCAAGTTTATCTCAGATGGCGCCAGTGTGTTGGGTATTGTCAACCATTGTCAATGTTATTGACTGAAATTTTTCTGTGCACGTTAAATAAACACAAAAAATATACAGAGGCTTTCTGGATACAATAATAGGCTATTTGCCTTGTACTAAAATTTACTTAATTAATAATTTAGTTTGATAGTTTTCACCATATGGAACCGAAACATATCGGCAGTTACTAAAAATAGTACATGATTAAAAAATGCATTTTCAAATGTTATATTTTTGTCGGTATTTTACATTGTCAAAAACGCCGGCCACAATGACAGGCACGTCACCATTGAGTAACTTTGTTCTAGAACTGACATCGCAAAGCGAGATTTTGCGCTACGCTCGCACAAAGTATGAGTAGAGTAGCAGAGAGCGACTGTCGACGAAGGTTTTTTAACATGCCTGTTCTAGTACTTTATAACTCAATGGCTATTTAAAGGTTCGTGACATCACAAACAAGTACATCATGGCCACAGTAAACATGCCGTCGGCGTTTTCGCAGGCTTTTAAAAACGTAAAGAATGAATTACTATTTTTGATTATATTCAAAGGTTTAAAATTGAAATAAAATTGTTGACGCTTTATTTGAATATAATACCAAACATAATAACTCTATTTCAGAAAACAGTCAAATAGCCTATTGTGTTTATTTATTTTTGTGATATGTAAGGCGCAAGTTAGACACACGTTTGACAACTTAGCGCTCGGAGCTAGCCCACAATCGTCCCAAAGCAAAAAAACATTGGGACGTGTAAAAGAGCCCAATTTAGGTCTATTTGCAGAAATAAATTGTTTTTATTGGTTTTAACCACTGAACTAGAGATCAAATAATCACTACGGGCAAAACCGGGATAAATGTGCAGTGTGGTTGCCCATTGACAGCATCTAAAAAGAGAAACAACATAACAGTAGGTTGCGTAGTGTCAGTTAGTGTTACCCGTAGGCGGCGATGGCCCAGTTGCTGAGGTTGGCGATGACGAGCAAGACGCAGCGGCCGCAGTGCGTGGGCGTGATGGCGGCCAGCGGCCGCGTCACTAGCTCTCGTGCCGCGCGGTACACCACCCCCCCGTCTACAACGATTTATATAGGGTGTCACAAAACGTGCTAGCCAACAGGGATGTTAAGAGGCTGAATGTGGCCAGATTGTGCTAACAAAAGAAGGTTTTGTGTGAAATCTATAGCTCATATCATTTTAAAAAGACAAGACAGTTGTAATAGATCGTATTTCTGACCTAATGCTCGTTTCCAAAATACGATTCCAAACTAAGTTTAATGGAAAACATAAATTAACTTAGTTTAATGGAAAACATAAATTAATTTGCATCTGAAAATACCTAAATTTAAGTTTTCTCACTTGTACTTATAGTAATGTTGATGATTCCTTTTGAGAGCTTCCGTTGCGTACGCTACCGTACGCCCTGCGTAAACGGTTAAAGTTACGCAAAAATTATGTTTGACAGAATTGTTTTCATGTAAAAGGTCTAAAAAAAAGTCTGTGACAGAATATGTCTATCTTTAAAGGTTGACTTACTATGATAATTAATATAATAATCTTTTTATAGTAATCAAATTTGTTCTAAAATAATGCATTGGTAATACCATTGCTTTTTCTTCTACTTTTAGAGCGAGGCCTTGATTTGGTTTATTATAATTATTTGAGTATTTTAAGCTGGGAAGTGACATGGGTAGTTGATAAAGACTCCACGCGGGCGTAGCCGCGGGCGGAAGCTAGTGTATTAAATAAATATGGTAAATAATGTATTAAATAAATAAATACGTGCCTTACGTATACAAATACGTTTAAGACATCTCTTTACTCAATTCTGGATGAAATTAAATGAATTTAATGTTTATTGACGATTTGACACTGATTCTATTGTTCTAATTTTACTTTATTGACATTCTTTCGTGATTTATTTGTGATTTGAATTTTTTAATGATTTTATTGACATTCGAAAATTAACATTAATTAATCCTATTGTTCTATTTTTGTGACTTCATTTGAATGATGACTAATTAGTAATTATCATTATTATAATATCATCCTTTCATGATGTACCTATTTGCTCATCTAATTTTACATTTCTTAACTGTTCGATAATGTAATTAGTCTTATTAGCGCTTTGGAACTTGTATTCTGTTAGCTTTTAAGATGTTTGGAATAAATAAAATAAAAATAAACTTACCGAGTCTAAACCTGCCCAAGTAATATATCTGGAAGGTCATGACCAGACACGTGACCAGGTGCAGCGCTGTGAAAGCGATCCAGAAGTAGAAGTTCGCGTTTAACACGCCCACCAGACCTGGGAAAGGCAAATAATACTTAGGTAAGTTATCATAAAACGTCCCACAGCAGGGCGCAGGCCTCAACTCAACTATGAGGTGGTTTGGGCCATACTCCACTTGTTGCGAATATAGCAACACTAAATTGTTAGTTCATATTTTTTGTAATGGCAATTTTCCTTCCTCTCGGCTACCTCGACTCGGAGCAACAATAAACGTCCCAGTGAACAAATTTAATCTTTTATTTAAGCGAAGAAACCATCAACCAGAACAAATCTACAGTCCACACTCTCCACACCACTGGAGGATAAGGATAGTGGACATTTTCAATGTCTGCCAGTAAATACTTCGCGTTTGAGTTAAGTTATTCGTTTTCACAAGTCCATTACATACAGGGTTACATTGCAAGTACTGCCAAATTTTAAAAATAAGATCTAGAGAATAATATAAAAAAGCGTCTTCGTTTTTTATAACTAGCTGTCCCGGCTAACTTCGTACCGCTTCTTCATATTTTTTTGTGAAATTTTGCATGTTTTTATAGTTATTCTGCTATTCGGGACGGAGACAAATTCAACAAATCAAAGATCACAAAAATCGGTCCAGCCGTTCTCGACTTATAAATGGTGTAACTAACCCGACTTTGTTTTATATAAATAAAAAAATGAGTTTGTTTTTTACACAGAACTATTTAGTTACTGAGTGGTCCCTAAAAAATTGGCACTACCTTGAAATGTAACCCTGTATATAATTTTTTAAAAACCGCCCTAAAAACTGAAAAACTAAAAATAATATTAACACATGTAAGTACCTAATCAGTAACTTTGGGAGTCGAATCATTAAAATCGGTTCACATTTGCCGAAGAAACATAGATACAAAAATCTGTTAATATTGTATGGTGTTTATGCGATGTTTGATGATTTTCGTATAGATCCCATCATCATAACTTGACCAAATTTATATGGGACCATTCCGAAAGTATTATCTTTCGAACAAAAAAAGAATCATCGAAATCGGTTAACGTGGTAACGAATGATCGCTGAACATACATAAAAAAAACTAAGATTTCCACGAATTCAGAACCTCCTCCTTTTTTGAAGTCGTTTTTAAAAAGTGTGTTTTATCACCTGTGGAAGTCCACAGCTGGACATAGACCCTGTAGAACGCCACAGCGAGCGGCTCTAAAATCCAGCGGCTTCCCACAACCTTGGCTGGGTCGTCAGTCCACCTAGTGGGGAGCCTGCCTACGCTGCGTATCCTATTCTGCCCCAGTAGTTGTCAGCTCAGCGAGCGATGTGCCTTGTCTATTGCCACTTTAGCTTTGCAATCGGTAGAGATATGTCGGTGACTTTATGGATTTGTGTTTTTTATAAATAGTTTACTAGCTGTCCCGGCGAACTTCATACCGCTACTTAATCAATTTTTTTTCGTGATTTTTTTCCGTCATTTTTATAGTTATTCTGCTATTCGGGGCGGAGACAAATTCAACAAATCAAAAATCATAAAAATCGGTCCACCCGTTCTTGACATATAAATGGTGTAACTAACCCGACTTTATTTTATTGTATATAGATTTAACAAAAGGTTCTTTTTGTAAAAAAATGTGAAAATTGTATCCTTGATTTTTATAAGTACATTTTTAAACAATATTATTATTATTGTATAACTTACCGATGAATATAATAAGCGCCAGCACGCCGAAGGTGGCGTGCGCGCGCGCATTGATGTCGGGGTGGCGCGACTGGTAGATCTTGACCATGCACAGCACCGACGTCACGTACATGAACGACGTATCTGTTCACAGATATGACATATCTCATCATCATCATCATCATCATTTCAGCCATAGGACATCCACAGTTTAACATAGGCCTCCCCCAGTGACTTCCAGATTAGCCGGTTGAAAGCCGGTTGAAAACCTTTACCAGGTCGTCTGTCCACCTTGCGGGTGGACGTCCTATGCTGCGCTTACCGGTACGAGACCTTTCATAAAAATGTCATTCAATCTTCATTTATTTATTAGTAGACATCGGATTATATGCATTTGCATGTTTGCATATTATGCAAATGCATAAAACTCCCTAATTACGGCGTTAGTGCATATTTTAGCCTTTTTTTTAAACCGTGCATATTTCGTTAAGTATAACATTAATGGCTACATCAACGACACAGGTCGTACCCTGCCTGAACAGGTATCTCCAGAAATGGCGCCAAATTTTTAGTATTGCCCAATGATGTCAGTTGATGTGGAAAGGTCATTCTCGGCGTACAAATTGATACTGGGTGACAAACGTCACAAATTTGCGCTCGAAAATTTGTAAAAATACTTAATTGTATATTGCCACCAAAACTATACTTAATTTTAAGAGAATTTAGCTGTTTTTGTACACTCTTTGATTAAAATATAAAAATAATAAAGGTTTTTTTTATATTGTACACATTTTAGGCGTATCAATCGTTTTTAGTGCATATTTCGGCCTTTTTATTGCATATTTGCATGCATATTTTGGCATTTTGTTAGTCCATATAATCCGATGTTTATTTATTAGGGACATAAAACAGAATAACTTCTGTCTTTCAGTATTATGATAGCTATTTGCAGACCAGATGTTACCTAGTTGCCATAATTTAGTAAATAAGTTTAACGTCCTTTAGTTTTAAGAGTGGCTCAATAAGTATTAAATATTGTGTGTTTGCTTCTAGGCACTATAGATCATTAGTTATACTCACTTTACCCATGTAATTATCTGTTTACATGACTGTTTGTTGCCTTAAATAGAAAAAGGAAAAGAAACAAGTATCTACAAGTTAAAATTAGAGGGCGGTAAGGGGCCCAGAAAAAATTAGGGGTGTTGTAGTCGTTTAAAGGGCTGTAAAAAATAAATGATTTTAAAAGTGGGCGGTACACAAAATAATTTTGAGAACCTCTGTTCTAAAGCATGTGTAACACAACAAGTTAAGGTAAGCTTAAGCAGAAAGATAATTAATAATTATAACCCTATTTATAGCAATCAAACAATAATTAACATACGAACGTTTAAGTGAACATTTAAAGAAATACTGATGTTATTTTTAAGCTATTGTGTCATAATAAAGTTTCTATTATTTTTTCATCTAATATGCATCTGAAATTGCTCTTTTGATAGGATATCCATTATTTCTTTTTATAATCTTGTAGTAATTTTTTATAACTGGGTTTACAAAACAATAGAATACTAAGACCGAATTCGACCAAGCTGGTGTAAGTTTTAACTTGGGAGTATACCACTACTTAATCTAGAGTAAGCAGATTATTCATTTTACCAACCACTAATCTATGAAAATTATTTAAACCATTTTGACAGTGTTTAAATTATAATGAAAATAAGTAAAAGTCAAAGTTGTAACTTGTCAAATCCACACTTGTCACCTAGAAGCTGACAAGACGTCATTATCTGGCATTGACATTATTATACTACAAAATTTAATAATTGTGGCAGTTTATGTTAACTTAGAAGAAACGGATTACATGGTTTTTAGTAGGTTTATCCATTTGTTCATCATTCAAACTTGAACCATAGAATAATTATACCGAATAAAGTGTATTCTTCAAGTAAGTTGGATAAACGTAAACTAAATTATCTACGAGTAAATTCAAAGAGAAAAACTATTCCCGTGATAGTAGAACTGGTTTAACTTTGTGTTTGGTCGAATCGGGTCTAAATGAAACCACGTAAGCAGCCGTTCATTTAAAACATTATACTACTAGCTGTTGCCCGCGACTTCATTCGCGTGGTAGACCCCGCGAACGAAGTTAGCACAACTAGTGCAAAAAAATTTGTCACAATCAAAAATTTTTGCCAACCGAACAGCGACATCTAACGGTTAGAAGCGCACCTAATTGACCTAAATTAATAATATTTAGATGTGAGAACATAACTGACCGAACTGGAAGTTCATGCTGTTGGGGCAGACGTGGTAGGCGGCGGACAGCAGCCCCTCGCTGACCAGCGCCACCCCCATCGCGTACAGCAGCCCGAAGTGCTGCGGGATGCCCAGCTCCTTCTACGAGATAACGCTAACATCGGAACCCAGCACGAACACACGGACACACTAGTGAGATACTAGTGTGAGTGAGATTCAGTTACACTAAAGTGTGAGTGAGATACAGTTACACTAGAGTGAGATACAGTTACACTTAAGTGAGAGTGAGATACAGTTACACCAATGTGAGAGTGAGATACAGTTACAATAAAGTAAGTGAGATACAGTTACACCAATGTGAGAATGAGACACAGTTACACTAAAATGAGAGTGAGATACAGTTACACTAAAGTGAGAGTGAGATACAATTACACTAAGTGTGAGTGAAATACAAAAATATAAATAAATAATCAACATTGAACGACCGGGAATCGAACCCGGGACCTTAGAGGTAGCGACCAAGTCACCAAGTCCGGCATGCTCGCCTTTCGGCTACGGAGATTGTCTTTATATACAGATACACTAAAGAATGTGATTCAGTGGGGTGCGGACACACCCCGAGTAGAAATGATCACACCCCAGTTGGGTAGGTGTGTCAGTAAACATCCTAGTAGATTAAAAATTGGATAACGGACACTATCCGGTCGGAAACGAACATACCTTAGCAGGTTGTTATGTGGGTCACGACCACATCCCGGTTAGAAACGAACACAACCCAGTAGGGTATACACACCTTAGCAGGTTATTATGTAGGTCACGGTACAGCCACATTTCGATTACCGGTACACATACACCCCAATGGGTTTTAAGTGGGGTACGGCCACACCCCGGCGAGGTACAGACTTTTACCAAGGGGTACATAAACACTCTAGTGGGGAGCTTACACAACCTAGTAAGGTTTATTTAGAGTACGGACACACACTAAGCGAAACAGACACACCCCGGTGGGGCACAGGCACACCCCGGTAAGTTTTTAGTGGGGTACGGACACACACTAAGACACACGGGGGTACGCGCACACCCTAAACTCACCTCAACAGCGCCTCTAGCTCGATGCCTCTGCTGCCGTCGCCACACCTGCATTAGGAACAGTAGCCCCAACAGCACGTAGCCTAAGTTGGAGTACACGTGGTTGAAATCCGACAAGACGAGCAGTGGGTGGGCGCACAGGAAGTTGAAGTAGCACAGGTCCTGGTTGCCGGATTGGTTGAGTAGCTACAAAGGGACAACATAAAATATGAATAATTGATTTTTGATGCACATGTAAAGATGTGCCGTGTGGGGACGGTCTTAAAGAATACACTTCCCCACCGCCAACAGGAGGCGTGTCGTAAGAGGCGACAAATTATCTCTAGGAATTTAGCACGACACGCCTACAAGCGACGTGCAGCAACGTCTGCGTGCGAAATCTTATAAAAAACTGCGGTCGCCAACCCGCCTGCCAAGCGTTGCGAGTATTGGCACACCCCCCCAATGAAAGTCATTGGGAGAGGCCTAAGTAGACGTGCTATGGCTGAAATGATGATGATGATGTTGTAAAGATGTTATAAAAAAACAAGGTACCCTTTTATAAACTTTAACGGAACTTTAGGACGGAATTATTTTAGAGAAACCGGCTATTATTTTCGTTCTTAAAGACGGGTTAGTTTTCATTTTTATTATTCCTAACAAAAAAAAAAATTAAGAGCATCCTGTCTAATCAGAAACGTCCCTACGTCATCGCCTCTGTCTCTCTCATTTCAATCGTGCCCCACTCTTCCCTCGGGGTGCACGCACGGGGCACGGGGTGTTTTATTTTACGTTGAAATCAAAATAGTTTTTAGCGTTTTTTTCCGAAAACTAGCGTACAAACATTTTCTTTTTTTTAACAAAAATTATTCATTTATGTTTTTGTTTCACCAGTTTATGAATGCGACCTTATATATTATTCCAAAATAACGATAGAAGGTATTCTGACTGACTTTTGATTGTAAATATGCTTAATTTAAAACAAAAATGCGTAGTAAACAACACAATGGCGCTATTGTTTGAAAAAAATACAAATTGTTTATAATTTTTTTGAGTTATTGTGATAAAAAATACATGTTATTGTTCAGACAATGGAAGGTCAACCTACAGTTAAAGGTCATTGAACCGATTAGGCAAATTAGGCGCTGGAAATATCAGTTTACGCGCTGAAAATGTGAAATGGCTCTAACTCTGCAATCAGAATCATTTATAAAGTTGTTCCATTAAATAAATAATAAATAAATATTGGACAACATCACATTTACATTGCTCTGATCCTATGGTAAGTAGCTTAAGCACTTGTGTTACAGAAATCAGAAACAACGACGGTACCACAACACCCAGACCCGAGACAATATTTTTCTACATTGACCGACCGGGAATCGAACCCGGGACCTCAGAAATAGCGACACCAGCTATACTCGCATCTCGGCTACGGAGGTCGTCAAATTATGATGAATTTAGAAAGAAAAATGTTTTGTAGTGTAATGTGAAACAGTAAATTCCGATTGAACTGATTGATTACTTGATTGAACCTTTTTGGATTGATCGGGGTTCCACCCTGTATTTAAAAAGGTTGTTTGTATTTATTTCAAGGCGTTAATAGACTTGCCTATTTTTTATTTATTTTTATTTTTTAGGGATTACAAATAAATGCGTTACATAGTTAACTTATCGCTAAACTAAAGTAATAAAATTAATAACACATCCCACTACGTAATCCACGTGTAGATGTATGGATTTTAATACAAACGAGGTAAAAAGCGTAAACATAAAACAGCAATTATTTTTTTTAGCTCAACATTGATACTACAATTCTAATACTAATACTAATACAAGTACAGTTTTGAAAATGAGAAGAAGAAAGAAACATAAAATTTTGCAATTCTGTGTAAATTTATGATTTCTATAATAAGTTTTCAATTCAATTCAATTCAATATATTTATTGCATTCTATAATGTTACACAGGTGTTATAATTAGATACATAAAATAGATCATTATAGACCCTGCAGTTTTTTAAAACAAGTTTTTTAAATTTTGAAGGACTCTGGGAAAAATCGAGTTCATTGAAGTTCTCGTTGAAATCGGACATCAATCTATGTAGTGGGGCTCGTTTGCCCGCATTGGTTTTACAGCAGTTTACATGAAATGTCTTCAGTCTGCAGTCTGCAGTCTTTGACGACCTCCGTAGCCGAGAGGCGAGCATACCGGACTTGGTGTCGCTATCTCTGAGGTTCCGGGTTCGATTCCCGGTCGGGTCAATGTAGAAAAATAACTTTTCTATATTGTCTCGGGTTTGGGTGTTGTGGTACCGTCGTTGTTTCTGATTTCTATAACACAAGTGTTTTGGCTACTTACTACAGGATCAGAGCAATGTATGTGATGTTGTCCAATATTTACCTTATTTATTATCTTATCTTATTTATCAGTCTGCGTGTGCTTACCCTCTGATATGTGACGACTAGTTGTATAACAGGCAATGTGTAGAACACTGCTACGGTCAGCACGTTCCACAAGTACATCTTTGACCGGGCAGACAAAACCCGAGGGCGGCATCTGTATCACAAACATATACAAGTTAAGGCGCAGGGTGAGGAGAATACACGTAAAAGAGGTGTTTTTGGACCAGTTTTCTGGCGAAAATACTGGATATAGGATGTGGAAATCAATATATTATGTAACTTATATGTTGAAGTTATTCCTGATGTATCTAAATACTAGTTATTATTTCTTATAAAAACAAAAAAAAAATTCAACGTACCGCAAATATCGCGAGCACACATTTATATTTTAAACGACGTTTTTGTTTATCTTCAAAGTTGGTTTAGTTATTTATAACATTCGTGCCTTTAGGATAAAGTTTTTATTTTTTTCAAATAGTCAACAAATTAAGAATTATATGAATTTTTAAAGGATTTTACTCTCTTACTCTCTTTCTTTCCATGAGCGGATATTTTGCTCGCAATAATAATCTATTTGCACAGGAGCACAACGGATAGATGTTTAGTCTGCGAGAAGCATTTGTATTATCTTAGGCACGTAATAGAAGTCGCATAAGACGACGCTAAATGCTCAAGGTCACTTGCTTTACCCGTCGCCTTAAATATCCTAACCCACAATAGGTTTGACACCATTTACAAAGTATTAAAAGACATAATGATAATAATTTTTAAAAAATAGGACCTAATTTCTTTTTTTATTTTATTTTATTTTATTAAGAAAACCAACTGCGTAATACAAAATTTTTCTTAACTAGTACTTATAACTATGAGTAAAGCTAATTATAGGTTTCCCTTTATTTTACCATTTGGATAGGACATGAAACAAAACAATATAATACATATTTAAATTTATATACCTACATATACATACATACATAAATATATATTTATATACTCATATATACACACCTTCATATAGGTACCCGTACATTACATAAATATCAATAAAAGTATATTTCTATGTTTTCCAAGTTTAAATTCCAAATTTTATTTTAATCTTAATCTAATCTATCTCTCTATATTATTGAGTATTTCTGTCGCTTTATGTTTAACTATCCTTTTGCTGTGAGTGAACATGTCAATTTCCTGGAAAGTATCATTATACGTCTTTAGTAATCGAGATGTAGGTGCGTTACGCGCATAGTTAGTACTCGCCTTGGGAACTATGAACAATGACGGGAGCCGACGACGGCTGCGCCTGGTTGGTGCGTTATATCCTATGCTTTTGACGAGTTCGGGGCAACACACATTACCCTTCACTATGTCGTATAACAAACACAAATCCAATACCTTTCGCCTGTCCTCGAGTGGGGTTAGACCGTATTGTTTGCAACTTCCCTTGTACGTCATTGCCTCTGGCTTCGGGAAGCGGTATTTTAAATGACGAACTAAGATTCCTTGCAGTCGTTCCAGGCGGTCTATGTAAATATCGTACTGCGGATTCCATATAGGACTAGCGTATTCAATAACGCTACGAACATAGGCGAAATATATCGTTTTAATTGTGTTAATATTCTTAAAAGGCTTGCAGGTTCTTATTACAAAACCAAGATTTTTGTAAGCCTTGTCCACTATTATACCTATGTGATCTCTTAAAAGCATTTTATCATCAAAATGCACGCCTAGATCTCTAACCAGAGATGTTCTGTGGATAGGAATGCCGTCAAAGTTATAAGGGTAAATTATGGGTTTGGGTTTACGGGTCAAAGTGATGCATTCACACTTACTTATATTGACCGTAATATTATTATTTTTGTAATAATCTGATAGCCTATTTAGATCCGATTGCATCATAAGACAGTCTCGTTCGTCGTCTATTTTCATAAATATCTTCTTATCATCCGCATACATTAAATATCGCGCTTATGTGAAGCAAGACATAATGTCTGACACGTACACATTATAGAATAAAGGCCCCAAATGAGATCCTTGTGGTATTCCTGTAGGTATACTAATAAAATCTGATTTATAACCCCCCACCACAACAGCCTGAGAGCGATTGCTCAAATAGGATTTAATCCACCTAAGCAAATCGCCGTGTATTCCCATCCCGTATAATTTATGAATTAGAATGTCGTGATCCACACCGTCAAAAGCTTTTTCGAAATCCGAGTAGATCACGTCAACCTGTCCACCCCTTTCCATATTAGGTAGAACATAATTCGAAAAGCATGCTAAATTAGTAGTTGTAGATCGGCGCCTGAGAAAGCCGTGTTGATTGTCTGGCAGTTCCTTGCATATGACAGTGTATATACTATCAAAAACTATTTTCTCAAAAATTTTACCAACTGTATTTAATATCGAAATTCCCCTATAGTTCTCAATTTTGGATTTAGTCCCCTTTTTATGTATAGGTACAATATGTGCTTTCTTCCAAATGTTAGGGAATACGCCATTACTCAGAGAGGTGTTAAATATGAAGGCCAACGGGAGACTGAGCGTTTCAGCACAGTTCCGCCAGAAAACAGGTGGTATACCATCGCAACCCGCCCCTTTATATGGATCTAAAAGTTTTAAATGTTTCTCGACTGTAGTGCTAGATATAGCTATTTTAGATATGTCATCAGTGGTTACTCTGTAGTAATTTGTATCGACAGACTCCTGTGATGGCACTCCGAAAACACTTTTAAAGAAGTCATTAAAGGCATTGCATATATCTGCACCATCTGAAAATTTCCTGTCACAGTATGTAAACATTTTAGGATAACTTGATCCACCTCGTAATGACTTAATGTACGTCCAGATGGTCTTTGGTCTTCGCGTAATAGATTCTTCAGCCAACTTTGTGTACTTTGCGAAACATTCCTTTTGAACGCGTTGTTGCCTTAGACGTAATAATGAAAATTCGTCATAATCTAATAAATTGCCAAATTTTTTCCATCTTTTATGCGCCTTATATTTTTCTTTAATGATTTTTACTAACGCCTGACTATACCAAACAGGATATTTGCGATTGCCTTGCACTTTCTTGTATGGAACATGTTGTTCAATCGTTTTATTTATTATGTCATAAAAAGTATCAATTGCCTCTTCAATTGTACAAGATTCTAGAGTAGACTGCCAATTTATGTTACAAAATGTTTCATTTATTACGCCATAGTCACATTTGTTAAAGTTTCGTTTTGGCGTTGTGGCCTCTATCAACGATGAGACTGTGAGATCAAGAACCTTTAACAAAAGTGGTGGATGAGCTCGATCGGGTTTGATTAGAGGTGAGACGCAGCTAATGACGTCTATAGGAAGATTCGAGAAGGCTAAATCTAAAGTATTTCCGGCGTAATTCCTTACGGTGTTATACTGTTTCAATCCAAAAAAACTTAATTCATCGGTTAGCCTTACTGCTGCGACTTGTACTTCAGTGTTACCGGTGTTATTATGCGTGGGGCCAGCCTCATTCCACGATATGCATGGTAAGTTAAAGTCTCCGATTAACAAGAAATTATTCTGTGAATTAGAACTATCCATAATTTTTTTAATAACGCCCAATACGCAATCTACATCGCATGGAATGCGATTATATTCCGGTGGTATATAAACTACGCTCAAATACAAGTCAGCAGATGCCCTAAGCGCACGAGCCGGCACACACACCGTCAACATTTCCAGCTGAGCGGGCTGTTCGTAAACAGTGCACCGTGATGCTCCCAACTCGCTACGCATCAAAATCATAACGCCACCACCACATTTCTTACTGCTCATAGCAAGGTCTCGATCATAACGGAAAGTATCGTAACGACAATCACAAAACTCCCTATCAAAAATCCCCGAGTGCAACCACGTTTCGGTAATCACGATTATGTCATATTCGTTGCATAAAATTTGTTGTTTCAGATCTAAGCATTTTGTACGTAATCCACGCACATTTTGGTAAAAAATATTTAAATCACGTTTTTTTGGGAATCGAATTTTGTAGCTAAGATTTATAATTAGTACTTCTTTTAAACGTTTATATTTGTTAGTTAATATTAAGTAGTTATAAAAGGGTAGGCATATATATTGACTATTAGGTTGTACAATAGTAAATTTAATATGGACCGAGAAACTTGTCGTAATTACTAATGAATTCATAGATATATGTGAATTATAACGTGGATAGTGTTGTTTTTGTAAGAAACACAGTTCATTGCAATAAACATTGACCCTAAAAGACACGAGTACTATAGCATTTTTATAATAATTATTATTTCGGCGGTATTCTGATGTTAGTGCGCGCACATTCACGATCGACTTGTCGAGAGAAACAAAGTTAGTTATGACATGTTCACTGAACACAGGTGCGACGTATGACGCGTTTGTGATAAATAGTTGGAAGCTGTTTTTACTGTAAAATATTATAGATAAAAATATAAAACAACGTGCAATATTTTTTATTACGATATTATTTTCAAAATACAGATTTACTAAAAAAGTGTTAAGTGTTTTTAATATATGGCGATATATCACGTTTATATACAATATATAAAATAAAGTTACATAAGAAATAACAATACATGCAACGTTCTTTAATATGTGTTTTTCCAGATCAAAATACAGATTTACCAAAATGTTAATAATCTTCATTACATAGTGATATTTTACACCTACATACAATATATAAAATAAAGTTATAAAACAAATATCAATGCGATTTGAATTTTTATAGCTTGATTCACCAATTAAATTAATATAACAAGCAGTAACAAATCGACGCACATTCAATGAGCGTGAAGCCAATAATGCATATTTAACCGACCTGTCCGTGTTGGCGACCATAGATAGATAAAGCCCAATAGAAGGGACAAATAACAAAACATAATCGAATATTACAATAACAGACTTTAAAACTGTTTGAATTATCCTAGAAATCTTATTTTTAACGAAATATAAAAATAACCTCTGTATTGTCCAGGCGGTAGTTATTTCACCAAACCAATTTTCTTCGTTAGATCTTCCTCTTCGAATAGCTCTCTTTTTTTTTACCCAGACGTACTGGTACTCCTTTTTTTTTTGCTACCTCTCTACATTTTTTAAGCAGTTGCTTGTTATGGGGTGTAAGTTGCTCGTTAATATAAATTGGATTCGAGTCCCCCGCGATGCCGATATCCTTAGTAGTTAGACGTCTTTCACGTCCAAGAGATATCATGTTGTCTTTCAATAGCCTGTTCTTTAATTTAGCGATAATTACTCTCGGACGTCCTTGAGACTTTACTTTCGAAGATACTCGATTTACATGTATAATGTCACCTGGTATAATATTGACTCCAATATATTCGCAAACATTCAAAATGTACCTGCTTAGGTCTTCATTATTACTTTCAGGTATACCAACCACTTCAATGTTCAGCTGTCTGTCTCTTTGTTCGTTTGAGTTAATAAGTGATGTGATCTGCTTATTTTGTTCTTTTAAAGTTTTTAACTCCGCTTCTAGATTATCAATTTTCTTAAATTCCTTAGAAAGGACATAAATTTTTTTCTTCTGATCATCTTGTAAGTCGCATGAGAACTGTGCCGATCGTTGAAGCTCCGTTATTTCCTTTTTCATTTCAGTCTGCTGTTTGTTCAACTTTGCAATGCATGACTTGAATTCGCTGTATTCCTTCCGAAAGTTTTTCACATGCATTTTAGCTATAGCAGTCACTTCTAAACTTTAATAGGTTTATGATGCTGTTGGTGCCGTGAGAAGCGAGTTGTCGCGAGCTTGACCGACGGATACACGAGTCGCACTCAGTAGAGGTTCAAAAAATAACAAGCGCACAATAACCGGCAACAGAAACAGAACTCACATTCATAACTTTAAGGTCAAAATTTGATTGCGAAGAATTTAACAAAATTTTTACAATATTTATGATTTTGTGACACGTCCGTTCGCGAGGCGTTCTCGGGAGTCATCTATAGTTTATTTCTATAAAATAACATTACAGACATATAATGGCACTGCTCGTTAATTAATAAAATAAAAATAGAATGCGTGGTTTGGAAGTATTAAATTACTTACAAAATACAAATTACGTAACTAGGCTTGTTTAATGGTTGATAAAATACTGTCAAGATTTAATAAATAATATAAGTATGTTACCATTATCGTCGAGACATGTCAATTGACAACTTCTCAAATCCATAGATTAGTGTAAAGTTATGACGAGGTTAAAACGAGTTTGTTAGTAAGACGGTGTATGTATATTGGGGTTCCGTTGTTTGTTATTTACCTGGCAAGATTGGCGACGCACAGCTTCCCTCCGATCCTGTACAAATCTTTGTCGGTGTTAGCGTCGTCGAGCGTAGAGAAATCCGACTCGGTGTCTGAAGATGAACTGCATTCCGCTACAAATACATAAATCTTACTATGAAAATCTTATGATGAAAAAAGTGGGAGATAGTGCTCTTTGGCGCTTTTTGAATAAGAATAAAATAATTTATTCCAAAACCACACATAGTTGTGAACATGAAAGAAAAGTAAAAAATACAATTTTATCTTAAAATTAGTGGTTCAGAAATGGTCTCCACTCAGCAGTATGTCAAGGAACCAAAAAGGTACTTAACGCTGATCTTTCGTGGACACCAGAAAAATCAGACCTTTTGGGAGGCTTACGTTCAGCAGTAAACTGCAATAGGCTGATGTCAGTATATTCATCATGTGATGATAATGATGACTATGTTACTAATATTATAAATGCGAAAGTTTAAATGGATGGTCGTTTGTTTCTCAATCATGCCAGAACGATTAAATAGATCTAGATAAAAATTGGCACAGATAGATAGATAGATAGATAGATACTCTTTATTGCACACCACACAAAAAACAGTACAGAGAAACAATAAATTTAGAATGGTACAATTTAGGCGGTCTTATCGCTAAGAGCGATCTCTTCCAGACAACCTTCAGGTAGAGGAAAGTTGAAAAAAAAAGCGTTATGTGGGGGAGGCGTTGAAGAGTTTAAAGTAATTTTATATTTATATATTATATATATTATAATTTTTATATTATATATTTATTACATAGATACTAAAAAAATAAAATAATATACATACTTACACATTGTTATAAATAATGATCATACATACTATAAATACATATAAGTACTTACACTAATTAATAACCCTATTAATATGAATATGGATTTTGATACCAAAAGTGTTAGGAAAAGTAAAGAAAGAAGTAAATCAAAGAAAAACATAGGAGATAGATTTTAGTCTGGAAAGCACATGGAATACTTTTTATCCCAAAGAAATGTACGGTTCCGTGAGAAAGATTTCTTAGGTTTTTCAAAGATTGAAATTAAGTAAGAGATTGACATGATTTTTTCATAGTGGTATTTTAGGGGTCTATGACATAGGCTACTATTTTCAATTTAGCTCCTAAGGGAGTAAAATATAGGGTGACAAGCTGTATTCCACGCGAGCGAAGCCGCGGGCACAGCTAGCATTAATAAATATGCGCCAGACTGGAAGACGCAGCGTAGGCGGTACTCCCACCCGGTGGCCTGACGGCCTAGTTATGGTTATGGCCAGCTGGATGCAAACGGTCCAAAGTCGATCGCTGTAGCGCTCTATAGGAAAGGCCTTTGCCCAGCAGTGGGCTTTCGAAGGTTAGTGATGATCCGCGAGAAAACACACCAATACCTTTTCGAGGTAAGGAATTAACACCCTTAATTATCCTGACGAGGTACCAGACAGTATTTTGCCTGGAGCAACCACCACATACACCAGAGATAATTTAGAAAATTTCATTTTCTAAGACACAAAATAATTATTTATGATTAACCTGTATATACCTAAACCGACAATCCAACTAGACACCGTTTGCATTCAAGGCTTTGAATTGTTTAAACAATTAGATTTAGCTAATTATTAGTCCTTCGTTTGCCTTTTATTGCAGAAAAAAGCTCTAAGACGACGCATATAAAAAAACTGGGTGTGAAATAAGTATTATACGTGTATAATTTGTATTATTAAGTCGAACCTTAAATTTTACGGGGTACGGACGCATCCCAAGGGATATGGACGCACTTCACGGGGTATGGACACACCCCATGTGGTTACAACAAGCTCCAGGTAGTATAGCCATTCCCAAAGTAGCAGGGGTATCAACAAACCCCAGAGTGATACTCACCAGTCCTCTGCGACAACAGGTTCGCGTCTCCATCGCCGACGCGTCGTTTCCGCGTTGAGCTCGCCCCGGACCCGCTCGCATCCATCACGGCTACGGGGGGAGTGTGACTAATGTCGTCCGGTGTCAGGCGGCCTTCTGCATTATAATTACTGGGTTAATAGATATGGTGGGGCCGCGACATCATATTATAGTGTTTTTTTTTATACCGCGGAGATTTGAACACTTAATTTATTTACTTTCCTTTTTTACTTCACTGTATTTACTGTTTACTATTTGCATTAAACGTACGGAGTAATCCAAAGCACTCAAATTCAAATTAAAAAACATACATTTAAAATTAAAATACATTAATGTTTTAAGTAACACACCTCAGAGATAACAACACACTCCCGGAAGCATTAACATACTACCTAGAAAAGTAGGGTGTTGGCACGCCCGCAAGCCAAAATAAGTGGGGCATCGATATAACCCGGACTCCAAAAGGGTTTGTGTATATTAATGTAACACTTGTGTACTTTAGGGTATTAGCACACCCCGAAGAGAATGGGGTATGCGCACACCCCAGGAAAATACACCCCGACGAGAGTGGGGTACAAACATACCCCAGAAGATAATTATGTGCTTATTTGTCTTACCTTCGCTATTAGCACTGTCGGTGTTAAGTGGCGTATGTTGCCGTCTCTGGCAGAGTATGACGATGATGAATGCAACGTAGAACGACATGAAGAACGCAAGAGCTGCGCCTGCGGCTATTAAGTATTCTTGGTACGAGATCGTTTCGATTATTCTGAAACTAAAATCAAACAAAATAAGTAAAATGGGCAAGCCACATCGCCTGCATAACTGGAAACTGTTGGGGACGAAAGGTTCCGAATGGCGACCACGAACTGAAAGACGTAGAGTATTCAGGCCTCCCACTCGGTGGACTGACGACTTGGTCATGGTTGCGGGAAGCCGCTGGATGCAAATGGCTTGAAGTCGCTCACTGATTCGTTCTATACGAGGCCTACGTCTAGAAGTGGACTTTTGAAGGCTAATGATGATGATGATGACCGAATGATGATGATGACCAAGTGTGGTTTAATAAAACAAAAACATTATTAGTTTTATGCATGATGAAATAAATAGACAACACAGCCACAGCAGGAATCGAACCACTGCCTTAGCCATCATGTCAGATTATTGCATTCCACTGTTGGACGTAAGCTTACGTTAGCTACATGCTTTTCTTTGATAAATCCTACCATAACTTTTTAGTCGCGCTTGGTAATGAAATGAATTGAAATTTATTTGCATATGAAAAAGGGTACATTGTGAATGGAATTGCGGTATAGCGTTCAGCTTTTTCAGCCATTTACAAATAGCAAGCAATAAGGCTGCCAAGGCTCGACTTGATTCCATAAACATAATATGACCGAGAATGGAGCCTTGAGCAGTGGTTTTTATTATAAAACCCATTTCGCAAGGCTTCATCCTCGGTCTTATAACATTACTACCCACTTACGTAAACTTTTTGACTCTTCCGTCGTTAGTAGGGACATTAACTACGCTCTCTCCCCCCCACCCTAAATAGTGCGCCATTTTGGGGAGGGTACTATTAATGGGGACGCGATCTGAACAGTCATCATCTGACGTCTTGACAATGAAGACTATGTAGAAACCCACAGGAAATGTGTCTTGCTGAAAGAAAAATATATAAAGAAATAAATAGGTATTGGACAACATCACATACATTGCTGATCTTAACGTACGTAAGTATGGCCAAGTACTTGTGTTATAGAAATCAGAAACAACGACGGCACAACAATAGAGAAAAGTTTCGTATTCTATATTGACCCGACCGGGAATCGAAAACGGAGAGATGGCAACAGCCATTGAGCAGTTTAAATTTTTTACCCCGATAGAATGCCGAAGTGATGTTTAAGCATGCGTAATAGTATCACGCGTTTTATACGCTTAGTTATTTGACTTCAAATTAGATGTTTTTATTACAAGCCTGGCAGTTCATGGTGGACATGACTACTATTGTTTTTAATTGTGGGTATATGTAATCAGTTATTATTTATGACACTTGTACGCATCTGGGGCAAGTGATGATGTAACTGATTATTACTCGCCAGTGTGATGATTTTAGAGAGTGCTGATGATTTCACTATGCAGCTTAGGCTTTTATATTTCAGTAATATCGCACTAATTTAAATAACTTTTTGCTGGTAAAATAAATATTTTTAACAGAACTCTATTCAAAGATGTACTTCGGCTTGGCGAATACCACTCATACTCATTTGTACCTGAGTCATGGACGTCATATAATGTATTTAAGTATGTCTATTTATCTGACTCCCAATTCAGAACCGTTCGATAGCAAAATTGACAACCGATAAACCACGTGACACTTAGTTATATGATATAGCATTAGCGTCACGTGATATGTCGGTTGTCAATTTGTTATCGAAGAGGGCAGATCACCATAATACAAGCTATGTTTAGTTTGTGACTAGATAATTGGTGTGATTTATGGAACAATTTATTGATTTATTTTTTAATCTTACCGTCAAAGTGATTCCACCCCGCCTTGTCATTGTCAAGTAGTAACCATCGTATAGTATATCTCGTTCATTGTCGAATACTGGGCACTGAAAAAGTATTCTCATATTAGTTGTATCACATGCTATCAGCGCGGCCGTGAATGACAAATGCTGAGCGGGAACCTTTTTGACACACCAGATATTCTTGATTGTTTTATTATTATGATTTTTTTTTGTTTTTATTCGTGTGTGTTAAATAAATGTTCTATAAATGCGGGTAGATTTCACTTTAACTTTCCTTTAACCATGGCGGCTATACCAGCAACTAAATTTATACAATTTGCTATATTGGTTGCGCAACCAAGTATACAGTCCTGGTAAAAATAACCCTTAAACGGTACGAGATACCAAATAGCCCATACTCCGCGGGCTGGGAGGCAACTGGTAACCCGCCATCGGCATATAAGCGCGACTATAAGACTATAAGTCATGTTACTTGAATAAATAAATATAATACTCAATAATACTCATTTATTCAGTATATAGGCCCTCTTCCGGGCACTTATACACGTCCCAAAATATAGCTTTACCCTACCACCGCTTCGGGACTACATATCGGCTGGTGATGAGAAGAAACGGCGCAACAAACTCAGTCACTTTTGTCAGCCTTTTTTACAGGAAATACAATTACAAGACATGAAGTAAGTGCGAGCTAAGCAGGTTAAGTCCATGCACTCTTGTCGTTCAAAAAATCGTCTACCTTATAATACCCTTTTTTCATAAGGTTTTTTTTAATGTGAATTTTGAACTCATGTACAGGTAGTTCAACAAGAGTCTGTGGAACTTTATTAAAAAATTTAATACATTTCCCCAAGAATGAATTACCAACTTTGTGAAGTCTGAAGCTCGGAACGGCAAGTTTATTTTTATTACGAGTATTATAATGATGAAAATCACTTTTTAAGCTAAAAAAACTTAGATTTTTTCGAATGTACATAATATTTTCAAAAATGTATTGAGAGGCTACTGTTAATATATTAATATCTTTAAAAATCTCCCTCAGAGAGTCACGAGGTCCAAGACACGTACGGCTCTTTTCTGCAACACAAAGATTGATTCAATGTCAGCAGCAGAGCCCCATAGCAGTAAACCATACGACAACAAACTATGAAAATAACTAAAGTATACTAGTCTTGCCGTTTCGACATCAGTTAAAAGCCTAATTTCCTCACTGCATAAGCCGCTGAACTGAGCCTTCCTGACAGGGCAACTATATGGGGACCCCATTGGAGCCGGGAGTCTAATGTAATTCCCAAAAAAATTGTGGAATCGACTGCATCTATATGATCGTCTGACATATTAATATGCGTACTGACCTGCCTCACATTGGGCATAGTGAATTTAATGCATTTAGTTTTGTTTGCATTTAGCAACAGGTAGTTAGCTGTAAACCAGCGTACTACTTGAGAGAGAGCACTATTTACATCGTCAAAGGCAGCTTTACCTCTGTCAGTTTTAAAAATCAATGATGTATCAGCCCTGGGGCACACCAATGCGTATTGGAGCTTCAGAAGAGTCAGTTCCATTGACATTAACTTTTTGAATTCTATCTGTGAGGTATGACTCTAACAATTTACCTGAATCATTTGAGACACCATAATGCCGTAATTTCATTAATAAAGTCTTGTGATCTACACAATCGAAAGCCTTAGACAAATCACAAAAAACCCCTAAAGCATCTTGTTTTCTTTCAAAAGCATCGAAGATATGCTTAAGGAGTGCAACTCCAGCATCAGTTGTGTTTCTACCTTTGGTGAAACCAAACTGCTTCTCATGCAACAGTTTGTTAGTTCTAAAATGTGATAAGAGTTGATTGAAGACTATCTTTTCAAATATTTTACTAAGAGCTGGTAGTATTGATATAGGTCTAAAGTTGGAGGGATCACTTTTATCACCGGATTTAAATAATGGTATAATTTTACTAAATTTCATTAAATTAGGAAACGTACCTTCATCAATACACTGGTTAAATATACAAGCAAGATGAGTTGCTATACTATCGATTATATGGTTAATTATATTGGTCGAAATGCCCCATAAATCTTCAGTTTTTTTCATATTCAGCTCTCTAAATGTTTTAACAATAACATCAGGATTAACATGTCTAAACTTTAGGGAAGAATTGCATTCATCCACATTTGATTTCAAAAAAGTTTCCGCAAGACCTGGCGTAGAGTTTAATTTATTAGTTGTAGGAATTGGTATATTAGAAAAGAAATCATTAAACGCGTTTGCTACTTCACTGTCTGATTTAATAATTTTATTATTAATATTAAGGCTAATTGTGCGATCCGATTGTCTGTTTCTGCTTGTTTCTCTATTAATAATGCTCCAAGTAGCTTTTATTTTATTTTTAGAGCTAACAATGATATCCCGAATATAATTAGCTTTAGCCAGTGCACATACCTTTTTGAAAATTTTTGAGAATTTTTTAACATATTCAATAATATGAGGGGCTTGAGTGTGCGCTTTTAGGTCGTATAATTCGTATAACTTTCACCTACTTTTATGAATACCAGTCGTGGCCCAGTCACTAAATTTACATTTATTTGTGTTTATTTTAACATGTTTTTGTTTAAATATATTATTAAATTCATCTTTGACCAATCCAAACAGATTTCCATATGATACATCTACAGTGTTACTGTTGGCTGGTAATAGATTTATTCCACAATCAATATTATTCTTAAATCTATCTAATTGGCTAGCAGTGACTGGCCTACAAACAATATCCACCATAGGCGAGACATGATGGTGCTCAAATGTGGCTATTTGTCCACTATGATCCGATTGGAGACAATTTATAATCGATTTATTTATTACTTTACAATTACAGAAAATATTATCTAAGCAAGTAGCCGATGTAGGAGTGGTTCTTGTAGGTTCATTAAATAGATTATATAAATTATAAGATTTAAAAAGATTTAGGAACCTTGCAGAGTTTTGTGTATCTACTAATAAATCAATGTTGAAATCTCCACATACAACTATCTTCTTATTCGATTTACATACCTTTTTTAATACCTCCTCCATAGTGGACTCAAAAAGATGGTAATTTGCTGATGGGGGTTTGTAGACACTAATAATAATATATTGCTCCAGCTCAGCACATGCTAGTTCAATAGTTTGTTCTATAGAGAGTGCCACGATATCTTTGCGTTCTTTGGACTTAATATTCTTTTTAATTAGAATTAGTGATCCCCCTCGTATAGCTGACTCTCTACTTAACAAGCTAATGACTTCCCAATTTTCAATTCCTATGAGCACTTCACATTTCTTAAGCCAGTGCTCAGTTAGACAGAGGACATGTATATCCATGTCTTGCAAATACAATGTTATTTCCAATTCTTTGCCGGAAAAGCCTTGTATATTTTGATGAACAATATTAAGGCAGTTAGACTTTTCCTTTGTCGCTATAGGTAGGTTGCAAGAGATTTCCTCTGTTGTCTTAATATTTAATTTAAATGTATATAATTATTCGTTGGAACTGATTCCAACTTGTGAATTGTTATGTCATTGCTCTGCTCAATAAAAGCAGTTTGTTTAGCCAAGTTCTTGGCTGAACACTTAATAAAATATGATAGCGACATTGCTATCTGTCTTTTAATTTTACTGCTGAGATAATATTTATCTCGGGTCAAATAAATTGAATTATATTTTAAATAATAATTAATGTCAATAATATGAAATTTTTCTGAATTATATGTCATAGTATTTAAACACAAATTAATTTTAATTTTATATATATATATATATATTATTATATTATTATAAGTTTTTCTGTTATCTAGTGATCCTAGTATCATTATCATTAAGATGTCTGTCCAGCGTTAGACACACACCACACCACGGTTTCGCTAATTTTGGGGCAAAAATGGTGTAATTCTTTAAACAATATAATAAACGTTTTGTTAAACGTCCTGTAGTGCAATGTGTAGATTTGTATTTTGAAGACCTGTCTGTTATATTTGTGTAGGTAATCAAAATCTTGATTATAAAATTAGCAATAACTTTCATTTTGTATCCTTGTACAGAGACAATTACTACAAAATATGTCTTAAAATACAAAAATACCGTTCCAGAGTGCTCTACAGAATATTTTTCTTTCTCATCATTATCACTATTTACTAAAGAAAGTCCACTGCTGGACATTAAAACGCCACAGCGAGCGGCCCTGGGCCGTTTGCATCCAGCGGCTTCTCGCAACCTTGACTAGGTCGTCAGTCCACCGGGTGGGAGTCTTTTCTTAACCAACGGTTGGCAGTTCTGCGATCGATGTGGCCTATTGACATTTTTTTTCTAAATATATTAATTTCTTCGTAATTAATATAAATTTTGGACAGCATAGAAAAGTTCGTTTTCAACATGGATCCGACCAAGATCGACCGACCTAAGAGATGCCGGCGCCAAGTTCGGCGTACTCGCCTCTCGGCTACGGAGGTCGCCATCAAACAAAAAAAAATGGCGGCGCCACTATCGCAAATTATCGCATTTCAGCCATATGACGTCCACTGCTGAACATAGGCTTCCCCCCCCCCCCCCAATGACCTATTATCAGGGGGATTGCCAATACTCGCCACGCTTGGCAGGCGGGGTTGACCAGCGCAGTTTTTTATAAGATAAAAACCTAAGTTAAGTACCTATTTATAACACATGTGTAGCATTATAGAATGCAATAAATATACTGAATTGAATTGAAATCGTACTCACCGAATAGTTCTGTATAGACACGACAGCGCAAATATCATCGTCAGATTCTATCAACACAATCACACTCTTCGGCCTCGACACCCAACTGTCATCTTTATTGATACTCCTCAGAAAATACGAATCCAACTGACTCTGCTCATTGTCATTCAATTCTTCGTGACACATGTGCTTCTTTTTGACACTTTGCGTTGACAGATCCATCATATCATTCGGTCCTTGCTTGAACGGATAGAAATAATATTTCGGCTGACTCGGAGTACTGGTAACATTGGTCTCAATGTTTAGTCCGATGAAGAAGTCTATTACAGTCTCAACGAGTATGGTGACTTCAATATCGTCAGGCGACGAGGACGTCAAGTGAACGATGGGGTTGTTGAGTGACGATATATCTGGAAAGAGAAGTGATATGTTGCTGTGTTTTCGGTTCGACATCTGTGAATTTATTATATTATACAGATGGTTTAAATGTGCGTTGTTTGTGATTGTGTGTTGATGATATGATGACAGTATAGAGATTAACACATTGCAACTTCTTGCAGCGATACAAATGCGTGTTTGTCAATTGCGCGACTAAATCGCTACACTAGAACTTAACAGGAGATTATATCGATTTAAACCTGCGGCTGTATCGATGCATACGCGCTTTTGTATCGATGCTGCAGTAATTACGCAGTTTTAGTTTACGTTTTTTTATTAAAAATAATAATGCAGCAATCGTTTCAATCGAACTCATCGCGCTGTGGCTGTCGACGATTGACTGGTAAGATGTTACGAACGATTTGCGTCGTATCGGGTTGACATCGATGCTGTATCGCATTTAGCATCGAGACTGTATCGCGTTGGCATCAGTGCTGCATCGAGAATCGATACGGAAGCGCTGCCAAAAGTCGCAGTGTAAAAAGGGCCATAGTGATGATACTAAAAATATTGTTAGGTCCACTTGTGCACTCAGGATTAGCTAATTTAATCCCAAACTATCTACTAACATGGTATTAGACATCAATCTATTACTGTCAGTTTGTATGTGTAAAATATCGTGCTACAGAAATAAAAGATTTTAGCATACATTATTTCGGTTACAGAGATATTTGATCATTGTAGTCCGTTTATCTTTGCTTTTAAAATATTTTAAACAATTTTGACATTCCTTTTTGACGAAACTAATAATCCAAAAATAAGATAGACATAATAATAATTACCTACATTGTAATTAATAATTTAACACAAAATCCTGTATATTAAAAAAGTTTGTTGGGATTATACACAGATATGTTTGTAAAAAGACATGCCAAGATTGTTCACAATATTCGTCAAGCAAAAAAAAACGGACTTTACATTTAAGAGTCGAATATACAGGGAGCCATCTATAGCTAGATTGAAATACATGCTACATAGTACAGACCAACCTACCCAAAAAGTTAAAGGTCATTCAACTGACTATCAACTTTAAGTCCAACACGTAAAGATCATTATCAATTGAGAAAATTTGAGCTGTTTTGTGTAAATACAATTTAAAGCACTCATAGTGCGTAAGGTAATGCAAAGTTACAGTATAATTGCACAGATGGCGTCTTGTTTGAATCAGGCGTATGCGCATAGATGGCGCTGATTTGAACTGCATGACGTTGACGGAGACAGAATGATGTCTTACTGCCGCACTCAGAAGACGCCAAAATGAAGTGTTGATTAACATTTTTGTTCATACAATAATTGTGTTTATTCGTATCGACTTTAGTATCACAAATTTTCCTCAGTGACCATTTCAGTTAAGTGACGTCTCTCAGTGCGGTTGTCAATACCGTAGTGAGCTAATCCGGTGGTGCGCAAGTAGTGAACATGGAACACATACCTTACGGAGTAGAAATGTCATATAATTAGTTCGAAAACTTTTTTCGCTTTTTTTAAATCTGTATCTGCACTGTGTTTGTATGGGGGGGAGTTGACAGGAATTGTCATTTCATACTCAATGTAAATGAAAAATTACTGTTCGGAGAGAGATGGATAGTATTGCTGCTCTATAGGGTATGTGGTCAATGGTGGTGAAATACCAGACGAGCTTCTACAGACAGGGTGCTCAAGACGTGAAATCCGTGACTATACTCAACTATATTTTCAAGATAAAATGAGTTCGGTGATAGTTCGCATTTCCAGTTTACCCATACTACATTATCACAATCACCATCATTTCAGCCATAGGACGTCACTGCTGAACAAAAGGCCTACGACCCCAGTGACTTCCAGGTTGGCCGGTTGGAAGCAGCCTGCATCCTGCGGCTTCCTGAAACCTTTACTAGGTCGCCTGTCCACCTTGTGGGACCATACTAATTTAATATTTCACAAAAACATTTTTTTATTTAATTGTAGATCATTGGGAAAATCTAAAAATTACACCTCTAGAAATCTAATTCGAATCTATTTTTATAACTTATACATTTTAAAAATAAAGAAACAAAAATCCATTAAAATACTTGATGCGTGAAACGAAACGTTTACATAAAGAGAGAGTGCAATGTCTTATGTAATGTCTTATGTCAATAATTGTGCGGTCATCATGTGAAAACCTTACAATAGCGTAGGCTTCAGTAAGAGTGCGTCACTCTTATATGTGGTTTGTGTCATAATGATAATTTAATATATTATCAATAATATTATATAATGTGTAAAATGAAAGATTACTACGATTAAAATAGATTAAACTCCCTCTATTAACTTTATCGATACCCAAAAAAATCGTTGGATTTCGTAACGGCGCAACACTATAAGTGTCAACAGTGAATTGTCACAGAACTCATGCTAACTGGAAAAGACTATAACGAGTATCTACGGTTATAAAGTCCAGAGATAGACCATCCACCCTTAGATATCTAAATTATCATCTGTTATTGAATTTTAACAATTTTTTTTTATAGATACAACCCCTGAACGAAGGTTCTTTTATGTAGTGCTTCCGATGTTTCACCAGTCACCCTGTATAAATATAGAGTGAGAATGATATCACGTGTTTCTTTGAAAGTACATAATATTTTTTGTTAGCTATGATAAAAGGTATAAAATATAGTATTGTCGTCTCTGTCATATGTTTGACGTTGGGATGAGAAGCAGATGAAATTTTGTGTCGTTTAAATAACGCATTACCTCTTGATGTCATTTTTGTGCTCAATTAAAATTACTTTATGGAATATACATTGTAAACTCAGAATCACAATTCAAAAGTTATGCGGTACACCTAGTTTTGTCTTTATGACTGTTCGTCTCTTCTGATGGCAATCGCTTAAAATGTAATACTAGTTATTACATTTGAAGCGATTGCCATCAGAAGAGACATCTTACATCTAAGGTCATACGGACACGAAACCTCAGAACACTCTTGACAGCTTCAATCAAAAATACACAAGATAGCCGGTCAGCTACTTTAAAACGGCCGAGTTAATAACGCCTCACTTTAAATCGATGTTGCCACTTTTTGGGCGCAGAGAGTTTAATTGCCATTGACTCGAGAAGAAGACTTCAAATTGGGGTCTTATTTTGTATAAGTTATTCTGTACTTTATTTCTTAGACATTAAGAGTTGCATTTATATGAACACAAACAGATTTTTACGAACGCGTGTGAATATCGACATAAACAAAACTGCACCTTAACGTTTGAGGTTAAGGCATACGTTAAAACATTTTTTTTAACCGACTTAAAAAAAGGAGGAGGTTCTCAATTCGTCGGTACCTTTTTTTTTTTTTTTTTAATGTATGTTCAGCGATCATTCATTACTGCGTTGACCGATTTCGATAATTATTTTTTTGTTTGAAAGGTAATACTTTCAGAATGGTCCCATAGAAATTTGGTTGAATTCTGATGATGGGATCTATAAGAAAATCATCATACATTGCTTGAACTCCGTACCACGCCAACTGATTTTAGTATCTATCTTACATAATATCTTTGCCAAATGTGGACCGATTTTGATGATTTTTTTTTTAATGAATAGCTTATATTTCAAAGATACTATAATCAAACATTTTTGAAAAAAAAACACCTTTAATTTCTACTCAATAACACAGAAAGACGGTGCCATATTTGAGAACTGTTTCAATAAGCGAGGCGTTATCTAGTGTATTCTTGATCGAAGTCTGACAGTGTAGTCTGTGTTTCGAGATTTCGTGTTCGTAAACGATGTCTATGTGTGCGTTGCTCTAGCATGGACTATTAAGGCTTAACTTCTGAGACCTAGTAAGTATTATTTAACTAGTGTAATGATTTGCATGATCGCTAAAATGGACTCTTACCTTAGACATCTAAACAGTTCTGTATAATATAAACAATTGACAGATGTATAAGTGATTATTGTGTACAGTTCGACATGGATTATAATGAACGTTTATTGACATATAAATGACGCTGTATTGACTGTCTTTACAGCCGATTAGTGATGGCGAAATATCGATAGTACAACTATCGATGATTAGTTTTATATCGATTACAACTCCTAATTCTATCGATAACACCAAATTAGTGATACAGTTCATAATTTACAAGAGTATTAATAGTTTTGAAGTAATTAGCTTATTAATTTTTAATTGAATAAAGAATAAATTTTATTTATTTGGCACAAAAAAAACACATCACAGTGACATTGTGTACATAGAGAAAGAAATGTGACAAAAAGAGTCCCAAAATTGTGCCAAAATTGTCTAAACCAAATACAATACTAAATTTAGTCTTACTACCCACGGGATATTTTCCACCGGTCAACCATTAAGGTTAAGCAGACAAAGTAAGGAAGATGGATACTGTGTTGTAACAAAAAGATGTACAATTAAGTCAGTCTTATAGCTAAAATCTCTTCCAAACAACTTTGAAGCTGACCGACATAGTCCTAAATATAACGAGAATGAAGTGAGCAGGTCACATAGAAAAAGCACAAACAGCTGATGGAGTAGGAAGGTGTTGGAATTAAGGCAAGAACTAGTCAGGCAGTACAATCGAAAAATTACATTAATAACATGGTCACACCGATGACATGGTCAAGGTAGCGGGGATAACTTGGATACGGAACCTCGTAGACCGTGAAGAATAGTGAGCGATAGAGTATATCTACCGTTAGCATTAGGTGGAGAACTTGAAGAAGAAAATAGAGGCAATGACGTAACTATTGGTTATTGCTTATGTCGCTGGCGGAACAAGCACACACTTTAACTTGCATGTTACATCTAACTACGAGTCCGAGGCATGTTTGTTCATGTCCGGTCATGTTGTTTTGTTTTTGCATGCCAGTGTCTGGTGAAATGTGAGAAACCACCATTTATATTGTCATCTGTATGTGTACCACATTTGAAGCAAAATAAAGATATTTCTGTTTCTTGTTCGATTACTTTTGTCGAGCTATTGATAAACTATAAGTACTATCGATATTTAACTTTCAAGCAGTGTCACTTCACTAGTATTTTATTGGTTATTTAATATCATGATAATACTCCATTCGTGACATTGGTGAAATCGTATAAGAAAAATTAAAAAAACATGTTTTCGCCATTAATAAAATCATAAAGAATATGTTTTTTTAGGTTTTTTTTTTACTGTATCGCACCGCCTCCTCCTTTGTGTAGCCAAATGGTCGACAGGCAGAGAATGCCTCATCGCGTTAAGTCCACCTTTTGTACGATTTTAATTCGTGCAAAAGTATAGATAAATGAATTAGAAGAAGTAATAACACGTTTGTCATTTTATCTTATCGTCAGTTTGCTTTGTTATCCGCGTTCATAGAAAGCCATGTCGCACTGTAAGTATAATAAATATTTATTTACGTATAACAGGCCCACAGTAGGTTTTTATCCACATCCCACTGACTAAGGGTGCGTGAACAGAAAGAAAAATAAATTAAAGTTTTATGGGACTTATTATCAGTGATCGGAATAGGTAGATTGATTTGGGGTTAATGATCTCAAACATTGATGTTAATATGGACATGCCTCCCGGATTTCGGAATTTCTTTGTATCAGTTTTTAAAAAAAAGACATATCCATATTATGCTAGCACTACCGAAGTACATCAAATCAATCAACCTTTTCCGATCACTGCTTATTATCTACACGAGTAATAGGTCGGCGACTAACTTTTTATCTTGTCTATTAGGTAGATTATCAAAAATTATTGGACACGTATTTTTTCTTTTTATACATAATCAAAATATTACAGAGATATATTGATTTGAAATCTCGCATGACGTCACGCCTACAATTTTTACTTAGAAGTGACGTCACGAGCCCCCATCCGAACTTTGAAGCGCTATTTCTTTGTTATTTTTTGGTGGATTGACAAATGGAAAAATAAGTGTCCATTATGTTTTGATAATCTAACTGACGGACTAAATAGAATTTTATTTTCTTTACCCAATCTTATTCTCTATTCTTACTACATTCTCGAATATTGGCATTTAATGTTAAAATATATTACTAAAATGTTTGGAAATAAATATTTAACCATTTGAATACATATGTAAGAATATTTCGTTATAGGCTCGAATATGATTAGTTAAATTTCTTTTAGTTATTCCAGTACTCAACTACATTTTTAATTTTAGCAGTAGAGTCGTCTACTAGAAGGCAGTTAACTAATTATTAGTTAGGACTAAAACCAATAAAACCAATTTATTTCTGTAAATAGGCCTAAATTAAGCTCTTTTACACGTCCCAATATATTTTTTTACCCTACCACTGCGTCGGGACAATATTGTGGGCTAGTGCCGAGAAGAAGCAGCGCAAGAAACTCGGTCACTATTGTCAGCCTCTTTTTAAATAGTGTGTTTACATTACAAGATAAAATTAACCTGTGCGAGCACGGCAGTATTTAATTCCATACATTTTTATCATTTAAATAGTCATTTACAGTGTAATAACCTTTTTTCATTAAAATCATCTTGACATGCGATTTAAATTCATACATAGGCAGTTCAGCAATGGACTGTGGTAATTTGTTAAAAAAGCGAATACATTTTCCCATAAACGAATTACCCACTTTATGCAGTCTGAAATTTGGAACGGCAAGTTTATCTTTATTCCGGGTATTAATATTATGCATGTGTTTCCTAAAAAGAGTGTTTTTAGGAAATAGATGCAGGTTTTTGCGAATATACATGATATTTTCATAAATGAATTGAGAAGCCACTGTTAGTATATTAATTTCCTTGAACAGTTCCTTCAACGAGTCTCGGGGTCTGAGGTCGTAAATTGCAAACTTATAATGCATGAAGATTTTTAGTCAAATTATTTTGTCAAACTGAGTTTCATCAATGATTTGTTTACAAAATTCCACATTTAAGAACATTATACTCTACGCAAGAGTGAATACGAGTTATGCGTTAGAAAGAGATGCTTCTTCCGTCTACGTCATCGTATATTTTATATCGAATATAAAAACGAATCAAGATTGGAATTTTTTAAGATAATAGGCTAGTTTCCTGGGTCAAAAAAAGATTATTCTAATTAGTCCGTCAGTTAGATTATCAAAAAATATTTGATACATATTTTTTCTTTTGTCAATCAAACAAAAAATGAGGAAAATAAAACGCATCAAAGTGACGTTACGTGGAACTTTAACGGGCTATCTTCATATTTTTTTATTTGGTTGAGAAAAGAAAAAACACGTGTCCAATATTTTCTGTTAATCCAACTGACGGACTAATTAGATTTTTTTAGGAAACTAGCCCATTATGTTTTTTGATAATTATCAGATAATTAAACGATAATTATCCAACGATACAATCTCAGGAACTAGTGAGGAACTGCTGATTCGAATTGAAAAAATATTTTTGTGTTGGATAGTCACTTTATGGAGGAAGGCTGTATAACATCACGCTATGACCAATAGGAACTTGGATCTATGAAAAATGTTACAAAAACGCAAAAAATATTTCTTTTGAGAGCTTTCGTTACGTGCGTAAACGATTAAAATTACGCAAAAAAAAATGTATGACGGAATCGTTTTCTTGTAGAAGTAAAGAAAAAGTCCGTGGCAGCATATTATGTCTATCTTTCAATGGTTGACTCACTATAACCTCTTTGTTTTTTTTTTCTAAAATAATGCATTGTTTGGTCGTTGATAAAGACTACGTTTTTGACTGTACATAATTATCTTGATATCTATCAGTTAATAATTATCGTCGATAATTTTATCCAGGTAATTATTTGATATTTATCCCGTGCAACACTAAACCGAATGCAGCGTATATTACGCGACCAAAAAAAAATGGCGACAAAATTGCGCTCGTTTAGCTTCTTACAGTTAACTTTGTAACGTAAGGCCGGGAATCGAACCCAGGAACTTTTACTTGCCGAACTTACCACTAAGTTATTGCGCAATGTATTTGTCTTATAATTCAATGTCTTACATCCACACTATTGTCTAAGGTGGGATAGTGTCAAATTCTCTTTATAGGGTGAACAAACGAAGACACTCTTTAAAACCACGTAATCAGTTTTTCATATGCCTTTTGTTGTGGGAGCCACATCGACATCGTGAAAATATATTCAGATGCTCCATACAAACAAACGAAAATGGTGCCTCGATTTTATTTTTTATTTTATTTTTTCTGACGGACCTATCGCTGAGTGCCTTTCAAGAAGGCCTTCTTCAGCTTAACCCGGGCAGTTGTGGCGTGCGCTGAAGGCGCACAGCCTAGGTCCGCCCCGCTAGCGGTCGCCGCGCTCGCGTAGCGAAGCCTCACACTCGTACGTGTCGAGCCCCATACTAGCAGGCGTGATCGGGCCAATGTGGAGTGCAAAGGGCACCCTACCAAGCGGCGAACCCGCTAGTGGTGGCGCCGACGGGACCGGAACTGCCGAAACAGGCCGGACCGCTGTCGGGCTCCGCATTAGCGGGCCCGAACTGGGGGTGAGTCGGACTCGGGTCTCAAGGGCGCCTCTGTAGGCTCGGACCTCGGCTCGGGCCGTCGTCCGTAGGGACAGGGGAAAAACGGCCAAGCACATGTCTGTGTCGGCCGAAATGAAAGACTCGATTATAATGTATGGATCATCCACTTTTAGGGTTCCGAACGTCTGTCTGTCTGAACCAACTGGACCAATTAAGTTTAAATTTGGTACACAAATGCATTTCCTGTGGCCCAAATAAGGACGTGTAACCATTGACTTATAAAATACTTTTTAAATCAATGCGCGTAAAGTAAACAAATTAATTATGAATATTATTTCGGAAGGCTAATTGAAAAAAAAACGTGACATATTAAATAAAAAATACTTCTTAGGTCTCAATGTAGCCCTAAGTAAAATAAATAGTTTTTAACTAATTAAAAAAAATAGGAAAAAAGTGTTGAAAACAAAGAACAGAAAGTAAAAATGATTTCAAAAACTACCTATATATTACAAGAAAACCTACGAAAAGTGCAGAACCCTCTCCAAGCGAGATCAACTCCCACTTTTTTGGGTATTTTTCTCACAAGTCGCATGTAGCTCCCACAGTAAATCCTCGAGTTTATCGGTTAAGCTTTAAGGCAAGGTCAAGCAAAGTCAATAACAATATACAGTGCCCAGCGGTAAATATTTCACACAGAGCTTTGGAAAGAGACAATCGGCTAATTTCGGTTTCGTATAGCGTTATCTTTGTCGCACACTACCATGACGTTTGTTGACACAACATAGAGTTGTTAAAACCCCATACTATATTATTTATTTTGTGGATATTTTTATTAATTTCGTTGGTACAGCTCTATATAGTTAACGCGGGAATCAAAACAAAACAACAATGAAGTACTTAGTTCTGAATTCAAATTCTGATAAACGATAAATCTAATAATTGATGGACATGGAAATCAGCATTCGTTTGTATTCGGAAATGCGATGATAGCCGATGTGCAATATTTACCGCCGGGTACTGTAGTCATCTAGTCACCCGTACAAACGGTAGAAGAATAATGGATAAATTTTCTTTTAAATTAGTAGTATAAATAAAGTTTGACTTCGTTTTTTCTCATTGTTATAATTATTTAATATTTGACCTCATTACATTTTAATTCTAAAAATCTAACACTTTAAATATTTGTACACCGAATATCGGTAAGACATGTTGTTACCTACTAATAATACTAACATCAAGAATATACTTCATCACATGTTTTTGTAAATAAATACTTCTTTCTTAGTCTTTATCTTAAATCATTTAAATTTCCCTAACAAGCCCCTTACTATGAGTTCTTGAAGCCAGCTTTTGAACTTGAAGGCTTGCTTCAAGACCTCATGGTAGGGGCCAGTTCTTACCGCAAGAGTCCTCGTCTTCGGAGTACGGGTTGTTGTGAGGGCAGAGCGTCCTGGATATGTTCGTGAACTGTTCCAGGCTGACTGGAGTCTGGACCAGCATGGGTAACTGCCAGGAGAATACACCTGAAATAGATAATCAATAGGTAATACGCATAAAAATATAATATAATAATAAATATAATAATCAGAGTCGTGATAAGTCCGTGGCTGTCACGACAATTGCTGAGCGGGCACCTTTTCGACACATTAGATTTGTTTTATATTGTCTTATGTAATTATACGTAGGAAACAAATGTCTGGCCATGCCACCACCGCCAGGTCCTGGCAAAAGGGGTAGACCCAAGAAATGCTGGCTTGACGTCGTGAGGGCCGACATGCGTGCCAATCGGATAGCACAAGACCGGCAGCAGCGTTTGCGTACGAAATCTTATAAAATAAAACTGCGCTCGCCAACCCGCCTGCCAAGCGTGGCGGGCGAGTATTGGCAATTGGCATGTATGGCGGACGTGTAATTTGACGTAATTTGTCGGTACATATCGGATCTCCTTGTCTAGCACGCGACTTTAATGGGTTGGTCAGGTATTTGTAAATTTTTTTTAAAAAGTTTTGTTAATTATAATTAAGTACTATTTATTTTAAAATCAAATGAAAATGAAAATATTCATAATCCCCATTATACTGTTTCTGGACTGGAGTTATATGGGTTCCATTGCGAAGGTGGTGTCAAAATCAAATCAAATCAAAATCATTTGTTTTTGCAAATAGGCCATTAAAAGCACTTTTACACGTCCCAATATTTTTTTGCCCTACCACTGCTTCGGGACAATTTGTGGGCTAGTGCCGAGAAGAAGCAGCGCAAGAAACTCGGTCACTTCAGAAGACTTGTCAAACTTCAGAAGCAATTCAAAGTCAAAACTTAACCGAGCTACGTAAACAAATCTATCTGCTGTAAAAAATGGTACGCGATAATTTACGATCGCTCGATGGTGTTGTATGATGCTCCTTCATCATCATCATTCCAGTCACAGGACGTCCACTGCTGAACATAGGCCTCCCCCAGTGACTTACAGATTGGTCGGTTGGAAGCAGCCCGCATCCAGCCTTTACCAGAGGCCAACAGTAGTCGCATTTCAGTGTCGACCCGCTTCCAGTAACATTAATATCTAAAACGCATGCGACCCAAAATGGAAGAAACCAAAATGAGTTATTTTTTGTTCTATTTTCAGTCGCAGATCACGCAGTTTTAAGGAGTGCCCTATTCTCTTTTACACCCTGTATATAAGGTGCTTCATAAATATCTGCAACGGCTGAAATGCATTAAAGTATTGCTTATATAGATTACGATAGTGAAGGAATTACGTGCCCGGGATCGGTTATTAATTTTTTGCGAAAAGACAGTAAATAAATGGTTACTTGCTTCAATTTGCATAACAGACTTCGTCATCCACCCTTGACACTGCGCGGGAGCGGTATAATGTGAAACGTTAGCATTTTTGGACAGATGTGGACGGTTTGAGACAGAATAAAGCCTAATCTTTATTTAATATAATTTATTTAATGAAGAAATTTATGATGTTCTGGACATAAAATTTCTTTACTATCGTAATCTATATAAGCAATACTTCTACCCATTTCAGCCGTTGCAGATATTTATGAAGCACCTTATATAATATGTTCGCTTATACCTTTCTGCTGTCGAGCAGTGATGAACAGTGGGAATGTCCTGTTGGCGGAGTCGCTGGCCACCGTCACGCGCGCCGGCGTCTCGTACGCGGCCTGAAATGAAGACAATTACTGTTATACTAGCTTTTGCCCGCGATTTCGTCTGCGTTGACCTTACCCGGATAAAATGTATCATATGTGTTAGTCCAGGGTATGGTATAGACGATACTGATAGCAGTATGCCAAATTTCATCAAAATCCATTTAGTAGTTTTTGCGTGAAAGGGTAACAAAGATCCATCCACATACTAACTAACTTTTGCATTTAAAATATTAAGGGCCGATTCGACCAAACACAAAGCTATACTAGAATAACTATTCCGGATATAATTTCACACCTTGAATTTACCCTTTTATAACTTCGATTACGTTTTTCGAGCAATACACTATACTCGGTATTGTTATTCTGTAGTTCAAGAGTGAACGATCAACGAATTGATAAACCTACCAAAATCCATGTAATCCATTTCTTCTAGGTTGACTTGTAATGCCACAACATTTTCATTTTGTAGGATAATAGCGTGTCAATGCTAGATGTTGACAACATGTCAGTTTCGAGGTGACAGGAGTGAATTTGACAAGTGACCACTTTGACATTTACTTATTCTCAGTTTAATTTAAACACTGTCAAAATCGCCCGTTTTAATATTTTCATAGATTAGTGGTTGGTAGAATGTAAAAAATCAGCTTACTCTAGATTAAGCATTGGTATAGTGGTATACTAAGTTAAAACTTACACCAGCTTGGTCGAATCCGGTCTAAGTAGGATTAGTAGTAGTAGTAGATTAGTAGCGGCTTCGCCCGCGTGGAGATCGGTATGTCAAAAGTCTTTATCAACGATTATTTATTTCATTTTAGAACAAAATTGGATTACTATAAAGCAAGCAAGTCAACCTAAAAGATAGACATGAGCTGCCCAGGCCCCCGATTCAGAACGTTTTGATAACGAGTTGTCAACCGGTGAGTCAGGTGAAACTATTAATGTTAAATCCTATACTGTCATTTTACCGGTCGACAATTTGTTACCGAAAGGTTCTGAATCGGGGGCCAGGACTTTTTTACAACTTCTAAAGGGGGACAATGAGCTAGTTTCCTAAAAAAAACTAATTAGTCCGTCAGTTGGATTACAATAAAATATTGGACACGTATATTTTCTTTTCTCAATTAAACAAAAAATTATGAAGATATAGCCCGTTAAAGTTCCGTGTAACGTCACGCCTTGCGACACTTTTTAGCAAGGCGTGACGTCACGTGCTCACTTTGATGCGCTTTATCTTCGTCATTTTTTGTTTAATTGACAAAAGATAAAATATAGGTCCAATATTTATTGATAATCTAACTGACGGACTATATAAGGTCTAACAAAATCAACTACATTCCTTTTAATGGGGGTATCTGTACATCGAGCTAAGCAGGCTCACCAAATTTGAGCCAAAAATTCAGGCTAGTTACGGAGATATTGATCATAACAATCTCATTCCGTAACTACGAAAATCTACACCCTTTACAGCTGTTTACTACTACATTGACACACTACGCACGCACACAAGCAAACGTGACCCACACATGCACACACTCAAGATAACCACAGAATACCTAATAGTACTACCGGCGGTGCGGCGACGGTAACTCAGAAATACCAACATGAAAGAATTACCCTGATTTTAGGGTAAAATAAAGTTTGTGGGTTTTCTTTTATGAGTATTTTTTTCACTACGGATTGGAGTATAATTATGTGTTTCGCAATTAGAGAATTAGGAATTAGGGGTTTTAATTGGTTGTTGATTTTTGCGGTCACGTAACCGAACCGACGTCGAGAGAATCAAAAGTTGGCGGTACTTCATAATCGATCAAGATACTACGAACAGCTGACCGCAGAGTGCATTGTTCGCGAACTGACCGGAGAGTGTGACTGTGATGTTGTGACCTAATTTACGTAACAAAACTTCAACGACACTAGTTTTCGTAGTAACCAAAGCCGTATTCACATATCATTTTGAAAGAACGAAGATACCGCGGAGACAACGACAATTTCGATCAACGCTCTTGTCTATTCAGCTTCAATAAAAATGGCTGTACGACTTTACGTCTAACCGTTCCCAACTTCCCACCACGGCTGTAAACTCGTCGTGTAATGTGCTATTAAATTAAATTTTACAAACAAAACCACAATCGAGTTGTTTAAACTGAAAATAACAAGGTCATTAAAGTCTAAATTTCTCGCCTTCTTTAATTCTACTTTATTTTTTTAATAAATTTTGGGGGTAAAATTATTTTGGAGTTAGCAAGACCAAGTTTCAAAGGTGGCCCCGACAAAAGTACCCCGCCGTGTTTGTCGGTATCTTGGATAGGGTGACAAGCATTTTGTTTAGCTAAGATAAGATCGTAGGTATTCGTAAGGAAATAAAACATTTTGCTATTTTAGGAACTGAAATACATTTTACTTATTATTTAAGTTTCAACATTTGAGATATTATTATTGTTTATAAGGAAAATTGTTGGAATAAAAAGGTTTTGCTATTTTGTAATTAATTCTTGACTAGTCGTCTAGATAATGAAATCGACACCGTAAAAGTTGATATTAACTTGACAAACCACGGGACAAACTCATTTCAAAAAATGCTTTAAAAGTTACCTAGAATTTAACTCTTAACCGATCGCAATATTACAATGAGAAAAGTATTAAAATGTGATATTTCGTTCAATTAAACACGATTATAATTGTTATGCTAAAAATAATTAAATAAAAAATGATATGGATTGTTTTAATAAACCTACTCAAACATTCGTGTAAAATCGTAATCCTAGTCCTAGATATTTATTTAACGTGGAAGCCCTACCGTACTCGCAAACTGCTGACTATGCCGCTCGAGCCGAAAGGCCGGTGTCGGGCACGTGTCGGGGTCAATCAAAGTGTACATGCGGATAGATAGGGATGTGCCACATTTGTTCTGATTTCTAGGCTCATAGTTTTTTACGAGATCGGATCATTCATTCATTACATTACTAATTAAGATTTTATTTTTGTTTAAACTAAAATTTGATTTTATTTGATTTTAACTAAGTTATTGAGACGATAACAATGTTTTATGAGTTTCGAAAAATAGTCTTATCAGCGCATATTTCATATTAAGTGGTAAGTAAAACATGTTATTAGTGTTTTGATTTCTCTCGAAGTTGTTTCCTTTTTGCCACTTACAGTAACTCAAGTAAGTAGTTATGTGAATAAGCATTTTAAAAATACATATTGGTAATTTTGCGACTGTCAGTTAAGAAATAACTGCTAAATAAAGTACGATATGTCCGAGTTTAAATGCTATGGCCTAGTTAGTTCGTTAAAAATAATTCTTAGTGACTTTTTAAATTCAGTCGTTGTATGTTTTATCAGTCTTTGTCTGTCTTAAACTGACACTTTAGAACATTTATTACCGGTTTGGACAAAATAATTTTACTCTAAAAACAAGAGTTACACTTAACTAGATTGGCGAGTTGAAAGCTAAGGTACAAAAAAAACTTGTGTCGCACTCACGATTTCGTTTAAGTAGTAGGTTACCTCGCCATAATACTTAATTAAATGCGAGGTGTCAGTTCCCAATTCACGATCAGTTATCCGGTATGTTTTAGTTTTTAGTATCCTTTAAATTATGATCCCATCTTAGGCGCATCCCTAGCTTGAGCCTTTTCGGCTTTTGCAGGACGACCGCCCGGGCGCCCGCGCCGCGCGCGCTTTCTCTAATTCGCTTCCGTGCGGCGTGCGTGTGCGACGCCGCAACGGTGTCAGTCCAGGGTTATGTGCTACCAGGATCGCAACTTTAATTTGTGCTAAAGCAGCGCGCCTTTACGCTGATATTAAGGGCGTTTTCGTGAGCGGTTCAGGGACTGGAGTATGATTGTTTATGCCCGTCGGGGACCAGGGAAGGCCACGCCAGCCTGTTCAATGAGAAGACAGTGTGATGCAGATTTTTGATCGGCAACCCAATCGCAAGCGCGACTGATGCAGCGTCCGTCTTCGCCAAGCGCTCATGGGCGCAGGCGTCATTATTGCGAATTCTGCGGCGAGACGCAAGACGAGGGGCAGGCGCCTGTATCATTTTACACTAGTTCAAGAGCTGAAGCCGCATGACTTCACACTACGAGTCCAGTTTTGCAGAAGTCGCAGAAGCTGCAACATTCTCTGGACGGACGAGAGAAGCTTCACCAGTGGTTGGATGTTTAACCTCTATGCCGCGGCGCCTACTATTGGGCTGAACAGAACCTAGTTCGGCCCGATCATTTTCAGACTAGATGTAGCAGTAGCCTGAACATTTGGGCTTCCATGTGTGGGGCTAAGTGTAGGACTTAGTGTATTGTGAAGGTGATTATAACATTGAAAGTGCGACACAACTACGACAGCGAATTTTATTGCAAACCGTGTGAACGCTTTAAAAAATAAAAAGTGACAGAGACTGTTATTTCGCGTAAAAGTGCACGTCGCATTGCTGTGCAATGTTTTTTTGTAATGTGATTATGATCAATGTAATTTGTTGTAAAGATTGTAAACCTCTTATTGAACTTAAACACGCCAAGTAAGCGTAGATTGAGAGTAAAGTGGTACCTACTTGATTGATTTGTTTGTTTAATTTTTTTGTTAGTCAGATAAATTATTGACCAGGCAGATAAATTATTTACTACTCTAACCTACTTGTTAGTCCAAAGCCTGTGAAAGTGTGATAGAGTCAGTCAGCGTCAGAATTAAATTAATAAATGTTTTAAAACCGCTTTATTTTTCTTTATTTCTATCCACCTTGCCATTCTGCTAGGAGTGATTCTAAAGAGCTTCGAGAGGTAAATAACGAATTACGTACAACAACAATTACAAGAAAGTAAGTAAATACCTACCTAGTTCCTACAACTAAGATTTAATCTAACTCATAAAACATAGAAATTATCTTTCCTTAGAGCCTTGAAGTAACAAAAAAACGATGTTGGTTATTAATTTAGTTGACATTGTTTGTTTTGTTTGTTCTCGAAAACATTATTATCATGAAAGTGCATTCTACACACACTAGTGTACTAACATGTGTGTATGAAGCTATTCTTCGTTGCAATTGATCTGTGATTGGTCGAAAAAGCCTAGCTGTGCCACTCGACCAATCGCAGATCAGCTGGTTTGACAAGGGTGATGCACACAACGATCTTTGGTAATAAAATGCTGGTGTGCGCTGTGTACGTACACACCATCTGTGAACTACAGTTTGCATGAGTAAGGAAAGATACAGAGTGTTTCATTTTTGACTGCGTTTTAATTTATTTATTTTGTTAGAAAACATAACTTTTAAAAATGACTATAAAACAATACCTTATTTTTTGTCATCGCATTCAGTATGATGTATAGATACCCCCTTTTAAAGGAACGCAGTTGATTTTGTTAGACCTTGTATAGAATAATCTTTTTTCGACCCAGGAAACAAGCCTATTCCGTCATACATGATTTTTGCGTAACTTTAACCGTTTATCTACGCAGCGCACGCAACGGAAGCTCTCACAAGGAATATTTTCTCTCAATTTTGCAACATTTTTCATTGATACTCCGCTCCTATTGGTCGTAGTGTGATGTAATATAGCTTATAACCAGTGATCGGAATAGGTAGATTGATTTGGGGTTAATGATTTCAAACATTGATGTTAATATGGACATGCCTCCCGGATTTCGGAATTTCTTTGTTATGCTAGCACTACCAAAGTACATCAAATCAATCTACTTATTCCGATCACTGCATAACCTTTTTCGATAAATGGACTATCCGACACAAAAATATTGTTTTAATTTGAGTTCCTGACATTAACGCATTTAACTAAACAAACAAACTCAGATTTATAAATTAATATAGATTTGACGACCGTCTGGTGTAGTGGTTGGCGCTCCTGACTATAAAACCAGACGATTGCGGGTTCGAATCCCGCAAAGGGCAAATGTTTGTGTGATGAGCATTTGTATTAAGTCATGGATGTTTATAAACTTAAGGGCCACTTTCACCATTTGCTGATAAGTTCCGGATAACCTATCTGGCACTTGTTTTAACAGATAACCCATACAATTAGCTGTCAAAAAAGTGCCAGATAGGTTATCCGGAACTTATCAGCAAATGGTGAAAGAGGCCCTGAGTATGTTAATCCGTTATTTAGTCGCCATAGTACAAGCTTTGCATAGTTTGGGGCCTCATAATTGGTGTGATTGTGAAAACAATTTATTATTTATAATCTTGTCTTAGGGTGAGGTCGAATTACAAATCACCCTGTATTATAGTAATGGTCTTACTTATTTATTTATTTTCTTTTATTCGGAAAATAGTACAGTATGAATAACTTAACTATTTAGTAATAACTTCTACCATTTACATGTTTCCGCATATAATGTCTAGAAAACATTCAAACTTGTTTATTGATAAATAATTAACTAATTATTATATTACTAAAATTAAAATTGCAATATTAACTGAGACAAATTAAATTGTTTTACTGACTGAATGCACATCAAACCAGTCCCGAAATAGGTTCCTTTTTATTCTATTATGAATTAAATAGATCAAGCTCGGAATTGTCAGCCATGATGGTAAAAATTTTAGCAGACCGTAGGAAGAAGGAATTCTGTCTGTATTTGGTGGCGCTATGGGGAACGAAAAGCGTTGTAGTGTAGGTCATCTCAAGGTCCTGGCGGGACTTCTAAGATTGATCAATGAGAGGAGATGTGGGGAATGAACATTAGATTACCCAATTTTTAAAAGAAATACTAAGTCGGCGATTTTTCGCCTCTCTTTCAACGGTAGTGTATGGTGTTTGCTGCATCTCCCCTCATAATCAATGGAATAGATTACTACTAGGGTACTTACCCCTCCAAACTCCATAATATACTCGGCGTGTTTACTGACATACACTGTGTATGGGACATTGTACTTATATCTGAAACAAACATTAAGATAATGTTTATGTAAATAATGAACTTCGGATCAATAAACGGTGGGTAGGAAGTATAGTTATATCGATGTCCCGTCTGCCCCCATAGCATGACCACTAAGACACGATATGATATGCTATGATAAATCTATAATATCGACACTAACTGTAAAAATATGACAGATCTAACCGCCATTTTGAATTTTTATCAAAACAACGATCATATTAAGTGACTTCACCGGCACGGCGATTCAACATGGCGGCTATATCTGTCATATTTTTACAGTTGGTGTGGATATATCACTATATCATATCATATCATATCGTGTTTTGGTGCTCATGCTAGGGGGGCTGGAGTAAATGGCACAGTTATCTACTCTAATCGCATTTCCCAAGTTCAGATAACGAAAAATTTTTTGGTGCCTCGTGTTGAGAGGTGTCTGAATTACCCATATGTATGTTCTACGATTTTTCGTAGTTTTCGAGTTACGATTTGCAGACAGATCAGTTTCAAAAATTTCAAAAAAAATTATTTTTATTTTTCTTTTTGCAGCTAAATCTTTATGAACTGTTTATTTATGCATAAAATAAACAGCCTCATAACTTTAATGGAAGTACTACAAAATTGACCTACAGTTGAGAATTTATGTTAAGTGAGTTATCATTTGAATTTTCAACTTAAAATCAAAAATCTAAACTGATAATTTCTTAGTTTCTAAGCTTCAGAGAATGCGCGAGACTAAGCTTTCATAATAATAATAAAAAAGTAGTACTTGATAGGCTTCATAGGCTATTTAAAAAAAATCGTAACTCGAAAACTACTAAAAATCGTAGAACACATAGGAGTGATTTATATACCTCTTAACACGAGGCACCTAAAAAAATATTGGACGTCACTTTTCTGGCCACCCTGTATATAAAAATGAATCTCTATTTCCCGTGGTCATCGCATCACGCGTGAACGGATCAAACAATTTCACTCTTTCAATTTCAATTTTTGGCACATTTTAACTTTATGTACCTTCCAATGTAACATGTTACCAGTTTTGTGCTAAAAAAATAAAATTATTCTCTTATTCTATTCTCTTCTATTCCAATTATTTTTTTGTTGTGTTAATTATTGTCAGGAGGTTCTTATGAAAGAAAAAAATAAGAAAGTTGCGCAGAAAATCCTTTATGAAAAAAGATTCCGACGAATTGAGAACCTCCTTCTTTTTTGAAGTCGGTTAATAAACTAAGGACCACGCGAATGAAGTCGCGGGCAACATCTAGTCTCAATATAAAAAAAACAGATACACGTCTCTCATACAACTAGAGTATAAGTCATTTTATTACTTTATTTTATCATATCAGGATATTTGTGTACTTAACCGATATTTTATAACTTTTATGTATCTAGGCTGTTTAATACAGAGATAAATTTTATCTTTTTATCTTTATCTTATCTTAACTTTATCCACTGTATTGATTCGTTATTCCTCCTCTCTTTTAACTGCAGTGCCCGACGAGGATCTGTATAGCATTCAGCTTTATCTACAACTTCATGTAACATTATTGTCATGCAAATAAATTGAATTGTAAATTAATTTTTATCATAATCATAATCAGCCCACTTTAGGCTCGGACTACAAGCATCCGGAATTTTTTCGGAACCCCATACAAATCGGATTGAATTCGGGCTTGTTCGAAGCTGTTTAGAATAGAAATAAACTTTATTACAATAAATGTGGTACATTATGATGGAACAAACGTTTGGCATCTCACATCTAGCATAGCCTAGCCTAGCAATAGGCTATTTGACTGTTTTCTGAAATAGAGTTTATTATTGTTGGTATTATATTCAAATAAAGCGTCAACAATTTTATTTTAATTTTAAACCTTTGAATGATAATGAAAATGAAAAATATTTATTTCTTTTCATGTAGTGTCTGTCAATAATCTGTGGTTGGGACCATCCTTTTAAGCAACTGATGCTTGTGTCAGGAGGCCTCGCTCTTACATATCTAATATAATGCTACATGATGTTATCTTATACAATGCTACATGTAAATAACCTTAATTTATTACACTTTTAACAGAGTTATAAAACTTATCTACTACAAAACCAAAACTAAGACTAATACGAGTAACATTCCTTAAATTATTTATTTTTGGATAACGAGGAGAGAGGAGGTCATTTAATTAAATTTTTGTTTCTATTAAGTGTATGTTTTGATTTGTTTATTTATTCCTTTTTTACTTAATTAGCATATTGTGTTAGCTGTCCCCTTTATAACTGTTTTATTTCTATTGAGTGTATGTTTTAAGTTATTTATTTATTACTATTATTATGATATTTACTTATTTTTACTTATTTTGCATATTTTATTATTTTACTTTAATTTAATGTTTGGTATTTCTTTTCATACTTATATATTTTAATTTTTAACATTTTTATGCAATGTTTTAATTTGTTACCTTGATTTGAATATAATCAAAAATTGTAATTCATTCTTTACGTTTTTGAAAGCCTGCGAAAACGCCGTCGGCCATGATGTACTTGTTTGTGACGTCACGCTCCTTTAAATATCCATTGAGTTATAAAGTACTAGAACGGGTATGTTAAAAAACCTTCGTCGACAGTCGCTCTCTGCTACTCTACTCATACTTTGTGCGAGCGTAGCGCAAAATCTCGCTTTGGGTTGTCAGTTCTTGAACAAAGTTACTCAATGGTGACGTGCCTGTCATTGTGGCCGGCGTTTTTGACAATGTAAAATACCGACAAAAATATAACATTCGAAAATGCATAAATAATGCAACAATTTTTACAGTAATCATGTACTATTTTTAGTAACTTTCGATATGTTTTGGTTCCATATGGTGAAAACTATCAAACTAAATTATTAATTAAGTAAATTTTAGTACAAGGCAAATAGGCATGCAATATAGAGAGAGGCAACAAGAAGAGAAAGGCAACAAGTTTTGTTAGGAGTTCTGAAAAATTCCAGATGCATGTAGTCCGAGCCTTAGTCTATTGCTGGATATCCTCTCCACCGGCACGACGATTCAACATGGCGGTTATATCTATCATATTTTTACAGTTGGTGTCGATATAACGATAAATTATATCATATCGTGTTTTGGTGCTAATGCCCAGGGAGGCAGAATTAAAAAAAAATTTTTTTTCACTACACCGTACTACCCTACCCTACTGTACAGACAACAGCACGTGAACCTACCACAAAACGTCAAATTTTCTTAATTGATATTGATCTCTCAATATTGGACATAAAGTTGAAAATCAATTCAATGACCTTTAACTTTTTGGGTAGGTTGACCAGTCGTTGTCTATATGTCGTAGCCATATCGTAAAATTGATCAATTTATGATGTGACCGATCATTTCATAAAATGGTGGTATTTCATGATATGGCCAACTAAAACTGACCATATCGTTTAAACGTCAACATTCGATGAAATGTCAATCCACGTTTGGCCATATCATTAAAATAAAAATATGTTTACAAGTTACGTGAATTTGTTTAATAACTGTAATCTTGGTCGATAGATAAATTAAACATTTTAAAAAGTTATTATTTTTAAACATAACTAATAAATAGAAACACTTGAATAGCTAAATAACCTAACTAACCTCTCAAATTACGTTCCGATCTCCTCGATTTTTGACGTTGCGTTCGTTTTTTGAGTGACTTTCATAAAAATCGCCTAGCTTGGTGTATATTTCACTGCACTTTCACCTTCAATTTACACATTATTATTCACTTTTAGAATAAAATATTTGTCCGCCGCCATTACTCATCACAAAAACAAAGCAACATAAGCGCCTTTACCGGTGGGTAATGTATCGATTTTATTATATGATCACTAATGTTTGACCATTTCATGAAGTATTCGTGCGTTTAGCTGTTTATATCGTCAAACGCTGAGTATTCATTGATCTGGTCAGACCACATCATAATGTAGGCAGCGTGTTCTGTTCTAGATCATGAAATACCACCATTTTATGAAATGATCGGTCACATCATGAAATGATCAATTTTACGATCTGACCACGACATATACATTGAGAGCACCAAGGGCAAATGAATAGGCTAGTTTCCTGGCCCAAAAAAATATTATTCTATTTAGTCCGTCAGTTAGATTATCAAAAAATATTGGACCCATATTTTGTCTTTTGTCAACCAAACAAAAAATTACGAAAATACTACAGGTGACATATGGCGGCGGACGCGGCTCCGGACTCGTCTTGACATTGTAAGGTCGAACGCTGCCATTGGTCGATCCTTGGGCTGGCGGAAGTTGTCTGAAGGATAGACCAATGGCAGCGCTTGACCTCACAATATATCAATATCAAGACGAGTCCGGAGCCACGTCCGTCGCAGTTTGTCACCAGCTTTAAGTGTATCAAAGTTTGGGAATGTGAGCACGTGACGTCACGCCTCGCTAAAAAGTGTCGCAAGGCGTGACGTTACGCGGAACTTCAACGGGCTATATCTTCATAATTTTTTGTTTGATTGAGAAAAGAAAAAATACGTGTCTAATATTTGACTCGTATTTTTTCTTTTTCTGACGGACTAATTAAATTTTTTTAGGAAACTAGCCCATTGCGGACATTGCGGAATGCGGTACTTCCCCCCAAACCCGATGGACAGCTGCACACACAGTCATGTTACTTTATTTTTATGGCCAAATAATGGTCATAATATGACAACCTCCGTAGCCGAGAGGCGAGCATACCGGACTTGGTTTCGCTATCTCTGAGGTTCCGGGTTCGACTCCCTAACAGTCAATGTAGAAGAATAACTTTTCTATATTGTCTCGGGTCTGGGTGTTGTGGTACCGTCGTTGTTTCTGATTTCTGTAACACAAGTGCTTATGCTACTTATCATAGGATCAGAGCAATGTATGTATATTTGTTACAATTTTTTAAAATTAAGAATTGCCATTAACACGAAAAATAGAAGTTTAGTTAGAGAGGTAAAAACAAACTAGCTCACAAGTCAATGGAAACAAAAAAATTGGTAATTCTTGGCTTGGCTTGCCGATACGTGGCCATCTCAAAATATAATATCTAGGTACTTATTACAATAATAAAAAAATAACTTTTAAAACATCATAGCATAATCTACACGCAATATACCTACTAGCAATATTACACACTCGATACAATACAATTAAAGTTCACGAATGCATCGTTAGAATTGTAGTTTTATGTATCACATACTATTTATAGAAAAGTAATTAATCTTTTTCAAGGAGAGGGTTACATTTCTCGACCTCAGAAGCATAAGGTCTGATGTGTGCAAGGTTTTCAATCACACATCAGACGTTATGCTTCTGAGGTCAAGATTTTATCATTTATAAGAAATAATGTTAGTAATAAGACACTTTAATTAAGCAGACATGCAGTGATCAGAGTAGGTAGATTGATTTGGGTCAATGATCTCAAACAATGATGTTAATATGGACATGCCTCCGGGATTCCATAATTTCTTGGTATCAGTTTTTGAACAAAAGGTATATCCATATTATGCTAGCACTACCAAAGAACATCAAATCAATCAACCTACTCCGATTTTTGCAGATAAGAGTAATTAATCAGTAAGGGCTTATATTTAGATTAAGGACCCACGATTTAAAGGGGTAGGTGGAGAGGGGAGGTGGTGGGAAGCCCCCTGGCAACACTTGAGCTGCTGTTTGAGTCGAGGCATTGACCTCAACAATTTATATTACCTTATGATAAAAACTCACTTCATTCCTTCCTCTCAAACTTCTTTAATTAATGTAAATATTTTCCTTTTTAATAATTTACTTAACAGCTGTTTGAAATGGTATTGAAACAAAAATAAAAAATAATACACAGCCTAAAAATTTAGGTTGTTTAAAGTGATGAGCAGAATAATATAACAAGACAAAGTAACATATTACTTACAATACTTTTGATTAATTTACCTAATTGCATAGTTAATGAAATAATATTTCATTTAATCATATTTGGCACCTTTAACAATAAAACTAAAATTTAAAATCTTTTATCCCGTCTTTCTGGCACAATGGTTGATTGGTAGAGAACGCTTTAGGCAATAAGTCCGCCATTTTTATTGTCTGAGCCTCAAATAGTATATAAATTAAATATATAAATCTTTGTATTTGTTACAACTACTATCTTCTAACAATAAAGCTGCACATTGTCCTCATTGTTGGTTTAATTAGATAAGTAATTATTAGGGTATTGTTTAATTATTATATCAATATAATTATTGTGACACAAATACCTACAATTTTGTGAAATAAAGTTTTATTTACAATAACCTTAGATTTCAGAAGCAATAAAAGATATTAAAAGTAATTACCATAACGTAATTATAAATACTTACGTATTATTGTAATGAAATATAATTTCATCTTTTTGTTGAGAATAGGCAGCAGGTAAATTTACGACTACACCACAAAGAAGTAAAAATAAGTACTCCATTTTTATTTCTTTGTATCATATGAACAAACCGTTAAGAAATTATTCTCAAAGTTTTTATTACTCACTGAACAATTTTTTAGAAAAATATTTATCTGCCACAGATTAGACAGAGTATGTCCAAGGACAGATTGGCAACGGCCCTATGATTGGTTTGACGTTAGTGAAATGTCAAAATAAGTTCGATTATGAGACGCTCACAAGAGTGGCGCTGTATAAAAAAAACTAAAGGGGCGTCAATAACACAGATAATGTAACTTTTTTTGCGTCCACAGAATATTACCCATATTGTTTTACCGGTAACCGTTACTTAATATAACGTTATTGTTACTACCAACGATATCGCTTAACGGTATTTCAGGAAACAATTATTGCTTTTTATATTTTAAAATGAAACGCACATAATCGATTATGTACAGGTTTTAATTAACATAAAATAACTACAATAATAATAGTTTCATTTTTCCCGCCGTTGTCCGACTACCTTGTCTCGTACCAAAACCTGAAACAATATATACAATATTTAAAAAAATGTTCCGTCATGCCACTAAGGTCCTACGCTATAACGAGCAAGCGCACGCGGCTGTCGATAAAGCTTAAATATATTTAGCGTTACTCATTTAAACATTTATGTATCTATTTATAACACCTGTGTAACATTATAGAATGTAATAAATATATTGAATTGAATTGAATTGACGTACATTTAAACGTTCGCGCAACCGTGCGCCTGCCGCATCTGTCTGCCCGTGTGTACGCGGAGGCCCTAAATTTGAATTCTAATTGAATTTGAAAATCGTCCGCCCTTGTAGTAACTGCCATCAGAACCTGAAACATTATACACAATATTAAGAACTTGATTCGGCTAGTATTGTGATTAGTAACATTTTTAGCCTTTAGAAAGTAATTCTCTTCAACTATATGGTTTGTTTGTTTCACCCAGGCACACAGGCATTTTTTTAAATGTTTAATGAGATTTGTCTTCTTCTCCAGAGGGAGAGAATTAGGGTGCGTTTTCACCAACTTTAGTAAATTTAGCGCGGCAGGACAAATTAAACTAATACGACAGCCTACTTTATTTAGATACAATTATTGAGAAAAAAATAGTTTCTTAACCTATTGGTGGATATCATTCCTTTCCGTGGTAAGCGGTTCACTTACATTACTCGCACAAATATGGTAAAAATGCATTATCAGACTTTATAGTAATATAATATCGTGCCCGATGTCTGTTGGTCTTACGAATCTGACTTGTTATATTTAAAACATCAAACAGTCATATTTTTAAGAGTTTACCTCACAGTCGGCTTTGTAAACCTCAACAATATCACTCCACTTGGCCAGTTTTCCACGAAACATTAGATCTTTAGTCAAGAAATTGTTTCGGATTCCTTTAATCAGATGAGGAGGATCAAAGACGATGTTCAATATATGTCCGTTAATTTGGACTTGGTGATCTGATAACAAAGTTAATAATATTATATTTACCTGAAATGTATTGAAGGTATTATAATAATAAAAATGATTATAATAATAATTCACTGTACCTGACAGCCTTAGCTGTTCCTGAGTACTCCTCACATCAGCCTTAAAAAGGTTAAGGCAGGCTCGAAATGTGGAGCCCTGATCACAAACCAGGGCTTTAAGTTTCAAGCCAATACCTGTGATGGCATCTACCACCTCCTAAAAGCAGAAAATATTTATTTACGCAACAAGAAACTCCAAATACGCAAAACATTTTAGGGGATGATTCAGCTGTTGCCCAAACACAACAACTTTTTCTATGGGATCAATATCGGAAAAAATATAATGTTCCGCCAGACAAATGATATCACGTGACCAATAATTTATTATGGGTGATCTTTATTTTTCGATGTTAACCCCGTATTAAAATAATCTTTAAGTAAATAAGCTTAAACAACAATTACATCTCACCCTTAGTATGTTCTTCAGCTTTAAAGCCGGTGTAGTGCCTTCACAAAAGTAGTACGCAAAAGATTGTCTCCATGACCCGACTATTCCACGAACCATGAAGACCAATGCGTGATCACACAATCTTTTGTCAGTTTGGCTAAAATCAACAAAACCGTCAATTCTATCCTCTGACTCAGCAAATGTAAGCTGCGAAAAGAAGATTATGGTAATGGTTGAATTTATTTCAGTAAAATGTAATTGTTTTTATTATTATATGTATTTGTAAGTGCACAATTAATAATTATATTTTAAAGTATATAGGATGAATTGTGTTAGTGTAAAATACTTAAAAGGGTTTGTTTGACCTCATGATAACAAACAACTTTGCCTAAGAAACATCATCTAATCTAACTCAACTACTTAACCTCCTATCTTAACTTAATTTTGTTATTGTACGAAACAATTTCTTAACAAAAACGCGGACGGCAAACATACACTAACAAAATCATGTTGAGATAGGTTAGGTTGAGTAGTTGTAATAATAAGTTTCTTAAAAAAAGTTGTTTGTTATCATGAGTTTAAAGTTTTTAAAAATTTACTGTATAATTTTAACTACAAAATTTTTACTTGCGGAGTTAGAGCTACTTCATCGAAGACAAGAGCACTGAGTCGCTTCTTATCGTCCCAAGGAGTGATGAGGGTCTTTAGCTGTTGGAGCAAATTTTTGTTCAGGCCAGGCCTGAACTTAACGTGCCGCGTGAATGAATTTAATGTCCTCCGACTAGGCAGTATGAAAATGTTTCGAAGTAAGTTATAACCTTTCGGGCTTCCTTTTAATAAAACCAAGGAATCGACTTTTTCAGAAGACATATAACGCCTCTGTTTAATATGTTTGTTCGCAAGCCGTACCTGCAATAGAAAATAAATACCTATAATTCATAATTTGTTACACATAGCTATAAGTAGACTGTATTGTAATTTATAATTTATACTATCGCATTAGGTATTGAACCTGTAATGATAGTTATAAGCTTGGCAAATAAATAAATATACTTAGTCTTGCCATGGTTGTTTATATGGCATTCAAGGGAGTCACATCAATATTGATGTTTTGCTACATAAATTAAATATTTTATCAATGTTATTGTTTGAAGTTTGTTCCTAGTTGCCCTGTTCCAATACCAAAGCAGGGGTGCAAATAACAGTGAAAAAGACTAGCCCTAGACCTTAATAAATGTTATCCATTCGCTTAGGCCCTCCGCCAACGAGTTTATTTTACAGTACAATGGTCTAGGTATTCATTTTATGTTTAATTAAATAAACTTAATTTACTTTACTTACTTGCATCATTAAAAATGCCTTTGCCCGAGGCGTTAAGTTTTTAATCATTTCCTTGAAGGAAACATCTTCGCTCATGTGTGTCGCCTTTTTAAGTCTTTCTTCATAAGAAAATAAAAGTCGTCGTTTTGATGTAATTATATTTCGACACTTTAAGTACATTTTTTTGCACTTAGGGGATAAGTTTTCAATGCTTTTAACAATTCATCCCGGGACAAACCTGGTTTTGAGCCTGCAAAATAATATCTTAATATAATAAAATACATAATGCTAAATTTTGTATTTTTGTAACTAAATCACGCTTTAACGGAAACATAAAAATGTTATTTTAATCCTGTGGGACACTTAAAAATTTATTTTCGGCTTAATGCTGAAGTATTAGCATTCAAAGTCACGAGCAGGACCTGATTTTTAATATAAAAATAATACTGAATCATTGAGTATTCGCAGACAACCCAGTATAGAGCATCATGGCGCCTAAAAACGAGGAGGGCTGACCCCAAATAATGGGAAAAGGCAAGGAAGAAGAAGAAGACTGAATCATTGAGTATGCAATTATAAATTCATACCTTGGATTCAACCCTGGCTGCTTGGTTTAGTATCTGAAGTAGTTGAGATGTCTCGACTCGATGTGCTTGCAATGGCTTCACTAGATGGAATGACTCGACACGGTGAACATCCTAGAACATATTATTACAATTACAGATTACACATACAAATTTTATACAAGTTACATACATACCTAAATAGTCTTACTAAACCTATCTAACCATATAAAATTATTATTTGTTTCACATTGTGGGCTTATTTTATAAGTAAAAGTAAAGTTGGCTATAGGAATCATTGCAGAGTATTCGCTGTGTGCGCGATGACAGTGCCCCCTAGTGACCACAATTATTGGGACTTGAGTCTCTCAAATTATGGCAACTGGATGGTTTGAGAATGATTTTCGGATTGTTTTTCTTCGAAATTAGATGAAAATGTCTAATAAGTTTGCGCATTTTATAATAAGTGATTTTCTTACTTGAACTAAAATACGAATTTTATAATACCTACGAGATTTTAATCAATACAACATGATGTAACTTTCCAACCTCAAAATGTGCAAAAAGGGAAAAAAAATGTATTAGCACAGCGTGTGAGAGATTTTGAAGAGCTCAGAACCAACGGACGAAGCTACATAATAAGAGCGTGATCATAAGACAAACATTTGTAACACACATTCCCTACAAACTTTTTTCCGGTCACAGCTGCAGCTATCCATTTATTTCGTTGCTCCAATTTCCATCTTGATGTTGGAAACGAATTAAACATGTACGTAATATTTTTTCCATTGTTTCTACACTTTATAACAAAACACGTATGACCCATACCGCCAATTTTAACGTTTTCACTTAAAAATACGTAATAACGTTAGTATGGAATTCTATGGAAATGTAGCAATTTGACACATTACAGTCCAGCGTTTTTTCACATTTCTGCTACATTGCGTGCTGCGATCGATTTGACGGCCCCCACCACCCACTTTGCTCATAGCGAATAGGCCTCGACCTACCTGCTGCGATCCCACTGCACGGCCGTTGCGCTTGACCCGACAGGCACTTAGCCAGTTTTTTTGTTATTAAAATTTATTTGCAATTTTAATCCTTACCTTTCGTTGCACCCGTTGTACTGGGGACATTTCCTGAAGTGCTTGGAATGCTTACACTCGACAATTCTGAAACTAAAAATAACTATTTAAACACTAAACATAACAAACACACTATAATCTTTCTCTTTGTGCTATGTGCCATTCGTAGTCACGGTATGCTTAACTATGATCCTAGATGTGGACGACCTCTGTAGCCGAGAGGCGAGCATACCTGACTTAGTGTCCTATCTCTGAGATTCCGGGTTCGATTCCCGGTCGGGTCAATGTAGGAAAATAACTATATTGTCTTGGGTCTGGGTGTTGTGGTACCGTCGTTATTTCTGATTTCTGTAACACAAGTGCTTAAGCTACTTATCATAGGATCAGAGCAATGTATGTGATGTCCAATATTTATTTATTTATAAGGCAACTCTAGTTTTACATTTGAAGTACTACGAGACCTCTGTAACCCTTAGATAGGGAAACCAGACCATTTCCATCTGAATTTGGAAGCCATCGCCAAGTACGATCATCATTATCATTTACCGTCGTTTCATTGATTTACATGTCAAGCATGTGAATCAATGAAATGACCATCACTGTTTCCCACCGTGCACTGTTTGTTACTAACATAGTTTATAAGTTTATTGATACTAACAGTAACATAGTCCAATCTACTAACATAGTATATAAGATCAAATTGTTACTAACAAAATTATGGACTTGGTTTGAAAATAAATGTTTTTTTTCTTTTTTAAATATATTTGCCTGCCCTGTTCCCAGGTCATCTGGGGTCGGCGCAGTATGTCTTTCTCTTCCAAGTACGATGCATGCTCGAAAAATGCACATTATATTACAGATAACTGAATTCAAGGGAGACGACCATCTGGTGTAGGGGTTCGCGCTCTGGACTAAAAAGCCAGCGGTTGCGGGTTCGGAACCCGCAACCGCTTGTAATTTAATTAATTAAAGTAATTTGTATCTAAGTCATAATTGCTTATAAAAGTATTAAAGTACTTGTCATGTTCACCCTTTATCTAGTCGCTATAGTACAAGCTTTGCTTAGTTTGGGGTTTAGTAATTGTAAAATTTTTTTTTACTTACCTTCAGTTGAAGTTGCATTAACGGTGTCAATACTCATGGGGATTACCCTGCTTGGCTCATTGCAAGAAACAAGTTCTGAAAAAAAGAAACATTAATACATCAATTAATCAATTTTCTACAGGTCTACAAATTTTAATTCAGGCTATCATTCATCCGTATGCTGAATTTCACCAGAAACCCACCCTTCAGTACTAAATAATTGCCTGAGTTTATTGGTCCTATCTTATTAGCTAACTATCTTTTAGGAAGTGATTCTACTACACAAAATACTTTTTTAGATTTCGATGTTGCTCCCAAGGTTAAAGTTGTTGTATTAAAAGGAAGTTAAATGATAAATCAGATCTTATTATATTTAGCAAGTCTAATTTATCAATTAATTAGCAAGTTAATTGACAAACAAAACCAAAAGTCAATTATTTTTAACTAAGCTAAAAGGTAAACAAATTCCGTGGTTTTTTGTACACTGATGACTTTAATCAGTATTTATCAACTGAAAAGAGCACTATGTGAGTTCACTTTAATTTTAGTTTTTTTTATACTAGAAGGTAATTGACAGCTAAGCACCAATAACTCCTCCTCTCTACCATTAATTACTACTACTTTTCACTGGCGACATTATGTAGATAATAGATATAAGTTTTTAACAAAATCACATCATCAACTGCAAGACATAATGTTACTTAACACAAGTTTATTTAAACAATGGCATATATTTGTCTCAGGTATAATATAAAAGAACAATTATCAGCAAATTTACTGTTTTGCCCTGTTTACAGAAATGAATGAAATACATTTCTTTAATAATATAAAATATAAAGAAAAGATTTGCATACTCGATAAAATGTCACAATATTTTAACATACCTTCTGTGTTAGTATTGTCCGGCTTCGACAGTGAATATGAATGATCATCAGCTATAACAAATGACATTCAAAATTTAATAACGTGTTAAAAAATAAGTACATATTTGTAATCCTAACATCAGCGTAGCTGTGAATTACAGCGGGTTTGGGTCCGCCGTGATACAATCTTGAGAGATCTTGCTCCTTCGTGTGGACTGTATAGTTGAAATGAAACACTTCTTTCTTCCTTTGTTCCTTTATTCCGATGATGATCTTGACCGTGAGCGCAGTACAAATTTTGCGACCCACGGCCCCTATATACATACAATCTTAGCCTATGCTTACTAGTGACTATCGCGGGTTAGTTCATAAGACAAGGACATACAAACTTCTGTCTCTGTCTACCAAATTCGTTAGTGTAACACTTATGTCCACCCTCCTAACATCGAGATACTGAGGGAGACGACCTATTGTTTATGTTCTATCTCTGTCTACACATTTCTAAACCTACCTACAGAAAATGTGATATTTCCCACTCACAACATTCTACCTCTGTGGGTGTCCTACCTACCCTCCGAATGTGCGAGATGGGCGACAGAGATAGTCTGCAGGTTCTACCGGTCCCACCCTCCAGTTCCGTCGATTCCCTGGTAGGGTGAGACAACCTTACAGGGTCTCTTTCACACCCGTTTACCAAATACCATACAAACCTAGTTACCTTTATTAGCCCTACCAGCCTACCTAGTTGCAAGTGGGATATATCTAAACAAACTTTATTAAAATAAAACAATCCCTGCGCTAATTACATATGCCTTATAGCTAGGCCCTAATAGAAAATTAAGCTTTATTTACAAAACATTAAACTTATAACTATTACATCAAAATAGATTGGTTTGTCCGTAACAGTTCTCCCCCCGGTGAAGCGCTGCGAAGTGCGAACCTTCTACTCCATCGGCAGGACAACCAATCTCGACGTCGGTCGACGAAACACGCCGCCCTTGGTGCGTACCTCGACGTTCCTCACTGCTCCGTCTGGTCCAGGATGTATTTGCGTAACAACTCCACGGGGCCACACATTGCGTGGTAGTGTGTGGTCCGCCACGATGACTAAGTCGCCTGGTTTGATAGCGACTTCAGTGACGTCACGAGCTCCTCTTCTCGGCACCAGGCTTGGTAGATATTCTTTAAGCCAACGACGCCAGTATTCGTCGGCTAATGCTTGCGCAGCCCTCCAGGTCTTCCTTGATGCCGGTTCGCTCGGCCCAGTGATGGGTAGGCCGTGCGATCCACCCAGCAGAAAGTGGTTCGGAGTCAGCGCCTCAGGATCGTCAGCGCTGACTGGCACGTGCGTAAGTGGTCGTGCGTTCATAGTGTGCTCGACCTCTACCAATAGCGTCTGTAGAACCTCTTCCTTCGGTGACTTCTCGTTGAGTGTTACACGTAGAGCGTTCTTGACAGAGCGTATGAGTCGCTCCCACGCTCCCCCCTGGTGTGGCGCTCCCGGTGCGATGTAGCGCCAATCGATTCGTTGGGTGAGTGCGAAGTCTCGTAGAGCTGGCTCCCACTCTACCATGGCCGCTCGTAGCTCGCTGTCGGCTCCCTTGAAGTTCGTCGCGTTGTCCGAATACATTACTTGTGGCCACCCCCGTCGTGCTCCCATACGCCGTAATGCCATGATAGCCGAGTCAGTTGACAAACTCGCTACTAGCTCTATGTGAACGGCTCTTGTGGTGAGGCAAGTAAACAGCGCTCCCCACCTCTTCTCATGACGACGGCCCACTGTTACGATCATGGGACCAAAATAATCTAAACCACAGTTAGAGAATGGTCTGGTGAAGGTCTCTACTCGTGCGCGCGGCAGGTCTCCTAATACTGGTCTTACAGGTTTCGCCTTTCTCATTCGACAGAAAGCACACTTGTTGGCCACGGCGCGTACTGTAGGTCGCAATCGCAGAATCCAGTATTTCTGTCGCACATCATTGACGACGCGTTCGTTGTGGGAGTGATGGGCGCGACGGTGTTCCCGTTGACACAACAACCGCGCGTACGGGTGGCTGCCGTCCAATATTACGGGCGTAGTATCGGGGGCAGACACACCCGCTGCCCTCGTACGTCCTCTCGCCCGCAACACGCCATCACCATCAACGAAGGGATCTAGTGACTTGATGCGACTTCCTGCTTTTATGTTCTGGCATTTTCTTAGGCGCTCTATGTCTTCTCTGAATGAGTCAGCCTGCGCTCGCCTAATCAACCATCTTTCTGCTCTATCTATGTGATCCTTGGTCATCGTAGTTGCGCGCTCACGACATCTATCTACGAATAATAACACATATGCCATCGCTCTCACTAGGCGTTCGTGATTAGAGAAACGCCCGGCGTCTGGCACGCTCCATTTCTCGTCTGTCGTGACGCTGTATATAGTCTCCTCGTTGCTCTCTGTGCATACCGGAGACGGCCATAAATCTTCAATCTCATACAGAAACGATGGTCCGGTGAACCACCTATCATCTTGACATTTATTTGAATTGTCGACTCTCGTTGCGTCGTCTGCTACATTATCTTGCGTCGGCACCCACCGCCATTGATCGGGATTGGTTAACTCGCTTATTTCACTCAATCTATGCGCTACGTATGGCGTGTAACGCACTCTATCGTTCCCAATCCAATATAGAACGGTTCTAGAGTCTGTCCAGTATGTAACTCTATCTGGTTGCCATCTGTGCTCTCTCAATACTGTCGACGCAAGCCTTGCTCCGATAAGACACGCTTGCAACTCTAAACGCGGTATCGTCTGAGTCTTCATAGGTGCTACCCGTGCCCTCGCTGCTGTCAATACGACTCGTCTCGACCCGTCGTTAAACTCTATCAGCCAGTAAACGGCCGTTGCATAAGCTGACTCGCTAGCGTCGCAGAACACATGCAGCTGCTTTCCGGTCACTCCCCCCGTCAGTGAGTAGAGACGGGGTAGACGCAGACTGGCAAGTGTATCTACGCCGCGTAGCCATATGCCGAATTCCCTTGCTATTTCTTCCGGCAGAGCTTCGTCCCAGCCGGTTTGTAGGCGCCATACTTCTTGAATTAGAATCTTTGCTCTAATCGTGTAGTAGCTGAGCAGTCCCAGTGGGTCAAATATTGACATAACTGCGCTCAGTGCTTCCCTCTTCGTCGGCGTCCGCTCTAACTTCTTCACCTCCTGCGGTACTCTAACTAGGACGGTGTTGAAGCCCAGTTCGTCGGAGTTCGCGTCCCACACAAGGCCTAGTGTACGCCCTTGTTGGTCCCCACTAGAGCAGAGCTGTTTCGGCGCCGTCGCACGGCTCTCTACTGGCAGCTCACGTATAACTTCAAGCCCGTTCGAGTTAAAGGCTGCGAGCGTGAATCCTGCCTGCGCGTGCACATGGATGACGTCTTTGATGACGTCATTAGCTTCGTCTTGTGTATCGAAACAGTCCACCCAGTCGTCCATATAATGGTTCTTGGTTATGGCTTCGTGCGCTCTCGGGAACTCTATCGCGTGTCTCCGTGCGTTGTGGTCTCTGACGCTATGCGCTAGGAAGGGTGAGCTCTTAGCACCGAAGATCATCGATGTCATCCTATACCTCTTCGGTGGCGCTGCTCTATCATCGCCTCTCCACAAAAACATCTGAGCCGGCTGATCCTCTCTGGCTATCTTAACTTGTAAAAACATCTCTCTGATGTCCGCTGTTACAGCTATAGCCTTCTCTCTAAACCGAAACAACATTCCAGTTAAGTCTCGTAGCAAATCAGGGCCTTCTAGCAATGCATCGTTCAAGCATACCCCGTTGCTCTTGGCTGCGGCATCAAATACTAGTCTTAGCTTTTGTGGCTTGTTTACATTTACCACCGCAAAATGTGGCAAGTACCAGAGTCGCGAGCTTTGCGTATCGACTTCTTCACTTTCTTCAGCGTAGCTCTTTTGTAGCATACTGTCGATCTGGGCAGTATATTTGGCTTTGAATTCCTTTGATGCGTCCATCTTTCTTTCGATTGTCAGGAGCCTCCGCTTCGCTGCATCGTAGCTCGGCGGCATAACTGTGTTAACCTTGCGCCATGGCAATCCTACTTCATATCGCTGATTGACACATCTCACCGTTGATTCAAAGGCTTCTAAAGCGCGAACGTCGTCAGGATTTTCGCGTTCCTTTTTCTGTATACCTAGTGAATCGATCTCAAAATACGACTTCACCATATCATGTAGTTCTTCATCAGGTTGCGTAGACCGAGCGCCTCCATGGCCATCAACGAATAGCACCGTATCTCTCTCCCTTATGACACGGGACGGCGCTAAGCCATGTATCACCCACCCCAGTCTGGTAAGTGACGCCGCTGGCTCGTGGCGTTTGCCTGTCAACAGCTTCCTGCTTACTATTAGCTGCCAGTTGTCCGCGCCTATAAGGACACGCGGTTTGGCGTTCACATAACACACGTGGTTCTCGTTCAGGTTACGCATGTGCTTGTATTTTAGACATCTCTCGTCCACAGTTTGACTATTCAAGCGGAGATTCTCCATGGTTCTCGCTTTCACCCTGTATTTCTCCTTGTTACTTGCGATGATTTGAATCTCTACTTCCCTGCTTGCGTGTGGTACGCTCTGTGTATTCACACTACTTATGTGTAAGTCTCGAACTGGCCCAGCTACGCCGACGTAATCTGCTAAGTCCTGATCTATCAATGTCACGGTCGATCCTTCGTCAAGTAGAGCGTGTGTGTTTACTCTACCCCGTGGCCCCTCAATAACGATCGGACATACTTTCAACAGTACCTTGGCCGCCCCAGCAGTGTGGTTAACTGAGGCGACTACTTCATGGTTTTGTTGACTCTCGCTGTTGACACTCTCTGTGTGTAACAGTCTGTGATGACGTCGGTTGCAACCCTTCTCATTACACATTTGTGCTTTACATATAAATCGCCTGTGTTTACTTTTCAAACAAAGAAAGCATATTTTCTCTTGCTTTAACCATTCCCATCGCTGCGGTACCGTCATAGTTGTAAACTTCCCGCACTTAAATATTTCATGGTCCCCGCCGCAGCACAAACACGGTTTCCCTTGTGACGTCATTGCCTTCTCATCGGCTGTGACGTACACCCCTGTGTTCTTATTTCGTGCGTTCGCCTTCTGTTTAGCTAGCACTGTCTCTTTCTTGGCTGCGGAGCTGCTCGGTTGCGGCACGTATGCAAATCGTATCGCTTTGTTGGCTTCCTCCATTAAAAATTGCGACAGAGTGACGATTTCTGGTTCCGAGTAACTTGTGTACTTTGCTGCGTAGTCACACCATCTTGATTTCAGATGTGGGCTAAGCTTCTCAATTACGTCTCGTGTTAGCATCGGATTTCTCAGGTAGTTTCTGTTGTCCATAGAATCCAACGTACATACAATATTCTGAACCTTAATGGCGAAGATATTAAGCTCACTGGCAGTAGTTCCAACTCGCGGTAGGCTCTTCAAATCGCTCAATGCTCGATCTATAATCGCCTCCGGTCTGCCATAGCACTGTTCTAGTGTTTTTATTATCCTTTCTGGATCCGTGGCACTGCTTAATAGGGCCGCTACCGCTTCCTTAGCTTCTCCCTTTAAACAATTTCTCAATCTAGCCAGGTTCTCGGCTTTGCTGAAGTTGTATGCCGTTGTAGACTCTCGTATCGCAGCCTTAAATGGTAACCAATCAGCTGGGTTTCCGTTGAAAATCGGTAACTCGATGACCTGGCGTGTAGACGGTCGTCTTGACATAATCCTGTCTAATGTATTAGCAAGTCGTTCAACCCCATCCATACTATCTTGGGGCCTTGCTCCACATACATTATCGACTGGGCGCGGATTATTTTCAATGTTATTGTTTACTGATTGTATACTCGGCGAATTTAAATGTCTGTTTTTATCCATTTCTATATTGCGCGCCTCCTTTTCCTTGCGACGCGTAAACATATGTCTGTCTCTTTCATTCCTCTCGTCTTGCAGGGTAGGAACGTCTAAAGACACCTCTGTTGTGGGTAACTGCATATTGTCGTCGTGACGCCGGGAATGCGATCTGTCCAACCAATCGTCTACCCTTGCTTGGACTTCACCGGCGGGTACGCTCTCACGGTCTTCATCCTCGGACTCCATTATTGTAGCTACTTCAAATTCTAATCTCTTTTGTATGAGATTTCTCTCTATTGAAAATTCTCGTCTTTGTAATTCAGCGAGCTTCTCGGCTGCTAGTAACTCGGCTTGCTTCAATCGTGCGGCGACGCTTGAACCTCTCGACGACGGTGGCCTTATCCTAGGCGCGTCGGCATCTAGGCGCTTCTCTGGCGGCGCTACAGTAGGCTCAGTACGACCGCTTTCTGCGGCTACTAGACTCGCTTCGGTGTGTGGCATGCTTGCAGTTGCTTGCACAGACAGTGATGCGGGTGGCTCTTCGAAATTACGTCGTCTTGAGTCTTCCATCTCTTTCTTTCCCGCTTGGCTTCGCGTTGTCGGCATCTTCTTACTTGCTGCCCCTACTCCTAACAATCCCAAACAGGTACACTACCAAGGGGAGCCTGTCTGAGGATGGATGGTCGTGCAGGATTGGAAAGGATGGAACCACCCAGCAGAGAATGTACGTAGCCGCGGGGTGCTCAGTCGCTGGCTGGAATGTCCAGGACCCTCAGCAGTGCCTACAGTCCGGCCCCCACGCTTACGCACACCGTACTGGCGAGGTCGGACTTGTTCACAATCGCTTGCGCGATATGTGGCAGCTCGCCCGAAACTGCACCGCCTGGGAACGGCGTTAACTCGCGACAAACACCGTTTGGCACCGTTAGGTGGTGAATGCCGGAGCCGCGGTACACCCGCGTAATGTGATCTCTCTTTCACAAGAGTAAATAGGCCCAGTACGCGGCCCAAACACTGGTAGTGCTTGGCGTAGATCCCGCGTTGCTGGTTACACTATCTTCTTTTCGATCCGGCGAGCAAAGGTCCAACGATGTGAATTACAGCGGGTTTGGGTCCGCCGTGATACAATCTTGAGAGATCTTGCTCCTTCGTGTGGACTGTATAGTTGAAATGAAACACTTCTTTCTTCCTTTGTTCCTTTATTCCGATGATGATCTTGACCGTGAGCGCAGTACAAATTTTGCGACCCACGGCCCCTATATACATACAATCTTAGCCTATGCTTACTAGTGACTATCGCGGGTTAGTTCATAAGACAAGGACATACAAACTTCTGTCTCTGTCTACCAAATTCGTTAGTGTAACACTTATGTCCACCCTCCTAACATCGAGATACTGAGGGAGACGACCTATTGTTTATGTTCTATCTCTGTCTACACATTTCTAAACCTACCTACAGAAAATGTGATATTTCCCACTCACAACATTCTACCTCTGTGGGTGTCCTACCTACCCTCCGAATGTGCGAGATGGGCGACAGAGATAGTCTGCAGGTTCTACCGGTCCCACCCTCCAGTTCCGTCGATTCCCTGGTAGGGTGAGACAACCTTACAGGGTCTCTTTCACACCCGTTTACCAAATACCATACAAACCTAGTTACCTTTATTAGCCCTACCAGCCTACCTAGTTGCAAGTGGGATATATCTAAACAAACTTTATTAAAATAAAACAATCCCTGCGCTAATTACATATGCCTTATAGCTAGGCCCTAATAGAAAATTAAGCTTTATTTACAAAACATTAAACTTATAACTATTACATCAAAATAGATTGGTTTGTCCGTAACAGTAGCCATCAATCATGAGAGCCCAAGGATAGAGATTAAACATAAATAAACCATGATTATAAGACTAAAAAAAGTTTCTAGACGCAATCAAACTAAGCCACAAATCCGGTAAAAAAGACGCATCTTACTGCAACTTTATCCTGGAACTACCTCAGAAAACTTCTAAATGAGCAGGAAAGGGTATTCATCAATTGGACTTCATGCCGAGTAAGAGACTACACCCTTGTAACTAGATGTTACAAGTGTCAACAATATGGCCACTCAGCAAAATATTGTCGGGAGGCTGACTCTACCTGTGGGCACTGCGGCTGCGTTGGCCATTCAATTAAAGAATGCTCAAAGCAACTTGAACAAGCAAACTGTGCTACATGCCGGCGATTCAATAAACCTAGCCATCACAAAACAGGAGATGAGCAATGCCCCGCCAGAAAAATCGCAGAATCTAGATATATAAGTTCAATTAATTACGAGAGCGCCTGAAGCGCCGTAGAATTAATTTTTAGGCATAAGTTATTACATAATTAAGACTAAGGTAAAAACTGTTAAACAAGTAAATCTTGATCTACTTATTTATTATTTAATAGTGAGTAATTGTTTTGTGTATAACACTTACATTATTGTTGAATAAGCACTAACCCACTTTTATGATATAAATACCTAAGATACAAGCAATTTGCTTAGTTTAGGTATAAACATCCTAATATTTGTGTACTAACCGATATTTCTTAACTTAAGTTTTATGTATCTAGACTAAGTTTTTATACAGAAACGAAAATTTATTTATTTATTTATATAATATGACAAATTTTATGCCGTGACCACAATATTATTTTTAGCATTTTATTATAACAAAATAAGCTGTTTAAACAGTTGAAGAAAAGCAAAGTTTTTAAGGTAAGATTAAAATTTTATTAAGTTTCATAATTTCATCCCATTTTTTTTTGTCCCAAATGCCTTGCACACCCATTATTACACTAATTGTTTCAACTTTACTCATGGACTGACATATTATATAAGAAATACAGAAATGTAGGTACTTACCTCGTGACTTGACCAAGAGAGGTGTGGATGGCTGTCTCGATGTAATTTCATCAGGAGTAAATAAAGTTGGACAGCCATTGTACACCCTTCTATTGTTAAGGATGTACTTCTCTTCAAAATGAAGATGGCAGACCTGGAAACAAATACAAATAATTAGACTATGTACTCTTTCAGTAAAACTGTACGAATAAATCGTAAACACGAAACAGCGGGTTGTTGTTGTATTGATATCGCATGAAACGACAAAACATTTACGAGAACTAACCATTCGGTTTACGAGCTGTTTTTTGGAAAGGGATCCTAAAGCTGGATTTCTTGGTAGAAGATACTGCATCCATACAGCCCGGAGAGCATCATCATCAAAGCCTTGCAGTGGAAGAAGTAGACGAGCAGCCGCTCACGATGCATCTGGTGATGGGCATGATATCTGTAACAGAACCTAAACAAACGATATATCAATATGACACGTGAATAAAAAGGAGCAATAAAAATTGCTGTATAAAGGAAGAAATGTCGGAAAATTTGGAAAATACTGTTCTAACTCCAAGCAAGAGAAAAAACAGTAACCGTAATTTTCGAAATTGACAGTGACATTATTTTATTTTTCAACGTAAATAAGTAGGCAGTCCGAATTAAGCATATATCAGTTTTAGCGTGCTCCACCTCATTTCGAATGGATAAAGGCTTAGCATTTTCCGAATACCAATGTGCTAAAATTGGTGTTAGCCACCTCCGGAACAATGAGCATGTAAATAATCAGAAACTATTTTAAAAAAAAAACGAGACACATTAAAAAAAAAAAGAGCCATGAAGCGTTACCCACTGAGCGAGAAAGCGCCATACGACTGAAAGGGATGCACTATTAACTAACGTCCTCTCAGACTCTATGGCGTTTCCACCCCGTGTTATCTGCAGTGCAGTGCGAAACACAACAAAAATCGAACTTTTCTGACATATTTTTTTGACGTACCACGTCAAATTAACAAATGTCACATAGTGACAGCGACAGTTTAAGAAAATTTAAATGCGTGCGTTCACGTGAATACAAAAAGGATAACGTTTTAAAACGTTAAAAAAGGGGCCGCCAGCTGCTGGTAGTTATCTAGCGAAGCAAGCGAATCTTTTTTTATTGTTTTCTTTTGTTTTCACTATCTCACCAATTATCTAGCCCCAAACTAAGCAAAGCTTGTACTATGGCGACTAGATAACGGATAAACATACTTAAATACTTTTTATAAACATCCATGACTTGGGTACAAATGCTCGTGCTCATCATTATTTATTGGTTTTGGTTTTATTTATTTTAGGGTTCCGTACCCAAACTTTATAAGTGTATTACATTTTGGGCTTGCCCCGGGACGGGACAGATGGTTTAGCCAATTTTTTTTTATGCATGTACGAGATTCTTATTTTTTTTACAAAACCTTTTTTTTTAACTCTAATTATTATATGAGATATGTTTTTACGTCTAAATGTCGTAATAGATCAAAAATGTAGTAACATAATATTATCTTAGATATAATTTAACTAACATGTAATTGCTAAAAACTAGTTTAAGTTAAAGAGTGTTATTTAAAAGATAAAGGCGTAGAGTGATACCATCATCCACCTACTGCAATAGGTGACTGCGATTTTACTCATGGCGACGAAGCCTTCACTTGTGAAGGAACATTCCCTGGATGTTTATAAATGTATTTAAGTATGTTTATCAGATATTTAGTCGTCATGGTCGTCAAGCTTTGCGTAGTTTGGGGCTAGCTAATTGGTAATTAGTAATGTAGTAGTTATTGGACCACATCACATACATACATCATTGCTCTGATTCTATGGTAAGTAGTTAAGGCTCTTGTGTTATAGAAATTAGAAACAACGAAAGTACAACAACCCCTAGGCCCGAGATAATATAGTAAAGTTCGTTTTCTATACGAACCTGTCTGAGAATCAAAGATTTATATAGGATACGTATTCTAAAACTTTATTTAATCATAAACAATATTTACAAACTCAAAACGAAAATAACTTAAACGCTAACCCTAAAAGAGATAAAGAAATACAAAATCTAAAATTAAAAGTCCCTAAGATATTTACACATAATCTGATATTCTATTTATAGGAAAAAAAAAAAGCCTATAAATAAAATATCTGATATAGGATACGGGAATCGAACTCAGGATCTCAGAAATGGCGATGCCAAGACTGGCGTGCTTGCATCACGCACGCACGGCTACGGTGGTCATCAAACTAATTGATTTAATTTGGGATTATTGACAGAACTAAAAAAGGGTGCACATTTGTACTGTATGTAAGCGATTAGAAAAAATAATGGAGTGAGTCTTTATGGATGGCGTATATCGTTAAAATTGTAACGTTAAAAACACAACCTTTTTTTATAATTATACATTTTTGAACGCAGCTTTTTGATCCGCCAATTAGAACTCCTGATTTACGCAATGGAATTAAAAAAATAACTGTAACCAATGAAATTGCCGTATTCATCTCACCGGTCAAGTACTGCGCTGTCATTGGCTGCACGCTTGAACAGGTGCTATGCGTCATCCGCCATAACGTTGTTCTTGTAAATTGTGAAAGTGCGCTTTGTTTGCTAAAAAAGTAGTGAATTTAGTGTATATTTGTTGTGAAAAGTGTATTAAATGACTAATTAATCATGACTGAATGGTATAGGATGAAAAACGGATTCAACAACAAGCATAATTCGTCAGAATTATCGGTTGAAAGTTCGTGTGAAATGTCAGACTCTTACAACATGTTTTCGGACAATTTGAGCCCGATACCGGCTTCTATATTGCCAAGAAAGCTAGATTTTAGCAGTTTGGATGACGATGACGGCCTCAGGGATGCGTCTCCAGCCCCTGTGTCGTTTAGCCCTCCATATAAACGAGTTAGAGCATTGAGGTAAGGTTTCACTTTCACTGTTAGTATTCTAGGCACAAAATAACACGTTCCAAATAGTTTTGGACGTTGACTACAAACATTCTAGCTGGTTGTAACCTAGAAATGTATTTTTAGATCGATTATTTTGTTTATTTGGAGTTTTTTTCTCATAGATTTCTTGTTTTGACATCCATGAGCTTGTCTTCCCAAGTTGATGCATATTACGAACATTATAAATACATCTACTTAAATTAAGCTTAAGAACGCTTTAATATGTTGAATCTGAAGTAGTTAGAACCATAATTTTGTTTTCGTAATCAATTAGAAATTGAATTGATTTCTGTCCATTGTGTGATTTTGGATCTGTTCTTATAATTTCAATATTTATTAGTGTCATCCACAATTAATTATTCATTGCAAACACTAATCATCATAGCTAGCACTAGTTTGTATCCAGCAAGGAGAAAGTGTTTCTGTGATGAATACAGGCATTTGTTCTTGAGTCATGGATGTCCTAAAATGTATATAAGTATGTCTATCCATTACCTAGAAGCTATAGTACAAACATTCTATAGGTCTTGGACTAGATTGTTGGTGTGTTTTTTTAGAATTATACTAATCTTCCTTTAAACTCAGAAACGGGACAGATATGTGTGTGTGACAATAACATTTACATTGTTTTTAATTTTCATTTAATTATGTCTGTAGTTTCTGTACACTACTGTGTCCATATTATAGGTAGATAGATAGTACTATTTATTGCACACAATACAAAGTAAATTACACATGATTGTTACAAAGTCATACTATTTAGGTGGTCCTATTGCCAATAGCAACCTCTTCCAGACAATGTTTACATAGAAGATAACCATAGAGAAAGAGGAAGGTGGTGCAGAGTGTTTATAAATCTATGTACCTGAGATTAATAAAAAAATATTATTTCGGATAAAGTGTTACAAGTTACATAGTTTTAATTCTTAATTGAGGTTTCTTGTTCCATTTGCCCTACTTTGGCAAAGGCCTCCCCCAGTGCTTCACATTTTGTTCTGTTTCCCGCTGCTCTTGTCCATATTTTCCCTGCAACTGTCTTAATTTCATCTTCCCAACGTCTAAATTGACGTCCTCGATTTCTTTTCCTATTTCTTGGTTACCAGAAAATAATACTTCGGTTCCATTTCTCTATCCCTCTTATAATGTGACCAGTCCATTTCCACTTCAGCTTCCTTACCGTATAGGTAACATCTACTAGTTTTGTGTAGGATCTGATAGACTTGTTTCAAATTCTTTGTAATCTGCTAATTCTGAGCATACTTCTTTCCATTGCGGTTTGGCATGTTTCTAACTTTTTGGTATGTCTTTTAGTGAGAGCCCAGGTCTGACAGCCGTATGTTAAGATTGGCAGTATGCAGGTATTTAATAGCTATGGTTAACTATGGTTAAGCAATAATGATTAAGTATTGAGCATGACCAAACAGGTTCAATACTACATTCAGTCTAACCTATATAAATATAATTATTGTAGTTAATTGCTTTTCCTGTATGTGTTTATTCACAATTACATAAATACCATTTATTTATTAATAAAATTAGATACTAACAAAATTATCTAAATTAATAATAAAATGTTTTTTGCAACTGTGTATTTACAGTCAACGGCAGGACAACCTATCCTAAAAGTTTAAGGTCAACCAATTTTCAACTTTATTGTCTGACACATACAGGAGACCAAAATCAATTGAGAAAATTTTAATCTCTTTTTCTGTTATTATTTGACAGCTTTATATTTTTCAATTCTATTAATCATTGTTAAATGATGATGATGATGATGTTCTGATGCCTAAATGCTTTACATATTATGTGCGATATCTAAAATAAACCGGTTGACTTCTCAAGACAAGCAAGCAACAGAATACAGTTGAAGTCCCTATTGACAAGAGATTAGACAAAGTTCTTAATTGTCAAATGTTTTCTAATTATATTAGTAAACAGGACCTTAGTTTAATTTTTGCATTGAATTTTTTGAGTAGGACCATTCTTTTTGGCACAGATTCTTTTTGGTGTTAGCCCAAAAATTTGTCCCAAAGCAGCGATAGAGTAAAAAGTGTATAATGGGATGTTTAAAAGACCTTAATTCAGGCCTATTTGCAAAAAATAAATTGGTTTTAACTACCGTTTGCCAAATAATCTACTACTGACACTCATTTCATATTTCCTACTAATAATGTTACTCATCATTCCTATGTAGTTAATAACATCATGAATAATAACAAATATGTGTTATCATTTTTATGTTTAAATTTAAAATATTCGATCATAGTATTATTGTTACACAACTTTACCCTAAAACGTATGAATCACAGTTAATAGTGTCCAGATATGTGTAGGACAAACTTCCCTGTTTGTCCCACATTACCAAAATCAAGTCATGTCTCAACTTGTCAATATTCAACATTCTTCAACATGTTTTTTTGCGTTGTTGACCTGACTTGGCATTGTTGTCAAACAAGTTTTTTAGAACGTCAGTTATTCAAAGATTTTATGACTCATAAGAGTGAAAAGAAACAGGATTACTGATTTCGTTTTTATTTTAATTTTAAAACTAGTTGCATGATTGGTCAATTTCTTTTCTTATTATCATGACAATACATGTCTCGTACTTACTGTGAAGGTTTGTAACATGGTATAAATGCAATTCCAAGAAACAAGTATAGGAATAAAAAAAAAATATTTTTATAGTTATGAAAGCTAATTGTAATTCTTATTTGTATTCTTTTGTATAAGCACCAACTGAAGGAATAATAAACAGAAAACTTTATGCAAAGTGTCATTAAACAAAATGAGTTTCTATATTGTTACACCTGTAAACAATGTTAGTAGAATGTTACTAATATTTTAAGTGTACTTAAAAGATGCATGCATCCAAAGTATGTACAATTTTAAATAAAATTTGGCACTCTTATTGTACCTGGTATAAAAAATGGCTAATTCATTTTATTTCGTAAAAATATGTTTCCGAGAGACGCAAATGCCGTCTTTCTATGACAAAGTACATACAAATGTACTCCATGGTGCAAACAGACATCTACGCGAGACGGCGCCGGCGATCTCAACTCCGAAAATTCAATTTCGCGAACTCTCGCCTCCAAAATTCGGTTAAATTCGGTTATAGTACAGTTATCTCGAACAAAACAACAACATCTGATCCCGAACAGCTGACATAACAAAAAGTCCACCCACAAAAAAACAGAATCACCTTGCCACTTAAAGGCAAGGGATTCTCAACCTTATGTCAAAGTCTATAAAAAGGTCAAACATGATAATGATTTCTACCTGCGCTTTTGGAGTTAGGGTCTTTAAATGTTGCGTGTAAAGAAATAAAATAGTTGCTTAGATTTTACGAAGATTGCGCAAAGATTTTTTTGACGTATTTAGGTTTTTTACGTTTACTGATTGAAATAAAAAGTTGGTATGTCCTTTCTTCTATTCTATTTCGAAAGGGATATGATTTGAACCGTAATAAGTTGCCTTAATAGCAGATAAAGATAAAAAGAAATATATTTCGTTTATATCACATTTTTTAAAATTTAACATCTTATGTTTTTTAACTCCATTTACGCAAGATTTATAGCGCGCGTGCTATTTTGTAAGTGACACTGCCTGTACAAGGTGTTAATGAAATAACACAAAACCTTTAAGGTTCACTGCGCACATACTACAACTTTTACTATGGGACTAAAATCGAATTCTCATTTAAAAAAAAACTTGTCTTTCATACAAAATAATGTCAGCTGGTCGCCGCTTAGCTTAGTATGCGATAGTAGTATTTTTTATCAGTAGATATTAGATCTATCAAATACATATTTCCTCTGTCTTCATTGTCATTCCACCCTTCTTATCTACACAATAGATCGGAAGACACGTGTGTATCTTTTTTTACGCACTTATAAGAATTTACTATATTTTCGACCATTTTGCTTTAAGAAAATGAAAAAAATTACACTGTACAGTCGACCCTAGAAGCACCTTAAACAATTTATTCGATTTTCGACCTTCTTGCTTTTACAAATAGGAAACATTGACACTTAAAATACAGTTCTGTTATGACAAGTATCTTCAAGCGATTTACAACTTAAACTGTAACTCAGAGAGTTCAACATCGATTGAGAATTGAAGTTTCATAATAGGATTGTATGTAACTTGAAAGTATAGCAAGTAGTATTTTCTTTTTTTAAATTTATGAATATTCATTGTGACCTGTAAACTTACTTGAAATTATTTTAGGGTTGTGGTTGCTTCTTAGGGGAATATCTTCAGACAAGTGTTAGGTGTGATGTTGACCACTTGCAGTTTCAGTTAGTGTTGCCGAAAAATCGATACTTTTGCAATCGATAGTTGAACGCTAAATTCATCTATACGATCGATAGGACAATCGATAGTATCGATATCTCTTTTACTGCAATACTATCTATAGTATCGATAGTTTCGATCGCTGCCAACCAATGAACTATCGATATCGATACTATCGATAGAATCGAGAGACTATCGATAGTATCGTTTTTACTTCAACTATTGATAGGCTATCGATAGACAATCTATATTGGCCTATCGAGCGGCAACACTAGTTTCAGTTTCATTATTACACTAGCTAATCTGACTAAAGCTTAAAAGGCTGATAGCAGATAGATAAAGGGAAAGAAAAGGAAAGAAAAAAATTACACTGGCTGTTGCTTCTGTTGTTTCTTCTTTTAATTTTTTCGTCGTTTCTTTTTATTGAAACGGTGTATTTTTTTCAAAGTAGTGTCATTTGAAAGCTAAACAGTTTATTTAGCTAATAAGAAAAAAAAACAGCCATACCTAACAAAAAAAAAACTAAAATTTGTGTAAAAAACGTTGCTTTTTTTTTTCATTTTTGATTTGTAACTTTAAAACTAGGTCCTTGAGGTGTAATTTTTAGTATGTTTCCTTAATCTTCAAAATTTACTTTAGAAACTGTCAAAAAAATCATTTTTGTTTTAAAAAAAAAAAATTTTTGTCAATAATTTTGGGTCTAGTATCCGCACATTTCGTTTGATCAAGTATCGAAAATACACAGTGTTTAATGGCAGTTATCTTGCATCCCTCGGGAACCGTACATTTTTCCGGGATAAAAAGTAACCTCTCTGCTATTCCAAGCTATAGGTACATATAATGAAAATGAAAATGAAAATATTTATTCATTGTAAAATTGAAAAACATAACAATATAGAGGCAGAACCACTCCTTGTAAGCGTTGGAAACACTTGTGCCAGGAGAGGCCACTCTCCCTTAACATATTAGGGGTGATAACTTATACAATAAATAATATAGCTACATATAGCTATCTATGTATGTATCTAGTATGTACAACTGTATATATTCATCTAGTTTGTTTTTAGTTTTGTATGATATAATTTAACACAATTTGTTTTTTTGTTGCACCGCCTATACAATCTCTGTATGGCCCAGGGGCGTGCATCCCATATAGGCTATTATGCAGAGCCTACCTTCATAAAAAAACCGACAGAACAGCTGACCATAATGATTAATTACGTATTCAACAATAAACAATAAATATATTGTAACTATTTTGTCGTCTACCTGTACTTATTCCTTACTAAAGTGCGCAACTGAGATCGTTGCTGTGCAATTTAACCAATGTTAGGCTGCCGCGAGATCGCCTACTGTTTCACGCAAACTTACTCACAGCCTACCCCCATCTGAAACCAATGCACGCCCCTGGTATGGCCCCATGGTTGACTGGTAGAGAATGCTTTTGTACAACTTTTAAAAAAAATCTGTGCAATAAAGTTTAAATAAATAAATAAATAATCTATTTTTGTGCCAAATTTCGTTTAGATCCGTTCAGCCGTTGGCGTGATTGAGTAACAAGCATCCATTTAAAGAAAACTTTTGCATTTGTAATATTATGTATTTAGTAAGATTGTAATTGTAATAAACATGTTCCTAAATTTGTCTCATTTTTAAGGGATGATAAGACGACCTTCATAGCCGAGAGGCGAGTAAGTTGTACTTGGCGTCGCCATCTCCGAGGTCCCGGGTTCGATTATCGGTTGGCTCAAAAGCAACTATCTATGTTGTCTCGGGTCTGGGTGTTGTGGTACCGTCGTTTCTGATTTCTATAACACATGTGTTTTGTCTTTTAGTCGTCGGCCGTCATGTCGTTTTTCGTCCTTGGGATCAGAGCAATGTATGTGATTTTGTAAAAAAGACTGCTGAAATAAAAAACTTTCTATGCATTAGTTAGACCATCATCAAAATAGCAAAAAAAATACCTTTTTTATATTAAATAGCCGGCTTAATGTTGTAAGTTGTATGGGAACATTAAATTGTTTTTGGATGTTGCATAGGAAAATTAAGTTATTGGTCCTTTAAAGAAAGGTTTCTGCATTTAATTATTAAGGAAGGATAATTATTAAATCGGACTTTATTCAGAAAGAAACTAACATCAAGTATATATTTCATCAAATGCCATGTTTTATATTTTTGCACACATGTTTTTGTAAATAAATATATATTTATCTTCCTACATTGTATTTGGGAACGTGCCGTGTGGGGACGGCCGTAAAGAATACACTTTCCTACCGCCAACTGGAGGCGTGTCGTAAAAGGCGACTAACTCCTGTAGCAAGAGACGGGCAGCAGCGTCTGTGTGTGAAATGTTATAAAAAAATGCGCTCCCCAACCCGCCTGCCAAGAGTGGCGAGTATTGGCAATCCCCCCCAATGAAAGTCATTGGGGGAGGCCTATGTTCAGCAGTGGAAGTTCTATGGCTGAAATGATGAGATGATTGTTTTTGGTATAAATCACATTTAAATATCATTAATTTTCTTTTGTTTTGTTTCCAGATTGTTCGACAGCCCTCACACGCCGAAGTCACTCTTAGAGAAATGTTCGACGCCCTCCCACCACCCGCCACGGTCGAGGCTCTTTCCACCGAAATTAAACGCTCCGACGGGTGAGTAAATATAAATAGCTAAGTAATATAGTAATATTTAAAAAAAAAACCGGCCAAGTGCGAGTCGAAGACGGCTGTAAAGAATACACTTCCCTACTGCCAACAGGAGGCGTGTCGTAAGAGGCGACTAATTCGTGTAGCACGAGACGGGCAGCAGCGGCGGGTTGGCGAGCGCAGTTTTTTATAAGGTTTCGCACGCAGACGTTGCTGCCCGTCTCGTGCTACAGGAATCAGTCGCCTCTTACGACACGCCTTCTGTTAGCGGTGGGTCAGAGTATTCTTTACGTCCCGACACGGCCCACACGGCACGTATGTATGTCCTTTGTCTAATATTGATATATTAATTTGCATATGTAGGCATCCCGGCCGGCTCGAGCCACCACCTGCACCCGCCGTCGGGCGACGAGGACAGTGCGCTGGGCAGCCTCCCGCCCGACGACATGGACGAGTCGCGGCTGCGGCCCGTGGCCAACATCAACCCCTTCACGCCCGATGGTATGTCAACAAGTTGTACAATACACCTCGCCGGTCTAAGCGCGCCATCGTATGAATAGCATCAAATCAAATAAAATCATTTATTTACTCACAGACACGGTATAATAAGATGGATACATATTTGAGAAATAATCAACATGTCTCGCCATTGTATGGCATGTAAATTACTAAGGAGGTAGATAACAATATTATAATCAGTAAATATTAATAATACATTGCATTATAATTTTAGTTTTTAGTCATATTATTTCATATCATCATTATTTCCAGTCATTATTAGTCAAATTATTTACTCAATTCCTTAACACTATAAAAATTTGTTTCTAAAAGCCACTCAAACAATTTCTTTTTAAATAATATTGGTCCCAGTGTTTTTATGGAGCATGGAGAGCATGTTCGCCGCGCGTGTCGTAAAGTATGCCTGTTTCAGTGCAGGGCACAGCCCTCACCTCAACTGTGAGGTGGTTCAGGCTCGTTAGCTTGTTCTAATATGCCGTTCTCGCCAATCTTTGTCCGCTGCCGAACATAAAATGTGAACTCAAACAGGATTTTATTGATTTTAATCGTCATTACAGGACAAGCGTTGAACAAGAAGAAGCGGGCGTTATCAAAAACACCGACGTGGGACGCGACGCCCGAACAGCCGGCCAAAAGACTCAGGGTAAGATGTCATCATTTCAGCCATAGGACTTCACTGCGGAACAATAGGCCTCTCTCCAAATGACCCATTATCGGGGCGGATTGCCAATACTCGCCACGCTTAGCAGTCGGGTTGGCGAGCGCAGTTTTTTATAAGATTTTGCACGAAGACGCTGCTGCCCGTCTCGTGCTACAGGAATTAGTACGACACGCCTCCAGTTGGCGGTGGGGAAGTGTATTCTTCACGGCCGTTCCTACACGGCACGGGTCGCAAAATATTGCATATTAAAAGGACATTTTGAGAAAAGGACATCATGTGAAAAGGACATTTTGAGAAAAGGACATTTTGAGGAAAGGACTTTTTAAGAAAGGACATTCTAAGAAAGGACATAATGAGAAAGGAAATTTCGAGAAAAGGACATTTTGCGCCGAGACGTAGATAATTAAAGATATTAATTGCTTCATTAGTATAACAAGCACAGCTTAGGACGTTCAGCAGTGGATGTCCTATGGTTGAATTGCAATGATGAAATTTGGCAGCATGCGTTTACTGTCAAGTAGGTAATTGCTAATTATTAATTTTTATAATTTCTTACGCAGGAATCGAACATATCCCGTTATAACATCGAATTCATCGAGCTAGGCGTGATAGGGCGCGGCCAGTTCGGCCGCGTGACGAAATGCGTTAACAAGCTGGACGGGTGCGTGTACGCGGTGAAGCGGTCGCTGCGGCCCGTCGCCGGGTCGGCGGCCGAGCGGGCCGCGCTCACCGAGGTGTACGCGCACGCCGCGCTGGGGAAGCACCCGCACGTCGTCAGGTGAGCCCCGCATGCCCGCATGTCGGCAGGTGTACGCGCACGCCGCGCTGGGGAAGCACCCGCACGTCGTCAGGTGAGCCCCGCATGCCCGCATGTCGGCAGGTGTACGCGCACGCCGCGCTGGGGAAGCACCCGCACGTCGTCAGGTGAGCCCCGCATGCCCGCATGTCGGCAGGTGTACGCGCACGCCGCGCTGGGGAAGCACCCGCACGTCGTCAGGTGAGCCCCGCATGCCCGCATGTCGGCAGGTGTACGCGCACGCCGCGCTGGGGAAGCACCCGCACGTCGTCAGGTGAGCCCCGCATGCCCGCATGTCGGCAGGTGTACGCGCACGCCGCGCTGGGGAAGCACCCGCACGTCGTCAGGTGAGCCCCGCATGCCCGCATGTCGGCAGGTGTACGCGCACGCCGCGCTGGGGAAGCACCCGCACGTCGTCAGGTGAGCCCCGCATGCCCGCATGTCGGCAGGTGTACGCGCACGCCGCGCTGGGGAAGCACCCGCACGTCGTCAGGTGAGCCCCGCATGCCCGCATGTCGGCAGGTGTACGCGCACGCCGCGCTGGGGAAGCACCCGCACGTCGTCAGGTGAGCCCCGCATGCCCGCATGTCGGCAGGTGTACGCGCACGCCGCGCTGGGGAAGCACCCGCACGTCGTCAGGTGAGCCCCGCATGCCCGCATGTCGGCAGGTGTACGCGCACGCCGCGCTGGGGAAGCACCCGCACGTCGTCAGGTGAGCCCCGCATGCCCGCATGTCGGCAGGTGTACGCGCACGCCGCGCTGGGGAAGCACCCGCACGTCGTCAGGTGAGCCCCGCATGCCCGCATGTCGGCAGGTGTACGCGCACGCCGCGCTGGGGAAGCACCCGCACGTCGTCAGGTGAGCCCCGCATGCCCGCATGTCGGCAGGTGTACGCGCACGCCGCGCTGGGGAAGCACCCGCACGTCGTCAGGTGAGCCCCGCATGCCCGCATGTCGGCAGGTGTACGCGCACGCCGCGCTGGGGAAGCACCCGCACGTCGTCAGGTGAGCCCCGCATGCCCGCATGTCGGCAGGTGTACGCGCACGCCGCGCTGGGGAAGCACCCGCACGTCGTCAGGTGAGCCCCGCATGCCCGCATGTCGGCAGGTGTACGCGCACGCCGCGCTGGGGAAGCACCCGCACGTCGTCAGGTGAGCCCCGCATGCCCGCATGTCGGCAGGTGTACGCGCACGCCGCGCTGGGGAAGCACCCGCACGTCGTCAGGTGAGCCCCGCATGCCCGCATGTCGGCAGGTGTACGCGCACGCCGCGCTGGGGAAGCACCCGCACGTCGTCAGGTGAGCCCCGCATGCCCGCATGTCGGCAGGTGTACGCGCACGCCGCGCTGGGGAAGCACCCGCACGTCGTCAGGTGAGCCCCGCATGCCCGCATGTCGGCAGGTGTACGCGCACGCCGCGCTGGGGAAGCACCCGCACGTCGTCAGGTGAGCCCCGCATGCCCGCATGTCGGCAGGTGTACGCGCACGCCGCGCTGGGGAAGCACCCGCACGTCGTCAGGTGAGCCCCGCATGCCCGCATGTCGGCAGGTGTACGCGCACGCCGCGCTGGGGAAGCACCCGCACGTCGTCAGGTGAGCCCCGCATGCCCGCATGTCGGCAGGTGTACGCGCACGCCGCGCTGGGGAAGCACCCGCACGTCGTCAGGTGAGCCCCGCATGCCCGCATGTCGGCAGGTGTACGCGCACGCCGCGCTGGGGAAGCACCCGCACGTCGTCAGGTGAGCCCCGCATGCCCGCATGTCGGCAGGTGTACGCGCACGCCGCGCTGGGGAAGCACCCGCACGTCGTCAGGTGAGCCCCGCATGCCCGCATGTCGGCAGGTGTACGCGCACGCCGCGCTGGGGAAGCACCCGCACGTCGTCAGGTGAGCCCCGCATGCCCGCATGTCGGCAGGTGTACGCGCACGCCGCGCTGGGGAAGCACCCGCACGTCGTCAGGTGAGCCCCGCATGCCCGCATGTCGGCAGGTGTACGCGCACGCCGCGCTGGGGAAGCACCCGCACGTCGTCAGGTGAGCCCCGCATGCCCGCATGTCGGCAGGTGTACGCGCACGCCGCGCTGGGGAAGCACCCGCACGTCGTCAGGTGAGCCCCGCATGCCCGCATGTCGGCAGGTGTACGCGCACGCCGCGCTGGGGAAGCACCCGCACGTCGTCAGGTGAGCCCCGCATGCCCGCATGTCGGCAGGTGTACGCGCACGCCGCGCTGGGGAAGCACCCGCACGTCGTCAGGTGAGCCCCGCATGCCCGCATGTCGGCAGGTGTACGCGCACGCCGCGCTGGGGAAGCACCCGCACGTCGTCAGGTGAGCCCCGCATGCCCGCATGTCGGCAGGTGTACGCGCACGCCGCGCTGGGGAAGCACCCGCACGTCGTCAGGTGAGCCCCGCATGCCCGCATGTCGGCAGGTGTACGCGCACGCCGCGCTGGGGAAGCACCCGCACGTCGTCAGGTGAGCCCCGCATGCCCGCATGTCGGCAGGTGTACGCGCACGCCGCGCTGGGGAAGCACCCGCACGTCGTCAGGTGAGCCCCGCATGCCCGCATGTCGGCAGGTGTACGCGCACGCCGCGCTGGGGAAGCACCCGCACGTCGTCAGGTGAGCCCCGCATGCCCGCATGTCGGCAGGTGTACGCGCACGCCGCGCTGGGGAAGCACCCGCACGTCGTCAGGTGAGCCCCGCATGCCCGCATGTCGGCAGGTGTACGCGCACGCCGCGCTGGGGAAGCACCCGCACGTCGTCAGGTGAGCCCCGCATGCCCGCATGTCGGCAGGTGTACGCGCACGCCGCGCTGGGGAAGCACCCGCACGTCGTCAGGTGAGCCCCGCATGCCCGCATGTCGGCAGGTGTACGCGCACGCCGCGCTGGGGAAGCACCCGCACGTCGTCAGGTGAGCCCCGCATGCCCGCATGTCGGCAGGTGTACGCGCACGCCGCGCTGGGGAAGCACCCGCACGTCGTCAGGTGAGCCCCGCATGCCCGCATGTCGGCAGGTGTACGCGCACGCCGCGCTGGGGAAGCACCCGCACGTCGTCAGGTGAGCCTCGCATGCCCGCATGTCGGCAGGTGTACGCGCACGCCGCGCTGGGGAAGCACCCGCACGTCGTCAGGTGAGCCTCGCATGCCCGCATGTCGGCAGGTGTACGCGCACGCCGCGCTGGGGAAGCACCCGCACGTCGTCAGGTGAGCCCCGCATGCCCGCATGTCGGCAGGTGTACGCGCACGCCGCGCTGGGGAAGCACCCGCACGTCGTCAGGTGAGCCTCGCATGCCCGCATGTCGGCAGGTGTACGCGCACGCCGCGCTGGGGAAGCACCCGCACGTCGTCAGGTGAGCCTCGCATGCCCGCATGTCGGCAGGTGTACGCGCACGCCGCGCTGGGGAAGCACCCGCACGTCGTCAGGTGAGCCCCGCATGCGGGCGCATGTCGGCAGGTGTACGCGCACGCCGCGCTGGGGAAGCACCCGCACGTCGTCAGGTGAGCCCCGCATGCGGGCGCATGTCGGCAGGTGTACGCGCACGCCGCGCTGGGGAAGCACCCGCACGTCGTCAGGTGAGCCCCGCATGCGGGCGCATGTCGGCAGGTGTACGCGCACGCCGCGCTGGGGAAGCACCCGCACGTCGTCAGGTGAGCCCCGCATGCCCGCATGTCGGCAGGTGTACGCGCACGCCGCGCTTGGGAAGCACCCGCACGTCGTCAGGTGAGCCCCGCATGCGGGCGCATGTCGGCAGGTGTACGCGCACGCCGCGCTGGGGAAGCACCCGCACGTCGTCAGGTGAGCCCCGCATGCGGGCGCATGTCGGCAGGTGTACGCGCACGCCGCGGGATGAGGTGAGATACCTGCACGTCGTCAGGTGAGCCGGGTATCGATCCCGTAACACTCTTGTTAACATCATGTCAGCATATTGCAGTCCACTGGACTTTTCGGATTTTATCCCTTATCGAAATAGGGCCTATATACTGAACAAATGAGTGTTATTGATGAGAAGATATGACGCAGCTTGTTCGAAATCTAAATGTTTAACTTCTCCCTGTAACCCCAGATACTACTCAGCGTGGGCGGAGGACGACCACATGATCATACAGAACGAGTACTGCGACGGAGGCTCGCTTCAGCAGAAGATGGAGGCGGGGCCGCTGCTGGAGACCGAGTTGTTGTTACTGCTCGCGCATATAGCTGATGGGTTATCGTGAGTAACTTTAAATCTTTAAAAAGTCATTCGTTCATTCAAAATCATAACTTGGCAACACAGATATGTGTCTGTCTTTACCGATTTCAGCTAATTGATAAATTCTTTCTACACTCACTTTAATTACTCGTATTACACAATCTAAAGAAATTGGCTAATGAAATAATGTTTTAATAATATTCATGACTTTAGACATGAATATTAAAGATGACTTCTAATGATTAATTGACGACGAAGAGGATAGTAATATTATTATTGTTATTAAATATGGTAAATTATTGTGTAATGTGCCTGCATCTATAATGCATAAATAATTACTATAATAACGTATAGGTAATATAAATATTTTTACGCTACTAGTGGCAGAATGTGCTGAACTTCCTATTCGTTTATTCGTTCATTCACTCACTTACCTGTTCGTTCATTTACTCACTTCATTCAAAAAATCAACTGCAACAGAATCCTAACCTTTGTTTTAGAGATTACATTAGGCAAAAAGGTTACCTCTGGACTATAGTATCCCTAAATCCCTTGTTACAGCTACATCCACTCCCGCCAACTAGTCCACATGGACGTGAAGCCGGGGAACATCTTCCTCTGCAGCGGCGAGGGCGCGGCCCCGCACGACTCGGACGACGGGTACGACGACGACGACACGCCCGCGCCCACGCACTACTACAAGATAGGTGAGCGATCCTGCATCGCGGTATTTAAGTTTTTGCTCCCGGGTATATATATAGGCGCGGAGGCAACTTGATTGTCAGAGTCCGACTCGCTCCCAGATCGGGCCCGCTAGTGCGGAGCCCGACAGCGGTCCGGCCTGTTTCGGTAGTTCCGGACCCGTCGGCGCCACCACTAGCTGGTAGGGTTAGGGTGCCTTTGCACTCCACATTGGCCCGATCACGCCTGCTAGTATGGGGCTCGACACGTACGAAGCCTCACACTCGGCCGGGTCGCGGCGACCGCTAGCGGGGCGGACCTAGGCTGTTCGCCTTCAGCGCACGCCACAACTGTCCGGGTTAAGCTGAAGAATGTCTTCCTCAAAGGCACTCAGCGACAGGTCCGTCCATAAAAATTTAAAAAAAAAAAAAAACGATTGTCAGAATCGGAGTCGAGTCCGACTCACCCCCAGATCGGGCCGCGAGAAAGGGCTTGACAGCGGTCCGGCCTGGTTTCGGCAGTTCCGCCCCCTTATTACGTAAAAATAAGCAATCAGTAATAATTGCGCGACAGACGCGCGATTGATTGCTTAGAGTCAAAAAAAAATTATTACGTACGTGATCGCTGGCTAACCGCTTGCTGGTGGTTTGAGTTAGTGTTGCACAATAGTAGCAATTAAACTATTAATGTATCGATTAGTAAATTACAGGTATAGTATTAATTAAACTCAATACTATCGATAGTATTGCTCTTCAAAATCGATAAACTATGAATACTACTAGGTATTGAAAATATCGATACTTTCATACTTTTGATAGTTACCTGTACTGCAATTGCAATAGTAGGTATTAGTCATAGTGACGAGACGTAATAGTCAATTGAAATATAACAATTTTGCTTACTGTTACGCACGCTGACTGAACTATGTTATTACTAAACAAAAACGAAATCAATCTACATTCTCAGTGTTTCATACCATACCTGTGCACTGCAACTGATAGCATTAAAAACAGTACAAACGATAGTTCAAAACTATCGACAGAATTGATACAATTGATAGTTATTGTATTAAACGTAACAAAACTATCGATAGTATTGATAATATTGATAGTTATTGTATAAAATTTAATAAAACTATCGATATAATCGATACTATTGATAGTTTTATTGCTATGATGGTGCAATACTATCGATACTTTCGATAGTATTGCTGCGTATCAATAGTTTTTGTATATTTAAAGCTATTTTGTATATATCTAAGATTGTGCTATCGCTATCGTACCTAACTTAATTTATAGGTCAACTATCGATAGTCGAAACTATCGATGGTTCGGTAACACTAGTTTGAAACAACAATTTGGTAGCCTTATTGGAACGTCAAACACACGTCACGTCAGATTTTTCAAATGAAAGGATAATGGGAAAAATGGGCCCACCTCCCACCTCCAGAAAAATGGCAACTAGAAAAGTTGACATGTTTAGCCTAGAAGTAGAAATTATTAGTTGATAAATCTCGTTTTTTAGTTTAGAAAACCGTTTTTTTTGTCCGAATATTTAAAATACTTATTTCTACATCATTTCTCACAATATCATTTCTTTTTAAGTCTAAATAATTATTATTATTATTTGAGCTTTCAATTACAATCATCTCCTGTCTCTCTTTCTCTTTCTCTCTCTCTCTCTCTCTCTCTCTCTCTGGTGTCTACTTTAGCTCATTCGCGAGATGTGATCAGTAATTGTTTTTATCTTGAATCTTCGTCTCGAGTAGCGCCGGCGGCATCTTGTATCTCATTTCTTAAGATAAAACTTATGTGTTTTAGTAGGTAAATCTTCGTAACATTTAGCAGATCGACACCAATTGTATGAATTTGGTTTTTCAACCTTGTTTTTTAGAATGTCATCTTTGGTTAATAAATAATGAAAACTAAAATAATACTATACACCATTAATTTAAAAATCGTTTATTATAAAACAAGCCAATTACTCAACGCCCTCCATAGTCAAGAGGCGACCACGCTGGATTTTACGTTACCAGTTTTGAGGTCCCGGGTTCGATTCAATTTGAGCTGTCAGATCGCAATATTAAAACAGCCTTTGTATCAACATGTCTCGTGCTGTATTGTGGTTGGAATCGTTAAATATAGAAAAATAAGAGAAGTAACTAGCAACACAGCACGATTGAGGCGTAACGTTCGTGACCAAGCCAAGGTATTTTAGCTTTCTGACTCGGAGTTCAAAGTACACTACAGACAGACTGAATAAAAAGCTGTTCACAGATCTATGTAGTTGACTCAAGCTCGTCATTGCACTGATCAAGTAAACCACAACACTGGAAAAAGAAACATATTGGTCAATATTTTTTAATAACTTACAAATGACAACTGTAATAGATGATGCAGTATTAATTGGTTCCTAATCCAAAAACTTAACCTAAAAAATTACAAAAGTTATTATTGTATAACTCTAGCCAAACGAAGAATTTATGCATGCGCCTCAATGATACTAATTATAATTATTATGTTTGCAGACCTTTAATTTATTATACAAGTCACTTTGTTAGAGGTGGGCCCACGCTTCATACATGTTTTCCCATCATCCTTTTTCCAATAGGCTATTTGCCTTGTACCAAAATTTACTTAACTAATAATTTAGTTTAATAGTTTGCACCATATGGAACAGCAACATATCAATAGTTATTAAAAATAATAAATGATTACTGTAAAAAAATCATTTTCAAATGTTATATTTTTGTCGGTATTTTACATTGTCAAGAACGCCGGTAACAATGACAGGCACGTCACCATTGAGTAACTTTGTGCTAGAACTGACATCCCAAAGCAAGATTATGCGCTACGCTCGCACAAAGTATGAGTAGTGTGACCGTCGACAAAGGTTTTTAACATGCCTGTTCTAGTATTTTATAACTCAATGGATATTTAAAGGTTCGTGACGTCACGAACAAGTATATCATGGCCGACGGCGTTTTCGCAGGCTTTTAAAAACGTAAAGAATAAAATACTATTTTTTACTTTTCTCAAAGGTTTAAAAAAAATTATAAAATTGCTGACGCTTTATTTGAATATTACCAACAATAATAACTATATTTCAGAAAACAGTCAAATAGCCTATTGCTGCCGCAATCGCAAACGATTGCTGTCAAAAGTTATAGGTAATACGAAAAGGATACAAATTCAAACAGTTTGTACTGATTAAATGCACATTTTAATTTATCTATTGTTCGGTAGAGGCAGCACTGTCGTTAGTTGGCTATGTTTTTGTTTTTTTGCGATTTTAGAGCAATTATCGCTATCGTTTTGCTATTGCAAGAACGAATAAAGGTGCGGATCACGCCTGCCAGTATGGGGCCCGAAAAATTGTCGTGAATAGTTTGTTGAGTGGATGAGTTTAGTGACTTGATCTACTTTCCAGGCTGCTGTGATTGGATGGGTGACCGTCTAATGGCTAGCGGAAGGTATGTCGAAAGGCATTTGGGTATTTGTATGAAAAATAGGTTAGGTGCCTTGATTGGAAAGAGTTTCCCTTGTTCAATTCTCAGTTTGGGATAGTTTGAAAAACTAACATTTATAAACTAAGCGCGCAAAGTAAACAGACATACGCGGATAGCTATTTTGTAATACCGATTCAACCAAGCTGGAGTAAGAATTTAGTCGAGAGTAAACCTTAGACTAGAGTAAGCTGATTTTGCATTTTACTAACCACTATTCTAAGAAGAAGTTAATTTAATACGATTAATTATTTACGGGTGATATTGACAGAGTAAAAGATTATACTGAGAATAGGTTAATGTCAAAGTTGTCTCTTGCCAAATCCACTCTTGTCAAACACACTCTTGTGTTGTTGAAACTGACAAGTTGTCAACATCTAGCATTGACACTGTTCATGCTAGAAGAAATGGATCAATCGATCGATGGAGAATGGATCACATAGATTTGAGAAGGTTTACCAATTCGTTGATCATTCACTTTTGAACTATAGAATAAGAATACCGAGTATAGTGTATAATTGCTCAAAAAGGTTAGAAAAACGTAAGCAAAGCTATCCATTTATTAATTCAAGGAGTAAAGTTAAACCCGTAACAGTTATTCTGGTATAACTTTGTGTTGGGTCGAAACGGCCCTAAAAGCTTCGAGATGGAATAATGTGGTAATATAATTTATAAAACATAGATTTTTTCTTACAGGAGATCTAGGCCACGTGACGTGTGTGTCCTCCCCCTCGGTGGAAGAAGGCGACTGCAGGTACCTCCCGAAGGAGGTACTGCAAGAGGACTTCACGCATCTCACTAAAGCTGACATCTTTGCTTTTGGTAAGTGAACTGTGTTTTTTTTTGTTTACTATTAGGTGCTGGTTTGGTACCATCATCATCATCATCGTTTCAGCCATAGGAAGTCCACTGCTGAACATAGGCCTCCCCTAGTGTCTTCCAGATTGGCCGGTTACCATATAGTGTTGTATCAATCTTTGTGTTACAGAAAAGAGCGGTACGTGCAATATACTGTCTTGGATCTCGACTCTCTGAGAGAAATATTAACATAAAATATGAACAGTCGCCTCAATGCTTTATTGATTATTTTGGACGATCGAAAAAAATCAAAGTTTGTTTAGCTTAAGAAGTGATTTTCATCATTATAATACTCGAAATAAAAATAAATTGCCGTTCCGAGCTTCAGACCACATGAAGTTGGTGATTAATTCCTGGGGAAATGTATTCATATTTTTAATAAAGTACCACAGACTCTCGTTGAACTACCTGTTCATGAGTTCAAAATCAACATTTAAAAAATCCTTATGAAAAAATAATATTATAAAGTAGACGATTATTTAAACGACAAGAGTGCATGGACTTAACCTGCTTAGCTCGCACTTACTAAATGTCTTGTAACTGTATTTCTTGTAAAAAACGCTGACAAAAGTGATTTAGTTTTTGCGCCGTTTCTTCTCATCACCTGACGATATGTAGTCCCGAAGCGGTGGTAGGGCAAAGAAAGAGGTGTTCTTTATAATTTTTCATGATATTAACTAATAACACGTTATCGTAAAATAATGTGTTTGTTAAAAGAAAAATATGTCTGTGTGTTATAAAAAAAAAAGAAGTGATATATGATTTTGAGTTAAATTACTTTTAAAATACTACAAATACTCGATGTAATCATAATTTGATAAATAATGACGTGATTGTAAATTCCTGATTAATGTTTATCTTCATCTGATAAATGAGTCTAAACTCCAAATCACTAATATTACACACGCGTCATTGATTTTATCGGAAATATGCCTATTACAACACAATTTCAATCATGTCAATATGGCTATCTCCCGGTCCCGGGTTCGTTTCCCGGTCGGTTAATGTAGAAAAATAACTTTCCTATATTGTCTCGGGTCTGGGTGTTGTGGTACGGTCAATGTTTCTATTTGCCGTAACACAAGTGCTTTGGCTACTTACCATAGGATCAAAGCAATGTACGTGATGTTGTCCAATATTGTTAATATGGATAATTGGATATCATGAAGAATTCTGTATTTAACAACGCATTTGCCGACAGTTTTCCAGACAATACATTTGCCGACAGTTTTCCAGACAATAGAATTTGTATTGTTAGCTCAGCAATGACCATGCATCAAGGATGCTATGGATATGTAATTTCGGACACGGTTACGGATATGAAATTATTTTGAATTATCCCTTAGTTTCGGATTGTTTCGGTTACGGATATTAGATTTTTATGAAACTGCAAAGTTTCTTCATGTTTAGTTGTTGCTTATCTTTATATTATTTTTCTGTTTATCTATATACAGAGTGTGTAACGAAAAGGTGAAATAAAACTTTAAGGGGTTATTCTACGGCTAAATTACATCAACTTTTTCTATGGGACCAACATCAAAATCTCAAAAAAAAAATTGACGTTTTCATACAAACTGATGCCAGCTGGTCGCGTTTTAGTATGGGAAAGTTTTTTTTTTTGCGATTTCGATGTTGGTTCCATAGAAAAAGTTGATGTAATTTAGCCGTAGAATAACCCCTTAAAGTTTTATTTCACCTTTTCGTTACACCCTGTATATATAAAAATAAAGCTCTATTTCCCTTGGTCATCGCATCACGCATGAACGGATGGAACAACTTCGCTAATTCTTTTTTTGTTGTGCTAATTACTGTCAGGAAAAGGTTGTTTTAAAAGAAAAAAAAAATGTTTTCAAACTGAAGACCACGCGAACGAAGTCGCGGGCAACAGCTAGTCTATCTTTCTATATAAAAAAAATATCTATCTATCTAATACAGTAATAAGTAATAATAATTAGACTTAATAATTAATTTATTCACTTTCATACAGTAACAGTAGTCCACACAATAAATTTCTAGACTTCTCTTTCACTTTAATTAGGCTATTTGCCTTGTACCAAAATTTACTTAACTAATTATTTAGTTTAATAGATTGCACCATATGGAACGGAAACATATTAATAGTTATTAAAAATAATACATGATTACTGTAAAAAATACATTTTCGAATGTTATATTTTTAACGGTATTTTACATTGTCAAAAACGCCAGCAACAATGACAGGCACGTCACCATTGACTAACTTTGTACTAGAACTGACATCCCAAAGCTAGATTGTGCGCTACGCTCGCACATTGTATGAGTAGTGTGACCGTTGACGAAGGTTTTTAACATGCCTGTTCTAGTACTTTATAACTCAATGGGTATGTAAAGGCTCGTGACGTCACGAACAAGTACATCGACAACCGACGGCGTTTTCGCTGGCTTTTAAAAACATAAAGAATGAAATACTATTTTTTATTATTTTCAAAGGTTTAAAAATTAAAATAAAATTGATGACGCTTTATTTAAATATTACCAACAATAATATCTCTATTCCAGAAAATAGTCAAATAGCCTATTGTTAATGTAAAATTGTAATGTAATCCTGCAATGACTGACTAGTCATGACTCTGATTAAGCAATAGAAATAATAAACAAACATAAAAGTGACGCGCGCATCTAATGTGTCGGCTCGGCCGGGCAGAAAACCCTGTCACAATGTGTCTCATTTAGACTGCGTCCCTATCCGAAATTATCCGAAACATATCATAACTTCACTATCTGCACTACCTCAAGGTTGACTGGTAGAGAATGCTGTATAGCATTAAGTCCGCCAATTGTACCCACCTGTGCAATAAAGTTTAAATAAATAAAAAAATATCTGCTTTGGTCACGGTTCCGGATAGATTTTTATATCGGATATAAATAAATTAATAAATTGTTCCCACAATCACACCAATTAGCCCCAAACTAAGCAAAGCTTGTATTATGGCGACTAGATAACGGATAAACACACTTAAATACGTTTATAAACATCCATGCCTTAGGTACAAATGTTCGTGCTCATCACACAAACATTTGCCCTTTGCGGGATTCGAACTCGCAACCGCTGGCTTTGTAGTCCGCGCGAACCATTACACCAGGCGGTCCTCGATCTATGAAACGGACGTCAGCTGTTTCTCTAAATCGTTAATGTCGCAAAAAAACTCAAAGAAGAGGGAAAAAGTACTGTCTTGTCAGTTATTTATTGTTATAAATTAATAGTATTACAAGTAAGTCATTTACAAAATCAGTAAAAATCTATTTTGAAATATCACTGAACAGAGTCCAATCTATGTACATGTTGACAAGCCATGATATTTTATTGATAACTACAGTAGTGATAAGATAAAACAGAACTCCAAATTATGAGTGTTCACAAAAATGCTTCAACTTTGTTCGTGCACTTTAAACTTTGACAACTGCTTTGCCCACGTTCTCTCCAGCCAACATACCGATAAACGCGTCATATATCTTATCAAATCCATCCGTGACATGTTCTTGAGTTTTGATCTTGCCCGCTTTGATCCACTCGACCAAATCCACGAACGCTTCGCCCCATCTAGCACCCCATCTTGTCACCAAAAACCCTTCAATTTTTAACTGTTTGAAGACCAACGATGGCTGGACAATAGTAGCTTTCCCCACCCCATGGGGAAAGTCGTTATACGAGCTGATACTCCCACACACAGATACACGTCCGAAGTCGTTCATTTGCCCCATAATTATGCTGCTAATTTCGCCACCAACATTGTCGAAGTAACAGTCCACACCATTCGGAGCGGCTTCCTTCAATGCGGTTTGCACATCAACGGTCTTATAATTCAAAGCCTTGTCAAAACCTAATTCCTTCTCCAACCACGCACACTTATCATCTGATCCAGCAAATCCAATCACTCTGCAACCCTTGATTTTGGCTATCTGACCAACTAGAGACCCAACTCCGCCCGCCGCCCCAGTCACCACAACAGTCTCCCCAGACTTTGGTTGACAGATCTCCAGGAACCCAAAATACGCGGTCGCCCCAGGCATACCAACTGCACCGACTCCTAAAGATGGGGACAGCCCTTTCAAATCTGGCAACTTATACACTTTATCCATTGGTGAGCTGACTACACTCGCGTTGACAATCGTATAATCGCACCAACCTTTGTGGGACACCACTTTTGTCCCGACAGGGAAGCGGGGATCCTTAGAATCCTCAACTGTCCCGACTTGGAAGCCAAACTGGTCGTATGGGACTGGGTATCGCATGTTGTACGCACGTTGGTACGGGTCGACGCTTATCCATTCCGCTTTGATGAGGATTTCTCCGTTCTGAATGGGGGGAAGGTCGTATTCGACGACTTCGAAGTCTTCCCTCTTGGGGACACCTTCGAAGGTTTTTAGGACCACGTACTTGCGTGCTTTGACCATGGCGGACGGGTGAAGACTAGTTATCGTGGCCGATTGCTTATAATTTAAGTGGGCGGTGGATGATAAGGAGATTATGATTATCGTAAGACTGGCTGTCGCTGGGTGCATGTATGTACACGTATAAAGTAAAATCCAGGCTTATTTCTGATTTGCATTGATTAAAAAAACATTTTTAAAAAAATACATTAAACAAATTAACTATGAATACCCATAGCACAGGAGCCGCATCGGAAGCCATTTATTTATAAATATATGTTTTTCTGCAGATTTGTAATTACTAACACTAGAATAAGATTATCATGTTACTAACACCTCTATATGGATTTTTAAAGTCTGCAATAAACTGATTGAATTGAATTAATCTGTCTATTTTGTCGACAGGTCTGACCCTCTTCGAAGCGGGGGGAGGTGGGCCACTGCCCAAGAATGGGCAACAATGGCACGACTACCGCGAGGGGAAACTACCCAACTTACAAGGCTTGTCGAGAGAATTCAATCAGCTTCTGAAGGTGGGCGATGGCACTAAGACGGCTTCTTAACCTTATCATCATCATCATTTCAGCATAGGACGTCCACTGCTGAACATAGGCCTCCCCCATTGACTTCCAGATTGGCCGGTTGAAAGCGGCCCGCACTCAGCGGCTTCCTGCGACCTTTACCAGGTCGTCGGTCCACCTTGTGGGTGGACGTCCTACGCTGCGCTTGCCGGTACGCGGCCTCCATTCTAGAACCTTTCTGCCCCATCGGCCGTCAGTTGTAGGTGCTATGTGCCCCGCCCACTGCCACTTCAGCTTGCTAATCCGTTGGACTGTCAGCGACTTTTGTTCGTTTACGTATCTCCTCATTTCTGATTCGATTTCGCAAGGAAACACCGAGCATAGCCCTTGTGCCTTATAAAGTCTCCTATTTCAAAAATATACATAGTTGTTTCTATCTTAAATATTTTTACAATCACACCAATTTTCTAGCGCCAAACTAAGCAAAGCTTGTATTAAAGTTCCAGAGACTTGTTTAACTATCTGTCCATGAGTTCAAAATCCACATAAAAAAAAATCCTTATAAGAAAGGGTATTATAAGGTAGACGATTATTTAAACGACAAGAGTGCAAGGACTTAACCTGCTTAGCTCGCACTTACTTCTTGTCTTGTAACTGTATTTCCTGTAAAAAAGGCTGACAAAGCTGTCTGAGTTTGTTGCTCCGTTTCTTCTCATCACCAGCCGATATGTAGCCCCGAAGCGGTGGTAGGGTAAAGCTACATTTTGGGACGTGTATAAGTGCCCGGAAGAGGGCCTATATACTAAATAAATGAGTATTAATCCAAGACTTAGGTACAAATACTCGTGCTCATCGCACAAACATTTGCCTCTTGCGGGATTCGATTCGCAACCGTTGGCTTTGCACTAAACGAACCACTACACCAGACTGATAATAATACGCAGTGTGACGTTTTTAATAGAGTGAGTTTTTATTTGTCAATTAACTTGTATACATGGTTACATAGATGGCGCCAGTAGTCATGGAAGATACATGTTTACTAAATTTGATACAAGATTAACACAGACGGTCGTCAATAAATAATATCTTGAATATTATTTATTTTTTTATAGAAAATGGTGGACCCAGACCCCTCGGTTCGGCCGTCGGCGGCGCGCCTGCGCAAGCACCCACTACTCCACCCGTCGTGCAACAAGAGCAAGTCGCAGCTGAGGAGGGAACTGGCAGCGGCGAAGATGAAAAACGAACTGCTTGCGAGGAAGTTGCAGGAGGCCGCTAGGTGAGTACTGTTATATTATAAAAACAACTGGAAAAATGCGAGTTGAACCAGCGTAAACACGGTTATGTACTTCTGAAAGCATTTCTTTAATCTATAGGTATAAAAAAAAATTTCTGTATCTTTTTTTTTATTTGCTGACTAGATCGAGCATTTCCTAATAGCATTTCTATAGATTAAAAAAATATTTTGCTCATTAGATTTTTTTTAAATCTTTTTTTTAGATAAATTTAGTTTTATTAAAAAAAAAATTTTTTTTTAATTTAAAACAAAAGAAAATTGAGCCGCAATAAGTATTTTCATGTAATATGTCACACGATACAGTTTTCAATTGTTTCTTAAACTTACTAATCGTAACTCCCCCATATTCAAAATTATTTATTTCGTTTACACGTCCGTATTTAGGTCACACAAATTTATATGTATACAAAATTTCAACTTATTCAGAAAACCGATAGGCGAAGCAGAAATATTGTGGACTAGCTGTGCCCGCGGCTTTACCCGCGTGAAATACGCCATGTTACCCCTTATTTAACTCCCTTAGGAGGATCAAAAATAGTAGCTTATTTCCTACCCTAGGGTCAACCTTTTTTGTACAAATTTTTTAACAAATTAGGTTTAGTTTTTACGACAAAAAGTAAAAATGTCCTTTCCCAAGCTCTAATCTATCTCTATACCAAATTTCATCAAAATCGGTTTAGTGATTTAAGAGTGAATGCGAAACAGACAGACAAGTACTTTTGCATAAATAATATTAGTAGGGATTAGCACAGTGTAAATATTTTAAGTTGATAGTTCAGCATTGTATGTGTAGTCTTCTTTCGTTCCTTAGGGAGAGAAAGAGAGAGTGACTGCAAGGAGTCCAAAAAGTGAGCATTCTTTCGCAAAATCTTAATAAAATTCGCATACTTATATATTTATTTACCGCAATATAGCTTCTGCGCGCGGTTCTATCTGCGTTGACTTTACAATTATCTCAAAGAGGCATTAATAAGATAAGACCCGCATTAGCAAGATCATTTGCGCGCCGCCTACGCAAGCGTGCTTCGGGCGATGCATCAAACGGCAACGTTACTATCCGGCTACATGTTTGGCCGAATATCCGGCTATCCGATTACACGATTGACCGAATATCCGGCTATTGGGCTAGGACGATTATCCGGATATCCGGCTACAAGGTTAGCCGAATATCCGGTTACAAAGTTGGCCGAATATTCGGTTACGGCTAAACTGCTATCCGTTTCATCTCAAAAAAAAAATTATAAATGAAAATATTATTCAACAAACTAGCATTATGTATTGTCTTTATGTATCGTGAATGCAAAAAATAAAAAAGTTTTAGAATGTGTTTGTCAAAAGAAAAAAATGACTCAGTCGCATTGCATTATAAAAGACATAATTTACTTGTCAAATCCTTTAAACTCTTATGCGTATGTAAACATTGTCCCTTAACCTTTATAACGCTTTCTTTAGCTTCACTTGTAACTAACTACAACACTACTAAAACTTAATTTCATCTACCCAAAGGTTGTCTGCATGATATAGCTTCTGGCTATAAGGCCGCCTGATTGTATAGACAACGGTAGGTCAACCTACCCATAAAGTTAAAGGTCATTGAAATGATTTTCAACTTCATGTCCAACATTTAGAGATCAAAATCAATTGAGAAAATTTGACGTTTTGTGATAGGTTCACGTGCTGCTGCTTTGGTCTGTGCATACCATTTGCCTTGTTTGTATTAACCTATAATGTTTTCTGTGCAATAAAGTGAATTACGAAGCGACAGCCGGAGGATCGAAAAAAAAACGAAATTACTTAAAATCTAATTTAATTAAAAATTAAAATTACAATAAAACTAGTTCCTAATACTAATTGACTCGATCGATGTTAGATACGAAGTGTCGGAGATGGGATGTTGGTGGCCAGAGGCCCAATAGGCTATTTGACTATTTTCTGGAATAGAGTTATTATTGTTGGTAATATTTAAATAAAGCGTCAACAATTTTATTTCAATTTTAAACCTTTGAATATAATCAAAAATAGTAATTCATTCTTTACGTTTTTAAAAGCCTTCGAAAACGCCGTCGGCCATGATGTACTCGTTTGTGACGTCACGAACCTTTAAATCTCCATTGAGTTATAAAGTACTAGAACGGGCATGTTAAAAAACCTTCGTCGACAGTCGCTCTCTGCTACTCTACTCATACTTTGTGCGAGCGTAGCGCAAAATCTCGCTTTGCGATGTCAGTTCTAGAACAAAGTTACTCAATGGTGACGTGCCTGTCATTGTGGCCGGCGTTTTTGACAATGTAAAATACCGACAAAAATATATCGTTTGAAAATGCATTTTTTATAGTAATCACGTACTATTTTTAGTAACTGCCGATATGTTTCGGTTCCATATGGTGAAAACTATCAAACTAAATTATTAATTAAGTAAATTTTAGTACAAGGCAAATAGCCTATTTAATTAAAATTACAATAAAACTAGTTCCTAATACTAATTGACTCGATCGATGTTAGATACGAAGTGTCGGAGATGTGATGTCGGTGGCCTGATGTCCGCTGGCTTGGTCACGTTGATGGTCCACGAGCGCGCCGTCAGCATTTCCGTGTTCTCGCAATAATTTCTGTGTTCTAGTTAGGCGCCCGAGGTCAGCGGTAGGTATTCGTACCGGTAGAGTACGTAACTACGTGTCTATCAATCTATGTAAAGACAACAGCACGGCAACCTAACGCAAAACAAACGATCTCAACGTGTTCTGCTTAAAGTTGAAAATCATATCATTCATTTGACGACCTCCGTAGCCGAGAGGCGAGCATACCGGACTTGGTGTCGCTATCTCTGAGGTCCCGGGTTCGATTCCCGGTCAGTAGGGTCAATGTAGGAAAATAACTTTTCTATGTTGTCTCCGGTCTGGGTGTTGTGGTACCGTCGTTGTATCTGATTTCTGTAACACAAGTGCTTAAGCTACTTATCATAGGATCAGAGCAATGTATGTGATGTGTCCAATATTTATATTAATTCAGTGACCTCTAACTTTTTGAGTAGGTTTTACTAACATTTATTTAATTACGATATCTGATCATCAAGTTAAAGTCGTCGTAAGAACATATTGGCAACCTTAAAAGGCTTTGAACTTTTTGTATGGAGCCTGGCATACCTAAATTTGCAAGTACCTAAAATTACGTAATTTTGGTGTACACCTGTGAAACATACGTTGATCAAAAGAGAAAATAATTACAAACAACAAATACTCTTTGACAAAATGTCGTAAATTATATATTTTGTTCAGAATTTCAATTTAAATATGTAAATTAAAATAAATATAAGATATTAAAACTGAAATACTGAACAAATATATCATTTACGACATTTTATCAAAGAGTATTTGTTGTTTGTAATTATTTTTTCTTTTGATTAACGTATGTTTCACAGGTGTACACCAAAATAACGTAATGTTAGGTACTTGTCACATTAGGTATGCCAATTAGGTTCGATGCCTATTGGCTACTGTTCGAAACAACATCCTTTGCTTTTTTATGGTATGCAATAATGAGTGTTAAGAAGAAACTCTCTCAGACGCTTTCCAACCACAGTACAGAAATAATACGCTGTTTTATTTCACATCTTCCTCAATATATATAGATATTGACTTAGTGGTTATTTTATAAGTGTATTGACATTAATTGATAATAATTAATCTGACTGATTTTGTAATTTTGTAATCTCTGACTATGTAATAGCTTGTATGCGTGTTGGATCCAATCTGTAAGCCTACAAGTCTTTTATTTTAATAAAGAATTAATATATTAAATTTAATAGCTGCCCCGATAGTCGTTGTCAAATTTGACAATGTAAATCGACATTTGAGCCCATCGCAAAGAAACTCATAGAAAAAGGACGACCAGGTTTTTCCGAATTTGAAAAACTTCTAGGAAACTTTTTCTGTTTTTCTTTCCACACCCTTTCTGACTATCGCAAATACAAAAAAAAAATGACAAATAGGTGAAACCGTTCGATTGTTCGATTGTTTTTCACATTTGTATACTAGTAAAATAAAGTATGCATATACAGGGTTACATTTCAAGGTAGTGCCAATTTTTCAGATATATGTAGATACAGAATCAGTAACTAAATCGATCTACGTAAAAATAAACTTTATTCTTTTTTTAAATTCAATTATTACACTTTACTGTTAAAAGATGGTACGCGTGGATAATCTTGTCTCATTCATAAAAAATATGCACGCACTATCTTTGTGCAACCTAGAACTGCAAAGTTCAATGCATTAATAGTTACAATGGCGCGCGAAAACAAACCTTAGCCTTTACGTCGTAAGGTTCACGTCGATGAAATTGCCAACAAGAACCTTACGCAGTGCACTGCATAGGGTCGTTGTTGGCTTGGCGTAGGTGCCGCGACGTACGCCTGTTATTATGAATGACCGAGCAGGTCACGTTGTTGTTTTTCCCGGATATTTTAAAGTTAACATTATCAAAATAATTGAAAAACAACGAAGACGCACTTATATATTATTCTCAAGATCTATTATTTTTTAAATTTGGCACTACCTTGCAATGTAACCCTGTATACGTCTCTCTGCTGGGCACAGGCCTCACCTCGGCTATGACATTTGTATACTAAACCAAACTTTTCCTCTACAGATGTATAAAGTCCCTCACGCCCAACATGGTCTCGTCGCAGGACTCCGCAAAGTTTCGCACGCGTTCGGCGAAGCGGCTACAGAAGCCTCGCGTCGATTCGCATATCGTCGAGATCATACAATCCGTTACATCGCCCATGAGAATAGACAGACGGACGGACAGACGAGGGAAGAAGGTATAATATTATATAGTTTTTGTAGCTAGGTGAATGTGTTTTTGAAGTTTTTATAGTACTGAGATAAATAATTGTATTTATCACTCGCTCACAGCAATACATTTTATTAAGTTCTTAACAACTGTAGTGAAACTGCGTTTAAGACTTCTAGGACACAATTTTCAATTTAATTGTATTAATGATTCCATTTGTATATAAAAAACAACATTAACCTGAATAATATTAATTTTGCATTTCATAAAACACTAAAAATATCACTTAAAAAACAATAACCGTTGATTTTAATGTATTTTAAAAGTGACACTGAACAAAACCGTCATTATACTAATTTAGTAAAAAAAAAATATGTACAACTAGCTATGAACATCGAAATGACATGTAAAATAATAATAAAATATAATAAAAGAAACGATAATTTAGGCGTGTAATGCTTAACATGACTACCACCGGTTATATATGAAATAACTATAAATAATACAAGAGTATACTATCAGGTAGCTAAGATAAAGTAAAGGCGGTGTTTATTTGTTAACTTCCTTTCAGGGCTGACTGCTGCAGCTGGTATAAATCAACTTTTACTATAGAACCATAATGCAAAAAAAAAACAATGCAACCTGTTATAGCTAGTGGGCCGTTTAGCATGGGGAAGTAAAAAACTGTGATTTCTATTTTAGTCTTGTAGTTGTTGGGCCGTTGCATTTGAGCAGGTAGAATCGCCCCCTGAAATGAAGCTAAATAATTAAATAACACCTTAATAATACAGAACAGACAGTAATATTGGCCATTTCTATAAATAACCCTTTATAATTACAAAAAAGTCTAGTTGTTAAAGAAATAAAAATCACACGATCCAATCATAGTATTGTGATTTTCAGAATTAACACACATTGGTCTTTAGTAAGTGATTGCTGGAGATCGGCTAGCTTCGTTTCTAGAGCTTTGTCTCTGTGATACTTATTACTTTGATTAGATACTTCGGTATTTTTTTTTATTTTGATTCGTTCCCTTTGTGAAAGCTTTTTGGACAGTAGAGTTATACCGTAAAAGTTCATTTAAAGTACATAAAATATGACTACTAGCTTTTGCCCGCGACTTCGTCTGCGTTGACCTAACCCGGATAAAAAGTATCCTATGGGTTAATCCAGACCATGATCTTATTAGTATGCCATGTTTCATCAAAATTTGTTCAGTAGTTTTTGCGTAAAAGAGTAACAAACATCCAAACAAACTTTCGTGTCTGTAATATTAGTAAGGATATGATTGTCAATCAGTAATAAGTGTAACAAGAACAATGCTTAGCCGAAACTAGCCGATTAATAGCCTCTTCTAAATCTTAATGTCTCTTTCTAAAAGAAATGCGTGTTATTTCCTCGTTGACATCTGCCTGCCTAGCATGAGCACTTAAAACACGATATGATATGATATGATATAGCGAAATATTGACACCAACTGTAAAAATATGATAGATATAGCCGCTATGTTGAATCGCCGTCCTATATTAAGATCGCTGTTTCGATAAAAATTTAAAATGGCGGTTAAATCTGTCATATTTTTAAAGTTGGTGTCGATATTTCGCTATATCATATCATATCATATCGTGTTTTTAGTGCTCATGCTAGGCAGGCTGTGCTTATACAGTATTGTTTCCTTCTTCTATTTAAAACACATAAAACAAAGAGAGATACGTCACCAATATTTAGATTCTGGTATGTGTCAAAATGACGCTTATAGAGATATCAATCTTTGAATGCGTCATCTTACAAAATGTCATTAAATCTTTAGTTCAGTTTCATGATAGTTTTAAGCGCGCGGTTCCTCAAAGCAACGATCGCTGCGTTAAAAACGCATTGCGATTAGCTCTTACCAATACATTGCGCTACACGCATAGTTTAGCGCTTAGTGAATCTCAGCCACACAATAATATGAAAAGTACATACAGAATGTCCCAAGAATTTACTCTCATATATTGTTTGTAGTTTTCTTTTTGTTTCGTATTTTTATTTTCAAACCTTGCATTGACTTTAGAAATAGGGTAATTACAGTCACAAAAACAATAGTGGGGTCGATCAGATACTATTTTGCTATGAAAAAGTTGAATCCCAGTTAGTTAGATAAAATTTAAAAAACTGCGCCATCCCTAGACTTATGCCTGAGTATATTTTTGGGACATACTGTACTTAATAACATACTTTACAAACAAAAAGTATCTCTTACATTTAGATTGATTTCATTTGAGTTTGGGTTTGAGGTAGAAATGGTTACCTATATTATAACTGTCATATTAAATACGGTGTCCTTTTAATAGTCTACGAACTAGAAAATAACTAAAGAACTACTAGAAATAGTTTCTGCGTTTCAGAATTTAAAACAAATTCACCGTAATTTGTTTGTTGTTCTTTTCTCTATTTTAGACGCGGATAAACACCAGCAGATATTTTTAGATTGGTAATATTTTTTATTTGTTAGCAAAAATAAATCCACGCACATTGTTAAAATCGTAAAGTGCGGGTCAACACATAAAATGAGGCAAGGACATGTCTTCTATAATGTTTCACTTGTTTTTTTACAACTGCCTTAGGTAGGAATCGAACCTACGAATAAAATGACTTCTTCCCAGCGCTCTGCCCCGTTTCTGGTCGGGGTACGCTACAAATTAAATAGCATTTAAAATAAGAAAGCAATTCCATCTTAACTGATTGTAATATATTTGCAATTTTTTTCGAATGTTTAAATGTATTTAATCCAAAACATACATTTGAGTACATACAGACATACAAAAAACAAGTCAACACAAGCATTTACGAATTCGCCAATATAACTAAAGTCCTTCATAGTTCATTTGGAAGAGCTGTTAATCGATCCAATGACCGGGAGACTCCCGGATAACAAAAGGTCGTTAGATCGATTACCAGCTGAGACAGGCAGGAAAAAATTCAAGTTAATTGTTATGTTTGATATAATGGCATTGCACATGCAAACAATTAGGTACATGTCTTCTCAGTCGTTAACCCCATGACTGAGAGACATTATTATTATTTGGAGAGCAACGCATACAACGACAATTATAATGGATTGTCTAATCATTGCTTACACTAGCCAACAACCGAGCAAGTGCCCTCACGATGTTATGTTCCATTGTAAGACAGTGACATATTCGTCATTCGATGGAAATGTTTTGTACAACTCATTGCCATACGTGTCAATTTAATAAATAGAACCATAGTCGTGATCCAAGCCTCATTTAATGTAGATACCGCACTTTTAGACTTAAATACGGTTATCAAGACAAAACAAGTATGATTTTTAAGTTAAACACTTAAAATATCGAAATCAATGCACAAATGCAATATAATATTTAACTCTAATACAATACAATAGCCTGTTAGTATAAAAATCTATAATATTTTTTTATGCAGAATTAATAGAAAAAACTAAATTTTAACATGCAACCGGCTCAGATAAAGAAAGAGACCAAAAATGGCGTAATGAGTTCTATCTTACTCTCGCGACATACTGTAAGTGAGAGGTGAATAGAAGTAACATCATGTCGATCCTATTCTATAGCTGAGTAGTACTTCAGTAGATTGGTACTGATGTGTTTGCAATGACAGAACGTCACTAAACGCAACCCGTCAAGAAGTTCGTCCAATGGCATAATACATAGTTGTGTCATGTGACCTTTCTGCGAATATGCTTATTATTGGATGAGACAAAATCACTATAAAACTTCTGCACATAGAATACATAAATATTTTGTATATAAGAAGTATACAAAAGTAATTTTTATGCGGATTTAGACTATAATAACGAAGCCAATATGGCTCGATTTTCAATGACAATACTAGATTTGACTATAAACAAAGAGGTGCCTTGTCATAAAACAAAATTATATGTGATCGTAATAAGTGCTTTTTAAAAACGAATTTACTTGTATAAATGATGATAAATAGTAATAAAAAAAATATTGTTTTTAATAATTAGTAATGATAAATATACAATGCTGTCCTGTTGATTCTTCCATTTATTTTCTCGATGTGATATTTGCTTGGAGATTTAGGTAGTTATAGTTATTCTAAGTTAATTTAGTTATAGTGTGGCTTTTGTGTATCAATATTAAGGTCTGTAAACGCCACAAAAGAGGCTTTATTGTCAAATAAGTCACTAGAATGTGTCTCGCAAAGGCGACCTTAAAGCGACATTATACAAAAGTCATAGTATACGAAATGAAACCTTAAGTTATTTAAATAAGGCAGCATTTTAAATATAGTAGATTAGATACTCATTTATTGGCTCGGCGTGATTCATAGGAATAGAAAAATTCACTGTTAAATTCACATATCATAGTTTGCCGAAAAACCGACTTTAAAATCTGTCATAGTTGGGAATCAAACCGGTTAATGATCGACTTTGGTTCTAAAGAGCGTAGTTTCTGTTCATGTAACGTATTTTTCTTGTTATACTGACATCAGTGTACTAATTGATGGATGTTCTAATGCATTTTATTGTATGGTGTAATCAGCAGCTTTGAATTACTATTTTTCTATAGAAATCAACACGCTCAGCTATCAAAATGTGTATAATATTATAAAAAAAATCGAATAAATTCTATGTAATATTTATATTGATAATGATATACTTGTATAGGTGTAAAATAACAAATATATTGAAATTAGAATGTAAGTTTATTATGAGCTGTTCGGTGTCATAGTATATGCTATATCATACATAAATCAGCCATCATATTCATATTCATTTAATCACTTCATAATGTAACAGCAGTAACAAAATATACATTCGCTTTAAAGATGGAAAATAGTTACATTATAACCTCCATGAGGTATTCATACATTGCTTGACCACCATTCCCGAGCCGCGTCACACTCATCCCATCGGAACTCCACATTCAAGTTGCAGATGGGAAATTGCTGTAATATCGTTCATCCCATCGGAACTCCCCAACTAGGTTGCAGATGGGAAATGGCTGTAATATCAGTCATCCCATCAAAACTCTGCATTTAGGGTAGAGATGGGATATGGTTGTGATATCCTAACCACCAATTAATTATGGATAGTCGAGTCTAACTCCCATGTCAATTCACTATGACTAAAAATAACGATAGTTTAGCATATACTAAAACTCCGAATATCAACTCCAAGTGGAAAATAGTCTTAAAATGTAAAACAAATGTAATCCCATACTAAGTTAATTATTCTAGCGTTTTTAACTATTATATTATCTTTTTAAATGTGCCTTACGATTATAGTCTGTTTCAATTGATGTTAACTAATTAAATAATAGTTATTTAGAAATACATGACACCTTCATCTAATTAAAAATTTCAGGTAAGTAATTCGTCCCACGGCTGGGCACAGGTCTCACTTCGACTAGGACGTGGTTTCGGGCAGACTTAACCACGAGGACAAACAAAATCATAGTAAAATTATTTACTTATTTTTATTTATTTATTAATAATCATACAGCTACCATTACAGAATAAACCTAATTCGATTGTTGCAGGCGTTGCAGCTTCATAATAATCTAATAAAAAATAACATAATTAAAAATATTAACTTATTTGACACATCTAATATAAATAATGCATTCTTTAGGTCTAAGAAATAAAGTACAGAATAACTTTTACAAAATAAGACCCAACTTTGAAGTGAGGCGTTATTTACTCGGCCGTTTTAAGTAGCTGACCGGTTATCTTGTGTATAATTCTTGATCAAAGATTTCTACAGTTAATATTGCGGTGTCATGTATTTTAGATGTGTATCTTTTTTACTAATTGAAGTATTAAAATACTAAATTGTTACAAATACTACCATTTTTGTTAGACTTAAATTTTAGTGTTACCCTTTTTCGGCTTCCCTGCAACAAACCCCGATTTGACAAATATTCAATTGTCTATGCTTGTCAAAATCTCTGTCCATTTTCTGTGATTGGTTTATCTATGACAGAGGTACATTTTGACAGATTTGTGTTGATATTTGGCAATATTTTTGGGGTTTTACTGAACAGACTTTATATAAAATGTAAGGTTATTATCTCATCGTATTACTACATGTTTCCTATGCAAGCTACGTCCATAATATTGACCAATTCTAAGGTATGGTCTAAATATAATTATTTCGTTTTATAAAATGGCCGCTGTGTGATAGTAAGTACATAAATAATTTTCACTACTACAAAGTAAGTTCTAATGGTCAGTTTGTTACTTTTACGCATTCGCAAAGTTTAACTCGATTGTGTTAAAATAAAAAACATGGATTATTTCCTCTGAACAATACAAAACAAAGAAAGAAACATGGCTGATGTCGGCTAGGTTCGGTTAAGTAGAGCCTCGTCTCTGTTCTGTAACATAAAAAGCCGAAGCTAGCCGATCATTAGCCGAGTTTCTGTCTACTAGGTAACCATACAGGGTGGTAATAAAAATATTAAGCTAGATTTGTTCTTAGAATGGTGAATTTATTACGCGATTTTGTCTATTTTGTAAATATTTTAGTCACGTAACAGCGGCCTGAGTATCATAGGCGTTAAGTATGAATTAATATGTTAAATATATTCACGTGTATGCTTGCATTAGTTACTTTAAGAAATAAATATGTCAGTCTAAAGATCGCATCTTGAAAATAGTTTTTAATAATTTATGAAAAAAAAATATGATCGTCTCACATGGTGGGCATTTTCTTTTAAAATAAATGTGTACGGATCTCATCGATTTCTTTTTGATATTCTATCGCTAATTTAATAGATTTTTTTCTAATGGGGTACGTAGAATGGTCGTGTATTTAGACGAACATGTATTTAGTTGACATATCTTATCATGGTGTCATGGTGGTAGGATTTTTAAGGCGCATGTCAGGATATGTCGCACACATGTTAAGTGGATATGTCTTGATATGCTAGGCTTGACACATGTAGGAATATGTTACATAAAACGTTAGTAGACATGTCTACTAATGTTGATGAGTTTGTTAAGGCGCATGTTAGGATATGTCACACATGTTAAGTGGACATGTGTCAACATGTTGTTAAAGCACATGTTGGCACATGTCGCATGTTTAATTTTGCACGGCTGACATGTGGCTGTACGGTTGTAAGACCAAAGGAGTTGGAAGTGAAGTTGTGAATAAAATGTTTGTATATTTGCTATTATAATGAATATTGTATTAAATAAATGTGCTTGTTTCGATTATTTTGGTTGTTTATCTATTTTTAGACCTCAAATCCTGTATGTACACTGAATTCTTGCATTAATACAAATATTAAAGTTACTTACTCCAAAACATAATAGCTAAAAAAATACAGGGTATAACAAAAAGCTGCAGGGAAACTTAGAGGGGTACTTATACTACAACTTTTCCTATGGGACCAACATCGAAATCTCAACAAAAAAAATACTTCCCCATGCAAACTTAACCGCCGACCAGCAGTCATCAGTTTTTTTATGAAGAAGGGTTTTTTTGCATTAAAGTTAAACTGCACCTTTCGTTACACCCGGTATAATATTAATAATAAAGCTTTTGGGTAGACACAAGCTACTTTTATTTTAGACAACATCTCATACAATGCTCCGATGATCCGATCCTATGATAAGTTGCGCACTTGTTACAGAAATCTGAAACAACGACGGTACCACAACACCCGGACCCAAGACAATATAGAAGTTTTTTTTCTACATTGATCGACAGGGAATTGAACCCGGGACCTCAGAGATAGCGACACCAAGTCCGGTATACTCACCTCTCGGCTACAGAGGTCGCTAAAAAGTTCTCAGGTCGTCATGATGCAACAATAATCAAGCTAAGATCCAATCCCATTGCGAGTATGTCTTACTGCTCTCCATCGGATCAATCGTCTTCCAAGCATTTTCCAAGACTTTATCACTATAAGTGTCAAAATCTAACAAAACCACACACTTCTAAATCGGTTTAGGCATTTAGAAGTTCTTTAGCCTAGCGCTTTTTTCCGTTCGTAGACGGGGTACGTTTGACGATACTTGTAACCACTAAATGTGGTTTAAAACCATAAAATCTGTTTAAATCCAAATGGTTTTAAACATTTTTTGTATCTATACTCACGAAGCATGCATGTGTCGTAATTCTTTGGGTCTTGAAACAGGTAACACTAGGAGCTGATGAAGATGTTTCCATCTCAATTCTAAATTGTATATTAGGACATCTGTTGAATTTTAGCAGAAATTAGTGTGCTTAGATAAACATAATAGTTACGCTACCCTACAATAGATGGCGCAGTTAAATGTGGTGGCATGCTTTTATAGTTCTACTACTAGACACACGATGTCACTAGTATACTAAAGTTCGCCTAAAAAACCTTTCCAACTGGGTTTTTTTTTAGAAAACTCATTTTGCAAGTAAGTCCCGCCATTGTGCGAGCGATACTCTTTACTGCACACCATACAAGTAAATTACAAATGATTTTTACATAATGATGTACAATTTAGGCGGTCTTATTGCTAATAGCAATAACAATGTGCATAGTTTCTTCGATTTTAGTTGACTTTTTTTTGTTATACCTGATAGTCTAAGACGAATGTCTGCTGTGTAATCATTGATTTAAATATTACTTCGTAATCAATGTGTGTAATACAATCTTTTTCTCAGCTGCAGAAAGAAAGGTTTGATTTTTCAAGATAATAGATCATAGAGACTTAGTAAAAAATTGGTACTTACGATTTTCGATAAAATGTTGTGTAGAGGTATATTGATAACTGCGACAGCGACACTTCGCAGCAAATAAAAATCCATGAAACAATATGTTTTTTTTTACTTGCAAAGTGTCGTTCTGGGCGGCCTAAAATTTGTAAAAAAAATTGTCTTTTATTATCCCCTTTCACGGGGAACCCTGCTTGTCCCGTTTTACGCGGCAAACTCTGCAATTCATGATTTTCTTTATTTTAGTAAAACGTAAGATTTGAGTTCTTAGTAGGTACGTAGGTATTCGAGTATTTTAAAAGTCGAATCCGACTGCCTGTTAAATGATAACAAACGATAAATTATACAGCCTATTAAACGCAAATTAGTATTAAGGCAAAATATTTTACCACGCTGAATACGATTTCACAGTATTTTTGTCATAATTAATGAGAAAACCGGTTCAAAAACGTTATCTGCGTGACACATTTGAATAAAATTAAAAACCGAAGCGTGAAACACCCCATTTAGTATTGTTGAATGCGCAAAATGCGTAATAAATAAAACTATAAAATGCAATGACAAAACAAAATCTCCGTAACGAAGTTATGAGCGGGGAGTGTGACGAATCAAACAAAAGAGGGCGCCACGTGCGCGCCGTTCGCGCCAAAATGTGTGTCAAACGTCAAATGCATGTGTTCAATGTCCATAGATTAAATTAATATTGTTTTTTTTTGTGTAATTATGAAGAGTGCATTTGTGCATATCGCCTATCGTAAGAGACCTAGCCGCTTAGGCTTTAGATTTACATCAATCAAACATACTTGTATCACTCGATAAACTTTTTCTTCTTTCATTTCTGCAGCCAGAAAAAAGGACAACGGCACGGCAAGTTCCGATATCAATGAGATAAACTTCCACTTAAGTTTGCCGTTTTTTATGTAGTTAATTATTATCCCTCATTATTACCTAATATACTTGCCTACCTACATCTGAAGTCTTAAACATAAGTAGGTACATACAATCTGATACCTTTTTACTACTTTTGACATGATAAACGAGACACTCACATGCCTGAATGATAAAAAGTATACAACTGCACTCTTCTTTGATATGTCGAAAGCATTCGACTTTGTATCACATAAACAGCTTTTAGGAAAACTGGAAAATAGTGGCATCAGAGGCACTGCTTTAAATTGGATAAAAACCTATTTGCAAAATAGGAAACAATCTGTCGAAATAGCTAAACTTGACTCTAATGCAACAATTCAAAAATATAAATCGGACTTTCGCGAAAATGAATTTGGAGTACCACAAGGTAGTGTGTTAGGACCGCTGCTGTTCCTAATTTATATTAATAATCTCCCAGAAGTGACTAAACACAGATGTGTCTTATTTGCTGACGACATATCTGTAATAGTTAAAACTGATAGTAAATTGACATTAAATGACCATATAATCGAAATAAATAATACAGTAAAAGCAATAGTTACATGGCTGAAAAATAACAATCTTCGTACAAATATTGACAAAACATATTTTATTAATTTTAATGACATACTTTACCAGACAATTGACATACATTTTGAAGGACAACAACTTAAAGGTACAAATACGACAAAATTTCTAGGCATATTGATTGACCAAAAATTAGATTGGAAGAACCAAGTGGAAAATGTCTGCAATAAAATTAATAGATTCTCATACGCATTATACAAATTAACTAAAGTAGCGACAAAAAATACAGCACTTACAGCATACTTTGCTTACGTAGATTCCGTACTGCGATACGGTATAATTATATGGGGAAATAGCACTGATGTTAATAAGGTACTTATTACACAAAAAAAATGTGTCAGGGCTATATGCGGCACTGCACCAGACGAACCATGTAAACCACTATTTAAATATTTAAAAATCTTGCCACTTCCATGTCTTTACATATTTGAAGTTGCCAAATTCGTAAAACAAAATATGCACTATTTTAAACAAGCAAAACATGTATATATTCGGAATACCAGAAATGGCAATAGGCTGGTTTCCGATTTAATTCCCAAGACCGCAAGATTTCGTAAAAACTGCTATTGGATGTGCATTGTTTTATTTAATAAAATACCCAAAATTATGCAAGACTTGCCCTTCAATAAATTTAAAGTAACATTTTACAAGTGGCTAAATGAACATTGTTTTTATTCTGTCAATGAATATTTAAATTTCAATAGTTAATTTTGTATACTATTTTATTAACGTGTAATCTATTTTTAATATATTTGACTATTGTGATATTATTGGAATCAAATTTGACATGTGTTAAAAATGGTATTAGGTTAATTGTTTCCAATTTTTGTTTTTAATTTGTAATTCAATTTATTTTATTCGTTTTGACATTGACATTTTACATTTTCCACAATTAGACTTCAATTTATTTTATTTAATATTTGCATGCTATTTGTAAATGGCTGAAAAAGCTGAACGTTATACCGCAATTCCATCCACAATGTACCCTTTTTCATATGCAAATAAATTTCATTTCATTTCATTTCATTTCATTTCATTTCATTTCATTTCATTTCATTTCATTTCATTTCATTTCATTTCATTTCATTTCACTAAAATGTGTTTCACAACAGATGAGTAAACTAAGAAATAATTGTCGATCATAGTAAGAATAAAGGTAATTAAGATTAGACAAATAGAAGCATTATTAGAAGAAAAGAAATAGGTTTATTTGAGATCTTAGTTTATTACAGCTTTGATACAATAATTTTAACTATCGCCGGCATGTTTAGCAAATGTGCAAATATATATATTTTTTTAATATTGTCTATTATAGATAGTTTAAATTTAGAAACTGCAATTAAACACACTTTTATTTGCTTTCTTTTGTTTATATAAGTAAGTAATCAAATCTTGAAAGCCGTTTTAAATTGTAAGCCTACTTACCTACTTCTAAATTGGTATCGTTTTAAATCCTTTTGACATTCGAAAGACAATAGGTACAATAAATACAATTGAGTTGATCTATTTGTAGAAATAGAAATAAAAATAGCATTTATTGCATAAAAATATGGTAATACAGGTCACATTAAAAATGTCCGAATATTTTACCGCAATTCGGCATGCAACATTTTAAAAACATTTTACTTTAAAATAAAATTACAATAGTAATCGATAGTTAACTGCGGCAATAACAAGTAATAATTTAATTCTATCATTAAATTATGTACTTAAAATGTCACAAACAAACAATAAATAAATCCTACAATCAAAGAGGTGGATAATGAAACTCATAGCTTGTAAAACCTTTGTGTTCGTTTAGGCTGATTAGACTGGAGACGTATTTTTGAATCATGCGAATCCCAATCCGAACACGAAATCGCAAGCTTCGCATGCGAATTCCTAAAATCACTATTTTTGAAAATTCATTTCATGAATTCTGCAACGACCACTCGTTTTTCTTTTTCTACTAAAAAGTACGGAAGAATGACATTGACAATAAACATAAAATATGTCATAATAACTTTTTATTTACGTTCCGTTTTCAGCGATTCACTACCGGTTTTTAAAATCAATGAGATTTTGCATGATCTACGTTTCATTATATTTTCTGCGTAAAACAAAAATAGTTACGAGTGATTAAAAAATGCGTAAAATTGTGAGCAATAGAAATGAATTTCATACACGAATCGTTTTCGTGTTCGAATTCGAGATTCATTTCTATTGCTTCAAAAATACGTCACCTCATTGCGAAATTAAATTCCATTGAGGTTGGTCAAGATTATGCGGCATTTTAGTAAAATATACAGCTAAAAAAATCTGGCACAATATTATTTCATTCCAGCTCTAATATTGTTATTAAAGCGGTTACACCACGACAGTTAGGGGTGGATTCAAATGAGCGTCGTATTCGTCAATTAGAGCAATTCGCCATGGACAGTTGGCAGGGGGCGCATTGTGATCGCCATCTTGCTTTTTTTAAATATTGGACATCATATACATTTATCTAAATAAGGTAGGAAAGTAGCCAAAGCACTTGTTACAGAAATCAAAAACAACAACGGTACACCTAGACCCGAGACAATATATAAGTGATTTTTTTGTGTTAAAATTTTCCTCATTGACCGACCGGGACCCTAGGACCTCAGAGATAGCGACACCAAGTCCGATATGCTCGCCTCTCGGCTACGGTAGTCGTTCAAAATCATTTTATATTTAGGTAGTTAAGTTTTCAGAAACTTCACTTTTTTCCGAAACTAAGAACTGTACTGTTGAAACTTAATAGGTAAATAGATGTATTCTGTAAACCGCATTAAGATTTTCAAACAAAAATATAAAAAAAAACAAAAAATTTTGGGTTTTTTTGTGTTGTTGTTTTTTTCATCAAACCCATACGTGTGGATATACATATCTAGGTATGGATAGGTCTTCAAAAATGATATTGAGGTTTCTAAGATCACTTTTTTCTAAACTGAATAGTTTGCGCGAGAGACACTTCCAAAGTGGTAAAATGTGTGTATGTAACTTCTAAAATAAGAGAATCATAAAACAAAAATATATATATGATGTACATTACCATGCGAACTTTCACCGAAAATTGGTTTGAACGAGGTCTAGTAAGTAGTTTTTTTCATACGTCATAAATCGTAAACCGCGATTTACCTTTCGTAATGTTATGGATACACCCGCGAAATGCCCGTACTATTTTTTTGACTTCCCGCTCAGGAACGTCAAGATGGCGGGACCCCGCCAGGCTTTTCGAATATCCTGTGAATAAGATTTAATACAATATTTCTACTATTTCATACCTTCATAGTAAATTATTTCTTTAGAGTTTTACACAAATATATGCACACTTCCGCTTGCGGCTTTGTCTGCGTGGAGTTAATAATACCTAATATAATATTATATAATATTGGACAACATCACATACATTGCTCTGATCCTATGATAAGTAGCGTAAGCACTTGTGTTACAGAAATCAGAAACAACGACGGTACCACAACACCCAGACCCGAGACAATATAGAAAAGTTATTTTCCTACATTGATCGAACCCGGGACCTCAGAGATAGCGACACTAAGTCCGGTATGCTCGCCTCTCGGCTACGGAGGTCGTGAAATAGTGAAATTCTATTACCAGATGTTGGGGGCGTAAAGGCCGGGTGCACACTAACGGCTCCGGATAAGCCCGGATTCAATCCGTTGTGTATGGGGTTTTGAAAAATTCCGGATGCATGTAGTCCGAGTCTGAGTGTATGATCCGGAAAATACTCTACTGCTTGTGGTCACACGTACGACCGGGCCGGTGACTCAAAACTATTTTTAATCTTTTGGGGTGATTCTACTCACGATTCCAATCAACTTCCCATAATTATCCGGAATAGTGAAAATATTTTGGCTCTGACTGGCTTTTTTTTAAGAGTTCTCCCCATTATAAAAGTTCTTTATGTTGGTGGGTAGATTCACCTTCTAAAGTATCAAGAACAGTTTTAAAGTTAGTCAACTGAATAGCTTAGATAACAAAGACTTACTTTTATTTTATTTAGCGTTATCGCCTTATATACGCTTTTTTCTACAAATACAAGTATAATGCCTATTTACAGGTAATAAAAGTTTATCTATTTAAAATTTATCTAGGAAAATAAAAATAAACGTTAAAAAATACAATTAGGAATGTTGACAGTTGAACAAAACAAATACGAATTCATTTATTTGGGAAGGGAGGGAAGAGATATGAGAAAAGGGAAAAATAAAAGTTTAAGCCGAACCTAGTGGAGGGCCGTTATCCGTTACACTGCATTTAATTATGTACTTACTACTTATTTAATTAGTGTGGTAAGCACTCTAGCAGTCCTCAATGCACAAGTTTACTTGGCAGGTGCCACACCTCCACACCGTCGTGCGACGCACTTTGGCTGCGTGGCACAATTTGCATCGCTTCGCTCGCGCATTTTTCGCCGGTAAGTGCATTTCTGACGGTGTGGCTGGTCGTGCAGGTGGTCGAGGCACGGATTGTGGACTGTGCACCTGCAGTATTTCATGTGCCAACTGCAGTCTAAAATCTCTTTTTCCGATTTGAGTGTGGTTGTGTGTAAAAATCACGAAAGCATTTGGGATAGAAACGCTGAAAAAGGTATAACGAGCTGATTTTTTTATTTAGGAGCTCGATTACGGGCATGATCTTGTGAAGTTTGTTTGTATTTTTGGGCAAGGCGGCGTTGTCTACAAAATGTAGACACCTTTTTAAAAGCAAGAAGCTGTTTTAGGTTATGATCTCCCTGAAAGCCCCAACTCAGTTCTTCTAATTTGGGATACCAATATTCTCGCTCGGCATTGACGATGACGAGGGAATGCATCATAATTATCTCCAAAACCCTCCAGATTTCGGCTTCTGTGGTGTCTTTCCACCGATTTAATCTGGGCTTGGAGATAGAATTCAGCTGCAATTGGTGCGCAAATCTATTCGTTTCGCGGGCAATGTGGGCGATAATATCAGCAGCCCAAATTTGTTTTAATATCTCTAAGGGAGTTAGCCCCAATATATTAAATTTCGGGCCAGAGGGCCCAATAAACTCTTCCCTAACTCCCTCAAAATTATTTAAATCTCCCTGCCAATCAAAGTGAAGGTAATTTTCAGACTCAGAGAGCCCAAAGAGCAATATCAGCTTCGGTATCAACACTTTGCACCGCTTCAATAAGGCCGGAATCCTCAGAGTTATCGAATTCCACAGGAAATTCGAAGACATCCCGCTGCCGCAACGAAAAGTCGGCGAGCTCGGTGTCGGCGTCAACATCACTGCCAGCGTTGGCGTCACCAAGATCCTCCAAATCCCGTTCTATATCAACGTCGACTCCTGCAGTTATATTATTTTATTGATGATCATATTTATGCTCGGTGACTTTTATCAGTGGCCGATACCTTTAGGACAATTTAACCACCCATCGATTCGAACAACGTACACTATGGGACTTATTTGACACTTTTGGAGGCATTTTTCAAGCTAAATCACAAACACACAAAACTGTATTGCCTGCCACCAAAAATTAAAAGAATTGCATTATGCACCTTAAACTTGTAAGTTGTAAGTATGTTATGCAACTTAAAGAAAAACATGTAAATGTAACTTTTAAAAATGTGTTAACTCCCGGTTGACATAGATCGACCCGGATCTTCAGATCACGCAGTGTTGTGCCCCATGCCTTATACCATCCATACCAACCGTCACTTACGAGAGGAGACAGTTTAAAAATCGATCCATGCTTGGTTAAACCGTATTTTGCTAATTTGATTTATAATTGCGTCTGATTATTAGTTAATCTAACTTATTAAATGCGATTAATGTGATAATACAGTCAAAAAATATCAAAATTGTAGACGAATATTCGATTTCACACGGCCAAAATATTTCACCGAATGTTTCGGTCTCCGAAAACAGCCAAATGTTGTGTTTTGTGATGGAATCTTTATAATTAATAGTAGTTTGAATCTTGGTTTAAATGAATTACCTCACGATATGTTGCAAAAGGTACCTACATAGTAAGAACCACCTTAAGGCCTTGTTGAAACGTCACTATCTGTCATTATGTCCATAAATATCTGACGACTGTCTGGTTCGCGCTCCGGATTGCAAAGCCAGGCGGTGGCGTGTTCGAACCCGCGGCGCGGGGGGGTTCTGTGATGAGCACAAGCATTTGTACCTGAGTCATGCATGTTTGTATACGTGTTTAAGTAGATATTCTGTCTGGCTAATAACTGGCCCTCATGTACAGGCCTTGCTTGGTTTGGGACTGGATAATTGGTGTGATTGTGAAAGCAATTCTTGATAAAATAAATAATGTATAACCTAGCCTATAAATTAGAATAAATAAATAAATAAATTTTGGACAACATCACATACATTGCTCTGATCCTATGATAAGTAGCTTAAGCACTTGTGTTACAGAAATCAGAAACAACGACGGTACCACAGCACCCAGAGTCCAGACCCGAGACAGTATAGAAAGTTATTTTTCTACATTGACCGACCGGGAATCGAACCCGGAACCTCAGAGATAGCGACACCAAGTCCGGTATGCTCGCCTCTCGGCTACGGAGGCCGTCATAAATAAATAAAAATAAAATCTAAAATGTATTTATAAGAAACAACTTATACCCACGCGGACTACTGCCGACAAACTGTTGTACGGTTTGGCAGAAAAAAAATTGTGTAAACTTTTGTGTTTCTAATAGATAATTTAAAAAGACATTTTATTTTTTTTAAATCGTCTTATTCTTAGCATTTTGATGGCAAAATAATGTTAGCACTTTTCGCGTGCAGATGTCAGGGCATTTTAAAGAAGATAGGAGGGGGTCATACTTTGCAGTTTTTGCAATGCGAAACCAGTAAAACCTTGATTTTGCTTGCAATGGCCTACTTGGCTCTATATTTAGGGACTCGCAAGTCAGCCGTAGCAAATCTTGTCCAGGCGGGAGTTGCTCAAAGATCGACACAAACAAAGAGAAAAGGATACTAATATTTATTTATTTATTGCAAACTTTACAGCATGTAAATTTAACATAAAAACACTTTGTATTAAATGCTTACATAGCCAATTAAAAAGTTGGATTTAAGGACGGTTGAACATGAAAGGGCTATAGGGAGAAAATAACCAAGATGTTACAACAAAACAAAATAATTAATAACAAGAATAAAATTACCTTTTCAAGGAACCTCGTATGTCCGGTAAAAGCGTGTGATGTGTGTGAGTATATGTTAGTGTGAATGCGAGTTAAGTGTAGGATGCTCCATTTCCTGGGGTGATTCGCAAAATTTAGGCAGTTTCCGTGCTACACGAGAGGTGAATCGAGTACGTGTCAAAAAGATAATATCAACATCGCTAAATCTGTCCTCAAAAGTGTGCATAGTTCTGTGTAAGACAGAGTGAGCAGCATAGTTTGACCCGGAGACGTATTTTTGAAGCATTAGAAATTAATCGTGAATTCGAACACGAAAACAATTCGTGTATGAAAATAGTTTCTATTGCTTCCGATTTTACGCATTTTTGAATCACTCGAAATAGGTGTTGCTATTAAATTGAAATCTTGTAACTATTTTTGTTTCACGCAGAAAATATTTTAAACCTTAAAGCAAAAACTCAACGAACGTAAATAAAAAGTTATTATGTCAAATCTCTGTAACATATGTTTACTTGTCAATGTCATTTTTCCGTACTTTCTACTAGTAGAAATCGCAAAACGAGTGGGTAGGATCACTCGGAATGAATTTTCAAAAATAGTGATTTTAGGTATTCGCATGCGAATCTTGCTATTTCGTATTCGGATTGGAATTCGCATGATTCAAAAATACGTCTCCTGACCGTCCCGGTGTGGAATGAGCGCATATGCCCGCGCCTCGAGCAAAATTTAGAGGCGCACAAACTAATGCGCTCAGTCAGCTCCGGGCCATCTAGCGCCGCGTTCACCACATCGTACAAGAACTTTATGTCTGCGATTAAACGACGTAATATTTTGAGTTATTTTAGTTACACCTTATAGGATAAAGTTTGCTCGTCTCTTGCTTACGACGCTCAGTGCCACTTGCCACGGTCTCGCATATTTGGTGGAGCGATGCCAGCTAGTGGATACATCATTTGAACTGTAGCCGATTTAAGACGCCTTACGACAGGTTTCGTTAATAAGATCGTACGTATACCAGTACCATCGAGTACATACCCTATAGAGCATCACTTGGTAAAAGTCAGTCGACGTAAGAGGTTGTTGTGGGCGTAAACTTTGCTTTGAGCTGTAATCCTGATAAATAAAAATATATTATCAAAAAAATAAACATATCGATGTCATCTTTAATAAAAACAACCGCTTCGAAACTTTCCATTTTGAAACAATTCTACAACAATACGTAAACTACCGCTCAAACCATAAAAAATCGTGTTCTAAGCATGTTATTAATTCCTAAGTAAAGGAATTGGTGACTATTACTTGGCTAAGAATCTAACTTTTGACAGTTCTAACATCACTCAATTACTTCACTATAAATACAAAATCTTTGCGTAGCAATTACTTTTACTCAAGTAATTACTTAGAACTGTCTATAAATACGGGTGTAAGAAATTCAATGTCTATATATTATTTCACTTAAGCAACTAAAATTAAGTAAAATCAGGGGGGTGTCACTCCGCAGTTTAGGTATATTCGGCCAGCGCGCCGCCCGAAGCGGCGTACGCCAGTGGGCTGTCGCTCGGCTCGCACGACAGTCGCGGTCACGTCGCACGAGCGCATACTTGATAATGTTTTTTTTGCTTTTGCAAATTGACCCGCAATGTCTTCTACTTAGCCTAAACGTCAATATAATAATGCGTATAAAGATGTTGTTAGTTTACCGGTTGTTTGAATAAAATGAATAGTGAATCAGAGCTAACATTTTGTTAAATTTCACACCATATTGAAATATTTATTCTTCTTTAATTCCATGTCCATAATAATTAGTAATAGTTAAAATTAAAATCCTTAATTAGTTATATTTGCCCAGAAATAATATTAAGAATAGGATAGGATAATGTTTACATGGGAATACCTACACCCGTAGGAATCGAACACACGACATTCAGATGGAATTTATATGTTTACAGAATCAACGTTTGTAATGCTTAATCTACTTATTTTAATCGTAAAACTAATAAATCAACTAGGTACAAAAAATTCTCAAGTGACAACCCCGTGCCGTCGTTCGCAGCTCGGTCATAAAACTGGGGCACGCAAAGAAAATTCACGGTTCGCGCGCGGTTTTAAGTTTTAATTTTGCTTGCAGGCGGGTAGCTCTGGCGAGTCTAGGTATATTTTTATACCTAAACCTGACTTTTGTTAGGAAGTGAGTCTTCTGTACGGTAGTACTATTAGGTATTGTGGTAAAATGGAGTCCTTGATAAACTAACCTAACTACGTACCTACTTTTATAAAATCATTTTTACATGCATCCCCTATTTTGAATAGTTTTAACTTATAAGCGACCCTTTCAGTTAACGATCTTTAAAATTACATCAACCTTTTTTTTATTTTTATGGACGGACCTATCGCTGAGTGCCTTTGAGGAAGACATTCGTCAGCTTAACCCGGGCAGTTGTGGCGTACGCTGAAGGCGCACAGCCTAGGTCCGCCCCGCTAGCGGTCGCCGCGACCCGGCCGAGTGTGAGACTTCGCGCAGCGAAGCCTCAGACTCGTACGTGTCGAGCCCCATACTAGCAGGCGTGATCGGGCCAATGTGGAGTGCAAAAGGCACTCTACCCAGCGGCGAACCCGCTAGTGGTGGCGCCGACGGGACCGGAACTGCCGAAACAGGCCGGACCGCTGCCGGGCTCCTTTCTAGCGGGCCCGATCTGGGGGTGAGTCGGACTCTGGCCTCAAGGGCGCCTCTATAGGCTCGGACCTCGGCTTGGGCCGTCGTCCGTAGGGTGGGCAGGGGAAAAACGGCCAGGCACATGTCTGTGTCGGCCGAAATGAAATACGGGACCTCGCACCCTTCGGCGGGTGCGGTGATGCGAACTAAAATGTTGTGCAGTACTTGAAGTGCTTAAGGCGGTGTTGGCTGTTGTTCTACAGTACGCGGTGTAGGAATCGTCAGGGTCGTCCAGAACGTGCCGAGGCCGACGGAGTCGGGCAGCGACATCCTCCTGGGGCGTGTACGTGGCGGCTTTGACTATGAGCGGATTGAATTACATCAACCTCCCCTAGACTTACAATTTGGTCACCCTATTTAGAAAGGGACACAATCCACCAGTTGGTTGTCTCTGTCGGCACGTTTTTTTCGCACACTGCTCAATCCGGTTAGAAAGAGTGTTAAATCCATGCATGGGCATTTTAGATACCTAAATCATTTATGCATATACTTAAGTTATATGTAAGTAAAAAACTAATGTCAACTCACGGTTGACACGGGCACGTATTCTATACGGGCAAACCAGTGAAGAGTTTTTAAAGAGTTTTAAATAAATGATAATTATTATTAATAAACTTCTTCTTTATTTTAGACTTCCATGCATGCACCTAAAGTAATATTATACACGTAAGTATACTTATTAATTAATAGCTACCTTCTTCTGTGTAAGAAAGATTGTTGTATTAACGTAGATTTTGGTAAATCAATGCATTTTGTCAAATGTTATTTGTGCTTTACGTTGTTTTGCCAATTAACAGTTTAAAAAATAAATCAATTTGTGAAATAATGTTTTAGCTTAATGTTTTTTTTTGTATTTATAATGTCTAATGAGTAGTTTTTTTCTTAAACAATAGTTTGTGAAATGATTTTATCGAGTATAATTTTGTCAAATGTTATTTTTCAAATGAAAATTTGTTAATGGTTCTTTGTCAAATGATTGGACACCGTTTTTCATTCATCTAAACCAGACACCGCAAATTATAATTTATACACGGAACCGACTGACCCAGTGACGTCATTTGACTCACAAAATATTATCAACAAAATTCATTGTCCGAGTATTTGATACACTACTTTCCTCTTTGAATCCACAAAGTATAATAAGCCTTATGACTATTAACCTACGGTTTAAAATCGAATAGTTAATGCTGGTGAACATAATACGTTTTGTACTAAACGCATCAGCCAATAACATAAAAGTGGGTGTGGCTAATTTCAAAATTGGAATCCTTTTTCTTCGTGTGCATTTCTTTTTCTTTTGTTCTCCATTTTGAATAATCCATAGAGTGTAGAGTTGTCAAAGCGGTCCGAATAGAGTTGTACCAGTTAAATTACTGTCTGAATTGAAACGTAAAATTGATTCAGTAATCCTTTTGAGTATTTTATTCTTTTGAGTGATTGTTTCTCCATACAATGCTATGTACCCATCTATCAGTTTATTTATGTCCCCAGCGTATAAAGGCTTTCTGACCTGCCATACAATCCCATACTCTAACTCCAATAATACTTCATCATCATAACAGCCATCGGTCGTCCACTGCTGAACATAGGCCTCCCCCAATGACTTCTGTCATTGGAGGGGATTGCCAATACTCACCACGCTTGGCAGGCGGGATACTGAACGCAGTTTTTTTACAGCAAATGCTGCTGCCCGTCGCGTGCTAAAGGAATTAGTCGCCTTTTACAACACGCCTCCTGTTGGCGGTGGCGATTTGGGGAAGTGTATTCTTTACGGCCGTCCCCACACGGCAATAATACTAAGATTTACTCTTTAATGCACACTCTACACAAGCCAATTAAGGTATGGAAGTATATTTAGAGCTACACAATTTCGGCAGACTTACCGCTAGACACGATATCTTCCAGACATCCTTCAGGTAGAGGTTATAAGATAATAAAGAGATAAAGATTTTTATTTCTTAGTATTTAATAGTACTTACTTACGTATTGGATTGAGAGAAAGCGCGGTGAAGAGTTTCAAAATATATTAAAATACACATAAAATACAAAAACTAAAAACGTGTGTACCCGGTGTGAAACTGTGAACTTTCTCGAAACTACTAGAGTTCTTTATCAGCTGCTGATATTGGTTCGGCGACTTACAAAATATAGGTACGTACCTACTTTGGAACCAAAACTAAAATCGCGGAAAAAATTGATTGTCCCACCAAGCAATGTGTACAGACCATAACGTCAACCTACTACCTACTTACTAACGTCTAATTTTCGAAATTGAAATTGATTTCTAATTGTTCGACTATAATTTGAAAATCGGTTGAATGACCTTAATCTTTTTGGGTAGAGACTTGACCTGCCTTTGACACTTACTTATTGTCGAGGCAAACGATTAATTTCTTATTTAAAGTAAGTAGGTAGTTGTAATGTTATTAGAGCATAAGTGTAATTTTATAAAAAATCTCATTCTCAGCCTCTGAAATAAGGTGCTTCATAAATATCTGCAACGGCTAAAATGGGTAAAAGTATTGCCTATATAGATTACGATAGTCAAGGAATTTTATGTCCAGAGCATCATAAATTTTTTCTCTAAAAATTATATTTAATAAAGATTAGGCTTTTTTCTGTCTCAAACCGTCCTCATCTGTCCAAAAATGCTAACGTTTCACATTATACCGCTCCCGCGCAGTGTCAACGGCGGATGACGAAGTCTGTTATGCAATTTGAAGCAAGTAACCATTTATTTACTGTCTTTTCGCAAATAATTAATTACCGATCCGGGGCACGTAATTCCTTCACTATCGTAATCTATATAAGCAATACTTTTACCCATTTCAGACGTTGCAGATATTTATGAAGCACCTTATATACCTACTCTCTCTCAGCTGATTATGGAACAAGGAAATACACCTTCGATGACAAATGTCTACTATAAAGTGAGAACTCTATATCAAAATCCGTTGATGTGTGTGTAGTTTAGAACCAAGAAGAGCACTGACACAGACAGACGCGGATTGCGACTTCATTTAGGTATTTCTGTTAATTCTGAGGTCCCGGGTTCGATTTCCGGTCGGTAAATATAGAAAAATAACTTTTCTATTTATTGTCTCGGGTCTGTGTGTTGTGGTACCGTCGCTGTTTCTGATCTAGAACGAAGAAGCGCACTGACATAGACAGACGTGGATTGCGACTTCATTTATTTCAGTTAATTCTGAGGTTCCGAGTTCGATTCCCGGTCGGTCAATGTAGAAAAATAGCTTTTCTATATTGTCTCGGGTCTGGGTGTTGTGGTACCGTCGTTGTTTCTGATACTAAACATTAATTATTTATTGTGATTCGACACGGAATATTAATTTTTATCAAAATTAAATCGCCGTTCTGGTGACGTCACATATTATAATCCCTGTTTTATACCTTTTTTAACCACTTCCCAAAATAGTAAATAAATATAAATTTAATTATTGGCAACATCGCCTACATTCTTTAATCGTATGGTAAGTAGCCAACGCAATTGTGTTACAGAAATCAGAAACAACGACGGTACCACAACAACCAGACCCGCGACAATATAGAAAAGTTATTTTTCTACATTGACCGACCGGGAATCGAACCCGGGACCTAAGAGATAGCGAAACCAAGTCCGGTATGCTCGCCTCTCGGCTACGGAGGTCGTCGTTAAGACACTTCTGGAGTCTAATCTATCTAGGTAGGTATATCCTGGACTCCTGGTTCATACAATTGACATGTCTTATGTAGTTTTGTTCTTTTAAAAAGTAATTTTGTTCTTTATTAAATTATCGATACAGACTCCAACGATAATAAGATCAAAGAAGATTAATTCCTTGAGCCATAAAAATGTTTCACAAACAAAACAAACCGACTGTAAACGATATTGATAAATTATCCTAAAAAAAAGCAAATGAAAAATAAATGACTCCCGAATCAAAATAGACGCAAAGAAAATCCTTTCAAACAAAAAATATACACGTCCATTCTCTTTCGTGCCATGAATATAACACACAGAGGCAGTGTTGTCTCAATAAACACTGCAAATATGATTTGCCACTTAATCAAAGCAATTCTAACCTTATCTGTATTGTGATAGATGCCAAAATCAAGATCAAAGACACGCATTTACAATCTTGTAAGTGAGTAAAGCGACCATTCTAAGATGAGCTCGAGGAGACCGCCAAAACCGATGTATCACTAAGAAATAAAGGCGTTTTAAGTAAATGAAGGGGGTCGCGGTTGATTGGCCGGGCCCACACAAAAGCCGAGCGAAAAAGCCACCCCTGGATCCCGCCCCTATTTAAGAACCACTCCCTTAAAACTCAGTCGATTTCGGACCTTTAAACTGCGCACATGTTCGTAACGACCATGCGCGATTCGAACCGCGAACTCGAGTTAGAGCGTTCCAAATTCGACATTCATCATACAGACATTCTCGAGATTCAAAATTTGAAATAAATAAATAGTGCTGTGAAAAAAATAACTAGGTTTTCTACCGTTGTTTTTTAACTGTTGTTATTATGACCGTAGGATGTATCCGACAGATAAGCATGGACCGTTAAAGTTGAATCCTTTCATCACTCAAAAGAGTTTGGACCACAACATTATGTTGAAAACGATACAGAACTTATGTTATAACAAGAATAGTGCTCCTTTTAATATGACCTCCCCCTTTTTGGTAGACAATATTTTGCATCAACAAAAAACTGTGAATTTTCACAATCAGTATTTGAACCAGCAGATTGAGAACTACGTTTTACAGAGACAGAACTACGAGAGATCTAGAGAGAATTCTCCTGAGACTGAAGACAATAAGATGGCTGAAATCGAAGACGAAGGAAACAGAAATGACGAATCATTAGAAGACAATAAAATGGAGGACGAAGATTCGAAAAGCAGAGATGAGGAAGAAGGTTTCAATGGTGTTAAAAATGAGCAAGTGTATTACAATGGGGATTATTATAGAAACGATGAGAGGAACGAGAAAGAGGTTTTAAACATACCTAATTTGGGTCGTCGGTGTCAAAGCTGCGGGTCATTTGACTGCCCACCGTTTGCATGTAAGAAATCTGGTATCCGACGCTTAGAAGAGCTAGAAAAACGCTTTAATCTTCACAGTTATCAAGATAATTCTGGTGATGAGGCAGAAATTAAAGATAAAACGTTTACCACAGACGATATGGTTAGAAATTGTGAGGAGTTCAGCAGCGAGCAAAAGAAACCCACTTTGAAATTTAGTGTCAGTGCTATCTTGGGTGACAGGGAAGATGTGGCGGCGAAAAACAATGTCAATGGTAAGTTTTAGAAATATGTCTATTTTATCATTTTTCTTTAAGCGTTGTAAAAATAATAATTACCAAATTCAAGTGGCTATATCTAGTCTAGTCAGAGAAGGGCAGTGGATTAATAAAATTGGTATTATGTTTGTTTTTATACTGAGATTTTAAATAATCTTTAAATCACTAAATAACTGCAATAAAAAAACACAGCCGCAAAAAATAATCTAAATGAATTTGTACACCATACCTTTCAAGCATTTTTATGGCTAAACGATAAGTTGATCCGCAGTGGAAAATAGCGGTGGGCGTTGCCGCACGGTTCCCGCCTTCTACGGATCTTAATTTGTGCGTGTTTAATAGCTTCGGAGAAAAATTATTTTTTAATGCAACCTCTTTAGCAGAATTAAAAATAGTTATTAAATTCTAATTCTAATCTCAGAAAAGAGCACTGTAGATTTACTTAATGAGTATATTTGCATTGTTAACCAATATATTTTTTATAAAAGAAACCATTGTCGTTATGACTAAAAGAGAACTGCGGGCAGAAAAAATTATGAAAAGATCATGTGTAGCTCAGCTAGAACAAAGCAATAATCATAATATAAAATTACGTAACTGTCAAAGCCTTAAAAAGATCTTCAAATATAAGTTAAATCACACTTTTTAACGGGAACCTTAAACGAATGTTTAGAGCAGCGGATCGATGATTTACCTTGAGCGCAAGAGTCCCAGGTTCGATTCCCGATCTGTTCAATTTAGGAAACATTTTTTCTAAATGTATCTTGCGTTGGAATCAGAAATTATTTATTGCGTATTATAATGATTGGAGACCCCTTGGCAAAATAATAATGGAAGCATGTTAATACCTTTCTTCTAGACCATGATACATGGTTTGTTGTACCTTGTACGCATATTTATACAATATCTTGGTATTTAAATGGCGCAGACGTAGGCATAACGTAATAATTCCTCGAATCAAAGTAATTTTTTGTTGTCAGTATCGATAATAATTTAAGCTAGCACAGCTTGCTTTACGTCTTGACGCGTAAAAGGCTAGTTCGGGTACTGGTTAATTGCATCGATGGCTATAAACACCGTTATATTTAGTAATTGATTGTCATTTATTTCAAGATTTATATATAGATGCTTTGTAAGACTAAACTAAACTTATGAACTCTGTTACATTTGTATGCCGCCAAGGCTGATCACAGCGCTCTCATAAAACCCTGTTCCTATGTAATAATAACTATTTACCTGTGTATCACAAATAAATGATTTGATTTGATTTGATTTAAAGCTATAGGGTACAAGTGAATCTTCTATACGAGATTATAGTAATGATTTCGATGGTTACATTTGATTGAGACTGAACGGAGAGGTCACCATGTGCCGCGTTAATTATACATTATTGATTTGTAGACAATAAATAAAAATAAATTCGTTCAACAATGTGATTCGAATCTTAATGTTAACGGATAAATATACTTAAACACATTTATATATCCATGACTAGAGTACAACTGATCGTGATCATTAAACAAACATTTGCCTCTTGTGGGATTTGAACCCGCAACTAGCTTCTGTCCGGAGCGCGAACTACAAGACCTAAAATCGAATTATTAACACTAGCATAAATGAAAAAATACTCCCATTCGTATTTAAATACTAAACAACTAGATAGAGGGAAACTACAAAAACACTCAGTACCAATTTACCAGTAGGTAACTATTAAACGATTTGTAGCAGCACTGAAATAATCTATTTGACAACCTCCGTAGCCGAGAGGTTCTATTCCCAGTCGGGTCAGTGTAGGAAATGAATTTTTCCATATTGTCACGGGTCTGAGTGTTATGGCTAGGCTATCCTATGAGCGGCAGACAAGACAAGGATGGGATAAATTAAATTATCACAAATTTTTATATTGATATTCTCAGATTCTTCTGGGTCCACATAAAATCTGGTAGGCGGTTCGGATCCGGACCACGGTCAGCCATTTTTTGTCTGTCATCTTACTAAATTATAAATGCGAAAGTTTAGATGGATGGATGGTTGTTATGCCAGAACGGCTGTAGATCCACATGAAGTTTGTCAAAAATAGAAATTAGTCTGGAATTGACTGTGATAGTATATAATGCTGGAGCGTTTCCCAGCACCCATTCAAGCCGATTAGGAAAATTTCGTTAACTGAATTGACCCGAACCAGAAGCCCTTCCCGTGATTTAACGCAAGCAACGCGATTTAAGTATCAATCCAGTGTCGATCCGGTCCTAGTGATATTACTATCTAAATCGGTATTCTCGTAATCTTTTAATTTGAAGTGAAATTTGCAAAATGATTGTAATGCTATTGAAAATGGAACCAAAATATCTTATATTGATATTTTTTATTTTCAGTCGCTTATTGACCCAAAATGGATTTTTTTTGGTTTACAAGAAAACCGTTTTTGATTTTAATGTTACTAGGACTGAGTCGACACTGAATGGCGACTACTTTAAAATACTGATCTTATATTTACTAATTTTACTGATTCTGCAAAAGGCAAATGTTTGTATAATGAGCACGACCATTTGTACCTTAGTCATGGATGTTTATAAACGTATTTAAGTATGTACCCATCCGTTATCTAGGCATCATAAAACTAGTTTAGTTTGGGACTAGATTATTGGTGTGATTGTGGAAACAATTTATTTATTAAATATTTACTTAGTAAAAATCCAGTTTTGATCCGGACCAAGAGTATGAACATTGAAATCGGTATTCTGTATAATGTTTGTACAATGAAATAAAGTAAAATATCATTTAGGTTTGTTTAATTTTGAGTCGCATTTGATAATTTGACGTCGTATTATTATTAGTGTAAGTACGTGAAACCCGTTGTTGATGTTATTATTACTCGCACTGGGACTTTATCGAAACTTGAATTGGTCTACTTTGAAATTACGGGTATTAGGTCTCTTGAATTAAGCCCGGAACCCTCCGCGCCACTACACCAATCTGTTGGATCGGTCGTCAAAAAGTATTTAAATTTTGAGATTCTCAAAATGGTAAATATTCCCGTTCTATCATAACACTTTTGGGGTCTCGCGTAGTTTCTTTTTGTTAATCTTTTAGCAATGCGGTTATACCCAGTGTATTTTTGTACCATTACCAGAGAGAGGCCTAATACTTACCCGCAATTAAAACGTAGTCAAAATCCAGTTTCGATTCGATCCCAGTAACATTAATATCAAAACTGTACCTACCAGCTTTGATATTAATGTTACTGGGATCGAAACACTCGTGAACTCCTAATATGGTGTCAAATTGACAAAAAGTTAGAACAAAAATACTTATATATAGATAATTTTGGTTAGTTAAATTTTTAGTAACCTTACAAACTATACGTAGGTCACACAAAAGTTTTTAGAATGAGCCAGTAAGAAAGGCAGCCGATGAAAAATATTCTCTAATATATATAAACTCTTTAGGACATTAATTTTACTGGATCGAACAAAAAAAGATTTTGATTTCTTTAAAATTATGTGAAACAGGTCTTTTTTTTTATTAAATTAACGTGGATAAGCGACCTTATTTATGTACCTAAATATTTACTCTGGTTACAACAAATAATAAGCATGTCCCAAAAACACTATAAATGTTATTCAAAAGAATAGAACACTTTTTTAAACCACGTAATCAGAAATTAATAGTAATACAAAAAATATTTTTTTGTAATTACTATTACTTTCTAGTACTTTTGTACACCCTGTATACATACCACGAATAACATAATATTTCAACAAGTTTAGTAGTTAGTTAGTTTAGTTTGTCTTTCACAATTACTCGTAAAAGCAACGCAACAACGAAACTTAATTAAATAAAAGCTGCAAAAAATAACAGCCCGTTATCGCGTTATTATTACCGCTATCGGCTATAACTTATAACGGTTCTATCCGTCTACATCTTAATTCACTAGCGGGAAAGTCGCAATATGGCGGGCGACTTTTTCAATAAAACTGGCAACATCTGGTCAGACACTTAAGCGCGGGGGCGGGAACGAGACGCAGTTATACAACATAATGCGAGCGAAAAAGAGACGAGGCTAGTTAGGGTCGGACAGAGGAATTAATATGTCCTTTTCTTAACATTTTCGTCCGAAGCAAGGTTTATTGATGTCGGTATTTTCTCTATTAATATATTTTTTGTTGTCTAGAGCTATTAGACGCGTTAGGAACAATTAGAGAGGGGGGGAGGGGGGACAAGTATTAGAGTGTATTGTTTAATAACGTTTTTCTGGACCGTTTATGATTCTACTACCGATGAGAGATTAAGATAAAAGAACAGCAACTGCTGCAGTTAATTGGGCTGGGTTTATTAAATCTGGTAACACAGAATATGCTACTAAATTATTTGGATGTAAAGTGTAGCAGATAAAAACCCGGCGGCGTTTCTCTGGAATAACAAATCCGAAAATCCAGTATCGAATACCTTCAAAAGAATTTAAATCATTACAATGCTAAATTCACGGGCTCATACCTATTTAGGTGCCTTGTGATTAGTTTCAGTAGTATTCAACCCGTGAATACGTCCTAAAACCTGAAAATTAGGCTGAAATAGCTTCTTATTCACGACACGTATGCGGTAGGGTGAGTGTACTGTTTCCAAATTATAACGCATAAGCTAGTGAAGGGATAAAATTTTGTAAACCGGTATTTACGATTATCGGTACTATTTTATGTATTATTTCAACTTGACGGCTTTTGGCTTATACACGATTACTTTAAAGCTCAAGAGGTTCTCGAATTAATTTCCGCTTCAGTCAACTAAGAAACTCGAAATGGGTTCAGCACTGATGACTCTCCAAGCTTACGAGACTTCTGGAAAATAGAATAAAAAAAACGTCTTGGTTAGAGAATTGTATCGGATTATATGATTAATAAAATTTTGAGACTTATAAGAGAGCCCACTTCCCCTGACTTTCTAAAATAAATCTTAAGGTATTGTTACGAACTAGAATTTAGTGGTTAGGTAAGTACTTAAACTTGCTAACTATGGCCTATCGAACTTCGACGAGCAAATGCCTAATTAACAAATATATTAACCAAAAACTAGAAAATTGGTTTAAATAGCGGTTTGAATACCGGTATTGTTTTTGTAAACATCACTAGTTATTACATTAAGCGCCATGTTGTGTTTTAGTGAACTTGTGAATAGTGCGGTCGCGTCAATATGTACCTAATAATTACCATAGATACACGTGTGTTTGGAAACATCAGGAAATCATGTAACATGAAACTTATATGAATAATATTGCGCTTTAAATTCAAATATATGTTATATTATTAACAGGCTGACTTTATCAGCCCTGCAAGTTCTACATAGATAGCAATCACCAATATACAGGGTGTTAGGTAAATATATCTGGCCGACTCTAGCCCATGTTAACATATGCATATAAATATAATGGTGAAGTCAAAAATTTGATATAATCATAAAAATTCAATTTCCATACAAATCGGAATCGTAGGAATTAAGTTTTGCATAAAAAAAGATGATATCAAAATTCTGACTTTATTTATACAGGGTAACATTTCAAAGGGGTGCCAAATCTTTAGGAGTGGCTCAGAAACAGTAACTTAATCGAACTGTGCAAAAAACAAAAAACTTTTTTTTTTTCATATTTAATTATTTCTATCCGCTGCGCGCTGTTAAAAATCGTACTCGTGCATAATTTAACTTATTCATGAAAAAATTGCACCGTATGTGCACTGCGTAAGGTCCTTGTAGGTCGTCGTACCTACGCCTCTGATGAATGACCGCGTGGCTTTCGTAATCTCTCTATTGACTTTATTTTCGGATATTTAAAGGTTTTTTTTTCGTAACAGACGATTATTAAAATGAAAAACGATTAAGACGCTTTTTTATATTGTTCTCTAGATCTTTTTTTTTTATTAGGCACCCCTTTGCAATATTACCCTGTATGCATATGTTAACATAGGCTAGTGTCGGTCTTTTGCAGTTTCATATTCCACCTCTGGATTCTATAACCTACTGACCAAATTTGGAAATTTTAATGCCAATTCCGTCATGAAACTGGATTACTGTGTATGGTAGCAGAGACTGAACTAAATAATAATAATAAGTAAGTGTTTTCGGATCTAGAATTTTATTATATATGTGGTACCTAATAAACAAATAAATGAATACAGAAACAAATAACAAAACCATAACTACGTTTTATAACCATCTTCAAAACATTGTACTGTAGCTGGCACGCTCGGTGACCACATAGGAACCTACTATCTATCAATGTGTATTTGTTTTTAATGATTTTCTTATTTAAGTGAATTTATGTAAATTCTTATGAGAATAAATGTCTTTGATCCGATTATAGACACGCGTACTCGGTCTAAAAAGAGAACCAAGAGTCTACTGTGCCAGAAATGTAACAGCCTTATCACAGCACAGTCAATATACTTAAGCCTATAGAACTGAACTTATTGATTAAGTCAGACTGACTCATAAAATCTATACTCGTATTCTCGAACTTCGTATCTAAAATTCAACGCACGCTCCGTAACTCCGAATCACGCAAAAATCGACACCGGGAGTTATAAAATTATGCATATCGGTCCCGAGACCCATATTAACATGTCATTGGACGCCATATTGCGATAATATTCGAATCCCGAACGCGTTACGATTGATTCAGCGCTGCCAACTTACAGAAATGGAAACCTCTTTCGATCCAATTTCATTCTTGTGTCATTTGAAATAAGGTTTTGGGCATTTGAGTTTTTACTACGGTTTTGGCGGGTACTTTTTTACGGTGTCGTAAAGTTCGAACGGTGAATGTTGGTGCACTAAATCGTTCTCGTAACTTCGTTCCGATTATCGAATGAGTAGAATAAAATCGAATTATTGTTACGTTATGGAGTTGGGGCCATGATTGTAACGCCAGGTGTGTTTTATTCTTGTTTCTCTTATGATGTTTCACTTGTTTTGAAGACTCGTTGTAACAAACGTTTCTGAAGGCCGCGATATAGCAGCGTAGTTTCGACGCCCTTTAGCCCGACCTGACTAGTTTTAGTCTTTCTGTAGGTTCAATGCTTATGGTATCTACATGACATTTGTGATTGTGTTATTCATTGGAAGAGGCTATGTCTAGCAGTGCAGTGGGCGAAAAACATATTGATTGGCATGTTCAAATCAAATCAAATCAAATCAAATCATTTATTTGTGATACTTACACAGGTGAATATTGATGTTGTACATAATATAATGTCCTTGCTGTGATCAGCCTTGTCAGCATACAAATGTCATATTATAAAGAAATACAAATTATGTCAAAAAATTAAAAAATGTCAAAGATGGAAAGTTATTAAAAATAAAATAAAGGTCAAACAGATGTCGGAGGAATGGTATTAAAATTTGATTGTAAAAATTCATTTATTGAGTAAAATGCGTTATTTGATAAACATATAAATAATCTATGTTTGAAAATAAAAATGTCATTGCTTTCTTTGATGTAATTGGGAATTTTATTATAGAGTTTTGACGCCATAGCAAAAACACTCTTTCCGAAAAGAGCTGTCTTGCACCGAATATTATGATCAACAGCATACAGCTTAGTTCAGTTGCGGAGACCACGGACAATTTCAAATAGATTTAGGTTTTGTCTAATGAACAGGGCTATCTCAAATATGTATAAACAAGGCATGGTGAGAATTTAAAATTTTTGGAAATATATTTTGCAGCTATCTGTTTTTTTTAACCCGCACATAGCACGTATGCATTTTTTCTGACATTTGAACACTTGGTCCCAATTTGTTGCATTACCCCAAAAAATAATTGCAAACCTCAGCCTGGAAGCCACAAAGCCATGATAAGATGTAAGCAGCGCTGGGAGTCCCACTTTTTGTCTTGTCTGTTCAGAATCAGAATCATTTATTTCGCTTAAAAGTGGTACGAAGATATTCAAATGGTAATCATATCTAAGTAAGGAGTTATGGAGTACTTACCTGTTACTGTGTTTATAAAATAGGCGTCATTAGACACATATTTATTTATAAAAAATAGTTATCTGGGTTTACTCAAACTAAAAATAAACTCCAAGACCCCTGTTAAATGATCGCGCCACTACGCTAACAGGGTTGTCATATTGCAAAACGCCATCTTAATAATCAACTGATTAAAACGTTATCCACAAACATGCCGTAAAACGCGCACGGTAGAACATAAACGAAACATAAATGTCACTATCACACACACAACACCGCAAAATAACCTAACGTGACAAGCGTTCGTGGTTCACTTTATTTCAGCTTGATTCTCATAATGTTAAACATGGCGTATTTCATTATAAGTTTTGCTATTTACTAGCGGGTTATTGACTAACATAACTCGTAAATAAACAAAAAGTAAGTATGTAATTCATCATCATCATCATCATCATTTCAGCCGTAGGACATCCACTGCTGAACATAGACCTCGCTGAAAAGGAGGGACTGTCAATACTCGCCACATTTGGTAGGCAGGTTTGCGAGCGCAGTTTTTATAATATTTCGCACGCAGACGCTGCTGCCCGTCTCGTACTACAGGAATTAGTCGCCTCTTACGACACGCCTCCAGTTTGCGGTGGGGAAGTGAATTATTTACGGCCATCTCCACACGACACACGTACAGTAGGTAATTGTTAAAATTCATTCAAAATGATCGAAGCTTCACTTCATATCTTTGGAACATGAGCTTGAAGCTCAACACTTACTATTTTATTTATTTAAACTTTATTGCACAAAATAAAATCGTACAAAAGGTGGATTTAATGCCATGTGGCATTCTCTACCAGTCGACCATTAGGCTAAACAAACATGTTTTTGAATTTTTTATGAATTTTGCGAAATCAAAGTATAGATTTTTACCACTTGCATAGCGGTGATAAATCATGGTGAGAAAACCTGCACGTTCAGACAACTCTAGATGCGTAGCCTTGGTCCAAAATGGTCTGGTTCCATGTCCAAAGGTTGCGGAGTTCAGATAGCAACAGGGATGACGACTAGGTAAAAAATTAAATTCTATTTAGTCAGACAAGAGTTGTAAAGTGTCTATCACGTTATAAATGTCTGACCAATATGACCAAGCAAATTGGACATTTTCTCAATGTGACCGGACGTTTTGGACATTTATTGTCATTAACGTCACATTCAATTCTATTGACAAACTATGAAAAAAAATCATTTGGTCACAAATAAGTGCATTATTATAAGAGAGAGGCTTTAGTAGTAATGATCTATAACAAAATGAAATTTCTAAAATATGCAAATACTGTTATTTATTTAAGGCTAACCACTTAATTAAATTTATTTATATTTCATTTGCTAAATTGCACCTTACGTACAACAGCTCGTCAATCTACTATAATATAAGACGTAAAATTTTCTCAATTGATTTAAGACTTACATTAGTTCAAATCTTCTTTTTTTAAATTTAAAAAACTAAAAATAAATAAATATACTAAATGTCCAATGTGACCGAGCATTTATCATAAATGACGGACGCTTATAGCATATGACCGTCAATTTACAACTCCCAGTCAGTTAGATAATCAAAATATAATAAATAAATATTTTTCTTTTGTCAATCAACCAAAAAAATACAAAGATAAAGCGCGTTAAAATTCGGGAGTAGGGGCTCGTGACATTATTTTTAAGTAAAAATTGTACCTAGACGTGACTTCATGCGACATTTCTAATCAATATCTCTCTCATACATATATATAAGTACTGACATAAAAAAACACGGTGAACTGATATAATCGTCTGAATAAAATTTGTTAATTTAGTAATAAATAAATAATAATAATTAAAAGTAAAAAACAAAGTGTATTGTTGGTACTCAATCCATTGTTTGTAGCAAAGTATGTCAAAATTAATACATACTATTGTTAAATAATTAAGAGTTTCCTGGCACAAGCATTAATATGCTCAAAAGGAGTCTTCGACAACTGGTGTACTTATTTATGAAATGAATTTTTTTTTTTTTTGATGATAAAATTTAAAATATGTAAAAAAAGAAAAAATACGTGTCTAATACTTTTTGACACCTCTATGATAGACGAAGAAAAAAAAATTGTCGTCATCCCTATTGTGTAACAAGATAATGGCCCAGTTCCGCTCCCTGTGGTGTTCTAGGAGAAGGCATGTCAAGTAGTAGACTTCCAAAGGCTGATGTTGATGATGATGATGTATCGTTCATATATCAAGGGTTAAATATCTCATTTATTTAATTTGGTCCACATATAATTATTCATTTCTTTCTTAAGATATACATTTTATATCTTATAGCTAAATACATACTTTGCTTCAGACCGTTTTATGATTAACTAGCTGTCCCGGCGAACTTCGTACCGCCTACATTTTTTTTTTGTGAATTTGTCAATGTTTAATAGTTATTCTGCTATTCCGGGTGAAGATTTATTCAACAGATCAAACAAAGATCATAAAAATCGGTCCAGCCGTTCTTGATTTATAAATGGTGCAACTATACCGACTTTCTTTTATTTATATATAAGATTACTAGCTGTTGCCCGCGACTTCGTCTGCGTGGTCTTTAGGGGTATGAAAAAAAGATGTTAGCCGATTCTCAGACCTACTCAATATGCTCACAAAATTTCATGAGAATCGGTCAAGCTGTTTCGGAGGAGTACGGGAACGAACATTGTGACACGAGAATTTTATATAAGTATAAGAGGTAACTAATAAGGCCGTACTTTTTAGTCTTTACATTGAATGTTTCCTAATTTTATTTCCCATATTAAACGTAAATAAAGACACCAATAAAAACAATAACAGGGCCGCGAAAATAACGGTTACCGGGCGCGTTATAACGTTATTTAATTAACTACTCGATCGAGTGCGCGGTACGACGGTGTGAAAATAATTGATTTGGGGACCGTACCGGTGGAGGGAGTTTTTAATTATGGTCGATTTTCGGTTTTATATCCTTGAGTTTATTAATAAGTTTTTGTTATAAATAGTTAGTTATCATTATCACAAATTTTTCAATAATGTTTTTGTGAAAAATCGGAAGATATGATGAAGTCATTTATGTAAAATCTATCAGTCCCTCTAAAACAACGCAATGCATGCATGAAAATGACATCTATCCAATTTAAATAATACAAAATCTAATGTTTTCTCTAAAACGGAGTTTTCTTAACACAGAATAATGTTTTAATATTCTTTCTTAAATTTCGATTTACCCGTTTTTGTTTTCTGTATGACGACCTCCGTAGCCGAGAGGCGAGCATACCGGACTTGATGTCGCTATCTCTGAAGTTCCGGGTTTGATTCCCGGTCGGTCAATGTAGAAAAATAACTTTTCCTTATTGTATCGGGTCTGGGTGTTGTGGTACCGTCGTTGTTTCTGATTTCTGTAACACAAGTGCTTAAGCTACTTATCATAGGATCAGAGCAATGTATGTGATATTGTCCAATATATTTTTTTTATCAGGCTATAGGTTTCCGTCCCCTTAGAATTTGATTTTTCTGTAATAAATATATATATGTTTCAGTCAGACAACACATAGACATTAAGGTCTCGAAGAAAGGAATGAACATCTTTTTGTTACAAGGTACTATGTTAATGTTTTTTACGATAGACGCCTCCCAGCTCACCCAGACTCGAGCCGATTTAGAAAAGATCGTTTTTTGAAATATACTGAACTGGGAATCCAACCCGGGGAACCCTTTTCAACGCAAATTACCGCGCTACTATACTAAATTACCAACCAGGTCGTTAAATCATCATAAACAGCCCACGTCAGTTCACTGCTGGACATAGGCCTCTCCTATACGCCACTGCGCCCGACCCTCGGCTATTCTTGTCCATCCACTGCCAGCAGCCTTGCGTATATCGTCGCTCCACCTTGTCGGAGGGCGCCCCACGCTACGCTTGCCTAGTCGCGGTCTAGGTCGTTAAATACGGACCATCTATTTTCGAAACACGTCAATGATTTTTCACTAACATTTAGTGTGCACTGACAAGTCATACTAAAACAGTACAGTCAATAACAGATTTAAAAAATGGCGGAAATTTTGTGAAACAAAAAACATATTGAAGATAATAACTACTCGCTTTACACAATTAACCTATTAATAGGCATACAATAATTTTTGGCTTAAAAGATAATGTACATACACTATTCGCTATGTGCAAAGTAGGTGGTGGGGGGCGTCAAATCGATCGCAGCACGCAATCTGGCGGAAATGTGAAAAAACTTTGGACTGTCAGTGTCAAATTGCTATATTTTCATAGAATTCCATACTAACATTATTATGTATTTTTTAGTAAAAACGTTATAATTCGCGATATGGGTCACATTACGTGTTGTGTTATAAAATGTAGAAACAATGGGATAAACAGTTCGTGCATGTTTTATTCGTTTCTAATATCAAGATGGAAATTGGAGCAACGACATAAATGCATAGCTGTTGTGAAGAGAAAAAAGTTTGTACAGAGTTTGTGTCACAGACGTTTGTGTATGATCACAGCTCTTATTAAGTAGCTAGTCCGTTGGTTTTAAACTCTTCAGTCTCTCACATGCTGTGCTAATACTATTTTTATTCCCTTTTTGCACAGTTTGAGGTTGGAAAGTTATATCTTGTTGTATCGATTCAAATCCCGTACGTATTATAACATTCATATTTTAGCTCGAGTAAGAAAATTACTTATTAGAATATGCACAAACTTTTAAGATATTTTCATCTTATTTCGAAGAAAAACAATTCAAAAATCATTCTCAAACCATCCAGTTGCCATAATTTGAAAGATCTTAAGTCCACAATAGTTTTGGTCACTAGGGGCGCTGTCATCGCGCACACAGCGAATAGAGATATGTGCTCTATGCCTAATGATGGTGGTCTGTGAAGCAATAGTATACCCATAAGTATTGTTCAGTACTTCAAGTAGCCGATAGATGGCGCTGTGCCTTTCTGAATCGCGGTGACACTTGTTTTGCGAGTCTCAGAAAAGAAAGTTGCTCATGGAATTATGGTTTTATTCAAGTTTCCTAATAGTGTGTTCTTTGGAACTTGTTCAATATTAAATTTAGAAAAGTTTGTTATCCGAATTGACCCGAATCGGGAATCAAATCCGTGATTCTTTGCGTTAAAGGCAATTGGTCCTTAAGTCGTTTTTTAAATCTTTCGCTAAGAGAGATCTACGAAACAGTGCAACAAAACAGCATTTGTTAGGTACCTACCCGTTACGGGATTCGAACCCGCGACCACCATTACGTACCTAGTCCGAGTCGCTAACAACTATACGACGGCCGTTTTATTCACTGTTGCTATTTAAATTAATTTAATCCCCAAAAATGATAGTCGACCGCACCCATCGCAATAAAAAACATTACACTCCTTTGTGTGACGGATCAAAACGCAATATTATCTACGGTGGGATTACTTTTTATTATGTTGGCATTATCGCTTGGTTTTTAACTGCGTCCTATTCTTTGTGCCATTGTTGAAAAGGGAGCGAAGATTTGCGTTGTTTTTTTATAAAGCGTTTTGTTTTCTCAAGTGTTTGTAGCCTATTAGCGATTTTGAATAGATTTTTAAACGTTGAATGCGTATCGGACCTAATTATTTATTCTTTAGTGCACAGCAATAAAATGAACACAAAAGATGGACTGTTAAAAACACAGAAAAAAGTTTTACCAGGCAAAGGCTAAGGGTTTTGCAAACTAGACGTACGCGTGGAGTTAGTTATTTGCACATATTTATTAATTAAGTATATTCAAAAAAGCTAAATGGCATCAAAGAAAATAAATGATCTTTGATGCTGTTGAGTGACATGACTCGGTCCGGTTGGTCCAAGCTAAAATACTTTTTATTGTTATAATAAAACATTCCTCTTTATAAGTAAGTAGCTGTTTTTATTAATTTTTATACTTAAATACCATTTAATATCCTTCTGCCATAATTACTTTAACTTCAATAACATTGGACTTTCACACAAACTACCATCACCTGTTTTAACCTCAAAAGGGGGTTTATTTCTAAAGATACATTATCAGTACACCTCCACACCATCTATAGAGCATACATTATAAATTTCAAGTCTCTTATTTCAAAACATAGGACTTTCATGCAAACTTCCAACCGTTTTACCCCTTAGGGGTGGAGTTTCGTAAAATCCGTTGTTAGCGGATGTCTACACCCTAAGGAACCTACACGCCAAATTTCAAGTTTGTTTTAGTTTTCAAGGGTTATAGTTTCTGAGATTTCGTGATTAATCAGTGTATGGTGCTTTGCTTTTATTTTATACTAGCTTTAGTCCCAGCGAACTTCGTACCGCCTTTTTTGTGATTTTTTTTCTATTTTTTATGTTATTCTGCTATTTGTCTGGAAGCGCTAGTAGGGCCCAAAAAATAAGGAGACATGTTAAAGTCAAAAATCATTTATTCAATTTAGGATATAAAATTGCCACATAAGAACGTCAATAATAACAGTTATTAGCCCATATGGGGCAGAACATGTCTCCTTATTTTTTGGGCCCTGCTAGCAAAACTTAGTTTAATGTAAAATCCTAAACTTAGTAAATGCATCATCATCATCATCATCATTTCAGCCATAGGACGTCCACTCCTGAACATAGGACCATTGGCTTCCAGATTGGTTGGAAGCGGCCTGCATCCAGCGTTTCCCTGCGACCCTTACCAGGTTGTCTGACCACCTTGTGAGTGGACGCCCCACCAATGCAACAACAAACTTTAATTTTTTTTTTATAAACTCTAGTGAAATCGATGTTCTCTTTATGATTTTCTTCAATACTTTTTCTCTAACCCAATATCGCAACCCTCAAAAATCATTTTCCCTAAGTAAACTCCCAAATCCCTTAAACAATATTATACTTAGGGTAAATTTGAGCACCCTTAAGGGAGTATTTAAGGGTAGGGAGGCGTAACACTGGAAAACTTCACCCCGGAATGAGATCGTGTGATTTTAATTATTGAATATAATACGCTAATTATGGGGTGGGTTTAAATTTAGACGTTATTGCTCGATTATTGATTAAAATAAATGATTAGATTGTTAATAAGCGCAAATATCCAGCTATGAGAGCTACATTTTTGCGTCGTTTGGCGTTGAGACGATGGGTCCTTGGGGCCCAAGTGACCGAGCTCTATTTAAAGAGCTCTCAAAAGACTCGTCCAAGCTACTGGTAATCAAAAGGCTGGCAGCTACCTCGGCCAAGGATTAACATCGCTATCCAAAGAGGCAATGCTGCCAGCCTTTTGGGCACCATCCCTAGCATCCTGGCAGCGTTGGGGCTGATCTCACTCAGCGGGGGCCCACTGAAAAGTCAAACTATGTGTAGGTAATTGTGCAATGGCAAAAAAAATGATAATAATAATGCCATCATATTTATTTCACTACTTAATAAATCTATATTATTTTGTTATGGAAGTAGTTTAATGACGTGAACTTACTTTTTAAAACGTTTTAACGCAAGTAATTAATTAAATAGAATAAAAATTTGCGCTTAAAACAGATCTTTAAACACCAAAAAAACAAGTTAGTCATATTTCAAATTTTCTTTACTTGGCGCCCAACGTGGTGCAATGGAAAAACGAAATCATAAGGATAAGGTCGAAATCCTTCTCACCTTTATCGTCATCCATTAGTATCTAATCATTTTAAAGCAGGTTATGCAACATTTCAAAATCTTGTATACTTGGCGCCCAATGTGGTGCAGTGCAAATTCATAATCATAAAGGTAAGGTCTAAATCCATTTTCTTCCTGGTCATCCTTTGATCCTTTATCAAAAAAATGTAGACTTGGTTTTAAAATCAAGCCTACATTTTTTGTTATGGTTAACCGTAACGTCTGGGTGTTGTAGTACCGTCGCTGTTTCTGATTTCTGTAATACAAGTGCTTTGGCTACTTATCATAGGATCAGAGTAATGTATGTGATAAGTAACATATATTTATTATTTTTGTTTATTAATATTCATTTATCCACTATATAATGTAGACAGCCGCATAATTAATATACGAGTATAAGGCATAAATAGATGGTAATAAACATTATATTAACCTCCATGAGGTATTTGTAAACTCAAATATTTCATTAAAAAAGTCTTAATACTTATCAAAAAATAAATTACAGCATACCATTTTTAAAAATAAATAAATAATAATAAACATATGTAGCAGTGGTCACGTACACGGTAGAACTGACGGCTGATGAGGCAGAAAGGTTCTAGAACGAAGGTCACGTACCAGCAAGCGCAGCGTAGGACGTCCATCTACAAGGTGGACAGACGACCTGGTAAAGGCCGCAAAAAGACGTTGGATGCAGGCTACTTCCAATCGGCCAATCTGGAAGTCAATGGTCCGAGGCCTATGTTCGGCAGTGGACGTCCTGTAGCTGAAATGACGAGTATTATATCCTTCAAATGAATATAAATTTCAATATTTCCTACGATGCGTCTTTGTTTCCAAAACATAACCTCAAACCTCACACGCTAATCGTTCTCTTTGTAGTTGAACACTCAATTACCGATGCAAATCGATGCACACCCTATGGGTAGTTTAAATTAATACCGAGTCAAAAACAAAACGTTCGGGAATATGATTAATAGCGTTACAAAGCAGGCAAAGCAACGCGATATATTATAGAAGGCGTGGTTCTGACAGGAGGGTAAGAAAGCGCGGGAAACGTGGGAAGGGAAGGGAGGCGGCGGAGATCGGTTCGAAATTGAAATTATTTTAAGGTTATGGAAAGACCAAGGCTTAGGTTACTTTAAGGTTATAAAAAGTATTTAACGCTTAAAATTATTTGAAGGTTATAAAATTGTCCACTTGCTTAACGACTCGTTAGTACAATTGGGTTATGTTTAACTTACTATCAGATGAAGTAAAATATAACATCATTATTTTTTTTACTATAAAAAGGTGAAAAATTGCAACCCCATTTTAATTTAAAATGATATCTAAAACTTTTCACATCTTCATATCCTAACTTACTTAATATAAACAATTGACTTCGAACTTATCGTTGTTAACCAAAAAATAGTAAAAAGAAAATTAAAACCTAAAGATGTTATTACATATTTTATAACATCGTTATTTCATAAAATTAAATTACTCTAGATAAATATACATAATGAACTTCAAAAGTTAATTATTGTAAATTGATTACTCAATTCTGAGGTTCTTGAGATAAACTAATAAACCACTCCTACTAATAAAACAAAACTATTGCCTTAAATAACATTCTTGAGCTCTGATTCATTTTTGGGACACTTGACTCTGCTATCTTCAGGGTTATACCAGCGTGCCATTCGTGGGACATATAGCTAATTCTATCTTCAAGGATAGTCCAGCGTACTATCTTTGGTACAAAAAACTATGCTATCTTTAAGGTTAGTCTGGCGTACCATGTTTGGGACACAAAGCTAATGCTATCTCTAAGTTATTTCGGCGTGCCATTTTTGGGACATATAGCTATGCTATCTCCTAGGTTAGTCCAGCGTGCCATTTTATGAGCACATAGTTCTGAACTTCAGACTACACAAAGTTGGTAATTCATTCTTAGGAAAATGTAAAAAAAAAAACAATAAAGTACCTACCACAGACTCTTGTTAAAATATTTGTACATAAGTAAAATCCACATTTAAAAAATCCTTATGAAAAGAGGATATTATAAATAGACGATTATTACGACAAGAGTGCATGAACTTAACCAGCTGAGCTCGCACTTACTACATGTCTTGTAATTGTATTTCCTGTAAAAAAGGCTGCCAAAGGTGACTGAATTTGTTGCGCCGTTCCTTCTCATCACCAGCCCATAAGTATGTAGTCTTAAGCGGTGGTAGGGCAAAGCTATATTTTGGGACGTGTACAAGTAACTAAACGGAATAAATGAGTATTATTGATAATTATGTTATCTCTAGTGTCAGACAGTGGTTACGCTATCTCGAAGGTTAGACCGTTTTCGGGACATAACTTTGTAATCTCCAGTATCAGTTTGGCGTGCCATTTTTGGGACACTAGTTCTGCTATCACCAGTCAGTCCGGCGTACCATTCGTGGGACATACACGCCCTCACCTTCATCTTGCGGCAGACGAAAACAATTGAGAAGCGTTCCCTTTCGCTGTATTTAAGGGGACGGCGATTAGGGGAGGATTATCGAATAATACTTGATTTGTAAATACGTGTAATTGCTTCCAATCTATGAGGAAGTTTGCGAAAATAGTCGTATTAAAATGGTTTTATAAAACTGCGTATAAAAACTCATTACATGTGTTTTAATTTGTTCAAATAATTCCCTATTAATATATTACTTCTTACTATGGATGGATGTTAGTTACTTTTTCACGCAAAAACGAATAAACAGATTTTGATGAAATTTGGCATACATATAGACCATGGCCCGGATTGCCACATAAGACGATGATCTTTTTATCCGGATTACGTCCGCGAAGAAGTCGCGGGCAAAAGCTAATTAGATATAAATGCAAAAGTAACTGTCTGTCAAGCTTTCCCGCCTAAACTACTCGACCGATTTTGATGAAATTTGGTACAGAGATAGACCAGAACTTAGGACATAGGCTACTTTTAGTTGTTAAAGCGCTTCCATCTCTTAAGCGAGTAAAATAAGGTGTAGCAGCGAGTAAAAACAGTATTCCGCGCAAGCGAAGGCGTGGGCACAGCTAGTACTGAAATAATAAATAAATATAGGACAACAGCACATACATTGCTCCGATTCTAAAGTTACCTAAATAGCCAAAGCACTTGTGTTACAGAAATCAGAAATAACGACGGTACCACAACACCCAGAACCGAGACCAACCGGGAATCGAATCCGGGATCTCACGGGAAATAGCGACACCAAGTCCGATATACTCGCCTTTCGGCAACGGAGGTCGTCACAAAAAACTGAGAAAACACATTACCTATTGCACGCGATTGCTATATAAAGTTGGTAGTGGTCCCCACGACACAGGCATGCCTAGTGTGGGGGCCAAAGCAACCCCTTTTAAGACAAATACTTAAAAAATTATGTTCTATTTTTATTACTTCATTCTATGTCAATAATGACTAATTTAAGAAAATTGAAATGTAATGTAATATTATGAATGTAAACCATTTGTCTGTAAAATTTATGTGGCTAATAAAGATATTCAAATTCTATTCTAATAATAATAATTAATTCTTGGGGATGCATTATTTTTTTTAATAAAACACCACAGACTTTTAATAAACTGCCTATCCAAGAGTTCAAAATGAAAAAATATATTTAAAGTAAACAATTATTTAAACGACAAGAGTGCATGGACTTAACCTGCTTAGCTCGCACTTACTTCATGTCTTGTAATTGTATTTCCTGTAAAAAAGGCTGACAAAGGTGACTGAGTTTGTTGCGCGTTTCGTCTCATCACCAGCCGATATGTAGCCGAGAGGCGAGCATACCGGACTTGGTGCCGCTATCTCTGAGGTCCCGTTCGATTCCCGGTCGGTCAATGTAGAAAAATAACTTTTGTATATTGTCACGGGTCTAGGCGTTGCGGTACCGCTGTTGTTTCTAATTTCTGTAATAAGTGCTTAAGCTAGATACTTATCATAGGATCAGAGCAATGTATGTGATATTGACTAATATTCATTTGTGATACTCGAAGGAATCAAAAATTATAAGGTACTTCGCTTTGACCTAGAATTATGAAATTTCAAATCAAATCAAATCAAATTTATTTATTGTGAATCACAGGTACGGAGAGGTGGCAATATAATTATACTCGTAAGGTTAGAACAACTGTGTCCCGCCTCATGGGCATACAATAATAGGTATTAATGAATTGAATTAAATTAAATGTCAGATCAATTTCAGAACTATTTTACGTTATTAATAAATAAACATTATAAAATACCTGTCTTAATTAATAAATCGGAATGTCATTTAAATAGTGCAATCTGTCATGAAATCACTAATTTCATAGTAGCATTTCTCTATTAGAAAGTCGTAAAGTTTTCGTTTAAAATATGTCAGGTCATCAGTGCTCCGAATGGATTCTGGAATTTTGATAAAAATATGAGACGCGTTGCAGTAGACGCTTTGGTGAAATACAGCTGTCCTACTTGCTATTGTACATAGTTTATGTTGATGCCGAGCCCGCGTTTTATATTCAAAAAATCAAAGTTCGATTTAACAAAAATTGCAGTCTCGTAAATATAAGGTGCTTCATAAATATCTGTAACGGCTGAAATGGGTTAAAGTATTGCTTATATAGATTACAATAGTAAAGAAATTTTATGTCCAGAACATCATTCCTTTTTTATTTAAATAAATTATATTAAATAAAGATTAGGCTTTATTCTGTCTCAAACCGTCCACATCTGTCCAAAAATGATAACGTTTCACATTATACCGCTCCCGCGCAGTGTCAAGGGCGGATGACGAAGTGTGTTATGCAAACTGAAGCGAGTAACCATTTATTTACTGTCTTTTCGCGAATAATTAATTACCGATCCAGAGCACGTAATTCCTTCACTGTTGTAATCTATATAAGCAATACTTTTACCCATTTCAGTCGTTGCAGATATTTATGAAGCACCTTATATACAAACATGGCATCGCCAAAATTTTTAGCTTTATAAAGAACTGCTTACATTGGCAATTTGGCAATAAGAAACTTCTTATAACACAAGTAAAGAAAAAAATTTCAAAACCTTTAGTGACGTCCATCGAGCATACTATACCCTATAGAATAATGCGAACCATCTTTCTCCGAAACTAGTTAGTGATTTTTCACTTACATTTAGTATGAAATGACAGCTCCTGTCAACGCTCACCCATACAGAAACAGCACAGATACAGATTATGAAATGGCGGAAAATGTCGAACAAATCATATGACATTTCTATTCTATAGGGTATGTGCTGAATGCTCCATGGTGACAAAAAAAAATGCTTTTATTACTTGGTACCAAAGAAGCTAACGTATTTTTTAAATTTCAGACTACCGCCAGCCAATGATGGGCAACCCCTGGCCCATTGCGAAGCCCATAGCCAGCAGGCCCATACCGGTGCAGCATCAGCACTTACAGCATCTACTAGCACACTGCCATCACCCCTACTTGGGTAAGACACATTCAAGTCCTTGATTTATTTGTACTCGATAATTGACATTATTACCTACTCGTTAGACTTAATTTAAAGTTTGTAAATTGTTTACTTATCGTGGGTGCTAAGCTGACATTACTAATTTATATTTCTTAAAAATCTGTGAATTAAATAGTTTAGTGTTTAATCTTTTAATTCATTATATTTGCAAGCTATTTAATATAGCAAGACATGCGATCATGCTAAAATGTTCCTCCACCTTTTATACCATGTTTTATAGCAAATAAAGAATTGATTCATTGAGTTATTAAAGGTTATACGCTCCGTAATCATTAGTCTAGTCAATGATCTTGTAATCCACTGGCAACAGGAATCATCATCATCATATTTCAGCCACAGGACGTCCACTGCTGAACATAGGCCTCAGTGTCTTCCAGATTAGCCGGTTGGAAGCGGCCTGCATCCCGTGGCTTCCTGCAACCATTACTAGGTCGTCTGTCCACCTCCAACTTATTTTTTACTAAGTAGTTATTGTCTGCGACTTTGATTGCTTTGTATTCATTTTAATTTAGAGTCCATCGCTGGCACTAGCATAACAATTGACCAGATTCATCTCAATTGAAATCATCATCATTTCAGCCACAGGACGTCCACTGCTGAACATAGGCCTCCCCCAGTGTCTTCCAGATTAGCTGGCTTCCTGCAACCTTTACCAGGTCGTCTGTCCACCTTGTGGGTGGACGACCAACGCCGCGCTTGCCGGTACGTGGCCTCCATTCCAGACCCTTTCTGCCCCATCGGCCGTCAGTTCTAGATGCTATGTGCCCCACCCACTACCAGTCTAACTTGCTGATGTTGGGCTATGTCAGCGACTTTTGTTCGTTTACGAATCTCCTCATGTCTGATTCAATCTCGCAAGGAAACACCGAGTATAGCCCTTTCCATAGCATGCTGTGCAACCTTGAGCTTTCTTATGAAGCCTATAGTGAGAGACCACGTTTCAGTTCCATATGTTATCACTGCTAAGTAACACCGTATCACACAGTTTGTAGGTAGACTTTGTGTGTTGGCACTGAGGTATTTTGCCAAGAAGACGTGTACCTAGTTTCCCGAACGAGGCACAATCACACAATATTTTGTATAAATGGAATATTTTATGTTACATGTTCATTTGAATTTGACAGATTAGCTTAGGCACGGACTACAAGCATCCGGAATTTTTCAGAACCCCATACAAATCGGATTGAATCCGGGCTTGTCCGGAGACATTATGTATGGAGTTCTGAAAAATTCCGGATACATGTAATCCGAGCCTAAGTTTGAGGCGGACGATTCGGAATTTTTAACGCAAGCTTTACTAGAACTTGATCGGTTTTTTCGGACTTAAGAGTATGTACCATTTGTATTACCTACTCTAAGTTTTATTGGCGGACCCCATTGGTGTCCACACAGACAGCGTAAGCTTAGATCATCTTGGTCCCCTTCCCCTTGGTGTACAGAACCCAAAAATCAACAAAATACGTTACATTGTCAAAACATAATTTTATTAATATGATAACAAAAAACTTTGACCACAAAAATAGCAGTTAATAAATCTTTTATAGCCATTTTAATGCTTATAACCATTCGATGTTTATCTTAGAGATTAGTTGACAATAGATTCATCCCTCCAATTGGGCAATTGTTGCTTTGTTGTTACAATTGTTGCTGTTATTGTCGACAACAAAGCGTTCGCCTTTTTAGCGTTGTGGTGGGATGGTCTTGTTTTTTTAAAGTTTTTATTAGTTTTTGCTACTTATCTTGGTTCAAAGTTGCTGTTGCAAGATTAGTGAGGACCTACCACAGACGAAGTTAAATCCGAGTCGGACTCGCACATCGAGAGTTCCGTACAATTTTGTTCATCATCATCATCATTTCAGCCATAGGAGGTCCACTGCTGAACAAAGGCCTCCCCCAATGACTGATCATCAGGGGGGATTGCCAATACTCGCCACGCTTGGCAGGCGGGTTGGCTAGCGCAGTTTTTTTATAAGATTTCGTACGAAGACGCTGCTGCCCGTCTCGCGCTACAGGAATTAGTCGACTCTTACGACACACCTCCTGTTGGCGGTGAGGAAGTGTGTTCTTTACGGCCGTCCCCACACGGCACATTTTTGTTTGCCAGAGTGCCATCCATATACAGCTTTTTGACAAGTCTCTTTTGTTATTTTACCAAATAAAGCAAAACAATAACGAAAACTTTACAAAAACAGTAACAAAAGTCAAAATAGGAACTTTGCGAAAAATAACGATAACACAAATTGCATACAAGCCAGACGCTCTTGTACTACTGACGTCAACGCATAGGTTTTCACAAGACGACAAAACCGATTCATCGATTTAGTTCCGATTATGTATTGTCAATCCCTAAAAGTAAACGTTCCGTTTTACGCATCAAGTATTTGAAGGAAATCTTATTAATTTATTAGTTAAATCATTAAGATATATTATTGGTTTGCAATTTTTGCTTAAATTTTTAGAGGCAAAGATAATTGTGGTTTTGCAATGATATAAATTATTAAAAGATTATCGTAGATAGTATGGGAGAAACGTGTCATAGTATCTTCTTTTCTTGAAAGGACTATAGTTTCGGAGAAAGATGTTTCGTATTGCCCCTCTATATTATATGTGCTCGATGGGCTAGTCATAACGGTCAATAAATCTCAAGAGAATCCACCATCTTTAATTTAGCCAATCTTCCAAACTTTTTTATTTGTAAAAACCAAACTTTTTTGCGCAAAAAATGGCTAGTAGTTAATCCCTATCATAATTTGACGTAATAATGGTATTATATTATTGAACCTATAAACCTTTTGTGCATTTTGTGCAAAAAATAGAGTATTGTGTACTTGTTTGCTTTTTTGTAATATTTGCAATCGATGAAAGGTCTAAGAGATGGTCAAGTGTGAATTGTGAGTTGAAAAGATTCGTGGGAGTGTTTAATTAAAAAAAAATCTATTGAGACGTTTAAATTGGATTTTAAAACGTAATAGAGTTCTTCTGTTGCCTTTAATCTTGTTTAGATCGGCCTAAGATTTGAGATTTTTTATTCTTTATTATTTTTATGTTAATTTAAACAATGGTACAATTGAACTGACTTTATCCAAAATAGGTGTAGCCAGACCCTATAAATATATATACAACGTGTTCCTTTTGATTTCCCATAAATTAAGGACGAAGGTTAGGTTAGGTTAGGTTAGAAAACTAATTCTATGCACTTGATGTCTTATGACAAGTGGCAACTTCTAAGGTTTTACCATTTATATTGACCGAGGCGACTATTTGCGTAATATTTAAGGCGTAATCTGTCATGCTAGCAAAAACTCAATGGAATTATATAACTTGTATAACTCTAACACAGTGCGACTGAGACATTATTTTCTTTCGACAAACACTTTTTTTTACGTTATAGCATCGTTGGTTAAAGTTATGGGAAATCAAAAAGAACACGTTGTATATATTGGATAAAGCCTGTACCAGTTGTACAATTTTTTAAATTAACGTATAAAATAATAAAGAATGAAAAATCTCAAATCTTAGGCCGATCGAAACAACATAAAAGCCAACCGAAGAACTCTATTATCTAAACCTATTTTGGATTAAGCCAGTACCAGTTGTGCAACTTTTTAAATTACTAATACACTATTAAATTATGACGACCGTAGCCGAGAGGCGAGCATACCGGACTTGGTGTCGCTACCTCTAAGGTCCCGGTTCGATTCGCGGTCAGTCAATGTAGAAAAATTACTTTTCTATATTTGTCTCGGCTCTGGGTGTTGTGGTACCGCCGTTGTTTCTGATTTCTGTAATACAAGTGCGTAATCTACTTATCATAGGATCAGAGCAATTTATGTATATGATCTTGCCCTATATATATATATATATATTTATATATATTTTGCATTCAACTTGGTTTGATGCACAGAATGCATAGCTTAAGGCTTCGTTAAGCTGTTTTTACACTCTGTATGTTAAGTAATATTCTCTACCAATCGAACCAGTTGCCAAACAGAAGTAGTTAGTACAAAAAACAATAACAAAAAACGGATAAATCGATCTTTTCTACGATCCGACAGGCATAGGGAGCGGTGATTCACCTTGATTACATTGGGTCCCGTTCTATTCCCGGTTTGAGTCAATTTAAAAGTCAATTTAGAAATTTTAATTTTCTAAATTGGCTCGAGTCGGGGTGTACTGGGAAACGATTCTGGCAAAAATGTCTGGACACACAGAATAACACAAGTATGTTAATTTTTTACTTCGAGACTATGATAAGTATTTTGTTTCAGTTCGACCGACGCAAGCGCACACGCAAGTTTTCCCTTTGCCCGGTGGATTCCCATGGGCGCACAGTTCGAGAGGTATATTATCTATGCTCTCTTTGAACATGAGCTTGTAGAACATAAAGTTAATAACTAATTAAGGCGAGTGGTGCCCCCAAATTAGCGATGTTAGTGCGACTATCGCCCGGAAACTTATTAAAATACGGTTCATAACTGCGTGCAATGAAACGTTGCTGTTACGACAGTTGCTGCGTCTTTAGATTGCGAAATTTGAGGAAAATAATACTTTTCGCATGGACGCAATTGTTCGAATAAAAAATCCTATGCTTAGTTTGTAGCTATTATGTTGGCCTATCAATCGACGTATAAACGAATAAAATCGGTTAAGCGGTTTAAAAGAAGAAAGAGCATTAGCATTCATTTATTGTTTTTTTTTTCAATAATTTCAATATTTTTTATCTCCTGAAGTATAAGTACTATAAACAAATGCTATGCTCAGAATATTGTGTAGGTTTTGACAATTCTTAGCATATTTTTAAAATATTTTTCTGACAAACGGGGCTTAAGTAGTAGTCTTTTATAACCACATGCTAGTTTACATTTTGGCGACTACACGGGCTTAATAAAACTTTGCTTAAAAACTTACCCTCATTTCCACAATCAGGTAAACCCCGCCGAGGTATGATGCGGCGCGCAGTCTTCTCGGATCTCCAGCGGAAAGGCCTGGAGAAGCGGTTCCAGGTCCAGAAGTACATCTCCAAGCCGGACAGGAAGAAGTTAGCGGAGAAGCTGGGCCTTAAGGATAGTCAGGTTGGTTTATTATGATCATTTGATAGGACGTCCACTGCTAAACGCAGTATAGCAGTAATATAAACAATAAAGCATAAACTCATTAACGAACATAAATAAAAAGTTATTATGTCAAATTTCTGTCAAACATACGTTTACTTGTCAATGTAATACTTCCGTAATTTCTACTAGTAGAAAACAAAAACAAGTGGTCGTTGCAGAATTCACGGAATGAATTTTCAAAAATAGTGATTCTAGGACATCCCACGCGAATCTTGCGATTTCGTGTTCGGATTGGAATAGGCTAGTTTCCTAAAAAAATCTAATTAGTCCGTCAGTTGGATTAACAGAAAATATTGGACACGTATTTTTTCTTTTCTCAATCAAACAAAAAATTATGAAGATATAGCCCGTTAAAGTTCCGCGTAACGTCACGCCTTGCGACACTTTATAGCAAGGTGTGACGTCACGTACTCACTTTGACGCGCTTTATCTTCGTCATTTTTTGTTTGATTGACAAAAGACAAAATATGGGTCCAATATTTTTTGATAATCTAACTGACGGACTAAATAGAATAATCTTTATATGACCCAGGAAACTAGCCTATTCGCATGATTCAAAAATACGTAAGTATCCAGATTGACCGGCTGGAAGCGATCTGCATGCTGCGGCTTCCTGCAACCTTCACCAGGTCGTCTGTTCACCTTGTAAGTAGACGACCTACGCTGCGCTTGCCTCCATTCCAAATCCTTTCCAGTTCTACAGTAAGGTTGTTTATGAAAGTATCGGTAGGAAAAAGGAAAGGAGAAATGTTTTTAAATTTTTGTTTGTATGTCTGTTTGTTTTGGCTGATCTCCAAAACGACTGGACAAATTTTGATAGGATTTTTACTGACAGATAACTAATGTTACAAGAAGAAACTAAGCTATTTAATTAATCCCATGAAATTAAAAGTTTTTAAATTGATTTAAACGGGAACGATTTCGCGGACAATAGCTAGGTAGTTACAATTTAAAATCATTAAAACCAATTTAACTAAAGGCACATTCACACGACCTAATCTTTTTTTTTGCTGCTTCGGGACTATTATGGCCTAAACGGATGTGTCTAAATATTTTTCTATCGTATATAAAAAAAGAAGTCACTATGTGTTTTTTTAAAGCTCCTAAAATTTTATTAAAACGAAATGATCAACCAACACCAATACAGGTGCCGCAAATCGCACTCCTTACATTCTAAATTCAAACGATCACGTCAATTTTCGCGCTCAAAAAGCCACCCGAATTCAAATATCGAATTCACCGTTCGGTAATTGTTTTAAGACTCTTGGGCGTGGCGCCCCCTCGCGCCTGTGGCTGACAGACCCTCCTATGCCCTTAGGGTAACAATTTTTTTGTAACACCCGCAGTGCACCCCAACACGGGTTAGAGTTTGCATGTTGGTAACGGTTTGCGCTCCGTTTTACGGGTTTTGTTGATAGTTTTAAATTGTATGTTTAGATTTTATTGTCTACTAGTTGTGCCCGTGACTTCACCCGCGTGAAATACGGCTTGTCTGTCACTCTTTATTTTAGTCCCTCAGGAGGTTAATTAAAAAATAGTAGCCTATGCCTTTGGGCACAATTGTTATGCTATCCCATAGGAACCCTGCGTTTTTTCGATATGAAAAGAAGCCTATGTCCAGCCCAAAACTACCACTATGCAAAATCATGTCGACCCCTTGCTCGGTGAAGAGTAAACCTTCCATTTTTCTGAAATAAAAGTAGGCCAAACGCAATTTCAGACTAGTGAACTTATAATCTATCTCTGTACCAAATTTTATCGAGATCCTTCAACCGTTCTGGCGTAACGTCACGCCTTGCGACACTTTTTAGCAAGGAGTGAAGTCACGTGCTTCCATTTCCAGACTTCGATGCGCTTTATCTTCGTAATTTTTTGTTTCATTGACAAAAGACAAAGAATGGGTCCCATATTTTTTGATAATCTAATTGACGACGGACTAAATAGAATTTTTTTTTTTGATCCAGGAAACTAGTCTATTTTAATCTCAATTAAAATACTTTACTAAATAATATTCTACAATACATGCACATCGCGAATTAAAATTAAAATTAAAACAAAAATGATAACTTTTCCACAATATTTTTTTTTATGTTGTCATACCTACTCCACTGAAAAATTTGAAAATATTATCCGCTTCCGCTTCCGGCGGAAATGCTTTAGCGAGTCGGACCGAAGTTATTTTGAGTTTTTAATCCAGTATTTTTTTAATTGGCATTGTGAAAACTGACGCAAAGAAGGTTGTGATGTGAGGATTGTTTTTATAAACATTACATTCTACTACATCCATATTATATTAATAAAATGAATTTTGTAGGTTTGACGACTTCTGTAGCCGAGAGGCGAGCATACCGGACTTTTTGTCTTTTTGAGGTCCTGGATTCGATTCCCAGTCTGTCAATGTAGAAAAATGACTTTTCTATAATATCATGGGTCTGGGTGTTGTGGTACAGTCGTTGTTTCTGATTTCTGTAACACAAGTGCTTAGGCTACTTATCATAGGATCAGATCAATGTTGATGTTGTTTAATATTTATATTTATTTATTAATTATGTATTATGTACTGTATAATTACTTATGTATTGTAGATACTTATTACTTACTGAATATATGCAGTATATTTTTTATATGTATAGCGAAGCGATATGATTAATATCACAAACTTTTTCGTACATGACAACTCAATACTAATATCAATTTCCCGCCAAAACCATAAACCACAGATTAAACAACAACCATCAATATCGAATAAAAAAGCAATTGCTAGCATCTTATTCTTGAGACAATACAACCCCTAACGTCTTTCCCGTTCTAACCCTATCCGTTAGAAAGAGCACAACATACTCGTCTTATTCGCCGTTTCTATTGGCCGGTCTATAACGAATAAAAGAGTACCGCGACTGTATTGGTTGACTTTTTTATTTGCTTTTTTACGATCTGATTTTTATAGGCAATGGTAACCAGGTTTGGGGTTAACAGAATTTATTGAATGTTACGAATTATTAGGTTCCAATGATATGATTGTTTCGTGAATTGGAATGTTTTGAACATAGCTCGTATCGTAGGGAGAGGTTGGGGGCGATATTTGATATTCTGAAAGATTGTCGTTGTTTTTGTAGAAGTTTATTGTCGATACGCGAAGTGAAAGCAAAGTAATTACTTACAAATAAACCTAGTATTGAAGAGGGCATTAATGTACTCAATATAATTTATGATCATTAATAAAAAAAAACCTAGAACAATAAGCCTCATTTAATAGGTAGTACATAATTTTTGGAGTATAGTTGTCATGTGAATTTATAAATCAATAAGGGGCCTTTTACACACCTCATTATTTTGCAAAAATGTCTTTTTAGGTCATTCACTAACGACTAGGACTCTTAGGTTAGGTACCTTTAGTACAGCAGCATCAAAAGCTAATCAAAAACTAATTTTAAAAAGTACTTACTCCTTTAAATGCCACAGTTACTTACTGTGGCATTTTAGGTTTCTGACAAAATCGCTGCAAAAAAATGAAAAATAAAGAAGTCTCTTTATTTGACTTTTGCGTAATGACATTCTCAGACTATTGTGATATGTTTTGCAATGAGACGCTTTGATGAATTCAGATAGGTACTGAGCGTCTTTTGATGTTCACTATATTATTTGTAGTAAGTTTAAAATTTAAGGTAATGATATCTTTTCTTTTAAGATGCAATGTCACGAGTATGGTTTGATATAACTCACACTGCACTAAAGAAAATATATCGAATAAGATACTAGATTCCAATGCCCTCTAAAGTAGATTGACTAAAGATACTAACAAAAATATTTATTTGTAAAGCACATTAGAACGTCATAACTATAACATAACATATCTACGAGAAATTACAGAAGTATCAGAAAAAACTTAATCAGAACGGTTACGAAGAGAGAAAAATAGCAGATACACAACATTGAATACCTAATAACAACAACATTAAATGGCTGTCTTCTTAGAGTTGAAATAGTAAATGATATGTTACTAATAAAATTCTAAATCAACTTATTTAATAATCTTCTATTTCGATTTAACGTTAAACTTATTTAAAATCATATACCTTAAATCTGTTCAGTGACGTTCACAATCAAACCGAAGATCACGGAATATCAATGGGCAATGATTACATTTGGGCGCCACAATTAGGGCCCCGCGGGGCTCAGTTAAATAGATTTGCGCTTCCCCCTTCGCGTAGACGTAATAACGTCTTAGACCTGGCATAGACATATTATTATTTTTAGCATTATGTAAAACAAATCAAATTCTAGGTTTAGTTTAGGTACGATATCACCCAGGATTATAGGCACAAAGCACAATTCAAGAATTTAGGAAAAATGTTAAGAAAAATACTTTTGGGACCGTAATAAGTAAATTTATAATACACTAAAACTAAATAATTACGAAATCTCACAAACAAAAAACCTGAAAAAACATGCAATTTGACAGCAAGTATGTTTCCTTTAAATGGTTGTGCGTAAAATTTTGTTTAGTAAAATATGTATACAATACTATACAGGGCTAAATAGAAAGTATGCTCAGTCAATCAAAAAATAATTACTCAATTCGGCTTACACATCTTGGACGGAGTAGTTTTATCCTGTTTTGAAATCGGTTTAAACACAATCATAAACAGTAACAACACAAAACAGAACTACCACAACACAAAAACTAGCCGCGTCTACACATTCCGTGCACAAAAATACCAAACGGTCGGCACCCAACAATTATTTAACGTCAGACGCAGCCGTAAGATTGCGGACGGCCGCGGAGCGGTGTGCAGCCGCCCTTATATGCGTTCTCTTTTTGAATTGTATTTTTCTAAATCTTTTTTGGCGGATGTGATTATTGTTTAGTGGCCAGTTACTAATGTTGCAATGTAATGATTCAACTATTAAAAAAATAATATTGTCCTTTATTAAATTAATCTAGACTGTTGACAAGTCAAACAACTCTTTTTATTAACCTCCGACGAAAAAGAGGGGTGTTATAAGATTAACGTATGTGTGTATCTGTCTGTGGCATCGTTCGTAGCTCCCAAACGAATGGACCGTTTTTAATGCCGTATTTTTTGTTTTAAAGCTGATATCACAGAGATGTATCTCAGCTATATTTTATGAAGATCTGTTCAGCCGTTTGAAGGTTATCAGCTTATTTCCTACTTGACGAAAGGATTATCAGCTTATACATCAGCCGTTCCTCTTTCTGGATCCATGTAGGACCTTCACTTTTAATAATAATTAATTAGTACTTAGGTCTATATGGTACTTACTTTGGACGGTTCCGTTCGTTCGATCGAAAGGAGATCGGGAGTTCGAGTCTTAATTTGAGCAGCTGAATCGAATAACGCAGAGTTTTTACACACTGTATAAACGAAAATGTTAAACAAGTACATTTATAAATCAATGAAGTTCAGGTGGAATAAAGAAAAGACAATCTCAATTAAAAAATGCATTACACTCCTTTTTATTTCAGTAGTCGTTAAAAAGATATCTTAACAAGTAAGACCTCCGTAGCTGAGTGGTGAGCATACCGGACTCGGTATCGCTTTCTCTGAGGTCCCGGGTTTGATTCCCGGTCGTTCAATTTACAAAAATGAACTTTTCTATATTGTCTCGGGTCTGGGTGTTGTGGTACCGTTCGTTTTCTGATTTCTGTAACACAAGAGCTTTGGCTTTTTGGCTACCTTCTATAGAATCAGAGGGATGCATGTAAAGTTGTCAATTTTTTTTTTATATGCCTTGTGGGGACGGCCGTAAAGAATACACTTCCCCACCGCCATCAGGAGGCGTGTCGTAAGAGCCGACTAAATCCTGTAGCACGAGACGGACAGCAGCGTCTGCGTGCGAAATGTTATAAAAAACTGCGCTTGCCAACCCGCCTGCCAACCGTGGCGAGTATTGGCAATCCCCCCCGATGAAAGTCATTGGGGGAGGCCTGTATTCAGCAGTGGACGTCCTGTGGCTGAAATGATTATGAAATGATGAATAAATAAATATCTCACCCGGATGTCGACTCCACGCCGTTTCTGTCCGGAACAGTCCGGGATAACTTGAGATATCATCGGGCCCTTATTGTTCCTGTTATAGAATTATAACTACAATGGGATTATCGACCGGGAATCCGGGACGTTTGAGTTCATTAGAATAATCTGGTTGAATAAAATATCGATGTTAATTGACGATTAGCACAGAATAAATAATAGTTATGGATTATGGGTATTTGTTGCTCTGTGGCGGCAGCGGTTTGGTAGTGATAACTAAAGTTAAGCAACCCACACCGCGGTTGTGATTGGTGACCATTCCAACCATATTTAGTGACATTCATCACTAGCATCTCCGTGCTTCGGAAGGCACGTTAATAGTTGGCCCCGGCTTAATATCGCTTGATACTAGTCGTGAAGCCTAGTCAGAGGCCTTAGGGCGGCTTAATAACATCTGACAGTAAGGTTTAGTCACTGGCCTTACAACACCCTTCCACCACCGCACTGGGCCCACGAGGTGGAGTATGGCCCAAACTACCACATAATAATTGTGGTGAGGCCTGTGCCCAGCAGTGGGACGTATAAGCATACCTTACTTTTTTACTTTTACAGAACAAACAATAGTTATGGGTATCAGAAGTTAATTTGCATACAATAAGTGCTCAAGCAACGCACACATAAACATCGCTCATGGACAAGAAATCTCAGAACACACTAAAAAACCATTAAAACTAATTTATTTCTGCAAATATGCCTAAATTAAGCTATTTTACACGTCCCATTTTTTACCCTGATACTACTTCGGGACAATTATTGAGGGCTAGCGCCGAGAAGAAGCAGCGCAAGAAACTAGGACATTATATTTTAACAATAGAAATTATAGCAACAATGTTATATATTTCATACTGAAAAACTGGGTAGCTTAAACTTTTTCGGACTTGCTGAATCTTAAGTCTTCTCGGCTTAGATTAGAAAGAAGGAAAGAAAAAGAAAAAGAATGTTTGTGGTAATATTTTTTGACGCACATACTGTCAATTGTGTCTTTTTAGTTTGTAGCCAGTACTTTCCAAAAAGTAGCATTTAGAACGTTTTTTGTATATATTTTTTATTCGCATCAGAGCAACCAGTGAGGTAGTATTCTTAAGGCCAGCTTGTCACGTAAGCCCGGTGTCTCCCCTCGCGCGACAAGTGCCGCCGGCAGATGACGCTTGGACCTTTCTGATGGGGCCAGTAGTGATGTGCTAGACGTTGTGGTTGATAAATTTTATCGATAGATTGCAATTGCAGTTTTAAGACTGTGGCTGACAGATAAACATCACTAATCTGGAAAATTGTTTAATGCAGAGAGTGAACGAATGAGAAAGCTTTTTTGATCGCCTTATTGTGTCATTAGTTTACCATTAAATCATCGAAAACTCTACATTAACTAGTTATTTAGGAATCATTTTTTGTACTAACTCCATAAAGAAAAAAAGAAAAGAAAAATGTATTACTATGGTCATCACGATGCATGCCGCGATGACACATAATATGCAACTATAATCGTATGTGTGTAGGTAGGCAAAAGTGCAGGCTGCGTGCTTGCGTGCCACATCTTTAGGTAGAGTCCAAGTAACGATTTGCTATTATTTCGATACTGTACACGATAAATAGGATAAGACTCGCATTTATTTAATGTAACGTTTACATTACCGAATCTTAGTCTTAACTCCTATTAGCGAAGACACTAAAAGGTGACTTACGCATCACCGGATTAGTTTTATTTGGGATAAATTAGGACACCATACTGTCTTCGTCGTACAAACTGAAAGTTACTGTGACAAAATTATGTCTGTTAAAGTTAGGATAGTTCGGGATTAAATTCGCTAGTCCTTTGATGCGCAAGTGGACCTGAGTCTTGGGCATAAGGTGCTTGGGCATATTTTTTTAAACCGTACTTTGTTGTTAGGTTTACATTTACATTTAAAAGAGTTGTGGATGGAACTGGATGCGGGCCGCTTCCAACCGGCCCATCTGAAAGTCACTGGGGAAGGCCTATGTTCAGCAGTGGACGTCCTATGGCTTAAATGATGATTAAAAGAATTAAATGAGTACCACTTACTACTTACAATGAATTAAATTTAACAAAAATCTACCTTAAGGACAGGCAATAAGAGTAAAAATTTAAGCAAGATAAAATGGACGGCACCGTCAATCTGTTGTCGGCTTAAATCTTATCGATACAGGGACATCCCTATCACACTAGAGGGTGTTCCAGCATCGGAATTAATTACTTTTTGACATATTCACTTTTATTACAATTTATACGGAATTAAGGAAGGGGGCGCATAAAATGGGGGAGGGCGTTATACGACCGAAGTTATTATATTCTTTGGAAGTTGTTAAATAACTTATTCTGACTAATCTGCATTGTATTAAACGTATGCTTTTATTAGTAAGAGGGACAAGTTTTCGTTATGGGATTGTTAAGACATTAATATACAGGGCGTACTAAAGAATATATTGCATATATTTTCTTGGAAACATGTACCATACTTATCTAACAAAAAAAAAGCTGAAACAGTGAGTTTCTTGCGCTGCTTTTTCTTGGCGCTAGCCTACAAATCCGCAATATTGTCCCGACGCTAAAGGTGGCAAAATAATAATAATTGGGACGTGTGAGATGTGCCTAAGGTTCTAATAAACAAAAACTTTTACTATTGAAGCAACACTAAAATCGTAAAAAAATAGACGCTAAAAGAGAGAAAGAAACTTTTGACATTATTAAGCCTTAATTAGAAGTAATACAACAAAAATGTGAAAAATAAGCACTTTACATTTTTTTTGTTAAGTTAAATAACCGGACAAGTGCGAGTTGGTTGACGATGTACCACCGTATTTTCTTGTCTAAAATTAACAAACTTTTCCTTTTTATTTATTTAAGATAAAACGTTATAAAATATTTTACTAGCTCTTCAATGGCGTTGTCTTTTTTATTTAGGTATGGGTCAAAATCAGGGAGGAGAACCATTTACTTTTTCAGTAATATGAAAAAAATAAGTGTATACTTACCTTACTAAAATGGAATTTAAAAAAACGAGCGTTTTCTTGTTTTGCTATTTTTTTACGAATTTGACTAGCTGGCCAGTTTCACCACTTGCTAATAAGTTCCAGATAACCTATCTGGCACTTTTTTGAAAGCTAATTGTATGGGTTATCTGTCAAAACAAGTGCCAGATAGGTTATCCGGAACTTATCAGCAAGTGGTGAAACAAGCCCTTAGATGGGATTTTAGACAGGCTAATCAATCGCTTGCACATTAAACACCCCTCAAGAATTTAGAGATCATCATCTTCTGGTAGGTATAATAGTATAGTATATTGCAAAAGAAAAATCGAATTTCGTTCAAAAAAGTCGGAATACACATGTCAGAAAAAAAGTTCCGTTGCATCATTTTAAAAATTGGAATGACAAATCGGCGCCACCGATTGGCGTGTCCAATCGGCCATTGATGAATGTTCGCGCCCGATACCGGAACGCGCGAATCATTTGTCAACTTTTTAAATATCGAACGCATTTCTTTTTCTTTTTTTCGTTAATTGAAACGTTTCGTTTTGTCAAATGTTTATTGATGTTGAATACAGCTGCTTTTAAGAATTCGATGACAAACGGAACCGATGATCGTTGATTGATTAATGAAGATGGCTAGATAAGGTGAGAATAGTCGGCGGCAACTGTATAAATCGCGCATGCGAATAGAATTGGTGTCTTGCAGATTTACAAAATTTAGGTTATTTTAGAATCCAATTAACTTAATGCATTTTCGTGAAAATCGTGAACACTTGCCTTAAGGTAACATAATCGGAGTTAGAAATTGTCACGTTTAGTTTCATCCTCTAAATAATTTAGCACTGGTACCACTTGTAGAAAGTCAGATACATACTTTTTACTTCTTTTTAATAACGTAGGTATCTTTCTCCTCCCCTTCGCTCTATCGTAGGCGTATGTAACTGCTTACTCTGTGATGCCGCAGCTCTTCGTGTCTCTATTGACAACACTCAACCATCGCAATTCATTCTTATTTTAGGTACTTACTTACTTAAGTATTAGTTTAGTAGAGTTTTTTTTTCACTACCATACCTATAGATACCTAAAATGTATTAAAAGGTAATATGACAGAATGTAATGCAACAAACCGTTTGAATTTGAATGATTGTAAACTGTCTCTATTTTCAAAAGAGGTTTATTTACAGTCCAGACTGGCTATGCGTATTTCCTTTGCGTATTTCGCATCCGTCCAATGAATCTGATTTTCGACCGCCGAACGTTCCGAATTTCAAATTCATATTTGGAATGAATATTCAAACGGTGCCTTGTTTACATTTAAATTCAAATATTTGCATTTATTCCGAATTCGGAACTTTTTTGGCGCGCTTTTTGACAGCACCGCCATATTTGCAATGCGAATGTCAATAGGGCGTTTTATTTTTTCAATTCAAATGGTTTGATTTAAATATTGTGTTGCGTTTTGTTTGTATAATAACCCCTTTTGCGTGTGAAGTCAGTATCGGGGTAATTGTAATAAGTATTGTGTGGTTTGTATGGTCTTATCATAAACATTTTTGATATGACATGTAAGAGGATTTGACATGTTTGTTTTGACATTGAATAGTGTCATGCGGTCATGCAAATAAAATTGAATTAATACAAGATCCTTTTATTAAATACTAGCTGTTACCCGCGACTTCGTTCGCATGGTCTTTAGTTTATTCATAAAGGATTTTCTGCGCCACTTTCTTAATTATTTTTTTCAAAGAACCTTCTCCTGTCTGTAATTAACACAACAAAAAAAGAATAAGCTAAATTGTTCCATCCGTTCACACGTGATGACCAAGGGAAATGGAGATTCATTTTTATAAATAGACTGTTTCTTATATAGGGTGTACAAAACTGCTCCTAACTAGAAGTTTAACTATGAAAGATACTTACATCAAAATCGTGTAAAAAAATTAAGATGATTTATATAAGTATGTATCTAGGTATTAAACAAACGCGTTACTATCTCGATAATCGATACAGTATTGGATTAAGTGTCATTTTTTTTATACAATTCCTTTATTACTCTCTTAATAAAAGTTGATGTACACTAGCAGATTATAATACAGGTGGCCAGAAAACCGACGTCCAAAAATTTTTTAAAGTTGCCAAAAAAAAAGTTCAAGGTGACTTCGAATTTTTTTCTTGCAGCTAAATCTCTATGAACTGTGCATTTATGCATAAAATAAACTGCCTCATAACTTTAATGGAAGTTACTACATAATTGACCTAAAGTTGAGAATTTATGTTGTGTTATCATTTAAGTTTTCAACTTAAAATTAAAAATCTAAACTGTTAATTTCTTAGTTTCTAAGTAGCTTCAGAGAATGCGCTGGAGCCTAAGCTTTCATAATAATAATAAAAAAAACTACGAAAATCGTAGAATATACATAGGGGTAATTCAGATAAATCCCAACACGAGGCACCGAAAAAAAAATTTTGGACGTCACTCTTCTGGCCGTCCTGTATATAGGTACCTAATTAATAAAGCTTAAAGATGTTTTCTATTCTTTAGTACACACTGCATATAAAGATACATTTTTATTGTATTTAAACCATAATTTCTCGTGAATGTCGTGACCTAGTGGTGACTGAGTTTGTTCCGGCATTTCTTCTCAGCACTTGCCAGATTGTCTGTGTCTTGTCTCGAAGCGCTAGTAGGGCCCTAAAAATAAGGAGACATGTTCTGCCCCATATGGGCCAATAATGTTATTATTGACGTTCTTAAGTGGCAGTTTTCTGTCCTAAACTGAATAAATGATTTTTGACTTTGACTTTGACCATAAAAAATTGATCTCTAAATTTTTTTTGTTTTGGATTTGGATTGGATGGATTTTTTTGAATCGGTTGAATGAATAAATGATCTCTAAATTTTTTTTCTTTCTTCAACTGTAAGTCCGACATTTAAAGTTGAAAATCGGTTAAATGACCTTTAACTTTTTAAGTAAGTTGACCTTCAGTTGACTGTGCAAATACTCTGTTAAAACAAGAAATATCGACTGAGCTATAAAAATGGAAGTAATTTCACGGATCTACTTCAGTACTTACTTACGTAAAAAGCTAGAACTGGTTTGTTTTGTAAAGTTTGTCTTTTTGTCATAAATGCAATAAAAATATACAGGGTGTAACGAAAAGGTGAAATAAAACTTTAAGGGGTTATTCTACGGCTAAATTACATCAACTTTTTCAACATCTAAATCTCAAAAAAACATTTACGTTTCCATACAAACTGATGCCAGCTGGTCGCGTTTTAGTATGGGAAAGTGTTTTTTTTTTTTGCGATTTCGATGTTGGTCCCATAGAAAAAGTTGATGTAATTTTGCCGTAGAATAACCCCTTAAAGTTTTATTTCACCTTTTCGTTACATCCTGTATAGGGTGTACAAGAGAATAGGCACTCCTTAAAACTGCGTGATCAGCTGATCATATACAACAACTTTTACTATGGGAGCAACATCGAAATCGTTTTTTTTTTAATTCTCGAGGTAGCAAATAAGTTTGTATGGAGCATCAAAATTTTTTTTTTCGATTTCGATGTTGCTTCCATACAAAAAGTTGTTGTGTATGAGCAGCTAGTCACGTGGTTTTAAGGAGTGCCCTCTTCTTTTTTACACCCTGTATACTGAAGCAAGCATATAAACATAAATATACCTCGATGAAAGAGGTACTTATATACCAGTTACTTGACTATCGGGCGTATCTCCTAAAACACCCAGACCCAGGCCAAAGAAAACTTCGTCATCTAACTTGACCCGTTCCAGATCGAATCCAGGACTCTTTTTGATCCTACACAAATCAATGCGACATCAAGCTATTGAATAACTATTGTAACAATATATATTTTTTAATCTTTGCTTAATTAGCGAAAATACAATATAACTTATGGCAACCCTACGATCCATTCACGCCCGCACAGTGGGTCGTGCGTGCGGACATCGTTAATCAAAAAATGACAAATTTCTATTATTTTTTTCCAAACTCCGTCACAATGGCGTAATAGATCTGAACTGTCATCATCTATTTACAGAAATGACAGAAAAAACGGTAAAAACGTTTGCAATAATAGGGAGAATTCGCGGTTTTCGGTAGCAATGCAATGAATTGGATATACGACTTGTTTGTTGAGTGCTGACTATGATTTACTATTCTAAGTTAGTAATTAAGAATAAATCAGGTATGTAGAAAGTTAATGGTAAAACAAAAAAAATACATTGGTTACAAGTTTTTTTTTTCATCAACCTGTTCAATCCCACTGCTGGGCAAAGGTCTCCCCCAGACTCTTCCATCGATCTCTATCTATCGTCATCCCAATCCCTCGTTAAGTTAACCAAGTCGTCACACCATCTTTTTTTGGGTCTACCTCTTCGGCGACCGCCGTCTATAGGTACCCAAGTCTATAGGTTACAAGTTATAAAGTATAAATTCTTAAATCATATTACTCCGTTTTGGGCAAATACTTGGAATAATGATAAAAAATAATTTATTAAAATGGCGGTGCTTAAAAATAATTTATTAAAAGCTCAGTGGCGGCAGCGCTTTAGTAGTGATTACTAAAGTTAGGTAACCCAAGCGACGGTTATGAGGCGATTGGTGACCATTCCAACCATATTTTGTGACATTTGTCACAAGCATTTTCGTGCTTGCGGTCGTACGACATCCTTAGTGGTCGAAAGTACGTACGAAACCAACACAACAGTCCAATTCTTGTCTCCAAATTTCATAATACCCTTTCTATTTAATTGTGTTATAATCGGGTAATAAAAACAGCATTGTGTATGCCATAAAAACTCATATCGTATATTATGCAAAAGCACAAAATAATGGACAAAAATGTTAAAGCCACGACTCCGTGTGCATTTTTCTAACGATGCCCCGCCTTTAAGCCATCAATACCGAAGGTGTCACACGCACAATGCTCCCTAACCCCGTATTTATCGCCAAAAATACAAACTTTTTTGCCAAAAAAGTGTGATTTAGGAAAAAAATGTGTGTTTGCAAAAAATATAGTTGATGCAATTTGTGCCCCTTGCCTCTAGTTTAATGATTATGACTGGTATGAAACGATAAATGGAGAATTAGTTATGGGTGCGGAAATATCCTTTAGGAAAACAAAATTCACCCAATTTTACTTTATTTTAGAGTAAAACATGAGTCAAACTATTGATTACAGCGGCCAAATAAAATATAATTTTATACTACTGGAAATACTCAGATTGATCTATCAACAGTTTGTTTCCCTGCAATAAATAAAAAAAACAATAATTAATGTCTAGTTTTTTTTTCTTTTCATGCAAGATTCAACATCCTTTACCTCGACATTGATTTGATTAATGTAACTGTGTAAGAAAGCACCATTATTATTTTTATTTTAGCCCCGTGATAATGTTTGATATATATCGACAACTGATTACTTTGTATCTTCAAAAAAAACTATTTGATAATCACCTTTACATTAGTGTATTAATTTTACTCCATAGATCACGAGGGCAGTATTTCAGCAGAATCATAGTTATTGATTCTTAATATACTAACTTTGTCTTTCTTCCACAGGTAAAGATCTGGTTCCAAAACCGACGCATGAAGTGGCGTAACTCCAAAGAAAGGGAACTTCTTGCATCAGGAGGATCACGAGAGCAGACTCTACCCAACAAGAATAACCCTCATCCAGACCTATCTGATGCTGAGGCTGACAAGCCTAAAATGTCCCCACTTTCACCTATACAGGACGACCAAAGCGAGGACTTGAAGGGAAAGATGTATGCTACTACTTCTAACTGTCAAAGTGACAGTTACAGATACGAAGACAAGATGGCGGCCGGTCTATTTACGCGGGAACAGCAGTTTTCGAATATGGATGATGGAGAGGACTTTGATAGCGACGCTAGTGCATCAGACGAAGAAATCAATGTGACATGACGTGTTTTTGCTTAGAATTTGTAAATTTTATTGTAGTGTAAATTATGATAGTAATGTATATTTCCTGATCGGGATTTTTATGGAATTATTTATGGATAATTGGAAAAAGATGAACTAGTGGTTGACCTTGACATAATAAGGTCTTAATTTATTAGTTTACTTCCTTTCAGGGGTTGATTTTCTGCTCAGACAGAGCAATTTATTCTATGGAACCACAAAAAAACACTTAAGCCGCCAACCAGCTAGAACATCAATTTGTATATTTTTATGTAGAAGTGTTTTTTTTAAATGTTATTACCACAGAAAAAGTTATTGTATTTGAGCATTAGAATCATCCTCTAGTATGAAATTTTCTAGTAAATGAGAACCTTATCTATAGTATAAAAAAGTATCTTGGGCAAAATTCTGCTTAGCATTGTAATTGGCAAGGATGGAGAAAAGCCATATTGAAGCTATTTTATAACACAATTCATCTAGCGAACGGCCTTGGCTTTACATACTATAAATAAAGTATGCATATTTTATTCCGGAAGAAATTCCTTAGATGACAGTTAATTAAATCCGTTCAACACACACTCCACACAATCATCGCATTATATAGCATCATTAGCTTTTGAAATACCACGGCTGGACTGTCCTCGCCCATAGAACGCCACAGCAAGCAGCTTTAGGTTGTTTGCATTCAGCGACTTCCCTCAACTTTGACTAGGTCCTCAGTCGAGTATCAAATTGAGTTAAGCAAATGAAAAAAGCAGCAAATAAGCAGGTCAACGCGAAGAACAAAATTATCAAAAATCAGTTTCGAAATACCTTGTTTTTCGTGTAAATTAATATTGTAAAGTTTATTACTAGTTAAGTAACAAGTCTTTGTATTTAATATTAGCTTAATTTATTATTAAACACCAAAACGATATCGAAATTCGAGTAAAGTATAATCCCTGTGCATAAAACATACAACGACTTTTGAATGTCTTGTTTCTTTTATCTTTATTGTTATTTCTAGTAACTTTTCGTTTAAAGATTTTAATTATGGTTGTTTTATAAAAGTAAATTAGAATCAACCTCTTTTGATGTGTTACTCTTATTTAAATTTAAACCCAAAGTACCTAAATGTAAATATTATTATTATCTAGGCTAAGTCTCGGATTAGTATGAATAGATAGATTTATTTAAGCATAAATTTTAATATCAATGGAATTAACCTTTAGAAAACATCACTAAAAACACTTATTTTATAAATCCGTCCCACAATGTTTTTGACCTTGAATTCTGTAATTCAATGTTTTCTAAATATGTTGATAACTACCTACTCATCTTTTGATCAGATGCGGTTTTCATTTATTTCTAGAATTCTATTTCATTTAATTTAAAGCCCTTATTTTTTAGAAAACTACTTACTTAATTGGACAACTTATCTTACAGGAACTTAACTGTTGACAGATTTATCAAATAGTATAACTGACTGTCCTCTAAGTATAATCCTGTGTCAGTGACAAACAGTAATAATCAAAAGGCTCCTGTTTTCTTTAATACAACTATAGTTTTAAACAACTATGCCTAACATAAGCAGAAATATGGAAGATAATTTTGGAACTTCACTACTATTATCAGCGCCCTCCCATAAACAGCTTAACGCCGGGTTGTTTGCTGGGAGGATTTTTTAAAAAATATTTTGATCAATTTTTCTTTGGCTTGTTCAACGTCAAGGGTACAACTATTGAAATTATTGTAGCTGAACCTTTATATACCTTGCGTGTACTATTACTTTACGAAAACGTTAATCAGTTAACTCTGTCGTAATAACCGATTATGTTGATTAACTTCATAAATTATAATATATTTGTCTATAATTCTACTGTAAAAAATATCGTAAGTCGACTACACAGATTTATGGCTATAATTATGCCTGTAATAAATTAGTGTTATATTCAGAACTTTGTAAATAATATTTTAAGAATACAGCAGTGATCTCAGATTAATCGTAAAGACTTCATAATTTAACGTGAAACTAAAACATTATGTATAAATGTATGTCATTCAATTTATGTGGAAATAAAACACGGAAAAATACTAATTGGCTTTGTTTTATTGACTATAAGTAAATAAGAGAAACATTTAAAACTCTTTATTATTACACTTTAAATTGTCGTATTGATATGAAACTTTACCATCAAGCTGATCTGACGATGAAGCCCAGAGGTGTATATCGGAACTTCTCAATGACTACTAGTAAATTTTTCATCATTATCATAAATTCAGCCTCAGGACGCCCACTGCTGAACATAGGCCCTAAAGTGACTTACAGGCCAGTTGAAAACACAATAAATTTCTTTTTTGAAATAATAATTCGATTTAAAGGTTAACCTACGTAATTTAGCAACATTTGAGGTATGATGTCGTTAATTACGAAGGTTATCCGCAATAATACGGCACGGCACGGCACGACACACGTATAATTTTTTTCATCCATTACTTAAACCATTAATATTAAATTTCGCGGGATGCCTTTAACGATTTCTTGATCCTATTCGAAATTTAAAATTTCTTACGTTTTTTTTAAACAGCAACTGGTGTACTGTGTATGTATAGTAATCAAAATGACGATTACTAATATGTCGACCGTCTGGTGTAGTGGTTTTCGCTCCGAACTTCAATGCCAGCGGCTGCGGGTTCGAACCTCGCACGGGGCAAATTTTATAATAATAATAATAATAAATCATTTATCTGCCAGAATATGGTTACACAGTGTTTTTAAAATAATATTTACCAACATATTCTATCGCCAGCGACGTGCAAATTTTGATAAAGAGATCTCTACATCATTTTTAATTTTATTGTGAAGTTGAAGTTGTGAAGAATTTTAGTGTGAAGAGCACGAGCATTTGTTTGTACCTAAGTGATGAATATTTGTAATGGTATTTAGGTATGTTTATCCGTTATCTAGTCGCCATAGTACAAGCTTTGCTTAGTTTGGGGTTAGATAATTGGTGTCGTTAAAAAAAGTGATTTGCGACTACAAAAACCATAGTTTTGCTAAAAAAACTTAAGTGATAATCGATTTGCCTCATTGATTTATATTTGGTTATAAATAAATCGTAATGACTTATGGATCAAAACATGATATTTTCGACCACATCTGACTCAGTTAGGTTAATTGGTTGTTTAAACTATGATTATTGATTATTATCCAGTAAAAGAATGTACATTCTCTGGTCTATGACGTATACAACTAAAAGCGTTCTTCAAATAAATAAAAAATACAAATCGTTTTACCCGGAGCATGGCATCGCGAAAATGTTTTTCCCCAAAACACATGACTACACCAGTGGGCGGTGACGCCCGTAAATAAATATAGATGGCAGCACACGTCAAGAACAGATTCGAGTGGCAAAAACTCAAATACGGCTCTTGTTTTCTTATCTGTCAAGCAATAGAGTCGAAAATGGCTTGTGCGGGAGATAAATTGTAAATGTTTAAGGGTGTTAGAAATATTTATTTTATCATTCGCACCTTCGTAATGCGACTCGTTTGGAAGTTTTTTTGAGAACACAGACCAAATCATTTGTTTTGATAAAAATACGAGTATGAATAAAAATAAAATTAGAGACGATACTCCAGCAAACCGAATTAGAGAGCACTTAAAATAAGATACGAGCAATAACGACGACTCGCGAGAGGCGAGCATACCGGACTTGTTGTCGCTATCTCTGATGTCCCGGGTTTGATTCCCGTTCGGTCATTTTAGAAAAATAGCTTTTCTTTATTGTCTCGGGTCTGGGTGTTGTGGTACTGTCTTTGTTTCTAGTTTCTGTAACAAGTGCTTTGGCTACTTATCATAGGATGAGCAATGATGGTGTCCAGCAAGAAACCCATATAAAATGTTATGTCAGTGTGTCTATAAACACTAATTTACAAGGAGTTACTGATTATTTATGGTTCCGATTCTAGTGCTCAAATACGACCACTTTTATTAACTTCTCCACACTTCGATCTTGAACCCCCCCCCCCTGCCTCCTTCAGCAAAACACCAATTGTTATGGTCTCTAAGGATGTTGTCAGTGAGGTACCAGACAATGTATTTTGCTAGGGGCGTCTCCCACCACACCCAGACTCGAGCTAATAGAAAAAAATCGTTTCCTGACTTGACCTATACATCGATTCAGAACCTTAACGATAACTCTACTTATCTGCTATCGATAGATTTGGTTTGATATCGGTTGATTTATAATAATTTCAATTCATAATAACCGTATCGTCGATCAACTTATTTCATACCGAATCGAAATGACGTCACACACGTACGATTACACGTACGTACTCGTACTTCTCACCCGCAAAGAATGACAAAGCTATTCACAACGCAACATTTGATTGATAGAAATGAATTATTCGTATTGTAAATCGAACTCGTAATTGATACGGATACCATAGTGAGAATGCTATTCTGAATAGCTCTAAATCTGTCATTCGATTTAAGAACGATATCAAATCTTTCAACTCGCTTAAATTACCTAAAGATTTTGAATCGAAGCATTGAACCGGGAAATTCGCTCTACCTGCACCAATCGAGTTGTCAAATTAAATTCTTTAAGTGGATTAATTTCTTAAAATTTTTGTATACTTACTGATTAGAGATGCTTTTACCACTGTGCGTAGGTAATCTTAGGTACAACAGACAGACGGTAAATGATCCTATGGTTTCTTTTTCCTGTTTGACGTACGGAATACTAATAACCTCCTTTTTTTAGGTCGTTTATATAACATTGTGAAAGTCAGTTCGGTAGCTAGAAGCAGCAACGAGCAGTACATCCAAATCACCGAGTCGCCCGTCATTGACAAAACAAATAAAAACCAAAAGCTAGTTCGATCGATGGCCGCCAGACGGCGCTGGCGCCACGTGCGCGGCACGCTCCCGCCAAAACTAACGTCAAACGCAGCTGCGGTCCGACAGATCGCTTTTCGCTTTTGATCCCCACTTACATGCGTTTATTACTTAAGATTTGAATAAATAATCTGAATCTACAAATTAAGATCTGTTTTGAGTTATTTGGGAGATATTGCAAACAATACTGAGTGTCTGTTAGTGATCTGAACTAGTTTAATTTGTCTATGTACCTAATATAATCTGAAAATACTAGGTAATAATTTAGAAATAATCTTAGTAATATAAGTCTAAAGTGAATCCACTTTACCATCACACACACTACACGCCGCGGTTGCGATTAGATAAGTCGTGACCATGACCATTCCAACCATATTAAGTAACATTTATCACAACTTAAGCATCTGCATGCAGGCTAATATACTTAAATACTTTTATAAACATACTTAAATACTTTTATAAACGTACTTAAATACTTTTATAAACATACTTAAATACTTTTATAAACATCCATGACTTACGTACAAACGCTAGTGCTCATCACACAAACATTTGCCCCTTGCGGGATTCGAACCCGCAACCGCTGGCTTGTAGTCCGGAGCGCGAACCATTACACCAGACGGTCGTATCCGTAAATAGATTTTGAGAAATCGAGATTAACCTTCACCTACTGAGATGAGAGGTAACACGACTAGACACCCATAATCATCAACAAAAAAGACTATTAAAAAAACGAAGTAAATTTTATTTAAAAAAAACCGACTCTAAACACTAAAAAGCTAAAAATAATATTAACACATAAGTACCTAATTAGTTACTTTTGGAGTCGGTGCAAACGAAAACTTGCAAACTCTCATCGGCTGGCATACAGTCGAAATGAGAATTTGCTCCTTTTTTAGGTCGGTTGAAATGGACGATATTGGAAATAAATTAAGTCTTACTATTTATGTTTAATTATGATTGAGACTCCACAGTAAACTTGAGTGCTTTTAGCTTTAAGCGGCAGCGCATTGGCAGTGATTACTAAAGAATTCTGCGCCGTGGTTGTGAGGTGATGGGTGACCATTCCGACCACATTTCACGACCCACTGATCAGAAAAATAATAGATTTAACGTCTATCTGTCAGATGCGGCCCCGTAGCTAGTTAGTTACGTAGTTTGTCTGGGCTGTTTCCACGCTTAGCCTCACGATTGGGCCATTGTGCGTGCTACCTATTCTTTCCTACTACAACAATCCCAGGTCATCCCAGAAGGTCAGAAGCCGTTTCAGGGTCCTGCAGGCTTCCGGGACTGATCCTGGTGACTGGAGAATCCGTGCCCGTTTATCTGCGACGCATGTGACCCCGTAACCAATTAAATTAAAATAATATCTTTCCCTCTTCCTCGCACTATACCTCTCTCTTTCCACCAGATGTCGTACGCGTGTCGGTCACGTGACCACTTGTAAGGATTTCCTACGCATTTGTGCCTCCGAGTGTTCTGACCTCCGATGCAAAATCTTGTTCGCTTGATGTAATGTTTATTGGTTTGTGTTTACCCCTAGGGTTGTGTGGTGTGGAAATAATTAGGAGCATACAGATTTTTGCAAGGGTAATCGCGCTTGGCCTTGAATTGGTAGTGGTGCTTAGCAGTAGCTCAGTGGTCGAAGAGTTTGAATCCCGCTAAGGGCAATTTTTTTTTGTGATAAGCATCATTTGTACCGAAGTCATGACTACCAAAACACGATATCATAAATGATATGATATAGCGAATATCGACACCAACTGTAAAAATATGATAGATATAGCCGCCATTTTGAATTTTATCAAAACAGCGATCTTAACATTTGACGTCACCGGCACGACGATTCAACATGGCGGCTATATCTATCATATTTTTACAGTTGGTGTCGATATATCGCTATATCATATCATATCATTTAGTGTTTTGGTACTCATGCCAGGGAGGCTGGATATTTATAAACGTAGGAAGAACATACAAACATACATACATATACTATAGTACAAGCTATGCTTAATTTAGGGCTAGACACGAATTTCAACATCGTGTTTGTTAAAAAATATTTGAATATTTTTTTTACTATTTCGGACTTCACGCACATAAGTACCTTACTTAGGTCGTGTCAACGCGCTAGCGACGGCCATCTTTCGAGATCACAAAACAGCCAGCTAGTTTTTTAAAATTATTGCAACATCTCTTTATAGACTAATATAATTAAACATAGCATTTATATTTTTTATTTTATGTAGCGGTGACTGTACTGACAACCCCACGTTGGGCGCCATGAAAAAAATAGACTATTTATTGCATAGTCACACGAAACAAATAAGTTATGGTGTAGTTTACATAAAAATGCGTATAATTTCACGTTTTTAGTTGGTCAATAAAAGAATTAAGAAGATACATAAATAAATAGTAAATTGTTTTCACAATTACAAAAAATCACAAAGCTTGTTCTATGGCGACTAAATAATGGATAAACATACTTACGTAATTTTATACACATGACTAACTAAATACCTAACAAATGCTTATGCTCTTCGCACAAACATTTGCCCCTTTCAGGATACGAACCCGCAACTGCTGGCTTTGTAGCTCGGAGCGCGAACCATTACACCAGACGGTCCCTTCAGCCAGTTTATCTACATCATTATTATATAAAAATATAATATTCGACGTCGCTAAGTACGCAAAACCTCTTAGTGGCTGATTCTGGTGTTTTTTTTATTTATTTAAACTTTATTGCACAAAATAAAATCGTACAAAAGGTGTTCAAACACAACAACTTTTTGTACGGGACCAACATGGAAATCGCAAAAAAATACATTTCCCCATACAAAGCGTAACAGCTGCAATTAGACATTTAGTATGAAGATGAAGTTTTTTTAAAGATTTCACTGTTGGTTCCATACAAAAAGTTGTTGTATTTGAGCACCATAATCATCCCCTAAGAGATTTTGCGTACTTAGCGACGTCGAATATTACACGTTGTATAAATTTACAAAAATAATCATAAAAAATCCAAAAGAAACAAAAAGGAAACGCCTGATTAAAACCTAACGGCAACGCCTTTCATTAGTTAACATTCTGTATATAAATAACTATAATGTCGTTTAGCAAACCGAGTGTAAACACATAACCGGTAACTTTGCCTACTATTAAAGATGTCGCTTCAAAATTCTCCAACTTCAACCCCTCGTGGGGGTGAAAACATTCGAGCAAGACATCCCAATACCCTCACATCTCCTCAAAGGGCACAGATAAGATAAAACAGTCTGTAACTGACAGCACAATGAAGTACCCCTTTCTATTTTTATAAATTCGACAAATCGCGCATCTTTGAATATACAAGTACGGTTGTTAGTTGGCTTGTGTGACTCGCGCTTCCTGATATCGGTTTGATTCCTTGTACAGTCAACATCAAAAGTAGCTTAAGTATCTTAATTTCCCAAATAAATGTCATTGCAAAACATATGATAATATCGGAGGCAGACTAACTGTCTGCAATAGGCTAGTTTCGTGACTCAAAAAAGATTATTCTATTTAGTCCGTCAGTTAGATTATCAAAAAATATTGGACCCATGTTTTGTCATTTGTCAATCAAACAAAAAATTACAAAGATAAAGCGCATTAAAGTGAGCAAGAACTTTAACGGGCTACATCTTCATATCTTTTTGTTTGATTGAGAAATAAAAAAATACGTGTCCAATGTTTTTTGTTATTTTAACTGACGGACTAATTAGATTTTTTTAGGAAACTTGCCCATTATTAATGGTTGGCATGGTTGTATTAATTAAATACAACCATGTGCCGAGTGGGGACGGCCGTAAAGAATACACTTCCCCACTGCCAACAGGAGGCGTGTCGTAAAAGGCGACTAATTCCTGTAGTACGAGACGGGCAGCAGCGTCTTCGTGCGAAATCTTATAAAAAACTGCGCTCGCCAACCCGCCTGCCAAGCGTGGCGAGTATTGGCAATCCCCCCTGATGATATCTCATTAGGGGAGACCTTTGTTCAGCAGTGGACGTCCTATGGCTGAAATGATGAACCATGTAAACCCTATTGTTACTAACTAAAACGTTATTTTGGCTCAATAAATGTTTAATTTACTTTACATAATAGTCTGACAAAATCACAACGGGAAAATCTAATAAAGAAGTCGGGTTATTGTGACATTTAGAAGAGTCAGACTTTTAAAAAAATAGTTAATTATCCACTTCTGATGCTGAATGTACTTGTAACACTATAATATAACAAACTAGCTGTTGCCCGCGACTTCGTTCGCGTGGTTAACAAAACCATGGTTAGTTTAAACTAAAGACGCGACGCCACGCGCTGCCGCCGTACGAACGGACGGTTAGATGTTGTTACTTAAGGCGACGGGTATGGCAAGTCACCTGGAGCATTAAGCGTCGACTAATATAGTGGCACCGCTTGGTTTACTCTTTTTTTCTATTAAAATTTTATTTTGTTATTTTTTTTATTTTTTATTTTTAATTTAAATAATGTATTGTGTCTTTTACTGTTTGTGTGTGATGTCCAATGTATAATAAATGTATTTTCTTTCTTTCTTTCTAATGCGACTTCTATTACGTGCCTAAGATAATACAAATGCTTCTCGCAGAATAAACATTCATCCGTTGCGCTCCTGTGCAAATAGATTATCATTGCGAGCAAAATATCCACTCATGGAAAAGTAGGCGCTAAGAGTAAAATCCATAAAAAAACCATATTTAAATTCTTAATTTGTTGACTATTTGAAGAAAAAAAATACTTCACCCTAAAGGCATGAATGTTATAAATAACTAAACCAACTTTGAAGCTATACAAAAACGTCGTTTAAAATATAAATGTGTACAAGCTCGCGATATTTGTAGTACTTTGAAACATTTTTAGTGTTTATAAGAAATAATAACTAAGTAGTATTTAGATACAAGTTACAACAGAAAAAACTTCAACATATAAGTTACATGATATATTAATTTCCACATCCTATATCCAGTATTTTCGCCAGAAAACTTGACCAAAAACACCTCTTTTACGTGTATTCTCCTTACCCGGCGCCTTAAGGCAGTAAAGGTAATAGTAAGTACTTAGTAGTCACGTAGCGTTCTGTATTTGTTTATTTTACAACTTTTTAATGATTCAGTAAATATTGGAAAAATCTAACGTTTATTAGGAACGTCAACAAAACTCCGAGTTGCTGCTCCGTCACCGTCGCGTCCCGCCGGCTGTGTGGCCAATGCTTTTAACTCCCACTAAAACTTCAATCTCAAATCACAACCAAAAAGTCCCAAAAACGTGATACAGTCGCCAAGTCGCCGTCGCAGATGCTAGCGATCGATCTGACAGAATCGCCAAATTGCGATGCATCATCATCATCATTTCAGCAACAGGACGTCCACTGCTGAACATAGGCCTCCCCCAATGACTTTCATTGGGGAGGACTGCCAGTACTCGCCATGCTTGGCAGACGGGTTGGCGAGCGCAGTTTTTTTATATGATTTCGGGAATAAGTCACCTCTTACGACACGCCTCCTGTTGGCGGTACACGACATTTTGATGCGATGCAGCTTTGATGCAATCGCAAAATCGCTGATCGCGAATGCTAAAACTCGCAATGTAGGTTTGTGTCCGACAAACGTCTATTTGTCTGTGGACCCCAAAACAAAGAGTGCACAAGTATCAACAAATTAATGTTCTGTAATTCTATACTTGTAGCAAAGTGCTTTACCAGACGGTGGGGTCAGATTGTTTACTCATGAGAGATATTGTTACATTATCAACCATATTCTTGATAGTCCAGGGGTTTAGTAGAAGTAGTAAGTTTAGTAAAACTGATCTAAAATTTCATTACTTACTTACTATTTCTGCTCCCACCTGCAAAACAAATTAAGAGCAAATAGTTTTCTGATATAACTAATAAGAGCTAGTTAAAAAACACAACTGGACCTATAGTGACATCGATATAGTTCATGTGAAATTAGCACAATTTCGTCGCTTTCTGAAAGAGCAATTTTCTAACCCTGCATAATGGTTTCACTTCAATTCTAAACCGTAATCTTTGCTGAGCAATTGGTGTGTTGTGCATTGTAGGATTTTATTATTTGTTGTTCGCACACATCTCTAGATCAACAGATCATATGTTATACCTAACCGCAATAACTAATTAGGATAATGTTTAATTTAATTATTTTTTAAAGTTAATATGTATTATATTATCATGCTATTTGTTTGCTTAATAAAGAAAAATAAATCAACTAGATAATCCGACAGACGTAGTTAATTAAAAATTAAAATTAGTTTTACCTAAGTAGGTATTAGTTTAAGTAAGTTTATTCCTTTAATATTTTTTTTTATTTAATAAAACATTAAATTTAAGGGTGGAGAACTGGTGACGAGCATACGACAAATATGAAGTTATAAAACATTTTGTACGAGTAACCCTGTATTCACTTACTATTTCACTTAAAATCGATTTCAATCGATCTTTAAATCGATCTAGGTGATAAACTAACTTTTTTTTTTCATTTTCAATTCTTCCATTCTGCATTTCAAAAATAGAATACGTAGAAAATTAACGATTACTCGATTAAATTGCACCGTGTGTGCACTGCATGAGGCTCTTGTTGGAGCGGCGTCGGCGTACGCCTGTGATCTCTGATGAATGACGGCGCATCTCGCGTTTTTTTTTTCGAAAATCTTTAAGGATATTTTATTCCAGAAATACGACGAGCGAAATTAATTACTATAAATTAGTATTTTTATATTGTTCTATAGACCTTATTTTTAAAATTTGGCACTACCTTGAAATGTAACCCTGTATACCAGCCACTTTTATTAAGGAAGCAACATGGAAATCGTTAAACCCAAATTACGATGCTCCATACAAAATTATCGATATCGGGGTTATAAACAATTTATTTCTATGGAGCATCTAAATTTTAACTTAGTAAGTTTATCTGATCAAACCTTCATGGCCTTACTACAAAAAAGATAAACTAGGTTTAAACTATGTCTAAAGAATAGCCATGCAATTTGTAATATTGACACACAACAAATGTCTCGGTTATGTTACCATACTTTTAAATTGGTTGGCTAATCTTTAGGCAGTGCTTAAACCTAGTATATCTTTTATGTAGTAAGGCCCTCAGTGACTATCTCAACCTGTATGGCCAGTTATTGGCCTAACCGTCAGTGACTAAAAGCCAACGTCGCAGCCCATTAATCTCTCTACTCATCAATAACTACCCACATAGCTGCAGACGCACTGTGTAGTGTGTGAACAAGGTTGTAAACACGCACTGACTACCGACAGGGACGGATTCAGGGCGCAGTGATTAATTGGGGCATAAAGTAAAGAGAAAGTTAGTTTGTAGAGCGGTGGTAGCTCACAACCGTGGATTGTAATAATGATGATGATACTCTCTTAGAAGTAGGTTAAAAAATATTTCCAAAATTTGTATACCCTGTTACAAGTGACAATACTGATAGAAGTGTGTTAAAAATACCGAGAGACAAGATGTCTGAGGACGTCAGGCAATAATACATAAAATTAAATTACATTGCATTAAAGTAAATTACAGATTCAGATATTCCTTTTGTATTTAAAAGCCTTTTTCTTTTTTCTTCTTTTTATTTCACTAATTTCACAGTGCATCTTACAATGTAAACGTGTTTTGCTACTTATTCTCTATTAAGTTTTTATTTTGACAAACAAGTTCTTTTACGTTATAGCATCGTTGGTTAAAATTATGGGGAATCATTAGGAACACGTTTATTTATCAAAATTAAGCTTCCACTATAATGCATGCTGTGGTTACCTGTAACTGTACGGTTAGCCTTAAGCCATTTCAATATTAATCTGATATGTAAACTGTATCTTACGTTAGTAATCCATTACATAATTAAAATTAAACCCTAACTCCACCCCTGCTCGCTCTTAAATTCGTATTGCGTTTCGGGGCAATTCGCAAACAATCGTACATTTAGCGCAACTTGATAGGCAAGTGGGTTCGATTCCCCGCGGGGTTACTGTATTATTTAGAAACTATTATTTCAACTAATGTGTTGTGAATGTTGTGACTTACAAAACCAAATAGTGATCATAATTATTGAATTTTTTTTTTTATTCGCAATTTTTTCTTTACGACCTGGTAAAGGTTGCAGGAAGCCGCTGGATGCGAGCCGCTTTCAACCGGCCAATCTGGAAGTCACTGGGAGAGGCCTATGTTCAGCAGTGGACGTCCTTGGCTGAAATGATGATGATGATGATGATTATTCGCAATGCAACTTTTAGATACATTTTTTTTTCACTGTTTTCCACATTAAGTTTCCCTGTGTTGTGGAATACAGGCTCTTCCTTAATTATAATAGGATTTTTTACACAGTCGAGCAAACGACAGCACCTAAAAGAAAAGAAAAAAGAAATCTTTGGTATTCGCTATGTGCAAAGTGGGTGGTGGGGGGCGTCAAATCGATCGTAGCACGGAATGTAGCAGAAATGTGAAAAAACTGGACTGTCATGTGTCAAATTGCTATATTTCCATAGAATTCCATACCAAAGTTATTAAGTATTTTTATGTGAAAACGTTAAAATTCTCGGTATGGGTCATACGTGTTCTGTTATAAAGTGTAGAAACAATGGGAAAAATATTTCGTACATGTTTTATTCGTTTCCAAGATCAAGATAGAAATTGGAGCAAAGAAATAAATGGATAGCTGCAGCTGTAAAAAAAGAAAAAAGTTTGTAGGGAATTTGTGTTACAGACGTTTGTCTTATGATCACAGCTCTTATTAAGTAGCTTTGTCCGTTGGTTCTGAGCTCTTCAAAATCTCTCACACGCTGTGCTAATACTATTTTTTTCCCTTTTTGCACATTTTGAGGTTGGAAAGTTATATCATGTTGTATTGATTAAAATTCCGTAGGTATTATAAAATTCGTATTTTAGTTCAAGTAAGAAAATCACTTATCATAATATTCGCAAACTTTTTAGATGTTTTCATCTAATTGCGAAGAATAACAATCCGAAAATCATTCTCAAACCATCCAGTTGCCATAATTTGAGAGACTCAAGTCCACAATATTTCTGGTCACTAGGGGCGCTATCATAGCGCACACAGCGAATAATAGGTATGGCAATTTCAATTTCCGTGGTAAGCTTTTGTACTTATGTGTGATGTCTGTGTGTGTGTGTGTGTGTGTGTGTGTGTGTGTGTGTGTGTGTGTGTGTGTGTGTGTGTGTGTGTGTGTGTGTGTGTGTGTGTGTGTGTGTGTGTGTGTGTGTGTGTGTGTGTGTGTGTGTGTGTGTGTGTGTGTGTGTGTGTGTGTGTGTGTGTGTGTGTGTGTGTGTGTGTGTGTGTGTGTGTGTGTGTGTGTGTGTGTGTGTGTGTGTGTGTGTGTGTGTGTGTGTGTGTGTGTGTGTGTGTGTGTGTGTGTGTGTGTGTGTGTGTGTGTGTGTGTGTGTGTGTGTGTGTGTGTGTGTGTGTGTGTGTGTGTGTGTGTGTGTGTGTGTGTGTGTGTGTGTGTGTGTGTGTGTGTGTGTGTGTGTGTGTGTGTGTGTGTGTGTGTGTGTGTGTGTGTGTGTGTGTGTGTGTGTGTGTGTGTGTGTGTGTGTGTGTGTGTGTGTGTGTGTGTGTGTGTGTGTGTGTGTGTGTGTGTGTGTGTGTGTGTGTGTACTTCATTCATGGTAGTTCATATTGTGCAGCCAGGCTTGAACAAATTTCCTAAATGTGTTATTATTAAATTTTGTTTGTTGTTGTTGTTGTTTTTTGATCAATGATGATTATAGATTTTCTGATAAAAATAAATGATCTCATGCCAAACAGTGACTGTCAAAATGGTTTGAGGTCCTCCAACTGAGACCTATCCGAATCAACATCATCATCATATCAGCAGTAGGACGTCCACTGCTGAACATAGACCTACTCACAAAGAGGGGGAATGCAAATACTCGCCACGTTTGGCAGGCGGGATGGCTAGCGCATTTTTTTTTATAATATTTCTCACGTAGACGCTGCTTCCCGTCTCGTGCAGCAGCGTGCGCCTCTTACGACATTAGTCGCCTCTTACGACACGCCTTTTGTTGGCGGTGGGGGGTGCCGTCCCCACATGGCACCTGTCCGAATGGTCAGCAATTTATTATGTAAGAGTAGTTTCGACCTAAGACTTTTCCCATAGAATACTATAGAAGGATAATTCGGTACCTACGGCGATTCTAAATTTGAAGCAACTTTGCAGTTCGTTTACACAGAGACACACGCACACCACTATAAAAGAGGGTTGCTCATAATAGTAGTTCTCCCCAAACTCGGGGAAAATTAAATAAAAACAATGCCTACATCTAGATTGTCATGTGCACGACGTAAATATTTTTTTACTATTTTATTGTTGTGGAATCCTTAAAACAAAAAGATGTGAATGTTTTGATTTTAACAAGTGATGTTCATTAATTTAAGCTTTTCAACTTTAAACTAATATATTTTCAAGTATGTATAATATTGAAATTACACTGCACCTACTTAACACAGACAAAAATATCAGTTAGTACTTTTAAAATTAATCATTATAGACAATAATGTAAAAATAAAATGGGAAAATACTTTCCTTAACTGGCAACACTAACATTTTACAAAATGTAAATTATACAATTTTATTAGCTTTTATGGTCGAAATAGTAAATAATATTGATAGCTTGTAAGTAAGAAGTGAAGTGGTCACAGTTTTTATATTTATTCAATGTGTATTGACACCATTTAATAGCACATCTCGTCATTTTTTTTTTCCAAGAGACGCGTTCCCATCGTATTGTCATTACTACGGAGATGTCAGGCGTTTGGAGCCTGCTGCGGCTCCAATTTAGTTGCTTCAAATTTGCGTGCGCATTGGGTATCTAGTGTCAATAGACACAGCGTCAAAAATCTTTGGCTTTTCCCATGTTTATTGAAGTTTCTGTGGAGGTGGAGGAAATGTGCAGGTTTTTATAATTCATTTTTAGGGTTCCGTACCTCTAAAAAGAAAAACGGAACCCATAAAGGATCCCTTTGTTGTCCGTCTGTCTGTCTGTCCGTACGTCTGTCAAGACCCTTTATCTGGACCTCGTGGTGAACTCGAAATTGAAATTCTGGAATGTCATCATTGAAAAACTCACTCAAAATTGTGCTTTTAAGTATTCGCATGCGAATCATACTATTTTGTATTCGGATTAGACTAAGTAGGTATTATTCAGAAATACGTCTCTAAGTCGTCAATGGCAAAAACTAACAAAAACTCCATTTATTTAAGGGCCCATGCATGACAATAAATAAAATAATTTTTGTTTACAAAAACCCTCATACAACCGTTAGTGCATTCATGAGGACACTCAAAGAATTTATGTACTGGAAGATTTCTTAATTAGACCATCTCAAAACCAGTTTCAATTTATAAAAATCGTCCAATTTGTAAACATTTTAACATTAAAATCAATTGTAGCGTTAAACACTTTGAAAATATAATTTATTGCCTACAAATACGACACAATGAATGTTTAGAAACATCATTAATAAAACGTCGTTCTTTTTTCACAACATCGATAAATTATCTGTGAATGGAATTCGCGCGTTTTTTAATGTCAAATTAGCGGCCATATTGGAGCGCTCTGTTGAGGTGCGACGATGCGTTAGGCCTTTTTAATTTAAAGGGGTGATTTCAACGTTTTGGGTTTGATTTCTTGGGGTTCAACATAAGTGAGAGTGAAACGTTTGATGGATCAATTTGTGATCTGGCGTTCCTACACTCAGTTTTTCGTATAGATACTGATACCTACTTCCAAAAAAAAGCTATTCTGTACCTTAATATTTATAATCATAGATATTTTGACCACAGCTTTGATTAAGTATACATATATCTCATCGAAGCATAGAAATAAAAGTAATTTAGTTTTTGTTTAGTTTTTAAAAGATTTTATGAGTTGTAAAAAACATTAAGTACTCGCTATGTGCGGAGTGGGTGGTGGGGGGCGTCAAATCGATCGCAGCACGCTATTTGGCAGAAATGTGAAATAACTCTGGACTGTCATGTGTCAAATTGCTATATTTCCATAGAAATCCGTACTAGCGTTATTAAGAATGCTTTTGGCATTAAGTCCGCCATTTGTACCACTTATTTTTAGTTCTGTGCAATAAATTATTTAATAAAAAATACAAATAAATAAGTATTTTTAAGTAAAAACTAAAAAAATTGTGATGTGGGTCACAGAATGTGTTGTTATAATTTTATAAAGTGTAGAATCAATAGGAAAAACAGTTCGTACATGTTTTATTCGTTACCAACATCAAGATTGGAGCATAGCAATAAATGGATAGCTGCTGTTAAACGAAAAAAGTTTGTAGGGGGTTTGTGTCACAGACGTTTGTCTTATAATCACAGCTCTTATAAGTAGCTTTGTCCGTTAGTTCTAAGCTCTTTATCGTCTCTCACATGCTGTACTAATACTAATTATTACCCTTTTTGCAGTTTGAGGTTGTAAAGTTATATCATGTTGTATCGATTCATATCCCATACGTATTATAACATGTATTAACGTTCAAGTAAAAAAATCACTTATTATAATATGCACAAACCTTTTAGATATTTTCATCTAATTTCTAAAAGAAACAATCCAATCATTCTAAAACCATTCAGTTGCCATAATTTGAGAGATCTTAGTCCACATTAGTTGTGGTCACTAGGGGCGCTGTCATCGCGCACACAGCGATATTCGCTAATAATACATATGGTCCTTACATATTCAATGGTTGGTTATCATTCGATAAAAGCATCTCAGGGCAAAATAATACGGATCGTCATAGTAACCGTAGCTTCGCGCTTCACCAACTTCGCAAAAAGATGTTATGTGTGTGGCCTCCAATGTTGGTCTTATAGATTAACTATTGTGTTAGTAATCTCTACTAGTATGTTACGACTTATGAGTTGCCTTTTTGTGGATTTTGTTCAGTTTTTTGCACTTGCGTGTGCGGGCGTGAGAACTTGGTTTTGTAAGCCTTGTGCGTATATTTGCTTTTTTTTTTTTGTCATTTAAAGAGGTTTAATTTTTTTAGTCGCATCATTTGGATATAACGAACCAGGAACCTTATTTCAAAAACCAGTTAAAGAGCCTTACTGAACTCTAGGCTTTAAAAACCATTTCCTGGCGTGTATTTCACAAAACTTTTTCTATTCCATACATTCATTTTGAAACTGCTTCGTTACAGTTTTAGAAAATATTCGCCAAATCCGGTTCCGGTCAAAAACACTCCTGTCAACCCACCGTCACTCAAACTCGTCTGGACCCTTTTGCAGTTTCCATTTTCAAATTCGAACGCACGCTTCTTTTAACAAGCTTTTTTAGAACTCAGAAACAGTAGAACGAAATAAGTAATAACTATGCATTCGAAATTTGAATTGTAGAAGTTAAAGGCAAAAGGAAAACACGGCTCTCAATAAATAATAAAATAAAAAAAATAATTTAATTCTTAGCTTATTTTTTTAAAAATTTTCTGACAAACTGGGCTTATGTAGTAGGCTTTTTCTATTTTACACAAAATACACAGCCTTTAAAAAATTTAAATTAAAATTCATTTATTTCAGGCTTAGCCCATAAAGTTGTTAGTATCAATTATCTTAACCTATCATGTTAGTAAATATGTTTAAAACAGAAAATAATAATTTGAAAAAATAGATAACAACAACACATTTTTAAAAGCGCATGTTCTGGGCAGCCGGTGTAAGATGCACCTTTACCCAGTGCCGCAACATGGAGCTCTCCTCTCTCACAGCCACGGTATTAATAAACAGAGTTAAAATACTTAGACAATATAAAGATACAGCCAATAACGGATTTACATTTATAGTTAGATACATTTTAAAATTGCCCAAAGTTAACATCACTGATCTTAATTTATTAAAGAATAACGCAATAATTATCTATAATATGCGCTTCTGAAACCACATAGGTATACTAGTTAAAATTTGACGACTATACTCGTCTAAGCTAAGTTTTAATAATAAAACTCAGTTTACTTAATTTCATGGATAACCATGACAATAATATTAAACATTAAATCCAATACCTAATACTAATAATACTCTCATTAAAATGTAACAAAAATACCAATAAATCAATATTTATAACACTAATGATCCGTAAAATCGTCCAATAAGTATTTATAAAACATTTGCTTTGTATTTCTGTCGTTTACCTTTTTTAAAACTAACTTACGACCCCGCATTTATAATATTAAAACGTTGTAACTTTAAAACCCTTTTTTGTGATCGCATCGGAGGGTTAACTATTAAAAGGGGACTGACATGTTTTTAAACGATATTCTGTTTAGAGTTAGTTAGTACTTCGAAGTTTAGAATAGAACATTGACACTTATAATTTAAACGTTTTTTATTTTTTTGCATATTCATTAATGTTAAGTTGCTTCAAAAATATCTGCCACGGCTGAAATGGGTGTAAGTATTGCTTAAGCAGATTACGATAGTGAAGGAATTACGTGCCCCGGATCGGTTATAATTGTTTGAGAAAAGACAGTAAAAGACAGCAACGTTAGCATTTTGGCGGTAACATGAACGAATTTGTAACCGCAGCGCGTGGGACGTAGTACAAGCGGGCTGGTTAGATGAGTGTGGACGGTTTGAGACTAAATAAAGCCTAGCCATTAATTAATACTATTTTTAATGAAAAAATTTAATGATGTTCTAGACATAAAATTTCTTTACTATCGTAATCTATATATACTTTCACCCATTTCAGCCGTGGCAGATATTATTAGAGCACCTTATATTATTTATATTAAGGACTGCTTGTCGCCCGCGATTTCGTTCGCGTGGTCATTAGTTAATTTATAAAGGATTTTCTGCGCAACTTTCTAATTTTTTTCTTTTAAAAGAACCTTCTCTTGACAATAATTAACACAACCAAAAAAGAATTAGCGAAGTTGTTCCATCCGTTCACGCGTGATGCGATGACCAAGGGCAGGGAATAGAGATTCATTTTTATAATAAGTAATACATAGATGATATTTTCACTTGATAAAATTTTTAACTGCCTCTGGTGGGTTTCGAACCCGATTCGATTCAGTAGGAAGAGCAGTCGCCCGGATAGCGAAAGGTCAATTCAATTCAATATATTTATTGCGTTCTATAATGTTACATAGGTGTTATAAATAGGTACATTAAATAGATCAATAAAGATTATTACATACATTATAGTTCTTGGGTTCGATCCTAGACGGCGCCCTTCGACGACCTCCTTAGCCGAAAGGCAAGTACGCCGGACTTGGCGTTGCATCTCTGAGGTCCCGGGTTCGATTCTCGGTCGTGTCAATGTAGAAAACGATATTTTCTATGTTGTCGTTGTTCGTTGTTTAGCTAGGTACTTACCTTAGGATCAAAGCAATGTAATACAGGTAAGTATGTGTTGTTGTCAAATATAAATGGCCCAATAATGTTATTATTGACGTTCATAAGTGGCAGTTTTCTGTCCTAAATTGAATAAATGATTTTTGACTGACTTTGACTTAAAAAAAGATCGTAGTTCTGTACTTTTTTAAATAGTAGGCTTAGTAATCTCAGAAATTAAAGGGGGAGAATTTTAAGCCCCTTACAACAAGCCCTTCCATTAACCTTCACCTTTTTTGAAAGTCGGTAAACATCCTAATTACTTAATTCTAAAACAATTTAAAACATACGCCATTGTCAATGGGGCCTGCCCTGTAAATAACCGATTGCTATAATTAATGAAACTCCGAATACAAATCCGGGAGCTGGTCGTGGCACGAATTACTGCGGGCGGGTAGTGTTGTTCCTAATATCGATGTTTTTTAATGTCGAATTTTTTTTGCATAACGTTCTTCGGGTCGTTAGGCCTCATCATGATCATTTCAGCCATAAGACATCCACGGCTGAACATAGGCCTTGCCATTTAGGGGGAATTACCGATACTCGCCACGCTTGGCAGGCGGGTTGGCGAGCGCAGCTTTTTATAAGATTTCGCACGAAGGCGCTGCTGCCCGTCTCTTACTACAGGAATTAGTCGCCTTTTACGACACGCCTCCTGTTAACGGTGGGGAAGGGTATTCTTTACGGCCGTCCGTACACGGCACAAGGCCTAATCACAATGCATTTACAGTATTTTTCAAATTGTAGGTCTGGATTTCTATTTTACATTTTACTAACTCAGTGGTGAGGGAAGACATCGCAAAGCTGGATGGTTAGCCATAATCAAAAATGGTCTGCTTTCTTAGTGATAAATTTATTTTTGTTACATTGTCACAGCTTATAAGTACCTTAAACTAACTATAACAAAGTATTCATGAATAAAGAGTGAAAGACTAGTGCGTGAGATATGTTTCTTTATTAGAAATCCGTATTACAAGCGAATAACCACACAAACGCTTCAAATGTCAGTAATAAGTTATCTAGGCTTGCCGCATTTAGGTTATGGTCAAGCGTACAAAAAGGAAAGGGACAGAGCAATAGAAAGAACGAACAAAACAATAGAAACATGTAATCTAATTGATTTTGATTCTTGTACAGCTGGGTCCACTTGAGCAGCCTCGAGACTTAAGTTGCCTCATCCTAAGCTTGCCGCTTACAATGAGGCGACTTCATGTCAAAAAAAGATCATGTGTAACCACTTCCGCAAACTAGTGCAGCGAGACAGCCTTAACCCGTGACACCGTTTGCTTACTATTATCTCATTACTTATTACCATGGCCGTCGCATGTAATCACATATTATTTATCAAGAATCATCTGAACATCATCTTAGCCATAGGACGACCACTGCTGACGCCGAATAATAAGCCGCTGCTGAATAATAAGCCTTCCTCAGTGACTTTCAGATTGGCCGGTTGGAAGCGGCCTGCATCCAACGACTTCCTGCAATCTTTACCAGGTTGCCTGTCCACCTTGTGGGTGGACGTCCTACGCCGCATCTGCCGGTACGCGGCCTCCATTCTAGAACCTTAATGCCCTATCGGCCATCGGTTCTATGTGCTATGTGCCCCGCCCACTGCCACTTCAGCTTGCTAATCTGTTGGGCTATGTCAGCGACTTTTGTCCGTTTACGAATCTCCTCATTACAAATCGTTATCGATAGTCCAGCTCTGCTCTCAGCGCCTCACTACCGTTGATTGACGGCGCCCGCGGCGCGGTCAGACGCAAGCACTTCCTTAATTCACCCGCCAGGTTTAATCCGTCAGGTTGGCAACACTGCCTGATTGGCGGGATCGCGTGCGTTTGGTTTTTAAAAATTGAATTTCGAATTAAATAAAATTGTCTGAGCAACGCAACGTTTAGAAGTTTGTTTTTTGTTTGGAAAAGTGAGGGGATGTTTTCTACAGGTTGTTTTGTAATTGGGGTTAAAATATAATTAAAAGTAGAAGGCAATTAGTTAGGGATGTTCCAAAAATAGCCACAAAATGTTTGTTAAACTCAACAATAATATAAAAGTTTTGCAGTGACATGCAAATCTGGTTCTAAAGTTTTGATTAAACATGTTACATTAATTTAGAGGAAATAAGTATGTTACTTGGTAAGTATATTATAGTACTTAGTCTACCTAGGAACAATTATTAAAAACTTTACGATTCTACTGAAATATAATTAATATCCGACTGTCTCACTGAATAATTTCTCTGGGTCCAGCCAGATAGAATTACCTACCAACCTGTTGCAAACGTTGTAATTTTTTGGTAGCTATTATTATGAAAATAATTTTAGAAAAACGGTTTGTTGATTTTCTGTATTTAAAGCGACCTGCATGCGTACTTAATGGATAAATGGTTTGTAACATAATATAGCAAATAAATAAATAGATATAAAAACAAAAACGGCAATGATGCTTAATGTATCATACACCAACAATATCAATTAAAATCAAAATTCATGTAAATTGATTGAAGATTAAATCATAAGATTTATTTGTATCTTAGGGCGACGGGTAAGGCAAGTCACCTTGAGCATTAAGCGTCGACTAATGCGACTTCTATTACGTGCCTAAGATAATACAAATGCTTCTCGCAGACTAAACATCCATCCGTTGCGCTTCTGTGCAAATAGATTAACATTGCGAGCAAAATATCCGCTCATGAAAAAATAGGCGCTAAGGTTAAATTTCATTAAAAAACATTTTAATTCCTAATTTGTTGACTATTAAAAAAAAATACTTCACCCTAAAGGCCCGAATGTTATAAATAACTAAACCAACTTTGAAGCTATACAAAAACGTCGTTTAAAATATAAATGTGTACAAGCTCGCGATAATTGCGGTACTTTGAAATATTTTTTTGTGTTTTTATGAAATAATAACTATTATTTAGTTACATCAAGAAAAACTTTAATAAGTTACATGATATATTAATTTCCATATCCTATAACCAGTATTTTCGCCAGACTCGTCCAAAAACACCTCTTTTACGTGCATTCTCCTTACCCGGCGCCTTAACTGACAAACCGGTAGCCTTGACTAAGTCGTAGTACCTTTTTGCTAAGCAAATGATTTTAAATAAAGTTGTAATCGAAAACAATTATTTCTTAACGCCAAAATAAGACAAAACAGTGTCATGTTATTTTGAAGCTTTCGCCGTTTTTGTATTTTTGTAAAACTTATAGCGCCATCTAATGATGAGTAGTATTCGATTTAATTTGCATGTGTAATAATCTGCCATCTATCGGGGAATAAAAGAAAACCATTGGCAATAACTTTCAATAGATGTCGCTGCCAATGACTTTAAACTACAATAAAGTTTGGCAACTAGTCAATAGATGGCAGCTTTCGAGTATTTTAGTTTGTAAAATAAAACATTTTCATATCATCATTAGGTAAATATTACAAAAAAATAGGTTCTTGAGCTTTCATGATGTTAAAACTGGATTAAAAACCTACAAATTGAACCAAAATGCATATGCATATGTGTTAAAGCGGTGATCTCCCGCAATCACTCTGAACAATCACACCAATTATCTAGCCCCAAAATAAGCAAAGCTTGTACTATGGCGACTAGATAAAGGATAATAAACATACTTAAATACATTTATTAACATCCATGACTTAGGCACAAATGCTGGTGCTCATCACACAAACATTTACCCCTTGCGGGATTCGAACCGGCAACCGCTGGCTTTGTAGTCCGGGGCGCGAGCCACTACACCAGACGGTCATCAAATGTATTTTAGTTTATTCGTTATCTCGTCGCCACAGTACGAGCTTTGCTTAGTTTAAGTGGGGTATTATTATTCTTCTGTGGTTTAAGATTTGGTGCGACTGTTGGATGTCGTTTTAAAAAAATCTAATGTGACAAAAATAATACTCCAAAACACTTTGGTAAGCGGCATTTATTACAAAAAGAACAATACAAAAATGATTAACGTAAAAACAGCTAAAAACTTATATTTACTTATTGTAATTATACAAAATCGTGATGATCGGCACGCATGTCTCAAGGTACATTCAAATCTCTTGGTAACAATACATCTATTACATTGGTCTTGTAATATCAAACAATAGGGATGACGACAACTTTTTATCATCGTCCATGGTATCCAGGTAGATTATCAAAAAGTATTGGACACATATATTTTTTTCTTTCTTTACATAATCAAAATATTACAGAGATATATTGATTTGAAATGTCGCATGACGTCACGTCTTGGTACAATTTTAACATAGAAGTGATGTCACGAGTTCCCACTACCGTACTTTGACGCGCTTTATCTTCTTTATCATATGTGTACAGGTAAAATTCTAAAAACTATACATTTGTAATTAAACTGCGAGACTCGATTCCTGAACAATTTAAAATCTGCCTACAATTTGTACGGAACCCTCTGTGGGCGAGTCCGGCTCGCACTTGTTCGGTTTTTTTTATATGGACTATACAGTCGCGCGTCTTAGCTGGGCAGCCAAATCACCTAGTGTGAAAACTCTTTTAAAGCGCCCGCACACTTGGCCACTAAACGCGACCACTAGTGATTAAGTCGAGCCATTAGATGCTGCCACTAGTCGCAGTCACTAGTGAATAGATGCGGCCACCAATGACTGCGACTAGTGGTTAAGTCGAGTCACTAGACGCTGCCACCAACGAGTCGCAGTCACTAGTAAATAGATGCGGCCACCAATGACTGCGACTAGTGGTTACGTCGAGCCACTAGACGCTGCCACCAGTCGCAGTCACTAGTGAATAGATGCGGCTACTAATGACTGCGACTAGTGGTTACGTCGAGCCACTAGACGCTGCCACCTGTCGCAGTCACTAGTGAATGGATGCGGCCACAAATGACTGCGACTAGTGGTTGAATCGAGCCACTAGACGCTGCCACCAACGAGTCGCAGTCACTTGTAAATAGATGCGGCCACCAATGACTGCGACTAGTACATTATAATAAAAAAAGATACGTAGTTATGATAAAATTCTAAAAAAACTGTATTTTATAAAGCTTAGACATACAATAGCATACAACAGCCGCGCTGTGACCTGTGATAGGTACACTTTAGTTAATAATGTTTTTTACATATTTATTAATATTTCATTAGACAGAAATGTTCGAGTCAATTTGACCGTATTTGAACACAAATGACCGGTCAGATTCCGTCATATTACATCTCTAGGCCCGTGTACGAAGAGGTTTGGAGTATGCGACAAAATACGAGGTGGCGGCTGTCGAAAATGTACGAATAATCTCTTCTATAACTCGGCCACTAGTGGTACTGCTGTGGTCGCCAGTGGCCCAGTGTGAGGCGATCTTAGGGCTATTATATTTCGACCAACTGCAAACATATCAAATTCATAACACACACTCTTTCACAGCCTTAGTATAAGCTAGAAAAATATCTAATTATTTTTATCACCTGTCTTCATAAAAGTCAATAGGTTAATGATTTTACTAAAGGACATGTCCGCTTTTTCTATGGAGGTTGATTTTTTATTCTGAGTAAATTTTAACCAAGATGAAATTATACACGTTTAAAAGCTACAAAAATATGATACATGAAACTACAGAGACATTAATTTTAAACACCTCCGTTTCAGAGAAAAAAATATGTATTCAAATGTTAGTAGAAATATTTGAAAAGTGTATGGCAACAAAAAAACTTTTTATTTTATTATTTTTTACCTGTGATGTCAACTGTCTGACGTTATTGACATTGCTGACATCTGTCAGACTGCTTAAATGTCAATTTTGACAGTCACATGTGACATATGTGACAGTGACATTGCCATCTGACAGTAGTGGTAGCAATGTTTGTCCATGATCGGAAAGGCAATGGCACAGAGCCATACAGCCAGATTAAAAGTATTTTTATTTCTCTATTTACATAAAAAGGCAAGAAAGCCATTTCTTCTACAATTGTGCAATGATAACTGACAACTAACTCTTAACATGTGTTTTCGATTAATAGTTTGCCTGTAATTGCTGGTTTTGGCATGTTTTAAGGATAAAAAAGTTGAATTAAAAAAAATTTTTTTCTCTCTTTTGTTTAATTTAGTAACAAATGTTGACTTTTGGTTGCTCTATTTAAATATGTATACCATATCGTGATTAAAAATATTGACGAATAAAAAACCATTTTGGGACAACTCCTTTAGCTGTTCCTAGGATTGATCTATACTGTGTTGATTGCCGCATAAATGACGCATTAAAAAGTTAAATTAGAAGGCGTATTATAGCGTATAAGTTTTTTTTTTTTTTTGGGTTTAGGGATGTTCAACTCAATACTTAGTATGTTAAATAACAAAGGGCGTTTCTTTAAGCTCTTTTATCTAAGGTGGACCATGGTAGGCGAACGAATCATCTGTGATTATTCGTTTATTGACTGGATAAATGAAAGAAACAAATCCGCCGCCGCGTCTGTGGCCTTGAGTTCGATAGGCGTTAGTGTGAGTAGAAATAATTCATCACATAGCAATCACTACTAATACTAACAATTGGCATTTGAAGGACATGGCTTGCCCTGGTCAATCCATCTTACATCATTTATAGATTAAAAGAAAAATATTGATGGGCAAAAAAAATTAAAATAAAAAAAATAAATAAAAACATTGATATTTTGGAAATGACTTACTTAAAACCAAAATCGTAACACGGAATTATAGTAACTAGCGTATTTGCGCTGCGCGAACTGGCAACGTCGCTTTTCTGTCTCGCTCACTCGGTAATACCGTCTTTTACCGAGCGAGCGAGACAGAAAAGCGTTTATAATTTTTTATGATATTTCAAAAATCTTAAAATCTTTTTTATTTAATATGGGACGTATGGATCGTATGAACGCTATAGTTTCGGGTTAACGGTAGCGCCTTTTGTTGGTTAACATACTGTGTTTAATTGTTTAAAACACAGTATTGAGTAAAAATACTCTTGATTTAGACAGTACTCTTCCCCAGGGAGTGGAACCAGTCCAATTCTCCAAACTGAGTTGATTTACTTTTAATTGATAAAAATACCAGATATTACCAGATATTTACCAAAATAAATATTGGACAGATAAAAATACTAGATTTTTATAAATAATATTAATATTGGACAACATCACATACATTGCTCTGATCTAAGGCAAGTAGCTGAAGCACTTGTGTTACAGAAATCAGAAACAACGACGGTACCACAACACCCAGACCCGAGCCAACATAGAAAAGTAAGTTTTTTAAATAAATTTAGTATAATTAGATTGTCAATCAAGTCAATCCTAGGAACGCTTTCAGTGTATCACTGATACATTAAATATTTTGGCAAAAATGCTAACACTTAAAACCAAATTAGTTATCTAGCTATTCTACTTCGTTGTAACGGCTTATTTTTAAGAATTACGACTAAAAAAAAAACTGTGTTGAAAATCAATAAACTAGACTTAATGTGAAAATGCAGATTTTTCGTATCAACTGCGGCATAAGACTATATTCACAGGAACAAAGAGAGCACAACGCCTTAATTATTTATCACATTACAATGAGGCCTAATGATTTTTTATAGTTCTTATACAGGGTGGCATTGATTTTACTGACAATTTATTCGTTATTCTAAGTCGTTATCATTACTATTTTATTATTATACATGGTGTTAGTGTTGCCGAACGATCGATAGTTTGACTACTGATAGTATCGATAATATTAAATAGCAATGGTGACTATACTGTCGATATTATTGTTTTTAATACCTTCAATAGTATAATGAATGAATAATTTTATTTGAATGAATAATTTTATTTTTAAGTAACAATGACTCATGTTGTTAGTAGATCTCATAAACTATGTTAGTAAAAATAATTAAGAATTACAGTTTAAAGTGACCATTCCTGTACCACTCCCCCCGAAATGACACAAGAACGGTTGACGTACTGGCAATCCAGTCTACTAGTGATCATATTCATATAATTATAATTTGGGATCTATAGATTGTCCAAAACAATATTGCTATTCTGGACATACATAATAATAATACTATCGACACTATCGATAGCCATATCGATAACGACTATGGATAAGCAACACTAGGTTAGATTAAACGAGTGACATACTTCAGCAGGTTATTTTTATTATTAATTTTTAATATTAGTATTCTTAGTTAATAGATAATTAAACATTTAAAATAGTTATTATTTTGAAAGAAAACTTATAAATAAAACTATCTGAATAGCTAAATAACCAAATTACGTTCGGAATTTTACCAAAAACCACTGTAGAAAAAATCTATATACAGGGTGTAACAAAAAGGTGTAATAAAACTTTAAGGGGTTATTTTACGGCTAAATCACATCAACTTTTTCTATGGGACCAACATCGAAATCACAAAAAAAAATTGACGTTTCCATACAAACTGATGCCAGCTGGTCGCGTTTTAGTATGGGAAAGTGTTTTTTTTTTGCGAATTCGATGTTGGTCCCAAAGAAAAATTTATGTAATTTAGCCGTAGAATAACCCCTTAAAGTTTTATTTCACCTTTTCGTTACACTCTGTATATAAAAATGAAATGCTGTTCGTTTGTCTTGCTAAAACTCGAGAATAGCTGGACCGATTTGGCTAATTTTGATCTTGAAATAATACAATTAAGAAATAGATTATGCAATCAGAAATGAGCAACTCTTCAATGGAGACTACATAATCTTTAATTCTAAGATTTTTTGCTTTCATCTTGTAAAATAAATTTCATTTAAATAAAATAAACAGTTAAATTTTTTGTTTAACTGTTTTTTTGACGTTGCTCTCATTTTTTTTAGTGTTTTTCAACAAAATCGCCTAGCTTGGTGTCGTAACAATATTTCACTGCACTTTCATTTTCAATTTACATTTTAGAATAAATTACATTTAACTAAAACAACAACTAGTAGAAAGTATGTCTCTCATTTCACCCACCCTGTATACAGGTTGTCCGTAACTCGAGCACAACCTTAACATATTCTGTACATTATAGTGGACAACTTGTTCTATGACTTATTATAAACTATGCATATATTTTTTTAGTTTTTCTATACATATTCAATCAGCTGTTCGGTATTTTGTATGAAAAGTCGATAAAAAGCATCGAACCTTATTGGCATCTAGAGTTGTAAATTGACGGTCATATGCTATAAGCGTCCGTCATTTACGATAAATGCTTGGTCACATTGGACATTTATTGTCACGATGGTCACATATTTTTTGTTTTAGTATAAATTTAAAATGAAGAATTCCACTTAAGTAAGTCTTAAATATTAAGTATTTGACAATAAAAACATACAATAAAACATGTAGTTGGTTCTGGATTACGTAAGGTGCAATTTGGCAAATTAAATGTGGTTAACCTTAAATAAATAAGTTTATGCAGATTTTAGAAATTTCATTTCATTATAGATCATTACTACTAAAATCGCTCTCTTATAATAATGCAATTATTTGTGACCAAATGATTTTTTTTCATAGTTTGTCAATAGAATTGAATGTGACGTTAGTGACAATAAAAATGTCCAAAATGTCCAATCACATTGAGAAAATGTCCAATTTGCTCGGTCATATTGGTCAGACATTTATAACGTGACGGAAACTTTACAACTCTAGGCATACCTAAAATTGTATGTACAGACAACGGTAGGTTAACCTACCCAGAAAGTTAAAGGTCATTGAATTGATTTTCAACTTTAAGTCCGGACACGTAGAGATCAATATCAATTGATAAAATTTGACATTTTGTGTTAGGTTGACGTGCTGTTGACAGGGATCGGAAACCGGTTATTTTACTATGGAACCTTAACCGGAATAATAAAGGTTTTCGCTAAATTAATTATACTATACTCCAACTACCTACTGAAAAGCTATGGCAAATTTATTTTTATGGTCAAATCTTTACAACTATCATCAAATATTAGAAATGGGTTTTATACATTCTGAAATAAATATTAACCGGTTTCGATCCTTGGATGTTGTCTGTACCTAAGATTACGTTATTTTTGGTGGCTATGGAGCAGTAATAATAACCATATTTCCCCGAAACTAGTAAGTGATTTTTCACTTACATTTAGTATGAAATGACAACTCCTGTCAACGATCGCCCATACAAAATCAGCACAGATACAGATTAAGAAATGGCGGAAAATTTTGTCGAACAAATCATATGACATTTCTACTCTATAGGGTATGTGCTCCATCTTGGTGAAGTACACCTATGAAACATACGTCAATCGACAGAGAAAATAATTGTACAACAAATACTCTTTGACAAAATGTCATAAATGATATACTTTGTTCAGAATTTCAGTTTGAATACGTATTTTTATTTTATTTAAATATTCAAACTGAAATTCTGAACAAAGTATATCATTTACGACATTTTGTCAAAGAGTATTTGTTGTTTATAATCATTTCCTCTGTCGATTGACGTAGGTTTCATAGGTGTACACCAAAATAACGTAATTTTAGATACATTACAACTTTAGGTATGCCAGGCTTCATACGAAAAAAGTTCGAAGTCTTTTTCATGCAAATTTGCAAGTCATAGAACAAAAGTTGTCTACTATGATGAATAGGATATGTGGCTACAAGGTTATCCTTGAGTGATACCTGTATATCGACCGATATAGTCAGCTGTTTGTTTGCCTCTTATATCCTCCATGTCGCTATCGATAACGAAATAGCCAATATATAAAACAAAGTCGGGTTAGTTACACCATTTATAAGTCGGGACTTTAATACGACTGAACCGATTTTTATGATCTTTGATTTGTTGAATTTGTCGAATAACTCTAAAATACATGGAAAAAATCACGAAGAGGCGGTACAAAGTTCGCCGGGACAGCTAGTTGTCTAATAAACAATATATTTGTCATCTGATTAAAATTATCAAAATGAAAAGATTTAAATTTGATTTCAATAAATACAATACAATTCTTAGTAATAAATTTGCATTTATGATTCGGAATTTAATTAGAAATGATGAAATTGTGACATTAAAAGTTACTAAGTATGCATTCTTTAAATGTCAAGAAAGCTTAATTTATAATTTTATTTCAACTTGCATATAACATTCACACTTTTATGTCAGACTAGTCGAAACATCACTATTTTTAACCAATAAAGGCTAGCGTCGACTAGAATTGCCGAATCGAATCTTGTCGCAATATTCTCCTGATAAAATATACATACACTACATACAATGTATGTAGAATACAAAATGAGAAAAATATTTTTTGGACCTTCCAAATTCAATCAAAGTTGACCGGGTAGTTTGTATGGAAAGAAATTATGATTCATATTTCGTTTCACGTTTCTTTGACAAAGTTGGTTAGTTTCATAATAAAACTTAACCTTTATGTTACTATATTGACTATGAAACAGTCGATTATGAACGAGCGAAGGAATCTCAATTCACTGCACATTCCGGTTCTAGTCGACGCCAACCTTAATCGATTGTTTACTGGCGGTTCCTAGCGCCACCCAGAGATGGCGCTGCCGGTATATTAGATCGTGGTTGCTATCCATGCCATATTATTTTCTACTTAAAATAAATAATCGTTGAAATAGTATGACTTTTTAACGATTATTTTAGTAAAATTCATCAAAAGGCCTCATTTTCACAATTCATTCAGAATCACCAATAAGCGATGAACGTATTTACAAATGCTACAATAGAACTTGCGACTTACCACTATGACTGAGTTTGCAACGCATCTTGACACGCACTATCAAAGACCGCGTCTTTCTTCACACTCAAATTCTGAATGTTTTCTTCACTATCCACATCCTTCATCAAATTTAGCCCTTGTTCAGCCATCTCACTATGTTTGAACATTATATGCTTCTCCAAACTTGCTTTCTGAACACACCTATATGTACAGTGAGGACATTTGACAGATTTCTGCCGAGGCCTGTATGGTTTCACTTGAGTTTTCACATCGATTTTATCACCTTCCTTCTCATTTAAATGTCTCTGCTTATGCTTCGTCAAATTCGTCTTTTGTACGCATCTATAACTACAAATATCACAACTGAACGGTTTCTGGTCCGTATGCAGATACATGTGCTTGACTAAATTTGGTTTCTGAACTGTCCTGTAATCACAGAATGGACATGCAAAGGGTTTATACCCTGTGTGCGTTCTCTCGTGGACGACGAGGTTATTCTTTTGGGCACACCGATAGTCGCAGTACTGGCACCTAAATGGTTTTTGCTTCATATGGACTAAAATATGTTTCGCAACATTATTCTTCTGGCCAGACTTGTAATTGCAGAAGTTGCAGGAGTAAGGTTTGTCTCCTGTGTGGATTCTTTCGTGTATTTTTAAAGTAGCAGGCGCTTGACATCTGTAGGAACATTGCGAGCAAACAAACTTGCCTTGCTTATCGTTACTTTCGTCGGGTTGTGTATCCGTACAAGTTTTAGAATGTTGTTTCAACAATCTCTTTGATGGAAAAATCACATTACACTTAAAGCACACATACTCTCCTTTAATATCTAAATTCAAATCGTTGGCTTTCTCCGATTCGTTTTTCATATCATAAGACGGATATTCATGATAGTAGATTTTATTTTGATCAGCTGGCTTCAAGTTCTCTTTCGGGTCTTCTGGCTTCGAGCTGTCAATTTTGACAGATTCAATATCCTTTTTGGGGTCTTCGTAAGGGCTGTTGTTTTCAAATTGTCTATGGACGACTAAGTTCTGCGGGTTGTCTCTGGCAGGCGTGAAGTTTGGAGGGTAGTTTTGCGGCCGCGGGTACAAGTCTATGTTGTTCAGTGTGGGCAAGTTCGGCACGTGGTTGGAGTATACGTATAGTGGCTCTTGGTTCACGGATTGGTCTTGGGGGTGATCTGGAATGTGACCTGTAAGTTAATAAATCTATGATTAGTATAAAATCAAATCATTTATTTACTCATAGACACGGTATAACAAGATGAACATCTTTAAGAATGAATCAACATGTCTCGCACTTGCATGGCATGTAAAATTAATAAGTAGGTAGATAACAATATTATAATCAGTAAATATGATTAATATATTGCAAATAGTGAGAGTAAAATTACAATACAAAGGGCGTAGCTTAACGAACCCTTAAACCACGCATTTTGTATATCAAACAAAGTTGAATGCAAAAAAAAAAACTAGGAATTACATTTTATTTTTGAGTTTCAAAAAATAATATTCATTTCTAACCCGCAATGTATAGTGCGCCATAGACTATGCATGTGTGTGTGAGTGAGCGCTCTACACACGCGCGCGCACGCACACTCGTGGGCAGCGCGGGTAGTTGTGTGCGTGCGCGCGATTCATTGCGGGCTGGGCTCTTGGTAGCCTTTTTATGAAAGAAGTACTGAAAATTTCAATTAAGTATGTTTCTTTGGAAAAAAAGTTTGGTTGTAACAAACCGATGTGATTTATGTAAATATCTTTTAATATTTTATTTTACTGTGACCTTCAACAGTAAAAGATACTAAGCCTTAGGTGCTATTCGGGGAATAATATTTATTATTATATTATTCCTCGAATAGCACCAGTGAAAAATATTGGTAGGTGCGCTAACAGGAATACCGAAGGTGCTATTCGCTCAGGTGTTATTCAGATGGGTGCTAAAACAGGAATACGTCGTTTTTCTTTGCTTTTCGAATATTGTAAACAATCTTGGCATGTCTTTTTACAAAAATATCAGTATATAAAATCAATAAACGGTCAGAATAAAAAGGATTTTGTGTCTGTTAAATTGTTAATTACACTAGTAGGTTATTGGTGTCTTTACACACAATCAAACACACGCATCCGCGCATATAGCATATAACATCTCACTAATTTTCACATTTTAAATTAAAATTGCACTGATTTACTAAATTTAAGCCTATCTCACTCGACCACCTCGCACACGCAAAACTTTTTGATAATACAGTCGTTAAACATGGTTCTCGCGATACAGGTATAACCTAGTGCGAGACCGCCATTAATCGTGCCTACAACTTAAATGTATTTTATTCAATTTTGTCAACCTATCTTTGTAAACCAATTTTATGCGTAATAAACATTATCTATCTATCTATCTTTCTTATTTTATAAATTCATTTTGTTAAAAAGTAATGCCAAGATGATTGTCCACGTGACATCCCGGGGGGTCGCGAAGCCTCTGTAGAAGGGTTCGCAAGAGATCGAGAGAACTACCTCAAAAAATCAGTCAAGTTTAAAAAGATAGATTTATTAAGAAAATGTTAACACAAGGATATTATTATATTCCCGCAATTGCCGAATCCTAATTATGCAAACGCATGAAAATGATGGATTAAATATTTGTAAGATAATATACATGGAAAAAAAAGGTTCGGGGTGTCGCGATTTTTTTAGGGTTCCGTAGCCAAATGGCAAAAAACGGAACCCTTATAGATTCGTCATGTCTGTCTGTCTGTCTGTCCGTCTGTCCGTCCGTCCGTATGTCACAGCCACTTTTTTCCGAAACTATAAGAACTATACTGTTGAAACTTGGTAAGTAGATGCATTCTGTGAACCGCATTAAGATTTTCACAAAAAAATAGAAAAATTATAATAAATTTTGGGGGCTCCCCATACTTAGAACTAAAAGTTTTTTTCGTCAAACCCATACGTGTGGGGTATCAATGGATAGGTCTTTAAAAATGATATTGAGGTTTCTAATATCATTTTTTTCTAAACTGCATAGTTTGCGTGTGAGACGCTTCCAAAGTGGTAAAATGTGTCCCCCCCCCCTGTAACTTCTAAAATAAGAGAATGATAAATCTAAAAAAAAAATATAATGTACATTACCATAAAAAGTACCAGCGAAAATTGGTTTGAACGAGATCAAGTAATTAGTTTTTATTTAATACGTCATAAATCGTAAACCGCAATTTAACTTTCGTAATGTTATGGATTTCATTTTGCAATAAAAATACCATAACTATGACTCGATTGTCGTGATGGGTGAACTTTTACTCATAACGGTACCTACAGGTTTGTAAGGAACCCTCGGTGCGCGAGTCCGACTCGCACTTGGCCGGTTTTTTTATAATACTATGGAGGCCGTGTCATGAAAAGGTTGAAAAACACTGGTTTACAACATTCGACAAGCTATGAAGAACGGACTTTAAGTATGTCTATCCGTTATCTAGTCAAAGCCATAGTCCAATATATCCCTTCGCGTTCCGCTTACCCGTGGCAGTCCGGAAAAACACGGATTTTTTTTGTGGCACGCGAAGGCATATTTACTCAATTTTGGGCTGAAATACACCTAATAAAGTTGAATGCAGATCTACGTGATAAATATCTTAAGTCAAAAAATGACCGGTCCACACACAAATATACAATCAAAACATAATTACAATTTTCAAAGTCAAGGCCGGATAAAAAATGCCTTTTACCTCCCAAGAGGTCACGGCCGAGACACTAACATGAGCTAGACACGATAATTATGTGTCGAATTAACATATCAAATCTAAGATGAAATAGCATATTACATAAATAACTTTTTTCGAGTTCGGTATGGTAAGTAATCTATACTAAAATCTGAAGAGTGAGATTGTTTGTTTGAACGCGCTAATCTCAGGAACTACTGGTTCGAATTGAAAAGTCTTTTTATGCTAGATAGTTAATTTATTAAGGAAGGTTTTAGGCTACATTACATCACGCTACGATCAATAAGAGCGGAGTATCAATGAAAAATGATTTGTATTTTATTTTTTATATGGACTCATCCCACTCTTTAAGCAAAGCAGTGATTCTGCTAGTGCCAAGTGTATTCTTGATATAGTTCACAATAAGTAACGGGTGTTTAGTTTTTATTGCTTTTCTTGGATTCAGTGAAGGCTACTCTTTTCAAGACGCTATCTGGTCTAAGCAAGTTGTCTTGAGACAAGTCACTTGACAGTCGATGCGGCGTTGAATACAATATTTCAATAATTTCAGATCTTTATCACTTCACCAAACATTAGAACACAAACTACACCAAACTTGCACTCTAAGACTCTTCAAATGATAATAAAAAAGAAAACGGTTAAAGTTAGACAACAATCATGTATGGAGTTGTTTCCAATAAAAAGTTCTGTTAAAAAATCTGTGACAGCATGTTTATCTTTTAGGGTAGACTTACTACAACCTTTTTATTGTAATCAAAGTCCTAAAATAATGCATCGGTGATAGCGTTGCTTTTTATTTTACTTTTAGAGCGAGGCATTGATGTGTGAATGAGTTTGTTGCGCCGTTTCTTCTCATCACGAGCCAATATGTAGTCCCGAAGCGGTGGTAGGACTAAGCTATATTTTGGGACGTTTATAAGTGCCCGTAAGAGGGCCTATGTACAATGAGTATTATTGAGTATAATTGTGGTTTATTGTATTATATTGAGATAGGAAGTGTCATGGGTCGTTGATAAAGACTAACTACCCTCCTCCTGTCCTCTAAAAAGGCACCTGTTTAACATAGGTGGGACAGACAGCCCCACTTGCAGAAGATGCATGGAGGCATACGAAATCTGGTGGAAAGAGAGAAGTATAGTGCGAGGGGGAGGGAGAGATTAAAAAAAATTAAAAAATAAAATATTAGACAACATCACATACATTGCTCTGATCCTATGATAAGTAGCTTAAGCACTTGTGTTACAGAAATCAGAAACAACGACGGTACCACAACACCCAGACCCGAGACAATATAGAAAGTTATTTTTCTACATTGACCGACCGGGAATCGAACATCAGAGATAGCGACACCAAGTCCGGTACCCTCGCCTCTCGGCTACGGAGGTCGTCATCGAGATTATTTTAATTTAATTGGTTACGGGGTCACATGCGTGGCAGATAAACGGGCACGGATTCTCCAATCACCAGGATCGCTCCCGGAAGCTTGCAGGAGCCTGAAAAGGCTTCTGACCTTCTGGGATGACCTGGGCTGGTTGGAGTAAGAAATAACAGGTAGCACGCACAATGGCCCAATCATGAGGCTAAGTGCGGAAACAGCCCAGTCAAACTAACTATGACTAAGTATCAGGTCGAACTCCACACGGGCGTAGCCGCGGGCGGAAACTAGCATGACTTAAGACCGCGTTCCTAGTAGTGATGCCGATAGTTGAATGTCGGTAGCCAAATGTTACTCTAACGATAGTTGACTGATAGTCATACTATAGTGTTGATTGATAGTATATAAGGTGCTTCATGATAATCTGCAACGGCTGAAATGGGTAAAAGTATTGCTTATATAGATTACGATAGTGAAGAAATTTTATGTCCAGAACATCATTATTTTTTCATTAAAAAAAATATATTAAATAAAGATTAGGCTTTATTCTGTCTCAAACCGTTCACATCTGTCCAAAAATGCTAACGTTTCACATTATACCGCTTCCGCGCAGTGTCAAGCGCAGATGACGAAGTGTGTTACGCAAATTGAAGCAAGTAACCATTTATTTACTGTCTTTTCGCAAATAATTAATTACCGATCCGGGGCACGTAATTCCTTTACTATCGTAATCTATATATAGGCAATACTTTTACCCATTTCAGCCGTTGCAGATATTTATGAAGCACCTTATATTTGTTCAGCTAGGGGGTAGCTTGACTACCAAAACACGATATGATATAGCGATTTATCGACACTAACTGTAAAAATATAATAGATATAGCCGCCATGTTGTATCGCCGTGGTAGTGACGTCACATGTTATGATCGCTGTTTCGATAAAAAATCGACATGGCGGGTATATCTAGGTTTTTTGTGGTGTCGATAAATCGCTATATCATATTGTTTTGGTGGTCATAGTAGTATTAGTTTTTTCATCATTTAAGCCTCAGAACATCCTCCCCCAGTGACTTCCACATTGGCCGGATGGAAGTGGCCTGCATTCAGCAGATTGTAAATGTTAAAAGGCTGATGCCTTCCTGATGATGATGATGATGATGATGATCAAACCTAATTGGCATACCTCAAGTTTTAAGCAACCTTAAATAACGTTATTTTGGTGTACACCAATGAAACACCTATGTTAATCGATAGAGAAAATAATTACAAATAGCAAATACTCACATAGTGTTTTTTTTTTCAACTTTCCTCTACCTGAAGGTTGTCTGGAAGAGATCGCTCTTAGCGATAAGACCGCCTAAATTGTACCATTCTAAATTTATTGTTTCTCTGTACTGTTTTTTTGTGTGGTGTGCAATAAAGAGTATCTATCTATCTATCTATCTATACTCTTTGACGAAATTATATACTTTGTTCAGAATTTCAGTCTAATATTATTTAAGAAAAAATAATTACAAACAACAAATACTCTGACAAAATGTCGTAAATTATACAGGGTGTTAGGGTAATGGTATAACAAGCCGAAACTAGCCTATGTTAACAAATGCATATAAATTCTATGGTGAAGTCAGAAATTTGTTATCAATTTTTTCAATCGATTCTGAGGATTAAGTTTTTTATGAAAATAAAATTAATTTAAATGATGATACTAAAGATTTGACTTCACCAAAGCATTTATATGCATATGTTAACATGGGCTAGTTTCGGCTTGATATACCATTTACCTAACATCGTGTATAATTTACAACATTTTGTCAAAGAGTATTAATTTGTTCTTTGTAATTATTTTTTCTTTCGATTTAGGTATGTTTCATAGGTGTACACCAAAATAACGTTATTTAACCGCTTAGAGACACACGAGCCGGCGGCAATAAATCTTTAATTCGCGGTGACGTCATCACGGCGCGCCGACCGCTCGCCGCTCCGCCCGAGTCGTGAACAATCAACATTCAATAATTGTTTATATTAATGATTACGGCTTAAATTATGTTTTTGTTAGAGCTAATGAACCAGTCATTCGAACCGTGTTTAGTGTATCTTGATACGACATTTATTTGTATACATAATATAATCGAAAATAAACAACAGTAAAAAAAAGGAAAGTGGAAAAAAAAATTGTGATTTTGCAACTTTGCTAATTTATATTTCAAAAAATAGATCGATAAGGTATTGTTTTTAGTTATTACTAATTTAAATTGGTTCAATGTGATAAGGAAAAAAGACATTTATAAAGACCTTTTTTAAAAAAATGGTTTCTAAAATGAAACTGACAGATTTATACAAAAAGTACTAAAATCTAGATTTTTTTTAAATTAATTAATCTGTAATACTTTTTAGGCATTAGAATGTGTCATCGGCTGTCGTATATACCCTAAATACCGATAAAAAAAAACAGTCTATGTTATTGCTACGAAATAAGTAAATTAATAACCATAGACAGGAAAAAAGAGGGAGAAAACTCCCTTGTTGTCTTCTACGGCATTTTAAATAAAGAGAGATAAAAAAAGGGTTAAGGTTGCTTGCAACTTGAGGTATGCCAGGCTCGATACAAAAAAGTTCGAAGTCGTTTAAAGCGCAAATAATCAATAATCTAGTATTTGTTCCATGACCTAATGTTCCAATCGTGAACTTTGACACACAAGAAAGTGGTTTATATGAACTTAGATGCTAGTGACCTTTTGCAACGTTAATATTCATTAGAAAAATGATAAAAAAAGTTGGTGGGTGTTACACAAATACATACATATAATAATACTAGCTGTAGCCCGCGACTTCGCGTGGTCTTGTTTAGAAAAAAAAATGGATAGGGACACCCTAATCACCTAGTGGTGTGAAATATACTTAACAACCTATTTTCATCATCATTTCGGCCATAGGACGTCCACTGCTAAACAAGGCCTCCCCCAATGACTTATCATCAGGGGGGCTTGCCAATACTCGCCACGCTTGGCAGGCGGGTTGGCAATTATTTTATTTTTTATAAGATTTCGAACGAAGACGCTGCTTGCTGCCCGTCTCGTGTTACAGGAATTAGTCGCCTTTTACGACACGCCTCCTGTAGGCAGTAGGGAAGTTTATTCTTTATGGCCGTCCCCACAGAACCTACATATTATTTTAGCAGACCTATTTTCGTACCTACGTAAAATAAAAAATTCAAGCTATAAAATACCCTAGTCACTTTACATGAATTTGTTTAACAAAAATATAAATCTTACCATTCATAGTGTTAACGCTGGGCAGGGTTTGAGCCTGATTGATATTCTCGTAGAAATATCCATCGTCCTCCTGTTCCGATTTTATATGAAACGGCATTGGCAACAAATGCTCGTTCTCAAGTCTTTGGTTTTCATGCAAATTGATGTTTTGCGCCATCAACCTTTGGTCCAATCGTTGGCCCAGAGTCTGCTCTAACCTTTGATCCAATCTTTGACCCAACGCTTGCTCTAACCTAGGGTCTAATCTCTGAGCCAAGCTTTGCTCCAACATGTTGTCTGGGAGCGTATGCATCGGTGTTCTTCTATCTTGACTTTGAAGTAGCTCATGCTCTAAATTCCGATTCAAATGATGCGACAAATCTATTTCGTGGTTCAAATCATGTGGTATATCAGTTCTTAGATTCTGAGGTAAGTTTAGATCAGCTAAATTATCGTTTAAGTTCTGAACAAGCGACTGAGTCAAGCCATTCTGTAGTTCTAATTCGTTGCTCAGACTCCTAGCTAGATTTAAATCCAGATTTCTACTCAACAATAGATCGTCGTGCCTCAAATTCTGCGGTAATTCGTTAGCTAAGTTGTGGACTAAATCTAGTTCTAAGTTTCGTTGTAAATGAGCTGGTATGTCATTAAAATTTAGGTTTCTACTCAGCTGGTTCGTTTTGAGCATAAGTGTTGACATTTGGCGTGGAGATAATGGAAGTTGGAAGTTGTGCATTATTGTGCCAGCGTTCAGCGAGCTTTGCATCGCTTGGTGCAATTGCTCCATTGATATCGGAGTGTGTTGATACTCGTTCATTTCCATTTGCTGAGATTTTAATTGTAACTGTAATTTTAAAAAATGGTAACAATTAACACTGCATTAATCGTAGAAGAGTAGAATTATTAATCTAAGATAAAAAAGCTTATTTATACATATTTGAAAATAGAATTATTTACCACAGTAATATATTTATTGTAACTATGGTATGGCCAAGGTGTAAAAATTATTAAAAAATTGAAAACAAAATTTAAATTATTTCAACTCCAAAATTTTTACTTTTAATTACATTTTTAGCAACTGGGAACTATTCGCAATGTTCTGTACTAGCAGAAATTGGATTAGTAACAAAACAATTTTTCATCTCCAACCTAACCATTAAATCTTTTAATAATTTAAATACAGTATTTTAAATTGAGCTAAAAATTGTAACAACCTATACTGTAATAGGTACTCTAGTATAGTAACATTAATAAGATAGTAACAATAGTATACTTAATTTCGTTATTTACAAAGAAAAAACTTACAGTTTCAATGTAGACTTTGTAGTTCTCTTCATCAATTATATTTGAGTCCTCCCGCTTGACGAAATCCATGATTATATTATAGTAGATTTATAGATTTCACTAATTATTTTAAGAAAATATTTGGATATCTTAAATCAACGTTGTTATTAACCTATCAAAATTACATTTTAGTAATCTTATATTTACACTAGTTTATGAACTATAATCTACAGAAATTAAGTATTAGTTAAATAACCATAAATTATTCTGATTTACCATCACGGTTGTAGAATTATTAAATTAAAATAAAATGATTTTTGTAGCAATTTGACGTTAAAAAACGATGTGAATGAAAGAAAAGAAAGGAAGCGACCATAGACAACAGAGGAATGTGTAACGAAAAACGAACGAACATCTGTCCAGGGATACAGCATTATTAGCTAAAATTTCCCTAGTTTCATAATTTCAGTAAAAGACAAACAGTTACTAATCGAAAGTCGTAAAATGAGTTACCATACCAATGCAATCTATTTTAAAATGGCTGTGTTTTAAATTCTACTTTTTAAGATAGGCATTTAGACCGTTGTCAAATGAACTTCGTTTTACTTGCTAAATATTGCCAAAATGTGTCTATACAACATATTGGATCGTGAACATTGAAAATACTAGTAAAGTATAAAAGTTTATAGAAAAAGTGTACTTAATTATATGAATTATCAGGGCTGCGAGTCAAATAATAATAATTTGTTTACCTACTTTCCTTCAACAAATTGTTATTGATTTAAATCTTTTTATTTTAATAACTTTTAGATTTCGATGGTCTTATTATTTGCTAAATGCTATGGATATAAAGGCAATTTTTTAGATGAAGCTGAATGGCCAAATGTGTTGCTAAATGCAAAACTCAAGAACGGCTAGACCTTTTCTGCTTATATGCTTTATTTCTTGTGTTTGTAATTGCCAGAATAATGTTTTTAGAAAATAAAACATTGGAAAAGTTGATTTAAAAAAAAAAACATTTTGAAAAAACTAAATGTCTACATGGGGCCAAAAGTCGTTTAAAATTGTCAAAAGACAAGACAGCAAAAAGTTTTTCATTTCTACAAACTGTGTTTTGGATAGATCTAAGAATTTTTAGACTTACCACGCCAGAACTCCGACTGTCCGGAAAACAACGTGAAAGTATAGGATTTAACATTGGTTTCACGTGATTTACCGGTTATCTATTCGTCATCGAAGAATTCTAAATCGGGGCCCTGTTTCTGAACACTCGATTTAAATAACTACCGACACGAGTCCATGATTGCGAAGTCTTTTGAGTGGTAGCAAGCGTGACTTCTTTTGTTGGTAGAGTTGTAAAGTGTCACGTTATAAATGTCTGACCAATATGACCGAGCAAATTGGACATTTTCTCAATGTTAGCAGACATTTTGGACATTTATTGTCTCTAACGTTCGGATGTGTCGTTTGTATAATAGCGTATCAGCTGATAACCCTGCCCTTGACATCTTTGATTCAAGTGCGGCTAAATTTAAGATTTAACTTTTGTTTGGGATATGCAGGAATTCCAATACATAATTTGCTAAAAAGTTTTAATAATTATAGCCCTCGAGACGAGTATGTGAGAACGCTTAAATGTGTGTCTTAATGATACGCATTTAAGTTCTCATAATCTATAGCTGTTGTTCTTAATGTAGAAATGTATTTCAATGTTTCTGTGCATGCAAGTTTTGGAATATAATTTAATTTGCTACTTAAATACATGTTTAGTAATACCTGTCCTCTTATAATTATATTCTGTTTTGTGTCTAAATAATAATAATAAAAATAAAAAACAATCAATTCAAAAAAAAATTGAACACAAATAAAGTTTTACTTGATCAGTGACAAATAAGTGCATTATTCTAAGAAAGACAGGTTATAGTAGTGAATTAGTGATGATCTATAACGTAATGAAATTTCTAAAAGTAATTGATCTTTCTGCACGAACAAGCTAAAAAGTGTCGTATCGTTACGCGCGAGTCTTTTTTGAGTTCGATCCAGATCCAATCACATGTTTTATTGTATGTTTTTATTGACAAATACTTAACTTTTAAGACCTACTTCAGTAAAATTTTTCTTTTTTTTATTTATACTAAAAAAATATATACCTATGTGACCATCGTGATAATAAATGTCCAATGTGACCAAGCATTTATCATAAATGATGGAAAGTTATAGCATATGACCGTCAATTTACAACTTTATTTGTGGGCCTAGGCAGATCTGGGACTATGCTTGACGCCAGCTGTTGTCATTAAAAGCGTACGACCGCACTATCTCCATGCGCTGTAAGCGCTGTGGTGACGTAATGACTGACGAGTCACTTTTTTCGCAGTGTTATTCAGACAACTGAATGATGTTGCGAGTAGCTCGAGTGTCTATCCTATTACATTCATGATACTTAAATTTAATCGCAAAGTAGTCTCTCCTCTACAACTTATTCTTACAAAAGACTTTGTACAGATGCGAAATATTATGCAATTAAACTGCAATTTATTAGTTACACTAAGATAAATGGTTTGTTTACTCCTTTCACCTTTTAAAAAGAAACTGACTACACAGAGCACTGGCGCACACGTCCGATAAACTATATATTGCGCTATGACGGTGCGGCGGGTAAAAACGCACCCTACATCGTATTTCAGTTGTTCGTATTCACAGTTGCGGTAAAAAGCAGGCAAGCAGAAATCGTGTGTGAACCGTCAGATCGTCCTAGCTAGTTAGATAAAGACCATACCTACTCCCTGTTTTGTTATTTACACACCACCACCTTTATCCTTGATCAACAGTATTATTATGAGTATTATTGATCCATTACGGGCCCAATGAGACGTGAAATTAATAGCGTTTAACATCTATTTCAATAACACAAAAAAATATATAAGGTCATATTTTAGTAAGTGCAAATATTTACAGGATAAGTCAATAAATTTTACAAATGATTTCTATGCAAAAAATATAATTTTTTAGACGCTAGTTTTAAAGGAAAACACCAAAATAGATTTTGTCAAAAAAGTAAAATACAACACCCCAAAAACAGAAAAATATACAAGCTGAAACCAGGAAACGCATTCGTGAAGAAAAGAATGCCCAGACACCTGGAAGATAATGTGATGGATTTCTTTCACTGGCATCCAGTGGCAAGCACCGCAGACGCTGCACGTATTTTTGGAGTAAGCCACTATGTGTGGCGGCTTTTGCGTAGCGTGGTTACCATCCCTTTCCTCTTCTCCTGAGTCGAGTTTGGGAGACTTGGGCGAGGTAGCATTATTCGCTGGCCGCCACGTTCACCCGACCTGACACCGATGGACTTTCATGTGTGGGGTAGGGCTAAAGACCTTGTGTATGAGAACGACAGCCATACAATTCGTACAGTGAAACAATTACGTGCGCGAATCGCAAGTGCATTCGACGTGATGTCTAGTGAACAATAAGTGCTCAGCGCAGTGGTGACAGTGCGTACTGCGAGAAAAGGGGCGCGGACATCACGTCCAACACTTATTGAATAGGTGAAAATAAGAATCTGTAAAAAATTCTAAATAAATGCGGAATATGGATTAGTTTAGACTTGGCTATGTTTACATTTTGTCAAAGACTAAAAATAAGGGTGCTGAAAGTCATAATTCGTTGCGAACAGTCGAAGTGTTCAAATAAAACAAAGTTACATTATCGATAAGTTTTACTTATTCACAACTACCTACTACTCACATCCAATATTATGGTGCATTTATACTGAAACGAAGCGAAGCAGTATTTATTACCTTACCCGTGTTCGATATTTTTGTTTTGCTCACTGCATTACATATTATATGTCTGTCTAATTCCTTTGGTCAGTAGAAACATTGTAAATTAATTTTATTTGTTGATTTCAAGCTTTTAACAGATTCGCTCCGATTCGTTGGAAATTTCTCTCTAATTAATTATTAAAAAATACGCAAAATTAGCGCATAGGTAGATTTTATTTTACACAGGTGGAGTAATAATATTATGTAGTTCAGTGTCACTTTTTATGTGTGGTGTGATAGCTTTGGGTAAGGTAACGTAGCTTGTGGTGTGGAGTCTATCCTTATGTGTAGCGCAGAGCCACTGATTTGCGCGATGCGCGGCCGCCACAATTTCGACACAATTTATGAATGAATAAAGACACAACTTATAAATGAGGAAGAGTGTGGATAGAGTAAAATGAAAGAGAGAAGTGATGAGTGGAAGCCGAAAAGTAAGGTCATGTCAGGTTATTCTCGTACTTAAGGTGCTCTTTAAATTATTATAATTATTTTGTTGGGAAGTAATAAAAACTAGCCTGAATATTTGTTTAATATAACTAGGTGCTCTGGTAAAATATTTTCACTTATTAAAATGTGACCTTAAAGTCACATTTTTTTTGGTTTACCAAATTTTGGGTAATCTAAAAAAATACTTGGCAGCATTATATTTTACCATAGACAACACACATATTTTTACCGTTCGTTCAGAAACTGTCCAAAACGCAATAAATAAGTCTATAATCAATCAAACATTTATTTATCGTTGCTGCTGTTGCTGTAATTTTATTAAATAAAACTTTTATTTCATTTCATATTTGTGCATATAATTACGTAATCGAACACTATTCACTTAACAACGTTTGTTGCGCGTTTTTTAAATTTCTTTCTGCTGGCTTCTGTCCTGAGGTTTCTGAATGACCTTCAGAAGTGTCAACAAAATTAATGTTTGCGGTGAAAAATATTTTTGCTTCAACAAAACTTCTATCTCCTACTTACAATTCTATTAAAAATTTATTATTTAAAGAGTTTTACCCAAACAAAAAGTAAGTAGAGACTTCTTTCTATTTGATTTAGCTTTTTTGCACCCTTTCGCATACTGATCTACCTCCGGTATTTGTAAGGTTAAGTAATCATTTATTAGCTAAATTATGCATATTTCTGACCTCTGTACCAAAAATGAACATCACTTCACTTGTTGAACATACTGTAAAAACAAGTTTTTGCCATAATCACAGAAGGGTCATATTTGACGATCGCCTGGTCTAGTGGTTCGTAGTACTCCTGACTACAAAGTGGTTGCGAGTTCGAATCCCGCAAGGGGTAATTATTAGTGCGATCGGCACAAGTCGTCATCATCATCATCTCAGCCATAGATTGTACACTGCGGCCTCCACCATTGACTTCCAGATTAGTGCCTGCACCCAGCGGCTTCCTGCAACCTTTACCAGATCGTCTGTTCACAATGTGGGCGGACGTACGTGCTATGTTATCACAAGTATTTCTACCTAATTCATGGATATTCTTAATTTAGATATGTTTATCCGTTATCTAGTTGCCATAGTTCAAGCTTCACTCAGTTTAGGGCTAGATAATTGGTGTGATTGTTAGATGAATTTTTGGGGGTGGGAGGAACAGGGTGTAAGGTTTCTCATACACCATTGAAAAGGGAGGATCCTCCGACCAGACAGGTGTTGTGTCTGGTGGGCAACTGCCCGACGGTTGTTGTCGGGTTCTTGTATATATGCTTCAATCGCTCCGATAACTTTATTAATAGTTCGTATGTGGCGCGATAGATGTCGCTACAAATTTATTTATATTTTTTATCAGGCTACAAATATTTTATTTACATGAAAATCTAATAAATAACATTCCTCTTAACCGCTGAGACACAATAAAATTTTTATTTGTAGTCCCATCATCATCATGGCTTGGGGCCATGAGTTAATCGTTTAATCTTTTCGTTTACAGGCTATCATCTACAGCAAGAGACATGACTAAGACCGCATTAGTGATCCTAGCTCAGGGAGCGGAGGAAATGGAAACTGTTATCACGGTTGACATGCTGAGACGGGGTGGTGTAAGTTATACAGTGTAAACTCTTTATAACATTATCCTTTATAACGATAAACTCCCTATAACGTTGAAGTGAGCCCAACTTGGTTGGTTTGCGTTAAAACCCACATATTGAAACACTCTTTATAGTGATACGTCATTCACTATTACGAAGAAATGTGTTCATATTTTTAGACAGTAAATATTTATTATCGGTATTATTGTTTATGTTATGTTATCAGGTAACAAAAGACTTTGAAGCTCCGAAACATCCGACGTCGGTCTAGCTTTTGTTATCCTTAATAGCCTTGAACACGTGCAGTATGACGCATTGTTTTCTCGAAAGTGATGGTCTTCGACCAAGCATACCTATAGTATTATCAGTCGTAAACCTACAAAGCCGAATCACCACCAACAATTCAACAAGCCCTAGATGCCGCTAAGTTGGTAGATTTTTTTTGTTGTTTAATCAAGACGAGTCCACCACATATCTAGATGAAGAATACATACATACATAGAAGAATACATAAAATAATACAAAACAAGTACTGGCATAGCAAAAAACGTCAGACAAAGCTATTTGACTATATGTGTAAACAATAATTTATAAGCATTTATTATCTAAGACATACATATTAAAAATTCTTGTTAATTTGGTTGTTTTTTTGTTCACTCCATATAACGATAACTCTCTATAACGACAAAAAATGCTCAGTCCCTTGAGTTTCGTTATAAAGAGTTTACACTGTATTTAACATTTTATACTTTCTTATTATTATCCAGCCCAAAGCCAGAGCCTGTGCTAGCAACAAGATAAGGATATTAAGATAAACATACCTGTGCAGCTTTGACCTACAATTTATTATTTATAACTGAGAAATACAGATAAAATCACTAACCGGAGACTATTAAGAATTGACCAACATTTTGTCGGTATTCACTGTTAGTTGCCATTTTCGTTGTTGTATGGGCCAACCGCACATTATTTTGAACACTGTGTCGAACTAGATTTTTTTTTAATGTTTATTCAGTATCCACGGCTATTGTGTAAATGTTACAAATCACATAATTTATACAAAACTTACAGCCAATAATGGATTCTAATATATTAAATTAAAAACTTTAGAAAAACGACAGTCAATGGGAGCAAGAATTTTGAAAACAACGGTAAAGGAACTAATGGAAGAAAAAGAAAATGGAATAGTTGCATGAGGATGTAAGAGTGGTGTGTATCAGTGTCAATGCGTGGGAAATATAAATGTGTGTGTGTGTGCTCATGTGTGGTTATCCTACCTTCTCAATAAATCAAACAAAGCCCCTCCCTCCTTTATTTTTTTGAAATTTTTTTAAATTTTTTTTTTTATTTTATTTACAATTTTAAATAGTTAAGTACCTACCTATCTGTAGGACGTTTGTGTTTATCTGATTGCAGGTGGACGTGACTCTAGCAGGCCTGGACGGCGACGGCCCAGTGCTGTGCTCGCGCAACGTGACATTGGTCCCTAACAAGTCCCTAGCTGATGCGCTAGCTGAGAAACCGCAGTATGATGCTGTGAGTTATCTCTTATAGTGTAAAAAAGGCTTACGATCACGAAGCCTTGAACCACGCATTCTGTATAGGCAACGGTAGGTCAACCTACCCAAAAAGTTAAAGGTCGTTGAACCGATTTTCAACTTTCAAGTCCGACATGTAGAGATCAATATCAATTGAGAAAATTTGACGTTTTGTGGTTGGTTGACGAGCTGTTGTCTGGACATTTACATTATTAAGTTGAATGCAAAAAATAAATGACTTAATTTTAGATAACAAAAAATGAAATTATTTTTAACTTACAATGTGTAGCGCGCACGCAACAGACTCAACGCAACTCTATAATAAAATTCCCAATTACATCAAAGAAAGTAATGACATTTTTATTTTCAAACATAGATTATTTATATTTTTATCAAATAAGGCATTTTACTTAATAAATGAATTTTTACAATAAAATTTTAATACCATCCGACATCTGTTTGACTGCTGTAACACAACTTTTATTTTATTTTTAATAATTTTCCATCTTTGACATTTTTAAATTTTTTGACATAATTTGTATTTCTTTATATGACATTTGTATGCTGACAAGGCTGATCACAGCAAGGACATTATATTATGTACAACATCAATTTTCACCTGTGTATCACAAATAAATGATTTGATTTGATTTGACTAAGCCTGTGTGTGTGCATACGCTCGTGTTTGAGTGAGCGCTACACGCGCGCACGCACACTCGCACGCAGCGCGGGTAGTTGTGTGCGTGCGCGCGACTCATTGCGGGCTGGGCTCTCTGAAGCCTTTTTATGAAAGAAGTACTGAACATTTAAATTATATTTCTTTGGCAAAAATTTTAATTGTAACAAACGGAAGTAATTTTTGCTATAATCTTTAAAAAAAGTAACTTTGACCGTCCAATGTCTCGGTAACCAGACATTTCCCAGGTATGGAGTAGTAGAATAAAATGATCATAATAATGGATAGAATATGTGGTGTGCGGCTTCGTTACGCTTTTTTTACACCCGATATAAAAACGAACGAAACGGCTCGACCGATTTTTATGTTTTTTTCAAATGTATAAAGTTCTTTATAAATATCTGCAACGGCTGAAATGGGTAAAAGTATTGCTTATATAGATTACGATAGTGAAGGAATTACGTGCCCGGATCGGTAATTAATTATTTGCGAAAAGGCAGTAAATAAATGGTTACTAGCTTCAATTTGCATAACACACTTCGTTATCCGCCCTTGACACTGCGCGGGAGCGGTATAATGTGAAACGTTAGCATTTTTGGACAGATGTGGAAGGTTTGAGACAGAATAAAGCCTAATCTTTATTTAATATATTTTTTTTAATGAAAAAATTAATGATGTTCTGGACATACAATTTATAATTTATTTACTATCGTAATCTATATTAGCAATACTTTTACCCATTTCAGCCGTTGCAGATATTTATGAAGCACCTTATATATTTGGTAGGTATAATAATAGGTCGCAAAGTATATTTCATACTGCTATGTGAGTAGGTTAAGAAAAAAATTATCTAAACACATGACCACGCGAACAAAGTCGCAGGCAACAGCTGGTAATACAAACAGTGTGTGTTTCTAGATAAAGTGGAATCCCGGAAGAGGGTAAAACTAAACCTAGTATCGACTTAAAAAATATAATTATAGAGATCGCTTCCAGCGATAAGACCGCCTAAATTGTGCTATTCCCTAAGTATTTACTTTCCTGTGATTTGTTTGTTTTGTGTGGTGTACAATAAAGAGTATCTATCTATCTATTATTATTATAATTATATTGTCGTATTAGGTGGACGCTGCATAGAGTATGTCGCTAAATACATATACTTAGGAAGGCAGGTGTCGTTCAGCAGCACAAACAATGAGGAAGTAGTGACTAGAAGAGCAAACTTAACCTGGAAAAGATTTTGGTCATTGAAAGAAATTCTGAAAGGGAACTACAGCTTATACATGAAAAAGTGGTGATGGACACTTGTCTCTCACCTTGCCTACTATACAGGGTGTAACGAAAAGGTGAAATAAAACTTTAAGGGGTTATTCTACGGCTAAATTACATCAACTTTTTCTATGGGACCAACATTGAAATCTCAAAAAAAAAATTGACGTTTCCATACAAACTGATGCCAGCTGGTCGCGTTTTAGTATGGGAAAGTGGTTTTTATTTTTTGCGAATTCGATGTTGGTCCCTTAGAAAAAGTTGATGTAATTTATCCGTAGAATAACCCCTTAAAGTTTTATTTCACCTTTTCGTTACACTCTGTATAGCTGCCAAACATGGTTCTACACAAAAAAAGGGAAATCTCAAATAGAAAGAACCCAGAGAGCAACTTCAAAATAGTACCTACAGTCGGCCAAGAAAGTGGTCTATCACCCTAAAGTTGAAAATCATTCGCGCGTCATAGAACAACAGTGTTGATTTTTCCATGCAAAAATATTCTGACAGCTACTAATGCTCTCTTTATCATATTACGTCAAAAACAAATAAATAATACGTCATAAATGTGCATCTCTTTCATTGTTCAAAAGGTAATAAGATTGAGTTCAACCTTTTCAAACACATAAAATTTTGTCAAAACTGGTAGACCACTTTCTCGGCCGACTGTACATAATATAAATATTTATTAACATAGGTAATACTTCCCGGAGGGCTGGAGGGCTCGGACCGCCTCAGCAAGTCGCCTGTGGTAGGAACACTATTGAAGGAACACGAGAAAGCGGGGAAGATTGTCGCTGCCATTTGCGCTGGTAAGTCTTTTATTTTATTTTTTTATTTTATTTAAATTCAATTGCACACTCCACTAACAGCTTATAGCCAAAGCGTGGAGTGAGCCAGTTACAGTTTTATAACATTTTTTACAAACACACATACTATCAATATTAGCCTAAAAAACTAACACAATTATTCACAAATTGTCTATGCTTATTATAAAACAAGTCGGTTTCTGGCTCCTGAGCAATTAGTCTTCTTGATTTTGTGTCAACTCTGTTAGTTAATTATGTTTATATACGTCCCACTGCAGGGCACTGGCCTCACTTCGCTAGTAGGGCCCAAAAAAACCGGCCAAGTGCGAGTCGGACTCGCGCACCGAGGGTTCCGTACAAACCTGTAGGTAAAAGTTAAACCTATATAAGTAAAAGTTCACCCATCACGACAATCGAGTCGTAGTTTGTGGTATTTTTATTGCAAAATGAAATCCATAACATTACGAAAGGTAAAGGACGTATTAAAAAAAAACTACTTACTAGATTCTTATTCTTGAAGAGTCTGGGGGAGACCTTTGCCCAGCAGTGGGATTGAAATGGTTGATAAAAAAATTTTTTAAAAAAAACATTCTCTTATTTTAGAAATTACAGGACAGACACACATTTTACCACTTTTGAAGTATCTCTCGTGCAAACTATTCAGTTTACAAAAAAATTATATTAGAAACCTCAATATCATTTTTAAAGACCTATCTATAGACACGTATGGGTTTGATGAAAAAAAATTTTTTGAGTTTCAATTCTAAGTATGGGGAGCCCCCAAAATTTATTGTTTTTTTTATTTTTGTATGAAAATCTTAATGCGGTTTACAGAATACATCTACTTACCAAGTTTCAACAGTGTAGTTGTTATAGTTTCGGAAAAAAGTGGCTGTGACATACGGACGGACGGACAGATAGACAGACAGACATGACGAATCCATAATTCCGTTTTTTGCCATTTGGCTACGGAACCCTAATAAGGAGACATGTTCTGGCCCCATATAGGCCTATAATATTATTATTGACGTTCATAAGTGGCAATTTTCTGTCCTAAATTGAATAAATGATTTTTGACTTTTTTTTTACCTCAACCATGAGGTGGTTTGGGCCATACTCCACCATGCGGGCCCAGTGTAGTGGTGGAAGGTGTTGTAAGGCCAGTGACTAAACCTTACCAGGCCTATGACACTCCGCGTTTCGGTCGAGATAAACTCAAACTCAAACTCAAAATCTTTATTGCGTGTCACATGGGTTTACAGTTGACAATAGTGGGGTTTAAGTACATGTGACGCCCTGTAAGGGCGTTGCAACGATTAGATATTGTAATATGTTAAATTAAATTGCAATTTTATTATAATATAACATGCTGATCATATGAGACATGATAGTGAAAATTCTACTTTTTTGTTAGTAGAGGTCATCCTCAAAAAATTCTGCTATGCTGTAGTAGCTTTTTTGTATGAGAAGCTTTCTCAGTTCGCTTTCAAATTTTAGGTTGTGGTCGATATTTTTAATGGAATTTGGGACGTGGTTATAAATTTTAATCAACATTGAATGTGGGGCCGTAGAGAATAATTTAAGTTTAGTAGAAGGTATTTTAAGCTTGTTTTGGTATCGGTTATTGCGTCTTATAATTTTGATTGGGGAATATAGGTCTTGATGTTTTTTGACAAATTTACAAGCTTCGAAGATGTAAAGACAAGAAAGGGTTAGTATATTTAATTTTTGAAAATGTGGTTTGCATGAATCTCTTTGTTTTATATTCGTTAATATTCTTATACATTTTTTCTGCAAGACGAAGATTTTTTGAATGTCGCTACTATTTCCCCACAATATTATGACGTATGACAGGCGCGAATGAGCGCGCGTAATAAGCGGATAGTGCGGTTTTCAGGTCAGTGACTCGCTTCAGTCTGCTCAGGGCGTAAATGAATGAAGATAATTTATTTGATAAGATTTGGATATAAGCTTTCCAGTTCATGTTTGTGTCAATCTCAATACCTAATAATGTCGCTGAAACTACAGATTTAATTTTATGATTTTTAAAAGTAAAATTTATGTCAAGAGAATTCTTTTGATATGGTTTAAATTGTATTAGTTTAGTTTTTTCAATATTTAATTGGAGGTTGTTTTGATTGAGCCATTCTGTAATAGAGTTTAATGCTTTAGTTAAGTCCTTTTCAAGGGTATTATAATTTTTGCAAGACAAGATCATCAAGATCAAGATCAAGATCATCAAGATAAATACCTACGCGACGCGCACCTTCGAAGAGGCTAAAATCAGTCGAGTGTCACTCGCGCGCTGTTACACGTTCTTATTATTAAAACTAGTTTTTTGTACGCGTTACACTTCCGACTTTATTCAGAGTTTATTAAATTAAAAGAAATCGAAAATATTGCGCAGCATTTGGGTTATTTAATTTGCCACCGGGTCGCTCGGTAGCATTAGTAGCAGCGACCGCTCCGTTGTGATTGAAAATACTAACGTCTCGATTTCCAGCAGACCTACCACAATATTATAATAAGTCCATAAACCACTTCTATAATATTTTAAGTCCTCATTAGGTAGGTACTTACTACGTTACGACATTTTTATACAGGGCTCTTTAACACTAATATTACGATCGGGGTGTTTTCATAAATTAATTGTATCGATATACCGGAATGGAAAGTAATATTTTCATTGAAATGATTACTAATTATCTACACGCTATTTCATGCGTAGGTAGGTATCGACCAAATTCACAAACACAAGTCGCAGCCCTTGCGAGAGAGCGGTAGCTGACAAGACAAAGTAAAAAGAGCTCTCACTTGTGGCGTTTTGGTGGATTATCGCTTGCAGTAACGCTTTGTAGGCTATTAAAAAATGAGAGTACATTGCCCGGTGCAAGCTAATTTGCTCTTTGTTGCTGTACATTGAGAGTAGATAAACTATTTTATCAAATGTCTTTAAGTGTCGCTTCTGCTATATTATTTATTCTGTGACCTTACTGTCAGATGTAATCCATGACTAACTAGGCTTCACGACTATTATCCGAGACCAAATTTTAAATTATTATTTTCTACTTAACTCAAACTGGAAATCCAACCATACCTGTCGTCAAAAATGAAACTATCAACACAGCAATAACCTTAATTTCCCCTCGCAGCCCCCACAGCCTTCGTGGCCCACGGCGTGGCCCACGGCAAGCGTGTGACGTCATACCCCTCCACCAAGAACAAGATGCCGACAGACAACTATAAGTATGTGGAAGGGGAACGTGTAGTTGTTGACGGAAACATCGTCACTAGTAGGGTAAGGAAATATTCTACCAAGCGCTTATTCCTCTCAGTCGCATTAATATTATAATTAGAGATTCCTAGTTATCCAATAATAATAATATAATGTGCTGTGTGGGGACAGTAAAGAATACACTTCCCCACCGCCAACAGGAGGCGTGTCGTAAGAGGCGACTAATTCCTGTAGCACGAGATGGGCAGCAGCGTCTGCGCGCGAATAAAAAACTGCGCTCGCTAACCCGCCTGACAAGCGTGGCGAGTATTGGCGGCTAAATCTATCATATTTTTAAAGTTGGTGTCGATATTTCGCTATATCATATCATATTGTGTTTTTAGTGCTCATGCTAGGCAGGCTGATTCTATGTTGAATAGCTATAACACTTGTGTTACAGAAATCAGAAACAACGACGGTACCACAACTCCCAGACCCGAGACAATATAGAAAAGTTATTTTTCGACCGGGAATCGAACCCGAAACCTCAGAGATAGCGAGACCAAGTGCGGCATGCACGCCTCTCGGCTACGGAGCTCGTCTGAAATAAACATTTATTTTTATTTTGTGTGTGATTTAAATACAAAACCAAAATACAAACTGATTACGCCATTTTTATATGAAAATAGTGGGACCACTTTCTTGGTACTTACAATATTTTAAAATTTTATGAGTGTAGAATTCTACTATAAAAGTATGAAATAGTAGAATTTAATATTGTATTGAGTCATATTCAAATGATATTCGAAAAACCTGGCGTGGTCATGCCATCTTGACGTTCGTAATCAGTCGCCTCTTACGACACACCTGTTGGCGGTAAGGAAGTGTATTCTTTACTTGTTTGAATGATTGCCTAATGGTCGACTGGTAGAGAATGCCACATGGCATTAAGTCCATCTTTTGTACAATTTTATTTTGTGCAATAAAGTTTAAATAAATAAATGATTCAAAATGTTGATCCTTTAGGGTAATTCATCATCATCATCATCATTTCACCCATAGTACGTCCACTGCTGAACATAGGCCTCCCCCAGTGACTTCTAGATTGGCCGGTTAATTAATTATTGAACTTGTAATGGTTACCGTTGGAGGGTAGTAATCAAATCTTGTTCCTTCCAGGGCCCAGGCACCGCCTACTGGTTCGGCCTCTCGCTCATCGAGATACTGGTAGACAAGGACACCGCTGCCCAGGTGGAAAAGGGAATGATTATCACTGGATATTGATTAATTACTTATCAAAATGATCACACATTTGTAAATGAAGGTAACATCGCTAAACATATTAAGACCAAAAATTGAAAATCAGCGTCGTGATAAGTCTGTGACTCACGACAAATGCTGAACGGGAAACTTTTTGACACACCAGAAATCCTTCATTGTTTTATCTTATATATAAAATTCTCGTGTCACAATGTTCGTTCCCGTACTCCTCCGAAACGGCTTGACCGATTCTCATGAAATTTTGTGAGCATATTGAGTAGGTCTGAGAATCGGCCAACATCTATTTTTCATACCCCTTAGTGATAAGGGTTGTCCACCGTTAACATTTTTCTTTAATTTTTAGACATTTTTTTTATTATGTCGCATTAAAAATACATGCAACCCTAAATTTTTACCCTTTTATCACCAACCCCTATTTTTTAATAGCCATTTTAGTAATTTAATCATTTTAAAAATTATGAAGGGGCGGGGTACGACGTTCGCACTTACTACATGTCTTGTAACTGTATTTACTGTAACAAAAGCTGACAAAGGTGACTCAGTTTGTTGCGCCGTTTCTTCTCATCACCAGCCGATATGTAGTCCCGAAGCGGTGGTAGGGCAAAGCTATATTTTGGGATTTGATAAATCCCCGGATGAAACCTATTTATTAAATAAAAGATTTTTACAAATGTGTGTCCATTTTTAAAACTATAATAATTAAGCATAATCACTAAAAGTGACAATTTTATATTGGCTGATCTGTTATTGCAATAATTTATAAGAATAAAAATGTTATTTAAAATATTTGTTTTATTAATTATATCGTTATTTATGCACCAAACAACACATGAACACATCAATTATCTTGGTATCGAGCCCGGGACCTTTTACGGGTTCAAGGAGAAACACCGCGCCACTACTCTAAATAGGGTATGTATAAGTCACGTTTTCTTAATTTGTCGAATATTTGTAAAACAATCCTGATATTCCATTATAACGAAATTAATTATGAACAATAAAAATAATAACACTTGTAATTAATCATTTCTCAAAATCATAATTATTCTCAAAGATTCATAGAATATTTTTTCACCTAGACAAGGTAATGCACACTCCCTAGCATGACCACAAAACACTATAATATGATATTCGCTATGTGCAAAGTGGGTGGTGGGGGCCGTCAAATCGATCGCAGCACGCAATGTAGCAGAAATGTGAAAAAACTCTGGACTGTCATGTGTCAAATTGCTATATTTCCATACTAACGTTAATAAGCATTTTTAAGTAAAAACGTTAAAATTCGCGATATGGGTCATACGGGTTCTGTTATAAAATGTAGAAACAATGGGAAAAACATTTCGTACATGTTTTATTGATTCCAACATCAAGATGTCAAAGTCAAAGTCAAAAATCATTTATTCAATTCAGGACAAAATTGCCACTTATGAACGTCAATAACAACATTATAGGCCCCTAGGGGGCCAGAACACGTCTCCTTATTTTTTGGGCCCTACTAGATGGAAATTGGAGCAAAGAAATAAATGGATAGCTGCAGCTGTAAAAAGAAAAAAGTTTGTAGGGAATTTGTGTTACAGACGTTTGTCTTATGATCACAGCTCTTATTAAGTAGCTTTGTCCGTTGGTTCTGAGCTCTTTAAAATCTCTCACACGCTGTGCTAATACATTTTTTTCCCTTTTTGCACATTTTGAGGTTGGAAAGTTATATCATGTTGTATTGATTAAAATCCCGTAGGTATTATAAAATTCGTATTTTAGTTCAAGTAAGAAAATCACTTATTATACTATGCGCAAACTTTTTAGATATTTTTATCTAATTTCATAGAAAAACAATCCGTAAATCATTCTCAAACCATCCAGTTGAGAAATGACAGTTGGTGTCGATAAATCGCTGTATCATATATCGTGTTTTGTCGGTCATGCTAGTAATAGTAGTGATGTTACAAAGTAAATTAACGAAATTTATTATTTTTATTTATTTATTTAAACAGTTTAGTTCAGCTTATGTTACCAGCACAGCTGTGTGTTATAGACTATAGTAGATATTAGTATAATGATATGAACAATAATTAGATTTGATAAATTAATACACAATTCTAACAGTTCGTTGATTTTAAACACTGATATTTTTGTAAAATAACATGCCAAAAATTGTTTACATCATCATCAGTTCAGCCATAGGACGTCCACTACTGAACACATGCCTCCCCCAATGACTTTCATCGGGGGGGATTGCCAATACTCGCCACGCTTGGCAGGCGAGCGCAGATTTTTATAAGATTTCGCACGCAGACGCCGCTGCCCGTCTCGTGCTACAGGAATTAGCCGCCTCTTACGACACGCCTCCTGTTAGCGGGGAAGTGTATTCTTTGCGGCCGTCCCCACACGGCACTTACGATTGTTTACAATATTTGACAAGCAAAGAAAGACTTTTATACGATCAGGTTGACAAGCAAAAAAAAAGACTTTTATACGCTCAGGTTAACATAAAAATCAAAGGCATTTATTTAAGCAAGACATGTATTTGTATATTACAATAAGTAATAAATTACTATGACTACATACAATTACTTAGTAATACAAAAGTAAATAAATTATACAAAAAAAGTAAATGCATTTTGAGAGAATAATACCAATTTTAACACAATTTTGTTCATTACAGAGTATTTAAAACATCACACAGGGTGTACATTTATTATATAGGGTTACATTGCAAAGGGGTGCGTGGCTCAGAATCAGTAACTTGATCGAACTATGCAAAGAACAAGTTTTTTTTTCGCATTTAATTATTTCTGTCCGCTGATAAAAATAGTACGCGTGGATTATTTAACTTATTCAAGAAAAAATTGCACCGTATGTGCACTGCGTAAGGTCCTTGTAGGCTCGCCGTACCTGCGCCTCTGATGAATGACCGCGCGGCTTTCGTAATCTCTCTATTGACCTTGTTTTCGGATATTTAAAAGTAATTTTTTTTTCGTAACGTACGATTATTAAAAATAATAACGATTAAGACGCTTCTTTATATTGTTCCCTAGATCTTATTTTTTAAATTTGGCATCTTTGGCTCTTTGCAATGTACCTCTGTAGTTAGCTTATGTTAGTGAAATAGCCGACAACCTACTAAAAATGACAAAATTCCTCAATAAAAACTTAACTTGGAGACATACTAGCCAATTGCGAGCACTGTTGTTAATTATCAAGATAAATATATTTTAGTTTGACAAATATCCTATAATTATCCATTCTGGGTCATATTTACTTCACTTATTTTGATATTAAATATTTAGATTGTTGATTTTAAAAAAATTGTGACCCATGAAATAAAAAAACAACTCTAATTTACTATGACTACATTGAAATGTGACGTCATCAAGTTTAAAACCCATTCCTCCCCTTGTCACACTATGTTATCGTGTGACATAATGTGATTGTGTGTGAAATGTGACATGTGAGCTAATTTAGAAAAGATCGTTGTCTAAATTGACCCGAACCGAAATCAAAGCCTTGGCGTTCAAGGCAAAATACCGCACACAATCGGCTCGTAATATGCCTCTTAGATAGAGGAATTTTGACCATTTTGAACCATGGCTAAGTACCGAATATTATATGTATACACCCTGCCCCCGTAGCTTGAGCACCAAAACACGATATGATATGATATAGCGATATATCACACCAACTGTCAAAATATGATAGATATAGCCGCCACGTTGAATCCCCGTGCAGATGACATCACATATTATGATCGCTGTTTCGATGAAAAATCAAAATGGCGGCTATATCTATCATATTTTTACAGTTGGGTGTCGCTATATCATATCGTGTTTTGGTGCTAGGGGGCTAGTTTAAAATTTACCTAAATAAACAATTGTTGCAGTCTTACGTTATGAGATTACCAAGCATTTATATGTATTTTTGGCAGTATTAATACTATAAGCACTTAAACGGTTTTTTTATTTCACCCTGTATACTGTGAAGTTCTTAATCTTAACGAAGTAACATTACAGTATAACTATGGTAAGCGTTCCAAAACATTGTCACTAGCAAATATCTTAATAATAATTAATCACAATTTTTACATAGTTTTAGGTTGTAAAAACATTATTATTTTATGACCAGTGATCGGAATAGGTAGATTGATTTGGGGTTAATGATCTCAAACATTGATGTTAATATGGACATGCCTCCCGGATTTCGAAATTTCTTTGTAACAGTTTAAAAAAAAAAACATATCCATATTATGCTAGCACTACCAAAGTACATCAAATCAATCTACCTACTCCGATCACTGCTTATGACATTATAAATAGGAGTCTATCAAGTATTACGTGAGCAGAATTTTTGTCATTTTCAGAAAATGCAAAAATAAATACCAATGGGAAATATGCACGAAAATAATATATAGTTTTTACTATATTGATAAGAAACTAGCGGACCTGACTTCGTTCCGCCAATTCGTTTATATGGAAAAATAAAATAGTTGTTTTACTACTTTCCTTGCATTTTTTTTATATTTTCTCACCTTTTAAACCTTCCCTGATCTTCTACAAATGTTTCAAAAGCAAAATTAGCCAAATCGGTCAAGCCGTTCTTGAGTTTTAGCGAGACAAACGAACAGCGATTCATTTTTATATACAGAGTGTAACGAAAAGGTGAAATAAAACTTTAAGGGGTTATTCTACGGCTTCTTTCTTTCGCCTGAAGCACAGGTTTTTTTTGCACTGTTTAGTTTTTAGTTATACCAAATGTAACTGCTTTCCTAAATTTATAAACGTTTTTTTTTATTTATAACAAAAATAATGTATGGCGGACGTGTACTGTGACGTCACGGCACATGTTGCATCTCCTTGTCTAGCACGCGACTTTAATGGGTTGTAAGTCAGGTATTTATCAGTGTTTTTCGATAATTCTTTAAGTTTTATCAATTATAATTAAATACTATTTATTTTATGACCAAACAAAATTATTGAATATTCCCCATTGTGACTAATTTTAAAAATTACAGAAATTTAGCTTCGGACCCAAGCGGTATGAAGAATAAGTTCTTTCTTACCTGCAAATTGAACTTATAAACTTGCAAAGTGACCCCTCACCACTTAATACGTACTCAATACACAGGTTGTCTCAAAAACTAGTGTCAACTAGAGACGTATTTTTGAAGCATTAGACATGAATCTTGAATTCTAACACGAAAACAAATCGTGTATGAAATTAATTTTTATTGCTTACGATTTTACGCATTTTGGAGGTAGCGAAACAGTTCAGTAAAAATTATTATATAATTTTATTTGTCTAAGGCAAGGTTACTCAAAGTGGGGTACACGAACCCCTAGGGGTCCGCCATTTGACGGTCGGGGGTTCGCGATAAGATTTACGTAATGACGGCTGCACTACACACCAGCACACCTGGTTATGATCAAAACCAAATACAGAAACCGACTTGATGCTGAGTCAGAATTAAGGTTAAAATAGTCCAAAATAACTCCTGAAATCGACTCAATTTGCGACAAGAAACATGCTGACTATCATATTAATACTTGTTTTTCTTACTTTTATTGAAACACACATTATACTTTTATGAAAACAGTATTTTCTTCTAAAGCTAGCTTTCTTTTCTTTTGCGGTTAGGGCAGGCACGGTTCGAAGAGGGGAGGGGTTACAGAGACATGACCCCCACACCCCCTAAAATCATCAAACGTCAAAATAAAAAAACTTCAAAATTTTTTAAAAAGCAAATATTCTTTTATTCCTTTCCTACATCCGCGATGCATTTTATGTTTTGCTGACATCTAACTGCTTTTTCGAACTACGAAGTCCGTAACAACCTACATGCGACATCTAGGTGCAAAAAAGTATTATTTTACTTATAGTGACTCCCTCCAAAATGTTAGGCTGAGACCGCGCCTGGGTCAAGGGTTCGCTGTTGCCTGGTTAGATCAACAGCGGTATGTGGGGCCATAAGTTTGAGTATCTGATTTAAGTAATGTTATACGACACATTTCCAAAACATACATCTCAGTATGCGATAGTGTCATTCTGTACCCATTTTAAAAGCTTTACGCAAGTGTAAAGCTAATGTCGCGTTTCTACAGGGTGTTACAAAACAGTCGTACTAGCCAAATTATAGCAGACAGCCAGTATTGGATTTACATTTCATCTAAGCATAAGTTAATAAAATACGATGGTTTCATCGTTTCATTTCAACGGGTGATTTTGACAAATTAGAAGATTATACTGAGAATAGGATAATGTCAAAGTTGTCACTTGTCAAATCCACTTTTGTCACCTCAAAACTGACAAGTTGTCAACATAGCATTGACTCTATTATCCTACAAAATTAAAATGTTGTGGCGTTTCAAGTCATCCTAGAAGAAATGGATTACATGGATTTTAGTAGGTTTATCCATTCGTTGATTATTCACTAACTATAGAATAATAACACCAAGTATAATTTATTGTTCGACAAACGTAATCGAAGTTATCCAAGGGTAAATTCAAAGAGTAAAATTATACCCGTAATAGTTATTCTGGTATAGTTTAGTGTTTAGTCCAATCGGCCCTTTAGTCGAATATTATTTCTGACGGCTACCGTGTGTGCATAGGACTTAGAACCTTAAGAACTCGACTTAAGGACGCATTTCGTCTAACCTTCATTACCAGTTGTCCAAAAAGTCATACCCAGTTTTGGGTACCGTGGAATCTGTGAGGGTTTCAGTGGATTGGAAGTCGGTGCCAGATGATGCTTGACTAGAAGAGAGCAGGCCTCGGTTCTCTTCGGAGAGATCTGGAAATAATAGATACGAATTATAATATTTATACATTATCCCAAACCTTAGACGACCTTAGGAAGATGGCTGGCAGTGGCTGGATAGAAAAGCGGGAGATCGTGCTCTTTGGCACTCTTTAGAAAGCTTAAGTCCAGCAGTAGACTGCAATAGGCTTACATGATGATGATTGTCCCAAAAATGGCACGCCAGACTGACACTGGATATAGCTTAGCTACAGACCTTTGAGTTAATAAAAAAAATAAAACCGACTTCAAAACACTAAAATGCTAAAAATAATCCTAACACTTAAGTACCTAATCAGTTACTTTTGGAGTCGGTGCCAGTCGATGAGAGATTTAATGTTTTTGTTTGCATCGACTCCAAAAGTAACTGATTAGGTACTTAAGTGTTAGGATTATTTTTAGCATTTTAGTGTTTTGAAGTCGGTTTTTTTTTAAAAATAAAATTAAGTTCTAAATCAATTTCGATAAAATTTATATGGGGCCACCTCTGAAGCAGAGTTGGGCGTAATCAACTACTTTTGTAATCAGATTAATAATCTGATTAAAAATAATCATGATTACTTTTAATCAGATTGAAGTAGTCATTACTTTTAATCAAGACTACAAATGTAATCTTTAATCTTGATTACAGTAGTTAGTAATCAAGATTACATGATTATTGTTGTGTTGTGTGTGATCACGGTAGGTCAGTGGACTGTAGGTAGGAGAGGGTGCGTGTATGGAGAGGCGCTGGCTGGATTCTCAAACGTTGAAATTCTTCTTCATCCTTCATTTCTTTCTAAAAACCGTTACTTATCAATCATTTTTCCGGCTGGGCGGACCAATCCCGAGGCTCGAAAACTGCACGCGTCAGCGGTTGAGTGCATCCTACTCTAACTCGTATGCGCTGTCTGTTTCTAACCAAACACACAGATTTTTCGGACTACCTTTCAATATTTATTCCTCATTCTGTTTTTTTTAATTAGCCATTTCGGTCCCACTGCTGGGCAAAGACCTTCCCCAAACCTCTCCACTTATCCCTATCGGTGGTTAGGGCTTGCCAATCTTTGAGAAAATTGTCTAAGTCATCGCGCCATCGCTTTCGAGGTTTACCTCTCGAACTTATTCTATTAACTAATTAAATCTATTTACAATATATAAAAATTCACAAACGAAATAGGTACGGGAGAAAATCATTGAAAATAACAAACGGCACTTCTTACGGTACGGTATTGCCTTTTCGATACAAAAATTACGCAGAGCGGCTGAGCGGCTCTCGCGTCGGTATTGCCTTTTCAGACCAAAAATCACGTCACGTAGCTGTCGTTAACATGTTAACTGAGCCTAGGTAAATTATAATTGATATAATTTAATTCATATAACTAATTGATATTTTATTGATATTTAAAATGATAATTTGCGTTTATCCTAACCTAACCTAGATACAGTTAGGTTAGGATAAACACAAATTATCACTTCAAGATCAAGATCGACTGTAACAATAGTAAAAGTTGTTGACCAGCTAATCTGATTTTAAGGAGTGTCCCATTCTCTTGTACACCCAGTATTAAGATGATTTATTGTCAAACAATTTGTTTTTTATTTGATTTTCAAAAATCTTACAGTTGATCCTAATCAATCATTAAAAGTAATCAAGATTACGATTACAAACTAATAATCATTAATCACCAAATGATTACTTTTTTGATTATTTTTTGTAATCTGTAATCATGATTATAGATTACACATTGTAATCATAATCGTTAATCATTAATCTGATTACATTTTGCCCAAGTCTGCTCTGAAGTATGATCTACCAAACAAAAAAAGAATCATTAAAATCGATTCATAATTGGCGGAGTAATCGCGTAACAAACATACAAAAAAAAAACAGTCGAATTGAGAACCTCCTCCTTTTTTGAAGTCGGTTGAAAATAACATGCTTCTAGTAAATGTAGCATAGTCTCCTGAACTTGCGATTTTTGCTAAAAGTAAAGTAAATTATGCCTATACACATGCCTGCAGGGCACAGGCCTCACCTCAACTATGAGGTGGTGTGGGCCATACTCCACCGCGCAGGCCCAGAGCGGTAGAGGGGCAATGTAAGGCCAGTGACTTAACCTTACTGTCAGATGTTATTAAGCCGCCCTAAGGCCTCTGACTAGGCTTCACGACTAGTATCAAGCGATATTACCCGGGACCAAATTTTAACGTGCCTTCCGAAGCATGGAGATGCTTGTGATGAATGGAATGGTCCATCCAATCACAACCGCGGCGTAGGTGGCTTAACTTTGATAATCAGTACCAAAGCGCTGCTGCCACTGAGCTACAAGCACCTCTTGCTAGAGGTGAATCAATAGATTTAGACATTTGAATTCGTTTATAACCCCCGACGAAATAGAGGAGTGTTATAAGTTTAACGTGTGTACCTGTGGCATCGTAGCTCCCAAACGAATCGACTGATTTTGATGTAGTTTCTTTTGTTCTAAAGCTGATATTACAGGTATGGATCTTAGCTATATTTTATGATGATCTGTTCAGCCGTTTGAAGGTTATCAGCTCATTTTCTACTTGACAAACTTGCGAATGGTTTCAATATGTTGGTGTTAGATCAAAGATGATCGAGGCCTTGAGCTGATGCTTCACAGTTGTGTCGGGGGTTTTTTAAAGTTTTAAACGTAATTACTTAATAGTTATTAGCTACTTAGAAGCGACGTCATAGTTTTGTATTCCCATTCCTATACATCATTAGGATATCACTTTTACAACATTGATTGTGAGCGTTGATTCAACATGAAGGTAAGATTCGTGTTTCAATTTTATGTTATAAAGGGTCTTTCAAATAGAGCGGGTCGATGTTAATAATCTGTGGCGGCCATTTTGTTTTAATAATAATAGTTATGGCGGCATCTGTCAAATCTGTTTTTTCTTATTCAGTCACTGATGCCAAATCACCATGGCAAATTACACGGTTGAGCAGCATGTGCAAATGATAAAACTTTATTATCAAAATGAGTGTTCGTTAGTGCAAACGTTGCGCGCATTGCACCCATTTTACGGTAGACGCGGTGGCCCTTCAAAGTCTACTTTCCAACGATTGGTGACCAAATTTGAGACGTCCGGTTCGCTAAACAACCAACCAACACCTTAACGTCAAAGGAACGCCAGATCGGCCGAGAACATCGCCGCTGTACGTGAGAGTGTTCAGGAGACTCCGAGGCAGTCGATTTCTCGCCGTGCACAAGAACTCGGCCTTTCGCAGACTTCAACTTGGAGAATTTTGACTCGGGACTTGGGCCTGCATCCGTACAAGATCCAACTGACCCAAGAGCTCAAAGTTAAAGACCATAGACAACGCCGTGTGTTAGCTAAATGGGCTTCGGACGCTTGGAAGAGGACCCCGATTTTGGCCGAAAAATAATCTTTGGCGACGAGGCACATTTTTGGATGAATGGTTTTGTTAATAAGCAAAATTGCCGTATATGGGATGACCACAACCCACATGAGGTTCACCAGGTGACAATACATCCACAAAAAGTTACTGTTTGGTGCAGATTTTGGTCTGGCGGCGTCATTGGTCCGTACTTCTTCGAAAACGACGTTGGCGAGGCCATCACCGTCAACGGCGAGCGCTACAGATCAATGATAAACAATTTCTTTTGGCTTGAATTGAACAATATGGACGTGACCAACATGTGGTTCCAGCAAGATGGCGCTACTTGCCACACAGCGAACGACACAATGGATGCATGAACGGTTTGAGGGTAGGGTTATCTCTCGCAGAGGTGACGTGAATTGGCCACCAAGATCGTGTGATTTGACTCCGCTAGACTTTTTCTTGTGGGGTTTTCTGAAGTCGAAGGTCTATGCCAATAAGCCACAATCGACCGTTGCCCTGAAAGCCAACATAACGCAGGCCATCGCTCAGATTCAGCCGGATCTATGCAGCAGAGTCATTAAAAATTGGACCTCTCGGATTCGTGCCACCATACGAAGCCGCGGCGGACATTTGAACGATGTCATATTCTATCCATAATGGCATAAATAGGCCTTTCAAATAAAAAATAAATTTTGTTAATATCTCACACACATCTAGTTTTATTCATTTTTAACATCGACCTGTCCTTGTTGAAAGACCCTTTACTAGCTGTCCCTGCGAACATCGTTCTGCCATAAAAAAATTTTTTCGTGTTTTTGTGGTATTCTGCTATTCGGGGCTGAGACAAATTTAACAAAACAAAAATCATAAAAATCGGTCCAGCCGTTCTCGAGTTAAATGGTGTAACTAACCCGACTTTCTTATATGCATATATACACTTTAAGTGTCCAAATATATTTTTTTTAACAATTGTTCTCGTTCTAATGTGTAGGGATGTGTGTCCCTACGCATGGGAGCGAAGACCTTGTTACCTTTGAACGCCTTCAATGCTTCAATGTTTTGTTTCACAGTGACTGGTGCCTACTGCATGGTGGGAGTGGTCAGCATTTCTATTATAAGTTTAACTAATGTGTACGATCTAAGTAACCGTATGTTCTTCGTTATTTCTGTGGATAATGGTGCTGGTTGCACATATACATATTTTTTTGTAATTAACTTCTTATTTTATCAACATGTGCAATTGTTTGTTGTCCCTAATAAATAAAAATAAAAAATAAAATAAAATAAAATAAAAAATAAAATACAGGAAGAATTTTTTATCACCATCCAAATTTAAATATAATAATCTATGAGGGAAAAAACAATACACGTGTTTTTTCTTTTGGTATCGCAAACTACTCTACGCGCTAGCGTCGACGCCTCTCCCCGCCCCCGCTTTTCATTGATGTTTTTACGATCCCTAAGTTGTTGACTTTCCCTTCATATTTTTGCGATAGTACGCAGCGCGCGGGAAGGCGGAAACGCGGTAATAAGGCACGCATACGTCACGGGGTTGCGCGGGCGACTGATTTGTGTGTTGTTGACACCGGCCGGCGCGCCACCGATGCCGACACGAGGCCGTCGTCATGGCAACCCCGTGCCGCTGCCCGCGCGCCGCCCTCTCATTCATGTATCTAGCGTAATGTTTACGTTAAGCAGTAACCACATTCAATTGAAAAATATATTGGGAAAAATATTTTATGGCGAAAACTTGACATACAATTTTTTTTTATAAATGGGATCTATGAAGGATTCCTAATGCCTAGAAAAATTTAGATGGTGGTAAAAAATGCAAAAATATATAGATGACGATGATGATGATCGTATGCATAAAAACTGTTTCTGCATGTGTATATTAATTTATAATAATATTCCTCAAGATATGAGAAACTTGTCCTTAGATAAATTTAAAATCACGTTGCACAAGTGGCTTGTCGAGCAATCATTTTATTCTCATAAAGAATTTATGAATAGGCTACTTTCCTGGGTAAAAAAAAGATTATTCTATTTAGTCCGTTACTTAGATTATCAAAAAATATTGGAACCATATTTTGTCGTTTGTCAATCAAACAAAAAATGACGAAGATAAAGCGCATCAAAGTAAGCATGTGACGTCACGCCCTGCTAAAAAGTGTCGCAAGGCGTGACGTTACGCGGAACTTTAACGAGCTATATCTTCATCATTTTTTCTTCGATTTAGAAAATAAAAAATACGTGTCAAATATTTTCTGTTAATCCAACTGACGGATTAATTAGATTTTTTTAGGAAACTAGCCATTAAATGGAGAGTCAGCAATCAGTAACTCATCGATGTTAAATATATCATACAATAGCTGACCCAGCGAACTTATTTCCGCCAATTCGTTTGATAGGTACGAACAGTTTGTATAGGAAAATAAAATAGTTGTTTTACTACTTTCCTTGCATTTTTTTTTGTATTCTGTGACCTTTTAAACCTTCCCTGAACTTCCACAAATATTTCAAGATCAAAATTAGCCAAATCGGTCCAGCCATTCTCGAGTTTTAGCGAGACAAACGAACAGCAATTCATTTTTATATATATATATATAGAAGAATAGAAGATTTGAGCAAGTTATTCTGTATTTCCAAAATTTTGAATTAATTGCTTTAAGTAGGTACCCCATATAAAACAATTAATAATTGTAATTTGTATTTGCATGCTAATGTTAATGGCTGGCTAAATAGGCGACCATAATAATCATCATCATAATATTATTTGTAGTTTCTTTGTAGTTCGCGCTCCGGACTACAAAGCCAGCGGTTGCGGGTTCGAATCCCGCAAGGGGCAAATGTTTGTGTGATGAACACGAGCATTTGTACCTAAGTCATGGATGTTTATAAATGTATTTAAGTATGTTTATCCGTTATCTAGTCGCCATAGTACAAGCTTTGCTTAGTTTGGGGCTAGATAATTGGTGTGATTGTGGAAACAATTTATTATTATTATTATTTGTACGCTCTAGGAGTTCACGGGCCAAAAGTGACCCGGTCCTTTATAAGGCTTGCGTGGGGATACTGATCCAACACGTAGAGGCCGTTTTAAGCGCAAATAATCAAACCTGGAAGTGTTACACTGCTGGATCCAATCTCTGACTACATCATGGGATGTAATCAGAGATTATACCCAGCATGTGTACAGGAACTATTGCAGCTGAAGACAAATTAATTTTAATTAGGGCTATTGAAAGAAGATGAAGGGACTGGGTTCTGGGCTATTGATGGAGACTATCGGTCACCTGCCTGGTTCATAGTCTCGGACTGAAAAAATTGGCAGGTGGTGACTCGCCGCCAACTGAATGGGCCCCCCCTGGCGTCGTAGGTCATGCAAGACCGGACTGAGGAGCAACACTGTTGTTGGCGGCTAAGAGTGGAGAGGTGGCTCTGGACTTTAAACGACGATCACTTGCTCCCCCCTGAGGGTCCGGCATCACGTGCCCACTCGCCACTTACGAACCACATCCACCCTTCGAGCATTATGCTCTAGCGACTCCACTCTGGCCGGCCGGTTAAGGCAAGCCAGAGGCGAGAGTCCTGCAGACCCCCTTGGGTTCCACTTCGGCAAGCCGAAGACGAGGGTCTTGGCCGGCTCTCGGGAGCACTCGGATTAACAACTGACCCCGTGGTGTCGCTACTCACCACAGCTCGCCACAAAGCTGCCCTGCGGGGTTATTATTATTATTATTATATTATTGTAAATCTTCTGTACACCCTGTTCAAAGCAAATAAACATTATTATTCTTATTCTGACTGTATTACACTCAATTTAAATCTTATTGTGTCAACAAGGAAGATACTAGTATAGAATAATAAACATTCATAATGAATAATTAATAAATAAGCAATAATTATTACCGAGGATTACAATAGTGTGTGGCGATGCATATTATTATTTACTAGCTTTTGCCCGCGACTTCGTCTGCTTTGACCTTACCCGGATAAAAAGTATCCTATGTGTTAATTCAGGGCATAGTTTATCAGTATGCCAAATTTCATCAAAATCCATTCAGTAGTTTGTGCGTGAAAGTGTAACAAAGATTTATACATCTTCACCACCTTTCGTATTTATAATATTAGTAGGATTTGACGACAGTCTGGTATACTGGTTCGCGCTTAGGACTACAAGACTACAAGTTGTGGGTTCGAATCCCCCAAGGGGCAAATATTTGTGATGAGTAAGAGCGTTTGTTTCTAAGTAATGGATGTTTATCATCATCATCATTATTGCCTTTCGAGGAAGGCATTCTTCAGCTAAGCCGGGCAGTTGTGGCGTGTGCTGAAGGCGCACAGCCTAGGTCCGCCCCGCTAGCGGTCGCCGCGCTCGCGTAGCGAAGCCTCACACTCGTACGTGTCGAGCCCCATACTAGCAGGCGTGATCGGGCCAATGTGGAGTGCAAAGGGCACCCTACCAAGCGGCGAACCCGCTAGTGGTGGCGCCGACGGGACCGGGACTGCCGAAAGAGGCCGGACCGCTGTCGGGCTCCGCACTAGCGGGCCCTGGGCGTGAGTCGGACTCGGGAAAAAGTATCAGTGGGCAATATAAAAATATAAATTTATAAGGTATAATCGAAATAGTGCTCAATATTTCTAGAGGTCAAAGAGTACATGATAGGGATCTTCTTATGAAAAAAAAACGATATAACCTAACAACATTTTTATTAATTAATAAGTCTTGTACGTATCATCCCCCATTGAAAAGGGAGGATCCTCCGACCAGACGGGTGTTGTGTCTGGTGGGCTACTGCCCGACGGTTGTTTGTCGGGTTCTTGTATATATGTTTCAATCGCTCCGATAACTTTAATATCGCGATGTAGGATACGTCAGTTTTATATGTGGCGAGATAGATGTCGCTACACCTAAAAATACAATTTCTATAATACTTAAGTAGTGTAATTAATAAAAAATAGGTTGTTAGGTTCATAGGGCTTTATAGGGTTTAGGGCTGACATGCGTGCCAATGATCTCACAACTAGAGACGCTCAAGACCGCGCGAAGTGGAGGAGTAAATCAAGGAAAGCGGACCCTGGGCTCAAAAAAAAAAAAAATTTTTCAGACCAAGAAGTCCATAACTTGGTTAGTAACAATTTGATCTTATATACTATGTTAGTAGATTGGACTATGTTACTGTTAGTATCAATAAACTTATAAACTATGTTAGTAACAAACAGTGCACGGTGGGAAACAGTGATGGTCATTTCATTGATTCACATGCTTGACATGTAAATCAATGAAACGACGGTAGATGGCCGAGTCAAGCCTCTCTGCTATCATCTTCAGGACTCCATTCCTGCTCGCCCTTAGTCTCGCAATTACAGCCGCAGATGTTTTGCGCATCAAAGCAACGGCTTTGGACGCAACCGGGATTGACCGTATAGATGAAGAAGAAGAAGGCTGTTAGGTTTATGTTTTTACTTTCATAAACATGATAAGGATCCTGTACTATTTGACCTAGAGATGTTGAGCACTATTTCGGTTAGACCTTATACAAGGTTATTTTTTAATGTCATCCACCTCCTAGGGGCTGATTCAGTGCTCAAATACGAAAACTTTATCTACGGGACCAACATCGGAGTCGCAAAAAATCATTTCCCCATAATAAGCCGCCAACCAGCTGACATCAGTTTGTATGAAGCAGTGAATTTTTTTATTTAGATTACGATGTTGTTCCTATAGAGAAAGTTGTTGTATTTTAGCACCAGAATCAGCTCCAGCCCCAGCCCCAGAGGGTTGTTTATGTTTTTAAAATAACCCTGTATATTATCTCCACTATACGTGTAGGGGCGATACCACATCTTTTTTAAAGATTTTATTGTACTCCTTTCTCATCGTGATTGGGGCGTATAAAGTACTCGTAATAACCCTGTTATTATATTCACTATACGTGTAGGGGCGGTACCACATCTTTTTTTAAAGATTTTATTGTACTCCTTCCTCGGCGTGATTATTTTATTGTACTCCTTTCTCGGCGTGATTGGGGCGTATAAAGTACGTGTGTCTATCTCTTGACTAAACGAAACGATTAGTCACAATCGCATAGCAACGTGTTCTATCATTGTTTAATTAAAAGGTACTTCAAATGACACAACCCGTGTCAACAGTGACCAATATGTGTTTAGAGTTAGAACTACACTGTGTTTAATTTTGAGTCATAGGTTTGATAACATTTAATAATGTTGTTGCAATGCTTAGACAAAGGTTTCACATGGGTATTAATAGCGATCCCTCATCCCTCTTAACTCTTTTGAATAAATAAACAATTAATAAATATTGAAGCGACCAGAAGCAACGCACAACACCCAGTCCTCTTTTCGACCGAGAGAGACCGAGACCGAGGCGATATTTTCATGTTATTTCGGACATGAAAAGACCGTTTTCTAAATCGACCCATACTAATATTATAAATGCGAAAGTAAGTATGTCTGTCTGTTACGTCTTCACGTCTTACCCGCTGAACGAATTTTGATGATGTTTGGTAAAGAGATAGATTGTACCTTAGAAGGATATAGCTGACCCAACAATTACTAGGTTATCAAATTTTGGAAGTCGTATTCAACATACTTCAAACTGTGTTATTGATTTTAAACTTTCTTATGTAACATTCAGATGACAAGGTGGGCAGACGACCTGGTAAAGGTTGCGCTAAGCCGCTGGATGCTGGCCAATCTGTATTTTTTTAAAATATTGTACAACATCGCATACATTGCTCTGATCCTGTGTTAAGTAGCTTAAGTACTTGTGTTACAGAAATCAGAAACAACGACGGTACTACAACACCCAGACCTGAGACAATATAAAAAAGTTATTTTTCTACATCGGGTATTGGACCCGGAACCTCAAAGATAGCGTCACCAAGTCCGGTCTGCTCGCCTCTCGGATACGGAAGTCGTCAAAGTCATTGAGGGAGGCCTATGTTCAGCAGTGGACGTGCTATGGCTGACATGATGATGATGTTTTTTATGACAATACAATTAGATACCATCGTGTTAATTTAATGCGAGTCAGGAGGTGGAAGTGGAACTCTTCTACTGCTAAAACCTTCGTGCTCATTTGATTCGTTCTGACGAGTTCATTAAATATAAAAGTATTCCCTCTTAGTTATGAAGAGGAAACTCAGTCACCTTTTAAAGGATGATTTAGATGAAAATTTGCAGACATAATACCGCGAACTAATATCCTGACAGCGCCATCTTTTGGTAAGGCGGCAGAAATTCAATAAACATAAAATAAATAAATGATGACGGTGGTATACGGTTCGTCACACCCTACTTTACTTGCTTGGGAGATGGGATAAAAATATTAGCTTTTTCCGTACAAAATTTCATGTAAATTGGTTCAGCTTTCACGACAAAAAGTCTATGTAGTTTGTAAGTGTAAAAGACAGACAGAGTTACTTTCAGATTTTTATAACTTTGAAGGAATTTAACAGACACAAAATACCGCGACCTAAAATACTGACAACGCCATCTATTAGTAAAGCAGGAGAATTAAAATAACTAAACAATACTCACCACTGCTAGACTTGACAACGCTGTGCCTGTACTCATATTTCTCATTCTGCGGACTCTTGAAGTTCGTTCTAAAGAAGTTATCAGACGAAGCAACTATGTGTGTCGGTGCCACTACCACTAAGCATTCTCTCTCTTCGTCTTTATTCTTGAAATTGTTGATAAACTTCGATATAAATCCTGGTGAGGTAACTTCACTCTCTTCTCGGTAACTCTTCAACTTCTCATGGGTTTTCAGAGCGTCTTTCAGTTCGGATACAACTTTGGAGTGGGATATGGCTAGCTCGGTCATGACGGGTAGTGGTGAGGTTGGTTTGGTCTCTCTCTGGGTTCGGTGCTCGGATAGAATACAGAGGTTTAACTGGCTCTTCGTTTGATAGAGGAAGGGGGCTGAGTGTTCGTCTCTGGGAACAAAATTATACTTAATTAAAAAACCGGTAGTGTCGGGCCACGCCCAGTAGAGTTTAGCAGTTACCCGTTTTTATTTTATTTTAAGAATTTGTCCTAACACTTTGTCGGCGTTATTAATATGTATACCTATGCTAAATTACAGTTTTCTAGAGTTTCTGAGCTAAGCTGCGGATAGACAGACTGACGGACATGGCGAAACTATAAGGGTTCCATGTTGACAACAGATTTCTAAAACGCCGAATCAATAATTTGAACTCTTCAAGTCTTAATTGGCGTGCAGGCGCTATGGCCTTACCTCGATCCGACGAAAAAATCGTATTCTACAATACTTGCAAAGTAATTTGCTGAAAATAATAATAATAAATATTAATTAGGGGGGATCGATCAAGAAAGCAGCCTCGAAAACCTAAGTTTTTTACAAATAGATACTTCAGTTTACATTGTATACAGATCAAAATGTGGTACGCAGCTGCAGTTATGATATTATGACTGAATGATATTTAAGTAAATAATTAATTTACCTCATAATAAACAAATATTTGACAACATCACATACATTGCTCTGATCCTGTGGTAAGTAGCCAAAGCACTTGTGTTACAGAAATCAGAAACAACGACGGTACCACAACACCCAGACCCGAGACAATATAGAAAAGTTATTTTTCTACATTGACCCGACCGGGAATCGAACCCGGAACCTCAGAGATAGCGACACCAAGTCCGGTATGCTCGCCTCTCGGCTACGGAGGTCGTCCTCTCATGAGATACCTCCTCATGAGTCATATTTGTTCAAAAATAAAAAAGTATTTATGATCAACCACAAGTCAACAAGATTAGTCAGACTAGCAAGGGACAAAATTCGCAAGGTTATAGGTATTATAACCGGCCACTGTCCTCTTAATAAACACCTGTGTAACATAGGTGTGACAGACAGCCCCACATGCAGAGGATGCATGGAGGCAGAAGAAACGCCACAGCACGTGCTATTGGAATGCAGAAGCGTGGCAGATCAACGGGCACGGATCCTCCAATCACCAGGATCGCTCCCGGAAGCCTGCAGCAATCTGAAAAGGTTGCTGACCTTCTGGGATGACCTAGGATGGTTGGAGTAAGAAAGACTAAGCTACACGCACAATGGCCCAATCAAGAGGCTAAGTGCGGAGAAAGCCCAGCTAAACTAAACTAAACTAAGTCAACACGATTGATTATGAAGTGCTTGTGTTTTAATACAACTATAATTATTCCTTTATTAGACTAGAGGTGCTTGTGCCCAAGTGGGGGCTGCGCTTCGGTATTGACACAGATTAATATATAAGGTGCTTTAAAAATATCTGCCACGGCTGAAATGGGTGAAAGTATTTCTTATATAGATTACGATAGTGAAGGAATTACGTGCCCCGGATCGGTTACAATTGTTTGAGAAAAGACAGTAAAACAGCAACGTTAGCAACTTAGCCATAGGACGTCCACTGCTGAACATAGGCCCCATTGACTTTCAGATTAGCCGGTTGGAAGCGGACTGCATCCAGCGTCTTCCTGCGACCCTTACCAGGTCGTCTGACCACCTTGTGAGTGGACGTCCTACGCTGCGCTTGCCGGTACGCGGCCTCCATTCTAGAACCTTTCTGCCCCATCGGCCGTTAGTTCTACGTGCTATGTGCCCCGCCCACTGCCACCTCAGCTTGCTAATCCGTTGGGCTATGTCAGCGACTTTTGTTCGTTTACGGATCTCCTCATTCCTGATTCGATCTCGCAAGGAAACACCGAGCATAGCCCTTTCCATAGCACTCTGTGCGACCTTGAGCTTACTTATGAGGCCCATAGTGAGAGGCCACGTTTCAGTTCCATATTTCATCACTGGTAACACACACTGGTTGTAGACTTTCGTCTCGAGGCACTGAGGTATTTTGAACGAGAAGACATACTTAAATACTTTTATTTAATAAACATAAATGACTTAAGTACAAATGCTCGTGCTCATCACAAACATTTGCCCCTTGCGGGATTCGAACCCGCAACCGCTGGCTTTGTAGTCAGTAGCGCGAACCACTACACCAGACGGTCGTCTAGTAACCTCTAATCTCTATTATAACATAGTTATTTTTCTGTACTAGACACAAATCGGAAGTTTCCCAATAGGTAAGTAATGAGTTATTCACAAATACGGAAGTTGCATGAACGCTATTGTAATGATGCGCACGCAGTTTCGCATAGTATGAAGCGCGTGCGCAACTATTTTCGGCAAAGGTGAATGAAGTTTTCAATTGGCTAATTACTGTATTTGTTTATATCCAAATATGGCGTAAACATTTTTATTTAAATTGTAAAAACCTGTTTTCTGTAAAAACAAAAAATCACCGTGGGCCAAGTGGAATATATTTTAAAGTGTATTAATGCCATTAAACGTAAACTAAAGTCATTTAAGACAAAATATAACACTTGAAAAAATCGAGCGCCTCAGGTGGGAATCGAACTCAGGCTTTTTTGCGTGGTTATTAGGTACGTGGCCTCCATTCCAAAACCTTTTAGTAGGTCGTACTTGGGCGCCAAATGAATAACAGATTATAAACTTACTTATACGAAGTGTTTTCATCGTGTATCACTTTCTGGGCGTGCTTCCTTCCGAAGAAAGACATAAGGTCGTTCTTCCGCACTGTAGGGTCGTTCAAATCGAAGTCTAACATGTCCAATGCCCGCGTACTTTGGCGCCAAATGAATAACAAATTATAAACTTACTTATACGAAGTGTTTTCATCCTGTATCACTCTCTGCGCGTGCTCTCTCCCGAAGAAAGACATGAGGTCGTTCTTCCGCACTGGGGGGTCGTTCAGATCGAAGTCCAACGTGTCCAATAGGGCGTACTTGAGCGCTATCTCTGGCTTGATTATCGATTCGTTTATTATTTCAACCTGAAATTATATCACAGTTATGATTTATGAATTTACGACCAATAAAACACGACATGATATGATATAATACAGCGATTTATCGACACCCACGGTCATTTTTTTATAAATATGATAAATATAGACACCATGTTGAATTTTTATCGAAACAGCGATCTAACATGTGATGTTACCGACACGGCGATTCAACATGGGAGCTATATCTATCATTTTTTGCAGTTGATGTCGATAAATCGCGTTAAAATATCGTGTTTTGGCGGACATGCTAGGGGGGCTGGGCTACATTGCAAGCGCCAATTTGTATTAAGTCTAGGAACGATTTAAAAAAACTACTTTAACGTAATTAATTTTAATTTTAGTATTTTTCGAATAAAATTGACTAAAATTCCGGAAAAAAAAAGAAAACGGTTATCCATAAAAGGACCTTATGCAGTACACATACGGTGCAATTTAATCGACCAATCGTAAATTATCTACAAGTTAAATATTTTGTTGTCCATTGATCTAAACGATATCTCGTTCAGTATATGAACGTGCTTTGTTTCAACCTTGTAAGTCCTGTGTTTTATAAACAGGTGTATTTCTAACAACCATTGTACTACATAAAGTACATATGTACTAAGAATAGTGCTTCAGACCAAGACGGAAAAGTTTAGCTTAGGTTAGGGTTAAGTTTTTAAAAGTTCACCATAAAATCCACAAAAAGATTTAAGTACAAGTTTATCTATTTGTACTTCTCATATCACACTAAGCAGTCATTTGTGCTATACAATTGAAATATTAGGTCTGACTGAACTGCAACTATAAGTTTGTACTATATAAAGTACACTGGGAGTCTGGGACTTACGAAAAAATAGATCGAAAAAAGTAAGTTATCTCGTTTTACTGAGATTCCGCACCATTGAATATTTTTGATCCTGCCTATACCGAGGTGCCACAACAAGGGTCTACGGGATCGGAAGCCCTAAAACCACCTAAAACTTGGGGCTGGGTGTGTGTTCAAAACCATGGCAGTTGGATTGGTGTCCTTAGGATTCTAGAAAGTATTTATACAGGGTGTAACGAAAAGGTGAAATAAAACTTTAAGGGGTTATTCTACGTCAAATTACATAAACTTTTTCTATGGGACCAACATCGAAATCGCAAAAATAAAAAAACACTTTCCCATACTAAAACGCGACCAGCTGGCATCAGTTTGTATGGAAACGTCAATTTTTTTTTTGAGATTTTGATGTTGGTCCCGTTGAAAAAGTTAATGTAATTTAGCCGTAGAATAACCCCTTAAAGTTTTATTTCACCTTTTCGTTACACACTGTATACAGGCTGATTTATGATGTGATTCCATAGATTGCTGAAATGTTCTATATATTATTTCAAAGGGTTCCTTCATGGTTTGAAAACACAATTGGAGCTGGTAGGTGGTTCTGCAATCGGGGTCTAGGAATTTTTATCTTCTGACAAATTAAATAGTTAATTACAGTTCTTAATTATGTGCTTATGACTGGAGTATGTTAATTTACTCATCAATATTATAGCTTTAAAATTATGATATTTAAGTCATTCTATGCAATATTTAAATAACATGAAAAACTAAAACTAAACTTATTAGTAAACCTAACCAAATAATTTATATACCTAATATTTGCAATATTTAAAAAAAAAAAAAAGATGTAATAAATAAAATAAATAAAAGACGTAAATATACAGGGTGTCCCATAACTCAAGGATAACTTTGTAATTCAACATATATGTCATGGTGGAAAACATTTTCAACTTTTGTTCAGCTTTTGCAAATTTGCATAAAAATGTATCAAATTGCCATACAAAATTACCATGCAGATTGTATGAGTAAAGAAAAAAAAAATCTTTTTTTTTCTAGCAGTTCAGATAATTTTAAAAAGATGGTTTTCTAAATTGATCCGAACCTGTTTTGATAGTAGGCCAGTGTTTTAAAACCCGTGGTCCCCGAACCAAAATTTGATTGCAAAACTCTGAACCGCTACTATTGGTTTGTACTTTAAGAAGTACATGGTACGATTACGTGGTAATGGTTAATAAATAAAACCAAAAGCGGTCGAATGAGACTATGTAACAATAAATAAAATATGTTTCAGTGTCTTATTTTTTTGGACAAAGGGGTCTGTTTGTAAACAGACATTAGAACCTTTGTTTCTAAGTTTAAATATTTATTTGCTAGAAAAACATGGTATTTATGGTGGTGTTAATTTTTTTTGTGTTTTTATTTATTTTATATTCAGGCAGGCAGTTTTATTTCCCAAGTTGCCTATTTGGGCAAATAGGACAACTGAATTTGTTTGTTAATCATTTTTAAAAAATACGTTTTGCTTTTGGTAATTATTATAGAGTCAGTGTCCCACTGCAGAGCCGACGTACAAATGATATTAATTAGTGTTTATTATATCTCATTGTTTATTGGACTTGTTTTAAATGTACGCAAAACTAGAAGTCATACAGGGAAAAAATCATAACTTACCTTTTCCTTTTCGGTCAGCGTTTCCCACATATTTTCATAAGCATTTTTTGCTTCAACAATATCTTCATGAATTTTACCTGCCAATGGGTTCATCGTACGGAAATACTCTTCCGCTACGGCGGTCAACGCCATTTTTGTAAATCTAATACAATCTTCACACATACACTGAGTATTCCTAATTAAAACTAAGTAATTAAATGAGATTCGTGAGAAAATTTATTATTTACGCATGACTCACTCGCTTGCACGACTATCCCCAACGAAGAACAGAAAATAAATAAATAAATTTAATGAAGAAGAAAACGTCAAATAGATTAAGAAATGTATCCAAGCTAATTTAGCTCTAATCAACTTAGTCTAAAGTCATAAATTTGCTAATGTTGGGCATTGTTCATATTTCAAAAAATATTGTAATTCAAAAACCATTTCGAGGAATAGGCTTAATGACTGTGTTTGTCTAGACGAATTTCGAAAATACTTTGTATTGTATGATATTTCAGTAAAAGTTTGTTTGTCCTTAATTTGACCTCTATGTGACGTCATCAACGGCATTATTGGTACATGATTCCTTTGCATCATGTAAAAAAAACTACTACTACTATCCTTGACATTCACTGTCAAAACATAACCTCAACAAAATACCGTATAATCAATTTCCCAGTTTCACAAACCCAAACATTAAACATTTATAAGTTAAACATGGAAAACAGATATTGCTTTGTTCCTAGTTGTAAAAATAGTTCGACTAATTGCCCAAATAAAATGTTTGTTCGCATTAGAGAAGACTTGCGGGAAAAATGGTGCCGCGAAGTAAATGTGGAATATCATAAAGTTTATACAATGTATTGTTGTGAAGATCACATTAATGTAAGTATTGCAAGCAACGCGTGTGCAGTGTAATTCTATTTTAACTGACTTTAATTTGAAAAAAGTATTTTGAACTGAATTCTTATAAATTTAATTTGCAGCCATATGAAGACTTGAAAAACTACCATAAGTATAAACTAATGAACCAGGAGCCTATCTTTAAATCCACTGCAATACTGCGTAATATTACAATGATAGCAACAGAACCAGAAAATGTATGTAATTTTTTTCTATTTCTTCTTTTTTACCCGACTGACCCAGAAGGAGGGTAATGTTTTTAACAAACTTCATGAAACCAACTTTTTCTCTTTGATTCAGATTCCACTACCACAGGATACTGAGTTAAGCAAATTATTATTAGAATGTCCAATGGAAAGCATTCAAATATCTGCAAAAAAGAGAAAACTTGGTGTCATTCCAAGTACATCTACAGCTTTTGAAACACCCATACAGGTACTTTTACAGACCATTTTTAATGTTTGTACTTTTCTGTATTTCTAAATTAATATAAAAGTAAGATAGCTGATACAGTTATGTACAACTATATTTTTTCAACAGGTACATGTTGGAACACAGTGCAAAGTTACTATGATAGACAAAAGTACAAATTATAAAACCAGGAAACAAGTCAGTACTTCTGCTACACTTGAAATACATTCTTCACAAGAACTTTCTTCAGCTACTCCAGCAACGAATTCCCTGTTTAGTTATACATCAGGAACTGAAGAAACAACAATAGAAAAGTGCAAAAAAGAAACACTAAATAGAAATAGAATGTTAGAATTAATTTTTAAAAAACCCAAGATGTATTTAGGGTTACCTAAACAATACCTGTGGTTTATAGATTATATTGTTAAGAAAAGTACAACTAATATTGACTGTATTTGTGTTATTGCAACTTTATTCAAAATAAAACAAAATGATTCTCTTGAAAGAATAAGTGATCAACTTGAACTATCTAGAACAAAACTATCATCAATGATCTTTAGAGGGATTGAAGTATTAGCAAGTTTTTTTCAAAATATTATATTTTGTCCACAACCAAAACAAATTAAGAAGAATCTGCCTTTAGTATTTAAAATAAGGTACTCTAGTGTACAAATGATTATAGACTGCTTTGAAATACAGATTGCTAAACCATCAGATCCCCTGAAACAAGCTCAGACCTGGTCGCAGTATAAAAATTGCAATACTGTAAAATATTTAATAGGCTGTACTCCCAATGGCCTTATTAGTTTTGTTTCTAAAGGTTTTGGGGGAAGAATATCTGATAAAGCTATTTTAGAGAAAAGTTCGTTAGTGGATAATCTACAGCCTAATGCTGTGATTTTAGCTGATAGAGGCTTTAAAGAAATAGAATCACTTTTAAACTCACATGGAATAACACTTCTGAGACCACCAAGTGTATATGCAGGGATAAGGCCATCATTAGGTGAAACTATTAAGAGCAAGGTAATAGCTAGTTTAAGAGTTCATGTCGAAAGAGTGATCAGACGTGTAAGGGAATTCGCTCTACTGAAACCACACTCCGTTGTAAACTACAAGTACGTGCCATTTTTAGATGAAGTTGTAATTATATCGTGTGGACTTATTAATTTGCAAGGAGAAATAATAAAAAATTGTTAAAATTTAAAAGTTTTTATTTTTAGTTTGATTTTGCACTTCCTAACAATTTGGGAAATATGTAATTCACCCAGAAACCTTCTGCCTTTTCAATGACACTTTGAATATATTTTTCATCAAAATCTTCCCACAAAATATGTACATTTTTTGAGGTTTCAAAACAGGGATCTGCAACACAGAATATGCCTCTTTTTTTTCTACAAGCAAGCATTTGACATTGTATTTGTGCTTTAAATTTTTCTTGAATGTGATTGTTTTTAATATATGTTGACACAGCTTTTTCGGAAGCTGGACATTTAACCTCCACGACAAAATCATCACCTATGCCATCTGGAGATGCTCCTAATATGCCATTAATGAGTACAAACCCAGATTTTTTAATGTCCACATTCAGCTTCTGTGCAACTTCTTTTAAAACTCTTTCCTCTAATTTTTTTCCACGTTGAATGGCTTTGGTTTCTGGAATTTTGTAGCCTCCTAATATTTGCTCCACCAACGAGCCATCAGTTTTGCAATTAGCAGCTTCATGCAACTTGGAAGCTGTCAATCTTCCCTGACGTACACTGTGCCAGTATTTGCTGTCAGTTTGACTCTCAGTCATTTTAGCTATATCTTCTATTACTTCCTGGCTAAAAACAGTTTTTAGATATAATTGAAAATTTGCAGGACTATGTAAATTGTTTTCTTCAATAAAAGTAAGCATGAGGTCAAAAATGTTTTTTGAATCATTTTTTGTATTTTCATCAAAATTCACTATTAATGAATTTTTTATTTTTCTTCTTGCACACTCTTCTTGAAACTCCAATAGAATGGCAGGGTCTTTGGGCTCTAGTTTAGGTTTTTTTGCATTAGCAAATATGTCTTTGCTTGAAACATGTAGTGTACGAGCACTGGATAATGATGGTTTGCTCCAATAGCAAGTAACTGCTGTTGATGATGGTTCAGAGCTCTTTTTTTCTAGCCAGAAAAGAAGAAGCAGTGAGTGCTTGCAACCACCTGTAAGAAACAATACAAATAAGATATATCATTATAGAACATTTACCATTCATTAACAAATTACAATATACAATAAAGTTAAAACCTGCGGCAGCTGCACAATCCTCACAAACAGAATCAATGATGATGTCATCTTTTTCATTAATGTTGCAGGTGACAGTGTACAACTTATTACCGACTCTGTGTTCAGGAACAACTTTTGCCCTAACTGTACATTCACTGCTAGTCCTCTTCACTTCAACATATCCAATAGCAGTATTCAAGTAAGAATCTCGAGAAGACCTGAAACAAGAAATAACTATTTTAAATATTTTGTTAAATTTGAGACATCTAGTTTATGTTAATCTAAAAATTTCAACTGATCGGATCATTAACAAAGTATTGTAGTCCTCCCTTCTTTATTTTTAAGGAGTGCCAAATAACTAATTTGACTTGATGTGTATTATCTACAATACTAACATAGTAGGTACTTACATAAGTATTTTAGCTCCTCTTATTTCAGCCACATTATGCTTACCGCTAGTAGCAATGTATTCATATAGCATCACACTTTCAACCTTGGGTAAGTTACGGGAGTCGGCTTTAACGAAAAAATCGGTCATTTTATATGAGGCGTGAGGAGGTATAACGTGAAAGTACTATATATACGTTATACGCTTTAAACTAGCAAATAAACAAACAATGAACACGAAAGTTGTAATTTTAAAGTTAGACCGAGGCGCGATTTTGACACTTATCTGACGTTGACAGATCAACACTTTTTTTTCTTCTAGTAAATGTCACAGTCAAACGTATTACACTTTATCGCGCCAATGATGACGTCATAGCCCATAACTCACTTTAGAATTTCAAAAATATATTCCAGAAAAACTAAGCTGCAAAATTTAGAAATATTCAAATAGGTCTCCTAAAATACACTATATTTTCTAAAAAATATATAAAAACTATAGGTTATTTTTTTTGAACAATGCCCCGGGCATTGTTCATATTTCAAAAAATATTGTAATTCAAAAACCATTTCGAGGAATAGGCTTAATGACTGTGTTTGTCTAGACGAATTTCGAAAATACTTTGTATTGTATGATATTTCAGTAAAAGTTTGTTTGTCCTTAATTTGACCTCTATGTGACGTCATCAACGGCATTATTGGTACATGATTCCTTTGCATCATGTAAAAAAAACTACTACTACTATCCTTGACATTCACTGTCAAAACATAACCTCAACAAAATACCGTATAATCAATTTCCCAGTTTCACAAACCCAAACATTAAACATTTATAAGTTAAACATGGAAAACAGATATTGCTTTGTTCCTAGTTGTAAAAATAGTTCGACTAATTGCCCAAATAAAATGTTTGTTCGCATTAGAGAAGACTTGCGGGAAAAATGGTGCCGCGAAGTAAATGTGGAATATCATAAAGTTTATACAATGTATTGTTGTGAAGATCACATTAATGTAAGTATTGCAAGCAACGCGTGTGCAGTGTAATTCTATTTTAACTGACTTTAATTTGAAAAAAGTATTTTGAACTGAATTCTTATAAATTTAATTTGCAGCCATATGAAGACTTGAAAAACTACCATAAGTATAAACTAATGAACCAGGAGCCTATCTTTAAATCCACTGCAATACTGCGTAATATTACAATGATAGCAACAGAACCAGAAAATGTATGTAATTTTTTTCTATTTCTTCTTTTTTACCCGACTGACCCAGAAGGAGGGTAATGTTTTTAACAAACTTCATGAAACCAACTTTTTCTCTTTGATTCAGATTCCACTACCACAGGATACTGAGTTAAGCAAATTATTATTAGAATGTCCAATGGAAAGCATTCAAATATCTGCAAAAAAGAGAAAACTTGGTGTCATTCCAAGTACATCTACAGCTTTTGAAACACCCATACAGGTACTTTTACAGACCATTTTTAATGTTTGTACTTTTCTGTATTTCTAAATTAATATAAAAGTAAGATAGCTGATACAGTTATGTACAACTATATTTTTTCAACAGGTACATGTTGGAACACAGTGCAAAGTTACTATGATAGACAAAAGTACAAATTATAAAACCAGGAAACAAGTCAGTACTTCTGCTACACTTGAAATACATTCTTCACAAGAACTTTCTTCAGCTACTCCAGCAACGAATTCCCTGTTTAGTTATACATCAGGAACTGAAGAAACAACAATAGAAAAGTGCAAAAAAGAAACACTAAATAGAAATAGAATGTTAGAATTAATTTTTAAAAAACCCAAGATGTATTTAGGGTTACCTAAACAATACCTGTGGTTTATAGATTATATTGTTAAGAAAAGTACAACTAATATTGACTGTATTTGTGTTATTGCAACTTTATTCAAAATAAAACAAAATGATTCTCTTGAAAGAATAAGTGATCAACTTGAACTATCTAGAACAAAACTATCATCAATGATCTTTAGAGGGATTGAAGTATTAGCAAGTTTTTTTCAAAATATTATATTTTGTCCACAACCAAAACAAATTAAGAAGAATCTGCCTTTAGTATTTAAAATAAGGTACTCTAGTGTACAAATGATTATAGACTGCTTTGAAATACAGATTGCTAAACCATCAGATCCCCTGAAACAAGCTCAGACCTGGTCGCAGTATAAAAATTGCAATACTGTAAAATATTTAATAGGCTGTACTCCCAATGGCCTTATTAGTTTTGTTTCTAAAGGTTTTGGGGGAAGAATATCTGATAAAGCTATTTTAGAGAAAAGTTCGTTAGTGGATAATCTACAGCCTAATGCTGTGATTTTAGCTGATAGAGGCTTTAAAGAAATAGAATCACTTTTAAACTCACATGGAATAACACTTCTGAGACCACCAAGTGTATATGCAGGGATAAGGCCATCATTAGGTGAAACTATTAAGAGCAAGGTAATAGCTAGTTTAAGAGTTCATGTCGAAAGAGTGATCAGACGTGTAAGGGAATTCGCTCTACTGAAACCACACTCCGTTGTAAACTACAAGTACGTGCCATTTTTAGATGAAGTTGTAATTATATCGTGTGGACTTATTAATTTGCAAGGAGAAATAATAAAAAATTGTTAAAATTTAAAAGTTTTTATTTTTAGTTTGATTTTGCACTTCCTAACAATTTGGGAAATATGTAATTCACCCAGAAACCTTCTGCCTTTTCAATGACACTTTGAATATATTTTTCATCAAAATCTTCCCACAAAATATGTACATTTTTTGAGGTTTCAAAACAGGGATCTGCAACACAGAATATGCCTCTTTTTTTTCTACAAGCAAGCATTTGACATTGTATTTGTGCTTTAAATTTTTCTTGAATGTGATTGTTTTTAATATATGTTGACACAGCTTTTTCGGAAGCTGGACATTTAACCTCCACGACAAAATCATCACCTATGCCATCTGGAGATGCTCCTAATATGCCATTAATGAGTACAAACCCAGATTTTTTAATGTCCACATTCAGCTTCTGTGCAACTTCTTTTAAAACTCTTTCCTCTAATTTTTTTCCACGTTGAATGGCTTTGGTTTCTGGAATTTTGTAGCCTCCTAATATTTGCTCCACCAACGAGCCATCAGTTTTGCAATTAGCAGCTTCATGCAACTTGGAAGCTGTCAATCTTCCCTGACGTACACTGTGCCAGTATTTGCTGTCAGTTTGACTCTCAGTCATTTTAGCTATATCTTCTATTACTTCCTGGCTAAAAACAGTTTTTAGATATAATTGAAAATTTGCAGGACTATGTAAATTGTTTTCTTCAATAAAAGTAAGCATGAGGTCAAAAATGTTTTTTGAATCATTTTTTGTATTTTCATCAAAATTCACTATTAATGAATTTTTTATTTTTCTTCTTGCACACTCTTCTTGAAACTCCAATAGAATGGCAGGGTCTTTGGGCTCTAGTTTAGGTTTTTTTGCATTAGCAAATATGTCTTTGCTTGAAACATGTAGTGTACGAGCACTGGATAATGATGGTTTGCTCCAATAGCAAGTAACTGCTGTTGATGATGGTTCAGAGCTCTTTTTTTCTAGCCAGAAAAGAAGAAGCAGTGAGTGCTTGCAACCACCTGTAAGAAACAATACAAATAAGATATATCATTATAGAACATTTACCATTCATTAACAAATTACAATATACAATAAAGTTAAAACCTGCGGCAGCTGCACAATCCTCACAAACAGAATCAATGATGATGTCATCTTTTTCATTAATGTTGCAGGTGACAGTGTACAACTTATTACCGACTCTGTGTTCAGGAACAACTTTTGCCCTAACTGTACATTCACTGCTAGTCCTCTTCACTTCAACATATCCAATAGCAGTATTCAAGTAAGAATCTCGAGAAGACCTGAAACAAGAAATAACTATTTTAAATATTTTGTTAAATTTGAGACATCTAGTTTATGTTAATCTAAAAATTTCAACTGATCGGATCATTAACAAAGTATTGTAGTCCTCCCTTCTTTATTTTTAAGGAGTGCCAAATAACTAATTTGACTTGATGTGTATTATCTACAATACTAACATAGTAGGTACTTACATAAGTATTTTAGCTCCTCTTATTTCAGCCACATTATGCTTACCGCTAGTAGCAATGTATTCATATAGCATCACACTTTCAACCTTGGGTAAGTTACGGGAGTCGGCTTTAACGAAAAAATCGGTCATTTTATATGAGGCGTGAGGAGGTATAACGTGAAAGTACTATATATACGTTATACGCTTTAAACTAGCAAATAAACAAACAATGAACACGAAAGTTGTAATTTTAAAGTTAGACCGAGGCGCGATTTTGACACTTATCTGACGTTGACAGATCAACACTTTTTTTTCTTCTAGTAAATGTCACAGTCAAACGTATTACACTTTATCGCGCCAATGATGACGTCATAGCCCATAACTCACTTTAGAATTTCAAAAATATATTCCAGAAAAACTAAGCTGCAAAATTTAGAAATATTCAAATAGGTCTCCTAAAATACACTATATTTTCTAAAAAATATATAAAAACTATAGGTTATTTTTTTTGAACAATGCCCATTACTAGGCGTCATGCATTACTTTTGACAATCTATTTTATGTTTTATGTCATTACAATAAGGATCATGATGTAAAACCTAAAGGCAGCGCCATCTATATTTTATAATTATGTTTATTAACGGTATTTACCGGTTTTCGAAATCGAAAATTCAATACTGGCTAAATCAGACACAAATTCTCTGAAACGTATACTTTTATAGCAATAGTGAATCAAAACAAAAAACTTTATATTCTGTTTTATTATATTTGATTGGCCATATTTTCTCGAATTTTGGCTAGTGTGTGCGTAGCCTAAAAAAATGATATTATCTGTGCATTTTTTTATCGGTTTTCGGGTGAATGGAAAAATGTCAAAATGGCTATCCTCGCCCTTGTTTATAAACTGAATTTAGTAAAAGAAACGTAGATCTTACTCAGAAATACAATTTTAGTGAGTGTTACAGTTAATAATGTTGCACAATACCGGAACTTACGGGCCTAATGAAGCGCCAGTCAATATGGGAGCGCCTCTAAATGGGTCGCAGTTGAATACACCAATGAATGTGGTTCAAAACATGAATAATTTGGGCAAAACGCCTCAGCATACGCCCCAGGCAGCAGCAGGCCTCTTCGGTCTACCCACATACCCGTCATACGCTGGTGCTCCATCGAGTATGGGACCGCAAACACACTCGTTTCCAAACTACAATGCCTTAGGCATTCAACCAAGTTACACGCCTCAGAGTTCTACTGTAATGCCTAATTTGAACTGGCAGAACGGTATGTTGCCTATGAATTTGAATATGCACAACGAGCATGCTCAAGATATGTCCAATTACCCAAATATTGATAGAAGAGCACCAGAAAATGTGACCAACTCCAAGGAACTGGGCTATTTGTCAAAGGTGCCGTTAAATGTACCGCAGGTTCCTAATAATTTCTTTCAGAGACACTTTGAGAGTGAAAGCAATAATCAATCCATATATAACAACCATTTCAAGCCATATGATAGTCTCAGCAGCGACCTAAGCACAAAACCACACGATAAATTGCTTGACAAAACTAGACGCAAAAACTTAGAAAATACGGTGAGGTTAATAGAGAACATCCTAATAAATACTACAAAAAATAGAGAAATGCAACCAGAAAATGAATCAAGACATCGAAACACTGAAAACAAAACGAAACAAACATTAGAAACGGTTACGAAAAATAAGGATACAGATACAAGAAGTTGGACTGATATTGAAGGTACAGAACCAAAAGTCGAAGAAGCAATAGAATTACCGAAAGAATCTCCTAACATAAATGATGACAATTCTAACAGTGAGACTGAAATGAACAATACTGACTGTAGCAATGAAACATCGCAAACTGAAGTTAAATTGGTTAACACGGAGCACACAGAAGAACATTTAAACATTAAAATTAAACTAGAACCAGAAGATGAAGAAGAAGAGGAAGTGAAAGAAGTAGAAGTTAAAATCGAACCAATATCTAGTTGGACAGACACGGAACACACAGCACCGTTTCATAGAGACGTTAACGGTGTGTTACCAGAAGATGTAGGCTGTGCGAATATAATTGACAGTGAGAACAGTGTGGCAGAAGCTACTATTGTTATGCAACATAGTAAGTAATTCCAACACCAAGCCTATTTTCCTTGATATAAAACAAAATATTAATACTAGTCTATCTTTGTTTGGCAAATATTATAAACAATCTCTGCATGTTGACGTCCATCTGGTGTAGTGGTTCACGCTCCACTTGCAGGTTCGAATCCCGCAAGGGGCAAATGATTGTTATGGGCACGAGCATTTGTACCTAAGTCATGGATGTTGATGTTTGAGTATGTTTATTCGTTATCTAGTCGCCATAATACTAGCTTTGCTTAGTAGCTAGTTTGGGGCTAGCTAATTGGTGTGATTGTGAAAACAATTTATTTATTTTATGTTTTTTTGCAAAAGTATCAGTATATAAAACTAATTAACTGTTTCTTTATAAATAAATGTCAATATTTTTACAATATTTGCCAAGCAACGAAAAACGGACATAGAAAATTATAGACGATAAAATAAAATAAACTTTATTTGGCCTTAAACTTGGTATACAGAGGTGTTACATAGAAGATCAGTACCGATCATGTATACTGAATTACAGAGGCATCCAAATTGAATGAATTGACCTATTGACATCCAAGAGGTCTCATGAGAGAGCAAAACAATAGAATAGGCTAGTTTTCTGGGTCAAAAAAGTATTGTTCTATTTTTTTTTGTCCGTCAGTTTGATTAACAAAAAATATTGGACCCATATTTGGTCTTTTGTCAATAAAACAAAAAATGACGAAGGTAAAGCGCAACAAAGTTTGGGTATGGAAGCACGTGTCGTCACGCCCTGCGACACTTTTTAGTTACGACGCGGAACTTTAACGGGCTATATCTTCATAATTTTTTGATTGATTGACTAAATATGGGTCCAATATTTTCTTTTAATTGAGGACTAAATAATTTTTACATTTTCTTTATATTTTCTCACCTTTTAAACCTTCCCTGAATTTCTACAAATATTTTAAGATCAAAATTAGCCAAATTTGTCCAGCCATTCTCGAGTTTTAGCGAGACAAACGAATAGCAACAGCAATATAGATAGATAGATAGAAGATAAGTTATTTAATATTACTGTTCTCTGGTGGCAAGTATGATCTGATGATGATCCAGCATGATATGATGTAAGGCTGAAAGAAAAAAAAAAGAAAACTTTGTTATATGGTAACATATTAGTAGGCAACTTGTGGACCAGAACAGCCCAGAACAGAGATATGTGGAGACAGTTGAGGGAGGCCTTTGCTACAGGGCAAACAGATACTTAAAACTAAAAAAATATATTATTAGGTTAAGATGTTTAAATCTGAATAAAGGCTATAGCTAAGGCTAACATATTATTATTGTATCCTAGGTATAGCAAAAGGGCTGTCCACTATGCATCGTTTTTGGGCAATGAATAGATTTTTGACGTCAGTGCCATTACCCCATATTATCAAACTATATCTCAAAACTGACTCCACATACGCATAATAAGCTGTAATGGCAGTACCTACATTTGCAACCTTAGCTAATTTATATAGTGCGAAGGCTTTTTTTTTATTATCTCTCTTTCGATAACAAATCAACATGGAGGCTTTATCTGTCATATTTGTAAAAAAAAAAAATACCGTTAGTGTCGATAAATCGCTATATCATATCATATCATATCGTGTTTTGGTAGTCATGCTAAAACAAAAAAAAATTTTTTTCACTTTTAGTTATTCCTATCCGCTGTTAAAAATCGTATGCGTGGATATTTTAACTCATTCATAAAAAATTGCACCGTATGTGCACTGCGTAAGGTCCTTGTTGGCTCGCCGTACCTACGCCTCTGATAAGAGACCGCGCGGCTTTCGTAATCTCTCTATTGACTTTATTTTATTTTAATAATAACGATAAAGACGCTTCTTTATACTGTTCCCATGATTTAATTTTTAAAATTTGCCATTTTTATTGTTATTTTTGTCTTTATTTTATAACTTTTCAATTTCTCAGGCCAAGACTCAGACAGTTACTACGAGTGTCCATACTGCAGCCTCCTGTTCAAGCACCCGAAACGATTCCTGATACACACGAAGTGGCATTTGTTTGGCCTCATCAACGAGCAGAGAATTGAAATTGCCAAGGAAAAGGAAAGCAGGTAACACCTTCACACATCTTATCTCACTAATACAACTAGCGGCACGGATCTTGAACGCTGGACGAAAGATGCGCAGAAGACCATTACGATTGCATGATTGGCCAGTCGCGTGACGCGCCCGCACCGCCGGCTGGGATTGGTCGCACACGCGTCTCTGATACGATAATCGTCTCGTAAGATGCGCAAAGCGATCCCGACTCTTTCCTCCAACGCTCAAGATCCGTGCCGGGGATTGTATTATAAATACGAAAGTAACTCAGTCTGTCTGTTACGTTTTCACGCCTAAACCGCTAAACCAATTTTTATTACAATTTTGATATATTTTATCATTGTGGTTTATTGTATTTAGTTATTTTGAGCTGGGAAGTGACATGGGTCGTTGATAAAGACTGAGTGAAAGATCGATCGGAGGAAGCTAGTAATAATATTATAAATAGTATTTATGTCAATGTTATCATTATCATCAGTCCACAGCTGGACGTAAGCCTCCAAAGATCGCGATCTCTTACTCTTTTCATTCAGCACTGTCAGCCATCTTTTAAAGGTCGTCGGTCTATTGAGCTGGTGTGCGTTAAATAAAAACTATTTTCTTTCAGAAAACATCAACGCAGAGAGGCGCGTCAGTTAGAGAAGGGTCAAGCACCGACGCGGAAGCCCTGGCCTTGCAAAGACTGCGACAAAGTCTTCCACGCTAGAGGGGGCCTGGAGAGCCATCGGAAGAGGTGAGTGCCTAAGACCTGTTCCCTCTTAACTATAAGGGCACACGAGGCCCGTGCCCAGGGCCCCCGGCCTCACGGGGGCCTCAAAGCACTAAAACATGTTTGCAAACTAAGAAACACTGTTGCAAACTAAGAAACAGCTGAAAGGAAAGAAATTAGGGTCAATGCCTAGAAAAAAAATTGGTTGTTTGTAAAGTAGGTTTACGATCGAGATGTTTACGTGATAACGTCTTATTGGTGATATAAGTTTTTGGGAAGTAAGGAATTAATGAAGATAACAATTTTTTCAAATTTTAAATTACATCTATCGTTTTATTCACACTTTTGATGATAAATTTCGGGTGTAAAATGACAAGTTTACTTATTCGACTATGATATACATTTTTCTTCATACATTATATGAATATAATTATAATTATATTATATTATTTATTTATTTTGTTTCACTGTTAAACATTCAACGAAAACTTAACCGCACGAGAAAATCTCCATTCGTTTGTATGCCGCTAGAGTGAGAGAGACGGAAGATCGGTCCACTCACTCGAACGCTATGCCAGCCTCCGCTCGTGAGGATTCCGCTTGACAAGTTTCACGGAATGACTGGCAGCGCTCGAGATGAGACGGGAGATCGGTCCGTCTCTCTCTCGTTATACCTGCGATCGCGCTCGTGAGGTTTTGGTGTAACACAAGTTTCTGAACATGTCACCCGACTAAAACGATTTTAAAGACGTTATCACGTCAAAAAGGGAAAATTTTTAACTATGCTTCTATCGAAGATATGAAATTATTTTTTGGAAGTCATGAGTAATCAACGAATTAACAGTATTTCATTTTTACTTTGCAATAGGGTCCCCAAATTATTGTGTGCCCCAAGTGTGTGTTCTTGTGTGCTTGTGTGTCCCGGGGCCCTCCCCGGGATATGTTAATACGGCCCTGTTTAAGACGCTGTTTAGAGTCAATGACCTTGATCAATAGACACAGGTCTAGCACCGCGCCTCAGCGATCGCTGTCGAATCCAGTAGGAGTGACAGAGAAAGTGCTGCTTGGAATGGAAGGGCCTAAGCGCGACCACAAAACACACGATTTTAATTAAAATAACCACTTTATTGAAAATCAAAAGCAGCCAATTGCTTTAGTAGTATAAAAGCCATAATTTTGTCTAAGATTATCAACATTACTCTGAGTACAAGTGAGAAAAATGTAGTTATTTTCAAAGGCAAATTAATTTATGTTTTCCGTCGAGTGAAGTTTGTGGAATCGTGTTTCGGAAATGAGCATAAAGTCAGAAATAAGATCAATTAAAACTGCCGTGTCTTTTAAGAATGATATTATCTTATATATAAAATTCTCGTGTCACAATGTTCGTTCCCGTACTCCTCCGAAACGGCTTGACCGATTCTCATGAAATTTTGTGAGCATATTGAGTAGGTCTGAGAATCGGCCAACATCTATTTTTCATACCCCTAAAGACCACGCAGACGAAGTCGCGGGCAACAGCTAGTGACTTATAGATTTTACAAAAAACCTTTTGTTAGCCCAATTTAGTTACATTAAGCCAATTACAATTCTTAAAACTCTCTTTTACTTCATTCTACTACAACTTTATAACATGTGTGTTGGCAAATAAACGTATTTATTTATTTACTTAATTTCCTCTACCTAAAGGCTGTCTAGAATAGATCGCTTTTGGCGAAAAGACCGCCTGATTGAAAATAACTTTTGTTTTTTTGTGCTGTAAATTGTCGATGTAACTCTTAATGCAATCTTATTTGCGTGAGAAGACTCCTATGAATTGCATTTATTGACCTTCGTAGCCGAGAGGCGAGTACGCCGGACTTGGCTTCGTTATCTCTGAGGTCCCAAGTTCAATTCTGGGTCGGGTCAGTGTGGAAAACGAACTTTTCTTGTTGTCTCGGGTCTGGGTGTTTTGGTACCGTAGTTGTTTCTGATTTCTATAACACAAGTGCTTTGGCTACTTACCACAGGATCAGAGCAATGTATGTGATGTTGTCCAATATTTATTTATTTAGTAGCTAGTACTTGATTATTATATTCACATTAAATTCATATATTGATTTTATTTAAGCATAAGCCCGACTCTGTAAACGACCATTTCGATCTTGGATCCAACCAATATAGACGAATATCAGCATCATCATCATTTCAGCCATAGGACGTCCACTGCTGAACATAGGCCTCCCCCAATGACTTTCATTGGGTCATTGGGGGGATTGCCAATACTCGCCACGCTTGGCAGACGGGTTGGCGAGCGCAGTTTTTTATAAGAATCCACACGCAGACGCTGCTGCCCCACTCATGCTACAGGAATTAGTCTCCTCTTACGACACGCCTCCTGTTGGCGGTGGGAAAGTGTATTCTTTACGGCCCTCCCCACGGCACCAGCATACCAACCGCCTATCATTTCTGGGCCTACTACCTAACAGACCAAAATTATTTTCCGTAAAACGAAAATTGAATGCTCACTTAAACCAAATAATGATTGCATTTCTTCAATCTGGCATATATAAAAGGAGAAACCCGGTTCTGGGCTTGATGATCCAGATGTATTCCAGCAATGAAACATATACCAAAAAAATCGTTATTTTTGCTAGATCACCCTATTTGAATCTTAGCTGCAATGGCAATGGCCAACAGCGAGAATATTCTTATTTTCATTTTTTTCATACTAAACTGGCTTTGTAAACGCGTTTTTCATTAAAACATTGGATTCCACAATCTTCGTAAATACTTTCATTTCGTCACGAAAGTAGTGTTGAGCCAGTGTGACAGTATATTAATCGATTTAATTGAAATCTAAACTCGAATGTGGGATTTAAAATGACAGTTATTTGACATTTTACTTTTTAATAATTTTTATAAATATAAATAAGTACTTGATAAACATGAATAAACATCTACAAATCAGTTTTACTTTTCTAAACGTTTGTTCAGAAGGTAAAATCTTAAAATCGATTTCATCATTGAATTGATTCAATTGTATTACAAAATGGATGTGTACCGCACTATCCTTCAATGTCAGCCAGAATCAATACAGTTGTCAAATGTCATTCGCTTTTCGTACTCGTGCGCAAGTGAATGTTTTCCTTCTTAATCCTCGTGTTTTTTGTAAGACCTTTGTTCGTTTACCTGATTCCGAAACTGATCGCTTCCTGACTGACCCTTGCTTGAACCTTGGACACCGTACTTTGCATCTCATTGACCTCTGCGCGAACACCGGATAACCTGTACTTGCCTTCGTGACAACCTGAGCGTGATTTACTTGGAAACATGAGTCTCTGCATCAATTGCGGAATAGCAACCGATCGTTGCCATACATTAGGAAGACGCCTGTTGGACGACGAAGCGATTCTTTCCATTGTACGGGAATGGGTTGAGCCGCAAACAGTAAGTATTACTTTTTTGCTTTTACCACTTATCCAAAGTAAACGGTGTGGACTAGTACATAAGAGCTTTATCTTCTGTAGGTATTCAGTTAGTGCAGTTGGTGGTAGTGTACACGCATTGAGATCTACTTAAATACTTAACTTATTATATTCATTTAAATTCCATTCTCTCAAACTTGTCAATCGATCCATTAGATAACTATTAGCTTCTTGACCAATATGTAAAGAAATTGGAATCATTTTCTTGTTTTCCTCTTATATCTAATTATACAGACAGCTTTTATTTAGTTTCCTTTCAGCTAGACTATAATAAGGTTAGTGTCCTTTAACTAATTAATCTTTATTTTGCAGGTGAATGAAAATGACATAATCTGTCAATCATGCTGGAACCAGGCTACTAATGTATGTAATGATGGAAACAGGCCAGATGAGGCACCTTTAGGACACCGCCGAGTGTGTTTACTCTGCGGGCGTTCCCTTTTGCGACGAATTAGATGCCATCAATTAAGAACAGGATCAGTCCAAGAGCGCAGAGTAAATGATGTTATAAAAGAATGGATATTACCACGCACAGTTAGTACATTATTAAGTTTATTTCCATAACATCATATTTGTTGTTTAAAAGCATACTCTAACATAATTTTAAATGCAAGCCTTGTATAGAATGCATGGTGTGTTAACTGGTCTTAATAGTTTAAATCTGTTATTTACTCCTAGCAAGTGAAGCCCTGGTGCACATATTAAAATGTGTTACTATGTATGTGTGGTATATGAATAAATTATTTTAATCTTATTCTAAAAAAATATCATGCATTAAAATGCACTTAAAATTCAATTAATTAAAGCATTAATGTATTTTAGGCTGGTGTTTCAAGTGTGGTCTGTCACTCCTGTTGGGTGCGAGCAACAAAGGCATCTCGTCATTTCCATGCTGGCCCCTCTTCATCTGCTTCATCTGCAATGGCTATCAATGAACCAGATACCCAAGAATCTCCTGATGTTCGAGTACCTCCACCGATGCAAGAACCTCCACCGATGCAAGAACCTCAACCTATACATATGCAAGAACCCCAACCGGAACTAAGGCAAGAACCTCAACCTGCATCAAGTGTGCGTCGTGTTAGTACAATAGTTTTACCAGACTATTTTAGACCAGCTGAAACTGAAAGTAGATGCTTTGTAGAAGGATGTCGCAGATACGAAAGATACAGGGTGACCCTTTCAATGAGAAAGCAATTACTTAAAATGTACAATTATTATGTGCCTCCTAATAATAGACTATGTGATTTCCATTTAACTTGTACATCATGGGATTTTCTGAATGAAATCACTAATAATATAATCAACAGTTTTACTGCAAACCATATTCAAGATATGTTGTCACTAAGCAACTCTGATGCTAATTTGCTTAATTTTGAAGACATTGAGAGTATGGAAGACCATGTTTTTTATCACTGGGTTGGTTTTAATAAACAGCAATTTAATCAGATTTTAAATGAAGTGCCTCAGTTTCTCAACCTCAAAAGAGGCTCTACTACTTTGGCTGCTTATTTAATAAAACTTAGGACTGGTGACTCAGACGATAGGTTGTCAACTCTTCTTCAAATCCCAAAAACGACCTTAAACACTCTTCTGGCTAAAGCAAGAACTCTAATGTATGATTATTTTGTGCCACAACATTTAGGACTTTATCACATAAATAGAGGGCAAATAATAAGCAGAAATCTGATTATACCTAATGAATTGTTTGGTCACCACAACGGTGAAGTAAAACCTATAGTAGTACTAGATGGCACTTATATATATGTACAAAAAAGTGCAAATTACAAATACCAAAAAAAGACATATAGTCTTCACAAATACCAAAACCTTGTCAAACCTTTTTTGATTGTTTCTACAGATGGATACATAATTGATGTACTAGGCCCCTATCCAGCGACAACTTCAGATGCAGAAATAATCAATAAAGAATTCACTAGTGATTCTGTTTTAAGACAATTTTTTCAGTCTGGAGATGCGTTTATACTGGATAGGGGTTTCCGTGACGCCTTGCCCTTACTTAATGATTGTGGATATAGAACATATGTACCTGGTAATTTGCAGCAGGGTGAATCTCAACTTTCTACAATAGAAGCGAATAAATCAAGGGCAGTCACTATTTGTAGATGGGTCGTAGAGGCAGTAAATGGACGGTTTAAACGAGATTTTAAGCTTTTACGACAAGATTTTTTTAATACAGCCTCAAAAAACTTAATGACCCATTTTGAAGTGGCTGCCGCTTTGATTAATGCATTTCACCCTCCTGTCACAAACCGCAGTGATGCTCAGGAAATCCTTCAAAAAATTAATCAAAACATGTATGTAGAAAATAGACTAAGTGCTTATGTAATAAACAATAATTTAAATCGACGTAGGGCGCAATTTCAACCTATAGATATAGAAAGAGACAATGTAAGGGATTTTCCTGAGCTTTCATTAAGCGAGTTAATTCTTGTTTCATTGGGTACATACCAAATCAAGCAGGCTCGTTCCTATTATGGGGAGCATGTAAGGGCAAGTGGCTCATATGTGATTGAAGTGTGCAGGGAGGTAGACAGCGACCTACTGGAAGAGCTGTCAATGTCTGAAACAACCTGGCTATTGAGAGGTAGAATAAAATCCAGACACATCAGCAATAAAATATATTTTGTGTATATATTAGTTGACAGTTCTTTAAGTGGAAGGGATTCTATAGTCCAATACTATTGCAATTGTATAGTTGGAAAACGAACAGTAGGTTGCTGTGCTCATACGATGAGCATAATATGGTATCTAGGTTGGGCAAGATACCAAGAAAATATAACACCGCCTGCACAATTTTTAGATAGGATACTATTATTTTATACTGATGATGAGGAATAAAAAATATATCAATAAGTAATAGTTTTATTTTTTTAATGTACCTTTTTCTGAATCTAAACCCATTACAATTTTAGCATGAGTGGTAGTTACGCATAACAGGTGCATGATGTGAGATGCGAGTTGTGAATGCATACCAGATCTGATTAAAAATAAGATCTAATCAAAGGTCAGACTTATTATGACGGACGTGCCGCTCCGTGATTACAAAGGCTACGTATGTGAGCTGTGTAACCTTTTCGTGTCGGGTAGACTGCGACAGAGTATCTTTGTGGCCGCCTTTAACATAAAACCATAATAAAACATCAAAAACTGGCACTTTTTTATTAGTAAGGAAAATAACCTCAAATATTTCCAATGCATTTTTTACTGACTTGGCCATTGTAGATTGTCGTGAAAATGAGGCTGATGAGAGCTCCTAAGAAGATCTAAATGATGGCCAATTTACAGCTCTGTATCATCAGTATTCATCAGGCCCCAGTTTGTATGGCAACCGGTTTTCTCCTTTGGCATTCTTTTTTTATATCTCCTCAATCCCGCTCTATAAGCAGAGCGGTGATTCTGCCAATGTCGAGTGATTCTTGTTAAAATGTTCACAATAAATAACGGGTGTTTAGTTTTTATTGCTTTTCGTGGACTCAGTGAAGGCTACTCTTCCCGTAGAAGCAGGTTTCAAGACGCTATCGGGTCTAAAGCAAGTTGTCTTGAGACAAGTCACTTGACACTCGATGCGGTGTTGAATGCAATGATATTTCAATAGTTTCAGGTCTTTATCACTTCACCAAACATTAGAACACAAACTACACCAAACTTGCACTCTAAAGCTCTTTAAATGATAAATAAACACCATTAAAATAGATCGACCATGCTTTTCGTTCGACTACCCCTTTGGCAGTCTCGGAATCTGACTTTGGCAATCATAGAATCTGGCGTTTTTAAACTCGTCTGACATTTGTAAAATCTGACGTTTATCGACTTAACCATTGATTTTGTTCTCAGGTACCATACGAACAGAATTCGCGAGTGTAAGATGTGTGCTAAGACTATCACGGGGTGGGGTGCGTGGCGGGCTCACTTAGCCACCCACAACACGGAGGCGGGGTTCCAGTGCACCCACTGCCCAAAGCGGTTTAAGTACTCACACTCTCTTACGAAACATAAAGACACGCATTTGGTGAGTTAAAGATATTATCTTATTTTTATCACACACTAGCTGACCCACCGAACTTCGTTCCGCCAATTCGTTTATATGGGAAAATAAAATAGTTGTTTTACTACTTTCCTTGCATTTTTCAAAATATTTTCTCACGTTTTAAACCTTCCTGAACTTCCACAAATATTTCAAGATCAAAATAAGCCAGATCGGTCCAGCCATTCACAAGTTTTAGCGAGACAAACGAACAGCAATTCATTTTTATATATATAGATAGATTAGCTTCAATTGTAACTATAGTTATTTTAAAATGAGGAGGGTTGTATGTCACTTAACTGTTGACACGTATAGTGATGTGCGCGAATGAAATCCAATCGATTTCAACTTAACAAATGCAAAATTGCCCTCGGACCTAAGAGAGCTAAATGGTAATTTGTTTAATCGAAAATATATTAATTTACTTATTGAAAAATGTTTTTATTCAATCAAGGACTATTTGACATACAAATTTTAGTACTAATACATTGACATAACATGACATTATTTAATATTTAATTGACATTTTAATGTGATTTATTTTTGACATTGGGTACTAATAAATTGACATGTAATTTGATGTCATTTTGTAATAATTAGGTATATTGAAAGTTTGTATGGTGCATGTTATTATTGATATACATATTTGTTTTTGTTTTTTGGGCCTAAATATGATTAATTTTTGTTATTTTTTACTAATATCTGTATCGACATTACACTAAAAATCACACACTAGCTGCGCTGGTGAGATAAGTTTCTCTTTATATTTTGAACATCACTTATGTACTACCTTGTCTCTGTGAATAAATATCTTTGAATCTTTGAAAAAAATCAATCAATCCAAGTTTGATTGATTTTTTGCATTTGTTAAGTACTAAAAACAACCTTTAAAAGAAATCTAACTACTAAAACCCGGCCAATGCCTCGCGCAATGTTAGGTTGTAAAGACTTTCATATTTTAACTCTAATCCAAATACATACTTTAGAAAGAAAATAAAGAAAACTGTTATAGTAATTTGAAGGAAGGAACCCGCAGTACAGACGACCTGGTAAGGGTCGCAGGAAGCCGCTGGATGCAGGCCGCTTCCAACCGGCCAATCTGAAAGTCAATGGGGGAGGCCTAGGTTCAACAGTGGACGTCCTATGGCTGGAATGATGATGATGATGAACCCACAGTCTTGTTAAACTAAACTGTTAAAATATTTTTCATGCGTCTAGACTCGATTCTGAATGCCCTACTAAAATTTGCTAATATTCACCCAAAGTATTTTCATAATATGAGTAAAAACAAGATTCCTATCCGTTTTTTAGCTAAAAAAAAATCAGGGTAGAAATCAGGTTTTATATCCCCTTATACATATAAATGTCATGGCAGAGTCTATTTATTTAGCTTTATTTTCAAAAATAGGCTATTTGCCTTGTACCAAAACTTACTTAACTAATTATTTAGTTTAATAGATTGCACCATATGGAACCGAAACATTTTAATAGTTATTAAAAATAATACATGATTACTGTAAAAAATACATTTTCGAATGTTATATTTTTATCGGTATTTTACATTGTCAAAAACGCCAGCTATAATGACAGGCACGTCACCGTTGACTAACTTTGTACTAGAACTGACATCCCAAAGCTAGATTATGCGCTACGCTCGCACATTGTATGAGTAGTGTGACCGTCGACGAAGGTTTTTAACATGCCTGTTCTAGTACTTTATAACTCAATGGGTATGTAAAGGCTCGTGACGTCACGAACAAGTACATCGACGACCGACGGCGTTTTCGCTAGCTTTTAAAAACATAAAGAATGAAATACTATTTTTAACTATTTTCAAAGGTTTAAAAATTAAAATAAAATTGTTGACGCTTCATTTAAATATTACCAACAATAATAACTCTATTCCAGAAAATAGTCAAATAGCCTATTTGGCAGAAATAACTTTTTTTTAAAACTATATTCGGTAAATTCTATAAATAAAAATAAATTTGTATCTACTATAATAATATTCAGTAAAACAGGAATTAACGCTATCATCAATAGGTACATACAGTGCCCAGCGGTAAATATTGCACATCGACCTTTGGAAAGAGACAATCGGCTAATTTAGGCTTCGTATAGCGTTATCTGTGTCGCACACTATCATGACGTTTGTTGACACTACATAGAGTTGATATAACCCCAAACTGTACTATTTATTTTGTAAATATTTTTATTAATTTCGTTGGTATACTTACATAATGTTAGTTTTACAGCTCTATATAATTCACGCGGGAATCAAAATTAAACAACAATAAAGTACTTAGTTCTCAATTCAAATTCTAATAAACGATAAATCTAATAATTGATGGACATGGAAATCAGCATTCGTTTGTATTCGGAAATGCGATGATTGCCTATTTGCAATATTTACCGTACTGTACTGTACTGTATTTTACCTTTTATTTGCCTGACGTTTCGGCCGGGTTACACCGACCGTTGTCACAGGCTGACTGGTATGAGAAGTGGATTCTTCACCCACGCTCATAATATTATTTTCATGCCAAGTACCGTCACACACTACACTGAGCCAACAATAAATAAATAAATTGTTTTCACAATTACACCAATTATCTAGCCCCAAACTAAGCAAAGCTTGTACTATGGCGACTAGATAACAGATAAACATAGTAAAATACTTTTATAAACATCCATCACTTAGGTACAAATGCTCGTGTTTATTACACAAACATTTGCCCCTTGCGGGATTCGAACACACAACCGCTAGATTTGTCAATTTCAATTCTTTATTGCTTTTCCACAATGTACATAAAGGTCTTAATAATTAAAATACAGATCATCATGGGCCTTGTCTGGCACAGCAACACCGAGTTTGTAGTTCGAAGCGTGAACTCTAACCTAAACATAAATGATCTTATATGTATTCTCCTAATAAAACAAAATATGATTCCCCAGGAGAAAACGCACGAATGCCCGGAATGCCCCAAGAAGTTCGGCTCGCCGGCGTTACTGAAGGTTCATATGAAGTCGCACGAGAGAATGCAGAAAGGCGCTTCGTTCCATTGCAGCTTCTGCGGGAAGGCCTTCTTTGACAAGTTCAATTTGCAGGTAAGAAAGGACTATTCTTTATACCGCTTGGGTCCGTAGTAAAATTCCTTTAATTTTAAAGAAGTTTAAGTTTCGATATGACCGACTTCTAATTCAAATTCAAATTTATTTATTTGCATCAAACATGGTATATACAGTTCTTAAATACATTTTTAGAGTCACATGTTAGGCTACATAAAAGAGCATGCAAATGTCGTTGAAAAAAAAACATTATTGAAATGTCAAGAGCCTGTTTATAAATGAAAAATTAAATCAAATGTCACGTCCAGAATAAAATGAATAAATGTCACAAAAAAAAAACAATGATGTCCAATTTAATTAATAATACAGATTTAATAAATAGTTTAAACAAAAAGTCCTCATGATTTGCTAATGATAAATGCAAGTTCAAAGTTTATTATTCACGTCGAGCTATAAGGTCAATGCTTGTTTTTGTTATGGGATAAAATCCGAAACGAGGTCATCCCGCAGCAGACCAAAGTAATGGACATAGTCCAAAATGTAGCAAGCTAAAGTGGCAGTGGGCCGGCCACATCTGTCGCAGAACCGATGAAAGGTGGAGTAAACGGGTTCTCGAGCGGAGACCACGTCTCGGCAAGCGTAGTGTAGGACACCCCCCAGTTCGATGGACCGACGACCTTAGGAATATGCCTGGCAGTGGCTGGATGAAGAAAGCGAGAGATCGTGCTCTTTTGCGCCTTTTAGGGGAGGCTTACGTCCAGCAGTGAACTGCAATAGGCAGACATAATGATGATGATGATCCCAGTAAGTCCAATCCCATCAGGCGCACATGAAGATCAAAAATTATAACCACTCTATTACTCTCTATTTTAACAGCAGTCGTTTTTTATTTTATTTTTTCATACTTTTTCAAACAATTTGTCATCGAAAGTACATTTAAGCATACAAAATGTAAATGTTTTTGTTTTTAAAAATCAGATGAGTTTGGAAGTTTTTTTTTACCTTTCGACCGAGCATTATTGAGTATTGAGCATCGCCATTTTGTTTTTATTATGACATCACATATCCTATGTCACCCGGGAGAACGTGTTTAGACGTTTAGTCCCTATTGTGGGCTAAAATTATGATGGTACTATGTGTTTACAGTCCGCGTCTTAATTTTTAGACATTTACGACGGCGACTCGCATTTTTAAAATGTTTGTTTCAGATCCACGAAAGAACCCACACTAACGAGAGACCGTTCGTGTGCGAGATATGCAACGCGACATTCGGATGTAATTCCAACCTCAGCCGACACATGAAAGTGGTGAGTTTATTGACTGACTAACACTTTGACAAGGCAAAACGCATAGAAAATCCGGCTCTATACTATAGCAAAAACATTCGGCATATCTCTATTATTACTCTATACTATACACTTTATACTTTATTTTCGGATATACAAAAATATCCGAAAATAAAGTCAATAGAGAGACTACGAAAGCCGCGCGGTCATTCATCAGAGGCGTAGGTACGGCGCCAACAAGGACCTTACGCAGTGCACATACGGTGCAAACTTTTTCATGAATGAGTTAAATTATCCACGCGTACGGTTTATAACAGCGAATAAGAAGGAATAATTAAATGTTAAATTTGTTTATTTTCTTTCCGATCCATACATTATCATCGAGGTAGCGAATATAAGTTTGTATGGAGCATCTAAATTTTTTTTTTGATTTCGTTGTAGCTTCCATAGAAAAAGTTGTTGTATATGCGCAGCTGATCACGTAGTTTTGTGTCTTATTCTTTTTTACACTCTGTATTAGTGATGTAACGAATGTTGGATTTTTCACATTCGCGAATGCGAATGCGAATATTTTAAAATTTCAAAAAAAGCGCGCGTAAAATGTTTGACAGGTTTGACGTTTCATGTCGGCCATGTTTAAATTGAACATAGCCGAGCCGATATTGGTTAATTGAATGAATTTTGTTTCAAGTAATTGTTCAGTTTTTTAGTAAATAGAAATTGTAAACTTTATTTATTTACTACTAAATGAATGCAAACCTTACATAGTTGTAACAAGGCTGATTAATGTTAGATTTGTCTAAATCTCTGAAGTTCTTTTTTCATAAATTAGACTTTAATTTAGAATGTAGAAGTATGATTTAATAAAAACATCTAAGTGTTATCTATTGTATTATTATTTCATATGCATGCACATAATAATTTCCTTTTTGATTATTAAAAACATTCGCTAAATATTCGCAAATATTTGCGAATGCGAATGCGATTGCGAATATTGAAAAATATGCGGATATTCGCGAATGCGAATGCGAATGCGAATATTCGTTACATCACTATTCTGTATAATAGTCAACACGTTAAGTGGGTTTAAAGAACTACAGTCAACTTCATCCATCGAGGTAACATAATGGACCTCTAACCAAAAAAGACGAGGTTATTAAATTGAAGAGGGCTGCTGCGTGTCGACGAGTCGCCGAGAGGGCTCAGGTAGTGATCTACAAATCATCATCATCATTTCAGCCATAGGACGTCCACTGCTGAACATAGGCCTCCCCCATTGACTTCCAGATTGGCCGGTTGGAAGCGGCCTGCATCCAGCGTCTTCCTGCGACCTTTACCAGGTCGTCTGACCACCTTGTCAGTGGACGTCCTACGCTGCGCTTGCCGGTACGCGGCCTCCATTCTAGAACCTTTCTGCCCCATCGGCCATCAGTTCTACGTGCTATGTGCCAACAAATACGACCGATACGATACGATCGATACGATCTACAAATACGACCTGCGAAAGTCTCTAAAGCCTAAACTAAACTCGGTAAAGATCAGGTTTGTTTTGAGCCTACTAGCCTGAGTAGTCTTCTTCTTCTTCATCTATACGGTCAATCCCGGTTGCGTCCAAAGCCATTGCTTTGGAGCCCAGGGTCCGCTTTCCTTGATTTACTCCACATCGCGCAGCCTTGAGCGTCTCTAGTTGTAAGATCATTGGCACGTATGTCAGCCCTCACGACGTCGAGCCAGCGTGGCGGCATTGCCAGACATTTGTTTCCTACGTAGTTTGCCGGTTTCCGAAAAACATCGCCGTAACAGCGTAGGCGACGCTCCTGCAGTTTGTCTGCAATATTTATACAAATCCTATATGATACGCAATGTTATTATAATAATCTTATCTTATCCAACAGTCTCACAGTTCCACAAAACCCTACGAATGCTCAACCTGCCACCGCTCGTTCGCTTCTGAAGGTATTCGAGACAGGCACGAACTGAGGGTCCACGGAGACCCGGAAGACTTCAAGTATGCCTGCAAGCAGTGCCCTAGCAGGTAAGCATTCAGAAATACTTTTAAGGGTTCCGCACTTTAAAAGAAAAAAAAACTGGCCAAGTGCGTGTCTGGCCACGCGCAATTTAGGGTTCCGTAGTAGCTTGTTTGATAATATTCTGAATATAATGAATGGTAAAGATATTTGTATTTGGTACAAAATTTTCCAACACCCTAGTTTAACGATTATTACTGCTGAACTAATAAATTTATCTAAACCGCTATAATTTTTCTTTAAAGCTTATGAAATGCACTATCATCATGATTTTTTTCTGATTTTTCAATCTAGCAGTTTAGATTTTAGAGTGGGAGGGGGGGGGGGGGACGCCCTACTGGAACAAAAAATGTACTTAAAAGTTTAATATTTCGGAAATGAAGCATCAAATCGAAAAATAGTATTAGCAATCCTGAAGTCATTTTAAAAGACCTACTCAACGATACCGTACACGGTTGGGTAGACGACGAAAACAAAAACATCCCCACTTTACATGTAGGGGACCCTAAAAAAATATTTTCCAAAATTTTATTCTACCACTTTGTCGGCGTCATTGACATACACGCACCTACAAAGCTTTCTGGTACTAACGGTCTCTTAGCAAAACCTCGGACAGGCAGACAGACGGAAATGACGAAACTATGAGGGTTCCTTGTCAGGACTACGCAACCCTAAAAACGGACCCTTATAAGATCACTTTGTTGTACGTCTGTCTGTCAAGACAGTAAATCGGGACCGCGTGGACACCATATACTCAGATCAACATTCCCTTAACGCTGTAAAGAATATCACAATTTAGTCGGTCTTATCTTTATAATAAGCGATCTCTTCCAGACAACCTTCAGGTAGAGGACAGTTGAATTAAAATTGAGAGGGGGAGGCGGCTAAGAGTTCTAAAATATAAAAGTCCAAAAATTATAAACAATAAACGGATTTATCTTATCTTATCTTATCTTTAATGCACTAAAAATACTAATTAAATAAACAAATAAAATAAAATATTTTTATTTCACAGGTACATGAAACAAAACGAACTCAAGAAACACACATACAAAATGCACCCAAAGTCGAAAAGTAAGAAGGCGGCCTCGGAGAGCAAGTGAGATAGTTGATAACAATTTGTTGTACGTAATTTTATCTGTAGTATATGTTTTCTGAGCTGACAAATAATGTAAACAAACAATTTTTAACTGACAAATTTAACTAAAAACATTAATGCATCTTTAAAAATACGTTATGTATGGTTATTTTTAAAACAATAAGGACCTATTACACCACTTGCTGATAAGTTCCAGATAACCTATCTGGCACTTGTTTTGACAGATAACCTATACAATTAACTGTCAAAAAAGTGTCAGATAGGTTATCCGGAACTTATCAGCAAGTGGTGTAAGAGGCCCTTAAGAACTTAAATTACTAAATAATAATACGAGTTAATTATCCTCATTAGAATGAATGTAATTGAATTATAATCTAATATAAGTAAACATTACTAGCTAAATGTGTTGCAACACGTAAAACTCGAGAACGTCTGGACCAACTCGGCTATTTTTCTTAAAGTATTCGTTGAATGGATGGGATGGATGGATGCAGGTCGCTTCCAACCGGCTGGAAGTCACTGGGGGAGGCCTATGTTCAGCAGGGGACGTCCTATGGCTGGAATGATGATGATGATGATTCGTTGAATTCTGAGAAAGGTTTAAAAGTAGAGAAAATTTTGAAGTTCCCCGTTTTTTTTTCAAAACTTAACGTCTTTTCTCTATGGGATTTTTGGTACTACGGGCGCAAATGTTGATTTGGACAAGAAGTCTGTTAGGGCAGCTAATTTGAAATAAAAATTCTTCTCACAAGGACATGGATAGTTTGCCATTTTTAATACGGCGTGGCAGGGGGTGTTATCCCTGACGGCAAGCGCAGCGTAGGGCGTCCACCCACAAAGTGGACAGACGACCTGGTGAAGGTTGCAGGAAGCCGCTGGATGCGGGCCGCTTCCAACCGGACAATCTGGAAGTTATTGGGGGAGGCCTATGTTCAGCAGTGGACGTCCTATGGCTGAAATGAAATTAATGATGAATCAAAATGTAGTTTGAGGTTATTTAAACTTCATAATAATTTAACAAAATTAGGTTTCTCAGTTATGAATTGTAAGCATTTGAGTAATGATAAATTATAAGTGTGTGTGGATTTGTTTCAATAATTATTAATTATTTGTTTTCATTATTCGCCAGCCCAGAAAAAACAGAGTATATACAATTTTATCTAGCACCAATACGCAGGGTGAAAATGAACATGTGTAATTAGACTTTTTTTAGATTTTTTAAAAGTCTACAAAATGTATGTTACACATTCTATTACCATTTATGATATCCCTTTCTTTCTTTTATCTATGAAGGGGAGAAGTAAGGAGTACTATCTCTTACGGGAGGAAAGTTAAAAAAATGTCCAGCTAAAGACTGCTTTATTTACTGAAATAACAGTTCCAAAACCCTCCAAAATGGCGGGTCGGGACACGATTGACCATAATTAAAGCCTAGATATTACATTAAAACAATTCACGCTGTCTTCCTTCGCCAAGAATAGGACAAATCACAATTGTCTCATATATGAAGTATGAATATGCATATATGGAGTATGAAGTGAATCTTAATTAAATGATTAAAACATTCTGTATACAAGTATAATATTGCACAATTTCAATTTCACCCTGTATTTTTGCTTTCGTCAGCTGTTCATCGTTTGATACCATTTCTTGTCGAATAAACAAAATGTATGTGTAGTAACTTGCTAAAAGGGACCACACGGATGCCCATTTCTTGCCTTGCTCGACCTTTCCTGTGTTTATTACAGATAACCTCGCTGCATTTCCTTTTTAAACAGGTTTTAGGGGTGGTGCGTATATGTATATTATGTATGCGTATATTTTCAAAGAAATACAAACAGCTTGAAAGTAACAACAGGTTAAAACAGTAAATATGGAACTAAGTTTAAAGTTTTTACCTATTAAGTCACTTTTTTCCGGGTTGGGTTGGGGGGGGGGGGGGACCAGAATAGGTTACCCTTAAGAAGCATAGTGCCAAACTACCTACACCACAGATAAAAACTAAAACCGATGAGGCTTCCGTTTGGATCCGATGCTAGCTGTGTGACCCTTACAAGGTCAACTGGTATAGGCTCCGTGTGTCACCTTAGTAAGTAAAACAGTATATTAGTGATATATTGTCTTTTATTTCAAATAAAGAGTTTTATTTCCAAAAACTTTGTAAATATAGAATAATATTAAGTTTTAGATTAGTTTATAAATAACTTTTGTTTTTTTATAAGAAGTAGATTGTGTATTTTATAATGGTAAATCTATTTTAACTGCTCTTTGTCGCAATGTATTGGTTTTGTCTATGGCTGCTAAATGTCAAATCACCATGACAACTGGAGCCATATTAATGCAATCGGAATAAGATTTGGTGTAGCGCACAAAATTAAAGATGAAATAAATGAATATGATTTTTTTATAGATTTCTGATAGGTTATTAGTAACAGGTAGTTGACACCTCATCATCATCATCATGTCCACTTCTGAACAAAGGCCTCCCCGAGTGACTTATCGGGGGGGGGGGGGGGGGGGGTATTGCCAATACTCGCCACGCTTGGCAGGCGAGCGTAGTTTTATATAAGATTTCGCACGAAGACGCTGCTGCCCGTCTCGTGCTACAGGAATTAGTCGCCTCTTACGACACGCCTCCTGTTGGCGGTAAGGAAGTGTATTCTTTACGGCCCCACACGGCACATACATAAATAATTCCAGGACTCCCATACTGGATAAATGTAACAAAAGATCGGCTGCCGCGTCTGTGGCCTTGAGTTCGATAGATGTAACAACTTGTTAAATGGAGAACGGACTCCTCTTGACATTGTTCGACATTGCCCCCACTCTTATTTTGCTTTCCGTTGTGTTTGGTCGGTACATCGAGGACATACCCTATAAAGAAGCAATACAAACCATCTGTCTCCGAAACTAGTATGTGATTCTTACGTTTAGTATCAAATGACAAGCCCTGTCAACTCTCGCCCATACAAAAAAGTACAGATACAGATTAAAAAATGTCGGAAAATGTCGTCGAACAAATCATATGAAATTTGTACTCTATAGGGTATATGCTTCATGACGTCAAACGCCTGCTGCTATTGGAAGGTCCTCCGTCCACTTCCGTTAGCCCGCCAGCCAGATTGTACTTTATAAAGTACAAACTAATAGTAGCAATTCTGACCTGACATTTCAGTTGTATAACAAAAATATTAGTCTAATGTGCTATGAGAAGTACGAATAGATAACTATAAACTTAAAAGATTCAACCTACCCAAAAAGTTAAAAGTCATTGAACCGATTTTCAACTTTAAGTCCGACACGTAGAGATCAATATCAATTGAGAAATTTGATGTTTTGTGGTAGGTTAACGAGCTGCTGTCTGTACTAAATGAAATACAAAAATTTTATAGACAAGGTATTTTCTTTTAATACATTATTTTAACTATAACAAATATACTAAAAATACATGAACAACCAAGCAACAGAATTTTAATCACAGAATTAATTATTATAATTTTATTATTAATTATCATCATAATTTTTGGCACATTTCTCTCTTTATTTATGTAACATAATGTCATTATGATGTGTTTTTTTTGTGCCGAATAAATACATTTTATTCTTTATTCTTCTTTAAAATGTAAAACTTTCCGTCTCGGTCTGAAGCACTATTCTTAGTACGTACTTTATGTAGTACATTAAGTTGTTAGTAATACACCTGTTTATGAAACACAAGATAGTTAAGTGGTGTCAACTGCCTTTACTTGCGTGCAAGAGCTAGTCACCTGAGGTAAGGCGGTCTCGTCCCGTCTACGTCTCGCACGTATGCTCTATACCAGTGTTTTTCAACCCTTTTCATGACACAACCCCCATAGTATGAAAAATAACATACATGAAAAAACCCATCGTTTTTTTCGTGTATGTTATTTTTTGAGATTTCGATGTTGGTATAGTCAACGGCAGGTCAACCTACCGATTTTCAACTTTAAGTCCGGACACGTAGAGATCAATATCAATTGAGGAAATTTAACGTTTTGTGGTTGGTTGACGAGCTGTTGTCTGTACCACAGATAAAGTTTCTGAGCAGTTTGATCTCGCTCTAGAAATAAGATTACTAATAAACTATGCTCATAGGCGAATTGGGCTTGGGCTATATGCACTGACCTGTATTACACTGGACAGGCTGCTGTCAAGTTAAATTTGTGCCTATATGATTAACGGCATTTTGGTGCTGCAAGCAGATGAGAGTGCTGTGAAAAATACAAGCCGCCATAAGCAGTATAATTTTTAATTACTTTTCTGGGCACTCGCTGTTGCAATTTAAATTGGCACACATTATTAGTTGTTACTTGTATGGGAAAGCCAGTCCAGTGTGTAATTACAGGTCAGTGACTTCAGGTGACCAGTCGCGTGCGCATACTGTAATTGGGGCTATTATAGTAGCATTACTTTACCATTAATATTATAAATATATCAGCTCTGTTAGATGTAAGTCACATAGAGAAGGTCATATTTTATGTAAATAAATATTAATTGGGTGTGAATATTTCATTTAGATTATTTGATAGTAGATTCTAACTAAAACTCGAAATACGATAACTTTCATGTAAGAATTAATGCCTGTACTAATATTTGTGTACAGTTCTTGCAATTTACGGTCAAGTGTGTACCTAACATATGTGCTAGGCAGTCTTAGGCCACGTAGGGGCCCTTAGGTACACAATTTGGGGCCCCTTTACAAAAGAATAAAGTGAATAGTAAAAGAATACAATATTTAATAAGCTTCTATATGATTTAATTTACGTTAAACATTGTAATTTAAAAATTATAACGGCAATTCTAAGTAATATTAGCCTAAAAATTTAGCTTCCATTTTTTCTGTGTAAACGAATATCACTCCGGGGTCCCCGTAAAGCCAGGGGCCCCAGGCGGTGCCCCCTGGGCCCTTATAGCCAAGATGGAACTGTGTAGACGTATACATGCAATCAGCAGCATTTATGTATAATTTATTTCAACTTTAGAAACTCCTTTCTCTTATTAAAGAAAAGTCAACCTTATTGCATAGTGCTAGGGTTCAAATTAATTTGCCAGAGTTGAACATAGTATGGTGACGGCGAGGTAGATGTCGCTTTTGATCTTCTTTTAGTTATGGAAAGAACTGTGTTTTGTTTCTTGTTAATTGCAAGAACTGTAGATGAAATAGCGTGTTGTCTTTGTCTGTCAAAGTATGACAGAAAGAGAGAGAGCGGTGTAAATTCTCTTAAGAATAAAAAATATTAATTATTAGGGATGGTATTTAATTAAAATCTATGTGTAAGGTATGAGTATGTTAGTTATCATTGCAAAGGGTAACGGTGGAATATGTTTGTATAAATAAATATAAATATGCGACAGATAACGCAGCATTTGTCACGGTTTCGAAGTAAAGAATCGCCAGCTCCCAGAACACGCAGACTCTTATGCAGGTCCCAAAAATTGCCCACCAGACTGACGCTGTAGATAGCTATGCTAGACCGTTGAAAAAAATAACAAACCTTTAGCGAAAATTGCAAGTTCAGGAGACTATCTCTTAATAGGGATGACGATTAACTTTTATTCTTCGTCTAGGTAGATTATCAAAAAGTATTGGACACGTATTTTTTCTTTTTTCACATAATCAAAATATTACAGAGATATATTGATTTGAAATGTCGCATCACGTCACGTCTTGGTACAATTCTTACTTAGAAGTGACGTCACGAGACCTACTCCCGAACTTTGACGCGCTTTATCTTTTTAATTTTTTGGTTGATCGACAAAACAAAAAATAAGTGTCCATTATTTTTTGATAATCTAACTGACGGACTAAATAGAATTTCATTTTCTTTACCCAGTCGTCATGCCAATTTTACTAGAGACTTACTTTTAGTAGGAGATGGATCTCCTAAGGTCTGTAGCAATCTCCAGTGTCAGTCTGGCGTGCCATTTTTGAGACACCGTGTATATAAATGTGCGCCAGACACACCAATGTTATGGTCACAAAGCGAGGTACAAATAAATGATTTGGGGCGTCTCCCAGTACACCCAGACTCTAAAGTGTTCTTCCAGTACTAAGCGACCACAACAAGTAGACGCAGACAGCAAGACGTTATAAGCGCTAAAGGCGTAATATCTAGTTTTCCCAACTTTTGTACGAGAAATAAAGTAAAATAGTATTTTAGTAAGGGCCGATTTTTTTATCGCCAGATAACTTATATCCGACGAATAAAATTGACGTTTTGACACATTTTTGTCACAAAACTGACAACTTGTCGAACTTATTCTTCAATTAACGACGAACAACGACATCCGTAGCCGAAAGGCGAGCATGCCAGACTTGGTGTCAGATTCGCGGTCGGTCAATGTAGAAAAATAACTTTTCTATTTTGTCTCGGGTCTGGGTGCCGTCGTTGTTTCTGATTTCGGTAACACAAGTGCTTAAGCTACTTATCATAGGATCAGAGCAATGTATGTGATGTCCAATATTTATTATTATTATTGTTAAATAAAAGTTATCCGGCTGTTGAAAAATCGGCCCATCAAACAGTATGATCTTTTTTGACGTTTTACTTTTTAGTTTTGATGACTTCAACAAACACCAGTTCGGTAAGCCAGCCCAGCAGTCATAAAATAGTTTTTTTCATATTTTTTAAGTATCAACAAGCGAAAAAATAAATACTGTTTTTAGCAATATGGTTGGGAATTTTAGTAATATCACTGCAGAAAGCGAGTGAGGGAAGCGCGGGTTTAAGTTGGTAAAAAACGGAGGAAAAACGCGTCTTGACATTGTAGGTTCAACAAACGCTACCATTGGTCGATCCTTCCGCCAACTTCCGCCAGGCAGATTCCGCCCCCTTGCTGTTCCGAAACTGTCCATAATCGATATTAGTATTTTCAAACTTGGTCTGATTTTATATTCGCCTACACCACTCGAGTTTCAGTAAACTAAAATCGATTTATGCTCAATTTGGAACAAGAAGCTAAAGCCGGTGACAGATGGCGACGGACGCGGCTGCGCACTCGTCTTAACATCGTAAGGTCAAACGCTGCCATTGGTCGAACCTTGGGCTGGCGGAAGTTGTCTGAAGGATAGACCAATGGCAGCGCTTGACCCCACAATGTCAAGACGAGTCCGCAGTCGCGTCTGTCGTTGTTTGTCACCAGTTTAAGAGACGACGGCAAAAAAGAAGGGGAGGTTCCATTTGTCAGACCTATAAGTGCGGGTTGGAAGCGCTTACAGCCGAGGAGTGGGTACCAAACCTTAATAACTGTATTTGCGCCTTGTTGCGATCGAGTAGTAAATAGACTTGTACATAATAATATTTCCTTTTTAGAAAAAATCAAATTCCCGTAATTTTGAAGTCGTAATCCAGTTTTGATCCGGTCCCAGTAACATTAAGATCGAAAACGGTATTCTCAGAAATTTATAAATGACGTGTAACTGACCAAGTTCATAATGCGACTGGAAATAGGAAAAAAATCAATCTAAATTGAGTTTGTGGTTTTGTTTAGATAACAGCTGGTGAATATATAACAAAACGTCAAGTTTTCTCAATTGATATTGACCTCTATGTGTGGGACTTAAAGTTTAAAATCGGTTCAATGTCCATTAACTTGTTGGGTAGGTTGACCTTCCGTTGACTGTACCATTTTATGTCGCATTACGAACTATGATAGCATTTTTAGAGTTCACAAGAATACCGTTTTTAACACACTTTTATACAGGGTTACATTGCAAAGGGGTGCCGAATTTAAAAAATAAGATCTAGGGAACAATATAAAGAAGCGTCTTAATTAATCCTTATTATTTCTAATAATCGTATGTTACGAAAAAGAATTACTTTAAAATGTCCGAAAATAAAGTCAATAGAGAGACTACTTACTTACCTAATCTTACTTTTGGAGTCGGTGCAAACGAAAACATAGAATGTCGTTTTAGTTTTTTTAAGTCGGTTTTTATTTTTTTAATAAAATTAACTTATTTCATCTATTTTAGTGAAAAATCCTAATCAAAACAAATCTTACGAGTGCAAACATAATTTAACTGCTGAACACCGATTTCATTTCCTATTTTTCCACCCTTACGGGTAATTTTTTTCCCGAAAATGTTTGATTATAGTATCTTTGAAGTATAAGCTATTTATTTAAAAAAAGAATCAACAAAATCGGTCCACATTTGGCTAAGATATTAGGTAAGATAGAAACTAAAATCAGTTGGCGTGGTACGGTGTTCATGTTTGATGATTTTCTTATAGATCCCATCATCAGAATTTAACCAAATTTATATGGGACCATTCCGAAAGTATAAAAAATAATTATCGAAATCGGTCAACGTAGTAACGAATGATCGCTGAACATACATAAAAACAAAAAAGATTCGACGATTAGAGAACCTCCTCCTTTTTTGATGTCGGTAAAAGTGTGTTTTATTGTGATTTTATCAATTCTTCGTCTTCATCTATACGGTCAATCCCGGTTGCGTCCAAAGCCATTGCTTTGGAGCCCAGGGTCCGCTTTCCTTGATTTACTCCTCCACTTCGCACGGTCTTGAGCGTCTCTAGTTGTGAGATCATTGGCACGCATGTCAGCCGTTACGACGTCAAGCCAGCATCTCTTGGGTTTACTTTGCCAGGACTTGGCCGTGGTGGCATGGCCATACATTTGTTTCCTACGTAGCTTGCCGGTTTCCGCAAAACATGACCGTACCAGCGCAGTTTGTCTGCAATATCACGGACATGAAGGCTGCCAATTGTTTTTTATATCAATGATTTATCTTAATTTTATTAGGAGCGAATCGACACTGGATTGCGACTTTTGTTAAATTATGGGAGTTTAGCTCTGAGAGACGCAGCAGTGTCGCACTGTAGATTTCTTATTAACTAGTTTCAGTGAACAGCGTTTAACTTTAACTCTATGGTATTTTATCTATGTTATCTGTGGATGCATATAAATGTTTATTCATTGTTTTTGTTAGTAATTCTTTAATTTTTATAGTAGTTTTAATAATATTGTAAATATAAAACCTTTTTCTGTAATATTTATAGATAATAAATTATTAGTATTTAACTTGCTTTATTCATTTTGGGAATAATTTCCTATACCGATGCCATAGACACTAACTAACTCTTTACCAGACCAGCTGCAGCCCCGCGATTTATCGACACCTAATTACTGTAAAAATATGATAGATATAGCCGCCATGTTGAATCACCGAACCAGTGACGTCACAAATTATGATCTGATCACTTCCGATAAAATTTCCTACATGGTTTTTATTATATTTTACTTGACATCAGGTTTTTTTTTTTTTTAAATATGCCTAAAAGTAGGTATAAACCAAATTAAGCCTAGTAAAGGCAAATCCTATCTTAACTCGGTAATTTAGTCACATGGTACAGTTCTAATCAACTTCTTTAGGACCAACCAACGAAAATGCACCGTGTTAGTTTTTGCCATAAATCACTTCAGATGCCGTCACATATCGCGTCACCATCCTTTTGTTAAGAAACGGGGCCCTAAACACAGATCTCTTAAGTAAAGATACGGCTTACAGTACAAATCACTCTACACGTTTACCATACATGACACACTAACGCCATCTATTAGAATTACCCTAAACTGTGTCGTAAACGATTAAACAGACACGCCATGCGTTGCTTTCTATTATGCCAAACGTTGAGATTATGGAAACAAAATTTCTAAAACAATGTAAATATGTTTCATATTTAACATATTTTCGACTTACCTGACATATTAAATGTCGTACTTTTTATAAGTTGTGCTTTTGTCGTAGTGAACACGACAAATCTTATAATTTTCCTAATTTTAACGGTCCTTAGCTCTCGACCACAGCCGACAGCCGACTACGTCACTTCGGTCTAAAGAGGATCACTTTAGGGCCACGTTAGTGGCAACAGTTTAAAATGCGGTCCGCCCTGTCCTTAAATATAAGTCAATCAATGGCCCTAAAACTTTATAGGCTGAAATCGAAAGTGTCCGAAAAGGTGAAATTCTGGCTGGCTGAACCAAGTTTATTTTTATTTTTCAAATAAAGTATTGCGTCACAAACTACGAAACCTTGGTAGATTGCCGTCACTTACGATTTGTTATCCACTTATATATGCGAGATCTCTGTAGAACAAGTGTCTCGGACAGCCAGAACTACATTTCTTAAAAGGATAAAATGAAAGTCTTGAAATACAATTTAAACTTTATTCTTACACTAATACTTACACTATCTTATATTAAGACATTAACAAAAAAAAAAGTAAAAAAATCTTTGAACTTCCAAAGTCGAAATAAAAATAACATTTTTATTGGTCAATGTGCACATAACTTTGATGGCAATTATGTTTGTCTGGTTTTTACACGAAATTGACACTTTGACTATAAGGCGAAACCGCTACATTGGGCGTGTACGCGTGCATACAATATGTAAAAGTTAGAGCGCCGCTATTTATGAATTTTGACGATGTTTTGAAGTTAGATAAAACTAATTTAAAATAACTATGCATAGCACTTTTATTGGAAAACTAATAATATTTAAATCATGTTAAATTAGACATCCAGTAATGTTGTAATGTACAGGCAACATCTCTCCAACTTGCAAAATGTCAAATTTGCTCATGCTATTTTTAAACTTAAAATTTACCAAAAAAGCTCAAATGCAATAATGAAAATGGAATTTTTAGTAGTTGATTAGTGCAACTGTACATTTCACAAAATTAATTACCACCAAATAGTTATAGCGACAGCTGGAAAATGTTTTAGTACAGTTTGTACGATGAATTCTTCGTCCCAGAGCTCTAATAATAGTGGACGAATATTTAAATATAATAACAATTGACCTGACTCAAAACAGTGAAATCATCACACAATACTTCAATAGTAAACTACCAATGATCTACAAATTTGTTTTATGGCAATACTATTAGTAGGATGTTACATGTAACAAAAATACTTTTACAGAAGTTAATGGTACAAAATTTGCATCTGCCGATAGAATCATCTGATAGAAATTACCACAGATGGATAGATAATGGTACAAGTAGCTAGTTGCCATAATGATAGGTATTAACAAACATGCCTTAGCCATTCAAATAGAATCAATCAATTCTAGACCCAGAAAAAGTATTTTCGAAGCATTATAGGTAGAATTTCTCAGGCATTCGTGAAGTCCGTTCATCTTTAGAAGGCAAATATTGTAAACAATCTTGGCATGTCTTTTCAAATTTAGATTTTACAAAAGTGTCTGAGTAAACAATTTATGAACTGTTAGAATAGAAAGGGTTTTGTGATAAATCATTAACCACTATTTGTGATAAATCAGTAATCGGTAATCACTATAGGAGGTCATCATTTTTGTTTCTCTTATTTTAAAATGTATAATTTCGTTAAAAATAAATGTCAAGATTGTTTAAAACGGATTTCGTATGCCAATTAAAATTCTTATGCTTTAAAAAACATCTGATTTAGAAAAACGGCAGACATTGACATGTATGACAATAGGAAATATGCGTTGTATCCATATCAATATAAAACTTTATGAATCACCAACATTATTCTCAAATTGTGTATTTGCAGATCAAATTAAAGTAAAAAACGGTGTACTGTAGTAACTGTTTTTACAATTTTTCATAATAACCAGCAACCGAAATTGTATGTTGAGATTAAAAAACAAGTTGTAATATCTTCAATAACATTGATACTGAGTATCTGAGTTATCATCAATGTATGAACTTGTATAACATGAAATACCACAGCAAAAGACATTTTATTACTTACAGTGACTAAAATTTTTGCTTAAACTTGTGAGACCAACAACATAAAGTGTAATAGTGGGTTGTCTAACACAACGTAAAGATTGGTTGTAGCATATTAGATTAATAGCTGAATATTGCTACGTCACGAAAAGTCTATAAGTAAGGCCGCTTTACAATGGGTGCTTCTGTTCGCTAACAATAGCATACAGTGTGTCTTAGTACATTGCTTGGCATGTATTAGAAAAATATACTTCAACTTGTCTCAAAACCAAGTATAAATTCGATACATAGCAATATTTTACCAAGGATGTACCGACTAGCTACCCTGCCCAGTGATTAAAAGTTAAACAACTATTGTGGATTCACACTTAAGTAAATAAAAGGTGATATGGACATTATCATATTATGCACAATCATCATTAAAAAACGTGCCAACCAACATTCAACCATTTAAACAAAATATTTTAACATTGTCTCCCATACAATATCGGTCACCGTAAAACTAGAAAACTTAATCTAACTTAGTCACTCTGCCCGGCTGCTTGACGTAGTAATACATAGATCTTCTCTTTGATCCAATCTTTGTTGTATGGTGCATATGTGTTTGTTGACTTTTGGTATACGAGGCAGCTGAGGTCTGCTAACTGTAAATCGTGGAAAAGAGATAAATATAATAATAGCACTATTGAAATTAATCCTAGTATTTTTCTGAATGTTATTTGTAGGAGTTTATGCTAAATTAGTATCTGGTAGCCATATATCTAAGGCCCGTTCCCATAATTTAACAGTAGTCGCAATCCATTGTCGATCCGGTCCCAGTAACATTAAAATCAAAACCAGTAGGTATTCTTGTAAACTCAAAAAATGCAATTATAATTTGTAATGAGACTGAAAATAAAAGAAACCTTTTTTTATAAATTTTCGTCGTATTATAAACATTTTCTTAATTTTACGTCTTATAATAAAATTTTAGTTTATAATACCATTTTTGACAGTTACTTGGACCGTATTGGAACTGGATTACAATTTAAACTTTCGGGAATTGAATTGAGCTTCAGTTTAGGGGCTATGTAGGTGTTTACAGCCCTTGGATAGGTCAATCAGATATTTATAATTAACAGGTTACCTAAACTGTGTTTTGAAAACCACCAACCCTTTAGACAATTCAAGATGCCAGATTCAAATGCCAACCTATAAATACGCAAAGTATGCCGTAGATAATTTAGAACTACAGTGCTTAATTACCTGGTCAACAAAATCAAACAATTGCGAAATATCATAAGTGATCGTAGGTGTATTAGGGTTTCGCCTCTTCAAATGCTCCTCGTATATTTTACAAACGCCCTCCATACAGTCGTTCACACTCTCGTAGTCCGAATAGGTTCTTGTTTCAGGCCTGGGACCGGGTTGGACCAGCAAAATAGTATGAGACTGAAAAAATATTATAACCTCAAATTACCGCCATATTTTAAAAGCATAATCGTTAATTGTACATGTAATATTATGTTATACTTACCATTTTGAACGAGAGGTTTAATAATAACGCAGCGGCAAGAAAATTTGTGCTGAATTAAATGGTTTATTTGTGGTAAAACAATATTTTTCAAGAAATATCCGCTGCTTGCCTTCACAGATGAAGCTTTAAATGCGTTCTGAAATCAGATCATGCGATTTTGTCTTGCTTGGTTGACTGCTCAACTTCAGGTTAGTTAATTTATAAGGATTTAGGAGATATACTTTTTGTCATAAGTAAAATGAAATTAAGTAATTAGCACTTTTTAACAAATTGTATAAGCAAAATGAAGAAAAATAAATAAAATACCAAAAACTGCGGCATAGACATTTTCGAACGAAGCGTCTTCGTTTCGTTTCAAGTAATATGTATGACTACAAAACATGGAAATAATATCAACCAAATCAATTTGTCATTATTTTATGCAAATGTTTAATGATTGATTAGAGTTATTACATTTTATTGGGTAAAATCAATGTAATAAACTGTTAATCAGAGCCTGTATAAGTTATGGATTAGAGTAGATACCGATAATTAAGCAGTGTGCGTGGAATGGATATTATTTCAACTCAACTGGTTGTCAATTGTCATTACTTTGAAAAGCGCGGGAACTTCGAAGAGTAAAGGCGGGCTCCTTAAATTTTTTAACTTCAATAATTAAAAAAGTTGTTAAATTAAGAGTTTTAACCGCAATTAAGACGATGGGGAGGCGAGCAGGGAAAAAAAGAAAAAAAGATGATGTTCCTGATCAGGATTCGGGGGGTCTCAACCGAGACTCTACCAGCACAACATCAGAGTCGGAGGACGAGGGAGAGCAGGAGAGTAACCATGCCCCATATTATGTTACCGACTATACTCGAATGTATCCAGAAGATTCAAATGCAACAGAGTTTGTCGTCTTTGTACAAGCAGTAGGCAGTGAGACACCAATAGGCAGCAGAGATCTTCTTTCCATTTCAAACTGCATAAGAAGATATAATAAGGGTATTAAGTACTTAAGGGCTCTCAATAAATACAAAATCGGCGTATATTTTGAAAAACCAGGATTGGCCAATGCATTTTTAATAAATAAAACGTTTCTAAAAGAAAATAACTTTGCAGCCACAATACCAGCAACATCAACAGAAACAACTGGCATTATTCGTAATGTCCCAGTAAAGTACACAAATAAGAAAATATACACTCTTCTAAGCAGCACTAAGAAAATTATAAGCATCCGTCGTTTTTTCAGAAAAGTTGCTACAGCAAATGGTTTCGTCCGTCAGCCAACTCCAACAGTTGCCATCACATTCGCAGCAACCTCCCTGCCGGATTTTGTGGACCTCGAGGGATGGAGACATAACATCATGCAATATATACCACCGGTAAAGCAGTGTTATCGCTGCTTGAGGTATGGACACATTTCTAAATACTGCAAAAATGATGAGAGATGTTCAATCTGCAACAATAACCACAATTATAAAGACTGCACAATCACCAAAGAGAATGCTGTTTGCGCTCATTGTAATGGTAATCACATTAGTATTTCTGGTCAATGCCCCATCAAACAAAAGAAAATTCAAGAGAACAGAATTAAACACAAAGCACCCACTTATGCAAATCTGTTTGATAAGAAAAATTTCCCAGAACTAAAGACCACTGTTAAAGATTACAAAAAACCTCAAACCAACTTACTTGACATACTAAATACTGATGCATCAGCAATGAATCTTTTAATAGAAACTATAATTAAAATAATTACTTTGAACAAAACAAATGAGACAATAATTTCATCAAAAAATATTTTAGGTATTCTATCAGAAACTCTCAGTAAGAAAGAAAGGTTACTAAGTTCACAGAACAATATTTAAATATAATGCAATGGAATGCTCAGAGCATACTGAGCAGTCGCAATTTATTTCAAAAATATATTTATGATAACTACATAGATATAGCTTTAATATCAGAAACATGGCTCAAGCCTCACCAAAAATTTAAAATTAAAGGTTATCACATAGAACGAAATGACTGTGGAAATGAGCATAATGGGGTTGCTATTATAATTCATAAAAGCATTCAGTATGTCAGGCTCCCAACTTTTTTTGATAATTCTTTACAAAATCTAGCAATCCAGGTAACAATTAATAATAAGAAATACACAATAGTTTCAGTCTACTGTCCAAACAACAGCTCACCAAGATTTCACATTAAGAAGTTCAAAGATCTAATAGATAGTTTACCAAAACCTATTTTTGTAGCTGGAGATTTCAATGCTCATCACACAATTTGGGGATGCAACTCCATAGACCCTCGAGGTAGAAATATATTTGATAATTTAGATGACTGTGACTTAGTACTGTTAAATGACCAACAAGTAACAACTGTAGGTTCACACAGTTGGAGACCGAATGGCTTGGATTTAACTATGGTGAGCTCTTGTTTGGCATTAAATTGTGACTGGAAAGTCTATGATGATCCTTTAGGTAGTTATCATTTACCCACCTTAACTTCAATGCAACTATTTGCTGTATGTACACCATTGCAAACATTTGTTGCTTCAGGAACTGATATTCCTGATCATCCCAACCTTCGATTAGTAAACTGGGAACACTATTCAGACACAGTCAATGAAATGTTAAATGATTTTCCGACTTTTAATTACAACAATCGTCCTCTTGAAGCATACAATTTTTTTTGTGACACAATCAAATCTGCTGTAAATATGTCAATGCCAAATTACAACAAAAATAATACCAATCGTTCCGTTTCACAAACGTCTCGTAGTAACTTTAAACATCTTTCGGTTCCTTGGTGGAATGAACGTTGCGCTAGCGCTGTACAAAACTCTAAAGAAGCTTTTATAAAGTTTAAAACTGACCCTTCGCCTGAAAATTATGTTAATTTTAAAAAATTACAGGCTTTAAAAAAACGCATAATTAACACTGAAAAAAGTGAGAACTGGAAAGAGTTCTGCTCAAATATTAATAGACTGACTCCAGTATCTCGAATTTGGAATACCCTGAGAAAGTTTAATAAAAGTAGCGATTCTAGGTTTCTACAGAATAATGAATGTCCACCTTGGGTTAATGAATTTTTAAGGAAATATACCCCAGATCATGTAGAAGCTCCACCTCCTAATAACTATAATACTTCAAGCAATAATACCTCAGCTAACAGTTACTTAACAGACATTTTTAGCTTATCTGAACTAGTCTCAGCTGTTAAGTCGCGAAAGGACACTACTTGCGGTTTAGATTATATTTCTTACAAGATGTTTAAAAAACTTACTAAAGATAATTTATCAAAATTGCTTTCTATTATTAACGGGTTATGGAAGAGTAATACAATCCCTGAAGAGTGGAAGGTGGACTGTTTAGTTCCAGTTTTAAAGCCAAGTAAAAATAAAGATAGTTCCGATTCATATCGTCCGATTGCGCTCACGTCATGCGTAGGTAAAGTATTTGAGCAGTTATTAAAGCAACGTCTAGAGTTTTTCATTAAAAGCAATCACTTACTTCCTAACAATCAATTTGGTTTTAGACGTGGTCGTTCGGCTCGTGAGAGTTTGGGATGTTTATTTACAGATATACAAAAAGCTTTGACTGAAAATAAATATTTAGTATGTGTATTTTTCGATATTATAGGTGCCTTTAATAATGTAAATCTTTCAGTTTTATCAATTACGCTACTTTCTTTAGGAATTCCCAATAAAATTGTGACATGGTTGTACCAATTCCTAAATAAACGTAAGGCTTTTGTGAAGATAAACAATAAATTGTATGGACCTAGGCTGTCTTACAAAGGAGTCTGCCAAGGGGGTATTTTGAGCCCCTTGTTGTATATTTTATATATTTATAGATTAAATGAAATTTTAGGACCTGATCCTGACATAACAAATTTGCAATTTGCAGATGATTTAGCTATTTATACACAAGGTTCAAATCTTACAAATCTTATAGACAAATTGAATAGCGTGCTTGTTAAACTTCACTCGTATTTAACTTATTTGAACTTAGATGTAAATGCAAGTAAAAGCAAAGTTGTAGTTTTTAAGAAACGTAACATTCAATTGCCTATTTCTAACATAAAATATAATAATGAAGAGTTGCCAACAGAAATGTGTGCAAGATTTTTAGGTGTTATTTTTCAACAAAACTTCTCCTGGAAAATGTATGTCGACTGTCTCATAGAACGATCCCTCAGAGCTACTAATATTCTTAAATCTCTAACTGGTACTCAATGGGGCGCTGACCCTAAAATACTGCTGGTATTATACAAATCTCTGGTGAGAAGCCATTTCGAATACGCTTTCTTTTGTTTTGCATCAGACAAAAAGCTCGTCGAGAAACTTAATAAAGTCCAAAATAAAAATTTACGCATTATCTTAGGTGCTATGAACACCTCACCGATTAATTCAATGCAAATTGAATGCAATTTGCCTCCATTAGATATACGGTTTGATTATCTCCGGAAAATATTTTTGATGAAATTATTGGTTGTAAATAATAGTATATTATTAAGTAAGTTATTTAATGCTAATTTCACTTCCTATTTAAATATAGCATTAAGAGATGTTAAAAAGTTAAAAGACGAAAACAATGTTCATACAAGTGATGAATTACCATGTTATAGTGGTCTTTATCAAAGTAAATTTTTTGAAATGAAGATTATTATTAATAAAAAACTGTTTTGTAAATATGTTGTACATAATGAACTTAATGATTGGGAAGGATACAGGCAGATTTATACGGATGGTGCAAAAACGGTAGAAAATGTTTCTATGGCATTTTATGATCCATGCTTAAAGACTGGTCATGGAATAAAATTACCTACCGTTACAAGTATATACACGGCCGAGGCATGTGCCTTATTAGCTGCCTTACAGTACATAGAAAAATTTGACAGTCAAAAGTGGATTATTATATCAGATAGTATGAGCGTTTTAGAAGCACTGTCTAATCCATGCCACAATGCTAAAACAAATTACCTAATTATAAAAATCAAAGAAAAGTATGTCGAGCTAATTAATGAGGGTAAAGATATTATATTTTTTTGGACTCCTTCGCATATAGGTGTGGCTGGCAATGAGCAAGCAGATTATTTTGCTAAACTTATAACAAATACTTCGGATCTAGTTCCTGCAAAGAATATTAAATTACCACATTCAGATTGCACTACTCTTATAAAAGAATCGTCACGGAGAGAATGGACAGAGCATTGGCAGGAAACTCTTCAAGCAAAAGGAACCTGGTATAGAGAAATAAATAATGATATAAGAGTGCCCTGGTTCTTTAAAGGAACTTTCAAGAACAGAAAATTTTACTCATTAATCTCTCGGTTACGAATTGGGCATGGTCGTTTTAACGAACATCTGCATAGAATGAACATGATTACCTCCCCGTCATGCACATTTTGTAATGAACCAATTCAGTCTCTCCATCACATTTTCTTTGAGTGTTCTGAATTCTCACTTCAAAGACTTATCTTGATTGAAGATTTATTAGAAGTCTATAAAAGGCCTGAAGACATCCCGCGCCGTCTACAGGAACTTCTCAAGAATGAAGAAAACTATAAAGCCCTATATAATTTCATAATCTCAACTGTAGAAGAGCTTTAAACATTATTTGTGAAACGGTTGATGAACGTCTCTAAATTAAAAAAAATACATTGAAGATACATTTTAACATAAGACCTGGCTGTATGGCGAAAGCCTTTGCCTTTTCCAACCATCGAGGAAGGAAAGAATGGAACCAAAAAAAAAAAAAAAAAATGGTTGTCAATTGTCATTACTTTGAAAAGCGCGGGAACTTCGAAGAGTAAAGGCGGGCTCCTTAAATTTTTTAACTTCAATATTTAAAAAAGTTGTTAAATTAAGAGTTTTAACCGCAATTAAGACGATGGGGAGGCGAGCAGGGAAAAAAAGAAAAAAAGATGATGTTCCTGATCAGGATTCGGGGGGTCTCAACCGAGACTCTACCAGCACAACATCAGAGTCGGAGGACGAGGGAGAGCAGGAGAGTAACCATGCCCCATATTATGTTACCGACTATACTCGAATGTATCCAGAGGATTCAAATGCAACAGAGTTTGTCGTCTTTGTACAAGCAGTAGGCAGTGAGACACCAATAGGCAGCAGAGATCTTCTTTCCATTTCAAACTGCATAAGAAGATATAATAAGGGTATTAAGTACTTAAGGGCTCTCAATAAATACAAAATCGGCGTATATTTTGAAAAACCAGGATTGGCCAATGCATTCTTAATAAATAAAACATTTCTAAAAGAAAATAACTTTGCAGCCACAATACCAGCAACATCAACAGAAACAACTGGCATTATTCGTAATGTCCCAGTAAAGTACACAAATAAGAAAATATACACTCTTCTAAGCAGCACTAAGAAAATTATAAGCATCCGTCGTTTTTTCAGAAAAGTTGCTACAGCAAATGGTTTCGTCCGTCAGCCAACTCCAACAGTTGCCATCACATTCGCAGCAACCTCCCTGCCGGATTTTGTGGACCTCGAGGGATGGAGACATAACATCATGCAATATATACCACCGGTAAAGCAGTGTTATCGCTGCTTGAGGTATGGACACATTTCTAAATACTGCAAAAATGATGAGAGATGTTCAATCTGCAACAATAACCACAATTATAAAGACTGCACAATCACCAAAGAGAATGCTGTTTGCGCTCATTGTAATGGTAATCACATTAGTATTTCTGGTCAATGCCCCATCAAACAAAAGAAAATTCAAGAGAACAGAATTAAACACAAAGCACCCACTTATGCAAATCTGTTTGATAAGAAAAATTTCCCAGAACTAAAGACCACTGTTAAAGATTACAAAAAACCTCAAACCAACTTACTTGACATACTAAATACTGATGCATCAGCAATGAATCTTTTAATAGAAACTATAATTAAAATAATTACTTTGAACAAAACAAATGAGACAATAATTTCATCAAAAAATATTTTAGGTATTCTATCAGAAACTCTCAGTAAGAAAGAAAGGTTACTAAGTTCACAGAACAATATTTAAATATAATGCAATGGAATGCTCAGAGCATACTGAGCAGTCGCAATTTATTTCAAAAATATATTTATGATAACTACATAGATATAGCTTTAATATCAGAAACATGGCTCAAGCCTCACCAAAAATTTAAAATTAAAGGTTATCACATAGAACGAAATGACTGTGGAAATGAGCATAATGGGGTTGCTATTATAATTCATAAAAGCATTCAGTATGTCAGGCTCCCAACTTTTTTTGATAATTCTTTACAAAATCTAGCAATCCAGGTAACAATTAATAATAAGAAATACACAATAGTTTCAGTCTACTGTCCAAACAACAGCTCACCAAGATTTCACATTAAGAAGTTCAAAGATCTAATAGATAGTTTACCAAAACCTATTTTTGTAGCTGGAGATTTCAATGCTCATCACACAATTTGGGGATGCAACTCCATAGACCCTCGAGGTAGAAATATATTTGATAATTTAGATGACTGTGACTTAGTACTGTTAAATGACCAACAAGTAACAACTGTAGGTTCACACAGTTGGAGACCGAATGGCTTGGATTTAACTATGGTGAGCTCTTGTTTGGCATTAAATTGTGACTGGAAAGTCTATGATGATCCTTTAGGTAGTTATCATTTACCCACCTTAACTTCAATGCAACTATTTGCTGTATGTACACCATTGCAAACATTTGTTGCTTCAGGAACTGATATTCCTGATCATCCCAACCTTCGATTAGTAAACTGGGAACACTATTCAGACACAGTCAATGAAATGTTAAATGATTTTCCGACTTTTAATTACAACAATCGTACTCTTGAAGCATACAATTTTTTTTGTGACACAATCAAATCTGCTGTAAATATGTCAATGCCAAATTACAACAAAAATAATACCAATCGTTCCGTTTCACAAACGTCTCGTAGTAACTTTAAACATCTTTCGGTTCCTTGGTGGAATGAACGTTGCGCTAGCGCTGTACAAAACTCTAAAGAAGCTTTTATAAAGTTTAAAACTGACCCTTCGCCTGAAAATTATGTTAATTTTAAAAAATTACAGGCTTTAAAAAAACGCATAATTAACACTGAAAAAAGTGAGAACTGGAAAGAGTTCTGCTCAAATATTAATAGACTGACTCCAGTATCTCGAATTTGGAATACCCTGAGAAAGTTTAATAAAAGTAGCGATTCTAGGTTTCTACAGAATAATGAATGTCCACCTTGGGTTAATGAATTTTTAAGGAAATATACCCCAGATCATGTAGAAGCTCCACCTCCTAATAACTATAATACTTCAAGCAATAATACCTCAGCTAACAGTTACTTAACAGACATTTTTAGCTTATCTGAACTAGTCTCAGCTGTTAAGTCGCGAAAGGACACTACTTGCGGTTTAGATTATATTTCTTACAAGATGTTTAAAAAACTTACTAAAGATAATTTATCAAAATTGCTTTCTATTATTAACGGGTTATGGAAGAGTAATACAATCCCTGAAGAGTGGAAGGTGGACTGTTTAGTTCCAGTTTTAAAGCCAAGTAAAAATAAAGATAGTTCCGATTCATATCGTCCGATTGCGCTCACGTCATGCGTAGGTAAAGTATTTGAGCAGTTATTAAAGCAACGTCTAGAGTTTTTCATTGAAAGCAATCACTTACTTCCTAACAATCAATTTGGTTTTAGACGTGGTCGTTCGGCTCGTGAGAGTTTGGGATGTTTATTTACAGATATACAAAAAGCTTTGACTGAAAATAAATATTTAGTATGTGTATTTTTCGATATTATAGGTGCCTTTAATAATGTAAATCTTTCAGTTTTATCAACTACGCTACTTTCTTTAGGAATTCCCAATAAAATTGTGACATGGTTGTACCAATTCCTAAATAAACGTAAGGTTTTTGTGAAGATAAACAATAAATTGTATGGACCTAGGCTGTCTTACAAAGGAGTCTGCCAAGGGGGTATTTTGAGCCCCTTGTTGTATATTTTATATATTTATAGATTAAATGAAATTTTAGGACCTGATCCTGACATAACAAATTTGCAATTTGCAGATGATTTAGCTATTTATACACAAGGTTCAAATCTTACAAATCTTATAGACAAATTGAATAGCGTGCTTGTTAAACTTCACTCGTATTTAACTTATTTGAACTTAGATGTAAATGCAAGCAAAAGCAAAGTTGTAGTTTTTAAGAAACGTAACATTCAATTGCCTATTTCTAACATAAAATATAATAATGAAGAGTTGCCAACAGAAATGTGTGCAAGATTTTTAGGTGTTATTTTTCAACAAAACTTCTCCTGGAAAATGTATGTCGACTGTCTCATAGAACGATCCCTCAGAGCTACTAATATTCTTAAATCTCTAACTGGTACTCAATGGGGCGCTGACCCTAAAATACTGCTGGTATTATACAAATCTCTGGTGAGAAGCCATTTCGAATACGCTTTCTTTTGTTTTGCATCAGACAAAAAGCTCGTCGAGAAACTTAATAAAGTCCAAAATAAAAATTTACGCATTATCTTAGGTGCTATGAACACCTCACCGATTAATTCAATGCAAATTGAATGCAATTTGCCTCCATTAGATATACGGTTTGATTATCTCCGGAAAATATTTTTGATGAAATTATTGGTTGTAAATAATAGTATATTATTAAGTAAGTTATTTAATGCTAATTTCACTTCCTATTTAAATATAGCATTAAGAGATGTTAAAAAGTTAAAAGACGAAAACAATGTTCATACAAGTGATGAATTACCATGTTATAGTGGTCTTTATCAAAGTAAATTTTTTGAAATGAAGATTATTATTAATAAAAAACTGTTTTGTAAATATGTTGTACATAATGAACTTAATGATTGGGAAGGATACAGGCAGATTTATACGGATGGTGCAAAAACGGTAGAAAATGTTTCTATGGCATTTTATGATCCATGCTTAAAGACTGGTCATGGAATAAAATTACCTACCGTTACAAGTATATACACGGCCGAGGCATGTGCCTTATTAGCTGCCTTACAGTACATAGAAAAATTTGACAGTCAAAAGTGGATTATTATATCAGATAGTATGAGCGTTTTAGAAGCACTGTCTAATCCATGCCACAATGCTAAAACAAATTACCTAATTATAAAAATCAAAGAAAAGTATGTCGAGCTAATTAATGAGGGTAAAGATATCATATTTTTTTGGACTCCTTCGCATATAGGTGTGGCTGGCAATGAGCAAGCAGATTATTTTGCTAAACTTATAACAAATACTTCGGATCTAGTTCCTGCAAAGAATATTAAATTACCACATTCAGATTGCACTACTCTTATAAAAGAATCGTCACGGAGAGAATGGACAGAGCATTGGCAGGAAACTCTTCAAGCAAAAGGAACCTGGTATAGAGAAATAAATAATGATATAAGAGTGCCCTGGTTCTTTAAAGGAACTTTCAAGAACAGAAAATTTTACTCATTAATCTCTCGGTTACGAATTGGGCATGGTCGTTTTAACGAACATCTGCATAGAATGAACATGATTACCTCCCCGTCATGCACATTTTGTAATGAACCAATTCAGTCTCTCCATCACATTTTCTTTGAGTGTTCTGAATTCTCACTTCAAAGACTTATCTTGATTGAAGATTTATTAGAAGTCTATAAAAGGCCTGAAGACATCCCGCGCCGTCTACAGGAACTTCTCAAGAATGAAGAAAACTATAAAGCCCTATATAATTTCATAATTTCAACTGTAGAAGAGCTTTAAACATTATTTGTGAAACGGTTGATGAACGTCTCTAAATTAAAAAAATACATTGAAGATACATTTTAACATAAGACCTGGCTGTATGGCGAAAGCCTTTGCCTTTTCCAACCATCGAGGAAGGAAAGAATGGAACCAAAAAAAAAAAAAAAAATGTCATTACTTTGTGTATCTGTCAAATGGTTACGAAATTAAAAATGATTCGCGCGTGTTGTGATGTAAATAATTTGTTGTAAATTCTACTTCATTGCTTAGAAATATTTCAAATGAAGTTAAAGAAGAGTTTATTGTAACTCATTGTTGCTATCTAACAGCCAATTTTATAACTCAAAAAATCCTACTTTGAACACTTTTACTAACAATGGATGATCCTACCGATATAATCAAGGATTTCGAAGGGATTTTAAAGCAGAACGCTGAGAAGGAACCCTTAGCGTTATATAAAGACCAGAGAAGTAAGAATTTCGCAAGTGGCCTATCTTCGCACAGTATTCAAGATGTAATCTCCAAAGTATCAACTCAAATTAAAGCTATTCACAAAGCTGACGTTCCTAATACTTCAAGACAAGATAGGAAGAAGTTGGCTAAGTACAAAAAGTCATCATTTCTACCTGTAAATATGTTACCAAGAGATGTTGAGGTAAGTTTTTTATGTTAAGACTGACTTGATATTGAATTGTTTTTTAATTAGATATTTTTTATTATAAGCATAGATGACTGATTATAATACTCCTAATATAGGCTAAACTGTACATCAATGGTCTACAAATTTAAGGGTTTTGAGAGGTGGGGGCTTACCCTTTTCTCCCAAACCCTCTCCCTCTCATAGTTTACGTTGAGAGGGGTGGGCTTAGGAGAAAGAAGGTCACCCCCCCGCTCCTCAAAACCCTTAAATTTGTTAACCATTAATTACAGTTTTACCCTAATATATTTCCAGAATAATATAAACAATGAACCTTAAATAAATACTGTACTTACATAAAAAAATATAATAAACATTATACAGAAAATATATAAGTAAAAGATATCAGACCCAGCGCTGCCAGTAGGGATGGTTCCCAAAAGGCTGGAAGCATTGTATTGTTTATTTTTGTTACTATGTTTTGTATTTATATCAGACATGTCCGTGTTTTATTTTGTTATTATGTGTTTTATGGTATGTTGTTACTACAAAGTTTGACAAATCTTAATTCTTTTCACATGGACGTTATCAGACTAAGAATTTCTTATCAATGTATTTATTCTTCTTCCTTTCCTGCTCTTTTACCTCCACTTCGCTCTATCCCTGGCATCTTCTTCTGTGAGATTGCAGCTCTCCATGTCTTCATTGAGATCACTCAACCATGAATGTATTTCATTGATGCATTTGGGATTTGGCAAATGTTTGCCTAATGTTTTTACTTAGCATAGCCACAGCATTATGAACTAGAATAGATAACAAGTAACAAAATTGTATCTAGACTGAGTTTGTAAAAAAATATTGTAAAATCTACATACATTTTGATTAGTTTATTTTATTTTAATGATTTCAAAGTACAATGGATGAATCCATTAGGAGTGTTTATTGCTATAGATTAAATTAAAATGTGTATAAGTATAAGTATGTATATGTATAAGTTATGTTTGATTTAATATTTATGTTGCTTCTTTTGGCAATTGTATTGAGTAGATACTTTTCATATTTTAGGTACCAATCAAAACCCCAGCAACCAAGTTTGAGACTCAGTTTGTGTCTGACACTCAATTAATAGACATAATTGATAATGCTGAAGCTCTGATTAATAATAATGGCATCACACAAGAATTTGATAGCACCTTCTCCCAAACAGACATTGAAAAGATAGCATATAATGATAAAAATGTTATTATGTGTAAAGAAAATAAAACTATACTTGAAAATGTTAGTCATAGTGAAAGTAACAAAGAAATTCAGATTGATAACAAAGATATTTGTTGTTTTAATGAACCTTATAGAGAAAATAGTAATAGTAATAGAGAAACGAAATCAGTTTCCATTGAAACAATAAAAAATCATAATTTTGAAATCCAACGGAATAATGATAAGCTATTTGTCTATAATAATGTGATCCAAGAAAATAAACAACCAAATGACAATTGTACAGAAATACTAAACACATGCATAGAACCAGAAACAAACTTAAATGTACTAAACACTGGAGGAATAGAAGATGATGAAATCCAACCTAGTATGGTGTTTGAAGCTAAGAAATCTAAAACACCATCCCCTTTAATTTTTGACTTAGGAATATTTGAGAATTTTGAAAAATTTGCCGTTCCGATAATAGAAGAAAACACTGACCTCAAGTCAGCCAAACAACTTATAAATTCTCAAATAATAGGAAAAGAATTGTTTATACAAACTAACATACCTTGCGAAGTAAGTCACAGGAAAGAACAATTAAGTCCTGTGCTCAAAATCAGTGCTGAAAGACTTAAAATAACCAAAACTGATACTGACAGTAATAAAAATCTTAAAGACCATAACAATAAGGAACTTATTCCTGTGGAAGTTACTGAAAGTGATAGTACTTTTTTAAAAGATGAAATTCTGTTTAGCAGTGACGAAGAAATCGAATATATGCGTAAAGAATTTCAAGATATTCCTCTTACTTGTGCTTTAGAAACTTCCTTTTATGAACAACCAGAGTTATTAGACAAAACCATGTATGTAGGATTTCAAACGGCTAGCAATAGATCTATACAAATATCTACGGAATCTTTTTCGAAAGCTAAAGGCGTACTTGACGAAGTAGATAAACATTTGTCGTCTAAAGTTACACTGACAGATTTGGTAGACAGTTTATCTGCTAAACACAATAATAGTAATACTCTTAATTCATCACGATCTATGGGGAACTCTGGAAAATTCAGAGATCTATTGAAATTAAAAGAAACAGATAGTGCAAATTTAGTGGAAAAAGAAATAGATCATTTAAAGCGACCAGATAAACGAAAATTTGAAGGTTTTAAAACAGCCAGCAGAAAGAAAATCAAACTGTCAGAAATGGCTTTAGCCAGATGTAAAAAAGTATTTCAAGATATTGGCTTGGATGACAATTACGATATAGAAAGTGGTACAGAAATTAAATGTTTAACATCAGGCGATATAAAAGTGGATATAAATGTTCATTTTGGTGATGAAAATTTAAATAAAAATAAAGTGGAAACATGTATTGATACTAAACTTGAAACTAATACACAAATAGATGAAGATGTACTACATGAATTTGCAAATGACATGTCTCTAATTAATTATGAAAATCAAGAAATTGAATTAAAAACTCTTAAAATTGTAGATGAAGAAGTTCGAATAAAAGATGCTGATATGAATACGAGTAAAAAGTTCTTTGATGGTATAGATTTTAGTGATAGAACTTTAGAAATCATTTTAAATGACGAAATTCCCAAGGTAAAATCTACTGAATGTTATTCAGATTATGAACTAATTAGTTTCAAAACAGCAAGCAATAACCCAATAAAGATATCTTCAAAAGCTATGGAACAAGCCAAAAGTATATTTCAAGATGTAAACTTTTGTGAAGAAAATGAATCGAATTCAAATACAGTTGACATAAAAGCTCTTAATAGTTCAGATTTGAATACTAAATATTTTTATCAGCCATCCACGAGCAATGGTTTTGGTGGATTTAAAACCGCAAGTAATAAAGATATTAATGTTTCATCTGAAGCATTGGTTAGAAGTAAAAGTATTCTGCAAGATATAATTACTAATGTTTGTGAAGATAGGCAAGTCGAAGAATTGGAAGATGATTTGAACGAGGTTTTCAACAGTGAATTATTAGACATCGAACAAAAATATATTCCAGAGCTTTGTAGCATCAAAACAAATGAATCTTTTATGGGCTTCCAAACAGCAAGTAGGAAACCAATAAATATATCCAATGAGGCACTAGCCAAAAGCAAAGAGATGTTTAGAGATATAGACGATGAAAAAACTGAAAAAAAATCAATTAAAGATAACGAAAACGAAGAAGTTACAAAATATGAAGGTTTTCAAACTGCTAACAATAAGCCTATAAAAGTTTCTGCTAAAGCATTAGCTCAAAGTAAAGAGTTATTCAAAAACATTGATACACAAACATCCAAAAGTTTCCAGAAAGCTAGTAAAAATCCTGTACAAATACCTCAAGCTTTGGCTATATCTGAAGATTTTGAAGACATTTTCAATGAATTTGAAACAAATAATATGCAAAATGATTTCATCAAGTTTGATGGATTCCAAACAGCTAGCAAAAAACCTGTTAAAATATCTAACGAAGCTTTAGCTAAAAGCAAAGCTATATTCAAAGATATTGATGATCAAGAAAATGAACTTGTTAAAACTAATATTACCAAAAAAATTGGCAACATTGCTACGTTTAAAGGTTTTCAAACAGCTAGCCAGAAATCTGTTAAAGTTTCATCTGAAGCGTTGGCTAGAAGCAAAGCCATGTTTCAAGATATTGAAAAAGAGAATATTGTCACAGGTAGAAATAGTATACCTAAGTTTGTAGGGTTTCAAATTGCTAGTAAGAAACCCGTTCAAATATCAGCTGAAGCTCTAGCTAAAAGTAAAGTATTATTCCAAGATATTGATAAAGAACTGGAAAATGTAAAAGAGCATAATCTTAAAAGCCTAGATAGTGGCTTTGAGTTTAAAGGTTTCGAAACTGCTAGTAAAAAACCTGTTCAAATATCTGCTGAAGCCTTAGCTAAGAGTAAAGCACTATTTGAAGACATTGATCACTTAGATATTATTGAAGAAGAAAGTATAACAAATATAGTCGATTGCAACAAATATATGGATTTTGAAACTGCCAACATAAAACCTGTTGAAATATGTGAAGAAACATTGCCTAAAAGTAAAGAACTATTCAAGGATAATTTTAGTCCTGTAGATAATGTGAAAATTAATAGTGCAACAAGTAAAGTTATTGTACCTAGGTTTAAAGGGTTCGAAACAGCTAGCAACAAGCCTGTTCATGTATCTGATGAAGCATTTGCTAAAAGTAAGGCACTTTTCAAAGAATTTGATAACGAAATTTCAAATCTTACTAAATCCAGTCAGTTACTGGGATTCCAAACAGCTAATAACAATTCTATTAAAGTTTCTGAAGAAGCGTTGGCTAGGACCAAAAGGATTTTCGATGACATTGACAGTTTTAAAGAGAATGATTTAGTAGACAATAAAATAAATTCATTTGAAACAGCAAGTAGCAAGAAAGTCAAAATATCAGAAGAAGCTTTGAAACAGTCTAGACAACTATTTAGAGATATTAATTTAAGAGATGACTGCAAAGTTCATTCAGAAGACACTAAGAGTAATGCTAAATTTAAAACTAAAAATAATAATATGAAAGTATCAGAAAATGCCTCACAAGATTATAGGAAATTGCTTACAGATTTACATAGGCCCAAAAATATAACGGAAACATTGGAAACAAATACTAAAGTGCTTGATCAAGAGAATAATTTAGGAAAACTGATAGATACACAAGTACTAAATAACTTTGAGCAGACTTTATACAGTGAAGATTTTGGTAAAGATTCTCCAAAGCAATCCAAAAGATCAGGCAGTCCGATTCTTTCATGTCCTAGAGCAAAAAGGAGAAAATTTAATACTCCATACAGAAGCGACAAAAAAACCCCTACTATTGATACTAGAACTACTCCAAAATATGATAGTATTCTATTATTCAATGATGATTACAAGAAAAACAAAAGATATACATTAAAAGACTTAGCAAAAGTTGAAGAAACGAATAAGAAATTGAATCCAGACCCATACATTTTGAATTTCAATTTGGATAATTTATTAGATTTCGAATTTACTGGTCGAAGGAATGATATAACAGATGGTAATTTGACAATAGAAGGTTTAAAAGAATATTTCCTGACAGTAGTCAATAAGAAATTGATACCGAATGGGTGGTTAGATATTCACATAAAATTGATACTTTGGAAGTTGATTTCTTATGAAGTAAAATTCACGCAAACATTAAATAGAGTGTGTACTGTAAAGAATGTAATAGAGCAGTTGAAATATAGGTATGACAAAGAGTTGTACAATGTTGAGAGACCAGTGCTAAGAAAGATATTAGAAAAGGATGATACTGCTTCGAAAACTATGGTTCTGTGTGTTGCTGGCATATTTGTGGATGGAGTCAAAGTCAGCAGGTAATCAAATTAATTGTTATTTCTATTTCAATGAGTCAGTCATTTTAATTTTATGTAGATTATTATAGAAAATAGATCATACTTTCTATAATAGTTTGCGCAGGTGTGCTTGTCTTTTCCTGAGATATATGGCGAAGGGGGGGGGGGGGGGGGAGTTCTTGTCAAAAAAAAAGGGTTTCAAGTCTGATTATTACCTCAAACTTAACCAAATCTATAGTATAAAAAAACTCTATTGCAGTGTTACCAATATATCGTCCAATGTGGAACTTCTAATCACAGACGGTTGGTACTGCGTAAAGGCGGTCATAGACAAAATGCTGACTAAGCTTGTCTATGACGAGAAAATAACCGTTGGATGTAAAATCGTGACGAATGGGGCTGAACTGCTAAATTGTGAGCAAGGCGTTGCTCCTTGGGAGGTATGTACTTTTTAAAGTCATGATGTAAAGCTACATAAAAGCAGGGCTTGGACACAGGTTAACTTTTTTAACCGGTTCGACGAAACATGGAATTTTTTAAAAAGGTTATATTTCTTTAACCCATCAGGCCCCGGAAATGAAATTAAATTTTTATGCGGCATATGGTTTAGGCTTGACAGATTTATTATTTTTTATTAACTAGTTAAAAAAAATATTCCAGGCAACGGCCGTAACCAACTGACATGATAAATTTTTACAGGACCTATAGTTTGACTAGCAGAAAATGCTTCTAGCATGAATACCACTTTTTGAACACATTTTATAAGTTTGTGCAAGTTTCAAATAATAATAAATTGATATTTTTACTGTTTCTGGGTTTTGTTATTTCATAAGTTCAAATAAACCGGTTTATTTGGGTTCGAACTGAGTATCGTTTACCGGAACGAAACCTTACAATAAATCAGGTATTAATAATAAAACTTGAATTTAATTTTGACTGGTTTTATGCCCTGTAGAAGTTAAAAGCTCATAGATCATTTCCGCTGAAAATCAATAGTTTTAGTAGTAGTAGTAGTAGGAGGATCAACAGAAGTGCTATCGATCCCCTAAGTGACATGTCTATTCAGCCATAGTAAAACTTTTTGTTGACCTTGCACGACCTAGCCGCCTAGTCATTATGACGACTAAATTACTGATAGATAAGTCATACTTAAATACATTTATAAACTTGCATGACTTGGGTAAAAATTATCGTGCTCATCTCATAAACATTTGCCCCTTGCGGGATTTGAACCCGGTTGCGGGCTCGAATCCCGCCTAGCTTACAAAAGTACAAAAGTAAAATTTTATTTATTCAGGATACATCTTCAGTGCGCCTTAAGATATACGGCAATTCCACTCGGAGGGCGCGGTGGGACGCGCGTCTCGGTTGCCATGGATACGCGGCCATCTTGACCAAGCTGTCATCTGTCAAGCCAGAAGGCGGGAAAGTGTCGAAGCTGCGTTTGTACGTGACTAGAGTGTATCCTATGCTGTACGTTGAGAAGTTTGAAGATGGGAGCACTGGTAAGTCTAAAATCGGGTTTATAATTAAAAACTTATCCTCCACTGAACTCTCTACTTGTTTCACATTAATTTCAATTTTTATTTTAGCAATTACATACTAGAATTTTATGAAATAACATTTGAAAAATATTACTTAAAAACTGTCATTAGTTGCACATTTTTGGAATTGAATTGTTAGTAGCATAGTGTTTACTTAAGTTGGTCATGCTGTGTGTACATGTTTTTAGGTGACAATCTAGATCTAAGTTCTTAAATTGTTTGCCTAATTGATTAAGATTTGATTAAGATTGTTACCTGTTGTGTACACCAATAAAGAAAAAATAAAATAAAATAATTAAATATCAGACGATAGGAATAGCCTAATTGTGTGCTGATTCGCCTCTAACGTAAAAGGTCGAGTGTACTGAGTTCGAGTTACATACATAATAAATAAATATAAATGATAGATTCTCTATATTGCACACCATACAAGTAAATTACACATGATTTTTACAGAAAGACGTACAATTTAAATATCTGACAACATCACATACATTGCTCTAATCCTAAGGTAAGTAGTAGTAGTAGTATAGAAATCAGAAACAACGGTACCACAACACCCAGACTAGACCCAACATAGAAAAGTTCGTTTTCTACATTGACTCGACCGAGAATTGAACCCGGGACCTTAGAGATGGTGACGCCAAGTCCGGCCTACTCGCCTCTCGGCTACGGACATTAACATTTCTTCGCCCTTGTGAAATACGGGCTGTTACCCCCTCCTATAGAGTATTAGCCTATGTCCTTTTATAGGGTTAAAGCTTTCTCCTTAAGACATTTCATCAAAATCGGTTTAGTAGTTTGCCGTGAAAGCGTAACAGAACAAAGAGCAACTAGAACCGTGCCAATTTAGAAAGTTCGTTTAGACCCGTACCGAAAAATTGAACCCGTGACCGCTAGTTTTGTAGTCCGGAGTGCAAACCCCTAACCAGACGGTTGTTTATATATTCGTAAAGGTGGTTGCGATTAGTTATTGAGGTCAACAGGGTCAAGGTCAACAAGAATGACCAGCCGTCTGGTCACCGCTTTAGGTTCTTGCCTTACGTTTACGAAGATAGTACAACTGCTCATCAAAATACTACAGAATGTGTTTTTTTAAAAATAATCAATATTGAACTCTAATTGTTCGAATTTAAGTTGAAAATTGACTGGGACAACTTGTTTATTTCTTCCGTATTATTTGCTATTTTTCAGTGACCCGTTCTGAGCGTTTAGAAAATATTCACCAAATCAAGTATGAGTCCGACAGACAGACTGCAATGGAGAAACTGTATGAAGAAGTGGAGAAGGAACTTTCAGATCAGGTTATAATAATAATACATTAAGATAATAAATCCAATCAAGTGTAAAGTATGATAATCAGTGATCGGAATAGGTAGATTGATTTGGGGTCAATGATCTCAAACATTGATGTTAATATGGACATGCCTTCGGGATTCCGGCATTTCTTGCTATCAGTTTTTGAAAAAAAAGGCATATCCATATTAGGCTAGCAATACCAAAGTACATCAAATCAATCTACCTATTCTGATCACTGATGATAATTGAAAAATATTAAAGAACGGAAGACAGAGGACCTGGTAAAGGTCGCAGGGAGACGCTGGCTGCAGGCCGCTTTCAACCGGCCGATCTAGAAGTCACTGGGAGAGGGCTATGCTCAGCACTGGACGTCCTGTAGCTGTAATGATGATGATGATAATGAAAGAATGGAATTAAAACCAAATCTTACTAATATTATAAATGGGAAAGTTTGGATGGATGGATGTTTGTTACTCAATCACGCCAGGACGGCTGAACGGATCTAGATGAAATTTGGTACAGAATTCCTGGAATAGCAGATAGGTTACTTTTTATCTTGAAAAATGTTGAGGGATGCAAGATAACTGTCATTATAGATAGCGCTACTTACTATGTCGCGCGTTCAATTGGCAAAGATTGAATGTGAAACAAAAGTTACACTAACTGTTGCCCGCGAATTCGTTCGCATGGTCTTTAGTTTAGACTAGAGTTGTAAATTGACGGTCACATGCTGTAAGCGTCCGTCATTTATGATAAATGCTTGGTCACATTGGACATTTATTGTCACGCTGGTCACATATTTTTTTTAGTAAAAAAAAAGAATACCACTAAAGTAAATCTTAAATGTTAAGTATTTGATAATAAAAACATACAATAAAACATGTAATTGGATCTGGATCGAACTTTAAAAAAACTCGCGCGTAACGATACGACAATTTTTAGCTTGTTCGTGCAGAAAGATTTTAGAAATTTCATTTCTTTATAGATCATCACTACTTAAGCCTGTCTTTCTTATAATAATGCACTTATTTGTGACCAAATGATTTGTTTTCATATTTTGTCAATAGAATTGAATGTTACGTTACAATAAATGTCCAAAATGTCCGGTCACATTGAGAAAATGTCCAATTTGCTCGGGCATATTGGTCAGACATTTATAACGTGACGGACACTTTACAACTCTAGTTTAGACGAACTATTTTTGCAAAGACCATGCGAACGAAATCGAAGGCAACAGCTAGCTTTTTTATCATCATTTCAGCCATAGGACTTCCACTGCTGAACATAGGCCTCCCCCAGTGACTTCCAGATTGGCCGGTTGGAAGCGGCCCGCATCCAGCGGCTTCCTGCTACCTTTACCAGGTCGTCTGCTAGTTATTTATAAAACTAAAAATGTAACTATGTATTGTTTAAGGAATCCCAAGATTCTGTGGCATCTCAACTGATAAATCGGAAACATTCTGGATCTATGGTATGTATGTAGTCTGTTTGATATGTGAATATTTTATTTTATCTGGAGCACCAACCGCATTGATACAATTTGTCAGAACAGAGTTATTACGAGTATAAAATACTAGCTGTCCCGTCAGACGTTTTCTTGTCCGAATCAGTTGTTAGAAGATAAACATTTTGTAGCCCCATCTATCGGGTGAATCTAAACTATCCAGGGATCCACTCAAATAAACACAAAACTTCTTTTTTTTTAAATTGAACAACATCACACACATTGCTCTGATCCTATGACAAGTAGCTTTAGCACTTGTGTTACAGAAATCGGAAACAACGACGGTACCATAACACCCAGACCCGAGAGTAGAAAAGTTATTTACTTATAGTTGCTGAATAGTTTCTGAAGTCTATCACTTCAATCTTCTTGCAGATAACTGATTCTCAAACCAAATCCCTAGAAGAGAAGTCGAACAGAAAACGAGAGAAGTTACTAGAGAACATTCAAGAAATAGTGAGAAAGAAGATTGAAGAACAAGGGTTGAACGTTGGAAGGAATGTCGTGACGCTGTTAAAGATTAGAGTAGCTGAAGTTGAAGAGAAAAGCGGGATTGTTGTTACTAAGGGTATAGTATTTCTTTTTGATTTGAAATGTCGCATGACGTCACGTCTTGGTACAATTTTTACTTAGAAGTGTCATAACGAGCCTCCACTCCCGATTTTTGCCGCGCTTTATTTTTGTAATTTTTTAGTTGAGTGATAAAAGAAAGAATATGTGTCCATTATCTTTCGATAATCTAACCGACGGACTGAACAGAATTTTATTTTCTTTACCCAGTCGTCATCCCTATTGATTGGTGGTGTCATCATCACTATTCGTCATATTCCAAGTTAGTCCCATTCGCAGTTTCCACATTATCGAAACTAAAAATAAAATCGTTTATGTATATTATATGTTTATAGGTTTCATGTCAATTTGGAAACCGAACGATGTCCTGACTGAAATTATCAAAGAGGATTCGTGGATGGAAGTAATGAATGTGGTCCCAACGGCTATTAGGTAATTTGAACTTTGGATTTTAGACGCTTGAACAGTACACACAACACTAGAAAAACACTTGTACTTTTACACATAGATACAAGATAAACCGTATACGAAGGCAGAGTTAGGGGTTTTCCATTAAACACGTCATGCAGCTATGGGGATAGGGGATTTTTGAATTCTGACCCCGGGGAACCCTAAATTTCAAATTCACTTTCGTCACTCCTTTAGCTTACTCATTATTTCTTGCCTTTCACATCTTGCGTTTCGTTCTATTCATCCCACATATATCTCACTTATGATCGGCTGTCTTCGGTTTTATTGAACGCATCTCTGTCATGCTTGTAAAGTTTCGCTTGTGTAGTGTTGTGGCCGATATTCCTATATGTAGATTCCTACCATGTAAGCTCGATGGTACTGTCGGTCATTTAATTTGCTTATATTATGTTTTCAGATACTCAGAAATCCACCTATCAGCAGGCCGGCAGTCTATCTTCAACCAATGTAAATACAAAGAGAATGATAAGATAAAACCATATTTAAAAACACTGGTTCGAAAGTACTTCCTTGTGGGAGACCTTGCTCAAAATCCTACTATGACTACAGATTACAACGAAGTTGATACTGTAGGTTTTATATTTCAAATTGATGAAGAATCATCGAAACAGCCATTCCAAAATGTCTATCTTTCAGACGGTGAGAGAAATATAATCTGTGTCAATTTCTGGGGAGGTCTTAAAAAGTTCGGATTTCAAAATGTCCTGGATACAGGCCAAATTGTTGCATGTACGAATCTACAAAAGCGCGCCGGAAACACTAGAAAATCCATACCACAATTCAGGGTTACCGAGTTTACTTTTTTTACCAAAACTCCCAAAAACTTGGTAGCTAGGAATATGATTTTTGAGTTGGAGAAGAAAATGTGTGGTGTAGATAAGAAGGAATACTGTGAAGAATGTATAAAACTAAGAAATAATTACTCAAATAAGTGTTTTACAGAAAATGTATCGCCATATCGATTCAATGACGTCAATTTGACCAAAAACAAAGTGTTTATAGACAGTCCTTTAGTAGCAAAACGCGAAGACAATTTAAACCTTACCGGCTTAGACTTTGAGTCTACATTTCGACAGACAGACACCCAAGAATTATCTCCTAAAAGTACAGAAAGAAAAAAGAAAGTGAATGAAAAAATCGCGAGATTAAAAATGGTTGGAGAACCGCCTCCTTTAAGCCCAATAAACATTTTAAATAAGTCCAAAAACGCGTTCAATTCATACAAAAGTCCGTTGGCTCAAACCAGTGTTGCCAGTGCGAAAAAATCTACTGAAATTAGTAGTAACGATAAACAGTCGAGTCCGATTATTCAAATGAATAGGACGTATGTTAAACATATAAATCCTATTAAATTAAACTTTTCGAATGCGCAAGAAAATAGTTTAAACGAAGAAGTAGACCATTTTGCAGAAGAGTTTGATGGTAGTCCGCCTTTGAGCTTAGAGTAGCATTTTTTGTTTTAAATTTAAATAAGGTATAGTTCAAATCAATTTTGGCCATATCAAATGTAGATATTAAGGCAGATTAACGATTATTGTTATGTCCAAAAAAGATGACTCATTTTAAAATGTCAAAAATTAAGTAAGTGTAAGTATTTTAATAAGATGTTATAGTATCTTAAATTTGTATAATAAATATGAAATAAAATTTTTTTTCAATGGTGGCACACATTGTTAAAAATTATTTTCTGAGGCGTTACTCGAAAGTTGTATGCCGGTTGCTTCGCTTATTAATATTTTCGCAAAACGTTTACTTCGTGAAATGTCTCTTTTGCAGAATGTGCCTTTCGCAAAACATCGCTTTCGCACAATGTATTTTTCACAAGATGCCACTTTCGCAAAATGTTGATCCGGACTTAGAATAAAATTTCGATTTTTTAAAGATATAATACATTAAATTATAAAGTAAATAAATCATAAAAGTCTTCATTTTGGTGAAACTTATTTTTAAATAAGTTAAGTATGACGAATTAAAACAAAAATTGCTACCTATTAAAAAATGAAATAAAAACCAAAAGAATATTGACTTTCTGTTAATAAATCATAATATTCTACTCAAAGTCATCTGTCGCAACGACAGACTACAACAGTCTCATCTTTTGAGTGCCGTCTTAATATTATTTAGCATCTTTATTTTAACTAGAACGTATTACCTAAATTACTGTGATGATTTTAAAATTAAACGAAACGTAACGAAATATTGTAAATACCTATCTATAGTTTTAAATAATCATATAAATTACCTCACCTTCAAAATCTATAATAAGGCTGTCACATAAATAGTGTGTAAATAGTGACTTTAAAGACTTTAAGAAACTTTAAAGACGTAAAATTTCAAAACGTTCGTAATGTGATTGAAAATGAAACAAAAAAGGTCACATTGTGGTTTCTTCCATTTTCAGTCGCATTACAAACTATAATTGCATTTTTTGGGTTTACGACAATACCGTTTGTGATCGTAATGTTACTGGGAGCGGATCGACACAGGATTGCGAATATTGTCAAATTACGAGAATAGGCTAGTTGACACTTTTTTAAAATAGGTCTTAAATTGTTAATAAGTGTTCCATTAGACCGAAAAAAAAACCAGAATTTTTTTTTAAGACAGAAAACTACAAAACTTTCATTTTAAAATAATATTTTCATAAACAGACGAAAACGCTGTCAGACATTTTGGTCTATAGATTATCTGTGCCATGACGTAGTCTCTCTAGTAAACAAACAAACAACTTATATGTCTTTATGAATACAACCTCTCTGAATTAATCAAACATGATTTTTAATAGTTTACACAAAAAATATAGTAATTATCATTACTGTATCGTTCGAGAATGCAAAAATACATCAAGACTCGAATGACTTTTGATCGTTTACCATATGAGTGACGTCACTCACGTCGCGATCATGGCGGATAGCGTTTTCAGTTTCAAATTATAGTATTTAAAAAAAAAATACAGCCATCTTCAACTTTTAAGTATTGAAATCGATATATTTAGGTTCCTAAAGTCGAATACTATTTGAAATAATTCTTTGTTTAATTAATTTTAATATGAGTCAACTAGCCTATTAGGCCTCAGAGTTGAGAGAAAATAGTCCCATATGTTCTGCGATTTATGCAGTTTGTGAGTTGTTTTTTTTTGTATTATCAAACCTTGACTTCCGAGATACTAGCTGTGGAATACGGTATGTCACTCCCTATTTTATTACCTTAGGCTGTAGATTAAAAAAAAAATGTCTGTCTTTTCCTAGGTTTCAAGCCTTTTTTGTACAAATTTTCATCAAAATCGGTTCAGTTTTCGCGACAAAAATTTGCCTATGTCCTTCTCCAAGATCTAATCTGTATATTTACACCAAAAATCATCAAAATAATTGGTTCAGTGACTTAGGCGAGAAAACGTAACAGACAGACAGTTTTACTTTCGCATTTATAATATTAGCTTGGAAGTAATAACTGTCATAGAAATTTGACATTATATTGAAGCACACATCTATATCATTGCGCCATAAAGAAGGTTGAATCCCAATGTTGAAAGTAAAAAAATACGAGAAAAACCTCGAAAACTACAAGAAACACGTAAAATACATAGAAATTAATTACCACTAGGAGTGCTGCTTGACAGTATTTTTGGAACACTATAAATTATACATGGAGCACATACCCTATAGACTAGAATGTTAAATGATTCGTTCGACAAAACTTTCCGCCATTTTTTAATCTGTATCTGTGCCGTTTTTGTATGGGCGAGCGTTGACAGGCCTTGTCATTTTGTACTAAATGTAAGTGAAAGAAAAATCACTTACTAGTTTCGGAGGAAGATGGTTTGTTTTGCTGTTCTATAGGGTATGTACTCGATGGAATTAGATTAACGTGGTAAAATGAAGAGGTGACTCTTTTGTATTGTAAAGTCAACCTTTTAGCAAAGTAATAGGGTTCAAAAACATTGTTGCCGCAGTCAGTTGTTAGTGTCGTTACCGGTTACACTAATAAGTTACGTTTTAAGCATAGTTATTTAAGTATTTTTAATGATTAACGTGTTTTTTTAAATTTTTATTCTGTACATTGTTGATTGTTAAATAAAAAAAATTAAGCAATAACTTTGTTTATTCTTTTGACCAGAAACGGGTGGATATTTATTAGAAATAATGTTTTGACGAGCAGCACTGTGATAAGTTGATAACCTACTAGCGCCGCTCTGGTGCGCATGCGGTTATATATTTTATAAATAAATTTATATTGGACAACATCACATACATGGCTCCGATCCTAAGGTAAGTAGATAAAGCACTTGTGTTATAGAAACAGAAACAACGACGGACCCATAACCCTAAGACTCGGCCCAACATAAAACCACAGAGATGGCGATGCCAAGTCCGTCGTACTCGCCTCTCTGCTACGGAGTTCGGACATCACTACCTCTACATATATTACATCATATTACCTAATATATTAATCTGTAACCTTACGCAAATACGCACCACCAAGATAGACATAAATTTTTATTTTAAAAAAAACCGACATCAAACAACTGAAAAATAATATTTTATTAATTTGGAACACAAAACAGAATAACTTCATAGAAACACAAATGTCTAAAAGTTAAAATTACAAGCTAGACATTATTCTAAAGCATGTGAGGACATTACCATTACACATGGTAAGCCCAAGTACCAAGATAGTAAATAATTACAGCCTTATTCAAAATAATCAAACAAAATATTAACACAGACATTTAAATCCTTAATCAGTCACCTAGGGAATCAGTGCCAACCGATGAGAGTTTGAATGTTTTCGTTTGCACCGACTCCAAAAGTTACTGATTAGGTATTTAAATGTGTTTTTATTTTAGTTTTTCAGTTTTTTGTAGATAGTAATGTTACTGGGAGCGGATCGACCCTGGATTGCGGAACTTGACTAAAATAATTTATAGATACTGAACAAGTACTTAAAATTGGCGATTTAAAATTTCTTAGTGTATTGTACAAATAAAAATATTAAAGTCTGATTTTTGTTTCATAATTATTTTATAAAAATTTGAAAGTTTCACTAACTTCGTAAATATCTTGCCACCAGCTGAGCTGTCAACCCAAGGTGACCTTCAAATCAGACTGGTTTGACGTCTTCTAACCTCCAAAACTATTCTCATTTGAATTTCCTACCCGCGTAGACATGTATTTTGCATGGAACACTCGTAAATAACTCGTCAAACCTCACAATTGTGAATAAAAGTACAATTCAACACGTGCCAAGTGGACGTTTCAGTGATAATTCAGTGATTTCCAAGCGTCGGTTCCAGTGCTAGAGATTCGTTTTTTTATTTATCGGTAAGAAACTTTTCATTACTTTTCAATTGTCCACGACGTGTCGAACCATTCATCCGGCATCGTGGGTATAAATAGCGTGAATTACCTAACGTTTGTTGTCGTAAATAATTTATCTCCGCCATATAAATTTACGATATCTTCACTGATTACAGTACCATAGAAGTCATTTTTCTTATTAGAATTTTAATTATTGTATATTACTCGGCTTAAATTTATTAGCTGATTAGTGGATTTAATGTTTAGCATTGGTAGTGTGTATTTTTTTTGGCAAAATAAAAAAATATGGTGAAGTTCGAAATTCAAATGAATACAAATTTTGTAATAAAATAAACTTCTTCCTTCCTGTATTTAATTTGGGAGATTGAAAGGAAAATAAATTCTAAATAAACACTAATATTATTATTTCCTTTAAACTATTCTGCAAAAATATTTTTTGTGGTATCTATCCATGTCATTTTTGAGTAAATATTGGTTTTATTAGACGCGAAACTTCAAGACGTAACATAATGTTTAACATACAAAATATTTTAAAATGTTTAACTTAGACTTAAAACATTTGACATTATTGTTATGACGCCTATAGGTGTAAACTGCCTATCCCCCAATGTGTTAACCCGTTAACATCCAAGTGGTCTCATGAGACCGCATAACAATGGAATTTCTATTATGTCTCGTTTACGTATGCTTGATCAGTTAAGAAACTTTATTGATCAGAAAGTGTTTTTTTTAAATCACACCAATTATCTAGTCCTAAGCTAAGCAAAGCTTGTATTATGATTAAACATACTTAAATACATTTATGAACATGCATGACTTAGGTACAAATGCTTGTGCTTGTCACACAAACATTTGTTCCTTGCTGGGTTCGAACCTGTGACCTCTACCTTTGTAGTCCAGATTGCGAACCGTGTTATTCTTTGCTTGTCGGATATTGTAAACAATTTTGGCATGTGTTTTTACAAAAATATCTCAATAAAATAAATCAAAAGATCTTAAACATACAAGTCGTACTTGTAAAACTGCGCTCGCAAACCCGCCCGCCAAGCGTGGCGAGTATTGGCAATCCCCCTGATGAAAGTCATCGGGGGAGTCCTGTGTTCTATGGCTGAATTAATGATGAATGTAATATTGGATTTACTATGCTAGTAATATCAAAGATTATAATTATTTCACCTTTAGTATCGATTAAAATTTTAATTATGGTACTGAATTAAAAGTTTTTTTTTATCTCTATGCAGGTCAATGCCATATACAGTTAACATTAGCACAACATGTAGACTTGTCCAATATAATCTCATCGTTAATTTCTAGCAAATGTTTCTATAGCGCAAGTCCACTTAAGCTGGCTATGTGCGGTTTACTGTACCTAAAGCTGTAAGTCTGTAGGATAAGAATTATTTTGAAAGGTAATTGAGTTCATCGTTTAATTTCTTCATAATTATATGATAAGCTAACCGGCATCGAATAATTTTCTTATCAGTGAAATACATAACTGAAAGTGATTTTAATTACTCTCTAATTTAGTTGATGAATAAAATCTTTAAGTAGCTAATACGAATGTTCCAGAAAGATATTAGTCTTTAAGTAGTAATCGCTCATCATCATCATAATTTCAGGACATCGACTGCAGAACATAGGCCTCCCCCAATTGACGACCTCCGTAGCCAAGAAGCGAGTATACCGGACTTGGTGTCGCCATCTCCGAGGTTCTGGGTTCGATTCCGGGTCGGTCAATGTAATATGTATAATGTAGAAAAATAACTTTTCTATATTGTCTCGGGTCTGTGTGTTGTGGTACCGTCGTTGTTTCTGATTTCTGTAACACAAGTGCTTAAGCTACTTATCATAGGATCAGAGCAATGTATGTGATGTTGTCTAATTATTATTATTAATTAAATTAACCATAAGTTATTTGTACCCTCTGTATGTAAAACATAAATATTTTTTTTTTTTTTTATCTCAATCACATACATTGTTCTGATCCTGCACTTGTGATATAGAAATCAGAAATAATGACGGCACTACACTACGAAAACCCGATACAATATAGAAAATTTAGATTTCTACATTGCTCGGGAATCGAACCTCAGAGATGGGGACGCCAAATCCGGCAAATAACTTCAACAATAGTAACTGCGACGGGTAGACGCTTTTAGGCTTAACTTAAATAAAAACTTATTGCGACTTGTAGGCGGGTTTAGTCTCAAATTGAACATTGGTGACTGCAATGCGACTGGCAGGCGCGTTTAGTGTCTTAATTTGAAAACTACTAACTGCGAGTTGTAGGCGCGTTTAGTGTCTCAACTTGAACATTGGTAACTGCGACTGGTAGGCGCGTGTAGTGTCTCAACTTGAACATTGGTAACTGCGACTGATAGGCGCGTTTAGTGTCTTAATTTGCAAACTACTAAATGCGAGTTGTAGGCGCGTTTAGTGTCTCAAATTGAACATTAGTAACAGCGACTGAACTTTAGTAACAGATTAGTAGGCACGTTTAATGTCTCGACTTGAACACTTTTAACTGCGTCTGATGAGCGCATTTTGTGGATCGTCTTTAACACTAGTTATTGCGACTTACGGGCATTCTCAAACCACCAGCGACAAGCTGCGACTAGTGGACGCCACCAGTCTAATGCTATGCGATATCAGAGCCAAAACTGATCACATAACTTCTTTTTATAATGTCCTTTGACTCAATAATGACGACTGATAAGCGTTATCGACAGCAAATGTTATTAAATGCACGCAATCGTATCGTACGCGTTCACGTACTATGTGGAGGTAGTGACGTGATACACCATCATCGCGCACGCGGGGCGCCGAGATGTTAAGTCATAATAATGTAAACGGGCCACGTGCGCATCGGCAGTTTGGAACACGGGTACTATAGGGTTTTGTAACGCGTCGCACCCGTTTGTGGTAGTGATGCCACGAATAGTTATTTGGCCAAATACTGAATACCGAATGTTCGGAGAACCTCGAGGCCGAAGCGCCGAATATTCGGCAACCGAATATCCGTCAACACTTAGTACTTTCGGCGAGTGACAAGTCACAACTCGTCACGATACGAGTTTAAACATATATCGCTGAAGTAGTACGTAGGCGCGGGCAGTTTTGTTTCATTTCTGATTAGGTTGCGGTCGTGTCACAATACGTTTTATTTGTTGATTGTTGAAAACAAAATTATTCCTTTTAATAAAAAATCACCTTTTGTACTTGAATTTTACATGGCATCTGTTCGTCTATATCGGACAGCAGACCCTTACAAGTGGTGGTCAGTAAAAACAATGTCCAACCTTTTCACAATTTACTAAGATTTATTTATCATCTCCCGGTAGCAGTGTATAGTGAGCGGCTGTTTTTGGAAGCAGGTATAATTTATGAGGAAAAACGCAATTGTCTGCTATGTACAAATGCTAAAAAATTGTTCCATCTATCATAACTTACCACTGGAAGATTTTAAATATTAATACATATGTAAATTTGTTGGTTAAATAAACATCTTTGTGAGTAATATTTTAGTTCTTTTTTTTTCATGATTTGCGGTATTCGGCCGAATAGTTTGCAATATTCGGCCGAATACCGAATAGTGAAAAAATGTGGCCCAGTACCGAATAGTTACCGAATATTCGTGGCATCTCTAGTTTGTGGGCACTCCCGGCGGGACCGTGCTCTGTGTCGTCTTCTATAGACTTCAGTACATTACAAATACTGGCGTCCTGCCGTCGTCACGTCCCGCCGGCTGTGTGGCCAAGGGTTTAAGCCTTGAGCACACAGCCGGCGGGGCGCGACGTTGTGTTGTATGTGTTGCGCGCTGCCCCGTCGCCGTCCCGTCGCTGTCCCGTCGCCGTTACGCCACGCCGTCGTTTGCTCAAGGCATTTTACAGCTTGCCATGTTCGTGCGTGATACTCACGTGTCGATACATAAATTGAGGATATCCTCATGAAAAAAGAACCATAGTCAACAAATTGATTTTTTAAATTGCAAAGCTGTAGTGGCAACAGGCCACATCGCTCGCAGAGCTAATACTGTTGGGACAGAAATGTTGTAGAGTGGCGACCGCGAACTGAGGCCCAATTCCCGTAATTTAATTAAACTGTAGTCGCAATTGCAATCCAGTGTCGACCCGCTCCCAGTGACATTATTATCTAAAACAGTATTATCGTAAAGAATCGAACGAGAATCGAAAGTATCGAACTACCTGAAGGTTGTCTGGAAGAGATCGCTGTTAGCGATAAGACCGCCTAAATTGTGCGTTTCTGTAAACACAAATTGTAACTTCTTTGTATGGTGTACAATAAAGAGTATCTATCTATCTATCTACGCGACTGAAAATGGAAGAAATCAAAATGAGATGTTTTTGTTCTATTTTACAAGTATTTCCTCTAAAAAGGCTGATAAAGGCAGCTGAGTTTGTTGCGCCATTTCTTCACATCACCAGCCGATAATTGGTCCCGAAGCGGTGGTAGGTCTAAGCTATATTTTTTGGGACGTGTATACGTGCCCGGAAGAGGGCCTATTTACTAAATCAATGACTATTATGACTGATCTTCTTGGGCAGCATTCCAAAGCCGATTGAAGAAGGAACAAAGAAAGAAAGAGTCAGATAAAAAATATGATTTGCAGAAATATTGTGATATTGGTTATCGAAAAACTATTCGATGATGAGTTTATTATAGCCAAACAACGGTTTATTGAATGCTTATCATATTGCCTCAAGTGGTGGCGTGATAAACAATGTCATATTATATTCGCTGAATTCGTTTTCTTTTAAGGGATGCCTGCTGCTCATGGAGCACATAATCTATAGAGTAAAGAAAAGAAAAGAACTATTTGTTATTAAACAGGGTGTACAGAAGATAGAAAATGATTAAATATGATCACCTATCCAGACAATAAGAATAGCATGCAAATATAAATACGATTAAAAGTTAATTTCTGGAGTTGTAAAGAGAAAAAAGAGACATTACATTACTAATATACCATTACGTTTTACGTTTACTATTTGCTGATTCTCCTTGTTATTTAAGAATTCTTGAAAAAAAATAGAATGCACGTGAGACAAGCCACGTGCAACGTCTTTTTAAATTTATTAAAGGACAATGATTTCATATGTTCAGATATCTTATTATAAATTACTATACACATGCAAAAACTGTTTTTCCTAATACGAGCACTTTTTGGAATATCTCCGTTCTCTCAGCCCCGTTATGGCGCACTTCTTAATAAGAAATAAGAAACAAAGAAGCATGCTTATCATTTCTTAACGCCTGAATATTTTTTACATAAAATAAATACATAAATAAAATGAGGGAATTGTTGAAATGTTTTTAATATTATATATTATGTTATAATATTTTATAAATGTCACTAAAACGTTCTAACTCGGCGTCACTCGGCTTATTTCAATCCGTCAACAACAGCTACATTCATACCATACCCTTTGCCTACGTTAGCACCATTTTGGAACTGTTATTTACTGCTTTTGCAGAACACTTTCAACTTTCCGCCCAAAAGAGATAGTACTCCTTACCTATACCCTCTATACCTTTATCGTCGTGATTATGTGATCAGTTGCAGCAGTGACAGAACCATTGATCGATCATACGGGCACATAGAGCACATACTCTATAGTGTAGAAATGTCATAAATGATTTGTTCGAAAAAATTTTCTACCATTATTTAATCTATATCTGTGCTGTTTTTGTATGGGCGAGCGTTGACAGGAGCTGCCATTTCATACTAAATGTAAGTAAAAATCACTTACTAGTTTCGGAGAAAGATGGTTTGTATTGCTGCTCTTTATGGTATGTACTTGATGTACGGGCAAGACCAAACACAAAGCGACACCTGTCGGGATAAGTGTGTAGTGTGGTTCCCCATTGGCGCATATTGCTAATTACTGTCACACCTTCGGAATGACGTCAATTGACATAATAATACGTAATTGGATGTCATCCAAGTCCATTCATGCACTAACTCGTGCTGAATATTTATAGAAATGTCATGCATTTTAGACTATGAATAATTATCTATTATCTTACTATGTTGTAAAAAATAACAGTGAAATTTTTTGCATCCGCATTTTTACTGAAATGATTAGATTAGATTTCTAAAATATATTTCCATTTGGGGTTGGAGAGATGCTTCCCTGCTACCCCAAATTCAAATTGGTTGTACCGTTAGTGTATTAGGGCTATATTCTTAGTATGAACAAATTGAGTACTGGTGTGTACAGTTTTACCAGGTCGTCTGTCCACCTTGTAGGTGGACGTCCTACGCTGCGGTTCTAACGTGGCCTCCATTCCAAAACCTTTCTGCCCCATCGGCCGTCAGTTCTACGTACTATGTGCCCTGCCCACTACCACTTCAGCTTGCTAATCCGTTGGGCTAAAGAAGTCTTTGACATTTAAACCATTTTATCCACGATTTTGGAGGTATGGTCATTTTTAATGTAAGATTCAATCGTTATTTTTGTAAAATTACTGTAGGTAAGTAAGTAGGTGTACAATATTTTGCGTATATTGTTGTGTTAGGGGTAAAAATTTAATAAATAACGCTATTCATGCTATTTTATTTCGTTTTTATATTTTTAAAAATACAAAATAGTAGTCAAAATCTGACATCAGACATAAAATCCGACCGACTTTACATAGTTAACTGGTATTGTCTGCGTATGATAAACATTTCTGTAGCAAATTTATCGGAGATAACTTAAATTTTATAATTTGATTCAGCGCTGTAAAGCGCACAAAAATATACGATAAATCGTATTAATAGCAACGGCAGTCGCGCGGCCGACCTTACGGTCGCGCGGCTGACTGTCGGCCGGACCGTTACGGTATAATCCAAGATGGCGGACGAAAACCTTGAAGAGGTTAAGAGACCCATAGTGAGAGGCCACGTTTCAGTTCCACCATATATCATCACTGGTAACACACTGGTTGTAGCACAGAACAAGAATGAAACGCTACGCTCCGCATTCTGTGGGTTGTAGACTCTTGTCTTTCTGTAGGCACTAAGCTATTTTGGTTGAGAAGACGTTTTGTGTAGTTTCTCCAACGCTGCCCAGCCGTGTTGGTTTTGACGATTGACCTTATTCTCAAAATTGGACCTACCCAACTGGATCACTCGGCCTTAACCTTATTCTTTTCTCTACAGAGCACAATGTCGCGCGACCGGAGCTCCCGGCGGTTCTACCGCTCTGATTCCACGCATGACCTGATGTCATTCATGGATAAAGGCCAGGCAGCCAGCGACGAGAATCGATGGACCTTCGAGACAGCTTGGGAGGCTGCTAACAAAGGTAAAACTCTAATAGAGAGAGAGAATGAGTAAAAGAACGAATGAGAAAGAGTGTGATGAGAGAGAAAAGGGATGACGACTGGCTAAGAAAATGAAATTGTATTTATTCTGTCAGTTAGATTATCAAAACCACTGATCAAGTAAAACTTACCAAAGCATAATGGCCACTTATTTTTCTTTTGTCCTGGTACCTGGTAAAGGTTGCAGGAAGCCACTGGATGCAGGCCGCTTCCTACCGGCCAATCTGAAAGTCACTGGAAGAGGCCTATAGCTATGTTCAGCAGTGGACATCGTATGGCTGAAATGATGATGACGACGATAAGGTACCGTCCCCTGTTGGTTGGCAATCTTCACTTTATCTACTGCTGCCATGAATTACAGGGACCTAGTGCTAAGTCTAAATTGTCTCAGATTCTTGATCTAAGAGGTTTTTGTTTGCCTGGCTTTCCGCGTTTATGGACCTTCCCCTGTATCATCAGTTGGAGAAGTAGGTGTGAATTAATACGAGTTTACTGTTTTATAATGCAAACTTCAACCCCTTTTTTAAATTTCCGCAAAACCGTCTATTTTTCACCCTGTCAGTCCATAAACTCACTCAAAATCTTGAGTACCTCCCTTTGCGTTACTAAGTTGTTTTGTGTGCAGAACTTCAACCCCTTTGTCCAAAGTCCTTCTCCGTAAAGCCGACTTTTTTTCACCCTGTCAGTCCATAAAATGTTGAATACTTTAATGTAGCTACTGCCTGAAATAAAAGCTGTAAATGTATTAGATGCATGGAAATTGGAACGGTTAGCAGGTTACTGGTTTGTAAGTCTCGAAACTCTTACTCGAAATACGATATGCCTCAGCAATTGATATACAATAGTAGTGGTGTGGCAGTATCGTAGGGAATGCGGTTTGTTTGCCGAAGGGATAAAGTTGTTTTGTTGTTATACTTTTTTCATGATAAGATAAGGTCTGTGACAGTTCACATTTTTCGTTAGAAAATATATATGAATATTTTTTTGACTTTACCATACCTTCTTAGCTTCTGCCCGCGACTTTGTCTGCGTTGGCCTTACCCAGATAAAAAGTATCTTATGTGTTAATCCAGGCCATGGTCTATTAGTATGCTAAATTATATCAAAATCCATTCAGTAGTTTTTTCGTTAAAGAGTAACAAAAGATCTATACATCCTCACAATTTTTTGCATTTATAATATGTATTAGTAGGAAAACACCTTGAAGTTGGTTAAAATGATCAAAATACGTTGTAATTTCATTTACCCATTGTTTCAAAATTAGTCAAAACTTAGGCGCCTGTCTAGAAAACAAAGAAACAAATCTAGTCCGTCTTGAAAGGCGATCTAGCACGGTCACCGCCTCTCCACAATGGTGACCCGTTTGTGACAATAACACAGAACGGGTCTTAGGCTTGAGACGGAGTTGACAAGCGTAAAGATTGTTGGAATAAAAGTTATATCTATACTATACGTCAGTGACTTTTGTTTGTTTACGGATCTCCTCATTCTCATTCTCAGAAATACCGAGCATAGCCCTTTCCATAGCACGCTTATGTACCGGCACGCGCAGCGTAGGACGTCCACCTACAAGGACAGACGACCTGCCTGCCTAGCATGACTACTAAAAAGACGATATGATATGATATGATATAGCGATATATCGACACCAACTGTAAAAATATGATGAATATAGCCGCCATTTCGATTTTTTATCGAAACAGTGATCATAATATGTACCGTAACCGGCACGGCGACTACACGGCGGCTTTAACTATCATATTTTTACAGTTAGTGTCAATATATCGCTATATCATATCATATCATATCGTGTTTTAGTGCTCACGCTAGGCAGGCTGGTAAAGGTTGCATTGCAGGAAGCCACTGCATGCAGGCCGCTTCCAACCGGCCAATCTGGAAGTCAAGAGGGCTATGTCAGCAGTGGACGTCCTATGGCTGAAGTGATGATGATGATGATGATGATACAGAGTGTAAGGCATTTCAGTCTATAAGGTTTAAGGTAATAATTAAATCTTTAGTATCAAAACCTATTGCCCTGCGTTACTCTCGCAAAAACTAGTGAATGGCTCGACCGATTGCTTTTTCGTTTTTTATAATTGTCAGGACAAAGTTAGTATGGAAAAAAACTGAAAAAGTTTCCTAAAAATATGTCAAATTTGGAAAAATTAAACTGAATTTCTGTTTTTATGGGATTTTTAAAACGACATCCAAACATACAACGTTCACATTTGTAATATTAGTAGGATTAAAATTAAAACATAGTGATGACATGGAATAGTATTTTTCAAAAAAAATCTATTCATTTAAAAATATATTTCAATGGGCGTCTCCCAGAACAACCAGACCCGAGCCGACTAAAATCATTTTTAGATTAAAACGTTTTCAAATTCGATGGAAATTTTTATCGATCGATTTAGAAGGCGAATCACAGTGCCACTGCGTTAATTTCGTCGTTATAGATATTGTATGGGGCATCCTTTTTTTTCGAGATTATGAATTTAGCCTTATAGTAAAAGAAAGAAAGAAAGAAAGAAACGTTTATTCGACACACAAGAGAAAAAAAAAATACACAAAACAATATAAATCAGATGTGTCGAAAGGGTGCCCGCTCAGCATTTGTCGTGACAGCCACGGACTTATCACGACGTTGATTTTCGGCGGGAACCTCCGACGCTGGAACGTGCAGCGAGTGACGCAGCGTCACATCGAACCATCAGAGGGTCCGGGCCCATGAGGAGCACAAAATCGGTCGGAGAAAACCCGGAACCTTCGATAGGCCGATGCACCGCCGCTCACAAGCACGGTGCCAGACGGGACAACATATTAACACGAAATTATAGGTATACGCTCACTCGGACAGAGCTGTTTACATTTCTTCATTCTGTTTGATATGAAGACTGACTTAACCACAACCTGTATAATCTAGTAAACTTAAGTAAATTATGCCATACTCGTACGTCCCGGGTACGATTTCCGGTCGGTCAATGTAGAAAAATAACTTTTCTATATTGTCTCGGGTCTGGGTGTTGCGGTACCGTGTTGTTTCTGATTTCTGTAACACAAGTGCTTAAGACTTACCCAAGTAACAAAATCTGGTACTATAAAAGACCTGAGACCGTTTTAGAACGTGCTAATTAGTGTTCATGATTAGCACTATATTAGTGTTGTAAATGTTTACAAAACCCCGAATAGGCCCTAGTTTTATCACTGATTTATTCTATAATCATTACATTAAGGCTGTCACGGTGATAAATCAGCTCTGTAGTTGAAATTTTAAAGTGATAAAAAACGCTTTTTAGTATTAAAATAGCGGTATCTGCATCATTTTTTCAATAAATTTGCTTTATAAAAGTAACCGAAACATGTTTATAGTGTTATTTTGCACCGTAAACGATTCCAATTATCATTTTTATGACACTTTTTTGCCATTTTGTTTGTGCGTGTTAGGTGTATATGTATCGTGAGTGTTCTTCAAGAAAACAAATATCGGTAGCTTATGTTTAATGTCACTATACCGTTGCTTTACTACAAAACATTCATGGACCATAAATCTGTGTAACTTGCACTTGCGAAAATAATTGTGTCGCTAAAGTCACTACACTGATTTCAAATTTGACAATGCGCCCTCATAACTTCCATGTTTTAATTAATTTTTAATTAATAAAATAAGAACTTTTCACGACTATGGCTGCTATAGTACATATTGGCTCCGGCCGTGCTGCTTGTGTGCTACCATGACATAAACAGCAGCCATTTTTTTACCAAACACGGATTAGGGTTTCGTTGTACAAATATAAAAATAGTGTAGTCAAAATTATTTGTTTGTTTCAGTGTCTAACCTGCAATTAATAAATTCAGCCATGGCATGTCTTATGGACGTGAATTGTTTCCTGAGGAGATTTCATTTTATACTTTTAGATAGTAATGTTCTTGAATGGCCGTGGCAAGAAACACATTGTAAACTAGCACGCAATTGTATTGGGTGTGGATATCTTACTGATCCACACTTACCAAATCATTTTGTGATGAATAAGACATATATAAATATCTTATTATATTTAAAATATTTCAGGTGCTCAGGTTGCCATGAGATAGCAATTTATAACCATTACACTCCGGACGAGTGTTTTTGTCATGAATAAAAAGTACATATGTTCAAATCCTACCTCCTCAATGAATTCACATAATGTAATTATATTAAATAGGTACAAACACAGGCATTTATAGTTTGTCGATATACTTAAGGTATATAATAGCTAAAAAACAAAAAACCACCACCACCATGTGTTAAATCTTTTTTTAACCGACTTCAAAAAAAGGAGGAGGTTCTCAAAAGTCACAGGCAAAAAGTCTTATTTTAACACCAATTTTTTTCTCGGTATCGTTCATGTCTTTAACAATAATATTGTTTTCTATTAGTTGTTTAATCTCGTCGACAAAATCTCAAAAAAGATTCTAAATTTGTTGGCTTTCCTTGTCCAGAATATATCCCGATCACAAAAAGAGACAGCAGCTGCAATTTATAAATATTACACAAAATTGGCCATATCTGTTGTTTTGAGCTGTGATAAAGGGGTAATCCGTCTATATTAAAGTTCAGTGAAATATTGTTTGGTGGATTTTCTATAACGCCTAGTAAAACATGCAGTGTTTCTGTTAAGCTGTTATGCCAGAAACATCCACCAGGTATTGATTTGATGTTTAATTTAACATTTGTTTACACAAGTGTCCTTGGATCTTTTGGTAAAATATTGGGAATGCGCTTATCTATTATTTCTATCAAACTTTTAACTGCTTGATGTGATATATTATAACTGACACACCATCTTCTTATGTCACTAAGAAATTGTTCATTTTTGTTGCTCTCATTATCTGAACATCCTGATGTTGAGAAACTTTCAAAAGAGGTGCTCTCACCCTCATTTTTTTCATATATATTACTGGCTTGAGAAAAAGGAACGTTATTGCTACATCCCTGTTCTGGTACAATACAAATATTTTGTGCAGAACCATGTGTAATTTTTTCAGAAACGGCTTGGCCAGTATTTATATTTTGTGCATGAGCCTGTTGTATTGATGATAGTGCTTCTGTGTATCGATTCTTTACCTTATTTTTATAACTACCACTCCCTTTATACCGACGCAGAGATCTTAAATCCATTATTGAACCTTTAACTACTGTTTTTACCAGATTTCCGTAAACTTCGACAGTGTGCCGCCATTTATGAAGTACTTGTCATATAAATGATACTGAAACGCTAGTATAGATCGAATTAGTCCATTAATTACAGATTTCAGTGCTTTTATATTATGCCTTAGCAGCAGCAGCTTTGTAGCAGTAACACAAACTCACTTATAGAACTATTTAAAATATAAGTTATTTAGAAAATGCACCAGGAGTCACTGTGGTACTATTTAGTACTATAAAAGAATTTTCATGGTTTAGACAGAACTAACCCCGTAGCCATGTTTAGGGAGCTTCTAAAATGGTTGTGCATCGTACTTTTATAGTGCAAATTTGTCTTGTAGTAGAGTTTTCAATACTGCTGCAGCACTAGTACTATAAAAGTAATTTAAACACATTATTAGTGCTAAATAGATTTCTAAAAGTGTCAATAAGGTTGTCAACAGTATTGAATAGTACTATAATCGCATATTTTATACCCATTATAGAGCAACACTTTAAACATTCTTTTGTATGGTCCTGTAAGCGTTTTAAGAGCTAATTTAAAGGACTTATATGCTCTTTTATCTTATAGAACTAAACCGCTTTGTTGAAAACCTTTATAGTACAAGCAGTCACAATGGTTACCATTATAGGCCTACTATATTACTGTTTGGTAATAAAACGCCTTGGTTATAGAAGCTTTTGTTACTTGGGTATTTGATCATCAAAGCAATAATGTGATGTTGTGCAATATTTATTTGATTAACTATGAGGTAGTTTCGGCCATACTCCACCATGCGAGCCCAGTGCGGTGGAGGGGTGTTGTAAGGCCAGTGACTAAACCTTACTGTCAGATGTTATCAAGCCGCCTTAAGGCCTCTGACTAGGCTTCACGACTAGTATCGATCGATATTAGCCGGGAACAAATTTTAACGTGCCTTCCGAAGCACGAATGACGCTTGCTAGTGATAAATGACACTAAATATGGTCGAAATGGTCACCCATCCACTCACAACCGTGGCGTGGGTTGCTTTACTTTGCCAATCACTGCCAAAAAGCTGCCGCCACTGAGCTACAAGCACCAATGTATAATCTAATATTTTTTATTTGTTTCAGTCGGTGGAATCTACACAGTAATAAGATCGAAGGCGTATGTGTCTACCGAAGAGATGGGGGACAACTACTGCCTCCTTGGTAATTTACTTGTCTAACTATACAGGGTTAGATTTCAAGTGCGGCTCGTGTGGATATTGCGAATAGTGCGGGTACTGCGGCGCGTGCGCATAGCCATCAGTGATTCATATGACTGCGGTGCGTGCGGATACTGAAGTACTGATAGGTGCGCGTTAATTAAATAATAAATCGAGAGTTTAACTAAAAAAATATTTTATTTTAAATTGGGCAGCCTTACTCTACTACAATGAATTCAACTAAACTAATCTTAAACACTAGTAGATATACTATATACATAGTACTATATATACATAGTAAGCAATAACCTCAAAACTATGGGTGCAGTGGTTGTTTAATTTGACATGTATTTAAGAAACATATTAATTTGTTGATTAGCTTTAATTTGCGTTTATAGATACAAACGTTGATTAAGCATTATTAAAAGGCTTTCTTAAAGATAATTAACGTTTATATTCAAGACTAAGTAAGAAGCTTGTACACTGTACATTTTTATTGGTTTTGGAATCACAAAAGCCTGTTAGGCTAAACAGAGATGTTTTGTGGGCGGTGCGATATGACGTTACAAAAATGAACATAAGTATACAATCATAGCATAAACTACACACAGTATCAATGTCAATATGTTACAAACTAAATTATATAATAAATAGACTAAATAGATAAAATACATACATACATAAATGTGATGACGTTAACTGGAGAGTAGAGAGTGACTTAGGTACAAACGCTCGTGCTCATCACACAAACATTTGCCCTTTGCGGTATTCGAAGCCGCAACCGCTGGCTTTGTAGTCTGGAGCGCGAACTACTACACCAGACGGTCGTCAAATGCCAATGATGATGATACAGGTCTAAACAAATTTTCTTTAATTTGAATGAAAAGAGACATCTGTCAAAGTAAATATCCGTCAAAAATAGCATCCTTCCATTTTAACATAAGCGGTCGCATGAAGTCAAAATTAGTCTCTCTTTCTCAAACACGACACCTTTTTCTTTACTTCCTGATACTAATTGACCTAGGCTATCAGCTATTACGATTTGTATGAGAAGTGACTTTGACCAAGAGAAGTTGCGACTTAAATTTTATTTTTACGTTTTTGATGATGCTCATGTTATAGTTCGACTACGTGGTTTCAAGGAGTATAGCACCTAAAATTTATATATTTTTAAATAATTTACAGGCCCATACAAAGAGCAGCATGCACGAACTGAGGTTGAAGAGGCGGAGTTCCCTCCGCACTCGCCTCTTACGACCGCCGTGAATGCTATGAGGAGCCAGGGGTATAAGGTGAGAATATTATACGGGGTGTCCTGTAACTCAAGATAACTTTGTAACCACGTATTCTGTACATCATATGTAGTTACAAGGTTATCCTTGAGTTAAATTTGCATAAAAATTTAACGACACAATCAAAATACCAGCCAATTTAATTTGTATAAAAAAAACAAAAAAAGAATTTAATTCAAAATTAAAATCAAATTTGAATTTAAATATTTGTAAACAGGGTGGACAGAAAAGTGACATCCAAAAATTTTTTTAGGAGCCTCGTGTTGAGAGGTATCTGAATCCTCTGAATTTTGGACCCGACAAACTTTAAGGGTGGATTCTACGAGTAATTTCATCGAGAAAACACCCCCATATGTGGGGTCGAATCTCAATATTATAGGAATCGTAATCGTATCGTAAAATTTAATTATGCTATGCTAATTATTTTTATTAAAGTACATGCCACATTTTTTGGTATTTCTTTCATACTTTTAAGTAAGTAAAATAAATCTTTGGTGAAATCAACTTACATGCGCTGCGTCAGGGGTGTTTTAACTTTTAATAATTATTGACTGCCTCGACGTAGAGATACGGTTTTGGTATCATTGTGTAGCTTATATCAAATACTTTTAAGGGAATAAATAAAAATACCATCAAAGGGGGGCTCTTTTCATAGTTATTCAAATATTTATCAAAATTTTAAAATGGCCGCCATTCCTAAAATATTGAGATTTGACCCCACATATGGGGGTGTTTTCTCGATGAAATTACTCGTAGAATCTACCCTTAAAGTTTGTCGGGTCCAAAAACTACACATTGTATATATAAGAAGATATGTTACAGTAGTTTTAGTTTTAATTGTTTTTATATATGTACTGTTAGAGTACCTTTCCAATAAAATAAAATAAAAATAAAGTAAAATAACTACGTATTTGAACGTTTAAAATGACGCACTCACACAGCGCAATGCTACAACATGACTCCTAAGCCCCTAAGCGGTCGTCGCAGTGCTGCCAGTCGCAGGTGCCGAGTACTGCCGAGCCGAGGCGAGTTGTCAGTTGTCACTTTTGGCATTATCTATACAGGGTTACTTGTAAAACATCAACAACTTCCTAGGGGCTGATTCTGGTCCTCAAATACAACAACTTTTTCTATGGGACCAACATTGAAATCGCAAAAAAAATTCACTTCCACTAAGTCAAAGTCAAAGTTAAAAATCATTTATTCAGTTTAGGACAGAAAACTGCCACTTATGAACGTCAATAATAACATTATTGGCCCATATGGGGCAGAACATGTCTCCTTATTTTTTGGGCCCTACTAGCGCTTCGAGACAAGACACAGACAATCTGGCAAGTGCTGAGAAGAAACGCCGGAACAAACTCAGTCACCACTAGCTGCCACACAAAAAAGGAAAAGAAAATAATGTATACCTGTGCGAGCAGGGCAGTATTTAATTCCAGACATTTTAGAAATGTAAGCCACCACCAGCTGACATCAGTTTGTATGGAACAGTGATTATTTATTTATTTATTTCAATGGTGGTCCCATAGCAAAAGTTGTTGTATTTGAGCACCAGAATCAGCCCCTAGGAGGTTGTTGATGTTTTACAAATAACCCTGTATAGAATGCTTACTAAACAAAAAACTATTTCAATTTTAGAAAAACTAAAAAGTCAACTGAAACAACCTATAATTGATTTTAAATTAGTTTGGTTTCTGCTTAAGCTAATACAGAGTGTAACGAAAAGGTGAAATAAAACTTTAAGGGGTTATTCTACGGCTAAATTACATCAACTTTTTCTATGGGACCAACATCGAATTCGCAAAAAAAAAACACTTTCCCATACTAAAACGCGACCAGCTGGCATCAGTTTGTAAGGAAACGTAAATTTTTTTTTTTGAGATTTCGATGTTGGTCCCATAGACAAAGTTGATGTAATTTAGCCGTAGAATAACCCCTTAAAGTTTTATTTCACCTTTTCGTTACACTCTGTATATTGAAATACCTTTTCTCAACAGCTTCACACCGGCACATGGCTAGTTGACGGAAACCCCCAAATCATTCTGTTCGACATCGGGTCCGGCGCGTGGCAACTAGACGGGTACAAGCAAGAGCTGTGGGACACTACGTCAATAGGCATACCGCACTTGGACATAGAGGCCAACGATGCTGTCATACTCGGGTTTATGGTGGCCCTGTTTATTACTGAGGTGAGTCATCATTATCATTACCATCGCCGTCACCGTCACTGTCACCGTCACCGTCATCGTCACCGTCACCGTCACCGTCACCGTCACCATATCATCATCATCATTTCAGCCATAGGACGTCCACTGCTGAACATAGGCCTCCCCCATTGACTTCCAGATTGGCCGGTTGGAAGCGGCCTGCATCCAGCGTCTTCCTGCGACCCTTACCAGGTCGTCTAACCACCTTGTGAGTGGACGTCCTACCTTGCGCTTGAAAAGACGTAGCCTCCATCCCAGAACCTTTCAGCCCCATCGGCCGTCAGTTTTACGTGCTGTGCCCCGCCTACTGCCACTTCAGCTTGCTGATCCGTTGGGCTATGTCAGCGACTTTTGTTCGTTTACGGATCCCCTCATTTCTGATTCGATCTCGCAAGGAAACACCGAGCATAGCTTTTCCATAGTTTCTTTCCTAATATAATAATATTTGGTTACCAGTTCCGCAAAGCGGCTGAAGACTACAGCGACACCCCCCCTAGAGTTGTGGCGCAATTCCACGAGTGGCAAGCAGGAATTGGACTCATCATGTTGAGGTGACATTGTTTAACCCTTTAGCTAACCCCGTTAGTTAACCCGTAGCTGTGAAAACATCAAACTTATAAGTAAATGTTTAAAAAAAGTAACGGCCGTTTATGCCGCAAAAAACGTAAACCTACCTACTTTTCGTTGACCTAGAATTAACGGGTGTCTCAGTAAGAGTGCACTTTTTCATTTTGAAATAAAAAGAGATGAAATACATTTTTGGGAGAGTTGTGATTTTTTTAATGGATTGTAAAGAAGACATGTTCCGATTAAATATGAAATAAAATATCCGGCAAATGGCCTCTACGGCTCTAATTTCAAGCCATTTCTCTTTACTTTATTTTTATTTTATTTTTACATGAAATTTTCGCTTATATGTGGCTGTATCTCACCCATGATGCGTTGGGTCTCGGATTTGAGGTCAGGAATTGTTTCTGGTTTATTCGCAACTGGAGATTTTAAAAATCCCTAAAGATTTTGTTTTTTTGTACGCAGAAGTGGAGTTTTTTTGTCAAAATTCGCTGCGAAGTGCTTCGTGAAATTTAAAGTTGTTAAGAACGATGCCGAATTGATGTTTTCGGTTTTTCGGCGAGACTCCTGATTACTGCAACAATGTTTTTAACGACCGACCAGTACGTTGACGCAGAAGAGTCTCACTGACTAAAATCCACTCAGTTTCTTCATTTTTTTAACTCTTCGAATGTCTCTCTCTTTCTATCTCTTTCTAACTCTTCTAGCACTTTCTCGACTAAAATTCGGGCGGTCTCAGCATAACTTACATAATTTTTGTAACAAGTTTTCACAATTATAACGCGTTATTCTGTCGTAAAGCGCTCCATTTTTATTAATCGGAACAATAGATGACAGCTGCCAAATATCAAAATTGCCACTTTCACGAAAAAAAAACACTACATTTAAAAAGTGCACTCTTATTGAGACACCTTATTAAATTTTGCAAGTAATATTGTCTTATACTACAAACATAGGAAAAAATCAGAAACAATACATTATTGATAAAATTTTGTAATTTGTGATTAAACTGCAAGAATTGATTCCTGAACTATTTATAAATGTACCTACATATTTGTTCGGAGCCCTCTGTGGGCGAGTCCGACTCTCACTTGTCCGTTTGGTTTTCGATTTCTATGTTCGTCCTTTCGTAAGAGTAGTTTTTTCCCCCTGACAGGAACATGAGTATTATTTAAAATAGGACCTTATGGTTGATGTCTGGACTGGCAGTTTAGTATGAAAAATCATTTTTGATTGCTGTTTCTACAAATTAAAACTAAAATGTAGTTTAATCGTTTTTTTATTGTAATTTTTTAGAGTTCGCCATGTAGATGTCGCAACTGTCTTCACGACACACGCAACACTGTTGGGAAGATATCTGTGTGCTGGCAACACCGATTTTTACAATAATTTGGATAAGGTAAAGTAATTTTGTTACAACTTAATTAAATTCACATACACAATAGGTCATTCAGAAAGTCATTTACGTTATTATAATAGCATTTGTTAATTAATATTATTAAACTTAGTTTTAAAAATATTGTTTTTTATCAATGGATAATTTCTTGTATTTGAGCCGAGCAGAAGATTTATTCTTCAACAAGTTAAACTAAACCTGTTTAAACTTATTTTATGTTTTAATTTAAATAAATACATTGTTTTTTTGTATTAATTTTGGGGGATAAATGAAATGAAAATTAAATAAAACTGTCCTGACCTGATCAATAAATTTAACATACGGTTGTCTCTATCTAGTTCTCAGTAGACGAGGAGGCGGGAAAGAGACAGATATACCACCGGTACTGCATGGAGCGGGCCGCCGCTCACATGACACACATATTCACCACAGTTTCTGATATTACCGGTAAGTTATGCTGGTTTGACTTGTTTGTTAAACGGTGGAGTAAGTACTTGCTTGTCGGTAAGAGTGCTCAAGAGACAGACTTACTGGTTGCATGAAAAATTTTTTTTACTATATTTATAGGAAATTATATTAAATTATAGTGATCGTTGTGAAACAATATTGATTTTGGGTAAAATAGAACCGTGATACAGCAATTAGAAATTGAGATATACTCTCTTGCTAAAACAACTTTTACAATGAAAAATGTATAACAGACGTGTACTGTGACGTCACGGTACATGTCGGATCTCCTTGTCTAGCACGCGACTTTAATGGGTTGTATGTCAGGTATTTATTCATATTTTTTGAAAATTCTTAAATTTTATTATCTATAATTAAGTCATATTGATTTTAAAACCAAATAAAAATATACGCATATTCCCCATTGCTGAAAGAGTGTTTTTGTTGTATTCGTTTCAGTACTTGTTAAGCTGTAAGCCAGCCTTGTTATATCAATGTTTAGGCCCTCGAAATATTATGATCAAATTTGTTATTGTTTGTGTCTGTCTATTTGTGCGGTTAGTGCTTCCAAAATACGCTCATTAAGCTATTTACACTCTGCTATTCTTGCAGCTTTTTGTTATCGATTCGGTCGCGATGCAGCAACGATAACAATCGTTAATCGTCCACCTTTACACATACGCGCTACTTGTAGTAACGCTACAATCGCGATGCAAAATAAAAAAAATGCAAACTCTATACAGCATCGATGCAAACGTGATACAGCATCGATGCAAACGTGATACAGCGTCGATTCAAACGGGCTATAGCTTCGCTGCCAACGCGATACTTATTTAATTATTTTATTTTATTTATTGAGAAACTCAACAGCTTTATTACAATGTACATATTAGCCTAGTTTAACAAAAGTGACACTTAGCCAATAACAGAGTTTCTTAACATGCTTAATTTGTATTCGTACAAAGTTTCTTACTATAAGTAACAAAAATTTTTATTTTTTGTTAATGTAAGTAGATGTATTTGATGTATTTGAGATAGTGCCGGTTGCCGCAAGCACCCGTCAAAATAGAAAAAGAAAAGTCGCCCATTGGCATATGGTTACAGCATCGATTCTGTATTGCGTTGGCATCGATGTGGTTATGATCACCTGTTTTTAGTTAAAGTCGGTTCCATTTTTATAAAAACTTTTTCCAACTGTCATTGTGTCAACGTGTGTTTGGCTGCCATCTTGTACTAATGCATATATCGTTCTACCCCAGGTTACGAGGCAGAGCACCTACTAAAACGCAAGCCGGACATCATCACCCCGAACGGGTTGAACGTCAAGAAGTTCTCGGCCCTACACGAGTTCCAAAACCTCCACGCACTGGCTAAGGAGAAAATTAACGAGTTCACTAGAGGGCATTTTTATGGGTGAGAAAAAAGTTTCATCATCATAATTTTAGCCATAAGACGTCCACTGCTGAACATAGCCATCGGATGTCCTCAGAGTGATTTCCAGATTGGCAAATGGTAGTTTTTTTATTGTTAGGAGTTAGGTTATTCATACTGTCTTATTTTCCGAATAAAATACATTTGAAGGCAGCGAAGAGCAGCAATTGGTAGCCGGACTTGACGTTTGCCGCCTCCGAGGACTCAGGAGACATATTTTTGAATGATGCGAATTCTAATCCGAACACGAAATTTCAAGATTCGCAAGCGAATTCCTAAAATCACTATTTTTGAAAATTTATTTTATGAATTTTGCAAACGACCACTCGTTTTTCTTTTTCTACTAGTAGAAATTACGGAAGAATGACATTGACAAGTAAACATAAGTTTGACATAATAACTTTTTATTTACGTTCCGTTTATAGCGATTCACTACCGGTTTTTAAAATCAATGAGTTTTTACATTCCGTTTTATAATATTTTCTGCGTTAAACGAAAATAGTTACGAGTGATTTAAAAATCGTGAGCAATAGAAATGAATTTCATACACGAATTGTTTTCGTGTTCGAATTCGAAATTCATTTCTAATGCTTCAAAAATACGTCTCCAGATTCGATTCTCGGTCGGGTGAATGAAGAGAACGAAACTTTTTATGTTTTCTCGGGTCTAGGTGTCGTGGTGCCGTCGTTGTATCCGATTTCTATAACACAAGTGCTTTGGCTACTTACCTTAGGATCAGAGCAATGTATATGATGTTGTCCAATTTTTATTTGTTTATTGTAAACATTAGTTATGTTGAGAACGAATTACGAAGCGACAGCCGGAGGATCGAAAAAAAACGAAATTACTTAAAATCTAATTTAATTAAAAGTTAAAATTACAATAAAACTAGTTCCTAATACTAATTGACTCGATCGATGTTAGATACGAAGTGAGGATGATGGCGCTGGCCTGATGTCCGGCGGCTCGGTCACGTTAGCGGCGCACGAGCGCAGAGTCAGCGTTTCCGTGATCTTGCAATATCTTGTGTGCTCTAGTTAGGCGCCCGGGGTCAGCGGTATTCGTACTGGTAGAGTACGTAACTAACGTTATGTTATGTTGTTTACAGCCACTTCAACTTCGACCTAGACAAGACATTGTACTTCTTCATCGCCGGCCGGTACGAGTATGGGAACAAGGGCGCAGATATATTCATTGAGGCTTTGGCCCGACTCAACCATTACTTGAAGGTATGTCACTAATAAGGCTTGTCGAAAAAATATCGATACATCGATACATTTGCGCGAAATTATTTTTCGATGTATTGATGTATCGATATAAAATCACAATTATCGAAAAGGTTTATATATCTTTTCATTTGGCAAATAAACTACGATTTTACTTTACTTTAAGATAAGATAAGATAACTCTTTATTTGTATAAACACGGTACATTTTTGGTTCTTATTTTTAAGTATTTTAAGTATATTAATCGATCTATCGATATATAAATGATATGATGTCGTCATGCGTAGTTCACATAAATATAATAATGATTATTTACTAAATAATCATTATTCTTTATTAATTACTTTATTTACCTCAAACGTGAAGTATCTTAGGATCAATATAATTTTTTTGAGTGTGAATATTACTGATATATCAATATTTTTAATGAAAAATTTAACATCGATATTTATATTTGATATTTTTTGGATTTCTGACATCCCTATAACTAATATTATAGTGATGTATGTATGTTTCCTGTAACTTCAGTTTAGATACGCTATCTTTTATTTCCAGTCCGCCGGCTCAGAGATGACAGTGGTAGCGTTCTTGATCTTCCCAGCGAAGACAAACAATTTCAATGTCGAGAGTCTTCGGGGCCACGCCGTCACTAAGTCTTTGAGAGACACTATTCACGATATTCAACTGAAAGTCGGGAAAAGAATGTATGATATCTGCTTGAGGTAAGAAACTACCATAGGTTATTAAAAGGTCGTCGGTCCATCGGGCTGTGGGGCGTCCTACACCACGTTTGCCGAGACGTGGTCTCCGCTCGAGAACCCGTTTACTCCACTTTTCTTCGGTTCTGCAATTAGTTAATTATTTTAATTAATTTCTTGTAATTGATTTGACGATCTCTGTAGCCGAGAGGCGAACATACCGGACTTGGTGTCGCTATCTCTGGTCCCGGTTTTGATTCCCGGTCGGTCAATGTAGAGAAATATTTTTTCTGTTTTGTCTCGGGTCTAGGTGTTGTGGTACTGTCGTTGTTTCTGATTTCTGTAACACAAGTGCTTAAGCTACTTACCATAGGATCAGAGCAATGTATGTGATGTTGTCCAATATTTATTTATTGATTCCAGAGGCCATCTTCCCGAAGCGTTGGATCTCCTGCAGAAGGAGGACACGGTGCGCCTCAAGCGCTGCATATACGCGCTGCAGCGAGATGGGTTGCCGCCCGTCACTACACACAATATCGTAAGTAGAGATGCGCCGAGTAGCACTTTTGCCGAGTAACGAGTGCCGAGTTTTACTCGGTCCATTTTAATAGACCCGATATCACTCTTCACAATAAAGACAATCATACTGCATACATAATTGACATAGCCATACCAAACACTCATAATTTGCAACGTACAATAGCTGAAAAGTTGTCCAAATACATAGATTTAAAAGACGAGATTAAACGAATGTGGCGTTTGGCTGAAGCCAACATTGTTCCTATTGTGCTATCCACCACAGGCATCATCCCCAAACAACTACACCACTCATTCAATACTCTTGACATTCCACAGCACACATACATCTTACTACAAAAAGCAGTCATATTGAATACTTGCAGAATTGTTCGGAAATTCCTACAAGCCCATGAAGATTCTCAAGAACAACCACAAAACACCACTCAATCACAATCTCTCACACTGGCATACCACCATCCAAATACTTAGCTTTCAATTGGGAATGCACTTGGCTTAGGCCCGTGCTTTCTTGAAACACCAGCTTACAGCTGAGACACAAAAGTGTATAAAAGATAATAATAATAATAATAAATCGTTTATTTGCACAAAACACGGTATAAATGGTAACATTAAACAATAAATTAACAATAAAAGAGCTCATGTTTCGCTAATAAAAAATAGCATGCAAATTGTATGTTATTACCTACATGAATTGCAATAATTAAAAATGTCTGGAATCAAAATTACAATAGTAAATATATGTCAGTAAAATCGAGCTAGTTGTCAATAAATTCCTTAACACTATAGAAATTTTTGTCATTAAGCCATTCAGTTAATCTTTTTTTAAATAAGAAATTATTTAGCACTTTAAATTCATTTGGGATCTTATTATATATTCTTACGCACATCGCAAGGCAACTTTTATTATATTTCCATGTTTTGGGAACATTTTATTTTTTCGGTTCTGTACGCTAAAGCACCAAGCTGCAGGTCAAGAACCTCCTGTCTTCGATGATCCGATGACAACCATTACAACTCCTGCGGTCACTCATCGACATTTTGTCAGTTGGTCGCTGAATATGCGCACCAGAGAATGACACAAAAACCACAACCGAGCGATGTTTACTGTTTGTTTTTATAAGTAAGGATGTCACAACTATTTCACTGTTCAATTATTGTTTTTAAAAGTATATTATTTCTATTTTAACACTCAAATAAACACAGAGCGATTTTAAACGTGTGTTTACTTCAAACTACCCTCCTATCATCTAGTTGAGTACTCGGCGAGTAACTCGGTTCAATCAAATTCCTGTTTCGGGCGCGTAAACAAGTACAAGATTGTGTGTATATGTGTAGTACCTGGTGATTGTTGACATAATGAGTTCACGTAAAACGATTCACGAATTTGGACATTTTACGAAGAGATTGAAGAAGATAAAATGAATGTATCTTATGCATTTCTCTGATTTCACATAGTGGTGTTGGACGAAAAACCTCTCCGACGGCAATGTTAAACCATGTTCAAACAAAACACTGAAGAATAACACTAATGTTTTAATTATATCTACAAAAACATATTGTTTTACTTAAACCGAGTATACTCGGCATTAAAACCGAGTTATTCGGCCTAGTACGAGTATTCATCTCTAATCGTAAGTATACAGGGTGGAACATTATAATTAAAATTGAAAGAAAAGCACACTAAGAGGCATTCACACGGGCTTGACTAATTATCGCCGCGACATAGCTTCGTTATTAATATTGGTCATCATCATTTCAGCCGTTGGACATCCACTGCCGAACATAGGCCTCCCCGAAAAGGGGGGAGGGGGATTGCCAATACTCGTCACGCTTGGCGGGTTGCCGAGCGCAGTTTTTTATAATATTTTGCACGCAGACGCTGCTGCCCGTCTCGTGCTACAGGAATTAGAAAGAAAGAAAGAAAAGACATTTATTATACATTGGACATCACACACAAGCAGTAAAAGACACAATACATTATTTAAATTAAAAGAAAAAAAAGAAAAAAAGAATTAGTCGCCTCTTACGACACGCCTCACTTAAAATCCTTAGTAAAATAAATAAATGTTTAATATATTTCATCATCATGTCAGCCATAGGACGTCCACTGCTGAACATAGGCCTCCCTCATTGACTTCCAGATTTCGGGAGCCCTTTCGGTCGCAAAATCTTTTTATCATAATGTAGTTTGGCATAACAGTTTCAGTATAAAGTTTTCGCATAAATGATATTCGCATGATAAGCAGTGTTATAAACAGTGATCGGAGTAGGTAGATTGATTTGATGTACTTTGGTAGTGCTAGCATAATATGGATATGCCTTTTTTTCAAAAACTGATACCAAGAGATTCTGCCCCCCTAGCATGACCACCAAAACACGATATGATTTGATATGATATAGCGATATATCAACACCAACGGTAAAATATGATTGATATAGCTGCCATTTTGAATTTTTATCGAAACAGCGATCATCATATGTGACGTCACCGGCACGGCGATTTAACATGGCGGCTATATCTATCATATTTTTGCAATATATCGCTATATCTTATCATATCATATCGTGTTTTGGTGCTCATGTTAGGGAGGCTGGAATCCCGGAGGAATGTCCATATTAACATCAATGTTTGAGATCATTGACCCCAAATCAATCTACCTACTCACTGGATATAAACCTAGAATGGTTCCATCGGTATAATTTTAACTTACTTCTGCCTCCCTGGCATGAGTACCAAAACACGATATGATATGATATGATACAGCGATATAACGACACCAACTGTAAAAATAGATAGATAGCCGCCATTTTGAATCGCCGTGCCGGTGACGTCACATATTATGATCGCTGTTTCGATATAAATTAAAAATGGCGGCTATATCTATCATATTTTTACATACATATATCGCTATATCATATCATATCATATCGTGTTTAGGTGGTCATCTATATATATAAAAGAAGAAACTGACTGACTGACTGACTGACTGACTGACTGACTGACTGACTGACTGACTGACTGACTGACATATCAACGCACAGCCTAAACCGCTGGTGCTAGAGATTCCAAATTTGGCATGTAGGTTTCTTATAAGGTCTAGGGGTGCACTAAGAAAGGGTTTTTCAAAATTCACCCTCTAAAGGGGTGAAATGGGGGCCCAAAGTTTGTATGGGGAAACAAGATTAGTTAGACTATTTTATTCGAAACTTCACAGGAGTATTCCTAACAATAAATGATTAAACACGTGTTTCAGGTTTTTTGCGAAATCTACCCCTAAAGGGGGTAAAAGGGGTGACAAAATCTGAAAATCAACATGAGTATTGTTTCTATGGTTTATCGGGTCGCTGATTACGAAAACAACAACAATTTTAAAATACAACTTTGCGGACCTAAAATATCATCCCCCTATTGGGGTGCGATGGGGTTGAAATGTCTAAATATCAATATGGGTGTCGATTTTATGGTTTTTTGGGATGTTAATTACGAAAATGACATCGATTTGGAAATTTAATATTGTGGACATAAAAAATTCTTGAATTCAACCCTTAAGTAGGTGAAAAGGGGAAAGAAACTTTGTATTTCAGTTATCTATTTATATAAAATGGTAAACTGACTAATTGTTGATATATCAACGCACAGCCTTACCTTATACAGTGTAGACATCCATTAAGAAAGGGTTTTTTTGGAAATTATAGCCCTAAGGGGGTAAAATGAAAATTTAATGAAAGTATATCAGTTTCAAATAATAATTTTCAAATTTTGTATTATGGTGACGATTGAAAATAAATTTATGTATTACAGCGTTCTTGATTATTCAACCCCTGAAGGGGTGAAAAAGGATATTAAGTTGTATCTTGAAAGTCCTTCATTTTTACAGTTATAATCACTAAACTTATGTTCATAGTAAACTTACTCAATACATTGTTATTTTCACTCGGCTGCCGTAGGAGGGTTATGTTTTTCGAGCGTATGTATGTGTGTTTATAAGTTTTTGGCACGCTCTACAGCCTAAGCCGTTAGAGATGTATTTCATCATATGAGATTCTTCTCAGTTGTGGAAGTGACATAAAGCATATCGTTTTCCGGAATTCCCATGGGACATAGGAATTACGCGGGGAACTCTGATCTCTAATGCTACTTACGTGATTTCAACCCTCGATGAAGGTCTGCTTTTAGATTAGTTTAAATGTTCCAGAGACGTCGCCTGGGGTCTACGGGGGCCAAAATTTTGTTTATTTCGAGCTAGGACGCACCGTTTTCGAGATATCAAGGCGCTGCGTACACGGCGTAGCAGGGCGGGCCGGACAATTTTGCCGCGAACAATAGACGAAAGGGAATCGTATACTGCAACGCACACGGCGGTCAATAAGACTGCGCCGCCAGTGCCCGCCCCGCACCGCGGCATGTCCGTGGCTGCCCGCCGTGGATCGCACAAACCAGTTTGTATACACTAACGCAGATGGCAGCGCGGGCGACTAGCTTAGTCTGCGTCGCGCGCTCTACTAGAATGGTTGTCCTGAACTGACCGTCATGCACGTTGAGTACAAGGCGCGGGCAGCCGCGGGCATCGATGAGCAGACGCGGTCTTTATTGCTTCACGGTCAAAAAGGCCGCACCACTTCGGTGTATGCGCAGCACCTTACTCCATTCTATATTAATTAATCTATATACATATATAAAAGGCAAAAGTGATTGACTGATGTATCAACGCACAGCCTAAACCGCGGGTTCTAGAGATTCCAAATTTGACACGTAGGTTTCTTATAAAATCTAGGGGTCACTAAGAAAGGATTTTTCAAAATTCATCCCCTAAAAGGGTGAAATAGGGATCCAAAGTTTGTATGGGTAAACAAGATAGAAGTAAGTTCTCCTTACGATAAATGAGTAAACATGTGTTTCAGATTTTTTGAAAAGTCAACTCCTAAAAAGGGGAAGGGGGCTGACAAAGTCTGAAAATCAACATGGGTATTGTTTCTATGGTTTATCGGGTCGCTGATTACGAAAACAACAACGATTTTAAAATGTAACGTTGCAGACATGAAATTCCATCTCCTTTGTTGGGATGCGATGGGGTTGAAATGTCTATCAATATGGGTGTAGATTTTATGGTTTTTTGGAACTTTGATTTTAAAATGAATATTGTGAACATGAAAATTCTTGAAATTATTTGTGCCAAATTGCAATCCAATTGGGCCAGTAATTTCGGAGCTAATCGGTTGTAACAGACGGACTGACAGACAGCCATACGTGATCCCAACAGTTATCCTAAAATTGATAAATCGCTATATTATATCATATTATCATATCGTGTTTTGATAGTCATGCTAAAAATATTGTCTAGAAGTTTTGTAGTTTTTTAAATTACTGAGTTTGACATTCATACTTCACTTAAAATCAAATCTAACGCGAGCGAAGCCGCGGGCAAAAGCTAGTGCTATATAAACTGAACCACCCCTCAAAGGGTAACTTTTACATGCGTTTGGATTTAGCGACCCAACTGTTAGAAATGTAACAATTGGTTTCGTTTCTAGGTGGACGACTGGAGCGACCCCGTGTTGAATGGAGTTAGGAGATGTCAACTTTTCAACACTATTCACGATAATGTCAAGGTTAGTGGCAATTTGTTATATAAACAATAGTCAAAAGTCAAAAGTCAAAAATCATTTATTCAGTTTAGGGCAGAAAACTGCCACTTATGAACGTCAATAATAACATTATTGGCCCAATATCAAACCTTACTATAATTTCTATACAGGGTTATTTGTAAAACATTAACAACCTCCTAGGGGTTGATTCTGGTGCTAAAATACAATGAAAGACGACCTCCGTAGCTGAAAGGCGAGCATACCGTCGCTATCTCTGAGGTACCGGGCTCGATTCCCGGTCGGTCAATGTAGAAAAATAACGTTTCTATATTTTCTCGGGTCTAGGTGTTGTGGCACCATCGTTGTTTCTGATTTCTGTAACACAAGTGCTTAAGCTACTTACCATAGGATCAGAGCAGCAGATCATCAATGTATGTGATGTTGTCCAATACAAACTGAAATCAGCTGGTCGGCTTAGTATGGGAGAGTGTTTTTTTTGTTGCGTTTTCAATGTTGATCCCGTAGAAAAAGTTGTTGTGTTTTAGCACCAGAATGAGCTCCTAGAAGGTTGTTGATGTTTCACAAATAACCCTGTATAAAACAAGTCGGGTTAGTTACACAAGAACAGTTGGACCGATTTTTAATCTTTGGTTTGTTGGATTTGTATTCGCCCCGAAAAGCAGAAGATCTATTATACGCCGGAATTGGTGTCGACAACTCTGAGGTTCGATTCTCGGCCCCGATAGTGTCCCGGATCTGGGTGTTGTGGTACCATCGTTGTTTCAGCCTCCCTAGCATGAGCACCAAAACACGATATGATTGATATGATATAGCGATATATCGACACCAACTGTAAAAATATGATAGATATAGCCGTCATTTTGACGTCACATATTATGATCGCTGTTTCGATAAAAAATCAAAATGTCGGCCATATCTATCATATTTTTACAGTTGATGTCGATATATCGCTATATCATATCATATCGTGTTGTATCGCTATATCATGCTAGGGGGGCTGATTTATATAACACAAGTGTTCTAGCTACTAACTGTAAAGGTAAAATCACGAATTTTCTATTTATATATATATATTTATTTATTATAGGTAATCTTCCACCCAGAGTTCCTCACATCGACGAACCCTCTGTTCGGGCTAGACTACGAGGAATTCGTTCGGGGCTGCCACCTGGGGGTGTTCCCGTCGTACTACGAGCCCTGGGGGTACACGCCCGCCGAGTGCACCGTCATGGGGATACCCAGCGTCACCACTAATCTGTCGGGTAACTATCCCTACTGATAAAAATAGGAATGATGATGAAAAAAATATTTCGTCTATTAGGCAAGGACCGGAAAACCCCTTTTTTTGATTAAGCCGATTGTTAGGGAAACCCTATAAAAAGGTTACCCAAAGATAGGGTTACCCTATTGATAAGCTACTCCAGTGTTAGCCTTTCGTTACGGAAACCTTTTTGAATAAAGTTAACTGCTTTCAATGCGCTTACCGAATCAAATAGGGTATTGGTAATTTCAATATATAGCACTTACCAACTAAAAGGGTTACCCTATTGTCTATGTCTTTTCGCGCATTTTGGTGATTTGTATTAACCTGTCTGTGTATTTAAGTTCGCCGTAAAAGGTAATAAAATAATGAGTCGAATGGTGTGCACGTAGAGGTTAAAACTGCTTGAGCGCTTTTAAAACCCTTTTATAGGGTAAGCCTCGATAGGGTTTTCAGATACGGTTAATGCTTACCCGAATTAACTGTATTCATTTGGTTAGCCTTTCGTTGGAGTAAGTCGACGATATGCTTACCGAATTGATAGGGTTTGTGGAAACTAGTCTATGAAATACCCAATTAAAAACCTTTTTATTGGTAAGCGGTTCCGGTCCTTGCTATTAGGTAGATCAAGTAATCTGTGACACTGACGTTGCTGTCGATTGAATCAATCGAACTCTATGTTGTACAATATTTATTCCTTGGTCAAATTTGTCGTCAGTAGTGGGGGTGTAGCGGGGAGGGAATTGATGTAAATAGACGCTCCGCAGAAGGGACGGCATTCGCAGCTCGATCGTCTTGACGAACGGTTGTCCTCTGTAATATTAAAACTGTTTTTGTATTTGTACGCAAGTAAGGATCAATTATGTGGTGGCTTAGATGTATCGTATAATTGGTGTACTGAGTGAAGTTAATAAACAGATATTAAGAACCTTGGTTTGATTCTTATAGTATTGGACACGTATTTTATCTTTTTTCGCATGAATAAAATAAATTAAATGTGTGTGCCATCTACATCCGTTCAGCCGTTCTGGCGTAAGTGTGTAACAAACATTCATCCGTCCAAACTTTCGCATTCATATTATTAGTAAGATTGATTGTCTACTAGCTATGCCTTCCTTCGCATGCGTGGCATACGGCATATCACACCCTATTTCACTCTTTTAAGAGGATTGAAATATAATAAAACGTAGTTTTATGCTTCTCTCTGGGATCTAAGCTTTTTTGTACAAATCCTCATCAAAATCGGTTCAGTTTTCTCTACAAAAAGTAACCTATGTCTTCTCAATCTGACTCCCTTAGTAGGTAGATTGGAAAATAGTAGCCCATGTCTTTTCCTAGGGTCCAAGCTTTTTCGTACGAAATTTCATTAAAATCGGTTCAGTTTTCGCTACAAAAAGTAGCCTATGTCCTTTCGCAAGCTCTAGTCTATCTTTGTACCAAATTTTATCAAAATCGGATGAGTAGTTAAGGCGTGAAAGCGTATTAGACAGAGAGAAAGACAGAGTTATTTTCGCATTTATAATAGGGATGACGACTGGGTAAAGAAAATGAAATTCTATTTAGTCCGTTAGTTAGATTATCAAAAAATAATGGACATTATTTTTTTTTGTCAATCCCAAAAAATTACAAAGATAAAGCGCGTCAAAGTTCGGGAGTGGGATCTCGTGACGTCACTTCTAAGTAAAAATCGTACTAAAACGTGACGTCATGCGACATTTCAAATCAATATACATATCTCTGTAATGCTTTGATTATGTGAAAAAAGAAAAAGTACGTGTCCAATACTTTTTGATAATCTACCTGTAAGAAAAAAAAAATTGTCGTCATGCCTATTACTTGAATTCGGCTTCTGGCCTAGTCGCTGCCCCTCTTACCCTCCTATCTTTGCCTTGACACCTAGTTACGGCCCTGCTTACTTCTCTACCCATGTCCCCAGGTTTCGGCTGCTTCATGCAGGAACACATAGCGGACCCGATGTCGTACGGCATCTACGTGGTGGACCGCCGGTACATCTCGCTAGAGGGCTCTGTGCAGCAACTGGCGCAGTATATGTTCGACTTTACTAAGTAAGTCTAACATTATCTAACGTTGGGTAAACCTTAAGTGTGCAAAGTTAAATATTACGTCTTACTAAGGTAAGATCGAATCAGTAATCAGTAAACGAACAAAACCCGACGGATTAGCAAGCTGAAGTGGCAGTGGGCACATAGCACTGACTGACGGCCGATGGGGCAGAAAGGTTCTGGAATGGAGGCCACGTACCGGCAAGCGCAGCGTAGGACGTCCACCCACAAGGTGCACAGACGACCTGGTAAGGGTTGCAGGAAGCCGCTGGATGCGGGCCGCTTCCAACTGGCCAATCTGGAAGTCACTGGGGGAGGCCTATGTTCAGCTGTGGATGATGAATGATAAAGCCCACGCTACTCGGTGGACTGATGACCTTGGCAAGGTTGCGGGTAGCCGCTGGATACAAACGGCCCAGTGCTTCGATTCAGAATCCCTATGTCAGATTGAAAGCTATTCAGAACAGCATCTGACTCAAATTCGAAAATGTTTATTTATTTATTTATATCGATAAATGCGAAATGTTATAAAAAACTGCCCTCGCCAACCCGCCTGCCAAGCGTGGCGAGTATTGGCAATCCCCCCGATGAAAATCATTGGGGGAGGCCTGTGTTCAGCAGTGGACCATGGCTGAAATGATGATGATATCGATACCAGTTTGATTACAAGTGGCATTTACGAAGTCTATTGTTATAAAATATTTAAATTTAATTTGAATTAAAAAAATATTTTTTAGTATTTCAAAACGAATGCCGAATTCAGTTCTATCAATCAAATGTAATTTTATGCGCCACAGAGCATCCACTTTTTTCATCCATCCGCTGCCATCTTCCTAAGGTCGTTGGTCCATCGAGCTGGGGGGCGTCCTACACTACGTTTGCCAAAATACTCATTCAAGAAACTCAGTATACTCATTATGTATGTCTATTACAGGTTGACAAGAAGGCAGCGCATTATCCAGAGGAACAGAACCGAGAGATTGTCTGATCTGATGGACTGGAGGAATCTAGGCATTGTAAGTATATTCCATTAATTCATCTTTTAATGCGTTTTGGTAGTGATTACCAAAGTTAAAGCCGCGGTTGTGATTGGATGGGTGACCATTCCAGCCATATGTGTGACATTTATCACAAGCATCTCCGGGCTTCGGAAGGCACGTTAAAAGTTGGTCCCGGCTAATATCGCTTGATACTAGTCGTGAGGCCTAGTCAGAGGCCTTAGGGCGGCTTAATAACATCTGACAGTAAGGTTAAGTCACTGGCCTTACAACACCCCTCCACCACCCAAACTTCACCACGAAACAAACGAAGCGCGTCAAAGTTCAAATATAATTCAAATTCAAATTCGATTCAAATATAGGGGCTCGTGACGTCACTTTTAAGTAAAAATTGTATCAAGACGTGACTACATGCGAAATTACAAATTAATATGTCTCAATAATATTTTGATTATGTGCAAAAAAAAAAAATACGTCTCAAATACTTTTTGATAATCTACATAGACGAAGAAAATAAAGTTAGTCGTCATACTTAGTTTGGTGTGATTGTGAAAACAATTTATTTATTATATAAGGTGCTTCATAAATATCTGCAACGGCTGAAATGGGTAAAAGTATTACTTATATAGATTACGATAGTGAAGGAATTACGTGCCCCGGATCGGTAATTAATTATTTGCGAAAATACAGTAAATAAATAGTTACTTGCTTCAATTTGCATAACACATTTCGTCATCCGCCCTTGACTCTGCGCGGGAGCGGTATAATGTGAAACGTTAGCATTTTTGGATAGGTGTGGACGGTTTGAGACAGAATAAAGCCTAATCTTTATTTAATATTTTTTTTTAATGAAAAAATTAATGATGTTCTGGACATAAAATTTCTTTACTATCGTAATCTATATAAGCAATACTTTAACCCATTTCAGCCGTTGCAGATATTTCACAGCACCTTATATATGTTTATTTATTTAGGATAGTTTTATCAGCCAGGGGAGGCTTATGTTTAGCAGTGAACGTCCTGTGGCTGAAATGATGATGATGATGATAGTTGGAGACGCACATGTATTTATGTCTCTTTCCCAGTACTACCGTCAAGCCAGAGCGCAAGCCTTGAAGATAGTGTACCCGGACTATGTGGACCACATGGACCAGGAGCTGGGCAAGCGGTTCAACTACCCGCGACCCATATCTGAGCCGCCCAGCCCTACGCATTCCAGTAAGTCTTAAAGTCTACATTTTTTATCATCTGCCTCTGGAATAGAGTTGAAATCGACTATCGATAGTTTATCGATGGTTTACGTCATATCAATAGTATACCAGGGTTTTTTGTAAAACATCAACAACCTCCTAGGGGCTGATTCTGGTGCTGAAATACAACAACTTTTTCTATGGGACTAACATTACCACATACTAAGCCACTGACCAGCTGATAGTGAAATTTTTTTTTTGGTTTCAATGTTGGTCCCAAAGAAAAATTTGTTGTATTTGGGCACCAGAATCAAGCCTCAGGAGGTTGTTAATGTTTTACAAATAACTCTGTATATGATATAATATATGATATACAGGGTTACATTGCAAAGGGGTGCCAAATTTAAAAAATAAGATCTAGGGAACAATATAAAGAAGCGTCTTAATCATTGTTACGAAATAAATTACTTTAAAATGTCCGAAAATAAAGTCTACAGAGAGAGTACGAAAGCCGCGCGGTCATTCATCAGAGGTGCAGGTACGGCGAGCCGACAAGGACCTTACGCAGTGCACATACGGTGCATTTTTTGCTTGATAAGTTAAATTATCCACGCGTACGATTTTTAACAGCGGATAGGAATAATTAAATGTGTTTTTTTCACTTTTCACAGCTAAGTTACTGATTCTGAGCCACTCCTAAAAATTTGGCACCCCATTGAAATGTAACCCTGTACACGAGTCCCTACGTTTTCACATATTTTTTATATATATAATTATTCGCATCAGTCCGTCGCCACGAACACCCGATCCGTATATCCACGTCCTTCATCAAGGAGATACAGAAAGAGACGAAAGACGAGCAAGTCCAAACAATTGACGAGCACGCCGTAGATGTGCACAGAAAGAACATCATCAACCTACAGAAGTCGTTGGAGATACTAGAAATTGTCGATGATGAGAACGAAGATACGGAAGTCAGCTTCGAGAAGCCAAATTTCGCGGAGTCCGAGCAAGAAAATTTCAGGACGCCCAGCGATTATTTGGAGCCGTTAAACGAAGCAGTGGCTGAACAGATTGACCAGTTGATCGCTAAACTAAACGACTGCGCTGGGAAAATTGAATAGGTTTTTTTTGTGTGGTTGGTAGCGTTGGTTTAAGCTGCGGCCATACTGGGAGCGAAAAAGAAAAAGAGATTTTTCGCTTCGATCTTGTCGCTACCGAGTTTCTAGGGATTCGTAGACAGCACGTTTCGCCATGTCCGTTCGTCTGTCTGTCTGTCCGCGGCTTAGCTCAGAGACTCTTAGTATTATGAAGCTGTAATTTCGCATTGTTATACTTTTAATCACGCCAACAAACCACTCCCTTCCTTAAACATGTTTTTTTTAAGAATAGAATAAGAATAAGAATAAAATAATTTATTCCAAAACCACACATAGTTGTAAACATGAAAGAAAAGTAAAAAATACAATTTTATCTTAAAATTAGTGGTTCAGAAATGGTCTCCACTCAGCAATATGTCAAGGAACCAAAAAGGTACCTTAACGCTGATCTTCCTCGATCATTTGATGATTTTTCTCGTCTATTATATAACGTGGGGTGTCGTTGAATAGGTCGTTTAAAAATATTACTGGTGTGTGAATATTATTTATCGATTCAGGTATTCGTTTGCCTAATATTAAGATTGTGTTTTTTTGTGAGTGTCAAGTGTACCCTCGGCCACAAATAAGGTTGCTTAAAAAACTGAAAATAAAAATCACGACAGTAGTGTAGGCAGGCTAAATAAGTTATTAAATATACTTGGAGAAGAAAATTACCTAAATGAAATTATTAATTATGTAATACATCTGTATTATACTATAGTATAGAAAATACCTCATATTATGACACTCAACTACGAATTTGCGAAAAACCCTACATTGACGACCTCCGTAGCCGAGAGGCGAGCATACCGGACTTGGTGTCGCTATCTCTGAGGTTCCGGATTCGATTCCTGGTCGGGTCAATGTAGAAAAATAACTTTTCTATATTGCCTCGGGTCTGGGTGTTGTGGTACCGTCGTTGTTTCTGATTTCTGTAACACAAGTGCTTTGGCTACTTAACACAGGATCAGAGCAATGTGATGTCCAATATTTATTTATTATTTATTATTATTGCGCGTGTCTGTAGACATGTAACTCCGGAGTGATTTAAACAAAAAATGTACATCCGTAAAAAAGATTAAATCACTGTTTAATCCCACCTATCTCAAATACATCTTTTAATCTTTTGCACTATGGTTCCTTTCGGATTGACTGAAGCATCTATGTAAAGATGTAGACTGAGACTAATTGCCGAATTAAGTGAAACAAAAAGAGACGAAAGATGATTTAAACTTTCGCGCATGCGTGCAATTGACAGCGTCAGTTGAGATTGTATTTTATTTTAAAACTGATTCTACTCTCATATAGAATAAAGTTCATATTCAATTATTTTAGAAGTGATTTATTGATGTAATGAGTTAATTTTTATCTGCATTGATGACTGATTTAGTAGGGATTCAAAGATACAAAAGAGTGATTTAAATGTTCTGAATGAAAAGATTTATAAATCTTTGTTCCGTACAAAGATGTATTCTGCTCATCTCTGCTTGGCTGGTTTATCGTACTTGGGTTCGGCGACATGGGCGAAGCGAAACTAACTCTTCTGCGGTTGAATTTGTTCCCAGTGTGGCCCGTGCTTTATAAAAATGTAGATTCTTAGATCCACTTGCATCTTCTTTGATCTAGATTATTTTATCGTTTTGGTCTAGTAGCTCAATTTCTGTTTTAGAGGCAGCTATAGGAATGACTGGGTAACGAAAATTTAATTCTATTTAGTCCGTCAGTTAGATTATAAAAAAATAATGGACACTTATTTTTGCTTTTGACAATCAACCAAAAATTTACAAAGATAATGTGCGTCAAAGTTCAGGAGTCTGGTGACGTTACTTCTAAGTAAAAATTGTACCTAGACGTGACATCATGCGACATTTCAAATCAATATATCTCTGTAATATTTTGATTATGTGAAAAAAGAAAAAATAAGTGTCTAATACTTTTTAATTATCTACCTAATAGACGAAGAATAAAAAGTTTCCCGTCTGCCAATGTAATATGTAACCAGTTTTGTGCCAAATTAATAAAATTATTATCTTATTCTCTCATCCCTATAATTGTGCGTTGGGGAATATTGGTTCCGTTAATGTCAAGTTTTAAAGAGACACGATGAAGCAATTAATTAATTTGACCAGTGAAAAAAGTATACTACGTAGGAAAATTGAATTTGTTGTGTATGCACCATCTTTTGGGGGTGTGAGGAACAGGGTGTAAAGTTCCTCATCCACCATTGAAAAGGGAGGATCCTCCGACCAGACGGGTGTTGTGTCTGGTGGGCTACTGCCCGACGGTTGTTGTCGGGTTCTTGTATATATGTTTAATCGCTTGGATAACTTTAATATCGCGATGTAGGATACGTCAGTTTTAGTTCGTATGTGGCGAGATAGATGTCGCTACAATCTAAACCAAAAAGACGACATAAAGTAAACGGACAACACACACATACAGTCCAGTGGCTTGCATTCCGGAATATAAAGCCAAAAGTTCGCGGGTTCGAATCCCGCAGGGGGCAGGTGTTTTTGTGACGAGCACGATCATTTGTACCCGAGTCGTTGATCTCATTACAAAGTATTTAAGTACGTCTATCCGTTATCTAGTCGCCATAGTCCAAGCTTTACTTAGCTTGGGCTAGATTTATTATTTATTATTTATTTATGGACTAGCTCTTCATTACAATCAGACAACCTCCGTAGCCGAGAGACGAGCATGCCGGACTTGGTGTCGCTATCTCTGAGGTCCCGGGTTCTTTTCCCGATTGGTCAATGTAGAAAAATAAGTTTTCTGTATTGTCTCGGGTCTAAGTGGTGTGGTACCGTCGTTGTTTCCGATTTCTGTAACACAAGTGCTTTGGCTACTTACCATAGGATCAGAGCAATGTATGTGACGCTGTCCAATATTTATTATTATTATTGTAGTCTAGCCAAAACCTTGAAAATCATTATTTATATAAGGTTGCCTTTTATAATCGGGTGAAATTAAAAGAGCAATTACAAAAACATAAATAAATCATTATTGTTAAAAAAAAAGAAAAACGCCAAAAACTATTTTGATTTCAACGTAAAATAAAACACCCCGTGCCCGGTGCGTGCACCCCGAGGGAAGAGTGGGGCACGATTGAAATGAGAGAGACAGAGGCGATGACGTAGGGACGTTTCAGACTAGACAGGATGCTATTAAAAAAAAAAAAAAACTTAGGAATAATAAAAATGAAAACTAGCCCGTCTTTAAGAACGAAAATAATAGGGCCCGGTTTCTCTAATATAATTAGAAGTTCTGGTAAAGTTTCACCCTTTTATAAAAGGCGACCTTGTACACCTATCAGTTTGTGTAAAGTTCATAGAGATAATTATAATAATGTTTAAATCCAGATTAAAGATAAACCTAGATTCTTAGCAAGCAATGCAAGTGGGTCTTACATTGTTGTTTTACGGTGTAGCGACATCTATCTCGCCACATACGAACTAATCTGACGTATCCTACATCGCGATATTAAAGTTATCGGAGCGATTGAAACATATATACAAGAACCCGACAAACAACCGTCGGGCAGTTGCCCACCAGACACAACACCCGTCTGGTCGGAGGATCCTCCCTTTTCAATGGGGGATGAGGAACTTTACACCCTATACCTCTCATCACCGCCCAACGGTATTTAGTTATTTTAGTGGCACTGATTCTGAAAAAACGTGTGTATTTGGATTTTGACACTATATCACTGTTTCAAAGGGGTTCACAATTTGTTTAGTTTGTTTTGTATTGAAGTATAAATTTAATATGGAGTGATTAACTTGAACTCCATTTAGATGTAAACCTAACACGCTTGGGGATATTTAGTTAGTTTTTTTTTATTTTGATTATAACAGTTGTAGTTTTTTTGGTGAACTATTTGAAGTTAGTTTACCGAATTAGACGACTCCTATTTCAATTTTGACAATTCAACTTTTAAAATATATTTTTTAACAAGAATGTTATGTAAACATTTCATAATCTGCATTTTGGGCTATGGGTTGTTAAAAAACTTAAAAAAAATTAAGATCAAAACTGTAATTTGCTTTTGTGTTTTTATTTAAATTAAATGATTTTTAATTAACTAAATGTAAGTGAAATGTCTTAACCGTAATTGTTCTCTGTTTATTAATCTCCAGTAACATTTTCGACTTAAAGATATACCACACTCCCAATTTTAAACACTGTATAATTCAAATATGTGTACGTATATTTTAATTATACATTCTATCCTCAGGACTAACAACCCCTGCAGCATCAGTCCACGGATCTGATGACGAGGATGAAGTGGATGAGGAGAATGAATTAGCCGAATTGAGGATCACAGACTAAAGTCACTAAATAAATACATCAGTAAGTAGTCTTTGATAGTCCCATTGCTGAGTAATTGTTTACGTTTTGACAATAAGGACTTACTCAATTATGGGACTTCCTATCAGACCGTGGATATGAGAACTATATCTTTAAAAGTCAGAACACCAACTGAGATTTCACCGAGTTTTATTATGTATTCATTTTATTATAGACAATATATATAAGTACGTCGCATAATTTAATTATACACTCGATTGGGTTTGGATTACGTTGTCTCGAAATTAAGTTAAATGTATTTTATTTATTATTGTACTTATTGTAATATTATTACACATTTGTAATTTAATATAACAAAAAGTATTTAAATCAATCCTGAAGCTATATAATATTGATGTTACATATTACCTGTTTATATTTTTATATGAATTGTATGTAGAGAAACCATCTTGCCTCAAAAGATTTATATTTTTATATTATTTATTTATTTACCTGTTTTATATAAAATCATTTTTTATATCTTTGATTGTTTTTTTTTGTTTTTATTCCTATTGAATATCTTGTCAAATATTAAGATTAAATGAATTTTGATAAAGTATAGGTTGAGTTCAAGAAGCAACGATTTTTATACATATTTAGATTGATAAATATAAAGTTATTTAAATTAAGAAAAATATACAGTTTGGTTTAAACAATTTTACTGAATAAGTTAGTTTTTTGGCATCTTAAATCAAATTTTTAAATACTTTTAATCCATTTTATAGAACTTAAATGTAATTTTAGTAAGTCACTATTTTACCAGGCCGAAAATAAAATACAATTCAGTAAATTTTAATGTCTATTTTATGCACGTTTGTTCTCTTTTCATAGTAAATTATCTAGATCGAAGTACATATTACATATTGTTAGATTGTTACACATACGCAAATGTGTATTTATATGCATAAGTTGAATAACCAATATTCATTTAAGTTGAGTTTAAAACCAATATTTAATTAGTTCAACACGCTTAATAAAATCATATTTATAAGATGAAAGTAAAACTATATATATTTATAGAGGCTTATTCTAGTTCATACTACAAAATAAACACACAACAAAATATAAAATAAAGAAATGAAAATTATACAAAAAATTTAAAGCAATATTATATTTAGTCAACCCTTAACGTCATTTTGGCTCAAACAGTGTGTTGTTTTCTTTTATAAAATTTGAAAACTGCTTTTTTAAAGTAGAAAATCATGATTTTACTATTTAATATTAATTGGTACTTTTTTGTAAGGGGTAAAATATATTCTATTTTGGTCATCGTAATCATAAGTCTGTATAGTTTGTAATTTAGTATAGAAACTTAGTCTTAACTTTAAAGCCTTCCAATTTTATACCTTAACCATCTCAGAAATGTATAAATGAAATATTAATCAATTGAATGATTATTGTGCCACTTAGTCACATAAAACATAATATTATGTTGTTGTTGGACGCTCCAAAATGTTGTTAAAAACAATATTGCACGTGTTTTCGTAACTAATATTTAAGTTATATATCTGTGTTACGCTAAAAAAACTGTGCAAGCTTTCCAACTGCCATTTCATTCGTCAGGTATTGGTATAGTATCAGATCTTGGAATTATATTTATATAAAAGTTATACTGCAAAGATTAAGTAATACTTGAGTAATATAGGTTTGGTATAATGTAAAACTATTAGACAGGGCAAAAATAAAATATCAATAGATGTTTTATCCAGGAAGTAAATTTTTTACTAATCGCACAGTGAGACATTGACTCTTTTTTAACGTAAGTAATGCAGGTAGTCCGTTTCCATGAGCCAATAGTCTTCTTTAAGCGACTAAGGGCCGATTTTTCAAAAACCATATTTATCTTTTTATTTATTAAACAACAGATAACATGCTGACTTGCTACAGTTATAACTTGTATCCGACAAATAACATTTACGTTTTGACAGATTTTCGAAAAATATAAACATGTCAAACTTATTCTTCATATAAATGTTATCTGAAAACACTGGTCAACAAAATTCAAACTTTTTCGTGCCACACGGACTTTTTTGATATTTTTTACTTTAGTTGGTGATTGTAAGAAAAAATAAACAGTTAAAAAAAATTTGCTAGCCAAGGATTTTATTCTATTGAGTAATTAAAAATATTAAGAAAAAATACAGATCTCGTAAATCAAACTTTTTTTTTATATAAATTACTTAATAATTTAAGATTTTCTTGAATGTTTAGCTTCTGGTTGGTCCCTTTTAATTGTCCAGCAGTAATCCGCTAACATATTTGGGCTCCATTTTCCCTGGTACCGCTTTTCCATACTAGAAATGTCCTGGTGGAACCTCTCGCCGTGCTCGTCACTGACAGCCCCTAAATTGTCAGGAAAAAAATCCAGGTGCGAGTCTAAAAAATGGATCTTGAGTGACATGTTGCAACCCAATGCTTGATATGACAATAAGAGCTCGCTAACCAACTCTCTGTAGCTGTCACTCTTGTGGTTGCCCAAAAAATTTGCAACAACATTTTTAAATGCGTTCCATGCACATTTTTCTAAACCGCTTAATTTTTCTTCAAATGTTGAATCTTTTATTAACTCCCTGATTTGAGGGCCAACAAAAATACCCTCTTTTATTTTTGCATCACTTATTTTAGGGAATTTTTCTTTTAGGTACAAAAATCCACTCCCACTGCGATCCATTCCCTTCACAAAATTTTTTATTAATCCTAATTTGATATGCAATGGTGGTAAAAGCACATTATTTGGCTCTACAAGGGGTAAATACTTTACATTTTTTTGGCCAGGAACTAACGATGCACGCATAGGCCATGTTTTTTTTATATAGTGATTAGTTCTGTCTCGGCTATCCCATTCACATAAAAAGCAGCAAAATTTTGTATAACCCAGCTGAAGTCCAAGTAATAATGCAACAACTTTAAGATCACCGCAGATTTTGAAGGAATATGTACTGTAATTTATTTTTTCAAGTAAAACTTTCATATTTTCATAGGTTTCTTTCATATTTGAAGCATGGGCCACAGGAACAGACGGAAGCATATTTCCATTATGCAATAAAACTGCTTTTAGACGTGCCTTCGAAGAATCAATAAATAAACGCCACTGAGAGATTTCAAAATCTATGTCCAACATTTTCATGATCTCATTTATGTTATTGCAAAACACCAAATCTCCATCCTGAGAAAAATACGTTCTGAAGTGTTCATCACGGTTTCGAAAATAACTAACTTTTGTATTATGATGTAGCAAATTCCATTCTTTTAGACGAGATCCTAATAGTTCCGACTGCTTTTTTGACAAATTTAAATCCCTAACCAAATCATTTAGGTCTCCTTGAGTTATCAAATGTGGCTCCTTTTCAATTCCTTCAAACTCAAAGTCATCATCCTCGTCAACACACCGACTTGAAGTAGACGGTTGTGAATGGTCGTTATCAACAGACGTTGTTGCAACTGGTATTAGTTCTGGCATTTTTTTACAATGAGAGACTGGTCTTATAGCAGAAGATACGTTAGGGTAGATAACTGTGTTTTTTTTCTTGTAATTTATACCTTTTAAGTCAGTGAGACAAAAATAGCAATCCGAAACGTGATCTCGCTGTTCAGTCCATATCATGGGTACAGCAAAAGGCATAGCTCGTGCACCTTTCTTCCAGTCGGTTAAATTTTTCACACACGTTATGCAACAGACATGAGGGGCCCAGAATTTGTCTTGATGGGCGACAGAAAAACCAAAACATTGGTGATAACACTCCAGCACAAGATTCGTAAAATTTCGTCGTTGTTTTTTGAATGTAAGTTCTCCGCAGATATAACAAAAAGAGTTAGGGTTATTTTTACACTTCCTCGACATGTTCACAGGATTAATAAATCACAAAAAATATTCAAATTCAACTACAAATACTTTTATGACGATTTACTTGTGAGCGTTTCTGTTAATTTACCGCCGTAGTACTAGTTATGAGTATTACCGTATCACAACAAATATGAGGCTAACAGACAAATGAAAACTGTGATTTAATGATGAGGGTAGATTGATAAAACAAAATTAGCTATCAAAGTTCGTGTGGCAAAATCAGTGTTGACCAGTGAAATTAAACTATAAAAAAATTGACCCTAAATAAAATAGTCGTCTCACAGTAAAGTTTCACAAAATCCAAAAAAATATACTGATACTACAGCAATCTGATGTTTAAGGGCCGATTTTTCAAATGCTAGATAACTGTTATCCGTCGAATAAAATTGACGTGTTGACACTTTTTTCTATACGAAAACTGTCAAAATGTCAAACTTATTCTTCAGATAAAAGATACCTGGCTATTAAAAAAACAGCCCTTAGTCGATAAATATATAACTAAAGTTAAGTTAAGAAATAGATTAAAATAATTGTCTGACCACTTTTGGAAAGAAAACAATCTTAATTTGTGGTAAATGTTTTGAAAAGACGTCATGTCAAGATTAATTATATAGTGACTGTAAGGCCATCCGTTGCATTGAGTGGATCTACAAGCACGTTTGTTTCTGAAAGAGCGCCTTAAGCCTGGGTAGTATGTGCTGACCGTGTGTCAGTTTTCCAAGATGGCGCGGGAGTTCGCTTTAATCAGCGGATGACCTCAAAGTCAGTGTTAAAAATGTGCCATAAAATCTGGACTCGTTATATAGTACTTAAATAATAAATTGTGTTACTAAAATATTTGATCTTTTATTTTTTTGTCATACATTAAAATTGTATAATAGGTATAATAATTAATATATAATTTATATATGTACAGTCAGCTTAAGCGTGGCTTCAAGTCACTTGTAACAAAGTTATAATTTTTTTTTAAAACTTAGAACTGACTTTTGACATGATATTTATTTTGTTATATTTATTGGAAAAACAAACGGATAGACATCTGTCGGTACTTAATTGTATGTAACATTGTTAAGAACTGACCTATAGATTTCTTTATTTTTACAAGCTATTAGAATTATCAAGAGCCTTGTTTTGAGTTTATAACACATATTGTTAAGCTAAGCTATTATTACCCTAAAATCAGGAACCATGTCTAACACCATAATGACAATTTTTTAAATTTAAAATGACCTTATAGCCTAGTGGATTTTCTGGATAGAAATACCTATAAGAATAGGAATAAAAACGAAATCAAAGTACTTCTAATTATTGAGCTTACTCAACCGAGTTAAAGCTTGAAACTCGTTTCTGAATACCCACATTTCCTAAATTTAGAACTACCGACTTGTCCGGCTGGCTAATTTTAACTCCATGTAACTGAATTTGCCTATTTCAAAATAAAATTTTTGAATTAAACCTTTTCTATCTAAACTTATATGTTATACTTTCTGGCCACGCCACTAAAGGAATTTCAATGAAATTCGGCAAAATAATTGTCCATAAAATGTCGTATTTAGTCCATGGTTTAAAAAAAAAAGTCCTATTATAGTTTAAGAGAAATTAAACAAATATAGTGGCGCGGCTGGGACGCATACTTTGTCGCCACGCCACCTCGCAAATCGTAATAAAAGAAGATAAATATTAACTTATTTAATATAAAACAAATGTCTACTAATTATCTATGCTACTGATAACAGAAATACTGATTAAAATTATAAAGTCATATTTAAATTTAAAAAATAAATCTTCAACGTAATGATGTCTTGTAAGGTTAATAGGTATACAGGGCGAATCCAAAGTCATGTAATCCCTTAAAAGCATGTACTCAGCTGCTGATATATAACTTTTACTATGGGAGCAACACCGAAATAGCTAGAAAATGTAACACCTCCTCATACAAGGTAGTTGTCTACCTAAACGATTTTTGAATGGAGAATCTGTTTTTTTTGCTAGATTTCGATGGTGCTCCCTTAGTAAAAGTTGTTGTATTTAGGTTGTTGTTGTGTTGTAGAGGAATTACACGATTTCGGATTCACCTTGTATTATAAGGTTGATAGATACAAGTGGAAAACAACGGACCATGGTAATAAGTATCTATCTTATCTATCTAAGATGAGATATAATATAACCATGGTCCGTTATCGCCGATGTTTTAATGATATCGATAGAAAACAATTAGAAGGAGAGTTTATTTTAACTATCCGCCATCAATCTCATAGTCAAGAAGAATCGACGTAAAATGCATCCGCGAAATAAAAAAGATGTGTGCAATTTTAATCATTTTAATAAGTCTTTACGTACATTAATATATAATAACTATGTAGAATTTGATGACATGTCAAACAAAACAGATTATATTCTGCATTCTCATTTAGTAATGTATCATACGTAAATGATACATTACTACGTACGTAATTTCAAAATTTTGTTTGACATGTCATCAAAGCATTCCCAATAATTATTTAATGCTTTAAGCTTCAATGAACTTTGTAATGCCCAATACCTTCATTGAACAGGGGTGGAATGAATTCAATGATAGCGCCCAAATAAAATATTTTGTCTTTTAGCAACATTTCAGCGGGGACATCCTTCAGACACAAATCAGTATCTAATTCGAAAAAAAACAAGATTATCTGAAATCTCGAAATTACGTCTTTGCTTTCCATTGCACTGAGCAGTTTTGCAATCCCGTTCAGTGTCTTCATTTTTAGAAGTATTTCTGTTATCAGTAGCATAGATAATTAGTAGACATTTGTTTTATATTAAGTAAGTTAATATTTATCTTTTTTTATTACGATTTGCGAGGTGGCGTAGCGACAAAGTATGCGTCCCAGCCGCGCCACTATATTTGTTTTATTTCTCTTAAACTATAATATGTCATTTTTTTTAAACCATGGACTAAATACGACATTTTATGGACAATTATTTTGCCGAATTTAATTGAAATTCCTTTAGTGTCGTGGCCAGAAAGTATAACATAAACTATCATTTTTTAGTCATAACTTTATTTTATTAATAAAACCATAAGATAAGATAAGATTTTATTCATAATATTCATTACATGTCAAGAAATAGTAAATTACATCATTAATTTTAATCAATTACAAATCCTAATCAAATTACCTTTCAAAAAATAATAATCAATTAGTAACAATTAAATGCAATATATAATACAATCAGGTGTTAAATAAAGTTACAATAAAATAGTTATGTCAAGGTTAATAAAAAAATAATCATTAGATGTCCATGTCAAATTAATTAGTATTTATAAATGTCAACGTAATGTCAGTCTAATCACTGTGTTGCCCAAACATTTCGTCAACTTATAAAACATAAATATAGTATCACATTTTTTATTAACCAGACAATTTTTATCTTAAGATTAGTATCACTCAGCAAAATGTAATCCAGAAAGGCATCACAAAGCTGATCTTCCGTGAATACAAGAAAAGATAGAGAACTCTACTCTGCGTACCATGTTGAAGTATTCATTTAATCTTAGTTGAGTTCAAAACTCTATGTTGTTTGCGTAGTCTATGTATTTGGTCATATAGAAGGTTCTGTACTAATTTCAGGTTCGTTGATGATTGTTGAAGATACAATCTCTTCTTTACTTTCATCTTTGGTTTTATATTTTTCAGTTGGTTCTTCATTATCTGTTTTCGTAGTTTCGTGTTTTTCCTTTTGTTCTTTTTCTGTCTCCGCAGACTTTTCTACAACCTCTTTTTCTTTATTCTCATCATGTTTGGGTTCTTTTGTGTTGTCTTCGATTTTTTTTTTTGGTAGATCTTCATGCTTTCCTGGTTCAGTGGTACTCTCGATCTCAGGTTTATTTTCCATCGTTTTAATTAGGTCTGTCTGTTCAGTAGTTGTGGGTTCTTGTGCATTAGTAGTAGGAACTACTAAAATGGCTTCATCCTTTAATTTTTCTTCAATATCTTCAGGAGATTTTGTTGTTTTAGAACTTTCTTTAGGAATCTCAGTTGTAATTTCATTTGGTACCTTTGTATTTTTTTCAATTCGAGCGTGAATTGATGCATCTTTGTGTGGGATATCTTCTTTCTTATTATCATCAGGGACATTTAGTCTTACATCAATTTGAACATTATTCGAATTATTTAACTTAGAAATGTCTTGTATAACCTTATTCGCGTCTTGGTTAGGATAGAAAATGAATATGTTCGTTACTTTATCTCCTCCTATAGTATTTCCGTAAACATTCTGAGCTTCAATTTTTGCAGTTTCTTTTGGTTTACTTTCTTCCTTTGTATTATTTGTTATTGTCTCTTCTCGGTTCTCGTTTTCCTTCTTATCCTCTTTATCTTTACGTTTCTTAAGTAAATCTTCATCTATATCTTTTTTATCACTACCAGATTTCTTTTCCTCTGTAACATTATCTGCAACTGGTTCAGGAGTTGTCTTTTCATCAAGTTTTTCAGTATCTTTGTCTTCTGATTTATCCAAAATATGTTCTTTGTCATGGTCTTTAGGAATGTCCTGCTCTTCCACGGGAACTTTGCGGTCTTTGTTATCTTCTTTAGTATGTATATTGATTTGATTTATGACTTCCTGGTGAACTGCTTCTTTGATATGCTGTGAAATTAAAGAGTATAATTCATTCTGTAAAACATAACATCCTTGAATTTCATTCTTACCTACTAGTATTAGAGAATCGTGGTTAGGGCGCCTTAAATTAGTTGCAATGGTGGTGTGGAAGAAATGAACATGGGTCATGTTTGTCACTGTGATTTGTCATGGTGCCTATAAATCTTCATACATTACAGGGTGAGACGAGGGAAACGCTTTAAGAGGATATTCTACCCATTAAAAATTAACATCTTTTATTATGGCACCAATATAGAAATCTTTTAAATTTAAGTGTTCTTGTTTAACCATTACATACACAGCTTACCGATATTTTAGTGATTTTTGTTGTTCAAATATCAAAATATATTTCTGCAAATAGGCTGAAATTGGCTCTTTTAGATGTCCCGTTGTTTTAACTCTCTACTACTTCAGGACAGTTAGTGGGTGTGATGTCACAAAAACTGATTAAAAACTTACGTCAGCCAAAACATCCATGTACACTGAAGTCCAGTCAGCTAACCACTTCCAGAACTGGTCCTGCCAATCAAATGAAAAAAATGTAAACAAAACTAATCACTAATCTAATTTAGGTCCATACATCGCTTTTCATGCCTTGTAAATGAACAGAGACAAAAGATAAGTAGATATTACTTATGAACTTACATTTTCCATCAATTGATTCATGTCGTCATTTTCTTTATGCTTGTTACTCTTTCTGCCTTTGTCTTCGAAACTGTTGTTCAAACTCTGAAAATAATTTACGGTATTTTATAAGTAATATTTTAGGTTTATAGTATATTATGTGGATGTGTGTGTGCTGGATCAGTTGACTTTCAGGAGCTGATGATGATGATGGTATGTGGAATGTGGGTGCTATGTTTACATGCACATTACATTGATTAGCTGTACTTACATCTTCCATAGATTCACTTGTTCCTTCTGGATCATCGTCGTGATGTCTTCGATTGTTGCGGTCTTCCTTATGTTTTCCTTTATGGGATTTCTGAAAAAATATATCTTTACTATTTTGTCCTTCATTTTCACCTGACTGTCACAAGAAAAGTTATATTTTCCAATCAACAAACCATTGCCCGTACTTATTTGCGAATGGTTTGTCTTTGATCAGAATAACCAAAAAATTGGTGCAGTAATATTACAATCATCAAACTCACGTGTTCGTTAGATCTCTCATCATGTTTATTTTGATCATGGCTCAAAGACTTAGGTTTAACAGTACCGTCGGTCTCCTAAAATTTAAAAAGATATATGTAAATATAGTTGTACAGTTACGGTTCATCAATACTACAAAACATCAAATGAGCTAGGTAAAGTAGGTCTAATTACCATTATTCCTTCTTCTATCGACTCTGAAGCTTCCACTTGGTAATGAATTCTAGGTTCCGTCATGTCCTAAAAACAGAAATATTTATGTAATAAGATATGAGTCTAGGTACAGATTGCAAAAAGTCCTGCAAAAAGTAGGCAAAATACAAAATTGGTGCATCCCTGTCGATTCGATTGTTGAAGCCAAATGAAAGGTTTCGAAATGTAGGTATACGCTGACACATTCGAGTTATCGACTGTCGGCCGCGTGCACTTGCTAGGTAAGAACGATAGCCACTGATAGAAGTAACGGATGGAATCTAACTTGCGCAGAGGCTCTAGAGATCTTATAAATCAAAAATATTGTTCTTACACTCATTTTAGCAAAAACTTAACTTTAGTTCTACTTACATTCCAAATATATCCGCTATCAGCTGTCAGGTTCATGCCATAGGTTCTGGGCTTCTCTTCATGAGTGTCAGCTGTCTTCAATGTAGATACCAACTTGTGCATTCTATGCTTGATATCGTCAAGTCTTTCTTCTTCGTCTGATTCGGAGTCAGAGTTAATTCTGGCCTTCTGCAAAACCTACATTTTAATTATTTTTTATTCTTCAAATGCACATAAACAGTGTCTCACAATGTCTGGTTTTGTTTGGGGCCTCACAATTATGACACTAAAACTAATTATCTAGGCCAGAGGCATTCAGAGATTGTGATTGTAAGACATTGTGGTTGTTGGCTCAGGTATTTGCCAGATGATAAATGTTTGTGTTGTAGGTAACACTTTATGACTGATCTTAATACTATTGGTCAGTATGTCTTTGTTCATCCTACTAAAGCAAGTAAAATGGTTAAGCTAGCCTGGTGTCCTACTTTTGGGACTGTATAGATATCACATATGGCATTTAGCTTATCACATCATATTCCGTTTTTGTGTTCTTGTGGAATGATTTTATTAGTCCCTGGCTTTATTCTATAAATTACGCAGGCGAAGTTGCTTTAAGGTAAAACTTACTGGTTTTTCTGTAGAGATCAGTCTTCGTAGATATGGTGGCAGACTATCGTAGTTTAGTTCGCCTAGTTTCGGTGCTTCCGGAATGTGCTGTTGGGCAGATATTTTAAGATCGTAAATTATGTTTTTGGAGCTGAGACATTTTAAGCTGAGTATTTTAAACTTACCATATTTACTTCTCTTTTTCTTCTCTCTGCTGTTGAGGTAGTGTTCTGTAAAAGATATACAAAGTACATTTAATGTCTTTAGCTCTCTAACAGGCTTAGCATGTTGATTTTTTCATGGTTTTCTACTGTATTACAAGTGAAAAAAGTTTAAAGTGTGGTCGAAACTATATTGGTAGTGATGGTACAGTTATGTTTATAGAATGCGGACTGGAGCTCTTGCTTCCTGCTCAATGCTGTACTTTCTCGTGGATAATCCTCTGTAACTAATAACCGATGAGGTAGACTTCTACCTGAGTAAAAACCGCGACTTGGCAAGCGCAGTGTAGCTTCAAACAAGTTGGAGCGACAATTACGCAAATTCTGGCAAAAGGTACAAAGTCCAAGAGCTGGTAGCTTACCAGCTAAAACTAAAGGTTATAAGAAAAAGATGTAAACAGACAAGAGCCAGAAAATTTTAAATGGCTTGGAGAGCACTGGATAACAGTGCTGTTTGAAATGGCCTTACATACAACCCTCTGTCATTAGAATACAATGAAGAAGAATAAGAAGAAGATTATATTTCGAAAGTTACAACAATACCTGTGTTTCATTAGGTTTTGAATAATATCTCTCTTTAACCCGATCAAAAAGTAGTTTCCGAGCAGTCTTTGCCTGAAACATTATTAAAATTATTGATTTATTAGTATTTATTTATAGTAACCAAACTGACAATTATCATTACAGGTTACCCCAATGCGATAGTGAAGACAATACATAAAAGATATTATTTAAAAACAACTATTCTAGGTACACATATAATCTATAGCTACTACTAGAGAGAGCAACTCTTGTGAGTTTACTTAGAGGACACACAAATAGGTTATTATACTTTTTAATAACGTCAATTCGTTATTTACGATTAAATGTTTAGCGGTTCTTATTAAATTATTGTAATTTCAAATCATTTTAAAACAGTACAATGGTTTTGTGTGTTTCGCAACGAATATTTCCTGTTTTGGGTAATTTTCAACAGATTTTGATTTTGCGTTGCTACCTAAACATACCTTTTTTTCGAAAACGGGTTCTTCAGTCACTGATGTAGTGATTGGACTTTCTGTAACCTACGGAAATAGAAACGCAACAATGGTTTAAAGAAAACTGACCGAACAGACGTTTTTGTTAGACAAGTAAGTTTGTATTATAGAACTCACAGTCACTGCTTGCGTTATTTCTTCTATCAAATGTGCTGTTGTTGTTTCTGGATTTGAACTGGTTTCTAAGACATCTACTTCGAGTTTAGATTTCTGGAATTTAACATAACAAAGAAAATATTTTAAGATATTCCAACATTTAGGTACCATGTATTCTAGTATAATTATGAGGAAGAAAAGATCTTTGCTTCCTAATGAAATAATATTAAACCTTTTGAATTTATATGAATCCAGTGTTGTGTTAAGACTGATAAAAATAATGATTTCGTAAAAGCTTTTGGTAAAGTCAACCCACAAATATGTTTTTATTTTCATCCGAAAAATTTATTAATCCTTGAGATTAAGTTCCATTCTCGGTTGAATCTATGTAGAAAACGAAATTTTCTATGTTTTCTCGAGTCTGGGTGTTGTGGTAGCGTCGTTGTTTCTGATTTCTTTAACACAAGTGCTTTAGCTCTACTTACCTTAGGATCATAGCAATGTATGTAAAGTTGTCCAATTGTTATTAATATATTTATTAAGATTATTAAGCTGTATGCAAAGTTTCTTGAGGAGTCCTTCAAGGATTCATTCTAAGCTCTGGCCCTATCTTACCGGTAGAGTCTATTGTACATTTCTTTTTAAGGAAACATTTGAATGTAAGTTACCTCCGTTACAGTTTCCGCTGTTTCTTCCATCTTTGCTTCTGTAGATATTTCTTTTACAATCTAAAAAAAATATTTAAAAATATGATTTATTGTTTCTGAGGAATTTCACTAATAATTCATCATCATCATCATCATCATCATCATTTTAGCCATAGAACGTCCACTGCTGAACATAGGCCTCCCCCAGTGACTTCTTGATTGGCCGGTTGCAAGCGGCCTGCATTCAGCGGCTTCCCGCAACCTTTACCAGGTCGTCTGTCCACCTTGTGGGTGGACGTCTTATGCTGCGCTTGCCGGTACGTGGCCTCCAGCTAAACTGTTAATTAAATCTACATAATTATGTATCTTTGCATTGTTGTATTTACCTCTGAAGCTACAGTTGTAGGGATTTCTTTACTTTCCTCTTGTTTTGTTATTTTCACATCTACTGGAAACTCCTGTAATATGATTGCTAACATAATCATGAACCTTTCTATTATGAGTCCCCCATATTTCGAATTAGTTACTTATTTCACATTGATATTATTATTAGTAAGTTGTAAATACTACTGGTATGTCATAGATGTCTGAATATTTGTTTATGTTTTAGTTTCATGACAATCGGTCTTTATAATCATTAAATTATATAACGCGATATTCTCTCAAGCCTTTACTGGGCAGTGGCAAATGACCATATGATAATTGAGTAAGGTTTAAAGTATGGTGGAGACTAAGGGCTAAGCCAGGATTACCTACATTTAATCTAGATTTAAGATGTTTGTGCGAAACCACCTGAATAAACTAGTCCCTGTAGTATTTCTAGTACCTATTATCACGATTGCCTTAAGGAATATATTTACCTCATCATAATATGATATCTCGTCATACACTTCGTCTTCTTTGGGTATATATTCTATAACTACTTCTTTTTCTTCCGGGAAATCTTCTTTAAGATCGTTCTTAGTTTCAATATCTAATTCCTGGACACAAAAATTAAAGCATGTTATTTTGGTGTCTTTTTCGAAATGCTTTTGTGGTGTCACTTGTTGTTGTAGCTAGCTTCACTTGTTGTAGTTCTAGCTTCACTTGTTGTTGTAGCTAGCTTATCTTGTTGTAGTTCTAGCTTCACTTGTTGTTGTAGCTAGCTTCACTTGTTGTAGTTCTAGCTTCACTTGTTGTTGTAGCTAGCTTCACTTGTTGTAGTTCTAGCTTCACTTGTTGTTGTAGCTAGCTTCACTTGTTGTAGTTCTAGCTTCACTTGTTGTTGTAGCTAGCTCCACTTGTTGTTGTAGTTAACTATGTTAACTGTTGTATCGATTTGAAACTTGACATTTGAATGACAATACAATGATTTGATACCAACTAGCTGGTCTGATGATAGAGCCAGGAGGTGTTTACTAGAACTCTTCAATGGCTACTAGTAAAACCTTCGTGTTTGGGCATATTTGATAAGTTGAATCTATTTTAATTAATTAACCTCTATGCTATAAAGTTAGAGTTAGTTACACCATTTATTTACAAGTCAACACGGCTGGACCGATTTGTATGGTCTTTGGTTTTTTGAATTTGTTTTCGCCCCGAATAGCAGAATATCTATTAAAATATCATAAAAATTTACAAAAAAACGAAGGTACGAAGTTCGTCGGGACAGTTAGTAGTATGTATATTATTTATTTATTTATACTTTAATGCACGGAACTAAAAATAAGTGGTACAAATGACGCGAACTTAATGCCAAAAGCATTCTCTACCAGTCAACCATGGGGCCAGACAGAGATGAGACAGGCGGTGCAACAAAACAGTAATTAGTGTTAGAAAAAATCTAGCAACACAAACAAATTTTGCGTGTTTTATAGTTTTTAAACTATGAAATAATTTTTACCTTGTCAACTGACTCCAAGAACGGGAAGCCATGGCTGTTCGTGAACGGTCGCATGGTCTCATCGATTTCTGGACCTTCCTCTGTTTCGTATCTAACCCGACCCTGCTAAAATGAAAAAAGATTTTTTGGAATTCAAGTAAACAGTTTCGTATAATATAATAAAGAAACTGCAAATCGTCTAAAGACACTTTTGTAGTTCCTACTTTCCCTCTTTTATGATTAGTTTGATTAAATATTTAGAGTATTTGTCAATATTTTAAACGGACTTGGTTTTCTTGTTAATTTCACGACTAATCACATAAAAGCACATTTTTGTAGCTGTGTCACGGATGTCATACTTAACTAGTGCCAATTGCTATAGTATGTACAAGCTTTGCTTAGTTTGAGGTTAGATCAATTCTGTAATGCGCTAGTTTCCTGGGTCAAAAATGATTATTCTATTTAGTCCGTCAGTTACAATATCAAAAAATATTGGACCCATATTTTGTCTTTTGTCAATCAAACAAAAAATGACGAAAATATAACGCATCATAGTGAGCACGTGACGTCACGCCTTGCTAGAAAGTGTCGCAAGGCGTGACGTCACGCGGAACTTTAACGGGCTATATCTTCATAATTTTTTGTTTGTTTGAGAAAAGAAAAAATACGTTTTCAATATTTTCTGTTAATCCAACTGACGGATTAATTTGTTTTTTTTAGGAAACTACCCCATTGTTGGAATAATTTATCTATGTTATTTTTATTTACTTTGTAGAGATTTGGGTATTTTTATAACTTACCTCATTAGGTCCGTACGGTCTTTCTATCATATGATAGTAGACTATTTCTCTTAGCGTCGGTTTTTCTACTTTAGGGTTGACAAATGCTACAGTATTCGTCGCTGAATCTTCTTTTATTTCATAGACATCTGCCTCTGTTTCATTATTTATCTGTAATTTACACAAACATACTTTTCATTATCATCATCATTTCAGCAAAGGATGTCTACTGCTATCTGCTATCATCGGGGGAGATTGCCAATACTCGCCAAGCTTGGCAGGCGGGTTAGCGAGCGCATTTTTTTTTATAAGATTTCGCACGAAGACGCTACCGCCCGTCTAGTGCTACAGGAGTTAGTCGCCTTTTACGTGTATTAAGTGTATTCTTTACGGCCGTCCCCACATGACACATACTTTAACTTCATCATCATCATCATCATTTCAGCGATTGGACGTCCACTGCTGAACATAGGCCTCCCCCAGTGACTTCCAGATTGGCCGGTTGGAAGCGGCCCGCATCCAGCGGCTTCCTGCAACCCTTACCAGGTCGTCTGCCGTCATCTACTTTTACTTGCCCTTTATCAATTATTAAACACTTTTTCGGTGGCTTTAGAGTCGAATAAATCACTCTGCGGCTTAACCGGTTAGTACGGGATCCACATCGGAAAAAAAAAAAAATTAACAGCTGATGTTTCATTATGTAGATAAAGCGTATTTTTGTTTTGAGATTTCGGTGGTTCCGTGTTAAGTGATATTATTTATGCAGAAGATTCTGTCTTGTTCTTTTCAGCCAACGAAAATTCACCGTCTTTAATGTTTACGAGTGCTAAATAAATTTTTATGAATGACAAATAAGTGAGAAATACGTGTTAAAACTTACTTCTAACTTTTTGATTGAATGTCCTAAGATGACACTTGTTCCCATCAACAGAAGCGGTAATATCTGAAACAATTTGGTGTACTTAGAGTACTGTATAGACTTATCGCCGAATTTGGGCGATTAGGGGAAATAATTCGTGTAGTTTTGTTAATTGGTACAGATAAAGCTTGAGGTGTCCAGGTGAAACGCACTGGGCAACGCACTAAAATTGTCAACTTAACCCTTGTGTCACAAGGTACCATGAAGACAACCATTTTTTTAAGCGGCACATGCACTTAGCAATTTGCGTTGACCGTGAAAACAATGGAAAACAATGGAGAAATGAATTTGTTTAGTTTTGTGGGATGCGAAGGGGTAAAAATAAAAAAAATAAAAACTTATTTTCATAAATTGACATAGATATAGGCACACTGCGCCAATCAGAGGCCCAATTCCCGTAATTTGACAATAGTCGCAATCCGGTGTCGATCCGCTCCCAGTAACATTACGATCACAAACGGTATTCTCGTAAACCCAAAAAAACGCAAATAAGGTTCGTAATGCGTCTGTAAATGGAAGAAAACAAAATTAGAAGATTTTTTGCTCTATTTTCAGTCTTATTTGGATAGTTTTGATAATTTTACGTCCAATTAAAAGTTTACGAAAATACCGTTTGTGATTGTAATGTTACTGGGAGCGACCGACACCGGATTGCGACTATTGTCAAATTACGGGAATTGAGCCTCTGATATCATGTTAAACTTCTTATAACAAATCTAGCAATACTGTCTTATAAGACGCTTCTGGCAAAATTCTTACTAATATTAGAAACGTGAAAGTTTGCATGTGTGGATGTTTGTTACTCTTTAACGCTAAAACTACTGAACAGATTTTGATGAAAGGTATACAGATAGACCTGGCCTGGACTAACACATAGGATACTTTTTATCCGGGTAAGATCAATGCAGACGAAATCGCGGACAAAAGCTGGTTCATTACATAAATGTAAAGATGTTATTTCATTCCTTCAAGGACCTGGTTTAAGACTGAGACAATAAGTGTGTCACAAGGAGCACATACCCTATAAAATTTCGACAATTTTTTATCTCTCTCCATGACCGTACTGTTTTGTTATGGGCGAGAGTTGACAGGACTTTTCATTTTCTACTAACTGTAAGTAAAGACCATTAAACCAATATAACCAAATTATTCATTATTATTTTTTTACCCTACCACTGCTTCGGGACAATTGTGGTCTAGGGCCTAAAAGAAGCAGCGCAAGAAACTCGGTCACTATTGTCAGCCTCTTTTTAAATAGTATATTTACATTACAAGATAAAACGTACTTATGTAAGAAATCACTAAATATTTTTGAAAAAAGACGGCTCTATAAGTAGGGTATAATATTCTCGATGATGTGTGTTTAGTGATATATTTAATTGTTTATTTACTAATGTCTTTTAAAGAACTAACTTGGGTACTTACCATAATATAATTCATTTTAAAACACACAAAACACGAGCACTAACGTCAGTAATTTATTAAATTGATTCAAAACAGTTTGTTTTCCGTTTAAATATAACTGTTAATAGATATTTTATCTCAGAACTATCTTCTGGAGAATCTTATCGGAATTGTTTCAAATCTTTTAACGAGAATTTTCATTAAATTGTTATCAGTTAAATTATTTGAAGTCTCTAGTTGATCGAGTATCGGAAATACGGAGATTTACTCAAGTATTGAATTTGTTTTTGGGTTTATTTCGTGGAAGACTCAACTAACTACAAATTGATTTATAAAAGTAAGCCATTATCTTCTTATTAGTACAAAACCGGCCAAGTATGACCCGGACTGCCGCTCTTAGGATTTCGTACGACCGTATTTTCTTTGATGAGTTCAATTCAATTAATATAATATATTTATTGCATTCTATAATGTTACACAGGTGTTATAAATAGGTACATAAAACAGATCATTATAGACCCTGTGGGCACAACTAAAAACTCACAATACCTAAGGTAGGTATTGTGAGTTTTTTAGAGCAAGCCCGACTGGATCTACAGGGATTTTTATTTTATTTTTATTTTACTTTATTAGTGTACACAACAGGTAACAATCTTATAGGTATTAGGCAAACAATTCAAGAACTTAGATCTAGATTGTAACCTAAAAACAGGTACACACAGCATGACCAACTTAGGTAAACACTATGCTACTAACAATTCAATTTCATAAAACATAAGACAGTTTTTAAGTAATATTTTTCAAGTGCCATTTCATATTGTAATTGCTAAAATATGGGAACGGGTTTGCTTGCATTATGGGACGATCTCCTCAGCCGAGAGCCGAGTACGCTGGACTTGGACACCATATCTGAGGTCCCGGGGAAAAGGGGGAAAAGTTGCTTGTTATCATGAGTATATACAAACTCTAAGTATGTCGCACTAATTAAAATTCATGCTGTATACAAGGTTTAATTAATCAGTGCTCAACTTCAACGACCGACGACAACAACAACTTCAAATATTTAATACATAAATGGTTACAAGAAAAATGGTTTTTATTCTATAAATGATATCTTTAAAATGTAAATTTAATCTTGAAACTGTAACCGACCCAATATGAGAAACAGAGCTTTTTGTACGATATTATTTTATTTTATTTTTCATGTATTTTTTTTGCCTTTCTACCGTTGACATTGTATATTTAATTTTATTTTGTGACAATCGATTACCAACATGTTAAGAATTTAATTATTTGAAGTTTAAAATAAAATATTCCATTCATTAAAAATTGACATTCACACGCCAGACAGGGTAAAATACACTGTTTTCTTCTGTACAAACCAATTTATTTGTAAATACGTGTATTTGTAAATAAATAATTTGAATTTGACTTTTACTTTAAGGCAAATTTCGAAAGCCCAAAAACTAATTTTACTTTTCCATACTACAAAGTTCTCTTCATTCTCGAGGTGCGTATAGCTTTGTGACAGCAGCGCTTTGGTAGTGATAGAGGATGGATGGATTGGATGGGTGACCATTCCAACCATATTTAGTGACATTGCAGGGCGCAGGCCTCACCTCTACTAAGAGATGGTTTAGGCTATATACCGGATGTGTAGTGCGGATTGGTGGAGGGGAGTTGCAAGGGTAGTGACTTAACCTTACTGTCAGATGTTATTAAGCCGCCCTAAGGCCTCTGACTAGGCTCCACGACAAGTATCAAGCGACATCAGCCGGGAACTCTACGTGCCTTCCGAAGCACGAAGATGCTTGTAATAAATGTCACTACATATGGTTGGAATGGTCACCCATGCACTCACAACCGCGGCTTAGGTGGCTTAACTTTGGTAATCACTACACTGAGCTGCAACCACCTTCTCCGTACATAGTTTCCGAAAAATTCAGAGTTAGGTGTTTTGATTCGAAGTAACGACTCACAGATTTTAGGCCTAAGAGTGGTACAGACTCCACCCAATAAGGTACAACGTCTCCCTTACATTTATAATGATAACGAATAAATATGTTTTACTCTTAAAGCATGTTCTGAAAATTCAAGTCTTTAGACACCAGCCCCCCTAGCATGAGCACCAAAACACGATATGATATAGCGACATATCGACACCAACTGTAAAAATATGACAGATATAGCCGCCATATTAAATCGCCGTGCCGGTGACGTCACATATTACGCGACGTTATGATCGCTATTTCGATAAAAATCATAATGGCGGCTATATTTTTTATTTATTTTATTTTATTTTATTTTATTGAGAAAACCAACAGCGTTACAATAGTACTTACATTCTACATATACATTTTTGGTAAGGCCAATTACAGGTTTTCCTTAAATGTGTGTGTGTGTGTGTGTGTGTGTGTGTGTGTGTGTGTGTGTGTGTGTGTGTGTGTGTGTGTGTGTGTGTGTGTGTGTGTGTGTGTGTGTGTGTGTGTGTGTGTGTGTGTGTGTGTGTGTGTGTGTGTGTGTTTGCTTTGCAGCTTTGGAGGTGTTAAAAATGTCGACTGTTGAAAATGAAACATTATAAGCTCTTGCGATTCTCGATAAAAGTGAGTTTTGCGTAAATTTTGTCCGGTGTAACGGTTCAAATCATTTATCATCATTTTACAGTTGGTGTCGATATATCGCTAAATCATATCGTGTTTTGGTACTCATGCTAGTATAGCTGGGATGATAAATGCGTTAATGGTACCTACCTCAAACTGTGTTGGAATCTTTATTAGTACTAAGAACCTAACAGACATTAAACCTAATCTAATTCGTCGACGTTATTACAGACGTCATTTACCTCAAATTTACCGTCAGTGTCTATGTCGTGGCCAGATCTTAAAATTGTCAATTTCATGATGTGACCGATCATTTCATAAAATGGTGATATTTTATGATATAGAACAAAACCCACTGCCTAGATCATGATGTGGTCTGGCCAGATCAATGAATACTCAGCGTTTGACGATATAAACAGCTAAACGCACGACTACTTCATGAAATGGTCAGACATTAGTGATCATATCGTAAAATCGTTACATTACCCACCGGTAGAGGCGCTAATGTTACTTTGTTTTTGGAATGAATAATGGCGGCGGACAAATATTTTATTCTAAAAGTAAATAGTAATGTGTAAATTGAAGGTGAAAGGGTAGTGAATTATCGTTACGACACCAAGCTAGGCGATTTTTACTCAAAAAACGAGCGCAACATCAAAAACATCAAGGAGTTCGGAACGTAATTTAAGAGGTTAGTTAGGTTATTTAGCTATTTAAGTCATTTTATTTATTAATTTTGTTTAAAAATAACAAATATTTAAAATGTTTCATTTATCTATGGACCAACATTACAAATATTAAACAAATTCACGTAACTTGTAAACGTATTTTGATTTTAATGATATGGCCAAACGTGAATTTACTTTTCATCGAATATTGACGTTTAAACGATAAGGTCAGTTTTAGTTGGCCATATCATGAAATACCACCATTTTATGAAATGATCGGTCACATCATGAAGTGGTTAATTTTACGATCTGGCTACGACATCTATATAAAAGTTTTTATAATAGCATTTGACTCCGTTGTTAATTGATAAATCAATTAGGAAATAGTACAAAATAATGTGGTTCATTCATATCTACTACATAAATGACGTCATAATGTTTTCTCCTAGTTTCCTTCTAAGACGCCGCTCGCGGAGAATACTGTTTGCTATAAAAAGAAGTACCACAGGGGTCAGATTTTAGGTCCTTGTTGTTTCTATTGCATGTTAAATGCCAAATAAAAAAAATTGTTTATTTATTAATTAGATTTAAAGTAAGCAATTGATATCGTTGTTTTACGTGTTACCAGCTAACAAATTTTGCTGGAGTATTTTCTAGACACCCAGGCCCGAACCAATTTATTATTAATTGATCGTCGGTTCTAATTGTGACATGTATAATTTATTCGACTTCTTCTGACCATATTGAAGATTAATATTATTGTTATTTTTTATTATTTTACCATGACATATTATTTGGAATGTTATTTATTTTTATTTATTTTTGTCATAATATTTGCATGCTGAAAATTTGGCAAAACATGTTTATGCACATTATTCTTTATTATAACACCTTTTAATACCGTGTTCTTATGCAAATAAATGTTGATTGATTGATTGGTTAAATGATATTATCTGTATTTCCTGTCAAGCTAGAAACATAAAATAATAAAATACATAGAGTATGTTTTTCATAATTTATTTCATTTACAAATTATATCATAATATAATTATAATTACAAATTGTTTTATACTAAAACATAAAAAAAATACAAATATTAGTTACGCTTTTCCTGTTGTAGTCGTAGTTACTACTTCAATTGTCGAAGGATTTTTTATATCTTTTTTCACAGGGACCATCTTAAATTCTTCCACTTCATCTATAAAATATTTCGTCTGATTTTTATCATGTGCTGTTTTGGGGTCAGTCCAAGAATCGTTAGGTTTAGAATTCTTTTTATAGCGCCCCAAAGAGTTAGCGTGTATATGGCCATGATACACTACATTTGCTATAGGTATTTGTTGAATAGGAGGTCTAAAGTTGTTCATAGGATACGGGGGTTGGTATGCGTATACAAGTGGAAGAGGTGGAGACAGGTGTGTATCATTTTTGGTGTCTGATGGTAGCTGGTATGGCTCTGGGGCTTCTGGAAACGGCTTCCAGTATTTTGGAATGAAATCATACTTTGGAAGCCGTTGCTCTTCACTATTTTTCCGCACTGGTTCTCTCTCTTTTGACAACTTGTCCGTCAATTTTTGAAGAAACGTCTGCAGCATTTCCGTGTTTTTGTTAATTTGATGCAATATTTTACAATTTATGTTTTCATTTATATCGAGTTGTCGTTTTGGTGCTTCTGTTGGTTGAGTTGTTGTTGGTTTAGCTGTAGTTGTTGTAGTGCTAGTTACAGCGGTGGAAGTTAAATCATTTTGAGCGTGTAATTGAAATAAGGCTAAAAATTTGCTGACATCATCATTACTTATTTGTAGTAACGAATTTGGCTTTGTAGACGGGACTTCAGTTTTCTCCGTAACCTTTTCGTGTAAATGTTTAACTTGTGAAATTGTGTCTAAATTCATTCGTTCTCTTTTTAGGTGGTCTAACTGTTTATCTATTTTCGTTTTGTGCTGTCTCAGAAGCATTTGCATTCTATTTTGCTGGTCCTGGATATGCTTTATGAATGGTGATGGAGTAGTGGCAGTAGCATCTGCATTTGTTGTCTCGATAGTTTTATGTAAGTCCTCTACTTTGGAGATTTCTGAAACGTTCACCAGAGAAGAATACCTCAGACCATCTTTGTTAAAACTTTTATTAATACTCGCGTGTATTTCTTTGAACCCAGATTTATCTCCAGTTATATTTTTGGGAATAATTTTAACTGTTAATTTGTAGTTTTGTCGAGGATCAATAGCACTGACTAATTCATCTAACTTTGGCATTGAAATATCAATTGTAGTTGTAGTATGCTCTGTAGCTACATCATAATTTTTATGATCTGGTACGTGTATGTTCCCGGGTTTTATTCCATTCCGGGTTTTACTGAAGGTAATAGGTTCATAATCTTCTTTAGATTTAGGAATATCTTCCATGAATATGTGAGGATATTTGGACATAAGTTGATTATGTCCAAATATTTGCCTAGACCTCCCATCAAGCGTATGAGATATGTATGGACTATCTTCATAGATAACTGGTACCATATCATATTGTTCTCCAATTCTTTCTTCTTCTTCAACTACATCTGGCGTTTCTACTTCTCTAATGACTGCTCTATCTGCTAACAAATTTTCATCGTTAATTAAAAATATGTTATCTTCTGAATGCCGTGGCTTACTAATATCATCTCTTGCTATAATTCTTATTTTGTCAATTTGACGTTTGCTGCGTTTTTTGTTTAAAATTATTTTTTTTCTATCCTTGGTGCGGGTATTCAAATATCTATTAACTTTAAATTTCTTTTTAAGATTTGTTATTTTGGGTAAGTTCATAGAACGTTTTTTTCGGTCAAGCATATTTGCTATACTTAAGATCTCAGAGGGTTTCAATTTCTTGTAGAATAAGTTTTTAGTTTTATCTATTATAGTTGGCAATTCTTTAATTTCAATGTTTTTCCTTATGATTTCTACATTATCGGAGCCTCGGTTATAAGTATTTATGTTTTCAGTTTCTTTATTGATTGTTAGTGCAACTCGTCTTTTCTTATCACCATATATCTCTTGATAGCTATTGTAAGGCAAGAAGTTTTTATCGAAAATTATTTTATATTCATTGGAGTGGTAATCGTTTTCATGTGTTTCTTTTATAGATCGTTGAATTAATACATGTTCATTTCTGTCGTTAATTACATCTCTTTTTGAAATTTGGTTTTCTCTTTCTTCCGACATTGAAGTCCTTGTTCTATCTTGGGAGTTTGCCGGTGTTCCTTGACTATGTTCGTTGTGATGGTACGTCTTAACCAATTGTTCTATTCCAGTAAAAAGTTTCATTGTATCTGGATCTGGTGCTTCATCGGTATATTGGTTAAACCCTATCGACAAACCTGTACCATCGATATTTTTGACGAAAAATTTAAGATTGCCCAAATCAAAGTACGTATTGGCATTTAGCATTTCTTCACTAACATCTGTGTTAAGAGGTTTCTGTAACCTTTGAGGTATGCCATTGTTAGACATTATTTTACTATAATCAACATCAACTTCACCCATTTCTGCTGAATTTAAAGATTTGGACATAGTTAAGAACCCAGGACCGAAATTAGACTTTTTCCAATTTTCTCCAGACTGATCTGCTACTACCGGCAAAGGGTTTTGTGATGATGCCGCTTTACTGATAGGGTCTGAATGTCTTTGCTCCACTGTATCATAAGGGAGCATGATTTTGTTTATTAACAACTTCTTATCTTTGTCCAACGGATTTTGATTTCTCTTTTTGACTTGCGTGTGCTTGTGTTTTCTTTTCTTTCCATCGTTAAACTTGTCGATATCAGAATGAATTGCTTTCTGTATTTTTTCGATTATGCTTCGTATTAGCTTCTTCTTTTTATCACCTTTCAAGCCTTTGCTATCAAAATGTGTTTCGATTTCAACAAATAGTTCGTCGTCATCATTTCCATTAGTTTTTTTTGGCTTTGGGCTAAGCGTTGTCGTCTCATCATCTTTATATTTAATTTTAATATGTCTCTTAAGACGTTTGTTTTCGAAGTCTTCATTGAATCTATCATCTATGACATCATTTTTTTTAGGATATTTATTAAAATAATCGTCAATAATTTTATTTAAATAATCATTCGAGTTTCTCAGGTGTTCTGCATTACTTTTTATCGTGTTTACTTGCTCAGTGACATCGATGTCCTTGGTTTCTTGATTGGGTTTTTCGTCAATATCTTTTGGCGTGACCTCAACACGTTGAAACGGTTTTTTGTAAATATTTTTCACTTGTTGATTATCTTCATCATCCACTCTACTAAATTTAATTGATTTTCCATTGTAAATCAGTTTTATAATGCCTTTTATAGTTTCTTTTGAGTCTCTGGAAATTAAATATCGTATCCAATTTTGAGTTTTATTATAAACATTTATTTTATTTACAAAAAATACGTTTGTACAATGTAATAAGTATTTAATGAAACTTACGTGTGTATTTCTTTTCGCTCTTTATCTTTGTTAGACGATGTTATATCTATAATCGTTTTTATCAATAGTTTGGGTCCTGAAAACAATTAAGTTTCAACATGGTAACATTTTTGCTTAAAATATTAATAAATAAATATAGTACATATGCGATACAACACATCAATGGGCTAGCTTCCTAAAAAAATCTAATTAGTCCGTCAGTTGGATTACTTAACAGAAAATATTGGACACGTATTTTTTCTTTTCTCAATCAAACAAAAAATGATGAAGATATAGCCCGTTAAAGTTCCGCGTAACGCCTTGCGACACTTTTTAGCACGACGTGACGTCATTGCTCCCATTCCCAAACATTGATGTGCTTTATCTTCGTATTTTTTTGTTTGATTGATAAAAGACAAAATATGGGTCCAATATTTTTTGATATTGTAACTGACGGACTAAATAGCATAATCATATTTTTTTGACCCAGGAAACTAGCCTTTTTCCTCCAAACAAAGCAATTAAGAAAATATCATTTTCTGAATCGACTGAACCGGGAATCGAACTCGGATCCTTTTGCGTATAGGTCAAATCACTGCGCCACTACGCAAATCTAATCGATGTTGTTCGTTTTATTAATTGGCAAATTAATAACCAACCCTTTTGTGCAATCAGTTTCATTTCTTTAGATCCTATTGTATTTTTATTATGTTTTGAATTTGTGATGTCATTTTGCAGTTTGTCACATTTTATCAATTCTTCAAAAAATTGATTCTCGTCAAGTAAAGGGCGATGTGTTACATTACTGATTCTCTTTATTTCTTTTGGTGACTTGAGAAATTGGAACTCCTTTTGGCTTGTGAAAGTATCTTTCTCTGATTGTTTTTCTGTTTCAGGAACTCGTTTCTCTGTAATCGTAAAGTAATAAATGTAAAAATTTGAAATGCTATAATCTCTTCTTTTCCCACATTAAAGTGAAATCTTAATACTTAAATAATAATAATAATAAATAAATTGTTTCCACAATCACACCAATTATCTAGCCCCAGACTGACCAAGGCTTGTACTATGGCGACTAATTAATAACGGATAAAAATAAATACTTTTGTATACATCCATGACTTAGTTACAAATGCACACACATTTGCCCCTTGCTTAATTTGAACCTGTAAGCGCTGGCTTTGTATTCCAAAGTGCGAACCATTACACCAGACAGCCGTCAAAATAATACTTGACTTGAAAATAATGTTTATAATATACTTTGTGATGTATTTGATTGGATTTTTTGCTTATGATGAATGTACAGGCAACTGCTCATCAACTTACCACAATACTTCAAATTGAAATTGATCTCTACGTGTCGGACTTAAAGAAGAAAATCAGTTGAATGACATGACTTTTTGGGTAGGTTGGGCTGCCGTTGTCTGAACCTACATTACTTTGCACATTAAACATTGATTTTCTTTTGTATTGCTATTAATTTATTTAAGATAACATTTATGAAATTGAACTTTTTTCATCGGTAAATAAAATTTGATAATTTAATTAACTTTATCATCACTGTGATGATGCATGGTGGACATATGCCTGCCCCATAGAACAGCACAGTGATTGGCTTTGGGCCCCTTGGATCCAGGATCCCGCAACCTTGACTCCACCACCGGGTGGGAGGAATCCCCTCGCTGCGTCTTCCAGTTCGTGGTCGTCATTCAAGAACCATTTTTCCCCAACAGTTAATTGAATTGAATCAGCAAAATATGTATGAATCTGAATGCTGAGCCGTTAGCACATTGACGGACCGTATACGCCTATAGCATAGCAAGATAATGTTAAGGTTGATGTATTGAAACTGGTTGAAATATGAAAATGGCACCTGTAACGTAAAAGATGATGGGCAATTGTTTGTTTTGATACAGACATGTGATGAAAAGGGAAGAGAGGCATGTAACGAGGAGGATTAGGGAAATGCAGAGGTAGAGGGTGATCTAAATAGAGGAGAATAAACTGTGTGACGTGACTGAGAAAGGTGTAGATGACTCGATGAAGAGTGACCGAATTGCACCAAAGAGCAAAACATACTGCGCTTACCCCAGATGACATGGGAGCAGGGTAAGTAAATGATAATTACCTTTAGGAGTCTCTCCATTTTCAGCATCTTTAAAATTTCTAACCAATGAATGTACTTTCTTATAAACATCATTTAAATCCATATGCCCTATAATTCCTTGAAGTAAAATGTTATGCATTGCCAAATGTAACATATCCTCTTCGTCTTTATTTTCTATTGGGTCATTTCTAAATGCATCATCCTTAAGTGCAGCTTCAATTGGATTTCTATTTAGTTCTTCTTTTGCATTAGATCTGTCATTGGTTTTTCTTTCTTCTTTTGGTTGTCTTTCTGGTAAATTTTCTTCTTCATCGAGTTCTTCAAGAAGAGTAGCTAAACGGTTTGTTAGGATGTTTTTCATTTTAGGGTTCTTGACGTGAAATAAGAAGTTTGGAGATTCTGTAAACATTTCATTCACAATCAAAATATAAAATATATACACCTGCTATGCCTGCTATTAGGTTTAATCTTGTCTTAAAGGTCGTACAAGATGGACTAAATAATAAAAGAGTAGACACAAACCTAAAGATCTCTTATTTCTATAGTTCTCATCATTAACCTCCTCATATCTATCTTCCTTGTAAACTGTCTCTGGTCTGACCAAGTTTGACACTTTGACTTGGTGTATTTCACTCTCCAGGATTGGCACCGGGACATCATAGGTTTGTGCTAAAACAAAGAGGAATAAAGTAAAATCTGATAGTAAAGTAGTCTTGCCTTACCCTCTTTTGACGCCAGAGTTTCTTTGGTGTACTTGTTCGGGGGCGGGGTAAAGGGGGTTTGGTAAATCGACCCCACTGTAGTAATCCCATTCAAAAGCGTGTGTTATAGATTTTTTTAATAGGTATTTTAAAATTTTGTTACTGTCCGATGAACAGAAGATGCAGATGCTGAGCTGGTCTGTCGAAGTCTTAAGAATGGATAAAATAAGAAACGAATATATCTGTGGAACTATAAAAGTTGCCTTGATACACATGAAACTCAAAGAACCGCCTGCGCTGGTACGGACTCGTAATGAGATGAGAGGATGATCATATGACCAGAAGAGCTATAAATATGGAGGAGAAGAGAACAGGGCGCGGACGACCACCAATGACCTGGTTACAGACAATAAAAAAAGACCTGAGCTCTATAAACGCGAACGAAAAGACAACTCACAATCGTATGATATTGCGCAGGAATACTAGAAAGGGCAGAACTCCAAATGAATTGGGACAGTAGCCAGGAGACAGAAGAAGATAATTTTTAAATTTTGGTACTCAGGTACCTATCTACTAAGAGGATAGTTGCTTTGCTTTACTGGGTCCATATTATTGTTTCTGTCAAAATTGTAAGTCCAATAGAGATGACGACTGGGTTAAGAAAACGAAATTCTATTTAGTCCGTCAGTTAGATTATCAAGAAATAATAAACACATTTTATTTTTCCTTTGTCAATCAACCAAAAAAATTACTATGATAAAGCGCGTCAAAGTTCCGAAGTTTTAACAAAAAATTGTACAAAAGCGTGACGTCCTACAACAGTTTAAATCAATATATGTTGTATTTTGATTATGTGAAAAAAGAAAAAATACGAGTCCTAGTACTTTTTGATAATCTACCTGCTAGACAGAGGAAAAAATAAAATAAAAGTATGGTAAAGCAATAATTAAGTATTGAAATAAAAACAAGAGAATAACTCACCTTTATCTTTCGAAGAGAGTAACCCGTCAATGTCGACGAAGACATTCGTCAAAATGACGGTGAAAGTCAAAGCTATAGCCACCAACGTGACGCAGAACACTCTCTGGAAGATGGTGTCGTAATAACATCGTGACATGTGATGTGTTTGACTTCTAGGTTCTGAAGCTTCAGCGAATTACAACCTGTGGAAATAAGATGACTTAATACATTAGTGGACAGTGTACGCCTATAGACGTTATTACAAAGAAACTTCTATTGTGTCTGGAATACTGTCTACCTATGAGTATGCCTCGCAATGTGTGTACGTTCATATTAATTGCGAGGCATGTGATACGCATGTGTGAGGGCGAGACAGCGTATGTCAGTAAATATGGGAATAGCAGACTGGCCTTCGACTAAAAAAATCTCAATACAGTATAAAAATTGACGTAATATCTCCTAATTAAAATGTAAGTTAGGGAAAGTAAGGTCCAATAATTGGCAAATGACCTCCTCTATATGTGAATTTGCTTGGCCTGCTGGTTTTGTAAGATAAAAAATAGTATCTTTTTGTTATTTTAAAGTTGATTAAACATCTAAAACAATTTTATTTAAAGGAAAAAAGTTTCAGTCATAATAGTCAGTTATTTGTAACTTTTAATTTATCAAAAAGTAATAATCCTCTACGTGCTGAATCAGTATACCTACCCACGCAAACCTTATAAAGGACCGAGTCACTTTTGTCCCGTGAACTCCTAGATAATAACAATAATATTTTTATTGTCAATAATTTTTAACCTCTTATCGGGACACCTGTAGGTAAAATTACTTACCGAATCTAGTTTATGTAGGTATATCATTAAATTGTAAAATAAAGGAGTACTTATAACTATTATCCTATTAAACCGGAAAGCTCTTAGTTTTGCGTGTAAACTGTTCCAACGACACAAGAAGACTGATGTTTAGAAAACACAACTCGATACAGTTTTGATGTTTATTTTTAAATAATCTAGTGATAAGGCGATTGTAGTAAAAGTGTTTTAGCACTTGTTTCTTTAAGGACAAGTTGTTCAAGGTTAGCATATCCTGGTTGGTTTGGTTTCTAACTTTTTTGATTAGATAGTAAAATCTGAATGAAAAGAATATTGTGTGGTTGCAACGGAGCTATTATAAAAATTAATAGCCGCTCGTTAAATATAAATAATAAATAAATAAATATTGGAAAATATCACATACATTGAAAGAAAGAAAGAAACGTTTATTCGACACACAAGAAAAAAAAAATACACAAAACAATATAAATTAGATATTGTGTCGAAAAGAACAGCCACAGACTTATCACGACGCTGATTGCTCTGATCCTATGATAAGTAGCTGAAGCACTTGTGTTACAGAAATCAGAAACAACGACAGTACCATAACACCCAGACCCGAGACAATATAGAAAAGGTATTTTTCTACATTGACCCGACCGGGAATCGAACCCGGGACCTCAGAGATAGCGACAACAAGTCCCGGTAAGCTCGCCTCTCGGCTACGGAGGTCGTCGTTAGTATTGCAATACTCTAGAATGGGGCAACCAATTCGATTTGTTTTTATGTTCATTTCGCCTCACTACTACTACTGCCGTGGTTTAGGGAAATAGAAAAATCGTCGAAAAAAGACAGGTGACAAGAAAAAAACCGGCTAAGTGCGAGTCGAACTCGCGCACCAAGGGTTCCGTACCAACTTATAGCTATGTAAATTATCTGTCTATAACGGAAATCGAGTTTTGAAAATATTTACCAATTTACCGTTTGATAAAAAAAATAATTGTAACTATAAATTTACGCTTTTAGGACTTTTGCCTTAACTTGTTTAATAAGACACTAGCTATTGCCCGTGACTTCGTTCGCGAGGTGTTCAGTTTATTCATAAAGAGTTTTCTGCGCAACTTTTTACAATTTTTCGTTTAAAAAAAACTTCTCCTGACAATAATTAACTCAACAAAAAAAGAATTAGCGAAATCGTTCCATCCGTCCACGCGTGATGCGATGACCAAGGGAAATAGAGATTCATTTTTATATAATAGATTATATCTTGCCAAATTTCATGATTCCAGGTCAACGATAAGTACTTAGTGTATTTTGATTACCTTGAGTGTGTCGAAATTGCGGCAAAATCTACGACTGTATTTTTTTTAAATGTTAACATTTAAACAAGTTAGAACTTTTACAGCTTCAAGAGACTGTAGACCTGAGTTTATCGTTTGAATTTCAACTCATACCTCCACGCGTTCCCGAGATAAAGGGTCTTGGCAGACAGACAGACGGACGGACGGACAAAAGTGATCCTATAACGGTTCCGGTTTTTCCTTTTGAGATCTTTCATCTTTCATCTTTTCAGCCATAGGACTTCCACTGCTGAACACAGGCATGACATTCATTGGGGGGGGGGGATTGCCAATACTCGCCACGCTTGGCAGGCGGGTTGGCGAGTGCAGTTTTTTATAAGATTTCGCACGCAGACGCTGCTGCCCGTCTCGTGCTACAGGAATTAGTCGCCTCTTACGACACGCTTCCTGTTGGCGGTAGGGAAATGTATTCTGTACGGCCGTCCTCACACGGCACGGCCTTTTAAGATACGGAACCCTAAAAATAATGAAATGAACCTAAGGAAGTTTAAAGATCACCATCTAAAGGATCTTATCATCATCAATTAAGTTATAGGACATCCACTGCTGAACATAGGCCTCCCCCAGTGACTTCCAAATTGGCCGGTTGGAAGCGGCCTGCATCCAGCGGCGTCCTGCAACCTTTACCAGGTCGTCTGTCCACTCTGTAGGTCGTCTGTCCACTCTGCGCTAGCCGGTACGCGGCCTCCACTCTAGAACCTTTCTGCCCCATCGGCCGTCAGTTCTACGTGCTATGTGCCCCGCCCACTGCCACTTCAGCTTGCTTATCCGTTGGGCTATGTTAGCGACTTTTGTTTGTTTACAAATCTTCTTATTCCTGATTCGATCTTGCAAAGAAATACCGACCGTAGCCCTTTCTGTGTGCTGTGCAACCTTGGCTAATCTAGAAGTCACTGGGGGATGCCTACGTTCAGCAGTGGACGTCTTATGGCTGAATTGATGATGATAATAATTCTGTTTAGCCTAATGCCGACTGGCAAATAATGCCAAATGACATTAAGCTCAGTTTTTCTTTGCTTGTGGAATATTGTAAACAATCGTGACATGTCTTTTTACAAAAATATCTGCAGCGTAAATCAACGAACTGTTAAAATAAAAAAGATTTTGTGTGATTGATTACAACATCATAATTTGTGTCTTTCTTATTTTGAAATGAATAATTTTGTTAAAACAGGAATGTCAAGATTGCTTACAATGAATAAATAAATATTAGACAACATCACATACATTGCTCTGATCGGTAAGTAGCTGAAGCACTTATGTCATAGAAATTAAAACAACGACCGTATAGCAACATCCGACCCGAGACAACATCGAAAATATTGTTTTAATTCGTAGGGTCAATGTATGTCACAATGTCATATTGTGCGACGCCATCTCTGAGATCGGGATCCAGCGTACTCGCCCCTCGGTTACGGAGGTCATAACTTTTGTATGATTTTTATATCTATGTTTAACTAGCTGTCCCGGCGAACTTCGTACCGCTCCTTCATATTTTTTTCTTGTGAATTTGTCCGTGTTTTTATAGTTATTCTGCTATTCGGGGCGGAGACAAATCCAACAAGTCAAAGATCATAAAAATCGGCCCAGCCGTTCTTGACTTATAAATGGTGTAACTTTTATAAGTCGGATGGATGATGATCATGGATGGATGATTCTTAAAGTAGGTTATTATTCTGAAGAGTATGATTGATTTTTAAGATCGACGTTGTATTGTATATTGTTGTTTTTAAACTCATTACAGTATTGTCGCTATAAAAAAATATTCTACTCCTAGCACCATTCAAACAAAATGAAATTCATTTCTGACCGCCAACTTAGTTTTATCCTAAATCTCTTTAATAAAATGGCAAACTTGAGGTGTAAGTTACGGGATTACCGCAACTGATTGTCTCTGACCGCAATAAAATCGCCACCCCCGCACGCGGCCGCTAGCGAGCAACGAAAATGTGCCTTTATTCAATTTTATTAATTTTAAAAGTATTCAGGATCCAGTCTTTCCAAAATTAAGAAAACTTTATTCTTGTTTAATATTAATAAGACTTCTTGATGTTCATGATGTTAATTCCGATCGGATCGAAACTGGATTTTGAGTTTTGACTACCTTAAAAAAATCATCCTATGGCTTTCGTCCTATGGCTGAAATCATCATCATCATTTAATCCATAGAGCGTCCACTGCTGTACATAGGCCTGCCCCAATAACTTCTAGATTGGCCGGTTGGAATCGGCCGCATCCAGTGGCTTCCTGCAACCCTTACCAGATCGTCTGTCCAACTTGTGGGTAGAAATCGTACGCTGCACTTGACGTGGCCACCATTCTACCATCCCTTTACCCCATCGGTCGTCAGATCTACCTGCTAAGACAGCATATAACTAAATCAATTGCCTTCTGATCTCCGAGCATAGGAACTAAACTTTGACAATCAAGGTCATCGTCGTTAGAGGCATCGAATAAATTATAGCTAGGGGGGTATAGGGTATTAGAAGTTTAGCTTTATACAATGAGCGCTCGAGCAACACACACATAGATATCTACTGTCAACGTGTTATGAGATTTCGTGTACGTGTAAAAATACTGAGAAAGGTTCGAATTCCCGTCCCCAATGATGTGTGGCTGTAGCTTCAGGTGCTATAGTAAATATTAGTAAGAAAAAAGGAAACTAATCAAAACAAACTCATTCTAAATAATCACTTTATTACTTAATTAAGCCTTTATTAATACCTACATACAAATTGCATTTTGTTCAATGTAAAGGGTCTCACACACTTGAGAGCACTACTAAGGGTAGGTACCTGAATCCGTTTTTAAATTTTAAATAACTTTAGAATTTAACATTCTTTTTGGCGCAGTGGTATCAGATCGATTTATAATTAGCAGTGGCAGTGAAGCACACTATTTACATTACGTTTTTTTTTTTAAAAAAAAAAAGCTTATCAATAATTTATAGTAAAACGTCAACGGCTCATAAATCTACCACAAAACTACATTTATTAAAAAAAAAGTTTTAGAAAATCTAAATTTTTTTTACCAACCTTTAGCACGCACTATTTAGAAATTTTGTAGTTAAAAATACCTAAGTACCTACTTAACTTTTTGTTATTGAAATACGATGCAGATGCGTTCCGCATCGATTTCTTTTTTCTGCACATCGGTCATAATCGGTCGCCTTAGTGAACCGCAATTGACCGCGCGCAGTTTAATTCTAGACCGCACGCAGTCCAAATCACGACCGCAAGTGAAGACGCCCTTATGTTTTAACAGATTATTAAAAGCAAATCAATAAAGTAAAAATAATCTAAAATGCTACTTATTTGGTCAGTCTACTTCGACTTGATCCGACCAAGTGTGTGTGAGCCTTTAACGTCCGCATAAGTCTACTTCCACTGTAATAGTTATCCATAAATAATATTCTTCATTATGTTTGCATTCATTCTGAAATAGAAAAAAAACATTATTGGCTAGGGAAAATTATAATAATTGAGAAACTTTTTTTTTTAAATCGACAGAAAACGTAATTTCTTAAGTAAATACTTTTTTTTTGGAAATTACTTAACAGTAGTTTGACTTTAACTGTTAGTTCATTCATTCATGATCTTTTTTTTAATAAATATTGGACAATATACAACATTACATACATTTGGCTCTGATCCTATTGGTAAGTAGCCAAAGCACTTATGTTACAGAAATCAGAAACAACGACGGTACCACAACACCTATACCCGTTGTCTCGGGTATAGGTGTATTGTCAGAAAAGTAATTTTTCTACACTGACCGACCGGGTATCGAACCCGAGACCTCAGAGATAGCGACACCAAGACCGGTATGCTCGCCTCTTGGCTGCAGAGGTCAACGTGTCACGTCAGCCCACTGCTGGACATAGCTCCCTGCAGCACGCTATTAACAGTAAACTAGCCAAAAATACGTCTGTATTCAATTGTTCATAAATTGTGAAAGGTTTGATACTTTAACTTATTTTGTTTATACGTTGGAATGAACAAAATATTTTCACAGTAGGCCTCATCATCATCATCATTCACTACTGAACATAGGCCTCCCCCAGTGACTTCCAGATTGGCCGGTTGGAAGTGGCCTGCATCCAGCGGCTTCCTGCAACCATTACCAGGTCGTCTGTCCACCTTGTGGGTGGACGTCCTACGTTGCTCTTGCTGGCACGCGGCCTCCATTCTAGAACCTTTCTGCCCCATCGGCCGTCAGTTCTACGTGCTGTGTGCCCCGCCCCGCCCACTGCCACTTCAGCTTACTAATCCGTTGGGCTATATCAGCGACTTTTCGTTTACGAATCTCCTCATTGCTACCTAGGCCTACTGAAATCACCTTTTAACAGTGTTCCGTCTTCTAGCCTGAAAGTCGAAGGTCAGGGGGTCCACGTCGACCCTAGAGTTGCTGTCCAGACCCGGCATGATGTCTGAAAACCCGTCGCTATCAATCAGTCCTACTGAAATCAAAAATTGTTTTAAAAATAACTTCAATCACAGAAAAAGCTGATATTTCTCTCGTTTAAAGGCTTAGTAGAACATCGAAGAAATACTGCCAGCATCCTTGCATCTTTACCTGGTTAAAATCATAGTAAACAACAGTGTAATAACACTGTTAGTATACATCATGTAATTTTCATAATCATCATCATTTCAGCCATAGGATGTTCACTGCTGAACTATGCCTCCCCCAGTCCGATCCCCCAACCGAATCGCTGTGATTGCATTACACAAAGTAGGTATGGTACCAAATGCAATTTTTAAAACTCTCCATACGCTTGGTATTAGTAAAATGTTTGTGTACCGGGCTATTAATAGGTGCAATGAGACCTCCTCTGTTTGTGACAGAAAAAGATCTGGCCGTCCACGTAATGGACCACTTCGATCAGATTTTCCCGTGTATACGTAGTATAACGTCTTAAATAGTCAAATAGTCATATAGCTTACCAAATTTCATAGTTCTAGACACCCTATAAATTTTGATTCCCTTCAGTGTTTCGAAAAATTCAGATACTAACTACTATTGTTGTTGACTGTACTTACTTAGTAGTACAAAAAAGCGTTTCTTGAGCACAGACTATTTTTGTTTTTAAAGTAAGTACGACTTACCTATATCACTCGCATGCAAGCTGCCGTCATAGTAAACGTTGCCTTCTGTGTCGGGTTTCAGATCTGCGTATTTAAACAATAATAAATGATACACAGAAAAGCTTTCATCATCATCATCATCATAATCATCATCATCATCATCATTTCAGCCATAGGTCGTCCACTGCTGAACAGAGGCCTCCCCCATTGTCTTTCAGATTGGTCGGTGGCAAGCGGTCTGCATCCAGCGTCTTCCTGCAATCTTTACCTGAAACGCTTTAGTTAGCAGTAATAAAAAGCTAAACAAAGAAACTTTCATAAATAAATTAAAAGATCTTTTGATTTCAAACGCAACTATGCCTTAAATCATTACCTGCCCCCCTAGCATAACCACCAAAACACGATATGATATGATATAGCAATTTATCGACACTAACTACAAAAATATGATAGTTATAGCCGCCACGTTGAATCGACGTGCCGGAGACGTTACATTTTTTATCGCTGTTTCGATAAAAATTCGACTTGGCGTCTACAAAGATTATATTTTTGCAGTTGGTGTTGATAAATCGCTATATCATATCATATTATATCGTGTTTTGATGATCATGCTACCCGGGCTAACTAACAAATTATAAAAAATAAACTAATAGGCCCTGCTAAATTTGAGGTGCTCGTAGCTCAGTGGTGGCAGCGCTTTGTCTGTGATTACCAAAGTTAAGCCACCAACGCCGTGGTTGTGATTGGATGGGTGATCATTACAATCATATTTAGGGTCATTTTTCATATGGATCTCTGTGTTTCCGAAGGCGCGTTGAAAGTTGGTCCTGGGTAATATCGCTTGATAGGTACTAGTTGTGAAGCCTAGCCAGAGGCTTTAGGGCGGCTTAATAACATCTGACATTAAGGTTAAGTCACTGGCCTTACAACACCCCTCCACCACCGCACTGGGCCCGCGCGTGGTGGAGTATGGGACACACCACCTCATAGTTGAGGTGAGGCCTGTGCCCTGCAGTGGGGCGACAGCACACCTAGTTATTGAACCAAACTGGCAATCGAGCCCAGGACCCTTTGTGTTTAAGGTGGATCACAGCGCCATTACGCCAATCGTCAGTACCCAAGTACAATAAGAATTTATAAATAAGTAAGATAATAATAATAAGTCTTACCATATTGCTTCAAATTTGATTCCAGTTCATCATTATCTAAAACAGATGATAATAAATTATGCTTTTAGTTTATGACATTGACAGATGTGGCCGGCCCACTGCCACTTTAGGTTGCGACATTTTAAGTATACAGGGTGTAAGTATAGTCAATCTTATTATCAAAGGAGGTTAATGATTTTATAAATACGAACAACTTATACTATGGAATTAACGTCGAAATCGTGAAAAAAAATTGAGACGCTCCATACATTACCATCGAGGTAGAGCCATACAAACAAATGGAGCAACTGTTTTTTATTTCGCGATTTCGATTTTGATCCCATAGTAAAAGTTATTCGTATTTATTAACACATTTACTCCCTTTAATAATAAGACTGACTATACTTACACCCTGTATATATCCATTACTTTGGTCTTCTGCCGGATAACCTCGTTTCGGGTTTTATCTCTTATTGAAATTCCTTATCGAGGTATGGAAAGGTCGATGCCTTTTCATAGCTCGCTAAGTGACGTGAAGTCGGTGGGCCAGCTTTACTGTCATGTTCCACGTTTCGGCTTCGTAGGTCATCAATGGTAGGAAGCTCTGATCAAATACCTTGCTCATCAGGCATTGTGGCAGTGGCGACAATTAGTAGAACATTATTTAATACTAAATATATTACTTTACCTGGGAAGAATATTATATTATTCCGTGGTTCTGAAGTCGAAGTTGTAATAACGGACGTAACTGGCCTATTTGTGATAGGAAGCGATGTAACTGATGCAGGGGGTGCTGAAGAAAAATGGTTATTCATTAATTTTTTTATTGTTTCAGTTTATCATAAATTAGTTATGTATGTAGGCCATTTAATTATCGGAACACAATACTAATTTCCTTATATCATCGAATTAAATCTTTGTGTAACTTAATTAGGTGTCTTGTTAAGTGATAGCTCTTGTATAGATTTGATTACTTGTTCAGCTCCAATTTTTCCGGATTGCGTTGAAAAGTATTGAACTAGTACCGAATTGAAGAGAGGAAATGTTTTGTTGTGGAATTTCGGATTTACTTAATTGTAGGGATGTTCCATGATGACGAGGAGGTCCTTATTATATTTGGGTTATTGTCATATTTCGGTGCAAGCGGTAACGGTAAAGATTTCGATGTTGTTATCTCTGGGTTCTTTGGTTCATGCTCAGCCGTCCTAAACGCCGGACAGCTGTCACAAAAGCAGACCACATTTTCGTTGACGAGCGTATCCGCTATCCATGAGCCGACAACGCATTTATAGGCGGGTTCGCCACCAGGCTTGATTGGAAGACAGAGGCACCACACGGACCGCATGGCCCACATCCACAAGGTCCACATCTACACGGGCCACAAGGTCAACATCCGCACGGACCACAAGGTCCACATCCGCACGGACCACAAGGTAAAAGTAAAGTAAGTTGATTTGTAAAGTTAATAGATATTTTTACTAATAAAAATTTAACAGCCATAGAACAAAGGTTATTCACTATGAAGTATATAATATGTGGTTACAAGGTTATCCTTGATTACTCAAGGATAACCTTTCCTATTTACAGGAAAAAGGTGTGGAATAGATAGATAGATAGATACTCTTTATTGCACACCACACAAAAAACAGTACAGAGAAACAATAAATTTAGAATGGTACAATTTAGGCGGTCTTATCGCTAAGAGCGATCTCTTCCAGACAACCTTCTAGTAGAGGAAAGTTGAAAAAAAAAACGTTATGTGGGGGAGGGAGGCGGTAAAGAGTTTAAAGTAATTTTATATTTAATATATTACATAATATATTATATATTTATTACATCTCCTCTTAGAAGTAGGTCTCCTAATATATTACGACCATCTCTTCATTTCAAGGAAAATATTTTAGTTATAATTTTTTTCAACTGCCTCATCACTAAAACACGGTATGATATAGCGATATATCGACATCAAAATAGGATATATATAGCCGCCTTGTTGAATCGATGTCACATGTTATGATCGCTGTTTCGATATTAAGTCAACATGGCGGCTATATCTATCATATTTTTACGGTTAGTATCGATATAACGCTATATCATATCGTGTTTTAGTGGTCATGCTAGGAGGGATGGTAGGATCATCTTCGCATTATTATCGTCGTCTCAGCCATAGGACATCCACTGCTGAACATAGGCCTCCCCCAATGACTTCCAGATTGTATTTTGGAAGGGGCCTGCATATTTGTGGTCCTTATGCTTCCAAAGTGTAATTTGAACAATCTTTACAAACCCCTGGAACTGCTCGCTGAAGGTTTTACAGTCGTCAACGGTGTATTGGCTTCCTTCGGTTTATCCAATCCTGTTGGCGGGAATAGCTTTGGTTAGAATTCGAGCTTATTCGTTTTTGATCTTGTTGTCTATAACTATAGAAATAGCTTAGCTATTCAGCGTGGCAATGTGACCCATCCTCATGACAGCTAGCTCAATCAGATATTTTATTTGTAGGTTTTTTGTCGATAAATTAAATATTAAATTATGTGTAGGTAAATAGCCGATGTATTTATTCTATTTTGTAAATAATAAGATAAGATGGGACTTACGGTACAATTACTGTGTTGTCTGGCTTGGTCGTAGCAAGAGGGTGCAAGAGAGGGGTCACTCACGCACCGAAGGTTCCATACAAACTTGTCGGTAAGTCAATATTTCATACATAACGAAAATTGAGTTATGATTCAAGGTAAAAGGGTAAGTACCTATATGATTCCCAAGTATCAAAAATGCAGCATATACTACATCAAGCATGATTTTTTACAACTGCAAGGCATTTCAAACCTGAGTATTAAAAAAAAATGATTTGATTCGATAATAATTTCAACATTTCCATGCGTTTCTGATAGGGGTCTTGACAGTAAGACAGACAACATTTATCTTTTTTGAGACACGGAACCCAAAAAGCCCTTTTAGTGAACTGGATGTATACACTGATGGTGATGACACTTACCCATAAACTGCATATTTTGCAATCTTCTTAAAGCTTTTTCTACACACCAATTCAGCATTTGATCATTCGCGTTCTGACCAATTTCTGTGCAAAAATTCTTAGCCATTATTTTGAACGGGCTTGATTTGTCTTTTGCAAACAATACTGTTTTACTATCTTCGATTTTGGATGCATTACTTTCAGTTTTAGGCCTTAGTGGTTTTGCATCGTTAATTTCTACATTAAGAATATCATTTTTACTCTTGTGTCTCCTTTTCAACTTAGCTTTGGAGAGATGATGAATCCATCTCCTCTCTCTATTCAAAGACCCTCCATTTACCTCATATCTATTAATTGGCAACAGAATAGTTGTTTTCAACTCATCATCATGTCTTTTATTCTTCGCGTTTCTTGCTATTTCTGTATTTTCAGCCGTTGTCATGAAACTCGATAATACTTTGCTTTTCATTAGATTATCTATAAATGTGTTATTGAAGTAGTATTTGTATACTAAATCGTCTACGGGCTGTTCATCTTTGTCTTTTAGGATAAGAGTGTCTTGGTTCACCAATTTGTCTAAGGCTGGTATGGAGAATAGGTTGATTTTAATTGATTCAGTTGCTAATGGAGATTGAGTTGTTGTATGAGTTATTTTATTAGGTTCGAATGTTTCGTTATTTATTGGATTTGGTTTGTTTGTAGTAGTTGAGGATTTAGTTACTATGTGTTTGTTATCTATGTAGATTTGCTTTGCTTTCTTCAATATTCGAGCAAAATTGTTCTGTCTGTGAGATATTTCACTTTGAGTTTTGGCTATCAAATTTTGTTTTATATTAATTTTCTCATTTTGTGCTAACATTAACTTCTGTATGCTATAAAATTGTCTTTGTTGTGTCAAAAACTTTTTTTGCTGATTTTCGAATTCAATTAAATTCTTGGACATTTCTGATTCTTTTGTTTTAAAATATTCTTCTTTTAAATTCATATTAGCTTCAACATTTTTTATTTTGTCACTTATGCTGACTATGTTTGAGTATTTATCTTCCATATCTTTAAACTTTTTATTCATATCAACTATATTTCTATTTACTTCATCATTGATCATGTGTAGTTTACTGTGTATTTTTTTAATATCACTGTGTTGCCTCATTATCTTTTTAAACGTTTTAGTTAACATTGATAGCACTTTAATTAGACCTCTCTCATTGACTGGCTTATTCTTTTGAATCGGGTATTTAGGAATAATCTTATAAGCATTAGTATCAGAAATTGGCATATTTTGATGCCAAATCCTTTCTTCTTTATCAAATATATCTCTATCAACTTTATTAGTTGCATTATCATCGTCCAATGCTTCGGTGATCTCAATTTTCTTTATCACTTCACTTTCGTACTCATTTTTCATGCTGCGTTTTGGTATGACACTATTGTCTTCGTTATTTTTAACAGTTGAGTTTACTTTCGATCCAGTTTTTACTAAAGAGTCTATATTTACTTGTGGTGATTCTTTGTTATCATTCAAAGGAATTATTGTATTGTCATTAGTGCTTGCTTTTACTCTCCTTAAGTTGTTGTTGCTATCATCTTTTTTGTCATCTCCTAGCAGTATGGCCACTTCATAAGGATAATCGTTGAAGACAGAAGTAGGTTTGAGTTTCGAAATGAGATTGGATTTGACGAATAAAGATTTGTCGTCCAGGTTCTGCTGAATGCATTCCTTATTGCCATTGCATTCTTTCAAACTCTCTCGTACAAGTCTTTTTCTTTCATCTGAGGATTTCAAAGTGTAAATTATGGGGAAACAAACGAAATGGAATACACTCCCATTGTAAAAATTTGGAAAGATATATAAAATGCTAGTGCATGCCCGCGGTTCAATCCTTGTAGCATTTGGTTTACCATTAAAATAGCTTTCAAGGAAGGTAAACAATATTTCTCAAAATAAATAGTAGCCTATGTATTATTATTTCAGGTCAAGATGAAAAAATCCGTATAATAAATCAGTAAATAAGTACAGATAAAAACAATTCCATTATCAAATAAGTAATAATAAAGTTAATGACCAACAGCATCATACGCGGGGTAGAAGCTGATTGGCAGGCAAAAGAGTACATCTATTGGGCCAGCTAGTCTCTTTTGACAACAGATTAGACAAAAAATCGAACTTCGAGTAGAAAATGCCTGGAAGAACTACTGGTTCTTGAAAGCGTAATTAAAGGAAAACCTTCCCATAAATCTAAAACGCAAACTTTTCCAAGTCTGCATTTCACCTGTACTGAGATATAGTGCACAAAAGTCAGTAGTCCAGACTTGAAGTATGCCAACGAGATAGTTATCATGTTAGATGTTATTTGCTGATATCAGCAGAATGCATTTCGAGAGATGATCGCAGGTTACGACAAAAAACCAAAAGTTCCAATTAAAGGTTTGTCTAAGGGTGTTCAGGTTCAGGTTTTTAGCCCAAACTGGAGTTGCCGACGTGATTTATGGACTGTAACACGAAAATAGAAGGGCAGGGCATATCAGCAAAATGCCTTCCGAGAGATAATCGCAGCTGACCCGTTACCCTCGGAAGAACGCAGTCAGAGAGGCTCAAAAAGATGCTGTGACAATTTAGACAAGTCTTCTGAGTCTGGCAGACATGATCCTCAACAGAGAGACATCTTGGCCTAGCAGAATAGTAGGCTAAATATTTAAAAAGTATAGCTTTACTAAATTATAGTTTTACTTAACAATGAGCACTTTAATAATTCACCTCAATGGTGAATTAATTGTTTAAGTGATTATTATTTAGAAAAATATTATTAGGTATATATAGATATATTTTCGTCGGTATGAAATGTAAACAAAGTTATTAGCTATTTGTAACAATAACAATTAATAAACAAAAAGTTAATGATATGAAAGATTTTATTGATCGTAACTTTGTAAACTGAATTCTTTTAATTATTTACTGCTATTTGATATTATAGAATAATTTAATTGCTTTATCTAATTAAATAATTTGTTTTAAATTGTTTCGATATTAATGCTTTAAATTTTGCATGCTAGGTATTTAAGATAGCAAGACATTTATTTTATTACATAAATTAAAATCGGACAAAAGGAGGACTTAATACTATGTGTCATTCTCTGCCAGTCGACCGTTAGGCTAAACAGAAATGTTTAACATTTGCATCTCTTGAATCTGTAAGATCCTTAACCATGTTTTACGCAAATAAAGATTGTCATATACAGGGTTATTTTTAATACATCAACAACCTTATAGGGGCTGATTCTGATGCTCAACAACAACAGCTTTTTGTATGGGACCAACATCGAAATCGCATCTCAATCCCACACAAATCCGCCGACCTGTCCGCTGACATCAGTTTGTACACACAGTAAACATTTTTTTTGCGATTTCGGTGTTGCGGCCCCATACAAAAAGTTCTTGTATTTGAGCACCAGAACCAAATGTTTGAATTGTTGATGTTTTACAAAAAAGTATAAGTATTATAAAATTATTTAAATAACTATACTTACAATTAGCGGACCGTTTTGACCTTTCAATATAATTGAAATCGGCCGGATAATTTTGCATGCCATTTTCCCCAAACGCATCAAAATTATTCTGTAGCAAACTATCCACATCCAGGGAGTTGGATCTGAAGATAAACTCTCCAACATTGGTCTTGTCGAAGAATCTATCTTTCGGATCCCGTACCCAGACTCCTTTGTTCACTATATTATTTCTCTCTGACAGCGGTTTTAGATAATTAGCTTCCGCATTTAGATAAGTAGCACAAATTAAGTTTAAATTTAGTAAAAATATCGATAAAAATATTGTAAAGGACATCACTGTGTCGTTACATTGATACCGCGACTGAATTGCTGTGAATGATGGAATTTAGGATGTATTTGAAATGTTATCCGAAAATGTTTTTGGTTTGTTTGTAAGCTGTGTGGTTAAGGTTGTGTGGATGATAAGTTTCGATATCGATATTTTCTGCTGTTACTGTGCTTCAAAATGGTATTAATAGTTGGCTTTTCTTTGTCTTCCTTATTAGTGTACTATATGTCTAAATAATACGAGTATATATAATTTTTCTGTACGTGTGTTTGTCACTTAACTCCTCCTAAACGGTTCGACCGATTTTGATGAAATATTGAGTGTATATTTCAATGGATTCCTGGATGGTTTGAAAATACAATTGGACCCAGTAGTGGCGCTGAAAATCGGATTCTAGATTTATTTAATTTTATTTGTGTGTATTTGGTTGGATCCTTGGATGGTTTGAGTTCAAGATTGGACCCGGTAGGTGGCGCTGCAATCGGTTTCTAGGAATTTTTATCTTCTGACAAATGATTTGGACAAGACAACGTCTATCGGGACAGCTAGTACCTACTCTAATATTAAGTTTCTTACTTTACTTATAGTTTTGATAGGCCGATCCGATATAGCTTTCCAATAGCAAGTGTAAAATGATTTGCATGTATAAGGAAGTGTTTTTCCTAATATTCTGGTGTTGATCCCATAGAAAATCCCATTTTTGTATGAACATCAGAATCATTGAGGGATGCCATAACATCCTCTGAGAGTAACGATATTTGATAACTAAAGGTAATATTTTGTTACTTAACTTTCTTTTTACACGTCATAAGTAGATAATATTAGACTGTGCGAATTAAGTTTTTCCGAAACATTTATGTATAGCCAATGATCCACTGAGGGAACATAGCATTGTTTTTACCTTTCAGTAATGTTTGATTGTCCTTAAAATTATTATATCTATTTGACGACTGTCTGGTATATTGGTTCGCGCTCCGGACTACAAACAAATCGGTTGCGGGTTCGAATCACGAAAGGCGCAAATGTTTGTATTATGAGCACGAGCGTTTGTGCCTAAGTCATGGATGGTTACAAAAGTATTTAAGCATGTTTATCCAAGTACAAGCTTTGCTTAGTATGGGGCTATGTAATTGGTGTGATTGTAAAAACAATTTATTTATTTATATCGTCGATGAATATTGCTCTAAAATAGCTCCAAACTACTATACTTGGATCAAGATGAATGAATAATTATTAATTATTTAATAATTATTTATGTAAAGAAACCAACAGTCAATTTGCATAGGCTTGTCTCTTTCACTCATTTATTACTAAGAGAATTGCGTTTTATTTACAAAATCGTTCAAAATACATAATATTTTTATAATAAATATTAAATAAACATCGTGATATAGCGACAGAACTATCAAAATACATCCCGACTGCGATCTATTCGCAGACCAATGGGGGCGATTTTATCTAAGATTTTGTTCTTTTGTGAATGTATGATTCACATTATATTTATTTGTCATTTATCGTACCTATACTACCTACTGATTAGTTATGTAATTAGGCATAATGCTCGTGTAACTATTATACAATAAATACATAAATAAATAAAAATGTTAATAATATCCTATCTAAAAATTTAATGACAGCGCTTTGTTTACATAAATTTTTCATCTATCTTAACTAAACTTTAAGGAGATATCGACAACAACTGTCCCATCACTAGCACCGAATGTTTACGTTGAGCGTCCGTTGTGATTCAAACTGTTTACAGTTTGTGAGAATTTTTATTTTTATACAAGATTAACTGCATTTTCTATTGTTTAGCACCGACAGACGGGTCCTTGTTTTTTTTAGATTTTTATTACTTTCTAAGGTTTTAGACACATTGGCCTAGTGACTGAAATAACTTTTTTTAAATAGTTTCTTGAATTGGGAATGAAAGCAACGGCAAAGTTAGTCACTGATGGCGCCAGCATGTTTGGTCTTGACAATCGCTTTCAACGAATATCTACGCAAATGACGATTTTGTTTCTTTTTAACCGACTTCAAAAAAGGAGGAGGTCAATTCGTCGGTATCTTTTTTTTTTATGTATGTTCAGCGATCATTCGTTACCAGGTTAACCGATTTCAATAGTTCTTTTTTTGTTCGAAAGGGAATACTTTCGGAATGATCCCATATAAATTTGATCAAGTTCTGATGATGGGATCTATAAGATAATCATTAAACATTGCATGAACTCCATACCGTGCCAACTGATTTTGTACCTATGTTGCCCAAAATCTTCGGCATCTGTGAAATGATTTTGATGATTCTTTCTTTATCGAATAGCTTATACTTTAAAGATGGTATATTGAATTTTTTTTGGAAAAAATTCACCTTTAAGGTGGGAAAAATAAGGGATGAAATCGGTGTTCAACCGTTACCTTATGTTTTGAGTGCAAACATGATTAGTTTTGTTGAGGATGTACCACTAAAAATAGATGAAATAAGTTAATTTTATAAAAAAAAAACTAAACCGACTTCAAAAAACTGAAAAGCTAAAAATAATATCAACACATAAGTACCTAATCAGTTACTTTTGGAGTCGGTGCAAACGGAAACATTCAAACTCTCATCGGATGGCACCGACTCCAAAAGTAACTGATTAGGTACTTATGTGTTGATATTATTTTTAGCTTTTCAGTTTTTTGGAGTCGGTTTAGTTTTTTTTATTGAATTTTTTTTGTAAAAATCATGTGTATTTTACTTGTATGGTGTGCAATAAAGAGTATCTATCTATCTATCTATTATTTTTAGCTTTTCAGTTTTTTGAAGTCGGTTTACTTTTTTTTTATATTTCAAATTATTAAATTTTTATTAATATCATAGTTTAAGTATTAATATCATAGTATAACTATAAAACACACTTGTACAGGGTTATTTGTAAAACATCAACAACCTCTTAGGGGCTGATTCTGGTGCTGAAATACAAAAACAACCGAATCGAGCTAAATTATGTGTGTTAAAAAAATTCACATGAAAAAATTTCGTTTGACAGCTGATCTGATAGTAAAATCTGGACAAGTGAACGTCTTCTGGGACAGGTAGTAGGAATAAAATAAACTATATAAATTTAGTTTTGTAATATCGAAATTTATACATATGTTTTATACTTTTTATGTTAAGGTTTATTCTTCACATCATTCATTTTTCCACATCATCACTGCTCCTGTAACAATAATATTAATATAAACACGGTTATATTTAAAAAATAAGGCCTAGAACAATATAAAAATACTAATTTATCGTAATTAATTATAGTCGTCGTATTTCTGGAGTGAAATATACTTAAAATTTTCTAAAAAAAGAAAACGCGAGATGCGCCGTCATTCATCAGAGATCACAGGCGTACGCCGACGCCGCTCCAACAAGAACCTCATGCAGTGCACACACGGTGCAATTAATTCGAGTAATCGTAATTTTTCTACGTAAGTATTCTATTTTTCAAATGCAAAATGGAAGAAGAAAAAATAAAAAAAAAAGTTTGTTTTTTACGTAAGTAAGTATATTGATTTAGTTACTGATTCTGAGTGGTCCCCGAAAAATTGGCACTAACGTGAAATGTATCCCTGTATATAATACAATGTAAATTAGTAGTTTATTAAAATTCATAAAAAAACCTTATTAGTTAATTCAGATTTCGGGTCGCCGCATACGGGCTACACGCCACAGCCACAAACGGCGCCACGAGAAGCTAGAAGCTTATTAAATATCGCTTAGATACACTTACTACAAATATACTTCTTTGATACGAGTATAGCTTAGATAGGGGAGACCGGGGATAGTTGACTGTAAGAGTAGGTTGACTAACTGTCAAAAACTAGACTTATTTGACAGTTTTGCTTTATTTAACTAATCGCGAGAAATGCAATGCCGCATGTCCAGTGATAAAGTGGGACTAGGAAACAGCCTCTCGCACTCAGTTAAATAATACACTTTTAAAAGGGTAATTTTTTTGACAAGTAGACAACCTACCCCTATACTCAACTATCCCCAGTCTCCCCTACACTTCTTTCTTGATTTTGACAAATACAAAAGTTCGTCTGAGAGACTGGGATTTAAAACTGACGGCCCACAAATCCTACAACTGTAAGGGCCTGCGCTCACTACCGGGACGGCACGGCGAAGGATTTTTAGGTGACAAATAGTAATGTACCTTAATTTTATGACGCTAAGGTTGTTATTAATAATTCGGCATTCCTAAGCGTACCGCGGCTTGCTAAGAATATTATTATCGCAATTTCAACTGTAGTTCTGTTACGTAAAGGTACACTACTTTGTGCCGTGTGGGGACGGCCGTAATACACTTCTCCACCGCCAACAGTAGGCGTGTCGTAAGAGTCGACTAATTCCTGTAGCACGAGACGGGCAGCAGCGTCTTCGTGTAAAATCTTATAAAAAAACTGCGCTCGCCAACCCGCCTGCCAAGCGTGGCGAGTATTGGCAGTCCTCCCCGATGATCAGTCATTGGGGGAGGCCTTTGTTCAGCAGTGGACCTCCTATGGCTGAAATGATGATGATAATGATGCCATTACTTGGTCAAGTAAAAACCCATTGCCGTGCCATCCCGATAGTGAGCGCAAGCCCTAAGGCGAAGCATTGTCTAATCTGCCACCGTTTACCGTCATTCCATGTGACTAAACGCGACATTAAAATTTGCTTTATTAGTATTAGTAATTTAATCTTTTACCTAGAGCAGCAAGGCATATCCCAGAACTTTTGCCCCATACCGAAGTCCTCGCCATCTTGGATTGTGGTTGGCATTCTCTTGCCCATAGACTCGGGGAGGAAGAGGCATAGACAAGCACCGATCACGCCGAGAACGCCCAGGATTAAGAGCGGTATGTATGTTGCTATTGTGGCCTGAAAAATGTGAATATTTAAGATTTATACAGGGAGTCCTAAGAATGGTGTACCAGCTGCCGCCGAGTTTTAGAAGACTCTATTACTAATCGATTTTATCCTAAATAGGGTAGTTTCTTAAAAAAATCTAATTAGTTCGTCAGTTGGATTAACAGAAAATGTTGGACACGTATTTTTTCTTCTCTCAATCAAACAAAAAATTATGAATATATAGCCCGTTAAAGTTCCGCGTAACGTCACGCCTTGCGACACTTTGACACTTTTTAGCAAGGCGTGACGTCATTGCCAAACTTTGATGCGCTTTATCTTCGTCATTTTTTGTTCGATTTCGACAAAATATGGGACCAATATTTTTTGATAATCTAACTGACGGACTAAATAGAATAAAATTGTTTTTGACCTAGGAAACTAGCCTAATTCATAAAAGTTAATGGAACCTACATTCATACAGCCAAAAAGTTTGGTAATGCAGAACGCCCCTAGCGTGTATCCATACTTTCAGGGGCAGCCTGTTTAATCACGATCAAGAGTATACTCTAAAGGCTAGTAAAGTAACTCTTTACCCAATAACTAATTAACACACACTACAACGGGAATTACATATTTGACCTTTTATTTGCCTGACGTTTCGACCGGGAACAGCGATGTCTTCACTCCACTTCCTTCTGTCTTCAGAGGCAGATTCTTCTCCTATCCTCATAATATTATTTTATCCAAGTACCGTCACACACTGCACTGACTGTGTCCCTATACTACAAAATATTCGTCCGTATTCTGGTGATTCGTCAGGTCTGGTGTAACCCGGTCGAAACGTGAGGCAAGTAAATGCTAAAATATGTACATATTAATGATCGCGAAAGTTTAAAGTAATTTAACCAATAACTTACCATGTATACAATATACGGAACTAATATGGTGGCTACATATCCAGTGATGTGTATCAGGGCGAGACCTTGAGCTCGGACGACAGTCGGTAGGATCTCGGCCGCGTACTGCATGCCGATGTTGTAGGAGATGTTGACAGCGAAACGACCGACTATTGCGAGGGAGGCTGATGGGATACCTGGAAGACAGATTTCTTCTATAGTGGTGATTATTCGAGGAAATCGCTTCCTATATATGCAGTGGGCGCAATAGTTACCACAAAACTTACAACTTTAAGTTATTGACTTAGGGTCGAAAACCAATGAATATATTCATCGTCATTCAACAGGATATTAAAAAAAAAACGTAATTTTAAAAAGCGCTTGCAAAAGGGCACTGATTATTATTGAACTCGAGAAAATTAAGATTGAATAATCTGATATATTTTTTTTACAAGTGCTTCTTTTTCGTTACGACGGCAAAATGGCGCTCTCGCTGCAATAGTGGTGTGGTGCATGCCCAATTTGCCATTAGTTTGGTCAGGATAGAAGACAGACAAACGCGGCAAAGGATTTCAAAGATTTTTGTAGATATATTTTAAGGTTGTTTATAAAATGTTTTCCAAAAATAACCTAAAGTTCTCAAGTGAGATCTAACTAAAGATAAAAAAGTGAAGTGTAAGTTATAATCACTTACCTATAGGAACGGTAGTTGCCAGTAAGCTGAAGATGCCACTGAACGCCATGGAACCAAATGCAAGCCAACGTCGTCCAACTCTAAAATAATAAGAAAGAAATTTATTGGTAATGGAAAGTTTCACCCTAGGGTACACAGACAGAAACACTTTATCGCACACGCAAGTCACTCAAAGATATCAATCAAACCTAATTATGGATACAAATGAAAAGTATCTATTGACAAATGGGTCTCCCTCAGGGCTTAGTGCAGACCTTTGCTCTTTCTATTAAATTATTACAAATATGAAAATTCCAGAACGCTAGTTAGGCGATAAACAATGAGCTATATGCACAATTGAAAAAACTACTTACATAGCTTTTACGGGTGTCCTTCTACAAATAGGACTGCCTCAAGGTTTCATTTTAGGACCTTTACTCTTTCTAATAATAAACTACAAATCTTACTATTCTACATCTAGCAGACATCAATTGATCATCTATGTATTTTCAATATACCTGTCCAGCATCAATATCAGTAGAATATCAGCCGGAAACTCAGTAAACGTAGCTACTGTGAAAGTCAGGAACATGTCGAGACCCAAAGACCCGACGTTTCTGACGTGACCGTCGAAGACCATGGCTATTGAAGCCCAGATGAAGAGGAGGAGGATGCTGTGGCGACGAAGACGAGGCGTCTTGAAGAGGTCAGCGATAGAGTAGTTTTTTGATTCTTGATCGGCTTTCGCTAGTTCTGTTGCTGTGTCCTGAAAATATTGAAAAGTACCTTGGAAATTGTCCAAGAGTCTGGACTGATAGTTTTATGTAGGGTATAACAGAGAAGACTCGGCTTTGAGAAAAATAACAGATTGGCTTCAGTCAGAAGTACTAATTTGCTAATAAAAAAATTGTAAAACATATTTATTCCTCACCACAAGCAAGTTAGTAAGCAGTTACAAAAGTTTGATGGCAACATATTAGTTTGCGGAGACTGGCGACCTATTATAAGTAATTAATACTTTTGTCACTGGTATAATAAAGAGCCTATAGCAGTTATTAATTAATGAGCTATAAGAAAAAAACGGAAATGTGCGATTCGGACTCGCCCATCGAGGCTTCCATACTTTGTAGGTTCATATTATAAATAGTTCAGGAGGGTTCTTACAGTTTAATAAGAAGTTAATTTCTAAATCTAATTAAGATAATTCAGATAATAGTAGTCAGATTTTTTCCTGTACTTGTAGTTTATGACGTTGTTACATGCCAAATTTTATGGGTCAACGGAAAGTACCCTATACATTTTGACTCTCGTGAGAGTGCCGAAATATACATTTTCGTGGCATTAACTGCCGTATCTATTACGTTAACTTAGAAGTTTGATTTTTTCACATCAAAATGGGCTTGGCTTGAGTTTTAGTTAGGTTTTAATTTCAAAGAGATTCCTCCACGCGTTCTCGAGATAAAGGGTCTTGACAGACAGACGGAGAACAAAGTGGTTTATATTATATACATTTGCATATCATCCATTGAGTAAACACTTACTTACTTTGAATTCCTTAGCTATGTCATCTGGTATCTTATTCCCATTAATCCTCTCAAACTTAGACAATATCTTCATCGCTTCATCAATACGACCTTGTGAAATCAGCCATCTAAAAGAAACTTTAATTGATAAAAAGATATATTTGTTGGAAGAGTGTTGGTGATGATGATAGTCATGACAATTATAATGATGTTAATCATAACGATGAAGATAATGATGAAAAAGAAGAAGAAGCTAAAGAAAATAAAGAATATTATATTAATGATGACGATGACGAAACTATAAAAGAAAGATGGTTACGATAAAGAAGATGTTAATTAAGATAACAAAGATGAAAAAGAAGAAAAAGACAAAAATAAAGAAGAAAAAGAAGATCGAACCTTGCGCTCTCAGGAACCACCCACGGTGTCAATATAGCCAAAACTAGTGGCACACTAGTAATCAAAGTGTAAGCCTTCCAGTCAGCGACTCCCAGGGCAATCCAAGGCAGCAGACAGGCGGCGAAGGTGAAGTAAACTGCAATAGACATGTTGGCCACGAAGGTACGCCATTTTGGTCCCACGTACTCGAGAACTAAAAGAAATAATTAGTCCGGGAAAATTTTAAAAAAATATTTTTACAGCCACATCGTTTTAGCTTGTCAAATTTTTTGTCGATAGCTCGTTGGTTGGGTTGGGAGGCCCTACTATCACATTACACCGCATTGGCTTGGGGGTATTCCAGTGTGTACAGGACCAGCTATTCCGTACGCTTGATGCCCGTCATATCCGTATGTAGGTGATGCATGACACGACCCATATTGGTTCCTATGCATCACCAATGTACATTTTTGTGGGTTTGCGTGCTAGGAAATAGTAGCATTTTAGCGCTGTATTCTGTCAAGTAAGTCCCACATAACTACTGCTGCTTGTCACTACCTGAATCATCGAGCAATAATTCAGGTACTGACAGCCAAGCCTCGCAGCAAACATGCTCAGGACGCTGCTGGCGCCGACCCGCACTCCGTAGTTATTCCGTAGGCTGCTGGTGTAAAAAGATGAACGATAATATGTTTAAGGTATTAATTTATCCTAGGTTAAAAAGACACTTACCTATAATATACATGATGACGAAGCAGTTGTCGTAGGCCAATCCCACCAGGAACCGACACAGACAGAATGACCAGAAGCTGTTTGAGAAAGCTGTACCCACACCAGCTAGAAAGCCCGCCATGTTTGTACCTGAAGTGAAAAATAACTGTTAAGCATGTTAAGAGTCCATAAGTATGATCTCACACAATTACACGGTGAATTTTCATTCGTTTTGGAGCCGAATAGTTCACATTTTGCTACTCAAATACAACAACTTTTTGTAACTGGAATAATCAAATTTTTGTGTCACAAAACATTGCGGCACCCAAAATGCCGCATGGCATTAAGTCCATGTTTTGTTCGTTTTTAATAAATAACTTGCACAGAAGATTTAATATTTTAATGAAGAAAGACATACCAAGTAAAGCAGGAACTCTTCCATACTTGTCAGCAATCCACCCAAAGATAAGTCCACCGAAGATCGCTCCACAGAAGAAGATGGACTGCGCAGTCGCAGGGTAGTTATCTCTGTCGCACACCCAGCTCAGCTAGGAGGAGAGAAAGGAACAGTCAAGTCATACATAAATATGCGCTCTAATCAAGATACCCGACATTGGATTTTTCCAGAGACGTCTCCTAGCATACCTAGACAAAGCCAAAACCACCTCATAGTTGAAGTGAGACCTTTGCCCTGGAGTACAGGGACGTATTATGGCTTCATGATCTATCATCATCATTTCAGCCATAGGATGCCCACTGCTGAACATACAGGGAACAGACCTCCCTTAATGATTTCCAGACTAGCCGGTTAGAAGCAGCCTGCATCCAGCGACTTCCTGCAACCTTTACCAGGTCGTATGCCCACCTTTCAGGTGGACGTCCTACGCTGCGCTTGCCGTTACATAAGTAAGTACGGTATTAAGGCTTATTTTACTTTTTAGCATCGAAAATAAAAACACAAGATCTTACCTGTGTAGCGATAGTTTCATATGGCACATCAGTGAAGTTGAACTCCCATTTCTCCTCACATTTCTTTGTCGGCCATTTTGTATCGGGTTCGTGGACGCCATCTTGTATCATTTTCAGCCAATCAACGTCATATACTTTGCATTTGTCGTAATCGCTCCCGGAGAGAGGTATGGAGAGGTGACGTCTGAAACAGAAAAAGATTAATTTAATTACATTAATTTATTTGTAAGGCCTTCTGCCGGGTTCATAAAAAACGTACTATAGGACTTATACGATATACCCAGGCTTCCGTTAAAACAGGATTTTATGTCGAGTAACTAGAGCTTATTTTTGTTTGTTCGTTGCAATAAGTTTCCCTTGAGCATAAGACATGATGCTAAACATGTTGCGCGTTAATTGTTGTCTAACGAATACATGGCAATATGTACTGATTCGATCTTCCGATGTGTATCGATGGTCGGCTAGCAGTCAATGCTATGTATTAAGTTCACATTTGTACGTTTTTTACAGTGCAATTAATTGTAAAGACTTAAATACTTACTAATAACCGAATTCGTTTATGAAAGTAGCTAATTAGTCAATAAATTTAAAGAATTAAATACTACTTACTAATAACCGAATTCGTTTAAGAAACAGCTTATTAGTTTAGATTCTCCATTTTATGTCGATGGTATTCTCTGGATGGTATTTAGAAAACTAAATGGAGAATAACGTGTTAGATTGTTTTTAAAATAATGGGAATGGCATCATCGTCATGTCTATCGTTTTCGGTAATGGCGACATTTATGTTCCTCTGGTCAATGGGAATTTACGTAGGTATTTACAAAACAAGTTGAAAATCTACATACCGTTCCACTGCAGTCAGATTTGCCAACTCCTTAACGTAGCACCAGTGCTGTGCAGGAACTACCGTCATGAATATCTGCGCAAAGTACACGAACGCGAAGAAGAATGCGTACGGTATCATCAGCAGGAAGAGAATTCGTTGGTACCAGCCGAACTGACCGATGTATGGAAATAAATCGTCGAGATTCTCCAGGCGGCGTTTGTTCTTCGGTGCGCCATTTTCTACAAAATATTAGTGTGGATGCTTACAAAAGATGTGTGTGTTTGACAATGAGAAGTAGTGCGCGACTCGGCGTACAGAACCAGTAGTTGAGGGTTCCAATCCCGCAAAGGGCAGACATTTTCATATTTTTTTATCATCGAAATAAATCATTTTACATCTATGACTGTCGTAACGACGTCATTCTATATGTGTGATGTATGTTTATCCGTCATCTAGTCGCCATAAATAAATAATTATTGGACAACATAATATACATTGCTCATCTGAAGAAATCAGAACACAACGGTACAACAACAACCAGGCCCGATAAAATACAGAAAAGTTAGTTTTTAACATTAACCCGACCGAGAATTGAACCCGGGACCTATAAGATGGCTACGCCAAGTCAGAAGTCAGTGTTTTATGTGATTGACGAGTGGTTGCGGGTTCGAATCTAGCAAGGGGTGAATGTGTGATATGCACAAGTATTTGTCCATGGATATAAAAGTATTTATTTTAATTATCTATTTGCTAACACTAGTTTTGGCACAGAAGAATATGTTTTGGTTAATTTGGTCACAAAGCATTTTTAGAACAAAATCAGAACAATTTGTCTTTTAAGGAGAGTCGGTCGTTGCATCCCACACGACTATAAATAAATAAATTACACAATCACACCAATAGGCTAGTTTCCTGGGTGAAAAAAAGATCATTCTATTTGTCCGTCAGTTAGATTATCTAAAAATATTAGACACATATTTTATCTTTTGTCAATCAAACAAAAAGTGACGAAGATAAAGCGCATCAAAGTGAGCACGTGACCTCACGTCTTGCTAAAAAGTGTCGCAAGGCGTGACGTTACGCGGAACTTTAACGGGCTATTATCTTCATCATTTTTTGTCCAGAGCGCGAACCACTACAACAGACGGTCCACTATAACTTGTATATTAAAATTTTGTTTTTAGCAATTACATGCTAGTATATGGTAGCTTAGTTGGAAAAGCACTCGCCCGGCATGCGATGATGGGTTCGAGTCCAACCTGAGGCGGTCGATTTTTTTTCAAGTGTTATATTATCATAGATATAATGGGTCCGGTCGTTATGGTCTCATTCCGTTACGCACCCGGCCGCGACGCCCCCAAGTTAAAAATCCATTTTTTGCCGCTATATTTTAACAAATTAAATATTTTTCATTTTTAATTACTTTTGTTTTGTGGTGTGTTTAATCTATTACTACTACTACTATTATTATTTTTTAATTTAAAACGTCTATTAATGTTGATTCATCATCATCATCATCATTTCAGCCATAGGAAATCCACTGCTGAACATAGGCCTCCCCCATTGACTTCCAGATTGGCCGTTTGGAAGCGGCCTGCATCCAGCGTCTTCCTGCGACCTTTACCAGGTCGTCTGACCACCTTGTGAATGGACGTCCTACGCTTCGCTTGCCGGTACGCGGCCTCCATTCTAGAACTTTTCTGCCCCATCGGCCATCAGTTCTACGTGCTATGTGCACTGTTGATTATGTAACGATTATAGGATAATTGTGACACTGTAAAGTACTGTAGTAGACTGGTAAAGTATGTTAATATAAAAATAAAACACTTGAGTACAATATTGTATGTTCTCCACTATGTAGGCTGCACATCTATAGATATTAGATAGATACCTGATTTTTCATGATTGTGGCCTTAATTTCATTTAATTTTTGTACTAAGCTGTACTTAATTAAGTATCATGGCAAAAAGAAACATCGGGGGCGTCTCGGCCGGAGGCGTCTCGGCCGGGGGCGTAGCGGAATAACATTTTTTTCAATGAGGGTGCGTGGCGGCCGGGTGCGTAACGGAATGGGACCATAACGGGCGGACCCGATATAACTTGTTTAGTTTCAATGTTCACCTTGTATACACAAGTGTAAGGTACAGTGTTGTATGTGTCCACTGTTTTTTTCGGCTTTGGTACATCGTGGAAGTAGAGACTTTAGGTATAGTAATAGCCAAAGTAACATCATGTTTATTGTCGATATAAACATTTCTCTATTTTGTTTACGCACAGTTTTTTGTTTGTTTCCTAACCTTGATGATTTAGATTTGTTTGACTGAAAGATTTGTAATAATAAGACAAACTATTTTTATAAATCCATAACACTAATTTTATTTAAGGGGGATCGTTAGACTGCTGCGAAATTTTAAAAAATCTAACTTTTTTCCTAGTAGAACTTCTTTTTTAATTTATTTATTAGTAATACAAAACAGAATAACATCTAAAAACACTAATATTTAAAAGAACTGGTACCCATACGGCGTACTAAAGAGAAAAATAAAATTGAATTTTGCGGGCTGCACAACGCATAGATAATATTTATTAAAATAATGTATGATTAATCTGAAAGACGTAGAAAATAAGAGACATAGCCCTGGCAAATAAAACTTAATTCAAATCGTAATAACCATTTACTGTTACATACCTTTAGTTTCACCGTTAAAAACTTCCAAGGTCAAAGTCCCAAGGTCGCCGGGCTGGCCAGTGACCTTGACCTTCTTCTCATGTGATTCCATTTTCAAATTCGGTTTTTCCTCTAAAAGACACTTTTTCCGACGTGTTTCCGGTTACAGTAACTGAAGTGTCGAGCACTGGTCTGAAATGGAAATAGTTGCATTAAAATGATTTGTTATCTAGATGATCTGTACGGGCAATTTACAACCTTCGACCACGAGACTCATTAAAAGAACTGTTTAAAGAAATTAATATACTAACAGTGGCCTCTCAATTCATTTATGAAAATATTATGTACATTCGCAAAAACCTGCATCTTTTCCCTAAGAAAAGTGACAAACATAATTTTAATACCCGGAATAAAGATAAACTTGCTGTTTCAAATTTCAGACTGCATAAAGTGAGTAATTCGTTCATGGGGAAATGTATTCGCTTTTTTAACAAATTACCACAGTCTATTGTGGAACTACCCATGTTTGAGTTTAAATCGCATGTTAAGATTATTTTGATGAAAAAGGGTTATTATACTGTTAATGACTATTTAAATGACAAAAATGTCTGCAATTAAATACTGCCCTGCTCGCACAGGTATACATTATTTTCTTTTCCTTTTTTTTGTGGCAGCTAGTGGTGACTGAGTTTGTTCCGGCGTTTCTTCTCAGCACTTGCCAGATTGTCTGTGTCTTGTCTCGAAGCGCTAGTAGGGCCCAAAAAAATAAGGAGACACGTTCTGCCCCATATGGGCCAATAATGTTATTATTGACGTTCATAAGTGGCAGTTTTCTGCCCTAAACTGAATAAATGATTTTTGACTTTGACTTTTGACTTTGATCCAGTAAACTTAGACAACAGCTCGTCAATTACAAAACGTTAATTGATGTTGATCTCTACGAGTACTCTCTATATCAGCAGACACACACACCTGACATTACCAAGTTACTCATTTATTTTATTTCATAATTCTTACCTTTAAATTATGACATTACTATAAATTAATGAATTAATATTAAATAATTGTGATATATGTAATTTGCATTGTAAAGTGAATAATCTAAACTAATTACGATTAATACATTTGTACGCCAAATGGCAGATCACAGAGCACTATCATAAATGTTTTTGACATCTGTATTCTTACCTGTGAATCACAAATAAACAATTTTGAATTTTGACTTAAAGTTGAAAATTGGTTCAATGTTCTTTAATTATTTTGGGTACGTTGATCTGCTGTTGACTGTACCTACTACCAGAAGGGCATTCAACCAAACAAAATCGCCTATTTCGATTTTTCGCTGTTTCTTTGGATTTTCCTAATTTCATTTTTTTCTTAACAACCCCCTTAGTTAGGCAAAGAAACAAAAAAAAAGTATTTATTTATTTCTTTAAATAATCATTCTAAATATTGTCGGTCAATCATACATAACCACAAAACTAATCACCTATTTGTTTAAGTCTAAAAAATCGATTGCCCAGCATTAGCAATTGATTTTATAAACTACTAGCTGTTGCCCGCGACTTCGTTCGAGTGAACTTTCATAAAAAAAATGTGCGCTACTTTCTTAATTTTTTCTTTCATAAGAACCTTCTCGCGACAATAATTAACACAACAAAAAAAGAATTAGCGAAATCGTTCCATCCGTTCACGCGTGATGCGATCACCAAGGGAAAAAGCCATTCATTTTTATATATAAGAAGATTTAGTTAACTATTTTATTTACGCGCCAAATTTGAAAAAAGAAGGGCAGTTCCTTATAACAAATTAAGTTTTCATTCAACCTTAAGTAAGTCATATTAATAAAAACGCTCTCGTAATTTTGCTTGTAACTAATTACTTACACGTTTTTAATTTTTAATTACCCCAAAGACACTATGTTTACTAATTATACTCTTAAAACAATGGAAGCACTGCTATACTGAATGAAGCTATAGAATGAGTGTCACACTCGCTACTATTCGTTTTATATCAGTTAAGAGTTATTTACACAAAGAATTTACCGACTGGGTGTTAAGATTATTAAATACTATGCTATTTAATGTGTTGATCTCATAATTAAACATATGTGACAATCTAAAAGTATTTTGAGGGAACAGTAACTTTTTTATTAAATACAGGATGTTGGGTTGAATGCTTCTTCTTCTTCATCTATACGGTCAATCCCGGTTGCGTCTAAAGCCATTGCTTTGGAGCCCAGGGTCCGCTTTCCTTGATTTACTCCTCCACTTCGCGCGGTCTTGAGCGTCTCTAGTTGTGAGATCATTGGCACGCATGTCAGCCCTCACAACGTCAAGCCAGCATTTCTTGGGTCTACCCCTTTTGGCAGGACCTGGCGGCGGCGGCATGGCCAGACATTTGTTTCCTACTTAGCTTGCCGGTTTCCGCAAAAATGTTGAGTTGATGATGATGATGTTGGGTTAAATGCAAGACAGTAAAATATGTACTAGCTTCTTCAGGTGGTTTTTCTGACGACTATTAAGAGGCCGTTTTAGAAATCGTCGTATTTCCGTACATTTTGTTCTCTGATTGCAAAGACGTGAATGATTATTGAAACAAAATAACATGTGTTTTTAAAAGATTAGTTCTTGCGCAAATGGATTTTTCATATCATTTCATAAATAAAGGTAAATCCGGATTCAATTACTAATGACCCATAGAGTCTGTTTTCAATAATATCCCCGGTTCTAGGCCACACACTGTATATAAAACTAGGTCGGGTTAGTTACACCATTTATAAGTCAAGAGCGGCTGGATCGATTTTTATGATCTTTGATTTGTTAGATTTGTCTCCGCCCCGAATAGCGAGTTACTATTAAAATTTCGGAAAAATTCACAAAATAGTTCGCCGGGATAGCTAGTAGATAAATAAATTATACATAGTTTTTGTCGTTTGTCAAAGTTAAATTGTTATGCCATATATAGGCAGTGTTAAATATTAAGCAAAGTTGTGATCTATTTAAGGAGTATCGAAGACTATAAATATTAAATTAACATACCTTGAAAAATTTGTGTAATTTTACACGCACTATGTATTATTTTTAATAAATACAATGTAACTACTTACATACCTACGTATTTGTTATCAAAAGTTACACAACATTTTGCAAATACCAGTATTAACCAGATGTATCTGGATGACGCAAACAGCTGATTCAATATTTGGCAAGTATTTTAGTAATTAAGTAAAGTAAACAAATATATTTTTAACATGTATGATCCAATAAACAGACGGACAGATCAAGGGCAAGTTGAAACAAATTGGCCACAATCTTCGCAGGAAGCCTGATCATATCCCTGTTGTCTGGAAGCGATCGCTATTAGCGATAAGACCGCATAAATTGTACGTCTTTTTGTTGAGTCATTTTAAGGGGAACAATTTAGATTAAGAAAATTGCAAACTACTTAACAGAGATTTAAGATAAAATTGTATTTTTTACTTTTCTTTCATGTAACTATGTATGGTTTCTGAATACATTATTTCATTCATAATCTTATAAATTGTGACTTGGCTTTGAATGCCTGGCTCTAGATTGTTATATTCAAGCATGTTGAAGAATCCGTCAAATTATCAGAATTGGGACACGCACACGCAACTTGTATAATATATTAAAAATGACTGTAGCTGACTGAAAATCCTGATTTTGGAAGAGAAGATTACAAGTAAAGGTTTTTAATCATTATCTTCATCATCATAATAAACAGTCCACGTCAGTCCACCATTGGACATAGGCTTCTTTTAATACATGCCACTGAGCCCGATCCTCGACTAATAAGCTAGTTTCCTGGGTCAAATATTATTCTATTTAGTCCGTCAGTTAGATTATAAAAAAAAGCTTATATTTTGTCTTTTGTCAATCAAACAAAAAATGACGAAGATAAAGCGCATCAAAGTTTGGGAATGGGAGCAGTGGCGTCACGCCGGGCTAAAAAGTGTCGCGAGGCATGACGTTACGTGGAACTTTAACGGGCTATATCTTCATCATTTTTTGTTTGATTGACAAAAGACAAAATACGGATCCAATATTTTTTGTTATTCTAACTCAAGGACTAATTAGATTTTTTTATTTTGATTCCAGACATTTTTAATTATTGCAATTCATGTAGGTAATAAGTTAATAACATACAATTTGCATGCTATTCTTTATTAGCGAAACATGAGCTCTTTTTATTGTTTAATGTTACCATTTATACCGTGTTTTGTGCAAATAAACGATTTATTTATTATTTATTATTAGGAAACTAGCCTGTTCTTGCTGATCTTCGAAAGTCGGAGGGTGCGCCACGCTGCGCTTACAAGACGCGGTCTTCACTCAAGAACACGTCTACCCCATCGGTTATTGGTTCTACGGCAAATGGCCTCTATATATTGGAAGTGGCTGTGTTCGTTAAGCGGAACTCTCAGAAATTTACACAGGCGAGGGATCTTTATCAGCGATCAACGCGAAATCGTCACAGATTGGTATTGGATACAGTTCTGACCACTCAAAGGTTTCATAAAAATTGTTACGCTATGTGTAAAACTATCTACAACAAGATACCGAATCGCTTTAAGGACATCACAGTCACTAGGGCGAGTCATGAAGACGTATCCTGGTGTGGACGGCATCTCGAGGGTAGCTGAACTCAAGACGAAGAAGGGGACCATACGCCGGGCTTTTAACTGCATCTGTCCACTTCCACTTCATTGAAGACGTCGGTTCTTCAACCCGGGGAGTATGTTGGCGCCTACAGCCAGTTCGGGCATCATCGGCGTTCTCCGTATGCGCTGGCGGTTGGCACACTCCGTAGGTGCCCTCCGCCGCACTCAGCCTCTCGACTATCATCGGCATCGGACGCGGTTCCTCCCTCGTAGGCGCGATCAAAGTATAAGGACAAATTAATTATCCAGAAATATATCCTATGCGTTTACAGTCCGCGTCTTATTTAATACTCCAATAGTCGTAGGACCCTAACACCTTTCAATCGATTTAAAACTTCATTGCGTGGATGGTTGCTGGATAGGGGTTTCTACTCAATTGACTAATTTATGAAACTTAAGGAACCTTAATGTAGTCGATGCATAGTTTGATTGACTATTTTATGGAAAAAAAAAACTGTTCTTAAAGTAATATTTCAATTGTAATCTTTGACATTGTTAACCATTAATTACTGATATAAATAATTTAATTTGACTACTGTTAACTTTGAATTTTTTTTTAAATTATCTTGTAATTAAATATTTGCATGCTGTTTAACATAGCTAAGTAGGTCAATGCACTATTTATTTAAATACTTAAGATCACATTTTATGTACTGTACCCTACTTAATGGCAAATAAACAATTTGAATTTGAATGTGACCAGCCCACAAGCACTATCTGCTTATTTTTTGAGCTATAGCAATAAAGGGTTACATTGCAAAGGGATGATGCCAAATTTCAAAAATTAGACCTAGGTAACAAAATAAAAAAGCGTCTTATTCGTTATTATTTTTAATAATCGTATTTTACAAAAGAAAATTACTTTAATTTATCCAAAAATAAAGTCAATGGAGAGATTACGAAAGCCGCGTGGTTATTCATCAGGGGCGTTGGTACGGCGAGCCACCAAGGACCCAGTGCACATACGGTGCAATTTTTTCATGAATGAGTTAAATTATCCACGCGTACGATTTTTAACAGCGGATAGGAATAATTAAATGTGAAATAACATTTTTGTGTTTTTTACATAGTTCGATTAAGTTGCTGATTCTAAGCCACTCCTAAATATTTGGCACCCCTTTGCAATGTAACCCTGTATATCTAAAAGGAACTATGCTCAATATTTCTCTAAAGGCTATATTTAGAAATAAGGTCATCCGACAGAAAACTAAAATAATTGATCAAATATTAAGTAATTTTAAATGAATTTAAATAATTACCTCGTGGTTCCTTTTTTTCCCACCAAAGACTCTATAAAGTTCACATAAAAAGTACGTATTTAATAACTAAAAGTGGTTCGCGTGCGTTTTGTATGGAAGAGCTATGGTAAGTGTCTTAAATACCATCCATTGATTCTGTGTTTAAACATGTTACGGGAATAATGTTGAATTCGATATTTTATACACTTCCTAGACAACACTTAACCTCTCACTTTTATTATAAGAAACATACAATTCTTTAAAAAAAACATTCGAATCATATCATCTGGTCAGTAGTTTTTAACCTATAGGTAACAATGTCACTGCTAGGCAAAGGTCTTTCTCAAAATTTTCGACTGATCTCTGTCCAGGTCCAAAATTTCAAAACTTGTCAAATCGTCACCCCATCGTTTTGTAGTTTATCTCTTCGGTAAATGCCGTCTTTAGATATAATTGTGAATTGTTTGGCCCACCGAAAGTAAAGGCAAAGTATGTCTTATACGTCCCGCTACAGGGCACAGGCTTCACCACAACTATGAGGTGGCTTGGGGTGGTGCGGTGGAGAGAATCATAGGGCTAGTGCACTAACTTTACTGACATATGTAATCAAGTCGCCTTAATGCCTCTGACTAGGCTTCAAATCACGACTAGTATCAAGCGATATTAGCCGGGACCAACGTTTAACGTGCCTTCTGAAGCACGGAGATGCTTTTGATGGTCGAAATGGTCCATCCAATCACAACCGCAGCGTAAACTTTGGTAATATCTACCAAAGCGTTACCGCCTCAGAGCTACAAGCACCTCTTGACCCACCTATCTGCTTATGTCCTTAGTTTTAACCCGTAGCATAGAATTCCTGCTTTTTTATATATGTCCGTGGTTTTTTCTCGCAAGCCGCAGTATTTAAATAATGCCTAGAAATTGTATCCTTTCCAACAGAATGCGGAAGAAAAAGCTATCATTTCTTACATTACTTTATCGAGTTATGGAGGATTAAATGTATCCTAGGGTTTCTTTCAAATGCCTGAACATAAGACATTACTGGTAACATACCAATTACCACATACAATTTTATAGACAAACGTTTTTGAGATTTGTGCCTTAAATCATAAGATTTTAAGTTCTTAATCCAATGGCTAATCGCTAAATGGTGAAACCAAATATAGGATGTTCGATTTTCAGTTTTAAAACATTCTTAATAAAGTAGAATTTGAAATGAGTTGATTTTTACTGTCAATAACTCAATAACATCGTTATAAATTTGAGGTCCCATTACTATGTAACAGTGTTTGGTGTTTTGTAATGATTTAAGTAAGTAGTAATTACCGATACGATTATTCGACGACCTCTGTAGCCGAGAGGCGAGCATACCGGACTTGGTGTCTCTATCTCTGAGGTCCCGGGTTCGGCTCCCGGTCGGTCAATGTTGAAAAATAGCTTTCCTATATTGTCTCGGGTCTGGGTGTTGTGGTACCGTCGTTGTTTCTGATTTCTGTAACACAAGTGCTTAAGCTACTTATCATAGGATCAGAGCAATGTATGTGATGTTGTCCAATATTTAAAAAAATTTTTTTAAATAAATTTTGCCTGAATTGATTGATTTGAACCTAATTTGTAATTTTATCTTTTATAACTACTTGCACATCTCTCTAAATTCTAGCCAGATTCAACTTTAACCAGGATTAATTAATCATGTTCTGTCGCTGTTAACTGCAAAGATACTGTCTGTCTAAGTATCTGTTTGTAAGTGTCTGTCCGTGTCTGGTGGTTCGCGATTCAGACTACAAAGCCAGCGGTTGCGGGTTCGAATCCCGCAAGGGACACATGTTTGTGTGATGAGCACGAGCATTTGTACCTAAGTCATGGATGTTTATAAAAGTATTTAAATAAAAAGCATTTATTTCGGAACAAGGGTCCAAAGTGTTAGTAACGTGCTTCCTGCAACTTTTGGCGAGTAATTTCTGTAGCACGAGACGGGCAGCAGCGTCTGCGTGCGAAATTTTATGCGTAGAAAAACGCCAACCCGCCTGCCAGCGGGGCGAGTATTGGCAATCCCCCCCGATGAAAATCATTGGGGGAGGCCTGTGTTCAGCTGTGGACATCCTATGGCTGAGATGATGATTAAAAACTATGTTAGTGAAAAAACGTATTATAATTTATTTTGGTTTCTTTGGCGATCTGGACGAGCGTCCAGTGCTGCATAATGGCACTGTCCACGTCCAGCCTCGCCGCGACCGTCTTCAGGAGGCTCGCGTTAGTTATAAGTATATATATAGTATTTAAGTATGTTTATCGGTTATCTAGTCGCCATAATACAAGCTTTGCTTGTTTGGGGCTAGATAATAGGCTAGTTTCCAGGGTTAGAAAAAGATTATTCTATTTAGGCCGTCAGTTAGATTATCAAAAAATATTAGACCCATATTTTGTCTTTTGTCAATCGAACAAAAAATGATGAAGATAAAGCGCATCAAAGTGAGCACGTCACGCCTTGCTAAAAAGTGTCGCAAGGCGTGACGTTACGCGGAACTTTAACGGGCTATATCTTCATATTTTTTTGTTTAATTGAGAAAAGAAAAAATACGTGTCCAATATTTTCTGTTAATCCAACTGACGGACTAATTAGATTTTTTAGGAAACTAGCCTATTGGTGTGATTGTGAAAATCATTTATTATTTATTTACTCTTAAGATTAAGAACAATGACCTCGAGCAATATTCAATAGTATTGTAAGATGCTTAATTGCGTAGACAGTAAGCGTGATGTCACAATTTGATTGAGTTAAATCAGGCGATGCAGACGACAAATTATCAAGATGATTCTTGTATAATTAAAGACCAATTCACACATCGTCAGTCTAAATAATAATGAATAATAATATTCTTACTTATATAGGTGCAAGTGCTTCCTGCAACTTTTGGCGAGTAATTTCTGTAGCACGAGACGGGCAGCAGCGTCTGCGTGCGAAGTTTTATGAAAAACGCCAACCCGCCTGCCAAGCGGGGCGAGTATTGGCAATCCCCTCCGATGAAAATCATTGGGGGAGGCCTGTGTTCAGCTGTGGACATCCTATGGCTGAGATGATGATGATGTCCTAGTGTGTGTGTGGACGTCCTACGTTGTGCTTGCCAGTATGTGGCCTCCATTCTTCTACCTCATCGGCCGTCAGTTTTACGTGCTATGTGTCCGGCCCGCTGAAAGCAGACCGCTTCAAACCGGCTAATCTAGAAGTCATTGGGAAGACCCTATGTTCAGCAGTGGATGTCCTATGGAATGGTCAACGACTTGAACGCCGTTAAGTATGAATAGTCCCTTATTGTTAGCAATATAGGTCCTATTGAGATCAGATTGTACCCGTCCTAACTAGATATCACAGAACGTCCCCGGTTCGATTACTGACTTGAACCAACATGATGAGTGGTTATAAGTTATTAACAGCAGCAATTATTTAGTAAAAGGGAGATAGGGGAAGGGTGTACAAGGTGGACCTTTGAGGTATTATATCTTATATACTAGCTGTCCTGGTGAACTTCGTACTGCCTATTTTTTAAGTTTTTTTTTTCCGATGGTTGAACTGTTATTCTGCAATTTGGAGTGGAAACAAACAAATCAAAGCTCATAAAAATCGGTCCCGCCCTTTTTGATTTATAAATGGTTCTATAACCTTAGATCACACACATATTTCATGTATTACTTTATTGTACACGTATGACGCAATAAATAAATTTAATTATAATCAGATGATCCTTATCATGCACTCAAGTTAAAAAGTTAAGAATGTATTATCTAGGCTATGTCTTAAAAGATGACAGCTACGACTATCTGCAGGTAATTGTGGTGAACAAGATCGCCGGGAAGAGGCATGTTAATCGTAAAAAGAAGTCGTGACTCTACAATATACGAGAATGGACAGGAATAACCGGTGCAATACAATTATTCTACCCCATCACAAAAACTAAAATAATGAAATATTTTCAAATTATGAGCGAGCGCCGATGGCCTTTTTTGGAGTCAGCTCGTACACCTTTCCTCCACTATATCTTTTAATATATAAAAGTAAGTCGAGTTAGTTACACCATTTATAAGTCAAGAACGGCTGGACCGATTTTTATGATATTAGATAGATAGATACTCTTTATTGCACACCATACAAGTAAAATACACATGATTTTTACAGAAAGATGTACAATTTAGGCGGTCTTATCGCTAATAGCGATCTCTTTTAGACAACCTTATCTTAGATATTAGATTTGTCTACGTCCCGAATAGCAGAATAACTACTAAAACACGGAAAAAAACACAAAAAAATAATGAAGATGCGGTACGAACTTCGCCTGGACAGCTGGTCTATTTACAAAGACGGTTTAGTTTCACTATTTATAAATCAAGAACGGCTGGACTGATTTTTATAATATTTGATTTGATGGATAGATAGATAGATACTCTTTATTGTACACCATACAAAGAAGTTACAATTTGTGTTTACAGAAAGATGCACAATTTTTATTTATGATATTTTGTATTCGCCCCGAATACCAGAATATTTATAAAAATACAGGAAAAATTCACAAAAAAAGTATAAAGACGCCTCTTTATACTTTTTTTGTGAATTTTTCCTGTATTTTTATACGCCTACCACCTTTAAACCCTTGTAAGACCACTATGTAAACCTGTTCTCTATAATAAAGAATATACCGGCCAACCTGGAAGTCAATGGGAGAGGCCTATGTTCAGCAGTGGACGTCCTATGGCTGAAATGATGATGATGATGATTATGATTACGAAGTTCACCGGGACAGCTAGTTTATAAATAACACAAAGAATACATTAGTGAACATATTTATTATTATCTATCACAGAGATTCCAATGATCACAACATAATAATTTAATATTAAATTTTGCACATGCTTTCGCGAAATGGCAACATACAAAAATACTGCTATAATTTGTCAGTTTCATTTTACATTTTATAGTTACATTTCTATTTATAATCTACATGTAATGTTAACTATGATACAACTGGGAATGCTTATAATCAGTGATCGGAGTAGGTAGATTGATTCGATGTACTTTGGTAGTGCTAGCATAATATGGATATGTCTTTTTTCAAACAATGATACCAAGTAATTTCGGAATCCGGGAGGCATGTCCATATTAACATCAATGTTCAAGATCATTGACCCCAAATCAAGCTACCTACGCCGATCACTGCTTATAATACCATCATATACAATTAAATCTGATAAATAGATAACACAGGGAGACTCCAGTGACTCAAGTTAGACGGAGGAATCATAAAGAAATCTTTTCTTTATGATTCCTCCGCTCCAAATTATTATTTTTTTTAAAAAAGCTCCAAAATTATTATTTTTTTTACTTTATATATTCCTTTTGAGAGCTTCTGTTGCGTGCGCTCTGCGTTAACGGTTTAAGTTACCCAAAAATTATGTATAAAGGAATCGTTTCCCTTTAAAAAAAACGTGACAGCATATTATGTCTGTCTTATAAGGTTGAGTCACTATAACCTTTTTTATAGTAATCAAATTAGTTTTAAAATATTACGTTATTTGGTTGTTCATAAGGATTTAAGTGATATACCAAACTCCACGCAGTCGAGGCTGCGGGAAGAAGCTAGTTAACTGAATGTTCTATTTAGTAAATAACACTTCTGATACTGTTTAAATCCTATTTTAATTAATTATATGCAACCCACAACAATCTACAAGAAAAAACGGCAAAAAAAATTGGACCAAAAATATCCCTCCATAAATCGCTGATTTAAAATATTATAAATTCCTTCAGCAAATATCCTTGGTACTGCCCATGTTAGATTTATCAAATTACTATTTTTAAACAAATATTTCAAAAACATCCCAGTCGCATAATCGCGGAACATAAAATATTATTTCTACGAAACATTACTCCGAAACAAGTTTTGTATTTACATTAACAATTATCATTAATTATAGTAAAACTTAAGTACAATAACTTACTATTACTATCACATAGAAATAATTCATCAAGTTTTGTCTCGGTTCGTGTTTATTAACAATTTTAATGTTATCATTATTCATTGCAAATTATCATTAATTTAAATAAAATTGCAATCTTTAATGATTAATGCAAAAATAATGATTATACAGGAGGTAGAAAATAGTACCCTCCTCAAAACCACGTAATTAGCTGATCATGTTTAATTACTTTAATTAAGGAAGCAACTTAGTAATGATGCATCATCACAATTTACGGATTAAAGGAGTGCCTTAATTTTAGTAGAAACTGTATATTTATATCATTAATTTTACATTTTAAATTACCTTTTACAATACTTATTCGAGCATAGAGGACAATATTGCCGTTTTACATTATTATCACATTTTTTAAATCAATTTAGGCAAGTTTAATTGTAGTTTATCTTTTATAACTACTTGCACGTCTCTCTTAAGTCTAGATTTAACTTAAGCCTGGATTAATCTTGTGCTGTCTCTGTTAACTGCAAATAAAAAATTAAGAGTAATGCCTTAAACCAGATTTAGGCTAATTCTTGATTTAAGAAGGCTCTGCATGTAAGCCTTAGTGTTATCTACGAGGAATGTGTCATTGAAAATTGTAATTATTGTTATTGCAATAGCAGCCTCATGAATTTGCTAAAGTGATCAGATTTTCAGGTTTTTAGATTATGTTTTCTCTAACTTGGCAATAATTATTTAAGTGTCTTCCCGCGCGACTGATGTGACTCGCCAACTGGCGGCGACCTCGCATTTTATCTGTTACATTCTAAACTGTAACACATATATTTTTTTTAATTTTATAACCGTTAATTAATATTCTTAGAAGGTTTAAAAACCTTGTCGGTACTGTACCTGTGGGAATACCTGCCCTAAAACTAAGTGTAAGTTGACAATTTCATCAATCAATTATCAATTTCTCGCTCGCACGTAAGTCAATGATCAAAATATAATGGCGAAATCGTTGTTGAACAAAATAAATGTTATTTCCACTCTATAGCATATGTGCTTCATGGCTATGACCTACAATGAATCAGTCGTTTAAAATAGAGTCGGCAATAAAAATACGACTGACGTATGATACGAAGCAATTGTTTTATTTCTTTGATTTTGCCGCCAATCTGCTAACTGCAGTTGCGAACCATAACCAATTTATGTTTTATTGAACGAGCACGTTTAAATTACGAACGTGGCTTAAAGGATTTGTCTATGGCAAGAGAAGCGATAGATAAAGCATTACTAATATTTTATAGAATATAATTTATATTTAATCAATAAAAGTGGTAAAATTTATAAAATTTCACATGATATGTGTACTAGTCCTTTCGCGTGCCACTTACCCACTGTAGACCGGAAAATCCATACGAAAAAAATATTGTGGGCACGCAAGATAATAAAGCCAACTTGTTCAAATACTGTAGACGCCTAAATCAAGCATACGTAAACGGGACACAGTAGAATGCCATTGTTATGCGGTCTCATGAGACTGCTTAGATGTTGATGGGTCTAACACTAGCACTAACAAAACAGCAAATGGAAATGGAACGGAGTGGCGTCAAGTTATTATCGCTTCTTATGGAAAGCGGCCATTAGGACCAAGCATGAAAACGGTTTAGTATGTCAAACACAATAAATAGATTACTTCTCGAGGCGTTTGCTGAAGAATTGACAATGCCTTTATTTGAACTTGTTTTTCATGACTGGATAATATAAGATAAAGATAGTGTTTGTTTGTCAACTTGTTGCTAAGAAATACATATACAGAGTGGCCCAGATCAGACGAATGTACATTTTTTAGGAAATTGGCTTCGGGACACATCAGATCGTGCCAAGAAAAAATAAATATATTGCAAAAAAATCTGTAGGGTTCCGACCAAATCACTTTATCAGAATCAAATTATAATTAAATGCACTTAAACTCTGCATATCAGTTTTTTAAAGTACAGTGTTTATCTAAGAACCTAATAAAAAAAGATATAAATTTTAAATGTGTCCAAATTTTCAAATAACTCTTGATTGGAAGGGAAGCGATTTTTTCTAGCACGATCTGATAGGTCCCTAAACCATCTTCCTAAAAAATTTACATTCGTCTGATCTGGGCCACTCTGTATAAGTATCATATTACTACATACGTAACCTCCATTAAGTAGTCGGGTAAAGTTATAAAAGCCACCAGACTACAGCAAAATATTCGTTTTTATGATTAGATAAAGTAGTTAAACAATATAATTCTTATATATAAGATAGGTTTCTCATAATAAGACTATTTTGAAACTAAGATATCTTCATGCAATAATTTTATGGGAAACATGTTTGAAAAATCGCCGAAAAACGATCCTTGCTATTTTTTTTTATCAAAGAGAATATAGTGCAAAATATTTCAATGTTGATGTTCTGTGAATCTGCTGTTAAAATTATTCAAGCAAACATCAATTAACAAATCTCAGATAATGATTTAAAAAAAAATGATCGTTACATTTCGTTATAAGTGAGACCACCTCCTCGCCCATACAAAAACGCCTGTCAGACGGGCTTGCCACACTCTAGGTTTTATCAACTGGTGCCAGTTCTAATGAAATTAATGTTTTAATAAAGTAGAAGGTATATTCATTAGGACAAGAATTACCAAAATATATGTGGAATAGATTACAGAACGAATGTGTGAATGTTGACTGTATGGTTTCTGGACGATGAATGGGCAAGACGGAAAGATGTGTAAGCGAGAAGAGTGAGCACTCTCTTTTTAAGATAGCCGCGCCGCTGTAAACGTTCTTTATTTATTTCATAAATAAAACAATTTCAATCGCAACTGGATCTTTGATTCTAAAAACCTTGACCCCACTTAAACTAAGACGGGTAAATATGGAAGGCCACTATAACCAGTAAAATTTATTATAAGTTTATTTACTAAATACATGATACAATCAAATTTGCCGGCGCGTCTGTAGCCTGGAGTTCGATGGGTGTTAGTTTGAGTATAAGAAATTTGTCATCACATGGCGAATAGTGGGTCTTCTAAGGAGCATAGCCTTCCATATTCCATCCACCTTATTTAGATCCTCGTAGAAAACACTCAAAGATAAAATTACTAATAAATACTAAATTAATCACCGCATACATTTAAGACCAACTTACAGCACAGCCTTCATCACGCATTGACTGGGTGGGCATGAAATAATAATTGTACTAATTTCACACAAAAATTATGAGATTCAAAATGATAGTATAATTTATATTAGCTCCCCCAAATAAATTCTTACATAACAATTTTTTTTTACTGTTATACCTAACTTTTTCTGTTTAAAAATTAACTACCAAATAGCAAATACAGACAGCATCTGATGGATAATACAATTTGATTATTGATTTACGAAAAATATCTGTTTTTCATTAAAACTAAAGGAACTTGCTTAAAATTTGTACTTTTAACTAAGAGGAGCGCGTTTAGAATCCCATGCAACCACTAACCACCTATATGGTTACTTATCGCCGTTGAATAGATCACCACATCATCCACATAAACAAATCACGCACAACACATAAATCACCAACAATCACTTTAAAATATTTGATTTGATTATCGTGACACATTTCGAAATACTATAGTCAGCATAAAAACCAGTCAGACACAGATTTTTTTTCATACGACGTTGTCTCTCCGTTCTCCGTTAGTCTTTCGTGATCTGATGGAAGCCCTCACTGATGCCCTAATGGACGCCCTGGAACCGATGGCCGGGAGAGATCTTACAAAGCTGTCGTCTTTACTACTTGCTATAGACACGCGCTTTCTGTATTGCCCAGGGTTTTCTTGGTCTTCTTCTGATGATTTTCTGTTTTTGTAAAAGATAAAAATTTGATAAATAATCTAAACGATATCCTAAATCATCGCTTAAACTTACTGTGAAACAAGAGACATGTGACAACTTAAATTTTATTTAAGAAATATAAAAAGAAATAGAAACGTTTATTTGTCACACAAGAGAAGAATTTTATACATAACAATATAAAACTATAAAGGGATCTGATGTGTTAAAAAAGTTCCCGATCAGCATTTTTATAATTGCGAGAAATTGCTAAAAAATGTTACATTTTCAGAATATAAGATGTCATAATAACTTCTTCCAAAATAAGTAGATTTGAAGAAGTGATCAGTGAGCAGTATAAAAAATATCACAAATATAGAATAACCAAAGAATTTTTGCAAGTGTTATAATATTTTGGTCAAAAAATCTTACATCAATCAAAAGATAACACCTAACAGTTTAGTTCATTGGTTTTTATTTTACCCTGCATGAAGATGAAATCAAAGTAGAGATAAGAGAAGAGGAGCTATGTTCTCATACAAATAACAACTATGGAGATCCACCAAAACCACTCATGTTGTAATTGAATACAGAATACAGCTCCACAGTTCTCCTTTCCGTTAAAGTGGCAACACATCAAACCAAGCATATGACTGCTATGCTTGACAGCTTGTGAAGGGGAGCTTCCTCATAACTCTACTTTTATAAATTCTTTTATCGTCACTAACCTGGAGAAACAAGGATTGTCCCAGAACCTCTGGTCCTTCCCAAAGTTTTCACCATCCTGCAGTGTCTGAGGCATTTCTGTGTCCATCGTCTCTGGCAAGAACAGACAGAGAAGACCACCGAGAATGCCTAATACTCCAAGGATGAGTAGTGGCAGGTCTTGGGAGATGTTAGCCTAAAGAAAAGAAAAACAATAATTATGAATAAAATAATAAAATAATAAAATAATAAGTATGTATTCATATTATGTCTGTATTATATAAGTATTTTACTATGTACATGTACTAGGTAGTATGTATTTTATTTTATTTGTTCTTATTTTATTTTATTTGTTTGTTTAATTAGTTTGTTAAATTTTTTGGACTTTTATGTTTTGGAACTCTTTACCGCCTCCCTTCTCTCAATATTAATTCAACTTTCCTCTACCTGAAGGTTGTCTGGAAGAGATCGCTTCCAGCGATAAGACCGCCTAAATTGTGCTATTCACTAACTACTTTCCTGTGATTTGTTTGTTTTGTGTGGTGTACAATAAAGAGTATCTATCTATCTATCTATGATTGTGTGACACAGACAGATAGTTAAAGTAATCGATTTTGTTTAAATAAACAAGCTCAAGTGTTCTTAAGAGGAGACCACGATTTGGCAATCAAAACGTACGGCGTGTACCGAGAAGGTGGAGTGATAATATATCTGCTGTTGCTGTTGATAGCAGCATGTGCCGTGTGGGGACGGCCATAAAGAATACACTTCCTCACCGCCAACAGGAGGCGTGTCATAATAGGCGACTAATTCCTGTAGCACAAGACGGCCAGCAGTGTCTGTGTGCGAAATGTTATAATAAGCTGCGCTCGCCAACCCGCCTACCAAACATAGCAAGTATTGGCAATCCAGTTAAAGACAGAAGATTAATATCAATTAAGAAAATTTAACGTTTTGTGGGAGGTTGACGTGCTGTTATCTATACTATTCTCCTCTTTTTGTGGAACTCACTATTTTCCTTATTCAATTTGTATCCTTATTCCTAGTTTTGAAACCTAGCCAGAGATGCATGTTTTGGGAACACTTTAGCACAAGTTTTTTTTCCCATGCATATCAGAGTTTTCAGAAATCAGAAATATTTATTTGCTTTTAACATAGTTTTACAAGATGTTTTACAAATGATATGTCCACATGTTTAACTTAATTAGTCATGCAAATATAAAAAGTTGATATTCAATGTACATAATTTTTTTTTAAAAATTACAGCAATATTATAGCACTTCAATGTCAAAAGGATTATCATTATCAAGTATTAAATATTATATTATGATCAAAATATGTCAAGAAAAAGCTGTATAATAATCAATTATTTGTCATCAAAATATTCTTGTATTGAGTAATAGCATTTATTCAGAAGCCAGGCATGCAACTGTTTTTTAAACGTAACTATAGGCAAATGTTTAAAAAATTCAGGCAACTTATTATATATTTTAATAGCCATGCAATAGGGGCTTCGCTTAAATAATTGCAGTCTTATGCTAGGAAACATTATTCTATTTTGATGTTTCGTTGGCTTATCTTTATATTGACCTCTTGTTACAAAATATTGAGGGTGTTGTCGCACGAATATACACACTTGCTTGAGTTGTATCAACTGTATCCTGTTTTATGTCTTTTACTAATCAAAATTAAAAAAAAATATTAAACTTACCAAATACACCACAAACGGTGCCACAATGGATGCAACGTAGCCCATAATGTGTATCAGCGCCACACCCTGAGCTCTAACTACCGTGGGTAACAACTCAGCAGCATACTGGAGGCCGATGTTATAAGATATGTTGACAGCAAACCGGCCGAGGATGGCCAAGGACGCTGACGGACCGCCTGAAAGAAATAGTATTTTTTACAAATCAAATAATGATTTAATCGATAGAAAACTAAGCCAAATTAAGCTATGATCACAAATGTTTGACCATTTCATGAAATAGTTGTGCGTTTAGATAAATAGATAGAATTTAGCTGTTTATATCATTAGTAGATATTCATTGATCTGGCCAGACCACATTCTGATGTGGACAGCGGATTCTGTTTTATAATTATCATGAAATGCCACCATTTTATGAAATGATCGGTCACATCATGAAATTATCAATTTTAGTATCTGGAGTCGACATAATACAGGGTTGCATTGAAAAGGGGTGCCAATTTTTAAAATCAGATCTAGGGCACAATATAAAGAAGCTTCTTAATGGTTATTATTTTTAATAATCGTATGGTACGAAAAAAAAGTTACCTTAAAATTTCCGAAAACAAAGTCAATAGAGAGACTACGAAAGCTGCGCGGTCATTCATCAGAGGCGTAGGTACGGCGAGCCTACAAGGACCTTGTGCACATACGGTGCCATTTCTTTATGTATGAGTGTAATTATCCACGCGTACGATTTTAATAGCGGATAGGTATAATTAAATGCATTTTTTTTTTAAATCTTTGTAGTTCGGTTGAGTTACTGATTCTGAGCCACTCCTAAAGATTTAGCACCCCTTTGCAATGTAGCCCTGTATATTTGGTATTTTCACACTCACCCACAGGCACTGCAGTGGCCAACAAACTGAAGATTCCACTGATGACCATAGATCCACAAGCCAGCCATCTTCTACCCCATCTAAGACAAGAAAAATACATTAAAAAGCTATAATGCCTGAATCTAGGTATTAGGTCCTAATAACATAACTGAACTAATGGACTTTTCGGTTAGATATGAGTCAGGTTTGAAGTATAAGGTAAGATCAGGACATTTCAGTGGTTGGAGGGGGAGGGTGGTATGTATTTTTTTTCCAATTAGGACACATTGATTAGTGCAAGAAATCCCGTAGGAGATAGATACTCCTTATTCTCTTTTTTTTTTTTTTTTCATTTATTGGGGAAGACAAACAGTTTCACAATACATTTTAGAAAAACAGTAATTGCTTAAATTTAGTTTAAGATAATTGCAAAACCCACATCGTCATCCACAGATTAACAATTAAACATAAGGGTGAGAGTGGAGACTATACGATACAAATAGTCTTAAAATTATGTTAAATTACCGTGACGATAATTTATTCATTACATGTTTTTTGTAGGATTCTTTATTTTTTGTAAATATGTCTATATCATTAAATTCTTTATTACAAATAGTGGTCAGACGAGCAATTGGAGAGCGTTTGCCAGCAATAGTACGGGATTTTGCAGTGTTAAATAGTTTGTGTGGTCGGCAGGTTCTTACTCTCGGTCTGACCGGGACGTTGTAACCAATCTTATTAGTAATGTCCACACAATCATACTTATTGTGGCAAAAATCATACAATAACATTGCTTGTAGCTGTAGTCTTCTAAATTTAAGAAGGGGCATATTATATTTTTGTAATAATGCTGGATAGGATAATCGACTTCGGTAACATTTATAGTGCATGCAATACATAAATTTCCTTTGCACTATCTCTAGTTTATCTGTATATACATTATAATAAGGGTCCCAAATGGCAGTGGCATATTCCAATTGTGAGCGAATTAAAGACCTATAAAGATGTATATATGTGGCTGGGCGTTTAAAATCGTTACTAGCACGGAAAACAAAACCATACATTTTAAAAGCCCGATTACAAATATGTTCTATGTGTTTATCCAATGTTAGTTTAGAGTCCAACATGACTCCGAGGTCCCTGATGTTATGCACTCTTTCAAGATTTATTTGACTTATTGCACACTTTTGCTTGTAGCTTTTTAAATGAACACAGAAAATTTTCTGTCATCTGTTACACCGAGTACAGTGATTATTAAACAGGTCAGTGATGATCAGGAAAGTTGTCACGTGCACATGGAAAAAGACAGTCAAGCGTAATTGATCACAACTGTAAATTTTTACCTGTCAAGAACTGCGGTCAAAAATGTATCAGCCGGCAATTCAGTCGCAGATGCGATGGTGAAAGTGAGGAAGATGTCTAAGCCCAATGACCCGACGTTCCTGACGTGACCATCGAAGACTAAGGAGATGGCCATCCAGATGACGATGAGCAGGATAGCATTGCGGCGGAGTCGGGGGGTCTTGAAGAGGTCCAAGACGGAGTACGTGCGGCATTCGGCTTCGCAGTCCTTGATCGTTTTTATTGAAGCCTCCTGGAAGATAAAAACCGTTGTTTAAATTTTCACAAGTAAAAACAGACAGAGAAAGCACAAAAAGGAAGACTGCAAATAGAATAATCCTCAATAAATAAACAGTATTCGTATCATATACAGGGTTACATTGCAAAGGGGTGCCAAATTTAAAAAATAAGATCTAGGGAGCAATACAAAGAAGCGTCATAATTGTTATTATTTTTAAAGGTCTTATTTTACAAAAAAATAAAACTTTAAAATATCCGAAAATAGAGTCAATTGTAAAAAAAAAATGTGATAAAGAAACGTTAAAACTAACTAACTATTTTATTACTCTTATAAAATAGTTAGTTAGTTTTAACGTAACTCTAGGGATGACCTTATGGCATGTCACTAAGAAAATGTATTCTGTATTTGAGAGCTGTGAATTTTGTAAAAAAAAAAATGTTAAAGAGGGAGAGGAGAGGGGGTGTTTGTTGAATCGTTCTTAGAAGTTAAAATTAAATTTTAACGTGACTTATCTTTAAATGTTTAACGACTAAATTATTTTAATCTTTTTTATAAGTTTAGACATAATTTCGTCTACGATACTAACGTATAACAATAATAAATAAATTCTTTCCACATTCACACTAATTACCTAAGCAAAGCTTGTACTATGGCGACTAGATAACGGATAAACATACTTAAATACATTTATAAACATCTATGACTTAGTTACAAATACTCGTGCTCATCACACAAACAATAGCCCCTTGCGGGATTCGAACCCGCAACCGCCAGGATTTGAAGTCCGGAGCACGAGCCACTACACAAGACAGTCATCAAGGTCCAATAATGGCAATCAACTATGTTGTAAAATACTTCACTAGACGGTCATTAATGTCCATACCTACTAATGGCAATCAACTATGTTGTAAAATTGGTTAGTTACAGCGAGATCATTTTTTATTTACATCTCGCGTATTTTTTTAATTTAAATTATTAAAAATAATTTTTTTTACAGTTGCTACATAATTTTTAAACAGATTATAATATTTGCTCTTACTATATTTATTATTGGCACAGGTGATCATATCACATAAAAGAAGGAATCCACCTCCACTGTTGTTTAAGCTGTATTTTGTTAATGAAATAAAAAAATTGAATTTCAATTTTGAATTATCTAGCTAGACTATAATATGCTGCTCTTCAAATTTGCGGATACCTTATTCGTTATGTGCAAAGTGGGTGGTGGCAAACGTCAAATCGATCGCAGCACGCTATTTGGCAGAAATGTGAAATAACTTTGGACTGTCATGTGTCAAATTGCTATATATCCATAGAGACCACTAACGAAATTAAGTATTTTAAAGTAAAAACGTTAAATTCGCGATATGGGTCACAGTACGTGTTGTGTTATAAAGTGTAGAAACAATGGGAAGAACAGTTCGTGCATGTTTTATTCGTTTCCAACATCAAGATGGAAATTAGAGCATAGAAATAAATGGATAGCTTGTGTAAAAAGAAAAAAGTTTGTAGGGGGTTTGTATCATAGACTGTTAGGTATCTTATGATCACAGCTCTTATTAAGTAGCTTTGTCCGTTTGTTCTAAGCTCTTTAACGTCTCTTACATGCTGTGCAAATACTAATTCTTTTAGTTTTTTCACCAGTTTGAGGTTAGAAAGTTATATCATGTTGTATCGATTCAAATCCCGTACGTATTATAACATTTATATTTTAGTTCGAGTAAGAAAATCACTTATTATATTATGCACAAACTTCTTAGATATTTTCATCTAATTTCGAAGAAAAACAATCCGAAAATCATTCTGAAACCATCCAGTTGCCATAATTTGAGAGATCTTAGTCCAAAATAATTGTGGTCAGGGGCGCTGTGATCGCGCAGCGAATAGGTTACTAATTTTTAAGTCCTGTTGCATGTACCTACCACCAATGTACATCACTTAGTAAGCAAATAAAGATTTGAATTTCCGGGAACTTTGAGTCTCTAATACCGTAGGTATGTTAAAGTTAAGCACTGTAATACTTAAGTTTTTTTTTGTTTGTTTTGTCAGGTTATTGAGAAAGTATGGGTTAAAGTTGTATCTCCAAAGTTATTAGCTATTTACTTTTGAGAACATGGAAAAAAATAACTTTATAGTGCATTTATGTGGTTATTTATTAACTACACTTACCGTAAATTCGCTGAGAACTTTGTCCGGGATCTTAGTTTTGTTTATTCTTTCGAACTTCTTCATGATTGTCAGAGCTTTATCGATCTTGCCTTGTGAGACTAACCATCTGAAAAAAAGCATTATACATTGATTAGGCAATTAATTAGCGTAGTGGTATGGCCATTTGCCTTTAGCGCAATGGTTCTTGGGTTTAGATCCTGGTTCAGTTAGTTTACAAAACTTATTTTAATAGAATAGGCTCGGGTTAATATTCTAGGAGACGCCTCAAGCAAAAGTCTCTGGTACCTTGGAAATTATAACACAAAGATGTTGGTTCGTCACTCTGAGATAGTTAACTTAAATTTGTGTGTTTATTTCTCTATATTTTATTTATTAAAAAACAAAGATATTGCATTAAATGCTAAAAACAGTAAATTGATTGCTTTGAATGCGCATTAGTGCTCCTACTTAATCACAAATGTGCGTTTTCCCTATAACATTGCTGTGCGGTATTTGTAGGCGTTAAGCAATTTTTATAATGTCTTTTACTTGTATAGTAATTTTTTCTTCAATAATTGGTTACCCAATTACCCCAAGATCACTCCTAGTGAAATATAGAGGATGTCTGGTAAATAGACCTATTCCCGTTAAGGGGATAAAGAAGGGACTATTTCCAACTACGAGTAATTGTATCCTATCCCAAAATTAACCTATAAAGAAATAATGTTTTATTTTTCAAGATATTAAGTTAATTATGCTACTTAAATTTAAATAAAATTAAGTTAAAATAGTAAAATTTTATCTGTAAATTTTAGCATTAAAAAAAAACTGGAAACGGGTAATTTCGGGATAAAATTAGTTTGAAATAAGTAGTTCTTTTTAGATGTGCTAGGAGACGCCTCTTGCGTTACATTACATTGTCAGGGATCTCGTAAAACAAGGATGACTGATCAAGTATACATAAACGAGACCAATAGAAATTCCATTGTTATGCAGTCTCATGAGACCGCTTGGATGTTAACAGGTTAATTTCTAACTGAGACCATGACAGATAAATCGTTATATGGCGCAAAAAAACTTACCTAGCACTCTCAGGGACCAACCAAGGCGTGGCAGCAGCCAACACAAAAGGTATACTAGTCCACAGAGTGAACATCCTCCAGTCGTCCGCCCAGAGGGCTATCCAGGGCAAGAGGGAGGCGGCCAGAGTGAAAAACAGAGCGATCGACATGTTCGCGACGAACGTCCGCCATTTTGGACCGACGTACTCGAGAACTGAAATCAATGATTTTTGTTAATAGATAGGTGTCCAGTAACACAAGAATAATCTTGTTATCACATATTCTATACACCATAGTGAACAACTTTTGGTTTATGACTTTTAAAAATATGATTGTTTTTGTCTTTCTATACAGGGTTACTTTACAAAAATCAACAACCGCATAGGAGCTGATGCTGGTGCTCAAATACAACAACTTTTTCTATGGGACCAACATCGAAATCGCAAAAAAATTCACTTCCCCATACTAAGCCGCCGACCAGCCGACATCAGTTTGTATGATGTAGTGTTTTTTATTAGATTACTACCTACTATATGTTGGTCCCATAGAAAAAGTTGTTGTATTTAAAAATAACCCTGTACAAATTTATTTGGTGGGTAATTTTGTTTGGAAAGTCGATACATTTTCATGTAAATTAGCTAAAGTTATTCACCATGATATATAGAATATGTAGTTAGAATGTTATCCTTGGGTTACAGGTTGTCCCTGTATTTTTTTAATTAACCGACGTAATCGCGAACTAAAACAAAAAGTTCTCGAGATCTGAGTCAAGAAGTGAAAATGGTGGTATGTTCGCGCGGTTGCCACGCCTAGTATTACACACAGTACACAATCTACACATACCCAAATCATTTATATTTATCGCCAGCCCAGAAAAAAAGTGTCCAGTATAAACATTTCCTAACATTAACAAACTTACCAAGAATATACATCATAGTAAAGCAGTTATCAAAGGCCAAGCCTACGAAGAACCTGCACACGGCGAATGTCCAGAAACTATCGCAGAATGCTGTTCCCACACCAGCTGCGAAGCCTATCAGGTTGGTCCCTGGAATCAAAGCGATTGGTCGTCAATTTCATACAATCATTAGGAAATTCATAAAAATACGTATCAACTAGTAACTAATATACATCGTTATTGCACGTAATATGGATCATACATCGAGCACATACCCTATATGCGAAACTAGTTAGTGATTTCTCACTTACATTTTGTATGAAATGACAAGTCAACAACGCTCGCCCATATAAAAACAGTACAAATACAGATTAAAAGATAGCGGAAAATTTTGTATAACAAATATTTCTACTAATTATTTTTTTATCTAATTATCTAATTATTTCTACTCTATAGGGTATGTGCTCCATGGGATCATATAAAGTAAAATCGCGCTTCTGGAAATCCACTTACCCATCAAAGCTGGAATGCGACCATACTTGTCAGCGATCCAGCCGAAAACAAGCCCACCAACTATGGCACCGCAGAAGAATATAGCTTGCGCAGTCGCAGCGAGGTTGTCCTTATCGCACACCCAGTCCAGCTGGAAAGGAGATTTTGAAGTTAGTTTTATATTGTATAATCTTCTGAATCCTTTGACTGCCCCACGTTGGGCGCCAATGTGATGTTATTGGCGCCCAACATGGGGCACACTTTAATTAGCTTCTCTTGTAACTAACTGACTAAATAACAATGTATCATATATTGCAGTCAAGTTTGACCTGCTTTTATTTTAAATGTTGTTTTTAGCAATTATATCTAAGATAATATAACATTTGAAATAAAATTTACCGCCTCAGGTGGGAATCGAATCCGCGTCTCATCGCATGCCGGGCGTGTGTTTTTCAAACTAAGCTACCGAGGACGTTAGCTGACCAGTCAAAATTAGTTAAGACGTGTTTCATCAATGTTGCGGTTACACGTATACCTAAGTAATAAACTACCGTCAAAATCATTCTAATCATCGTTCGATTTAAAACGACGACCTCCGTAGCTGAGAGGCGAGAATACCGGACTTGGTGTCGCTATCTCTGAGGTCCCGGCTTCGATTCAATGTCGGTCGGTCAATGTAAAAAAAAAACACTTTTCTATATTGTCTCCGGTCTGGGTGTTGTGGTACCGCAGTTGTTTCTAATTTCTGTAATACAAGTGCTTTTAAACTACTTATCATAGGATCAGAGCAATGTATATGATGTACTATATTTATATTTATTTATTTAAAAAAACAAACATTGTAAGTACATGTAACAGTTAATTTTAGGGTAGGGTATGGTAAGATGAAATTAGTTAGAAATCTTCAATATCCGTTTAACGGGAATAGGTCGAATAATAAGTCATCATCATCATCATCATCATTTCAGCCATAGGAAGTTCACTGCTGAACACCGGCCTCCCCCAATTACCTATCATCGGGGGGGATTGCTAATACTCGCCACGCTTGGCAGGCGAGTTGGCGAGTGCAGTTTTTTTATAAGATTTCTTACGCTACGACGTCTTAAGCTACAGGAAGTCGTCGCCTCTTACTACACGCCCCCTGTTGGTGGTGGGGAAGTGTATTCTTTACGGTCGTCCCGACACGGCACCTTCAGTCACCCTGTATATTATTCTATGTACCTGGGAAGCTATAGTCTCATAAGGCACATCACTCCTGTTGTACTCCCAGCCGCTAGTACAAGGTACTATGGGCCACTCGTCGTCCGGCGTCGTCCGACCGGCTGCGAGCGCGGCCGACCAGTCGGCGGAGTACATACGGCATCGCTCGTGCGCGTACGGGCCCTCCGATTTGGGGGGGATGGCTAGGGCTCGTCTGAAATGAAAGAAAGATGTTTTTTATTGATGAAAGCTTAGTGTAGAAAATTTTGTGTTCAAATATCGCAGACGTGTACGATACGATGTAAATACGAATCTAATGCAACTTTGAAGCTAAAATTCATCGAGCCGTTCAGGTTGCAGAGCGTGCCAAACATTTGAATTTGGTGTCAAAAATCCGCTTTTCCGTTTTTCATTATTATTATTATGATATACCCAGTGTCACTCTTACCCAGTGTCACAGTTAATACGAATCTAACGACTCACGAGCTAAAATCAAACGAGCTGTTCAGGTTGCAGAGCGTGCCAAACAAATATACCTACATTCATACTCTCGAAAAACATAGCCCTTCTTCTGGCGCAGTCGGGTAATAAGGTTTTATTTAGGGTGAATTTCTAGTTGTGCGCGCAAAATTTGAAGCACCTAAATTTGAGCCACTCCATACGCCTGATAGCTCCGTAGTGTTTAATCAAAATTCAAAATCAAATTTTATTTTTTGCAGATTACATGGGTCCATGGTTAATGTTAATCCGCTCCGAACGCATGACAATCTAGATGTAGGCATTGCTTCGAGTTTTGGGGAACACTATTATTAAGAGCTACACTATTTTATAGTGGTGTGCGTGTGTCTGTGTATACGTATGCACACAAAACAGTTTTTTTTTAAATTATGAACTTATCCCGCTCTATATGCAGAGCGGTGATTCTGCCAATGTCCAGTATTTTTGGTATAGTGTTCACAATAAATAACGGGTGTTTAGTTTTTATTGCTTTTCTTGGATTCAGTGGAGGCTACTCTTCCCGTAGAAGCAGGTTTCAAGACGCTATCGGGTCTAAAGCAAGTTGTCTTGAGACAAGTCACTTGACACTCGATGCGGTGTTGAATACAATGATATTTCAATAGTTTCAGGTCTTTATCACTTCACCAAACATTAGAACACAAACTACACCAAACTTGCACTCTAAAGCTCTTTAAATGATAAATAAAAACCATTAAAATAGATCGACCATGCTTTTCGTTCGACTACCCCCCATCGAACTGTTTTGTTGCTCAAATTTTATAAGAATATGCTTCATTAGATTAGTTTATTACGTCACATTATAACGTCAGTATTCAAATTACAAATGACAAAATAAAATTAAAAATTACAATGTACAGACAGCTCGTCAACCTACAACAAAACGTCAAATTTCCTCAATCAATATTTGATCTCTACGTGTCAGACTTAAAGTTGAAAATCGGTTTAGTGACCTTTAACTGTTTGGGTAGGTTGACTTGCCGTTGACTTTACCTATGGCAATTTATGGTTAAGAACATGAAAACAATCTTATATTAACTAAACATTATAACTAATCATCGCCCAGAGCGATCCATCCAACAAAAATGACTTAGAGAAATAAACCGCAAAAAAATGGCGGAATCCACGGTCGGTAATTTATGCTAGTTTTTGCATAAACATTTATTTGTACTAGGAAATTAGTTGAACATCATAGTTCCGGCTATAAAACGTGAAATACTTACAAATTGTTTATCGCACAAAACATTTCCCTATTTAAGAATTGGTTTAACCTACCAACTTTTAGTAGTGATGTACAAACCTTGAGGCGTCAAGTTCTACTTCTGAAGCCTCGAGGCGTATTGGCAGGACTCAGTGAGCTCGGTAATCTCGTAGACCCGAGCCTTGCCGAGACGCGAGCTCTCTAAGCCACGCCTCGAGGATTCAAAAGAAGAAAAGAAAAGAATAAAGAGCTCGAACCTATCAAAAGAGCTCTAGTCTCAAATGAATAGCGAGCCTTGAATCAGAGCTCAAGTTTAAGTTTATGATTTTAAAATCTTCGTAAGTAATAAATAGTTAGTAATACAGTAATAAAATGATATAGATTGATTACAATAGTATTTAGTTAAAACTATGTTTGCTTGCATACCTTGGATAATTAAAATTCATCTGAAATTTTGCCTGGAGCCCTTGTTGAGCGTCGAGATTTAAGTATTTTATTAATACTCGAGCTATTCTTGAAAGCTCGAGTTCATTTGAAGACTTAAGCTCTAAAAGGCTTGAGCTTTGAAAAAGACTCTTGAGCTACCGAGCTTCATACAAACGAGGCGAGCCCTGTAAACGACACCGAGCTCTAGACAAAAGGACTCGGAAGCCTCGAGCCTTGTACATCACTAACTTGTAGCAGTCCGTTTTAAGTAATTTTCTAGTTGAAACTTAATAAAACTATTGCTCATCTGGGTATAAATAAATAAATATATAAAAATATTGGACAACATCACATACACTGCTGCACTCTGATCCTAAGGTAAGTCGCTAAAGCACCTATTTTATAAAAATCAGAAACAACGACGGAATAAAAAGTTTATTTTTTTTATCTTACCGGGAATCGAATCTGGGACCTCAGAGATGGCAACGCCAAGTCCAGCGTGCTCTGCACCTCTCTGCTACGGAGGTCGTCAAAAGGTAAGGCAAATGTATTCATCAATACGAAAAAAAAATTGTTGGATCAAATCAGATGATCCATACAAATAAAAAGACTTCCAGATCGGCCAGTTGGAAGCGGCCTGCATCCAGAGGCTTCCTGCAACCTTTACCAGGTCGTCTTTCCACCTTGTGGATGGAGGTCCTACGCTACGCTTGCCTGTACGTGGTCTCCATTCTAGAACCTTTCTGCCCCATCGCCCGTCAGTTTTATGTGCTATGTGCCCCGCCTACTTCCACTAGAAGGTAGCTTCCAACCGGCCAATCTGGAAGTTACTAGGTGAAGGCTATGTTCAGCAGTGGATGTCCTATAGCTGAAATAACGATGATGATGATGGTACAGAGAAATTACGGCCTACCTCGATATAATGTAAAGAGCATTTATTTATTTTTTCATGATTTCGATGTTGACAGCTCTACGTTAAAGTTAAGTATAATCATTTTACGTCTTAGTGCAGGGTACAGGACCCACCTTAATAAGGTGGTTTGGGTCATACCCACCTCGCGGTCCTAGTGTTGTAAGGCTAGTGACTATACCTTACTGTCAGTTATAACAAAATCTTAAACGGCTTCACAATTAGTAGGTACCAAGCGATATTGAAAACACATTTCCCCTTTTCTTCGCACAACTCAGATAATAGAAATTTATATATTTATTTTCTAAATTAACAAGTAAATAATACAGATTGCCAGTGATTCCCACACTAGGCTAGGCCTGTCTCGTTAGTATCACATTGAATGTACAGAGAAGTCACATATATATTTACTTAACAAAATTATGTATCAATCTAATTTATTACAGTATTTTTAAATTAAATAGATCAAACTAATGATGGATTGAGGCTGCGCATGTGTCTGGATGTGTGTGTGTGAGCGTGTGTCTCTGTGTGTGCGCGTATGATGTATTAGATTTTAATAATTTAAGAATCAAAACAACAAACAAGCCTAATACTTAATTTTGTCTTCTTCTCACTAAAAAGGCCGGAACTATCTCTAAATAACCCAGTTCCGGGTTTAACCGCTTCATTAGACACAACATTGACTGCTATTGTTCAGTAACCTCTTTGGGAGGTCATTTGACTGAATTTTTTATTAATCGTGAGTCAACTGCCACGGTCGGTCACTTTCGCCGCGGTACTAACCGCGAAATCGCGGTACTGACACCAAAGTCAAAGTCAAAAATCATTTATTCAGTTTAGGACAGAAAACTGCCACTTATGAACGTCAATAATAACATTATTGGCCCATATGGGGCAGAACATGTCTCCTTATTTTTTGGGCCCTACTAGCGCTTCGAGACAAGACACAGACAATCTGACAAGTGCTGAGAAGAAACGCCGGAACAAACTCACCCACCCACCTCATACTGATGAGACATGTAAAGTGCCAATAATAAACTCTCTTCTTCTTCATCTATACGGTCAATCCCGGTTGCGTCCAAAGCCATTGCTTCGGAGCCCAGGGTCCGCTTTCCTTGATTTACTCCTCCACTTCGCGCGGTCTTGAGCGTCTCTAGTTGTGAGATCATTGGCACGCATGTCAGCCCTCACCACGTCAAGCCAGAATTTCTTGGGTCTACCCCTTTTGCCAGGACCTTGCGGTAGCGGCAAGGCCAGACATTTGTTTCCTACGTAGCTTGCCAGTTTCCGCAAAACATGGTACCATTAATAAACCATTTGCAAAAGTAAATGATTTAATTTTGAATCAAGAACTAGACCCCGTCCTTGTTTGTATGGAAAGTAAATATCTATCCATCTTACTAGTATTGCCGCTCGATAGGTCAATATCGATTGTCTATCGATAGCCTATCGATAGTTGAAGGAAAAACGATACTATCGATAGTCTATCGATTCTATCGATACTATCGATAGTATCGATATCTCTTTTACTGCAATACTATCGGTAAACAGCAATACTATCGATAGTATCGATAGTTTTGATCGCTGCCAACCAATGAACTATCGATAGTATCGATACTATCGATAGTATTGCTCTTCAATATCTAATAGACTATCGATAGTATCGATACTATCGATACTATTGATAGTTTTATACTATCGATAGTGAATTTATTTCAATAGTATTGCATTCAGTATGCAGGCATAATGAGTGGTATATTCAACGAAATCAAATTAATTAACTAGTGTATTTGACTTTAATTAAACGTACGTTTAGTTTTTTTTAAATAGAGATGGCAATTCTTTGAATTCTTAGGTGGCAATACTATTGAATTAAATCTCACTATCGATAGTACAAAACTATCGATATTATCGATAGTCTTCTCGATATTGAAGAGCAATACTATCGATAATATTGCTGTTTACCGATAGTATTGCAGTAAAAGAGATATCGATACTATCAATAGTATCGATACTATCGATTGTCCTATCGATTGTATAGATGAATTTGGCGTTCAACTATCGATTGCAAAACTATCGATTTTTCGGCAACACTGCATCTTACCCAATAAAGATTTTTAAAAAAACCGCCCAAGTGCGAGTCCGACTTGCACATCGAGGCTACCGTAACGTTGGGTTTCGTGTATGTTCAAACGTAGGTGTACATACATACTTCGTCCATAACGGAAATCGACTCTCAGAGATTTTTACTGCTTGTTCCTAATTTGTTAAAATTAAGTATGCTGTGACGGTATTCGGACTTTTTCCTTTACTTGCGCTTTAAGACATTACTTCTTGTCAAATTGGGAAAATTGGGTAAAATAATACTTTTTAAATTCAAGTTGGCCTATTAATCGACGTAAAACGAATTAAATTGGTCAAGTGCACCTTGCACCTCGCACACGGACCAGACACACTAAGCTTTTCTGCAGCTCGTTAACTCATACTAACTATGCCCAAAATTCAATAGTACGAGTAAGTAGGATGCACCGCACTTTTAATAAAAACATTGCCTCATTAGACTTGTTTAGCGCCTCCAAACAATCCTTCAGGAGGGAGGTTTGTGATTTGTTGAGTGGGTAGGACAAACATACACGAGCACACACACACACATACACACATTTATATTTCCCACACATTTACACTGATACACACCACTCATACATCCTAGTGCAACTATTTTTTTTTTTCATTAGTTCCTTTACCGTTGTTTTCAAAATTCTTTCCCCCATTGACTGTCGTTTTTCTAAAGTTTTAAATTAATAAATATAGAATCCATTATTGGCTGTAAATTTTGTATAATTATGTGATTTGTAAAATTTTTAAGAGCTGTGGATACTGAATAAACTTGAAATAAAAAATAAAATAAATTAAGTGGGTAAAAAGAAAAAGAGATCTTTACTTGTTTTTTCAATGATTTAAATATTGTTTATCTTCTGAAGTATAAGTACTAGAAACAAAGGCTATGCTCAAAATGCTGTGTAGGTTTAGACAATTTTTAGCATATTTTTCCTATAATTTGGGCTTAAGTAGTAGGTTTTTGAAACCTCATGCTTTGCTTAACAACTTTTTAAAACAATCAGGGCCTTACTACAAATAAATTTTATTAAAAAAAAAAACCGACTTCCACACACTAAAATGCTAAAAATAATCCTAACACTTAAGTACCTAATGAGTTACTTTTGGAGTCAGTGCCAGCCGATGAGAGATTCAATGTTTTTGTTTGCACCGACTCCAAAATTTTTATTATTTTAAATATATTAATTTTATTTTATTTCTATTACTTCGGTTTCGGTTTTTTTTAAATAAAATTTACTTATTTCATCTATTTTTAGTGATAAATCCTAATCTAACTGCTGAACACCGATTTCATCCCCTATTTTCCTACCCTTAGGGGTGATTTTTATTTTGCAAACTTTTATCATAGCATCTTTGAAGTATAAGATATTCAATAAAACAAAAATCATCAAAATCGGCTCATATTTGTCGAAGATAGGTAACAAGAACCACACCCAAAATATTATCTGGGTATATATTTGTTGATTTTCTCAAAAAGTTCTTAATCAATTTCGATAAAATTTATATGGGACCACCTCTGAAGTATGATCTACCAAACAAAAAAAGAATTATTAAAATCGATTCATAATTGGCGGAGTAATCGCGTAACATACATACAAAAAAAAAAAACAGTCGAATTGAGAACCTCCTCCGTTTTTGAAGTCGGTTGAAAAGATAGACTAGGTTTAAACACTGCCTAAATATTAAAAAGTATGGTAACATAACCGAGACATGTGTGATGTGTCAATATTCCAAATTGTATGGCTATTCTTTGGACATGGTTTAAATCTTTTTTGTAGTAAGGCCATCAGTGTTTGCACGCACCAATTTGGGCGTTACCAGCCTTAATCGCAAATTGTTTTAAGCGATTCATGATAAATAGTTGAAGGCTCATCCGGATCCTATTTGTTATTACAACGGAAGTTATTGACAATGATTTATTTATTACAGGAAACTAATGTTAGATTAACTGTAATAAGAAGTATGTTCATTTGTAACTAATGATAAATAAACTACAGAATGCAATAATAAATAGGTGCCAAACAACAAACTAACTATCATGGTTAATCAATCAATCAATCAACATTTATTTGCACGGCATTAAAAGGTGTTATAATAAAGAATAATGTGCATAAACATGTCAAGTCTTGCCAATTTTCAGCATGCAAATTTTATGACAAAAAAAAAAATTAATAACATTCCAAATAAAAAGTTATGTTAAAAAAAATATATAAAAACCTTTAAATTGGTCAAAATAAGTCAACATTTAATAGTATATGTTACAATTAGAATCTTGAAGTATAGACTTAACCTTTTGTTAGGTGGTGTCAGAGTAAGATTTGCCAATGTCGTCTCCCAGAACACAAAGATCTAAGCCAATTTGAATAAAAAAACCGAATTCAAACACTTTGCATTCATAGCAAATCGGTCACCACAATAACAGTCGGATCATTAAAGTATCAGTTTTGTTAGGACACCCACCAGCCCGATGGACCGACGACCTTAAGAAGATGGCTGGCAGTGGCTGGATGAAAAAAATATTCCGACGAATTGAGAACCTCCTCCTTTTTTGAAGTCGGTTAAAAAGTGGGAGATCGAGCTATTTGATTATGAGGAAGATAACTGATAATGATAATGATTTGACTACCTCCGTAGTCGAGAGGCGAGTACTTACGTCGGACTTGGCGCCGCTATATCTAAGGTTCCAGGTTCAATTCCTGGTCGTTCAATATAAAAAAAAAAGTACAAAAATTGTTCTGATCCTATAATAAGTAGCTTAAGCACTTGTATTACAGAAATCAGACATAACGACGGTACCATAACACCCAGACCCGAGACAATATGGAAAATATTTTTTTCTACCAATGTAATGTTGTAATGTAATGTTCGATTCCCGGTCGGTCAATACCGACCGGGAATCGAACCCGGGACCTCAGAGACAGCGACACCAAGTCCGGTATTCTCGCCTTTACGGAGGTCGTTAAGAAATAAACTTTTCTTTATTGTCTCGGGACTGAGTTTATGGTAAATTGTTTCTGATTTTTTAACACAAGCAATGTATGTGATGTTGTCCAATCTATGGGAGACCATGAAAGGCCATGCTCATAATCATCATCATCATCATTTCAGCCACAAGACGTCCACTGCTGAACACAGGCCTCCCCCAATGACTTACATCGGGGGGGATAGCCAGTACTCGCCACGCTTGGCAGGCGGGTTGGCGAACGCAGTTTTTCATAAGATTTCGCACGCAGACGCTGCTACCCGTCTCGTGCTACAGGAATTAGTCGCCTCTTACGACACGCCTCCTGTTGGCGGTGAGGAAGTGTATTCTTTACGGCCGTCCCCACACGGCACTGATGAGGCCATGCTCATTCATTCAGCATCGTCTGCGTTCGAAATCTTATGAAAAACTGCGCTCGCCAACCCGCCTGCCAAGCGGGGGGATTGCCAGTACTCGCCATATAGTAATTAGAAATTAAGGTATACCTATATCTTTCTAAAACAACTTTTACTATGAAAAATGTATGGCGGCCGTGTAATGTGACGTCACGGTACATATAGAAATAGAAATAGAAAATCATTTATTTGGTACAAGACAGACATTACAATGAGTCGAGTCATTACATTATCGGATCTCCTTGTCTAACACGCGACTTTAATGGGTTGTAAGTCAGGTATTTATCAATATTTTTCGAAAATTCTTAGTGTTATTAATTATAATTAAGTACTATTTATTTTAGCACCAAATAAAAAAACATGCATATTCCCCATTGTTCCCATTTATAAGTTTTAAAAAAAAGTCCGTGACAGCATAATATGTCTATTCAATAATGTTAATTCAATTTACTATAACCTTTTTTATGGTAGTCAAATTTATTCTAAAATAGTGCATCGGTGATAGCGTCGCTTTTTATTTTACTTTTAGAGCAAGGCATTGATTTGGTTTATTGTAATAATTTGATTATTTTGAGATGGGAAGTGTCATGGGTCGTTGATAAAGACTTTATGTACGTCGAAAGATATATACGACATGAATACAAAGACAATTAAAGAACTTATTATGGGCAACAAAAACATGCTTGATTTAGTTTTAGACGTTTTGAACAATGCTATTACTGAGGGTGTTTATCCAGATAACATAAAAATAGGAAAAATCGTACCATTGTATAAAAAAGGAGAAGCTATCGCTATTGACAATTACAGACCCGTGTGTATATTACCAGTTCTATCTAAGATTTTAGAAACTGCTTTGAAATCAAGAATTATAGACCATTTTGAAAATAGAAACCTTTTTACGGATTGCCAATTCGGCTTTCGCAAAAATAGATCGACCGAGATGGCCATTAGAAAAACGGTATACTTTATCTTAGATGCTTTGGATAGATCGCAGAAAGTTTCTAGTATTTTCTGCGATTTGTCAAAGGCTTTTGATTGTTTGCGACATGACATTTTGTTACATAAGCTAAAATTTTACGGATTCGGAGGAAAAGAATTAAGTATGATGAAGTCTTACCTTAGTAATAGAACACAAATAGTTAAATTAAATGACACTAAATCGGACATACAACACAGTCATATTGGCGTTCCGCAAGGCTCCATCTTGGGACCGTTGTTGTTTTTGGTGTATGTGAATGACCTTGCAATGAATTTACCAGACTGGGCGTTGGTTACACTATTTGCTGACGATACACAAGTAGGCGTTAAAGATAATAATATAGCTAATTTAACAGAAAAGACTGACGAAATTGTAATAAAATTAAAAAAATGGTTTGAAGCCAATGGGATAATATTAAATGAAGACAAAAGTACAGTACTAAATTATGCAAGCAAAAGTACAAATAAAATTATGAATAGCGAGGTGACATTTTTAGGTTGTACAATTGACTCTAATTTAAGGTATGAAAGTCATATAGATAAAGTTTGTAAAAAATTAGCTAGCGCTAATTATGCCTTATTCAAACTTAGGCCTATTGTTGACAGAAAAACTCTAGTATCGGTCTACTTTGCTTACTGTCACTCAATTATTAGTTACGCGATAACAGTTTGGGGAAATGCTCCGCAAATAGCACGAGTATTGATTTGTCAAAAAAGATCGTTAAGGATTATTTATGGATTGGAAAGGTTAACGTCAGCTAGAGCCTATTTTAAAAAGGCTAAGATAATGACAGTGGTATCGCTTTTTATTTATAAGTCGCTTTTAGAAGTCCACCAGCATAAGAAGGAGCTGCCAATGAAAATGGACGTACATAATTATAACACGCGAAATAGGGAGAAGTTGTGTATCCCAAAAACTAGACTGGTTAAAGCCCATAAACAAGGCCTTTCGTTAAAAATTAATATGTTTAACAAATTACCAACAGAAATTACAAGACTTCCTCTTAATGCGTTCGAACAAGTGATTAAGGTATTTTTCTTAAATCATGCTTTCTATGATGTAAACGAATTTATGAAATGTTCATTTTCTGACTTACACACAAAATTTAATTTCTATTGACATAAATGTCATCACATTTATTTAAGTTTAAATTATTTTATTTTTATATTTAATTATTTTTCAGTTATAAATTAAGTGATCGTAAATTATTTGACAATGTAATTATGGAAATTGTAAATTTTGACGTACCAATGTTATGCAATGTAACGAAATGGTTAATAAAAAATTTGAATTTGAATTTGAATTTATGTGACAGATCGAACTTCACGCGGGCGTAGCCGCGGGCGTAAGCTAGTACGTGTATATTTACTGAAAGATAATGAAAGCCTGATGGCAATCGCTCCTAAAGCGACTTAATGGGTTAGTTTCCTAAAAAAATCTAAATAGTCCGTCAGTTGGATTAACAGAAAATATTTCACACGTGTTTTTTCTTTCCTCAATCAAACAACAAATGATGAAGATATAGCCCGTTGAAGTTCCGCGTAACGTCACGCCTTGCGACACTTTTTAGCAAGGCGTGACGTCACGTGCTCAGTTTGATGCGTTTAATCTTCGTCATTTTTTGTTTGATTGACAAAAGACAAAATATGGGTATATTTTTTGATAATCTAACTGACGGACTAAATAGAATAATATTTTTTTGATCCAGGAAACTAGCCTATTGCCACATCCAGAATCATGGTCAAGCGTGACCCGACTAGCAACGAGAATTAGGAAAAAGAGCTGTACTGTTCAGACAGATAATATCTTTACAGTTCAACAGAGTTAGCTATATAAAGGTCATTAAACTAATTTTGTGCATCCGTCTGTCTGTGGCCTTGTATTCGGCAGATTGACAAGCAAAGCCGGAGGGCAGGGCTATGCGGATGTTGTCAAGGTATGTGTTATTATGTGTTCTTTTTTTAAGTCTGTATTGTATTTTTATTTATCTTAGTAAATAATTCAAACACGATGTATATTGTTATTGAATAAAAGAATTGAATTGAATTGAATATGTATTAAGCTGACTGAAGTCGTCCATTGGGCGGTAAGCCATACTAATAATATGAATGCGAAAGTAGCACTGTCTGTCTGTCTGTCTGTTAAGTTTTCACGCCTTAACAGCTAAACCAATTTTGATGAATTTTATTATAGAATTAGGTAGGACCTTGGAAAAGGATATACTAGCTTCCGCCCTCGGCTGCGCCCGTGTGGAATTCGATCTGTCACTTAAAGCCTTTATAAATCCATGTCACTTCCCAGATCAAAATAATGGGCTAGTTTCCTTTAAATCTAATTAGTCCGTTAGTTGGACTAACAGAAAATATTGGACATGTATTTTTTCTTTTCTCAATCAAACAAAAAATTTAAAGATATAGCCCCCTAAAGTTCCGCGTAAAGTTACGCCTTGCGACACTTTTTAGCAAGGCGTGACGTCACTCCCAAGCTTTGATGCGCTTTAGTTTCGTCATTTTTTGTTTGATTGACAAAAAACAAAATATGGGTCCAATATTTTTTGTTAATTTAACTGATGGACATAGTAGAAATGTTTTTTTTTTAACCCAGGACACTAGTCTATTTAAAAATGCCTGCCGCAATTATTTTATGAAAAATGTTTTTTTAATATTGATATTCCGGGTATTTTGCCTTTTGAAAAGGGCCTTTAAGAAGTCATGTTATTGTGATATTTATGAGAGCCAGTACTTTTGATTCTATTTTATTAGCTACTTTTGATGCCGAGTGTACTTGTTACATGATTCAACTAAGGTCATTGCCACAGCTAATAACTTATTCGTGCAAATTAAGATCTTGTATACAAAACTAAATGCATACTTCCGCAGATGAATTTAGGATGTCCGTTGTTGAGGATCCTACCATTGCTGAATGCAAGGTGAAGCACTCAATGGTTGGTCAGTCAGTGCGGAAGATACCTTTGAAGACATTTAGACATGGAGGGGGAGGGGGGGTTTTAAGTACCGCAAAGGGCAGGTGTTTGTGTAAGGAAACAAAATCTTGAAATATTGTCATTATGGACCCCATCCGTTCTGATCCTCAAAAGGAAAAAATTGAACCCGTATAAGATCACTTTGTTGCTGTCTGTCTGTCTGTCTGTCAAGACTCTTTATCTTAGGAATGCGTGAAGGTATCGAGTTAAAATTAGAACCATATGTTATTCAATTCTACAGTCCCATAGTTGTAAAAAATGTAACTTATAAGTTAACGTAAAGTAAGGTACGTAGGTAAGGTAAGGTAACGTAAGGTACTTTTAATTGACCTTGAAGCTATGAAATTTGGTAAGTAATATCGACTTATAGTAGTTAGGTCAATATTACTTACTTGTAGAAGTATAGGGAAATATCTGAAACTATACATTTGTGATTAAATAATGCAGGTAATTAATTTGATATTAAACTGCGAGACTCGATCCTTAACTAATTATAATATGCACTTATTTATACTTATGTACCTACAGCCCCTTTGTGGGCTAGTCAGACTAGGACTTGTCCGATATTTTTCTATCTCTTAACGAGACAATAGAGAAAAGTTATTTTTCTACATTGACTAACCGGGAATCGAACTCGGAACCTCAGAGATAGCGACACCAAGTCCGGTATGCTTACCTCTTGGCTACCGAGGTCGTAAATGGTTATGAAAAAATTACAAAGGGGAAAAGTCTCGGTTCGTAAGTCCGACTCGCACTTGACCGGTTTTTTATTTCGATGTTTAATATCATGTTTATTATTTGCAGTATCATGATGTCTAGTAGGTACAAAAAGCGAATTCAGTGCCTCCCAATTCTATTAGAAAACCCAAAACTTTTTTCTGAGAATGGATACCTAGACAAAAACGTTTAATAATAAACATTACAATGCGATTATTGGTCAGTACCACACAATTACTATCAGAAGAAAAACCCATAACTTTTTCTTGCTAATAGATAGGCAAAAACGTTTAGTGATAAATATTACAATGCAATTATTAACTAGAATGATGAAGACACAAAAAGAATCATCAGTCGTGAGATCCTGATCAGTTAATCTAAGTACACTTCTAAGTAACATACCCACAAGATATGATGTTAATTTGATATATAGGTGTGGGATGTGTGTAATGGAACGTAAGTTGTGTGAAAGAGATTGCAGACGGAGTGAGCGAGAGGAGAGACGAATGCGGATTTGAAGGTGATGATGACGGACGTTTTTCGGTAGTTTTACGAAGGTTCGGAAGAAATTCAGAGATGTTCTTGGTGTGTGCGTCTGCAAAACCTGAATAAACAAACTTAATATCGTTGAAAACCAGAATTTCCTTTATCCCTACAAATTTATATTGTAGATAAAGTCCGTTCATCTTTTGAAATGAAATGAAAGTATTTATTATCAGAAAGTGGTAGCTTACGATCTTTTAAATAAACAGGTTCAACGCATTCTGCCAATAATGACGTAGAAATATTAACATAATAATAATTACAGGGCAGTATCAACTGTCAAACATATTATCTTTAATTGTCATATTTAAAAAGTCCATAACGGAGTAAAAGCATTCTTTCAATAACTATATTTTAGTTTACATTTGAATTGGCTTAATGTCATTGCTCTAATATTAGCGGAAAGTTTATTATAAAATTTTATAGCATTACAGTAAATATTGGTTGAAAATATCACAGGCCCAATCCCCGTAATTTGACAATGGTCGCAATCCTGTGTCGATCCGCTCCCAGTAACAATATGATCACAAACGGTATTCTCACGGGCTTCACATGTATTATACCTAGTCTGTACCTACCACCTAAACTAATTATTACTCAATGTGACATGCAATAAACGATTTGAATTTGAATTTGAAGATTTTAAGCGCCTTAAACAATGGCGTTTGTTGGCGAATGTACATCATCTTTGCATGTCTTATTTGTATAACACGCCAATACGTAATTTTCAAAAAAGAATGAAATGAAATTGGAAAATGTTCTGAATAATAGGATGTAAGTAACCAGAGTTCTCGAATGGAAACCTAGCCTAACCAATCGCTGGTCTAATAACATAACGTACTTTAATTACATACCGTACTCCCGATCCGTCGCCGACCCGCTCACGCCTTCTGTGTGTGTTACACTTTAGAGGGTGGATAAAAAAGTAACCTGTATGCCTATCTATGCCTGTAAGGTTCAAATCTTCTCCGTGGCAAATTTTATCAAAATCAGTTCACAGATTATGCCGTGAGAGTGTAACAGAGTATCTGTGCATTCATAATAAATATAAGTATAATGGATAAAAATAAACTATCCAGCTATTTTAAGAATCCATAATGAATAAAAAATACTAAGTGGTCAATTAAATGTAGATAAAATTGATTTACTAGAAACACGTTGCTTATTTGAAGGAAAAAAACACAGTTAATGATACAGGTTCTTTAAAAATGTTGCTATGATGGTGTTTCATACATTTTTTATGAATTGATGTCGATAATTATCTCATGATCAAACACGTGGTTCTACAAACCGGCAATTTGATCGGACTTTGTTTAAGGCGACTACAGTCGCCAAATATAAACTAGCATGTGGCTTCAAAAGCCTACTACTTAAGCGAGAAATATCAGATTTTTTTTCTAAAAAATATGCGAATTTTGTAAAAATTTTCCTCAACATTTTGAACATAGCATTTGTTTCTAGTACTTATACTAGACGAGAAAAAAAAAGATTTAAATCATTGGCGGATCGTTTCACGTCACCACTATGGACACATCTCATGTTAAGAGTGATTGTCGTTAAAAGTATTCAGCTAGTTTGTTTTTAGTTTTGTATGATTTTTATACCCATTAACGCCCAAATGAAAACCATGGAAAATTGTACAAAACCGATTTTTAATATAGTTATAAAAATACTTACATTCACACACTATAAAGAAAGAAAAATAAAAAAAAATATGGAAGTTGGATTTTTAGGGGTGTACTAAGTTTGGTACAATGGGCGCTCAGGAGTGATATTGAGCAAAGCATCCCCTATCAAGGCACAGCGTTTTCAGGCATTTGTCACATTCTGTTTTAACTCGGTTGGAGCACAAAACACATCTAAGTTGGTTTGTTATTTTTTGAGGGTTATGACCATTATTTTTTCTATCTTCTCCGTCAACTACAGATGATGATTTTTTGGTTTTATTGTTCTTTTTGTGGCCCAAATACGTGCGTGCTATATGTCTGCGAAAAGCTAGCTGATCCATGCGATCATCAGGGTTTGCAATGCAGTGTAATCTCCATGCATTTGAAATAGTCATGTCCACCACATATGTAAATAAGACCCACCACCACTTCTTTCCTTTCACCCCAATTCGATAAAGTCCTATTGACTGATCCATTTGGTCTACCCCTCCCATTCCCTTATTATAACTTTGGAATACGTGAGGAATGTCTACATCCACCTTTTGTTTTCTTGTGGTACACCATCTTTTGACTTTCCCTAATGGCTCTACAGTGTCAAAATTTGTTCCAATCGTACAAACATTATTATCCTTCCATCTCACCAATAGAATTTCTTTATTTTTATCAAATCTATGGTCGTATACAGCCCTAGGCTTTTTGCGCATATCCTTAGATGAAATTAATGGACACCGTTTGGTTCTGTTTTCACGCAGGGTCCCAGTAGCTCTGTAACCAAGGCCCTTTAGATCGACAAGCAGGTCGTAATTAGTAAAAAAGTTGTCAAAGTACACTACATGTTCTTCCGGTTTTGTTGGCGCTTTGTTTAGCAAAGTCTTCACAACGCGAGAGCCAAGAGGATCGGTAGTAGCCTCAGATGATTTTCCACAATATACATCAAATGTATAACAATAACCATCGTAACTGGTCAACGCCCAATTGCGATATCCATATCGCACGGGTTTACCCATTATAAATTGTTTAGCTGAATGGTGGCCGTAGTACTTAACCATTGATTCATCGATCAATAAGTCTTTATGTAACATTCCAAATTGACAAAATTTTTTTTGTAAAACATCACAAAGTGGACGCAACTTGAACATCTTATCAGTAGAGGTAACAGCCAAAGTATTATCTGCAAAATGCAGGTTCCTTTTTATTTCTAAGAATCTGTTTCTTGACATGCACTCTGAAACCAGTGGCACACCGAGGTCCTCATCTAAGCTCCAGTAAGACCTTTCACTAGGTAATTTATGGTATCCAGTAATAATAAGTATCCCTAGGAATTTTCGCAGTTCCTCTTGGGTAAAGACTTTATCGTGCCTATTGTTTTGTCCAGCATATAATGTGCTTTGAGTTGCGATAAGCTCTAGCACTTCATCGTCAAAAAGATACTCAAAAACTTTCACAGGAGTCATACCTTTTAGGATATGCGAAACATTACAACGTCGTTCTTCAAAATGTATTTGATGTGGATTAGACAGAGAAACGGAATAAATAGGTACACATTTTCTCCAAGTTGGCAATTCAGCATTAGTTTCGACTCTTCTTCTCTTTGGCACATTTCGTGAAGTAGATGACGCGAATGTTGTGAGGGGTTCATCGTCACTGCTGCTCCATTCATCTTCAATATTAGTGGTATGTCTGCGGGTGACAACTTCTATGTTACCAGGAACATCTTGAGGTAATTCATTTACATACAAGTCGTCGTCTCCACCTTCCTCTTCGTCGGTGATAACGTCTAGATTGGGTGGCAACATAAACACGTCGTAAGTAGCATCATCATCACTTTCTTGGCTAATAATGTCATGTATAGCTTCTTGTAAACCAAAAAAGTTTTTTTCTTGCGTAAAAATATGTCGATTAGCCATTTTATAATATTTGAAGTAGTTTTCTTCTGCCGCCTAAAAATAACGTAAACAAATTGTCACTTACTAAGAAAAAAACAACTATGAACATAAGTAAAAACTGCGACTAAAAATAATAAAACACAAATAAAAATGTGTTCCCTACACTGTCTTATGTTACAAGTCAAGTGCCCATTGTACTAAAGATAGTACAGCAGCATTTTATGTGTTATAGCATGAATAATTTTATACAGATTTAACTTTTTTATGTATTTTATACTAGAATATGATGTTATAGAGTAAACAATAAACCTTTTTAACAATTTCTAAAGCTAAATCGTGTATAATAAAATAATTAAGTACTCACCGGCAGACACGATAAAACCACTAGCAAAAAATGGGGACTACCCTCATATTATTTTACAAATTGCGTTTTGTTTTAGCTATTGGCTTATTGCGTAGACTTTTGATGACCGTTTAAAAAGGTTGCTAGAGTGAAGAAACTTATAAAATAACTTTTATCTTAACTTAAAGTTGTGTACTTTTTATAGTACAGCAGGCGTTAATGGGTTAACACAATTTGTTTTTTTTGTTGCACCGCCTATACCATCTCTGTATGGCCCCATGGTTGACTGGTAGCAGGGGCGTGCATTGGTTTCAGATGAGGGTAGGCTGTGAGTGAAAATTTAGTAAGTTTGCGTGAAACAGTAGGCGATCTCGCGGCAGCCTAACATTGGTTAAATTGCACAGTAACGATCTAAGTTGCGCGCTTTAGTAAGGAATAAGTACAGGTAGACGACAAAATGGTTACAGAATATTTATTGTTTATTGTTGAATACGTAATTAATAATTATGGTTAGCTGTCGGTTTTTTATGGAGGTAGGCTCTGCATAATAGCCTATATGGAACGCACGCCCCTGACTGGTAGATAGATAGATACTCTTTATTGTACACCATACAAAGAAGTTACAATTTGTGTTTACAGAAAGATGCACAATTTAGGCGGTCTTATCGCTAAATGCGATCTCTTCCAGACAACCTTCAGGTAGAGAATGCTTTTGGCATTAAGTCCGCCATTTGTAAAACTTTTTTTTTAAATGTCTGTGCAATAAAGTTTAAATAAATAAATCGTCACTGGTGCATCACGGCAGAGGGTCTCCCGTGACAGCGCTGCGTATATACTTATTGTGGCTAAGTAAATAGAATATATAAAGGATATGCTCGTAGATAGATAGACACTTTTTTGCACAAATAAAGGTTTTTGCACAAATTTTTTAAAGGTTATTATTACACAGAAGACACAGTTATGTATAATCAGGCGGCCTTATCGCCAAAAGCGATCTCTTCTAGGCAATCTTTGGGCAGAGGAAATTAAGTTGTAATACAGTGGGGTAACGTAGTGCGAGAGCAAAAGAGTAAGTCAAATAATCAAAAATAAATACTTACCTACACATAACACAAAAAAAATGGAAAACAATAATAGTAGGTAAATATATATATAGTTAAGTACTAAAAAATTTTTATTAAGTCATTTCATTACCAAAAAATATGAACTTATGACGCAAGCTCCATGATTTGGCTTTTCTGCACAGAACTGTCAACGGGTGTTTAAGATGCGAGAGGGTCGTGAATGATGTCTCTCTGTCTGTTCCATATAACATGCCTAGACATCCTGTAAGCAAAATTTTTCAGATACCAGTCTCCAGAACTAATCTAGGTAGACATTCTCCGTTTGCCAGGATGTGTGCGGAGTACAATAGCATTATCGCGGCTGTACCAGATCTGGACGTGTTTTTCGATCCACTTTATAAGTTTAAGGATAGGATCCGGAGGCATTTGTCGAAACACTAATTTAAACATTAGTTAGATTTTAAATACATGTTCTTTTTTTATCTGTGTGTAAATTCGTCTTCTAAGACAGTGTTGTGTATACCTATAATAGGCATATGTATAGAACAAGACACTTCACCTTCATTTGTTTATGTTGCATATATGCTGTTGGTGTACCTATTAAATAAATAAAAAATAAAAAAAAATAACTTTTAGTCAGAAATAAAGGTATTTTATTTTTTCTTCTTTCTAACCGCTGGACCGATTTAGTTCGATTTATATACTACGTCAATTAATAGGCCAACTTGATAGCTATAAATTCGGGCTTCTTAATCGAACAAATGCGTTCATGCGAAAATATTTTTTTCCCCCAATTTTCGTCTCCTAAAGACGCAGCAATTATCGTAACAGCCACGTTTCATTGCGCGTTGTTATGAACAGTATTTTAATGAGATTTCGTGCGATATTGGTACTAACAAGCTTTGAGTCGCTAACTTAGGGGTACTACTCGCCTTAAGAGGCCGTCCTAGAAATCGTCGTATTTCCGTACATTTTGTTCTATGATTGTAAAGATGTGAATGATAATTGAAACAAAATAGCACGTGATTTTAAAAGATTAGTTCTTATTCTTGCATGTAGCGCGAATGGATTTTTCATATCATTTAAAAAATAAAGGTAAATCACCAAAAGAACTACACTTATTTCAGAAAAAATACGATAGAGTTACGTTTGAACATCGGTTTACAAGAGACTACAAGTTATCCTGACAATTCGATTTTATCATTTAATTGAAGATATGATCTACTTGCATATAGGTTGAATACTTTTTTTAAATTTTTTGCAAAATATCGCAGAAAAATAACTCTGAATTAACATAAAATTTTAGAAATTTACATTCTAATATCATTTATTTTTCTATTGTTATCTACAACTATTATAAGATTTAAACACTAGACAATAATCTTCAGGTATACTTTAAAAATAATATGATTTTTATTTTATGTAAAAACAAAAAAATAAGTAGTAAACCTAAGTCAAAATTAACTATAAAATCAAGCGCGCAAAACCGATCGTTCTTCAAACCTAGGTAGGACGTCCACTACCTAATAAATTATCAATATTATCTTGTAAAGGATCAACACTGTTGACGCTTTATCCCGCATCATAGACGCACACAAGCATAGAACTGTTCAATTCAATTCAATATTTATTGCATTCTATAATGTTACACAGGTGTTATAAATAGATACATAAAACAGATCATTATAGACCCTGTAGGGCACAACAATAAGATAGGTATTGTGGGCAGAGAGGATGACGCCATGCATAATTAGATCTATATCATAAAGAGAACTGTATTTCAATTGTGCATTGAAAAAAGGTGCACGGCCTCTTAAGGTGATTTTTCATCAATGTAAAATACTTAAACCATAGAGTAGAAATGTCATATGATTTGTTCGACTAAATTTTTTGCTATTTTCAACCGACTTTAAAAAAGGAGGAGGTTCTCAATTCGACTGTATGTTTTTTTTTTTTTTGTATGTTTGTTACGCGATTACTCCGCCAATTATGAATCGATTTTAATGATTCTTTTTTTGTTTGGTAGATCATACTTCAGAGGTGGTCCCATATAAATTTTATTGAAATTGATGTAGAACTTTTTGAGAAAATCAACAAATATATACCCAGATAATATTTTGGTTGTGGTTCTTGTTACCTATCTTCGACAAATATGAGCCGAATTTGATGATTTTTGTTTTATTGAATAGCTTGTATTTCAAAGATAATATGATAAAAGTTTGCAAAATAAAAATCACCCCTAAGGGTAGGAAAATAGGGGATGAAATCGGTGTTCAGCAGTTAGATTAGGATTTATCACTAAAAATTGATGAAATAAGTAAATATTATTTTTAAAAAAAAACCGACTTCAAAACACTGAAATGCTAAAAATAATCCTAACACTTAAGTACCTAATCAGTTACTTTTGGAGTCGGTGCAAACAAAAACATTGAATCTCTCATCGGCTGGCACCGACTCCAAAAGTAACTGATTAGGTACTTAAGTGTTAGGATTATTTTTAGCATTTCAGTGTTTTGGTCGGTTTTATTTTTTTTAATAAAAATTTTTAATCTGTATCTGCGCTGTTTTTGTATGGGCGAGTGTTGACAGGAGTTGTCATTTCATATTAAATGTAAGTGAAAAATCACATACTAGTTACGGAGAAAAATGATTCAATTCGTATTGCTGCTTTATAGGGTATGTACTCGATGACTTAAACATACAGGGTGGCCCGTAACTCAAGACAACCTTGTAACCATATATTCTATACAATATAGAGTTCAACTTTTGTTCATTGTAGCGGATCTATAAATTAATCTGTGTAAGAAAAATCGAAAGTTACGTTTTGGAATTTGAACTCACAACGAACGAATGAGGGGCGAGGCTCCAACCACTAAACTGACCGTCTGGTGTAGTGGTTCGCGCTCCGGACTACAAAGCCAGCGGTTGCGGGTTCGAAGCCCGCAAGGGGCAAATGTTTGTGTGATGATCACGAGCATTTGTACCTAAGTCATGGGTGTTTATAAATGTATTTAAGTATGTTTATCCGTTATCTAGGCCATTGTACAAGCTTTGCTTAGTTTGGGGCTAGCTAACTATTGTGATTGTGTAAAAAAAATGAACTTCCGCTCAAGACACGCGAACTATAAAGATAATAATTTGTATATTTTTTCTGATAACCAGAAATACGGCAGCCATTTTTTGTGCTGACCTCACCGGAACCGGCACGATAATCTAATCAAATTAATTACGTACCAATTATCATGTTTTTTTATAGGGCAGCTTGTTAATGTTCTTGTTAAATATGATAAGAACAAAAGATTGTGATTTTTTTGGCAATAAAGACATACATGACTGACAGGTAACTTTTTTTTTTATGGATACTTGTCCCATTAATGAAACAGCAGTGATTCTGCCAATGTCAAGCGATTATAAAACACAAGCTTTTAGAGATTGGCCGGTGTTACAATGTAAAATAACTCGAATCAAAAATCGAAATGAGGAGATCCGTAAACGAACAACAACTGACGGCCGATGGGGCAGAAAGGTTCTAGAATGGAGGCCGCGTACCGGCACGCGCAGCGTAGGACGTCCACTCACAAGGTGGTCAGACGACCTGGTAAGGGTCGCAGGAAGACGCTGGATGCAGGCCGCTTCCAACCGGCCAATCTGTAAGTCAATGGGGAGGCCTATGTTCAGCAGTGGACGTCCTATGGCTGAAATGATAATGATTATTGAACCATGTTCTAACTTTCTATACAGCGACTCAATAACAGCGCGATTTAAAATTGAAATAACTTAAAGTTAAGTATTCATTAAAGAATATTTTTTATTTTATTTTTGACATTATTATAATTTACTATCAACTATTTCTTTAAAATATACATTATGTAAGTACCTCCATAGATCTGGGTAAAATATTTACCATTTTTTCAATGGCTAAATAGCTGGCTGGCCACAGAAATAAAAATCAGGAAAGCGGCAATCTGATCTTCATTTGTTTTTTCGGAGTTTAGATAAAATTCATTCATGTTTTCTTTAGCTAATAATTCATGTTTTTTTTTACTTTCCTTGTATTCGTAATAAAAAGCACAGTGTCTACTTGTGTGAAAGACTTATTTGGTCCCCCGAACTATTGGCCAAACCCCGTCTCGGGACTAAATAAAACTGGTGACAAACTGCGACGGACGCGGCTGCGGACTCGTCTTGACATTGTATAGTTGACATTGACTTGATATATAAAAAATAATGGCTGAATAACTGACCAGCCACAGAAAAAAATAGGCTGGAAAGTAGCAATCCGATCTTCATTTGTTATTTCGAGTTGTAGAACATAGTGATTGCATACTCCTTGGTACGGTTTTGTTAAAATTCACTTTTTTTTTTGTCAGCTAATTTATGTTTTTATTTTTACTTTCCTTGTATTCGTAATTAAAAGCACAGTGTTTACCTCGGGTCAAAGACTTATTTAGTCCCTCGAACTAATGGCCCGTCTAACCCCGTCTCGGGACTAAATAAGTTACTTTCACCCCTAGGTTAACAATGTACTATAAACTATTCGTTTATTAATGTTAATTATTGATGCTACCGTATTTTCTATGCGAATCTACAATCCAAACAAAGTCGCATGCAAGTCTAGTTAATTTTTTGTATAAACTAATCATTAGGTAGGGTTTAAATTACTTAATTTAAGGTAATTATTGACTCAATTGACGTCTTGACCGGTTTTAATGAACGTATTTTCCCGAAGAATCGTGTTTTATTAACATTAAATTGGTTCATGTATTAAATATCAGATAATACATTAAGGGCTTTGGAAATAAAATAAAAGAATTAGGACACTGCTTAAAATAATCAAAATTTAACAACTTTTGCTATCGAAGCAAGATTGAAATAGTGAATAAAATATTGTTTTTTTCATATAAGACTCAGGACCTAAACAATCGGCCAACGATGAAAAATAGTGACATGCTTTTTTTATTTTTCCAACGATTTCGATATCTTTTATTTACCACGAGCCTGGGCGTGCTGGGAGACAAAAATTCGTCGCTTCGTTACATCATTGACGTAAAATATAAGATGGACGCGCAATTAGGTACCAAAGTGAATCACCCATAATATCTTATTTTAACAAGCTTGTTAAAACGTAGTAAATGGTTGCTTCCGAAATCATTTTACATACAGGGTTACATTGCAAAGGGGTGCCAAATCTCTAGGAGTAGCTCAGAATCAGTAACTAAATGGAAGTATGCAAAGAACAATTTTCTTTTTCACATTTAATTATTCCTACCCGCTGTTAAAAGTCGTACGCGTAAATAATTTAACTCATTCATGAAAAAATTGCACCGTATGTGCACTGCGTAAGGTCCTTGTAGGCTCGCCGTACCTACGCCTCTGATAATGACCGCGCGGCTTTCGTAGTCTCTCTATTGACTTTATTTTCAGATATTTTACAGTATTTTTTTTCGTAACATACGATTATTAAAAATAATAACGATTAAGACGCTTCTTTATGTTGTACCCTAGATCTTATTTTTTTAATTTGGCATCCCTTTGCAATGTAACCCTGTATAGATATTATCGCGCTGACAGATGGCCATCTGTAGGTACATTAAGCGAATAAGCTGGATGCAAGCCGCTTCTAACCGGCCACTTTGGAAGTCACTGGGGGCGGCCTGTGTTAAGCAGTGGACGTCCTATGGCTGGAATGATGATGATAATGTACATCATCATCATTCCAGCATCAGCGTGCCTTCTTCACTTTTAGTAAACAAGTCCGTATTTTTTACACGTTCATGCGTGTCACGGTTGTTGACTCGTTACTTTTATTATGACAATTAGTAAATTTATTATTAATATCATAAAGGTAGAATTATATTGGCGGAAATCTTTTTTTGTAAGATAAAAACTCAGTTAATTCATTGTTGAGAATACTATGAGTCCTTGTCAGTTTTTACGTGAGTCGTTGCTTGCATGACCGAATTATTACGAAATTAGTAGAGCATTACATGTAACTAACGTTTGGATATTATTATTTAAGGCGAGTTTAGTCGTAAAATGTAAACTAGCATGTGGTTTTAAAAGCTTACTACTTAAGAACAAATTGTTAGAAAAATATTTAAAAAAATATAGATAACATTTTGAGCATAGCATTTGTTTCTATTACTTATGTAAAAATGTGAAAATCATTGAAAAAACGAACGAAAAAGATGCTCACACTCTTTCTTCTTATTACTTCATCATCATTCATCATTTGCCTGCCCTGTTCCCAGGTCATCTGGGGTCGGCGCAGTATGTCTTTCTCTTCCATGCAATCCGGTCACTCGTCATTGAGTCATTCACTCCCTTCTCAGTCATATCTCTCCTCACACAATCCATCCATCTCTTTTTAGGTCGTCCCCTACTTCTCCACCCATCAATACTCATATCCATCACTCTTCTCGTTACGTGCTCCTCTTCCCATCTCATCACATGTCCATACCAAGACAAACGGTGTCCTTTCATCTTTTCTGCTACAGGTGCCACTTTCATACTTCCTCTAATATATTCATTCCTTATCTTGTCCATTCTCCTCACCCCACACATCCACCTTAACATTCTCATTTCTGCTGCATGCAATCGCTTTTCATCTACCTTCTTAATGGCCCAGCATTCAGAGCCATGTAGTAAAGCAGGTCTTATAATAGTTTCTTCTTATTACTTGACTGATTTAATTTGTTTTACGTCGATGGATTGGCTAACTAAATAAAAAAATAAAGCTATTATCTGTGCATAAGATAGGTATTTAAATCAAACATTTTTTATTAATTAATTTGGTTCATGCGAAAAATATTATTTTACCCAATTTTCGCTACCTAAAGACGCAGTGGTTGTCGTCGTAACAGCCTCGATTTGTTGAGCGCTGTTATGAGCCGTACCTATTTTAAATGACGTCTCGTGTGACATTTTTATGTCGCCCATAACGTATGATAATAGACCCGCCGTACTCCTGACCCGACTTGTCTCCATCCCGCTCACGCATTCTGTGAGTGTTGCGCTTTAAGTAAAGAACTACAATCCCCGGCATGGATCTTGAGCGCTGGAGGAAAGAGTGGGAGTGGGAGCGGGAATTACGAGACGATCATCGTATCGGACGCGTGTGCGCGGGACAAGCAACCAATCCCTACCGGCGGTGTAGGCGCGGCGCTTGACTGACCAATTACGTAATCGTAATGGTCTTTGGCGCATCTTTCGCCTAGCACTCAAGATCCGTGCCGCTAGTTGTATTTATACTGTATTTTTTAAAATATTTAAGCCATGAAGTTTCGGAGACCAACCAACAATCTCGTTTTTTGATTATGCGAGTTAATGTTATTTATGTAAGAAAGTTTTCTGACACAAATTTCTTTTTTCCCTGCAGATCCTACGTAATTACGGAAAAACTTAAAAATTGGCTAGAGTTGTAACTTTTGATTCACTGTAACATGTAATTATGATTCCTGTAACATTTGTAACACAAACTGTTGAGTTTCCGAATTATAAAGTCTGCTGGTCAAATAAAAAATTGCTCAGCGCGCTATGAAAATACATATTAAGGATTTAAAAAATCGATATTAGCTCAAAGAATAAGCACTTAATCAGTGGCTGAAGTGGCAGTGGGCTGTCACTTTTGCCGTAGAACCGATAACCGATGACCCCATCGGGGCCCATCGTGTTCTTGAGTGGAGGCCGCGACATAGCAAATAGCAAGCTCACGGCGTAGATCTCTTTAAATAAAAATCAATTGACAAATGTATAAGCGGATACCGAACGGCAGCATCAATTTGGCTAATCCTTTTTTTTGTTGTTTTCAAAACTATTAGGTCATAATTGTATGAAAAAAAAAACTGGAAAGATTCCCGGAAAAAAAATTATTAAAGAAAAAAAATTTTATGATAAATAATTCTTGGTACTATACCCGCGCAAATGTAGTTTGACATTGTCTTCGAACAAGATATTGTCAGGGGAGCTGTTTAGATAATATTAAAGATTCGGTGGGGGGTCGTAAAGCATGGTCGATCTATTTTAATGGTTTTTATTTATCATTTAAAGAGCTTTAGAGTGCAAGTTTGGTGTAGTTTGTGTTCTAATGTTTGGTGAAGTGATAAAGATTTGAAACTATTGAAATATCATTGTTTTCAACGCCGGATCGAGTGTCAAGTGACTTGTCTCAAGACAACTTGCTTTAGACCCGATAGCGTCTTGAAACCTGCTTCTACGGGAAGAGTTCCTTCACTGAATCCATGAAAGGCAATAAAAGCTAAACACCCTTTATTTATTGTGAACACTTTCTACCAAGAAAATACTCGACATTGGCAGAATCACTGCTCTACTTATAAAGCGGGATTTAAATCCATAAAAAAAAACAAATAAAAGGCAGAGATTACATCAAGAAAATACATCGAACTCACCTCTCTTCCACTGTTAGATTCGCGAGCTCTGGAACCCAACACCAATGCTGTTCAGGCACTAAAGTCATGAAGATTTGTGAAAAATACACAAACGCAACGAAAAATGCGAACGGTATCATCAACAGGAACAAAATCTTCTGGTAAAGTCCAAATTCTCCAACATACGGCAAGAGATCATCAAAATCTGTGGCTTTCTTTTGTTTCTCAATTTTTTCCTCTTTTCTACTATTCTCGGGATTTTTTTTGTCACTGGCAACATCGGAGCTGTCATTCATATAACCTTTGTTCACGAAACCTCCGCCCAAGTCGATGTTTGACAGTTTGTTGTCTATGGAATTTTGGCGGGAATCGTCCTCCTGGTCGCAACAAGGTGTGCGTTCTTGAGGTGCCATTTTGAATTGTTTATCAAATTTGCATGCTCGAATTGGATTGTATTTCTATCTGAAACAAAGATAACAAATGTTATTACCACTCAAATGAAATACCATAAATACATAGAGAAAGACCACTAATTTATGGAAAGAATTGTTTGTTATCATGAGTATAAACAAACTTAAATGTATTTTCACTAATACAAATTCCAAAATTCCAAATTGGTATATTAGCCCAGGTATGTAATTCCAATTAATTTTTTTATAGATTTAACAAAATGACAAGTAATTTACCAACAATATTTATTTAATATTTGCGCGTATGCTTGCAGGCAAAACACTAATGATTTACCAAATATAATAAGACAAGAAGAGAGCATGTTACGAACGTTACGCCCTGTTGCACTCTTTTGATCACCCTACATAAATATTAATTAACCCTGGGACCCTGGGGTTCAAAGGCTAAAAAACTATTTGCCGAACTATCCACCAGAAACATTGACTACGCCAATGTTTCTGGTGACCTGAGGGGTGGTAGCTACCTTGGCCAACTGATAAGCTTATCTATTCAGTGAGGTAGCGAAAACCTGGAGACGTATTTTTGAAGCATTAGAAATGAATCTCGAATTCGAACACGAAAACAATTCGTGTATGAAATTCATTTCTATTGCACACCATTTTACGCATTTTTGAATCACTTGAAATAAGTGTTGCTATTAAATTGAAATCTTGTAACTATTTTCGTTTTACGCAGACAAAATTATGAAATGGAATGTAAAAACTCATTGATTTTAAAAACCGGTAGTAGTGAATCGCTTAAAACGGAACGTAAATAAAAAGTTGTTAAGTCAAATTTCTGTCAAACTTAGGTTTACTTGTCAATGTTATTCTTCCGTACTTTCTACTAGTAGAAAACGAAAAACGTGTGGGTAGGACAACGACCACTCGTTTTTGTTTTCTACTAGTAGAAAGTACGGAAGAATTACATTGACAAGTAAACGTATGTTTGACAGAAATTTGACATAATAACTTTTTATTTACGTTCGTTATTGAGTTTTTGCTTTATGGTTTATAATATTTTCTGCGTGAAACAAAAACAGTTACAAGATTTCAATTTAATAGTAACACCTATTTCAAGTGACTCAAAAATGCGTAAAATCGAGAGCAATAGAAATGAATTTCATACGCGAATTGTTTTCGTGTTCGAATTTGCGATTCATTTCTAATGCTTCAAAAATACGTCTCCTGGTCTTTGATCGGTAGTCAAAAGTACAAACTCAAGGTTTGCTAAAGGGCTATGGAGCGGAGCGTACTTGGTGTAAAAAGGATTGATAGAATCCGGAATACCGCCCTCCGCTCAAAAACCGGTGTCGCAGATGTTTGCGAAAAAACCGCAAAGCTGAAGTGGGAGGGGGCAGGACACGTGTGTAGAATGCATCCGGATAGGTGGGCCCAAATCGTACTCGGTGGGTACTAACAGACGGCTGTCGCCGAAGAGGTAGACCCAAGTCAAAAGTCAAAAGTCAAAAATCATTTATTCAATTCATGGCAGAAAACTGCCACTGAACGTCAAGAAAAGATGGTGTGACGATTTGGTTAACCTGATAAGGGATTAGGAGTCATTTGCGATAGATAGAGATCGATGGAAGAGTCTGGGGGAGACCTTTGCCCAGCAGTGGGATTGAATAGTTTATAAAAAAAATAGCAAGGTAATGCTACCGGCCTCCTGGGCACATTTAACCATCATGTGGGTTTGGGTGATGTTGAAATATAAAATTTTATACTTTATTTCTCGACGACCTCCATAGCCGAGAGGCGAGTATACCGGACTTGGTGTCGCTATCTCTGAGGTCCCGGGTTCGATTCCCGGTCGGTCAATGTAAAAAAATAACTTTTCTATATTGTCTCGGGTCTGGGTGTTGTGGTACCGTCGTTGTTTCTGATTTCTGTAACACAAGTGTTTAAGCTACTTATCACAGGATCAGAGCAATGTATGTGATGTTGTCCAATATTTATATTTATTTATTTATTTATTTACCTTTTTGTTTTTCTTTCATCTTTCATAAGCAATCTCATATTATGAAACATGGCTTTATATTAACCCTATATAAATATTAATCTATCTTAACACAGATTTTTATTCTCGATTTTCCTGTAGGAAAATTAATTCATTTTAGCACAATTCTTACGTCAACAGAGACAAAGTCGCAAGCAGAAGCTAGTTCAACAAATATAAATAATCTAAACACGTCCAAGATCATATAAACGAGGTCTAATTGCAACATACTAGATCTGAAGGGGACATTTACTCGTTAATATATTTACTTAGTTTGCCCCAGGGCAGTACGTAATATTTAGTTTTACGAAGGTGCCTTGTAAAGACTTATGAATTGGTAGGTCATTATTTGAATTTTAAGTATCACGAGGTGCTTGTTACTATGTGGCGGCAGCGCTTTGGTAGTGATTACCAAAGTTAAGCCACCTACGCTATGGTTGTGGTTGGATGGGTGATCATTCTAACCTTATTTAGTGACAAGCATCTCCATGCTTCGGAAGGCACGTTAAAAGTTGGTCCCGGCTAATTTGGTCACTGGCCTTACAACACCCCTCCACCACCGCACTGGGCCCGCGTGGTGCATTATGGCCCAAACCACCTCATAGTTGAGGTAAGACTGCAGTAGGACGTGTAATAGGCATACTTATGTATAATTACGATTATTAAGTACTTACTAGCTGTTGCCTGCGACTTTGTTCGCGTGGTCTTTGCAAAACCATAGTCTTTTTATTCAATAGTTTTATGCCAACAACTTTGACCAGCGACATCTGACGGTAAGAAGCACTATCTATATTAATAATTATCTTTCAGCCCTCGGGAGCCGTAGATTTTTTGGGATAAAAAAAACTAATCTATCTGCTTTTCCAGGCTTATCTATTTATGTGCCAAATTTCATCTAGATCTGTTTAGTCGTTTAGGTGTGTTTGAGTAACAAACATCTATTCATCCTGTTTACCAATTAAACAAATAGTCCGCATCAAAACTCATTTATTCATAACGGGTTTCCTCTATCTGGCAGAATCTTGTTGCTCCGAAATACATTTGGCATAACACACTTGGCATAATCTTTTTTAAACGAATATTTGAAAGGCATATTTAAAAAAAATAGAATTATTGTTTGGTCTAATGTTTATATGTTCAAATGCACAATGGCATACATTTAAGATGGCAGAATTTTATTAGGCATAACTACCTTTGGTAAATTTTTATTCTGCATATTTTCGTTAAGCATAACGCTTAATGCGTACATGCTTGCTTGCATGCTAAATGCTTACATGCATGATGCATGTTTGCCTTGCCATGCATGGTGTATGCTAGTATTGCTTCCATAGCATTGCTTGGGATACACAGGGAATAAAAACCATAAAATATGGTCACAATGCCAAATGAATTTCTGCGAAATGAAGTTGATGCCATTCGCTGATATGCATGATAAAATTATGACATTAAAAGTTCTGCGATAAAAGGCAGACCCATTCATTACTTCTAAATTCAGTATATCACTTTGGAAAAAACAAAATAATACCGCGATGTAACAGATCAACGCCATCTATGAATATTTTTTGGAACTATACTTAATATGCAGATTCCTACTAAATATCCATTCAAACTTATGCATTTATAAATAGTAAGATATGATAAGATTGTACAACATGAATTACAACGTCTAACGTCAAATACGCAAAACCTCTTATGGTCGATTCTAAATACAACAACTTTTTCTAGCCAACTGTGAGTCGGATTTGAGCACCGAGGGTTCCGTAACTTTCGTATAAGCTTGGCTGTGTAAATACTTAGCCTATAGTGGGAATCGACTTTCGAAGATTGTATCAACGGTTTTTCGGTGTTTAAAAATCATTAAGTTGTAGATGTAGCTACAAATTTATGTTTTTGAACTTTTTTCTTTACTTTTGTTATTACTATTAGAATAATGAAATATCTAAGTCAACGGGAAGTACCCTTTAGATAGGTTTTGATTCTCTTGTCAATGTCAAAATTACTCAAAGCGGCAAAACCGGCTGCATCGACCGTTCTGGGACAGTCACGATCAACGCCATTAAAATAATACATACGTGTTTATAAAATAACGCCAAACCTTTTAGGGGGTTATTCTACGTGCGTGCGTGCGTAATCTTATAAAAAAACTGAGGTCGCCAACCCGCCTGCCAAGCGTGGCGAGTATTGGCAATCCCGCCCAATTGAAGTCATTAGGGGAAGCCTATGTTCAGTAGTGGACGTCCTATGGCTGAAATGATGATGATGATGATGACCTTCACGTGTTCCTGCTAAAAAGGCTTTTGACAGTGCCGATAGACCGACAATGAAGTGATCTTACAAGGGTTTATTTTTTCATTTAAAGTATGGAACCCTAAAAATATGAAAAAAATTAACTTTATAACTACTACTACTACTAATATTGGTTGTACGAATACAGTATTTGTGCTATGTAAGGATAAATATGTTGCAATGAGGGCGGCCATGTTGTAACGCCATCCTTGAGGTTAGCGGTCTAGCATTTTGTTGGTAGGGTGACCATGGTTTTAAGTTATCCTCTTTGTGTTAGACATGTTTTTTTTATTTTCCATAAATTAACTAAATAAGATGGACTGCCTTAAGAAACAATATGTTAAGGGATCCATACCTCAAAAGGGATCCTCCCTTATAGGATCAGTTCGTTGTACGTTTGTCTGTCTGTTTGTCAAAACCCTTTGTAACGGGAACGCGTGGAGGTACCACGTTGAAATTAATATTAATACTCATTTATTCAGTATATAGGCCCTCTTCCGGGCACTTATACACGTCCCAAAATATAGCTTTACCCTACCACCGCTTCGAGACTACATATCGGCTGGTGATGAGAAGAAACGGCGCAACAAACTCAGTCACCTTTGTCAGCCTTTTTTACAGGAAATACAGTTACAAGACATGAAGTAAGTGCGAGCTAAGCAGGTTAAGTCCATGCACTCTTGTCGTTCAGATAATCGTCTACCTCATAATACCCTTTTTTCATAAGGTTTTTTTAAATGTGTGTTTTGAACTCATGTACAGGTAGTTCAACAAGAGTCTGTGAAACTTTAATAAAAAAAAATATACATTTCCCCAAGAATGAATTACCAACTTTGTGTAGTCTGAAGCTCGGAACGGCAAGTTTATTTTTATTACGAGTATTACAATGATTAAATATTAAGGTTTGCAATCCCTTAATGTTGTGAAAAAATCAAACTTTTATGTTAAAGCACTGAAATTATAAGGCTGTTTATTTTAATTAATTTTTAATTAATTGATTTATTTTATTTATTTATTACAGGAAAACCAGGGTTTACACATTATATAAAATATAACAAAATAACAACTATTAAACCACATATAGGTCTTCACAAGTAGTGACGACCTATAAATTAAAAATCATATCGAAACATAACTAACAACTTCAAGAATGAACAAATAATACTCGCAAGGGTATCAAATTGGTATTATGGTACTTCTTGTTGACCTAGAATAATAAAATTTGGCAAACAACAATGTTTTTAGTACAAGCAAAGATAAACAACCGTTAGTTTCTAGTTACACGGAAAATGCGGTAAAAATCATCGAGACTTGATTTCCGTTATAAAGGAACTATTAAGCTAGCTTGTACGGAACCCTCGGTGCGCGAATCTGACTCGCATATGACCGTCTTTTTATTTCATAAAATTATTGCTATGCATATGGCAACTTTAAGTTTTTTACGATTTATATTGATAGTCGCGAGTTTGCGACAGTGAGCGTAAGATTTAACACATAGGACAAGGTATCAGTCACAATAGGAGTTTTTTTGTTTTTACGCCAATAGCCGTGTGGGTGATACACGGCTACGCTATTTGTAATGCTAGCAAATTTATATCATATATTAATATCGTATAACTCCAATAAAATGTCAATAAGACCATTTCAGAATTATATTATTTTAAAATTTATTAATTTAATAATTAAATTTCATTGAAGGCAGATCTTTCCTTCTTCATTTTGTTATAATCTAAAGTAAAACCGTAATCCTCACAATAGTTAAACTCAGTGTGTCTTTTATACGCTAAAAGGATATTACAATAACATGATTATGTATAACTCCAAATTTTATTAATTAATGAAGTGTGTTTTTTGTATAAACTTACTTTGATAAGGATGTGAAAGTATTCTTAATAATAAGAACAAGGAAAAAATTATGGTCACCATATTATCGCCTTATCAGTCTTAACGAACGCCGCAATTTTACTGGACAAGAGAATGGTATAGTGGTAAAATACTGGTCCATTGCAAATTGATTGTTGTTTAGATTCCGGTTTTAAGTATAATGGTGTATGTCGCAAGCAAAAGCTAGTTTTGCTAACCACTTTATCAGCATTTCTCCAAATAGTAGACAAATTTGGTCTAGAAGACAAACATGCTAATTACAGACCTACCAACTTTTCAGGACTGTTTTTAATTATTCAAATCTTCTAGATACTATACCATAAAAATGTACATAGAAATGCCTATTACTTAGTTAGGTACAGAAGGTGACGGAATGATAGCATTTGGATAAGTGCGACTAGTGCATGCTCATTTAATACATTTGATATTAAAATGTTACATTATCAAAATTTTGTAATTAGCACATTTTTCTTCATCATCGTTGTAACTTGCAATGTTCTTTTTCTGCAAATATTTAAAAAATATATAGACGTAGTTATTTTGATATCACAGACAAATTATTAGGTACTTACTGGTTGTTTCGTTATTTTTATTAAAGGGCATTATAGAAAAATAAATCATATTTACAAAAAATAAAGATTTTTTTTCGATTTATGTTACATACAGTTTAACTATCGTCGCGCGATAGTAGTTTTTAAGAGTAGATAATAAATAAAATATGAGAGTGTAATATCTGTGTATTTGTTTGCCAATTGTCTGTGTATTTGTCTGTTGGCTAACCTTTATTATATTTGTTCCTTTTTTACTAAATACTTTTAAACGGCTAAATGGTTTTTGATAAAAACATGGTTACATTTTTCAACCGACTTCAAAAAAGGAGGAGGTTCTCAATTCGACTGTATGTTTTTTTTTTTTTTTTTTTTTTGTCTATTTGTTACGCGATTACTCCGCCAATTATGAATCGATTTTAATGATTCTTTTTTTGTTTGGTAGATCATACTTCAGAGGTGGTCCCATATAAATTTTATCGAAATTGATTTAGAACTTTTTGAGAAAATCAACAAATATATACCCAGATAATATTTTGGTTGTGGTTCTTGTTACCTATCTTCGGCAAACATGAGCCGATTTTGATGATTTTTGTTTTATTGAATAGCTTATACTTCAAAGATAATATGATAAAAGTTTGCAAAATAAAAATCACCCCTAAGGGTAGGAAAATAGGGGATGAAATCGGTGTTCAGCAGTTAGATTAGGATTTATCACTAAAAATAGATTAAATAAGTAAATTTTATTAAAAAAAATAAAACCGACTTCAAAACACTGAAATGCTAAAAATAATCCTAACACTTAAGTACCTAATCAGTTACTTTTGGAGTCGGTGCAAACAAAAACATTGAATCTCTCATCGGCTGGCACCGACTCCAAAAGTAACTGATTAGGTACTTAAGTGTTAGGATTATTTTTAGCATTTCAGTGTTTTGAAGTCGGTTTTATTTTTTTTAATATTTTATTGATTAATAGTAAAACTTTGAATAAATCCAAAAAAAATTCTTAAGTTACACTAATTAGTTGAAAACTGTATCAACTAAAACATGCATGACCCTGCCAATTACTTATCAAAAACGTAGTAATTAAGGAAAACAATACCTACTCACATAAATATTTATTGTTTTTAAATATGCAGAATACGATTTTATGTATTTTGCGAAATAATTACAGTCCTTGGCCAGTTAACTATATTAGACAAATTATAAGTAGGGTGTGTATAAAATAATGAAATATAACAAGACAATACTTAGACTGTTTTTAAATTGCCATTCGGTAATTTGAACATCTTTAGGAGCCAGTTTCACTACTTGCTGCTAAGTTTCAGATAACCTAACTAACACTTTTTTGACAGCCAATTGCATGGGTTACCTGTCAAAACAAGTGCCAGGTAGGTTATCCGGAACTTTTAAGCAAGTGGTGAAAATAGCCCTTGGAGATTCGGTGGGGGGTAGTCGAACGAAAAGCATGGTCGTTCTATTTTAATGGTTTTTATTTATCACTTAAAGATCTTTAGAGTGCAAGTTTGGTGTAGTTTGTGTTCTAATGTTTGGTAAAGTGATAAAGATCTGAAACTATTGAAATATTTTATATATTTATTCATTGTATTCAACGTCGCATCGAGTGTCAAGTGACTTGTCTCAAGACAACTTGCTTTATACACGATAGCATCTTGAAACCTGCTTCTACGGGAAAAGTAGCCTTCACTGAATCCATGAAAATCGATAAAAACTAAACACCCGTTATTTATTGTGAACACTTTTCGAAGAATACTTGACACTGGCAGAATCACTGCTCTTCTTTCTTATAGAGCGGGATTAAGTTCATTAAAAAAGTATAAGAAACTCGCCCTTAGAATACAAAAACATTATACATTTGATTGATTGATTGATTTTGATATATACATTTGAAACTAAATTCAAATCTTATTTTTAGTGCTTAGTTTGTTTTTAGTCGTTTGACATGATCCTCAGCCATCAGACCTTTGTAATCCTCGTCTAGACTATATAGGACCACGGCTACACATCCAGTGTTATTTGAATATGCTGATTTCCACACGATATTTTCCCTTACCACCGAGCAAGTGAAAATAAATAAGTAATAAATCCGTAAATCGATTTCGAAAAATTCAGATTTGTTGGGATTCGAATTCAAACGACGATCACTGAGGTAAATAAAATATGCCCTGTGGGGACGGCCGTAAAGAATATATTTCTCCATCGCCAACAGGAGGCGTGTCATAAGAGGCGACTAATTCCTGTGTGCGAAATGTTATAAATAACTGAGCTCGCCAACCCATCTGCCAAGCGTGTCGAGTATAGGGTAGTTGACACTATCAATCAATTGACATACTTTTTATGAGCTCTCAAAACGTACCTCTTCCTTAGAATTTGTATGGCAATATCGGACAGTGACGTCACTGTTTACCAAACTCAACTGACTATCTATTTATTAGTTTTAAAGCAATTAAAAATATATTTCATAAGAAACAATTAATAATTATGACGAAACAAATAAAAATCAGGTGTTATTAAAAAAAGAAGTGTCTTGGAAAATGTTTATAAATGGTCAACATCCCAATTGGCAACCCCCCCCCCCCCCCTTTGGGGAAGCCTATGTTCAGCAGCAAATTGACACATGTAAGTTCCCGGAAAAGGGCATTTAAATAAAACAAATAACTACTATGAAAATTATAACGTCTTGTCAGTTCACTCAAAAATTACCGATTTTCAACTTCAAGTACAACAGACAGAAAAAAATTAAATCGATTAAAAAAATTGACAGTTTGCGGTAGGATAGAAAGATATTTTGCAAAACAGACAACACAAACACAAAACAAAAAATAATATTAAAAATATACATTGCTAAAAACTTCAGACATAAACGTAACGTAAGACGTAAAAGTTAGGTCAATTAGTTAAAAAAGTACTCATAGAGAAAATTACTGCGATCTGTTAAGTATACAACGCGACGTTAAGTTTTGTAACACTTAATCACACTATTGTAAAATGACACATATCTATTACAATTTATGTAAATAATGTCTTATTTAAACACACAATCAGTGGTTTACCTCAAACAGATTCGTATGTGATCCAAAAGCATTTCGTAACCACGTGTTTAAACGTGATGAGAATCAAATTGACAAGGAAAAGTGACAAAAAGGGTTGAATTTAAATGAAGTCGATCGAGAGTTTGAATGCAATACTCTAAGAGTTATAACTCACTAAAACTAATATATCACTTGGGTTTATGAGTTTTACTCAAAAACACTTGTAATCAGGGGCGTGCATTGGTTTCAGATGGGGGTAGGCTGTGAGTGAAAATTGAGTAAGTTTGCGTGAAACAGTAGGCGATCTCGCGGCAGCCTAACATTGGTTAAATTGCACAGTAACGATCTAAGTTGCGCCCTTTAGTAAGGAATAAGTAAAGGTAGACGACAAAATGGTTACAGAATATTTATTGTTTATTGTTGAATACGTAATTAATAATTATGGTCAGCTGTTCTGTCGGTTTTTTATGAAGGTAGGCTCTGCATAATAGCCTATATGGGATGCACGCCCCTGCTTGTAATGTAATATAAAATCGACTTGAGCCTATTCAAGTCAGCAGCAAAGTAATATGGAATTTCATTTTTAAAAATAATTTTACTGGCGAGTTTTGTTGATTAAAAAATAGTCCAGTGCAAATAAAAAGACTATTTTGTCTGTGTAAGCCTATCAGTACAATTATTACTGCCTAATAAAAAAAATTGCCTTTTTCTCAGAATTGAAAAAAAAATACTAATAACACAATAAAAAAGGTTTAAAGAAATTTAATTCTCAAGAAAAACTTAAAAAACAGTTCACTTAAAATGAGATATAACTGATTACTCTTACAATAAGATTTCGCCTCTGTGCGAGGGTTCTTTCTGGACGTGCTTCTTTAGTCTGCGTTTGTACATGTCTAAGCTATCACAATCTTTTACTTCATTCGGTAATTTATTGTTCTCCTTCGAACAATACCGTCCTTTTTCCGTAACCAGTGCGTGTGTTTATCAATTTAATAAGTTAATCAATTTAAAAAAACATTTACTATTGTAAAATCGCAAAAAAAAACATAATTTTTTCATAGTAAAGTCCAAGAACGACCTGAGGAAGATGACTGGCAGCGGATGGATGAAAAAAGCAGGAGATTGTGCTCTTTGACGCTTTTTCGGAGAGGCTTACGTCCAGCAGTGAACTGCTATAATTATAGTTATGAAAGTCTAAGCGCTACTCAATTAAATACAGTGTGTAACGAAAAGGTGAAATAAAACTTTAAGGGGTTATTCTACGGCTAAATTACATCAACTTTTTCTATGGGACCAACATCAGTCTCAAAAAAAATATTGACGTTTCCATACAAACTGATGCCAGCTGGTCGCGTTTTAGTATGGGAAAGTGTTTTTTTTTTGCGATTTCAATGTTGGTCCCATAGAAAAAGTTGATGTAATTTAGCCGTTGAATAACCCCTTAAAGTTTTATTTCACCTTTTCGTTACACCCTGTATATGGGACAGGTTTCTTCTCGGTTTCTTAAATAGTAAAAGTTTTAATACATAAGAACAATAGTGTATCATTTTTTAACTTTTTTTATTTTTTACATTCAGCAGTCGCCCGGATAGCGAAAATTCGTGGGTTCGAATTCCCCCAGAGGCAGTTGAAACATTTTTTCAGGTAAAATCATTTTTCTTGATAAAGTGAATCCTTCGTTCAACCTAACACCTGTTTTATCTCTGCAAAATTACTCAAACGTGGTCACCCTACTACCACGACCTAAATAATCACACTTGATTAATTGTTGTACAAAATAAATAAACATAAATTCTATTGCGAATTCTTAAATTATGATCGATCACAAGATATTGATCGTCAAGGTTGAATGAGTATTTTTAGCATAATTGGTGAATGTTGCCTAAAGCTTAAATCCGGCCTAGTCGTTTTTTTTTAAATACAGGGCGTAAAAAACCTTGTCCTGTCTAAAAATGCTCATTATGATATTTAAATAAATATGCGCCTTACAAAAAAAAAACAGACTGGGAGTCCATTGCTTGACGTAAGTCTCAGCCAAAGAGCGCCACAGAACACGATCTTCCGCCTTTTTCATCCAGCTACTGCCAGCCATCTTTCTAAGTCGTCGGTCCATTGAGCTGGGGGGCGTCCTACACTACGTTTGTCTCCACTCAAGAACTCGTTTAGGCGATTAACACACGGCACCGCACGCGGAGGCGATGAAGCGGATTTCGTAGCGGTGCTCCGCGCGGTAAGCCGGTTTACGCGCCTGTCCGCGCGGATGGATTTAACGCGGTTTTGACCAGATTGATCACACTGGCAAGAATGGATGCTGAAGTGAAGCGGTGTACACGTGTTTGGTATCAACGGATTTAATAGAGGCCAATTCAACTTGAGATCCGCTTCACCGCCTACCGCGGCGGCGCGCGGTACCGTGTGTTAATCGCCTTACTCCACCTTTCATCGCGTCTGCGACAGAAGTTGGCGGCCAACTGCCACTTTATCGCGCTACATTTTAAGACTGTCTATTACTTTGGTCTGCCCCCCTAGCATGACTACTAAAACACGATATGATAAAGAAATATATCGACATCAACTGACGATTTTATTAAAAATATGATAGATATAGTCGCCATCTTGAATTTTTATCGAAAGAGCGATCATAAAAATTCAACATGGCGTCTATACATTTCATGTCTATATATATAATTTAAAAAAATAAAACCGACTTCAAAACACTAAAATGCTAAAAATAATCCTAACACTTAAGTACCTAATCAGTTACTTTTGGAGTCGGTGCCAGCCGATGAGAGATTCAATGTTTTTGTTTGCACCGACTCCAAAAGTAACTGATTAGGTACTTAAGTGTTAGGATTATTTTTAGCATTTTAGTGTTTTGAAGTCGGTTTTATTTTTTTTAATAAAATTTACTTATTTCATCAATTTTTAGTGATAAATCCTAATCTAACTGCTGAACACCGATTTCATCCCCTATTTTCCTACCCTTAGGGGTGATTTTTATTTTGTAAACTTTTAGCATATTATCTTTGAAGTATAAGCTATTCAATAAAACAAAAATCATCAAAATCGGCTCATATTTGACGAAGATAGGTAACAAGAACCACAACCAAAATACTATCTGGGTATATATTTGTTGATTTTCTCAAAAAGTTCTAAATCAATTTCGATAAAATTTATATGGGACCACCTCTGAAGTATGATCTACCAAACAAAAAAAGAATCATTAAAATCGATTCATAATTGGCGGAGTAATCGCGTAACAAATATACAAAAAAAAAAAAAAAAAAAAAAACATACAGTCGAATTGAGAACCTCCTCGTTTTTTGAAGTCGGTTGAAAATGAATTGCTGTTCGTTTGTCTCGCTAAATCTTGAGAATGGCTAGACCGATTAGGCTTATTATGATCTTCAAATATTTGTGGAAGTTCAGTGAAGGTTTAAAAGGTCAGAAAATATTTAAAAATGCAAGGAAAGTAGTAAAACAACTATTTTATATTCCCATACAAACTGTTCGTACCTGTCAAACGAATTGGCGGAACGAAGTTCGCTGGGTCAGCTAGTTTTTAATAAAAATTGACCGTTTATGTCGATAAATCGCTATATCATTAATATCATATCGTGTTTTGGTGGTCATGCTAGGAGAGCTGATACCAGATAATCTCGTTTCGGATTTAATCAATTGACGAGATCCCAGGCATCGACCTTTCCATAGCTGAAGTGACGTGAAGTCGGTGGGTTATCCTTGCTAATCATAAATATATACTAGAAAATTTATTTTACCAGAAGAGTATTCCAGAACACCTAGACACGAGCCAATCTAACGAACCGGTAATCGAACTCGGTACCCTTTGCATTCGAAGTGAAGCACCGCGCTAGCTAAATGGTTTTTCATTTTGTCTTTTAAAGTGACTCATTACTATTTATTTTGAAATTCTCATGACATTATTATTCCAAAAACGTCATACAATAATATCTTAAAATACTCGTACGTAGAACATAAAATGAAAATAAAATGGCTTTTATTACCAATGTTCAATAAAGTATAGTATTAAGTCGAATATTGCAGTTATGTGGACTTAAATTCAATGTAGGTGGTCTTCCGACCTTGAACTGACACGGAAAGTTAAAGCTCTGTTATTTTTAGAGTTCCGTTATCATCACAACAATAACCCTTGCCAATGTTTTGCCATGTTCGTCCGTCTGTCTGTCTGTGGCTTAGCGCAGAGACACTTAGTACTAGAGAGCTGTTATAACGCATGAGTTTAATAAACATATTAGTCCCGCCGACAAAGAGTAGAAGATATTTTTGAAAAAAATAATTAAGTCCTCTCTTGTAGACGTAAAATGTAGATGTTTCTTTTTTGTCGTTGGATACGTTCTTTAATAATATTCTGGGATCCGTTTTCGTAATTTTAATCTTTAAAGTGCTATTGCTATGCTATTTTTCAACCGACTTCAAAAAAGGAGGAGGTTCTCAATTCGACTGTATGTTTTTTTTTTTTTTTTTTTGTATGTTTGTTACGCAATTACTCCGCCAATTATGAATCGATTTTAATGATTCTTTTTTTGTTTGGTAGATCATACTTCAGAGGTGGTCCCATATAAATTTTACCGAAATTGATTTAGAACTTTTTGAGAAAATCAACAAATATATACCCAGATAATATTTTGGTTGTGGTTCTTGTTACCTATCTTCGACAAATATGAGCCGATTTTGATGATTTTTGTTTTAGTGAATAGCTTATACTTCAAAGATGCTATGATAAAAGTTTGAAAAATAAAAATCACCCCTAAGGGTAGGAAAATAGGGGATGAAATCGGTGTTCAGCAGTTAGATTAGGATTTATCACTAAAAATAGATGAAATAAGTAAATTTTATTAAAAAAATAAAACCGACTTCAAAACACTGAAATGCTAAAAATAATCCTAACACTTAAGTACCTAATCAGATACTTTTGGAGTCGGTGCCAGCCGATGAGAGATTCAATGTTTTTGTTTGTTTTGTTTGTTTCAGTGTTTTGAAGTCGGTTTTATTTTTTTTAATAAAATTTTGTTAGAGTCAAGTGTCCCCCTCTCTGCTAGCTAAATGGTTGCTGAAGTTTAAAGAAAAATGACCACAGCTAAGGCTTCACAAGTTACCGAGTTTACCTATAAAATGTGCTTGGAGAAGAAAATTACTTAGATAAAGTTGTTATTTATGCTTGGGATAAAATCCGAAACGCGGTCATCCAGAAGACCAAAGTAATGGACATAGTCCAAAATGTAGCAAGCAAAAGTGGCAGTGGGCTGGCCACATCTGTCTCAGAACGGTGATGGTGGAGGTGGAGTAAACGGGTTCTCGAGTGGAGACCTTGGTAAACGTAGTGTAGGATGCCCCTGGCTCGATGGACCGATGATCTTAGCTCACGTCCAGCTTTGGACTGAAATATTGCTTATAAAGGGTCTTTCAAATAGAGCGGGTCGATGTTAATAATGCATCTGTCAAATCAGTTTTTTCTTATTCAGTCACTGATGCCAAATCACTATGGCAAGTTACACGGTTGAGCAGCATGTGCAAATGACTAAACTTATCAAAATGAGTGTTCGTTAGTGCAAACGTTGCGCGCATTGCGCCCATTTTACGGCCGACGCGGTGGCCCTTCAAAGTCTACTCTCCAGCGATTGGTGACCAAATTTGAGACGACCGGTTCGGTAAACAACCAACCAACACCTTTACGTCAAAGGAACCCCAGATCGGCCGAGAACATCGCCGCTGTACGTGAGAGTGTTCAGGAGACTCCGAGGCAGTCGATTTCTCGCCGTGCACAAGAACTCGGCCTTTCGCAGACTTCAACTTGGAGAATTTTGCTTCGGGACTTGGGCCTGCATCCGTACAAGATCCAACTGACCCAAGAGCTCAAAGTTAATACCCATAGACAACGCCGTGTGTTCGCTGAATGGGTTTCGGAACGCTTGGAAGGGGACCCCGATTTTGGCCGAAAAATAATCTTTAGCGACGAGGAGGAAGTCGCAGATCTATGCCAATAAGCCACATCGACTGTTGCCCTGAAAGCCAACATAACGCAGGCCATCGCTCAGATTCAGCTGGATCTATGCAGCAGAGTCATTAAAAATTGGACCTCTCGGATTCGTGCCACCATACGACGCCGCGGCGGACATTTGAACGATGTCATATTCCATCCATAATGGCATAAATGGGCCTTTCAAATAAAAACTAAATTTCGTTAATATCTCACACACATCTTGTTTTATTCAATTTTAACATCGACCCGTCCTTGTTGAAAGACCCTTTATGATGATGATGATGATTAAGCAAGGTAGGAATATTGAGCACATACCCTATAGAGTAGAAATGTCATATAATTTGTTCGACAAAATTTTCCGCTATTTCTTAATCTGTATCTGTGCTGTTTTTGTATGGGCGAGGGTTGACAAGAGTTGTCATTTCATACTAAATGTAAGTGAAAAATCACTGACTAGTTTCGGAGAAAGATGGTTTGTATTGCTGCTCTATGGGGTATGTACTCGATACTAAGTAACTTAACTTAACTACAAGTAAATTACCTATACAAAAAACAGTCGCATTTGTGATTCTCTTTTAACGTCGATTGATAAACACCTTCAGTTTCTCAGCAACTTTATTACTGTCATCACTAATTACCACCAGATAATCTCTGGTAATTACCGGCTAATCCCAACGATGATTATGAACTAAATTACTATAATATTTTAGTATTATACAAGGCGCGACCTAAACTGCACTCTCAAGGAAACAAGTAGCCAATTTTCTACATGAAGGTGGTAAAACATGACTAGTATGGAGGTGGCAGTTCAATGTTTATTTTCACACACTTTTATTAGCTTTTTTATGCACTTGCAAGTAATTATTTAACCCTTAAATTAAGCAAAACGAGATACATCGGAAACAGTATTGTTACGCGACCTTATTTACGTGTAACCAACTATTTAATAGGAAGCTCAAGGTTGCAAAGCGTGCTATGGAAAGGGCTATGCTCGGTGTTACTTTGCGAGATAGGTACAGGAATGAAGAGATCCGTGAACGAACAAAAGTCGCTGATAGAGCCCGACGGATTAGCAAGCTGAAGTGGCAGTGGGCAGGGCACGTAGCACGTAGAACTGACGGCCGATGGGGCGAATGGAAGCCACATACCGCAAGCGCCGTGTGGGACGTCCACCCACCCATAATGTGGACAGACGACCTGATGAAGGTTGCAAAAAGCCGCTGGATGCCGGCCGCTTCCAACCGGCCAACCTGAAAGTCACTGGAGGAGGCCTATGTTCGGCAGTGGACATCCTATGGCTAAAATGGTTAAATATTTAACCCCACAGCCAGCAAAATAAAAAACAATGGAAATTTTATTATGGCCTGGTCTCCGATTATGTCTGCAGTTGTTATTTTATAGATGCTTTTAAGTCAAAGCCAGGTAAAACATTTTGCAAAGAAATCAAATCGAAATTGTCTTTACTCTGCATAATTTCATTTAATTGAATTCGCAAAACAATTTGCATTTCTAATTACAAACAAATCCGCTTTGTATAATACCGTAATGAAAGTCAAGGCCAGTTTAGTTTGATAATCTTTATATATAAAACAAAGTCGGGTTAGTTACACCATTTATAAGTCAAGAACGACTGAACTGATTTTTAAGTAATTCCACTACCTTTTTGGGAATAACTTTAGATTCCCGTCTGCAATGGGGTGCTCATATTGAGACTGTCAGGAAGACTTAGTTCAGATGCTATGCTGTGAGAAAGATAAGACAATTGACTGATGTTGGAACGGCAAGATTAGTGTATTTTAGCTACTTTCATAGTATAATGTGATACGGAATATTGTCATGGGGCTCAGCAGCAGATATTGAATCTATCTTTGTACTACAAAAGAGAGCTGTACGGGCAATTTACAACCTTCGACCCCGAGACTCGTTAAAAGAACTGTTTAAGGAAATTAATATACTTACAGTGGCCTCTCAATTAATTTATGAAAATATTATGTACATTCGCAAAAACCTGCATTTTTTCCCTAAGAAAAGTGACAAACATAATTTTAATACCCGGAATAAAGATAAACTTGCTGTTACAAATTTCAGACTGCATAAAGTGAGTAATTCGTTAATGGGGAAATGTATTCGCTTTTTTAACAAATTACCACAGTCTATTGTTGAACTACCCATGTTCGAGTTTAAATCGCATGTTAAGATTAGTTTAATGAAAAAGGGTTAGTATACTGTTTTCTTTTCATTTTTTTTTTTGTAGCAGCTAGTGGTGACTGGGTTGGTTCCGGCGTTTCTTCTCAGCACTTGCTAGATTGTCTGTGTCGTCTCGAAGCGCTAGTAGGGCCCAAAAAATAAGGATACATGTTCTGCCCCATATGGGCTAGTAATGTTATTATTGACGTTCATAAGTGGCAGTTTTCTGTCCTAAACTGAATAAATGATTTATGACTTTTGAATTTTGACTTTATGATCTTTGATTTGTTAGATTTGTCTCCGCCCCGAATAGTAGAATAACTATAAAAACATCGGAAAATTTACATTAAAAAATGAAGAGGCGGTACGAAGTTCGCTGGGACAGCTAGTTTTTAATAAAATAATAACAATAGAAAGCGCGGGAAATTTCATAGATGTTTTTTTTTGTAGCTTACATGAATATTGCCAGTGTAAGTTATTTTTTCAGTTATTACTACTAGTGTATTTTTAGTTAATCATTTAGTTATATACTGTTTGTGATAGTAATGTTACTGGGAGCGGATCGACACCGGATTGCGGCTATTAACAAATTACGGGAATTGGGCTTCTGATCTGTGTTATCAATACCAATACATAGTATATAACTATATCTCTATTCGTAAATGCAATGAATATCATACAAAAACAACATTTCTCAGCAGAATTACATTGAAATGAAGGTCACGAGATCTTTCTCGTTCTCGTTCTGATCTCTTGATCAGAGTCATGAAAAAGACAAGGACATATCTAGAGTGACAGGGACGAAAGACAGGAAGGCCATATGGAATCCGCGCGAGAATTCAAAAGACAAATGCGCAAGATTCGATACGACCAAATCCACAACGTTACAATGTATCCTAAAAAAAATAAGTAATTATCAATAAGTATTTCATCAATATATCAATCAATCATCATAGAAAAAGTTGTTGCATTTGAGCACCGAAATCAGCCCCTAGGAGATTGTTGATGTTTAAAAAATAACCCTGTATAGTGAGATTTTCTGACAAATAATAATATTTTATATTATATTCTGTTCATTATCAAGATCTTAAACATGCTAATAATTATAATTTAAAGGATCTTATTTACATAATTAAGTTAAGAACCAAATAATTTCGCAATAATAATTAATTAGTAACATTACATCGTTTATCCAACTCAAATTAAACTCGATGCAGAAAAACCTCGTCATAATTAAATACCGTTACTTATTTACTCATACGTTACAGTATTGCCAATTAAAATTATATTGTTTTAAGAATGTGCTTTTACTTAATATGAAATTGTAATTTCAACTGTCAGATTTCAATAACCGGTCAAGTTCGAGACGGACTCATGCACTGAGGGTTCCGAAAAAACTTGTAGGTAGACATTTAAATGTCTAGAGCGGAAATCGAGTCTCGAAGATTTTTTCTGCTTTTTCCGAATTTGTACAATTGTTTTTTTATGATAAAAATTAGTAGAATTTACGGTTTTTGGACTTTATCTGTACCAAAAGACTGTTGTATTGCTTCTTGCTAAAACATGATTATAGATCAACGACAAGTGAACAAAAAAAATTAAAAAATTGGACCACATCACATACGTTGCTCTGATCCTAAGGTAAGTAACTAAAGCACTTGTGTTACAGAAACAACGACGGTACCACAACACCCAGACCCGACTTAACATAGAAAAGTTAGTTTTCTACATTGACCCGACCGAGAACCGAACCCGAAACCTCAGAAATGGCGACGCCAACCCATAGGGTACCTACCTACTACCTACTTAGCCTGAGCCGAGACTACTACCAGGGGCGTGCATTCCATATAGGCTATTATGCAGAGCCTACCTTCATAAAAAACCGACAGCTAACCATAATTATTAATTACGTATTAAACAATAAACAATAAATATTCTGTAACCACTTTGTCGTCTACCTGTACTTATTCCTTACTAAAGCGCGCAACTTAGATCGTTTCTGTGCAATTTAACCAATGTTAGTCTGTCGTGAGATCGCCTACTGTTTCACGCAAACTTACTCAATTTTCACTCATAGCCTACCCCCATCTGAAACCAATGCACGCCCCTGACTACTACCCTATGGGCTTTGATTCCCTTGCCAGTGTTAAAATATGCGGCATAACCGGCCGTTCTCGAGTGGAAACGGAGTATAAGAGCCCCCCAGCTCGATGGACCGACGACCTTAGGAAGATGGCTGGTAGTGGCTGGATGAAAAAAGTGGGAGATCATGCTCTCCGGGGGAGGCTTACATCCAGCAATAGACTGCAGTAGGCTGACATGATGATGATGAACCGGCCGTTTCTTTTACTACATTGTTCGTCCTCAGTAAAATTTGGATTATATACAGGGTTATTTTTAAAACATCAACTAGACATCAGTTTGTATGGAGACGTCAAATTTTTTTTTGATTTCAATGTTGGTCTAATAGAATAAATTAAGTCATAACTACAATTAATTGTAATTGTCAACATAATAAATAGAATAATAATAAATTAAAATTATTTACAATTTAAAATCAACACAATGTCAAATCGGGAGTGAAAGTGCCCATCACACTTGCAGCATTGCCCCGATGTATAGCTATGGCAAGCTTCTGCACCAGAAATGACCCAGACCGAGGATCACTAGTCCTCACCCTCAGTCGTCGACCTACCTCTGCTACAAAACTCTTTGCCTCAGACCCCCAACAACCCGTAGTCTCGACAGCAAAAGGCACAAATTGATAAGTGGTCTCAAGGTCTCTGTACTTCGAATGTTTTTGCCGCGCTGCCGTCTCAGCCGCTGCACCAGATGCCAAATGTGTACGGCTTAAATGACTGGCTGCAAAGGTGCTAACGCAAGTTGCATCCCACAAAAGGCACCTACCCCTTTCCCAAGGTACCAGTGTCAAGCCGTCAGGTCTCTTGCCATCCGTACGGCTAAGACCGGGCGGTTTGAGCAATCAAGGAATGTTCGCAGACACTAGAAAATAGAAATAATGTCTAATAGACAAGTTATTGTATTTAAGCTCCAGAATTATCCCCTAGAACGTTACTGATGTTTTAAAAATAATCCTGTTTACAAAAAACATCGTAAACATTTTTGAGATATTAAACGAAAAAATGCCGCCTCCATTTTTTCGCAACTCTTCGATAGAAGCGATTATTTATACGTGATCACTAACTATTGAGGTCATTGTCAGTTGTCCAACGCGTACCTGGCACGCCAAATTAGACCTTATTGCCATCAGAATAACTACTACCCATTTTTACAAACTGCACAACGAAGGTGGTAAAAAAAAGTTCTTACAAAGTTAATTTTGTAGCTGCGAAAGGGAATTCTGTATTGAATTTTTAAGGAATTACTGTTTGATTAACAGTAAAGATAAGTTTGTAACTGTTATTCGTAATTAAATGCAGAAGTTTGGTATAACTCGTAGATACAATGGGATTTGTATTTAGTGGAAAATGGAAAAAATGGCGTCTGATGATCAGAGATTTTTTATTTAATCACCATTCAATTTAATTACTTATAGTCCTTGATCTAAATTTATAAATAACAAAGAAAAGACATTTGATTTTTAAGTCAGTTACCATAAAATCTATAAATTCAAACGTTTTTAAATTTTGTTTTATGCTAGAAGTATTTTACTTTGTTATCTCTATTACAGGTTCTTGTAGCTCAGTGGAGGCAGCGCTTTGGTAGTGATTAAAAAGTTAAGCAACCTACGCCGCGGTTGTGATTGGATGGGTGACCATTCTAACCATATTTAGTGACATTTATCACAAGCAATATGCTTCGGAAGGCACGTTAAAAGTTGGTCCTAGCTAATATCGCTTGGTACTAGTCGTGAAGCTTCGTCAGCCTCAGGGCGGCTTAATAACATCTGACAGTAAGGTTAAGTCACTGGCCTTACAACACCCCTTCACCGCACTGGGCCCGTATGGTGTGGAGTATGGCCCAAACCAGCTCATAGTTGAGGTTGAGGCATTTGCCCTGCAGTGGGACGTTTATGGGTATGCCCTTAACTAACACACCATTATCTACCCCCAAACTAAGCAAAGCTTGTACTATGGCGACTTGTTAACGGATAAACATACATAAATACTTTTATAAACATCACGACTTAGGAAGAAATGCTCATATGTGATGACACAAAGATTTGCCCCTTGCGGGACTTGAACCCACAACCCACTTGGGCTTCGTAGTCCGGAGCGCGAACCACTACACCAGACGGTCGTCGGAATAAAGGAAGAAGAATATATTTCAAACGATCTTTTCTAAATTGCTTCGAGTCTGGGTGTGGTGGCAGACGCCCCTGGCAAAATACATTGTCTAGTACCTCGTAACACAATCATGTTGATTCTTTACTTTGAGACGATGACAGTTGGTGTTTCTTTTGGGGCATATTCATCACCATCATCATTTCAGCCATAGGACGTCCACAGCTGAACATAGGCCTCCCCCAGTGACTACCAAGTTGGCCCGTATCGGCCCGTATCAAGCTTCTTCCTGCAACCTTTACCAGGCCAGTCCACCTTGAGGGTGGAACTACGCTATGTTCAGCTGTGGACTTCCAAAAGCTGATGATGATTCTGGTATTGAAGAAGATTTGGTTTTACTTCAGTTACCCGTGGCACCTTTACCATAAAAGCAATTTATTTTTGTAAATAGGCCTAAATTAAGCTCTTTTACATGTCCTAATATATTTTTTTTCCCTACCACTGCTTCGGGACAATATTGTGGGCTAGTGCCGAGAAGAAGCAGCGCAAGAAACTCGGCCACTATTGTCAGCCTCTTTTAAAATAGTGTGTACATTACAAGATAAAATGAACCTGTGCGAGCATGGCAGTATTTAATTTCATACATTTTTATCATCTTAATTGTCATTTACAGTGTAATAACCTTTTTTCATTAAAATTATCTTGACATGCGATTTAAATTTAAACATAGGCAGTTCAGCAATGGAATGTGGTAATTTGTTAAAAAGCGAATACATTTTCCCATGAACGAATTACCACTTTGCAGTCTAAAATTTGGAACGGCAAGTTTATCTTTATTCCGGGTATTAATATTATGCATGTCACTCTTTTTTAGGAAATAGATGCAGGTTTTTGCGAATATATAAATTACCAAATCGTCTGTCCACCTAAAGATGGAACTACGCTATGTCCAGCTGTGGACTTCTAAATGCTGATGATGGTGATACTGATGAAGATTTAGTTTTACTTCAGTGTTATCCGCTATAAAAACAATAATGTACTATGCGTAAGTCCCTTAAAGCAGGTGACTACATACACAATGTGAAAGGAATCTGTTATTTTTACGAACAAAGCGGTTTTACAAGTGAACTACTCATACACTTCAGTTAAACTAGGAAGTTATATTATTTTGCATTTAAAAGTATGAGTAACGTATTAGCATTTTATGTTTTAGCGAAGGTTGTGTCTTGATTAATATAGTTAAGGATTTAGTTTATGCCAAAGTTAGATAAGAAACCCGCTGTCTTGAGTGAGTTACAACATTGTTGTAAGTAGTAATATACCGGGTGGCCAGAAAGGTGGCGTCCAAAAATTTTTTTAGGTGCCTTGTGTTGAGAGGTATCTGAATCACCCCTATGTATGCTCTACGATTTTTCGTAGTTTTTGAGTTACGAATTTTTTAAATAGCCTATGAAGCCTATAAAGTACTTACTACTTTTTTAAAATTATTATGGAAGCTAGAGTCTAGGACATTCTCTGAAACTACTTAGAAACTAAGAAATTATCAGTTTAGATTTTTAAGTTTAAGTTGAAAATTTAAATGATCTCACTTAACATAAATTTTCAACTTAAGGTCAATTTTGTAGTAACTTTCATTAAAGTTATGACGCTGTTTATTTATTGCATAAATGCACAGCTCATAGAGATTTAGCTGCAAGAAAAAAAAATCGAAGAAACCATCTACTTTTTTTTTAGAAATTTTGCAAAAAATATCTAAAAAAATCGTAGAAAATACATAGGTGTGATTCAGATACCTCTCAACACGAGGCACCACAAAAAAATTTTTGGACGTCACTTTTCTGGCCACCCTGTGTAGGACACATACAAACAGCGTAGGACCCACACGTCCACCCACAAGGTGGTCAGACGACCTGGTTAAGGTTGCAGGAAGCCGCTGGATGCGGGCCGTTTCCAACCGGCCAATCTGGAAGTCACTACGGGAGGCCTATGTTCAGCAGTGATGACGTTCCGTTTCTAGATGCAGTGTTTATTTAATAAATCGTGACAATGGAATCTAATCTACAGTGTGTGGCATAGAACCGGGGATAATATTGAAAACAGAGACTGAGATGATGATGATGATGATTTAGTAATACATACTCGAATCCAAATAAAAGAAGACAGTGATTAGTGACTTTTGAGGCTGACAACGAAGATATGTTTTTTTACATCAAGCTCTTTAAAGAAAAACTTGGCTAAGAATCAGTCAGTTTGTTATTTTATTATAGCGACTTAGTTGGTAGTTCTGTACTAAGAAATATATAAATTTTGACGTTAAAATATTAATGCCAATTCAGTGTCATCATCGTCATTACAGCCATTGGACGTTGGTCATCCACAGCTGAACAGAGGCCTCCCCCAGTGACTTTTAGATTGGACGGTTGGAAGCGGCCAGCATCCAGCGGCTTCCTGCAACCTGTACCAGGTCGTCTATCCATCTTGTGGGTGGATATCTTACGCTGCGCTTGCTGGCACGTGGCCTCTACTCTAGAACCTTTCTGTCCCATCGGCCGTCAGTTCTACGTGCTATGTGCCCCGCCCACTGCCACTTCAGCTTGCTAATCTTATGGGCTATATTGGCGACTTTTGTTCATTTACGAGCTAAGTTTATAAGCTAAGCTACTGCTTACTGCTAAATTACTATCTATTTCTAAACGTGTGATTTTATGTAACTGTTATTATTTTAATAATTTAGGAGGTTATTACTTAAGCGGCCGTGAATGTTAGCGTATCTCCACAATAAGTGTTACATAGGTTTGGTTATGATTGTTACATAAGTACAATGTATAACAATCCGATAGGCGCAGTGGCGCGGTGATTTACCTTCCATTCAAAGGGTTCCGGGTTCGATTCCCGATACGGGTCAGTAAAAAAAACTTTTGGTTCTGGGTGTACTGGGAGGATTGGTACGCTTCTGGCCAGAACCCCCAATGAAAAAAAAGAAAAGATATAGAGGGTGATTACTAAAATACTTTAGGGGTGCTCTAACTCAGGACTTTAGTTTACACGATTTTTGGGACACCTGTATAAAACATAATGACAATGACAATATTGAACATCCATAAGATTAGTGAAGAGAGACCCGATTGTTTGACCCGACCCGAGTTTCTATAAAAAAGCCAATTTTAAATACATTCGATGTTTTCATAGTAAATGTTGTATTTGAGCACCAGGATCAGCCCCAAAAAGATTTTGTGTAATTCAATTAACACCTTGTATATCCCACATCGAAAACGAGGACGCCCCTGCTTGACTTGGCGGCGATCAGTTGGACAAGAGGCTGCTTCAGCTGGTCTAAGCTGGGAGGAGCTGGAGGTTGCTGCGCAGGATCGACAAAATTGGAAAGCCCTTCTGCGAGCCCTATGTCCCTGATGAGGGGCCAAGGAAGCATCATCATCATCATATCCCACATGGTTATAGGATATTATACTTAAATTAATAAAATATGTAAAACGCGACTTTTGTTTAGGTATTTTATTAGGTGCGCAAAAAAGGAAGGTGGGCAAACGGTATGTAGCCAAATTAGGCTAATTACAGCATTTTTTAATAACCCCACGGACCCCGACGATAGGAAGTGCAGCAAGTAGAGACACAACGGCAAATTGGACTACCGAATAACCCCAAATGCCACCAAACGACTACGAGAATCGGTCAAAAAACAATATGCCCTTTTGCGTTCAGGCAGAATAGCATAATCGCTTAAAAATGTGTCGCTCCCCTTTAATCAGTAAATTTTCAGAATAAGACCATAAATAAGTTACTGTAGTTTTTTTTTAAATATAACAATGTTGTTAGATAAATGTTATGAACAAACAAAAAAAATATTAAAGTCCATTATTATTAATTTGAAACACTCCAAGGATACTTTTTATCCCATTTTTGTTCCTATGGAATACCTAACTTCTGCAATTAAACGCGAACCAAGTCGGATTATTATTGACGTTCATAAGTGGCAATTTTCTGTCCTAAATTGAATAGGTAAATGATTTTTGACTTTGACTTTGACTTTGACTTTGGATACTTTGTGTTTGTTATAATAAGTAAGAATAAGTGACTTTTGTCAAGTAGAAAATAATCTGATATTGTTTAAATGGCGGACCGGATCCTCATAAAATATTGCTATATTGCTGAGAAACATCCCTGTAATATCAATAAAAACTACATTATAATCGGTCCATTCGTTAAGGAGCTACGATCCCACAGACAGATATACAAATAAAAAATATATTGAACATCACATACATTCCTATGGTAAGTAGACAAAGCACTTGTTACAGAAATCAGAAACAACGACGGTACCACAACACCCGAACCGAGACAATATAGAAAAGTTATTTTTCTACGTTGACCGGCCGGAATCGAACCCGGGACTTCAGAGGTAGCGACACCAAGTCCGGTATGCTCGCCTCTCAGCTACGGAGGTCGTCATAGATACACACGTTAAAATTATAACGAGGGGTGTTTTTCGTAAGGGGTTAAAAAGTAGTTTACCGTTATGTATACAGGGTTACATTTCACGGCAGTGCCAATTTTTCAGGGACCTCTCAGAATCAGTGACTAAATCGATCTACGTAAAAAATCAACTCATTTTTTTTCTTTTTAATTTTTTCCATTCTGCATTTAAAAATATAATACGTAGAAAATTTAAGATTTCTCGATTAAATTGCACCGTATGTGCACTGCATGAGGGTCTTGTTGGAGCGGCGTCCGCGTACGCCTGTGATCTCTGATGAATGACGGCGCATCTCGCGTTTTCTTTTTGAAGTTTTTAAGTATATTTTACTCCAGAAATACGATGACTGAAATTGATTATGATAAATTAGTATTTTGATATTGTTCTTTATTACCTTATTTTTAAATCTGGCACTAACTTGAAATGTAATCCTGCAATGCAATTTGAATGCAATCTTTGAGTCACGGGACTTCCTGTGTAATTAGTTGTGATATTATATACGTATAAATATTATTATTTATAATATTTTAGAACATAGTTAGCCTTTCTTTGAACAATGTTACGTTATAAATAACCAATCACTTTTAACAAATTGTTTTTTTTTTATTTAAACCTTTTGTATCCTTGTATTCTAAAAATCATTATTTTGAATTCTTGTACTTCTTTATAATTATTATCTGTTTTAAAAGTTTATTATATAATTTGGTAGGTAGTTCAATATTATTTTAGATTAAAAAAAAATGAAACTTGTCTACACATACGTATGCTTTTTCTATATACAATATTTTATTTAACTTTTAATATATAAACTAATATATAATGACACACACACACACACACATCAGGGAGAGAGAGACCAACCGCTATGTGGTTTCCAAGTTTAAATATTTTTTGATTTTAAAAATGTGTTTATTGGTAATGGTTAGTTATATTTTTAACAATGTCGCTTAAAATTTTTCTTAATATTATTTAAAAAAATCTTTATATTATATATTTAATTCGGAATGCGATTGTCGGACGATTATACAAGTTTCAAAATTTAAAAAGTAGATCCGTTATTGGCTGTAAGTTTAGTTCATAAGTTCATCTAAATTGTCATTAGAGCTGTGGATCTTGTAATAAAATAAAATAATATCCATTTTTAATATTGTTATTTTTGCAGGATGTGCAATGTGTACTTAATTAGGCTTTAAAAATAGTTTTAAATTAAAATTACTTAACTAAAATCTCACATAAAAAGAACATAAAAATACACTTACATAAGTTCCCCTTTTTCACACAAAAAAAGCTGGAACAGTAAATAAAACCACACACACAGTATCCAATGGTACCAATATAATATTTCTGTACCAATCTAATACCAACTTCGTAACAAGTACTATACTAAATTGTAAATTACTTGCAAACACGAACGCGGCCGTTGCCGCGGCACCGGAGACTGACTATCGCGCATTTTAACCTTGTGTTTATAAAGTGAATTTGTATCCAAAGAGTTAGGTATAATAGCCATTAACCATTAAGTGTAGAACCTCCTTTCTACCCAATCCACTTGTGAGTAGACAAATTGACGGGTCAATCTAAAATGGAAGCTTAAACTGGCGCTTTTTGTTCCTGGTCAAGATTGTGGGTGCGAGGGTAGATGCGAGTATATAGAGATAGATGTTGAAATAAAGTCTTGAAACAATTACAAAGATTATCTAGCTCAAAGTAAGCAAAGCTTGTACTATATCGACTAGATAACTCAAAAAATTTGTAATACAAAATCGGGACAAATTCATCAAAGCAAAAGATCAATCAAATAGACAGCTCAGAAATCCGGACAGGCTTGTGTCAGACACGTTTCCAAAAATACAGCGGTTCCAAAAAAACTGTTACGCGATGTGTATCAAAATATATAACCAAATACCCGAACACATAAGAAAACTCACAAATAATACACTTATACGTGCCCTGCGGGAGTGGCTAATATCAAACACTTTTTATTCAGTGGATGAATTTTTTAAGCACAAAAAATTACTCAATATTAATATTGTTGATGCATGGATTTAGATTTGCTGTAAAGTATTGATTCTTGTAGATTGAGTAACACTAATATAGATTTTTTGCACTTAATTTCTTCTTATGACTATTTACATATTTGCATGTCATAACCTATGACTAGATAGGTCTTAAGCAACTTGTAACTATATTCTATCTACCAACTTATTACCACCTATTTAGAGCAAATAAATGATTTTGATTTTGATTTTTGATTAACGAACAGACGATCTCATACCCTATAAAGCAGCTACGAACCATCTTTCTCCGAAACTAGTACGTGATTTTTCATTTACATTTAGTATGAAATGACAGCTCCTGCCAACGCTCGCCTATACAATAAAAAAAAAAAACCGACTTCAAAATAATCTTAACATGTTAGGTACCTAATCAGTTACTTTTGGAGTCGGTGCAAAGGAAAACATTGAATCTCTCATCGGCTGGCACCGACTCCAAAAGTAACTGATTAGGTACTTCAGTGTTAAGTTTTTTTTTAGCTTTTTAGTTTTTTGAAGTTGTTTTTTTTTTAAATAAAATTAATTTATTTCATCAATTTTAGTGATAAATCCTAATCAAAACAAATCTTACGAGTGCAAACATAATTTGACTGCTGAAGACTGATTTCATTTCCTATTTTTCCACCCTTAGGGGTGAAAATTTTTCTACAAATTTTATTAAAGTATCTTTGAAGTATCTTTGAAGTAGTAAGCTATTCATTAAAAAAAGAATCATCAACATCGATTTACATTTGGCAAAGATATCAGGTAAGATAGATACTAAAATCAGTTGGCGTAGTACGGAGTTCATGCAATGTTTGATGATTTTCTTATAGATCCCATCATAATAATTTAACCAAATTCAAATGGGACTATTCTGAAAGTATAAATGTAAGTAATTATTATCGAAATCGGTCAACATAGTAACTAATGATCGCTGAACATACATTAAAAAAAAAGATTCTGACGAATTGAGAACCTCCTTTTGGAAGTCGGTTAAAAATATCTAGCTTAAAGTAAGCAAAGCTTGTACTATGGTGACTAGATAACGGCCATCGAGCACGTACCCTATAAAGCACCAATACAAACTATCTTTCTCCGAAACTAGTTAGTGATTTTTCTCTTACATTTAGTATGAAATGACAACTCCTATCAACGCTCGCTCATACAAAAACAGTATTGTTTATTTAAAAATTTATTGCACAAAACTTATAAAAATGTACAATAGGTGGACTTAATGCTAAAAGCATTATCTGCCAGCCTACCTTTGGGTCATGCCGAAAAACAGGTTATGGGTGCGGTACAGCCTGGCTAACATGAGCACTAAAACACGATATGATATAACAAAATATCGACACCAACTGTAAAAATATGATAGATATAGCCGCCATGTTGAATCGCCGTTAAGATCGCTGTTTCGACAAAAATGGCGGCTAAATCTATCATATTTTTAAAGTTGGTGTCGATATTTTGTTATATCATATCATATCATATCGTGTTTTGGTAGACATGCTAGTGGGGCTGGTCCAGTATTTAAACATATCAGTAAAGATACAGATAAAAAAAATGGCGGAAAATTTTGTCGAACAAATCATATGACATTTCTACTCTATAGGGTATGGGCTCCGTGATAACGGATAAACATACTTAAATATATTTATAATAAATATTGGACAACATCACATACATTGATGACGATCGTCTGGTGTAGTGGTTCGTACACCGGACTACTAAGCTAGTGGTTTCGGGGTCGAATCCCGCAAGGGGCAAATGTTTGTGTGATGAGAACGAGCATTTGTACCTGAGTCATGATGTTTATAAAAGTATTTAAATATGTTTTATCCGTTATCTAGTCGCCATAGTACAAGCTTTGCTTAGTTTGGGGCCAGATTATTAGTGTGATTGTGAAAACCAATTTATTTATTATTGCTTTGATCATATGATAAATAGAAGTACTTCTAATACAGAAAATCAACAACAACGACGGTACCACAACACGCAGACCAGATTTTTTCAAATTGACCGACCGGGAATCGAACCTGGGACCTCAGAGACAGCGGCACCAAGTCCGGGATGCTCAGCTCTGGGATACTGAGGTCGTCAAAAAAAATTAAAGACTTAAAATTTATTTTGCTCATTACATTCAACACACAAACGTTTGCTTCTTCCGAGATTCATATCTACATTCGCTTGTATTTGTATTTCGGAGAGCGCCCAATAGACAGAAAATAATATCTAACAAAATTATTTAATGACTATCCCGCCCAAAGTCGTTTGACAGGTGACACGTCAAATAAGGTGTTTTAAGGTTCTCATTGCATTGCGTTCCGAAACTATGTTTGGTGAAGACAATAGATAAAGAATTAATATAAACATACTAACTGCCATTACTTATGTATTTTTTAATATATTTTTTTTATATTTAAAAATACCTAAGTAATGGTTCTTATAGCCTTTACCATTTAGCTAAAAAAGTGGGACTCCCAGCGCTGCTTACATCTTATCATGGCTTTGTGGCTTCCAGGCTGAGGTTTGCAATTATTTTTTGGTGTAATGCAACAAATTGGGACAAAGTGTTCAAGTGTCAGAAAAATGCATCCGTGCTATGTGCGGGTTAAAAAAAACAGATAGCTGCAGAACATATTTCCAAAAATTTTAAATTCTCACCATGCCTTGTTTATACATATTTGAGATAGCCCTGTTCATTAGACAAAACCCAAATCTATTTGAAATTGTCCGTGGTCTCCGCAACCGAACTAAGCTGTATGCTGTTGATCATAATATTCCGTGCAAGACAGCTTTTTTCGGAAAGAGTGTTTTTGCTATGGCGTCAAAACTATAATAAAATTCCCAATTACATCAAAGAAAGCAATGCCTTTTTTATTTTCAAACATAGATTATTTATATTTTTATCAAATAACGCATTTTACTCAATAAATGAATTTTTACAATCAAATTTTAATACCAGTATCTGTTTGACTGCCGTACCACAACTTTTATTTTATTTTTAATAATTTTCCATCTTTGACATTTTTTAATTTTTTGACATAATTTGTATTTCTTTATATGACATTTGTATGCTGACAAGGCTGATCACAGCAAGGACATTATATTATGTACAACATCAATATTCACCTGTGTATCACAAATAAATGATTTGATTAGATTTGATTTCAGAAATAGTCGAAAATGATGAATGAATAAATGTTTAAAAATTTTTTTTTTGTGAATGGTTTCAATATTCTTTGGGAGATCGTTCATGGAAGCCCGCGAAATTCAAAATTTCTAACGTAGAAAAAAAACTGTCTGACAAGAAAGAGGTTTAAAATATTTTACGAAATTGGGTGAGGCCAAGTACAAACTACGTATGCCGGTGAAAAATGTAAAATCTAATCCATAAACTTGATCTTGACCTTGCTCGACTTCAAAAAATGGTAAATTACCTCTTTTATAGACGTTTTTATCATACTTTTCAAAAATGTAATCTTAATACATGTTACAATAACTTCAATCGTTGATTTATTCAGCGAATCTTTTAAGACTATGTTTGTAAAAACAAAAATTTCGGCCCCATCCAGTCAAAAAACTGAATGTTTTCCGTAAGAATCGCTTATAGTAATAAGTCCTCTTAAATTGTGCATTTTTCTGTAAATATTAACTGTAACTTCTTTGTATGATAAAGATTATCTATCTAGTTTTAGATAAAAGTACTTAATTATAAGCTTTTTTAATCTGGGAGCCACTGAGGAAGGCCTATGTTCAGCAGTGGACGTCTTGTGGCTAAAATGATGATGATGATGATGAATGCATTTAAATCAGTAATTATTTTAACACTATCTTATATGGCTTAAAAATTGTCAAGAGATTAATTAATTATATTAATTATTCTACCCTATATAGCTCCGATTTACATAATAATTAGGATTTCCCTATTTGACCCGGTATAAGAAACTAATAGCTACTTTAATGGTACAGGAAGAGTTAAAAAGCATTTTTTACTAAAAAAAAACTTGTCAATAACAGAAAAAGTTGTTTCCTACAAAAAAAAATAGACTCGTGCTATTAATAACCTTAAAGTTAACACTTCAATGGTCAAGCGCTTGCAAGGCCCAGAAATAATGCCCACTGCTGGACTATTGCTTCTCCCGCAGCATGCCACAGAGCCCGATCCTCGGATATTCTCTTCCATTCACTGCAACCAGCGTAGATCGCTCGCTCCACCTTGTCGGAGGGCGCCCTACACTGCGCTTGCCAAATCGCGGTCTCCATTCCCATCACACCATCCCTGAACACTTCCCATTGGTAAAGGGTCTAAGCAGGGCCGTCTTAACATATCCCGGGGCCCTGGGATATGTTAGAATTCGGGGGCTCTATTGCAAAGTAAAAAAAAAAATACTGTTGGTATGAATGCATCACTTCCAAAAAATAATTTGATGTCACCGTTAAAAGTATAGTTTTTAATTTTCCCCTCTTTTCTTTCTTTTTAGTTAACAGTGTTTCTTAGTTTATAAACATGTTTTAGTGCTTTGGGGCCCTTGTGAGGCCAGGGGCTCTGGGCATGGGCCCAGGTAAAGACGGAACTGGGTCTAAGGCAAATGTGACCAGACTACTGCCACTTCAGCTTGTCTATCCCTTATACCTATTATATGGGTTACTTTTGTTGTCTAAATCTACCCATTTAGACTTTTCATTTTACATTCTCAAAAATGCTAGTTTCTTATACCAATGATACTTATTATCCTTGAAAAAAAATTACAATTTTTAATTTTTTATTACTAATAACGCTAGTTTTTTATACCAAGGATAATTACTATCCTAGCAAAAAAACATGCAGTTTTTTTGGTTTTTATGTTTAAGTTTTTTTACTTTGACTTGACCTCAGGGTATTTATTGGTCACAGACATAAATTTATAAGATACATGCTTGTTTTTTTTAAATTGGTGATTAGTATGCCTTACAGTCACAGAAACTGTTGTGGGTCGCTAAGATACCATTTAGATAAAAAGCAAAGTCGAATTTCAAAGTAAGTTTTAGGTAAATCTAATGGGTGCAACTTTGTAATTAATGTACAAAATGCACTTTAACAAAATGAAGGTGTTTGTGGTTCAGTGGCGGCAGCTCTTTGGTAGTGATTACCAAAGTTAAGCATCCCACGACGCGGTTGTGAATGGATGGGTGACCATCCCGACCATATTTAGTGACATTTATCACAAGCATTCGAGCTTCGGAAGGCACGTTAAAAGTTGGTCCCGGCTAATATCATTTGATACTAGTTTTAAAGTTTAGTCAGAGGCCATAACGGACGGCCAGACGACCTCCGTAGCCGAGAGGCGAGCATACCGGACTTGGTGTCGCTATCTCTGAGGTTCCGGGTTCGATTCCCGGTCGGGTCAATGTAGAAAAATAACTTTTCTATATTGTCTCGGGTCTGGGTGTTGTGGTACCACCGTTGTTTTCGATTTCTGTAACACAATACTTTGGCTACTTACCACAGAATCAGAGCAATGTATGTGGTGTTGTCCAATATATATATAATTAATATATATATATATATATATATAAGGTGGCTTGATTACATCTGACAGTAAGGTTTAGCCACCGGCCTTACAGCGCACTGGGCCTGCGTGGTGGAATATGGCCCAAACCACCTCATAGTTGAGGTGAGGCCTGTGCCCAGCAGTGGGACGTATTAGGCATACTTCATAACAATATCAGTTTGCACGTATTGTTTTTTTTTTTTTTTTTTTTTAATTAGCCGTTTCTGTCCCACTGCTGGGCAAAGACCTCCCCCAAACCTTTCCACTTATCCCTGTCGGTGGATAGGGCCTGCCAATCTTGGAGAAAATTGTCCAAGTCATCGCGCCATCGCTTTCGAGGTCTACCTCTCGAACGATGTCCATCAGTAGGCAGCCAGTGCGTGACGACTTTTGTCCACCTTTTGGAGTCCATCCTATGGACATGACCCGCCCACTCCCACTTCAACCCTGCAGCCTTTTCTCCCACGTCTGTGATCCCAGTTCTTGAGCGGATGATAGAGTTGCGGATCCGATCAGTCCTTCTTATACCTAGGATATTCCTCTCCATAGCACGTATTGTATTAAATTTTTATTAAAATCATACTTAAGATTTCTATAATAATGACTCACTCTAATTTGAAGGGCACTGACTTTTCCTCAATCAAGTTACAAGACCTACAAAGTTTAATATCGTACTAAATAGGCAATACTTTAAGTAATCGCTGCCAGTCAAACTGTCTCATGTTATTAGTAATGACGTCAAAGGGTTAATGACTCAATCAGCTGTTTTTTTTTGAGTAACAATTAACGAATTGTTCGGAACTGTTATTATCTACGTCATTTAATTCACTATTGTTCGTTCGTATGTTGTCATTTTTAGGGTTTCGTAGCCAAATGGCAAATAACGGAACCCTTATAGATTCGTCATGTCTGTCTGTCTGTCTGTCTGTCCGTCCATATGTCACAGACACTATAAGAACTATACTGTTGAAACTTGGTAAGTAGACGTATTCTGTGAACCGCTTTAAGATTTTCACACAAAAATAGAAAAAAAAAACAAAAATTTTTGGGGGTTACTTAGAACTGAAACTCAAAAAATGTTTTTTCATTAAACCCATACGTGTGGGGTATCTATGGATAGGTCTTCAAAAATAATATTGAGGTTTCTAATATCATTTTTTTCTAAACTAAATAGTTTGCGCGAGAGACGCTTTCAAAGTGGTAAAATGCCTTTTAAATGTTTTAAAATGTTTTTTTAATACGTCATAAATCGTAAACCGCAATTTACACTATTAAAACATCGATCAAAGCTACAACGAACTACAAGAACTTTTATATTATGTTACTTGCTGCTACGGAACCCTTCATGGGCGAGTCCGACTCGCACTTGGCCGCTTTTTTCATGTTGAATGCTTTTAAACGTTTATTATAACGTAATAAACAGTGTGTGGCCTAGAACCGGGGATAATATTAAAAACCGAGACCCTAGTATTAGTATTTTTTCTTAAAAGATTCCAGTTAAACAAAACCCATGCATTACACGCAATAAGAATTTAAAGTTACGCTTCATAATCAGTGTATTAAACTAAACGATATTATCGCTAATGTTGTCAATGTCGTCAAAGAGAACCCGAGTAGCTCCGAATTAGTACGATGCGAAATAAACTCAATCGATAGAGTTGAGCGGAACTATTTCATTGATTGCATTACATTGAATTTACGATTAAGTTTGGTAGAAAAAATCAAAAAGTAAAGTTCTGATTTTCATTAGTTGGGACCATAATGGCTCAATGACCTATAGAGTCTCTGTTTTCAATATTATTCCCGGTTCTAGGCCACACACAGTATTTTGGATTCCATTGACACGATTTATTGAATAAACACTGCATCTAGAAACGGAACGGATATCTGGTACAGTCAACATCAAAAGTAGCTTCATCATCATCATCATTTCAGGCACAGGACGTCCACTGCTGAACATAGGCCTTGCCCAGTGACTACTAGATTGGCCGGTTGGAAGCAACCTACATCCAGCGGCTACCTGCGGCCTTTACCAGGTCGTCTATCCATCTTGTGGGTGGACGTCCTACGCTGCGGTTGCCTGCAAAAGTACGTTAGTATCTGAATTTTATAAAATAATCTCATTGCAAAACATATCAAAATAGTCTGCCAAGATCAATACGCAAAATTTAAACTAATGAGTCAGGTTATTGTGACGTTGATTGACATGACGACCGCCTGGTGTAGTGGTTCGCGCTCCGGACTACAAAGCCAGCGGTTGCAGATTCGAATCCCGCAAGGGGCAAATGTTTGTGTGATGAGCACGAGCATTTGTACGTTAGTCATGGATGTTTATAAAAGTATTTAAGTACGTTTATCCGTTATCTAGTCGCCATAGTACAAGCTTTGCTTAGTTTTTGGGGCTAGACAATTGGTGTGATTGAGGAAACAATTTATTTATTTAGAAGAGTCAGTAGTTTTGAAAATTTGTTTTTATTCAGCTACTTTTTATGCTGACTGTACCTATAGATAAGCAGTTCTTTTAACCAATGTTTAAGCAAAGTGTAATTAAAATAATGCAGAATTGATTTTTTATTTCAATGTTGATCCTTTAGAGAAAATTGTTGTATTTATGCAGTTTAATAATAACCCCTTAAAGTTTTAATGTACCTTACTGTCACAATCTATGTCAATTCAGCCATAGGATGCGTCCATTGCGAACAAGGAAGGCAAGAACAAGGCTTCTCCCAATGACTTATCATCGGGGGGGATTGCCGATACTCGCCACGCTTGGCAGGCGGGTTGGCGAGCGCAGTTTTTTATAAGATTTCGCACGAAGACGCTGCTGCCCGTCTTTTGCAACAGGAATTAGTCGCCTCTTACGACGCGCCTCCTGTTGGCGGTGGAGAAGTGTATTCTGTAAGGCCGTCTCCACATAGACTATACAGGGTGAGGTTTTTGTCGAGTTGAAATAAGAAAAAATTCTACCCCACTATCACCCATTCAACAATTATAATTGACCAGCTGTTGCCCGCGACTCGTTCGCGTGGTCTTTAGTTTATAAAGGATTTTCTGCACAACTTTCCTAATTATTTTTTTCATCAGAACCTTCTAGTGACAATAAATAATACAACAAAAAAGAATGGGCTAGTGTCCTAAAAAAATCTAATTAGTCCGTCAGTTGGGTTAACAGAAAATATTGGACACGTATTTTTTCTTTTCTCAATCAAACATAAAATGATGAAGATATAGCCCGTTAAAGTTCCGAGTAATGCCTTGCTCAAAAGTGTCGCAAGGCGTGACGTCACGTGCTCACTTTGATGCGCTTTATCTTCGTAATTTTTTGTTTGATTGACAAAAGACAAAATATGGGTCCAACATTTTTTGATAATCTAACTGGCGGACTCAATACAATAATCTTTTTTGACCCAGGAAACTAGCCTATTAGAGAAATTGTTCCATCCGTTTACGCGTGATGCGATGACCAAGGGAAATAGACATTCATTTTATATATACAATAGAAATAGATGATAAAAATCTTGAAATTAACACCAAAAAAGTAACCTAACCAGCTACCATGAAGGCAGAGCTTATCTGAGACCTAAACTAATTAATAAATCTAATTATTGCAAAAACATAGACAAATAGGACAGGGTGTGTTCTGTGAAGTTACGGTTGATTTGGGGCCATAGAGCGGAAAGTGTGAAGTCTAGTCGGGCCGGTGGGTAATTGGGATGACGACTGGGTAAAGAAAATGAAATTCTATTTAGCCCGTCAGTTAGATTATCAAAAAATAACGGACACTTATTTTTCAACCGACTTCAAAAAAGGAGGAGGTTCTCAATTCGACTGTTTCTTTTTTGTATGTATGTTACGCGATTACTCCGCCAATTATGGATTGATTTTGATGATTCTTTTTTTGTTTGGTAGATCATACTTCAGAGGTGGTCCCATATAAATTTTATTGTAATTGATTCAGCAGTTTTTGAGAAAATAACAAAATATATACCCAGATAATGTTTTGGTTAGTGATTCATGGATCTATCTTAACCAATATCTTCGACAAATGTTAACCGATTTTGATGATTTTATTTTATTGAATAGCTAATACTTCAAAGATATTAAAGTAAAAAAATTGTACCCCTAAGGGTGAAAAAAAAGAGGATGAAATCGGTGTTCAGCAGTTATTTAGATTAGGATTTATCACTAAAAATAGATGAAATACGTAAATTTTATTTAAAAAAATAAAACCGACTTCAAAACACTAAAAAGCTAAAAATAATCCTAACACTTACGTACCTAATCAGTTACTTTTGGAGTCGGTGCCAGCCGATGAGAGATTCAATGTTTTTGTTTGTAAATTTATTATTTTGTCAATCAACCAAAAAATTACAAAGATAAAGCGCGTCAAAGTTTGAGACGCTCGTGACGTCACTTCTAATCTACAAGAATATTTATCGCACACCTAGATAAAGAGAAGCCTAACTATAATTAATTTAATACAAAATCGAGTTATTGCAATTGTTGGAATGTACGTGGAATAGATTCCACGTGGAAATAAATGTAGACATTAAATTCAAAGACACTCGTGTACTTCAGACGAGCTACTCTCTAATTTGATCTCATACAACATTAAGTACATTGAACTAAACCAATAAAACCAATAAAACCAATTTATTTCTGCAAATAGGCCTAAACTAAGCTCTTTTACAAGTCCCAATTTTTTTTTTACCCTACCACTGCTTCGGGACAATTGTGGGCTATCGCCGAGAAGAAGCAGCGCAAGAACCTCGGTCACTATTGTCAGCCATAACTCCATAGACACACATTTATTTTGTGTTGTGTCATTGCGTATTTTTAGAGTTATGCTATCTACTCTTGATCTATGTGTGCAAAATACTGTTTAACAATATTTTAATTAAACAAATTCAACAAATTTTTTTTTTAAATGGCGCTAGTTAACTCCTGATCTTTGGTTTAATTTAAGCATGTTTTACAATCAAAAGTTTGTCATAATTTTTTGATCCTTAATTATTCGAAATATACAATTTTATTGACAATCCAATCAGGTGATTCGCTCTAAAATCGTTATAAAAATCATCCTAAATACGAATTTTACAATGAACAGCCGCGCTTCATAGATGCGATTTTGTGAAATGACTCTTAAAAAGTTAGGCTGTTTTTTTAATATTAGACAACACTTGCATTGCTCTGACACTATGGTAAGTAGTCAAAGCACTTGTGTTACAGAAATTAGAAACAACGGCGGTACCACAACACCCAGACCCGAGACAAAATATAAAAGTGATGTTTCTACATTGATCAGTTGTAAATTGAATCCGGGACTTCAGTGATAGCGACACCAAGTAAATAATAATAAATAAATAATAAATAGTTTTCACAATCACACTAAATATCTAGCCCCAAACTAGGCAAAGCTTGTACTATGGCGACTAGATAACGGATAAACATACTTAAATACTTTTATAAACATCCATGACTTAGGTACAAAGCAGGGGCGTGCATCCCATATAGGCTATTATGCAGAGCCTACCTTCATAAAAAAGCGACAGAACAGCAAACCATAATTATTAATTACGTATTCAACAATAAACAATAAATATTCTGTAACCATTTTTTCGTCTACCTATACTTATTCCTTATTAAAGCGCGCAACTTAGACCGTTACTGTGCAATTTAACCAATGTTAGACTGCTGCGAGATCGCCTACTGTTTCACGCAAACTTACTCAATTTTCACTCACAGCCTAGCCCCATCTGAAACCAATGCACGCCCCTGGTACAAAGGCTCCTGCTCATCACACAAACATTTACCCCTTGCGGGATTCGAACCCGCAACATGTATTTGTAGTCCGGAGCGCGAACCATATATGTTTTAGACCCGATTCGATCAAGCTGGTGTCAGTTTTTATTCGAGAAGTAAACCACTGCTTAATCTAGAGTAAGCTGATTTTGTATTTTACCAACCACTAATCTAAGAAAACATTTGAACTGGTGATATTGACAGAGTATAAGATTATACTGTCAATAAGTTAATGTCAAAGTTGTCACTTGTCAAATCCACACTTATAATCTAGAATCTGACAAGTTGTCATCTACCATTGACATTCTGTTATCTTACAAAATGTCATTGTCGTGGCAACTGAATACAGCCTAGAAGAAATGGATTTCATAGGTTTTTGGTGGGTTTATCCATTCGTTCATCATTAACAATAAAATAAAACTGATTATAGAGAATTCCTCAAGTAAGTTGGAAAAACGTAAACGAAGCTATCCAAGAGTAAATTCAAAGAGTAAAGTTATTCCCGTAATGGTTAAACTGGTTTATCTTTGTGTTAGGTCAAATCTGGCCTTAGTTTACTGACATTACTCGCCGACCTGACTGTAACGCTTAGCGTTTTTGTACCAACTATTTCCATCTAAACGTTCGGAAGTAGTTTTTTATTATTCGGTTTTACCACTAAAACAATCAAATCTTAATTTGAGACGATTTCTGAGTATTTAAAATTACTTCTAATTGACTTTGGTATTATTAGGTTCACAAAAACTATTAGACGTCAAGGTATTAATAAGTCTGAGAAATTATTACATAGCATTTGACCACGGTTCTGCCTGCTCAGGTTTTTTCCATAGCATATTATCTCTCAGCCATCGAGCACATTCATACTAATATTGTAAATGTGAATGTAACTGTGTCTGTCTGTCTGTCTGTTACGTTTTTACGCATAAATAGTTAAACCAATATTGTCAAATTTTAATATAAAGATAGATAAGACCTTGGAAAAGGACATAGGCTACTTTTTGTCGTGAAAGATGAACCGATTTTGATGAAATTTTGTATGGAAAAAGCTTAAACCGTACCGAAGAATATAGGCTACTATTTTTATTCCACCTTCTAAGTACGTGAGTGAGACCGTGGGCACAGCTAGTTCCTACTTAAATAAAATAAAGATCTTTTACTTGGTTATCAGAAATATGGTCCTTCTTTCTCCGAAATACGTTAGTGATTTTCCACTTACATTTTAGTATGAACTGACAAGTCCTGTCAACTCTCGCCCATACTAAAGCAGTACATTCACAGATTAAATAATGGCGGAATTTTTGGGAAACAAAATAAATTACATACATTACATAATATGTCAGCAGGTCATTCACCCAGGGGGTAGTAGTGTAGTGGGGGCGTAGTAGTGTAGTTGCAGGGTAGTTGTGTAGTAGGGGGGGTAGTATCACCCCTGACCTGTAAAGTCAGAACACCCAGTCTCGAGCCATTCAGAAAAGTATTGGATACGAATCGGGAATCGAATCACTACCCCGGGATGTAAATTATTAGCTTTTGGGATTTTATTATGAGCCGATTTTTCAATAGCTAGGTAACTTTTATTTGATGAATGTTTGACATGTTGATGTTTTCGTATAGAAAATGTGTCAACCGTTAATTTTATTCGTTGGATATAAGTTATCTAGCAATTAAAAAATCGGCCCTAAGTATACAATGTGTATTTTCGATACTTGATCAAACGAAATGTGCGGATACTAGACCCAAAATTATCGACAAAAAAAATAATTAAAAAAAATGTTTGTCAGCCATCTTTAAAACCGAGCAGTTTTAATATTTTTTTTAATTAAAATATCTTCTTTTTATTTGAAGTAGTCTCATTTGAAAGCTAAACAGTTTATCTGGCTAATAAGATAAAAAAACAGCCATACCTAACAAAGAACCGTAAAAAAAATTCAAAACATCTGAAATTAGTGTAAAAGTTTTTTCTTTTTCATTTTTGATCTGTAAATCCGTTTCAATAAAAAGAAACGACGAAAAAATGAAAAGCAGAAATTTTAATAAAAAAAAAAATTAATAGTGTTCGGTTTTAAAGATGGCTGACAAAAAATGTTTTTTATTGATTTTTTTGTCGATAAATTTGGGTCTAGTATCCGCACATTTCGTTTGATCAAGTATCGAAAATACACATATTATATTATACCTAATTGTTGTAATGCATCAGATTACAACAATTAGGTGCCTATCGATTGTGACTTAATTATTGTAATTGGTGTAAAGCCGTTATAATTAAATTAAAAAAAATATTATATGGGTCACCATTTTAATTTAGATTAGACATCAACGCGTCAGTGGTACATACAGGGTTATTTGTATAAACATCAACCTTTTTTAATACTATTTAATCCAAAGTCACCGCCATATGATATGTTATGTGCATTTGATTATGTATATAAAAAATAATATTACATGTTCACTCTGAAATTCTGAACAAAGGCTATATACGACATTTCGTCAAAGAGTATTTGTTGTTTGTAATTATATTCTCTATCGATTAACGTATGTTTCATAGGTGTACACCAAAATAACGTTATTTAAGGTAACATTATGTTCGATGCCTTTTATACATAAGTAGTTCAGCAATAGACTGTGGTACATTTTCCCATAAACGATATACTAAATTTTGGAACAGCAAGTTCATCTTTATTCCGGGTATTGAGATTAATCACACCATAATATAATCATCAATCATCATCATCATCATCATCTTTCCAGCCCCCCTAGCATGTCTACCAAAACATGATATGATATGATATAGCGATATATCGACACCAACTTTAAAAATATGATAGATAATATAGCCGCCATTTGGATTTTTTATCGAAACAGCGATCTTAATATGTGACGGCTCTTCAACATGGCGGCTATGTCTATCATATTTTTACAGTTGGTGTCGATATTTCGCTATCATATCATAGCGTGTTTTAGTGTTCATGCTAGGCAGGCTGACATAGGATGTCCACTGCTGAACATAGGCCTCCCCCACTGACTTCCAGATTGACTTGCTGGAAGCGGCCCGCATCCAGCTGCTTCCTGCAACCCTCACTAGGTCGTCTTTCCACCTTGTGGGTGGACGTCCTACGCTGTACTTGCCGGTACGTGGCCATCATTCCAGAACCTTTCTGCCCCATTGGCCGTCAGTTCTACGAGCTATTTACCCCGCCTACTGCCACTTCAGGTTTCTTATCCGTTGGGCTATGTCAGCGACGTTTGTTCGTTTACGAATCTCCTCATTCCTGATTCGATCTCGCAAAGAAACACCGAGCATAGCCCAAAGAGATACCACATGGATAAAGGGCTGATCCGGTGCTCCACAGTCGCACTATGGTGACTCCCTAAATCCCCATGTATGGAGATGGTGATTAGTTTTCTCGTGGTACATCTAGTAATCATATTTGTCCTATTCGTTTGTCCTAACCAACATCCTCCAATACGGGCGATTATATCAGCAGCGAGTCAGCGAGTACAGTATCACCTCGGAGGATCAACATACTGACAGCAACGGATCGGATACTGGCCTCCCTGAAGCGGGTATCAGGAATCAAACCACTTAAACGTAATTTTAGAAATATTTGGAGCATTCCATAGACACGTAATTCGATCTCGCAAATCGTGCGTGACACCTTCAGTTCGCTCCAATAAGTATAGTTCCAAGTATTGCCTACAATATGTACCAGTGGCTTCGCTTGCGTAGAATAAAGTAAAAAATAAAAGTAAATTAGGCCTAATTTCGTCCTACGGCAGGGCACAGGCCTCACTTCAACTATGAAGTGGAACTATACCTGGGTTAAAAAAAGATTATTCTATTTAATCCGTCAGTTGATTACCAAAAAATATTGGACCCATATTTGTCTTTTGTCAATCAAACAAAAATGACGAAGATAAAGCGCATCAAAGTTTGGGAATGGGAACACGTGACGTCACGTGTCAGTGTCGCAAGGCGTGACGTCACGCGGAACTATAACGGGCTACTTCATCAGTTTTTGTTTAATTGAGAAAATAAAAATACGTGTCCAATATTTTCTGTTAATCCAACTGACGGACTAATAGGAATCAGGAAACTAGCCCATTGGTGGAGGTTTGTTGTAAGGTGTATACCTTACTGTCAGATGTTATTAAGCCACCCTAAAGCCTCTGATCATGCTTCACGACTAGAATCAAGTGATATTAGCCGGGACCAACTTTTAACATGCATCCCAAAGCACAGAGATTTACCACAAGATAAATAACACTAAATATGTTTGGAATGATCACCCATCCAATCACAACCGCGACGCAGATGGCTTAACTTTGGTAATCACTACCAAAGTGCTGCCAGAACTGAGCTACAAGCATCCTAAGGTAAGTAGCTAAAGGACTTGTGTATAGAAATCAGAAACGACGGTACCACATCACCCAGACCCGACCCAGAAATCAGAAACGACGGTACCACAACACCCAGACCCGAGATAACATAGGAAAGCTCGTTTCTACATTGACCCGACCAAGAATCGAACCCAACAAAATTAGGGTGGTTAAGTAAAACAACTAAATAACCGTAACCGAGACGAAAAGTTGCTAAGTATACAGGGTGTACACAAAAGGCACTCCTTAAAACCACGTGATCATATTTTTTACTCATATAGGTACAAAAACTTACTATGTGAGCAACATCGAAATCGGAAAAAACGCTTCATACAAACTAACGCGCTACCTCGATAATAATTTATGGAGCATCTGAAAAAAAAAATACGATTTTTTTGTACGCCAATGACAAAAAAAAATCAAATGCTTCCCTATAATGGGCTAGTTTCCTAAAAAAACGAATTAGTCCGTCAGTTGGATTAACATAAAATATTGGACACGTATTTTTTTCTTTTCTCAATTAATGAAAAAATGATGAAGATATAGCAGTTAATGTTCCGCGTAACGTCACGCCTTGCAACACTTTTTGGCAAGACGTGACGTCACGTTTTCACTTTGATGCGCTTTATCTTCGTCATTTTTTGTTTGATTGACAAAAGACAAAATATGGGTCCAATATTATTTGATAATCTAACTGACGGACTAAATAGAATAATCTTTTCTTGACCTAGGAAACTAGCCTATTATTTATTAATATTTTTTCTCCCTCTAATCAATGCAAAAACACTTATAAAAGAAAGAGATAGCCATTAATATAACCAATGGACAACAATACAGCAAAAACATTATTGTCTGTCAGTTATATAACCACACACAATGGCCAAAGTAGATCACGGTCAGTGCTGCTATTGTCAAATTTTATTGCTATAGTAAATGCAAAATTTGAAGAAGCAACAGGTTGAACTTGTAAAATGAAATAAAAAAAAAAACACGCCGAATAAAGTTATGTTACTAGTAATCAAAAATGATTCAAATTTAAATTCAAACGTTTATTGCATGTCACATTACAATTTTGCGGTGTAAGATAAATAAAGGTGTACATGTGACGTTCTGCTAGGGCATAGCAAACAAGAGAGTAACATATATATATACACAATATATATTTTTAAATTTCTTAAGTAATAAGTTATGATAAGATTAGTTTACATTTCAAGCATTATACAATTATAGATTTGAAGCAATAAATGATTATTAAATTGTGCCACCGAAGAATATTATTAGTTAAATTTCATATTTATCATTGAAAAATATATTTATTTATTTAGACTTTATTGCACAGATTAAAAAATCATACAAAAGGTGGACTTAATGACATGAGGCATTCTCTACCAGTCGACCATTAGGCAGAGACGTTTTGTGGGCGGTGCGATATAAGCGATACAAATTCAAATGAAAGGTAATTGTGAAATTATTTTTAAAAGCATAAACTACATACAGTAAATAACGATATACATAAACTAAATACTATCATACATAGATTACATAGGCAAAATACATACGTAAATAAATATGACGACGATCATGAGACTACAATACCTAAGGGTTCAAGATGATGATTTCAATTTATAAAGAAAATGAGCACGGGCAAGTTTCTTAAAAAAGTATTTACAAGGGGCTTGTTTGATGTTTTCGGGGAGAGAGTTCCAAAGCCGAATTGATTGAAGGAGAAAAGAGTTGGAAATAAAACCAGTGCGGTGAGAAGGAGTGGAGAGAGTCAGTTTATTAGAAGAACGCAAGTGACGGGAGTGCGTCGAACTAAGAAGAGTAAATTGGGATATATTTATATATTGATTATAATAAGAAACGAAAGAATGAAGGAAAAATACGATTTTTTAACTTCTATCAAACTCAGTCACAAAAATCTCATCAAAAATTTAAATACTAGCTACTTCTGCCTAAAAACAATTTTGGATTACAACTATAGATAGACCAAAGCGATATTATTGCGCCTGGATACGGGATAATACGGGAAACGGGATACGGGATAATAATGCCAAGCGCAACATTATCGTTTAATCATAATATTGATATATATTTACGTTGTGAAAGGCCAATTCTTTAACCAACTCTAACCCTAAGACAGGCGAACTAAACGATTTTGGACATAATAATTCTGGATGTAGGCCGCTTTCGACCGGCCAATATGGAAGTCAATAATGAAATAGGCTGAACATAGGCTGTTCAGCAGTTCACGTCCTACGGCTGAAATGATGATGATGATGATGATGAATCATTCAGTAATATGTGCAGGTTTTCTCACGATGCAAACTCACGGTTGAGAGACAAGAATCAAATTACTCAGCTACCACCACTAATTAATTGCTAAAACCTCCATCACCTTTATTTAACTTCACATGTACTACATTTCCTTATAAAGTTTTTACCGCACATAAAACATATTGATCGTAATGAGCACATTAAAATTGGTTATATCAAAACGATTTAACCTTAAATTCAAGGATTGCTTATTGTTTAACCGCACTAGACTCTTTAACAGCATAATTATATAACTAGGTTTTGTCCGCGACTTTATTGAATGAAAAATCAATCCACAGAAACACAAAAAAGAACGTTTTTACTAAACCCTATTAATGTAATAAAACGGTTGTAAATATTCCCCGACTACAATACAATTCGATACTGTATTTATATTTAATTTCAAACCTTTTGGTCCACTTTTTTTTTAAAACTTTTTTAACAATTCATCATGGAAAAGTAGATGCATACAAGATGTATTTATTTTTGTAATTATCTTATAAAACCCATTATTTGTTTTTTTACCAACTCAATCAGTTTAGAAGGTTCTTTTCCTCCTTAGACCGTACATTATCAAGTGTACAATTTGCTATATTGTTTTTATTATAACTACACATACCTTAAGTCACCCGGGAGAATGTAAGGATTCTATTGATACCTCATACATCAAAATCAGTTAAGTTTAGTTGTTATGAATAAAAAAACACACACACATACATGAACCCTAAAACAGTACACTCCGTTTTGGACAGTCGTGTAAATATGGGATTTAAATGACATAACAATAACTAAACTCGTAGCTAAAACACTATCTATCTAACTAATCACTATCTTAGCTTGGAGAGGAACGGCTTAATCTTTTTTCATCACAGAAGAAAGAGCATAAAGAAGGGTATTTTTTAACTTTGTATGAAGAAGCTGAGGTATGTAGTGTGAGAAAGCTGTTTTTGGTGACAGCTGTGGCAAACAGTCTCAAAGGTGTTATTGTTTCAAAAAATACAAATATCTTCTTAAAAAATCAGTTTTATAAATCACTTGCCCGCGGCTTCGCTTTCGTTAAATATGGTTTATCACAACCGTTAAATATGGTTGTTTGTTTGTTATTTTACTCGCTTAGGAGATGGAATAAAATAGTAGCCTATGTCTTTCGTACATTTTTTGTACAAAATTTCATCAAAATTGGTTCATTTTTTACTACAAAAAGTAGCCTATGTCCTTTCTCAAAATGTAGTCTATCTCTGTATCAAATTTCATCAAAATCGGTTGAGTAATTTAGGCGTGAAAGAGTAACAGACAAACAGACAGAGAGAGTTACTTTCGAATTTATAATATTAGTATAGTATATTATAGTATGGATAGAAAAAAAATTAAAAAATTATTTTTATAAATAGGTTTTTTTTCCCTTTTGTAAAATATAAATACTATCTATTGTTTATCTAGGCATTATGTGTTAACATTGAGTATACTACACAGTCTAGTGCAGTAAACTTGCAAGGACTGATGTAATGACGGTAGATGATAAATATTACGTGTTTTTGTTGGACCTTCTTCGTAATGACAATTTTAATTTGTTTATAATGGGTAGGTAAACAATAACAAAAAGTCATTTAAGTTTTTAATTAACTAGTTTATTTTATACCTAAGCACTGTTCTGGCCGCTAATAATAAATCATGTTTGCATTGTTAGATGTACTTATGAGCGTAGTGGCGTATATTTCCCTTAATCACAAAAGGTCTCGGGTTCGATTCCTAGTTCAAGTCAATTCAGGCACAAAAATATATTGTTATGGGTGTGTGCTGGGGGATGCAACTGGCAAAAATACAGGGTGTGGTTCTGAACAGTAGCCATGAGAGTGAATGTGTTTATCAATAAAAACAACTTTTGTTGCTTCATACATTATCTTCGAGAGGGGTCGTCCAAATATTACTTGGGAGCGGTGGGTTCATGTCAAACGTGAGTTAAAGAAATGGGAAAAAAAGCGTGACATTTTGCGTGACCTCGTAGGTTGGCTAAAACATTGTTTGTAAAAACAAACAAAAAAAAACACGTTGACACCATTTGTATTAAAGAATACATTTGCGACCTTTAATTTGGCTACTGTCCAAAAGCTCAACCTGTATTGTCTGGTACAGTCAAGGCTGCGATGCACAGAAGTCTACCTTCTTTACTAACCGTATTTGAAGCCGAGGGCACAGATCATCATCATCATGGCTTTTTCGTGGTACAATGTTGGACGTAGACTTATTCCCATTCCTTCCCTGGCAATCTTGTGCCTGACTCCCAGTCCTGTGTGTCGTCTGTCGGTCTGCCGCGTCCCCTAATGTCTTCTATGGGTCTTTATTCGAGGACACGTTGTCTAGTAATTCTCGTCCATTCTCGCAATATTGTGACTTTTCTTTGCTATGACACACACAAACACACAAACAGATAATTACATCTAAACCACGTTAAGAAAACATAACTGTAGCTTCGATTTAGCAATACTTAATAGAAGAAGCCAATGTTAGTGTCTTTTTGATATATTATTCTGGTTTTTGATTAAATAAATTATTTGTAATTTATTTATTTATTATTTTATTTCAATTCTGTTTCTCGCAAACTAGTCATTAGTAAATACTTCCTCCTCCAAATAAACCGACCAGAAATCAAACCTACGACCTTCTATTACATTCTCGTTATTATCAATGTATTACTTTAAAGTGCCAAGCAATTACAAACATAACTTAATGACGTCAAATACGAAAAACTAGTTTTTCAAGTGAATGTATTTAATAGGAAGGTATTAACACGTACAACAAAATAATAATGAACGCGGTCACTACGTCACAATACTTTCTATCCTTGAGTTGACAAAAGATTGGGATATTATTTATATTTAGAGATCCGTTGTGAACAAAAAACCCAAATACTCGTAATAATTTAACTACCATTAAAAACTAACTTAAAAAAACCGGACAAATGCGAGTTGGACTCGCCCACCGAGGGTTCCGTACAAATTTGTAGGTACATATTATAAATGGTTCAGGAATCGAGTCTTGCAGTTTAATTACTAATTAATTACAAAATTTTATTACAAATATATACGACGACCTCCGCAGCCGAAAGGCGCGTATACCGGACTTGGTGTCGCTATCTCTGAGGTCCCGGGTTCGATTCCCGGTCGGTCAATTTAGAAAAATAACTTTTTTATATTGTCTCAGGTCTGGGTGTTGTGGTACCGTTGTTGTTTCTGATTTCTGTAACACAAGTGCTTAAGCTACTTATCATAGGATCAGAGCAATGTATGTGATGTTGTCCGATATTTATTATATAGATTCTGATTCCTGCCTGTGCCCAAGTCCCCCGGCCTCACAGGGGGCCCAAAGCACTAAAATATGTTTGTAAACTAAAAAACACTAAAAAACTAAACAGAAAAAAAGAGGGTCAAAGCCTAAAATTAATAAATAAAAGGGTAAAAACTTTTAACGATATGAAATTATTGATTTCATAAATTTTTCAATCTTTTTATCTCCTGAAGTATTACTTATACTTCAGGAGATAAAAAGATTGAAAAATTAGAAACAAATGCTATGCTCAAAATGTTGTGTAGGTTTTGACATTCATAGCATATTTTAAAAATAATTTTCTGCCAATGGGAAACTAGCCCCTAAAAAAAAATTATTAGTCCGTCAGTTGGATTAACAGAAAATATGGAACATGTATTTTTCTTTTCTGAATCAAACAAAAAATGATGAAGATATAGCCCGTTAAGTTCCGCGTAACGTCACGCCTTGCGACGCTTTTTAGCAAGACGTGACGTCACGTGCTCACTTTGGTGCGCTTTATCTTCGTCATTTTTTGTTTGATTGACAAAAGACGAAATATGGGTCCAATGTTTTTTGATAATCTAACTGACGGACTAAATAGAATAATCATTTTTTGACCTAGGAAACTAGCCTATTTTGGACTATGGTCATTACTTTGGTTATTACATTCAGACTATTTTTAGTGACATTTATCACAAGCATCTACGTGAATTTAACGGCACATTAAAGTTTCTTCCTAATATCGCTTGATACTAGTCGTGAAGCCTAGTGTCCGAGGCCTGCTGCTGCTTGACTACATTTGACAGTAAGGTTACAATTTTATGTCATATGTTTTAGTAGGCTTTTAAAACCACAAGCTAGTTTACATTTGGCGACTATACTTACCCTGGAGGATGATGATGATGTTTTTTGCAGGAGTTTTTTTCTTTTAAATAAGTGGTGATCTCTCAATAAAAATCCAAACAGGTTTATATTTGATATAAGACTTCAAATAACATGTATACACATGAAAACAGACTTTATAGCTTCCTCCTTATCAAAAGTCTGGTAATTTTTTTAGGACAAAGCTAGCTGAAGTGGCTGTGGGCAGATCACATTTGACATAGAACCGATAACCGATGGGGTAGATGTGTTCTTGAGTGGAGGCCGTGGAGGCAAGCGCAGCGAGGGGCGCCCTCCGACAAGGTGGAGCGACAATATATCTGCTGCTGGCAGTGGAAGGAAATTAATAGCCAGGTATAAAACTCAGTGGTGGGCATTAGGAGAGGTCTATGTCCAGCTGTGGACTGACGTGGGCTGATTTTGACGACGATCATTAAATAAATAATTATTGAACAACATCACATACATTGCTCTGATCCTATGATAAGTAACATAAGCACTTGTGTTACAGAAATCAGAAACAACTACCGTACCACAACACCCACACCCGAGGCAATATAGAAAAGATTTTTTTCTACATTGACCGACCGGGAATCGAACCCGGGACCTCAGTAATAGCGACACCAAACGGTATGCTCGCCTCCCGGCTACGGAGGTCGACAAAAATTTGTAGCTTATTTACTTTTGCTAAATGATGTCAATAATACTCTATAATACTCATTTATTACATAGGCCCTCTTTCTGGCACTTAAACACGTTCCAAAATATAGCTTAGTCCTACCACCGCTTCGATTGTTATGGTCATGTTAAGTGTGCGATGAAATAAACAAATAAAGAATAGTTTCTGTTTTCCTGCGCAACCCTATATTGAAAACTAGGTGACAGTATGAGTTTACGCCTGTCATATTAAATGTACCGTGAGAATTGGATGAAGGTCCAAAAGCCATCCAATGTCCAAACAAAACATAATTATAAGTAAACCATTCCATTTTGAGCTCTATTTACAAGTATGTAAGAGCTAAGTGATTGGGTGAAGTAAGGTCATCAGCTTTCAGTATTTCGATCCGTGATTTATTAAGAGTGTGAACAGATGTCAATGTTTTTATTCTGTTTTGTATACAGGTGTCTAAGTATTCACATATTCTACTTAAATACAGCTTATTGAACTACTTTTGTTGAACAAAATTTACGCAAACAGATCCCAGCTCCCCTAGCATGACCACCAAAACACGATATGATATGATATGATGTAGCGATATATCGACACCAACTCCAAAAATATGATAGATATGGCCGCCATTTTGATTTTTTATCGAAATAGCGATCATAATTATGTGACGTCACCGGCACGGCGATTCAACATGGCGGCTATATCTATCATATTTTTAACCGACTTCAAAAAAGGAGGAGGTTCTCAATTCGTCGGTATTTTTTTTTTTTTTTTTTTTATGTATGTTCAGCGATCATTCGTTACTGCGTTGACCGATTTCGATAAATTTTTTTTTGTTTGAAAGGTAATACTTTCAGAATGGTCCCATATAAATTTGGTTGAATTCTGATGATGGGATCTATAAGAAAATCATCAAACATTGCATGAACTCCGTACCACGCCAACTGATTTTAGTATCTATCTTACCTATATCTCTGCCAAATGTGGACCGATTTTGATGATTCTTTTTTTAATGAATAGCTTATACTTCAAAGATACTAATAAAACATTTTTGGAAAAAAATTCACCCCTAAGGGTGGAAAAATAGGAAATGAAATCGGTGTTCAGCAGTTAAATTATGTTTGCACTCGTAAGATTTGTTTTGATTAGGATTTATTACTAAAATGGATGAAAAAAGTAAATTTTATATAAAAAAAATAACTGACTTCAAAAAACTAAAAAGCAAAAAACAATATTAACACAAGTACCTAATCAGTCACTTTTTCAGGAGTTTTCAGGAGTCGGTGCCAGCCGATGAGAGTTTAATTTTAATTTTTATTTAATATGCCTTACCAACTAAATACATAAAGGGAAATTATGTTAACACAATCTTTAAATACATTATATATATGCATTTAAATTATAGGTATGCACAGCGATACATATAAATTATGTTGTTTTACTGAATATTTACAAAAAAAAGTTTTAATTTATACAAAAAAAGAAGACTTGTTAGAAAACAACAATGTAAAATTTAACAATGAATGGTGCAACATTCCAAAATTGACTTTTTAAAAGTAGCTATTTTGTCGCTGAAAATTGATTTGAAAGTTTTCGTTTGTACCGACTCCAAAAGTAACTGATTAGGTACTATGTGTTAATATTATTTCTAGCTTTTTAGTTTTTTGAAGTTGTTTTAATTTTTTTATAAATTTGACTTATATTGTACCTCTTCGTCGGCGTGATTCATGTAAACCCATGGGAAATAACGGCTTTCTAGTACGAAAAGTTTGCTACACCGCGGACAGACAGACAAACAGACAGAAGGACGGACATGGTGAAACTAAGGTTATGTGTTGATTACTAAACCCAAAAAACGTAAGAAATTTTAATTTCTCGGGCTAGACCTAACTTCTAACTTCTTAGGGCCACTTTCACCACTTGCTAATGAGTTCCGGATAACCTATCTGGCACTTGTATATTGGCAGATAACCCATACAATTAGCTGTCAAAAAAGTGCCAGATAGGTTATCTGGAACTTATCAGCAAGTGGTGAAAGAGCCCCTGAGTATTATGTTTTTGTTTCTATTTTATGTTTCCCTTCTTTGTTTAATTCTAAAGTCTACACAGGCGAAGTCACCGACAGGAGGTCATTATCATCATTTCAGCCATAGGACGTCCACTGCTGCACTGCTGAGCATAGGCCTCCCCGAAAAGATATGATTTGACAATGGTCGCCACGCTTGGCAGGCGGGTTGGCGGGAGCAGTTTTTTTAAATGTTTTGCACGCTGACGCTGCTGCCCGTCTGTGCTACAGGAATCGCCTCTTACGACACGCCCCCCGTTGGCAGTGTGGAGGTAGTATAAAATAAACTATCCCAAAATTTCACAAGTCTGACCCCATCTTTACCTCAAAACTGTACCAAGCCCTAACCTTGTCAAGACGTATTAATTACATGAAAAAACACATTATATTAACGATAATTTTAGGCAAGACTTATTTTGGTAACTGCCCCGAGCAGTTCTGATGGTAACTTTATTATTAAAGTCACTGTGAAGTATAATTTACGTTCCAATTTTTTAAAAGAGATTTCATAATTATATGTTTACAGTTAAGTTTATTTTTATGAAGTGTGCCTGAGAGGTGCATAAGGCTTAGCGACTGCAGGCTGCAGCGCTTTGGTAATAAGTACCAATGTTATGTAACCCACGCCGCGGTTGTGATTGGATGGGTGACCATTCCAACTATCATCATGTTAGCCTATTGCAGTCCACTGCTGTACGTAAGCCTCCCAAGGACCGCCAAAGAGCAGGATCTCCCGTTTTTTTCATCCAGCCACTGCCAGCCATTTTCTTAATTATTCTTCGTTCCATCGAGCTGGCGTCCTACACTACGTTTGCCAATGTGCGGTCTCCACTCGAGAACCCCACCTTTCATCGGTTCTGCGACAGTTGTGGCCGGCCCACTGCCACTTTAACTTGCTACAATAGGCTAGTTTCCTAAAAAAATCGAATTAGTCCGACAGCTGGATTAACAGATGAAGATATAGCCCGTTAAAGTTCCACGTAACGTCACGCCTTGCGACACTTTTTAGCAGGGCGTGACGTCACGTGCAAACCTTGTTGCGTTTTATCTTCGTAATTTTTTGTTTGATTGACAAAGGACAAAATATGAATCCAATATTTTTTGATAATCTAACTGACGGATTAAATAGAAAAATATTATTACTTTGGTTATTACATTCAGACTATATTTAGTGACATTTATCACAAGCATCTACGTGAATTTAACGGCACATTAAAAGTTTCTTCCTAATATCGCTTGATACTAGTCGTGAAGCCTAGTGTCAGAGGCCTGCTGCTGCTTGACTACATTTGACAGTAAGGCTATGATTTTATGTCAATTCTGTTTTTAGGAAACGTTATGTAGCACCTCCCACAAAACATCTCTGTTTAGCCAAATGGTCGACTGGCAGAGAATGCCACATGGCATTAAGTCCATCTTTTGTACGATCTTTAGTTATCGGCCTTACAACACCCCTCAGTCACACAACACAACAAAACACAACATCGATCCGCACTGGGCCCGCGTGGTAGGATTGGCTAAGCAAACCACGTCACTTCAGAAATTTAGGCTCTTAAATAGCCCAATTATTAGGTATCTAATGTTTTTATTTTTAGGGTTCCGTACCTCAAAAGGAAAAAACGGAACCCTTATACGATCACTTTGTTGTCCGTCCGTCCGTCAGTCTGTCCGTCTGTCAAGACCCTTTTTCTCAGAAACGCATGGAGGTATCAGGCTGGAATTTATATCAAATACTCAAATCTACTGTCCCTTGGAGCTGTGAAAAAATCAAACTTCTAAGCCAACGCAATCAAAAGATACAGCCGTTTATGCCGCAAATTTTCGACACTCGCAAGGGAATCAAAACCTACAGGGTACTTCCCGTGAACTCAGAATCTTTAAATTTGGAACGAAGTAACGTTTTGTAGCACAGATAAGGAAAAAATTACGAAAACCGTAAATTTTTACTTTACATCAAGATTTTTTAATAATTTTAAACTTACTACCCCTTTCCTCATGAACGCGTAGAGGTATTAAATTGAAATTTATACCAAATACTCAGATCTATAATACCTTTAAGCTTGGGTGAACTTTTACTTATGTACCTATAGGTTTGTACGGAACCCTCGGTGCGCGAATCCAACTCGCACTTGGCCGATTTTTTTTAGTCGACTTAGTTCTGCTTAACCGAGTGTTTTCAAGTATAAATTATCGTTAATCTTGAAAGTTCTATCACGAAATCAGCCACTATGTTATGATTTATCAAAATCAATAATTATTTCACGCCTTATTTCACACCAAGTTTTATCATTGAGTTCCACTGTTAAGGGGTAGCCTTCTTTAAGATCTAAATATTAGAACGAATAATTATGTTACTTAGTCGGTGTACACTGGGTCTAAATTCTAGCCACAATAGTCTTCGATTGTGTCTAGAATTAATAGGCATTGGAAGTATTGGAATGTTGGCAGATTTATCTGTAAGATTCGATTTGTCATTTTATAACATAAGTAGTTTCTGAAATAAATATATATTAATCAGCGTCTTCATAAGATTGGTATTTCTTTGTTTTTTTTTTAAATTAATTTTACAATAAGTATTCATAAAGGTTGGGGAATAAGTTTCTTTACATTTTAATTTAATTTGAAAACTCAAGCCAGTTTCTTTCAAAGTTTATTCACATTTTATTATTTCGATGTTCGATGACTAGATTGTTGGTAGTGACATGATCTCTTTGCTGTAGACATTTTGGGACTTCTGGTAAAAAAACGCGACGAATGGTTTTGGCCTCCCTTGACGTTAACCTGACACTGTCTTAAGAATTCTAAGGAGACCGAAACAGGTTGAAATCTGAAGGTACAAGGCCAGGGCTATATGGCGGATGCATTTACACCCAGCTAAACTCTTAATTGTTGCTGAGTGGCTAAACAATGTTTGTGGTCTAGCGTTATCGTGATAAAAGACCACACCCTTTCTATTCATCAGGATGCATTAACACCTCCCAGCTAAACTCTTAATTGTTGCTTGGCTAAAGATGTGTGTGGTCTAGCGTTATCGTGATTTCGTGATGAAAGACCACACCCTTTCTATTCATCAAATCTAGCCGCTTTCTCTCTCTTCTTGCTTTGATCTCATCAGTTGTTGGCAGTAGAGATCCAAATCGATGGTTCTACCCGGCGGTAAAACCTCAACAACAAAACCATTGTATCTCGTTTCCTTAGCCTGACGGGTTTTGAAAAAAAAAGGTGTTTTAATATTTTTACAGCTTCGCCTTAAGTGATTCGGTCTTGAGCAGAACTCTGATTCATGAGTCGCAGACCTTGCGGATTTTGCTACAGTTACTTACGAGTGACAGGTATATGAAGGAGACAACATGCTTAACAATATGCCGTTCTTCCTTGTTACTCTTTTTTTTATTAAACCAAGTTTATTCAACTGATCGTAATACAAAAATAATCACAGTCTTACGCCGTAAATAAAATTCAATATAAAAAGCAGGCCAAGTGCGAGTTGGACTCTCGCACGGAGGGTTCCGTACCATTATCTTTAATATTCTGTGAATATTACAAGCGTCTACCTGTTTCCGTTATTAATGTTGAGCAATAAACGGCAAAAAAAAAACACGATTGCTGTATGGGAGCCCCACTTAAATATTAGTTTTATTCTGTTTTTAGTATTTGTTGTTATAGTGGCTAAAAAATTGGTTGTTTGTAAAGTAGGTTTACGATCGAGATGTTTACGTGATAACGTAACCGCACGAGAAAATCTCCATTCGTTTGTATGCCGCTAGAGTGAGAGAGACGGAAGATCGGTCCACTCACTCGAACGCTATGCCAGCCTCCGCTCGTGAGGATTCCGCGTGAAAAGTTTCACGGAATGACTGGCAGCGCTCGAGATGAGACGGGAGATCGGTCCGTCTCTCTCTCGTTATACCTGCGATCGCGCTCGTGAGGTTTTGGTGTGACACAAGTTTCTGAACATGTCACCCGACTAAAACGATTTTAAAGACGTTATCACGTCAAAAATACAGATTCAAATATTTATTTTAAAAGAGAAATAATTTATTTGCATCAAACATGTTATAAATAATCCAATAAAAATAAAATACCTAATTATATGTACATATTCTAAAACTAAACTCTTTATACATATCTGATATTTTATTCATAGGAAAGATCCTATAAATAAAATATCTGACTGAGATCACCGTTCAAGGGAAAGGTGCCCAAAAGGCTGGCAACATTACCACGTTGAATAGCTAGGCTAACCCGTTGGCCAAGGTATAAGCCAGCCTTTGGATCATGAGATGTATAAGAAATACATCATCTGTCAAAATTCATGAGATATAGCCTGGTCCAGACAGACGGACAGACGGACAGTGGAGTCTTAGTAATAGGGTACCGTTTTTCCCCTTTGCTTACGAAACCCTAAAAAACAATTGCCGTCCGTTAGTCTCGCAAAATGCCCGCTAAAGAGAATGGCTTAACTGATTTGGCTGTTGTTTTGTTGCGTTCATAATAATAATTATCAAGACAAAAGAATCGAACCTATCGGCGTACTTAAAGTTGCAAGTACAGTCAGCGGCAGGTCAACCTACCCAGAAAGTTAAAGGTCATTGAACTGATTTTCAACTTTAAGCCCAAGATATAGAGATCAATATCAATTGAGAAAATTTGACGTTTTTTGGTAGGTTGACGAGCTGTTGTCTGTACGTACAATTACGTTTTTTTTAGGTTTGGTTAACTTAAGAAATATACGTCAATCGATTCAATCACACATCAGACGTTATGCTTCTGAGGTCAATTATTACAAACAACAAATTCTTTCTGACAAAATGTCGTAAATGATATATAATATTAATAAATAAATGTATTAATTTAAGATTTTATTATTTCTAATAATTTTATAAAAAAAGTCAAATACTATTGGAGTCGGTGCAAACGAAAACATAGAATCTATCATCGGCTGGCACCGACTCCAAAAGTAACTGATTAGGTACTTAAGTGTTAAGATTTTTTTTAGCGTTTTAGTTTTTTAAAGTCGTTTTTTTTTCTATTTTAGTGATAAATCCTAATCAAAACAAATCTTACGAGTGCAAACATAAATAATTTAACTGCTGAACACCGATTTCATTTCCTATTTTTCCTTTTCACCCTTAGGGGTGAATTTTTTTCCGAAAATGTTTTATTGTAGTTAGTATCTTTGAAGTAGCTCTCTCTTAGCTTAAGCTATTCATTAAAAAAATAATCATCAAAATCGGTCCACATTTGGCAAAGATAAAATCAGTTGGTGTAGTACGGAGTTCATGCAATGTTTGATGATTTTCTTATAGATCCCATCATCAGAATTTAACCAAATTTATATGGGACCATTCTGAAAGTATTATCTTTCAAACAAAAAAATAATTATCGAAATCGGTCAACGTAGTAACGAATGATCACTGAACATACATTTAAAAAAAATCGAATTGAGAACCTCCCCCTTTTTTGAAGTCGGTTAAAAATCACGAATGCCTTATAAGTCATACTGTAACAAAACGAACCTTTATTGTGTGGACTACTGTCACTGTATGAAAGTGAATAAATGAATTATGAATTATTATTGTACCTACTTTGTTATTTGTTACCATATGGTCAATTAATTATTATAAACTTACTTATAAAAGTTAGTTACAAATTAAAACCTAATAGGAAGTTGTAGCTACCTAATTAGGTTTACTCAATGAAAAGTAAATGTTATTTGACAAATGACAAACTGAAGTGGCGTGTTGTTAGACACTTCCGTTTCCTAAAATAGTTTAAAATAGGCTTTCATTGAACCGTCACGGTCAAATATTGGGACACAAAGTTAAGTCTTAGTTCATATAGAGTCTGAGTCTGGGTGTGCTGAGTGTGGTGTTGCCAAAATTTTTTTTGAACCACTAAAACTGTAATTTACGGAATTAGTTAAACTAACGATGGGCGATTGAATTAGTTTCATAGTGTAAAAACTTGAATTAGTTAATTAAATCAGTTTTAGTTTTCGGTTTTAATAAGGTGTTTATTGAAATACATGGTTGTTTTAAGTTAAAAAGAAAACGTAAACGAATCATCATCATCATCATCATCAGACTCCCCCATTGACTTCCAGATTGGCCGGTTGGAAGCGGCCTGCATCCAGCGTCTTCCTGCGGCCCTTACCAGGTCGTCTGACCACCTTGTGAGTGGACCACAAACAAACAAAAGTCGCTGACATAGCCCAACGGATTAGCAAGCTGAAGTGGCAGTGAGTTGGGCACTAGCACGTTGAACTGACGGCTATGGGGCAGAAAGGTTCTAGAATGGAGGCCGCGTTATAATTGTAATATAGCCTTTTATTTCAAATCTAGAATTGTTACAATTCAAACGTTGTTAGTAGTTGGTTAGTAAGTTACTTTAAAACTAGGAGTTTTAGTATGGTTAGTTTAGTGTGCTTCTAAGATTTGAACTCTTTGGGTAAAAGCCTCCTCCAGCTCCATCCATGACGCTTTGGCTTTGCCCAGAGTCATCTCATCTCATCACTCTTTTCCAGCTATTTGGGTCAGGTCATCGGCCCATCGTTTTTTTGGTCGGCCGACACTCCTTTTTCCCAACGGACCTTCTATTTTATAGTTTCGATGGTCCACCTTTTGTCAGTGTAGCGTGGTATGTGGCCAGCCCATCGCCATTTCAATGATAGAGCCTGTGTAAGAGCATCTATAATTTTTGTCTTTTGCCTGATTTTTTCACTTCCTATTTTGTGCATTTTATTTTTTTGTAATATACTCTATTGAATTATGGAAATTGTTTATTCAAAATTCCGAATTATATCCCAATTTTCGAGAAAATTGTGTATGAAGCTAAAACTAGTATTTTTTATAAATTTTTTCTTCTTTTCTCGGAATCAGTGCGTCGTTGCCTAAGAAAGTTAAATTTGGTATAATAAATAAATAAATAATAATAAATAAATATTGGACAACATCACATACATTGCTCTGATCCTGTGGTAAGTAGCCAAAGCACTTGTGTTACAGAAATCAGAAACAACGACGGTACCACAACACCCAGACCCGAGACAATATAGAAAAGTTATTTTTCTACATTGACCCGACCGGGAATCGAACCCGGAACCTCAGAGATAGCGACACCAAGTCCGGTATGCTCGCCTCTCGGCTACGGAGGTCGTCAATGGTAAAATGGTAAAATGGTATTCAATTTAGCACTAAAAACAACTTGTTTTTAGTTGTAACAAAAATTTGATTCTCAATCATGATTAATTTAGACAATGCTCCAAGCATCCTCGCCTCCTCACCTCATGGACACGGTTTTATTTTTGATTAAGTAGATTTTAGTTTTAAGTTGGTTATTTTTATAGTTATTGTATGGTTGATTTAGTGTTTTATAATAAAATATAAAATAGAAATAGTATTTATTGCATCAAATATGGTAGTACAGGTGGTCACAATAATAATGTCCGCATATTTTACCGCGATTCGGCATGCAAAACTTTAACAGATTTTAACTTTAAATTTAAAATTACAATAATAATCGATAGTTAACTGAGCAATAACAAGTAATAATTTAATTCTATCAATAAAATACTTGAAATGTCACAAACAAACAATAAATAAAAATCCTACGGTCAAATAAATATCAAATAATTATAAAAATGACAAAATTTAAATATTAAAAAGAAAAAATAAAATGTCATCAATATCAATAGCAAAATCATTAAAAAGTCAATAAATTAATAAATAACAAAATACTACAACAATTAAATTACAATTAAGTTTTAATGTCAAAATACTCCTTCAGACTATAGAAACTCTTTTCAATCAGCCACTTTTGTAATTTTGATTCAAAATTGTAATAAATATTACACGTTGTTATAACTAATTTCATTTCATTAAAAAAATAATTTTGCATTTACAATAACGCTAGCTTATTCTATCAAAGATTTAATATTTCACATAAAAATTTTCTTTAACTACTCCCAAATACTGGACAACATCACATACATTGCTCTGATCCTGTGGTAAGTAGCCAAAGCACTTGTGTTACAGAAATCAGAAACAACGACGGTACCACAACACAGGGGCGTGCATTGGTTTCAGATGGGGGTAGGCTGTGAGTGAAAATTGAGTAAGTTTGCGTGAAACAGTAGGCGATCTCGCGGCAGCCTAACATTGGTTAAATTGTACAGTAACGATTTAAGTTGCGCGCTTTAGTAAGGAATAAGTACAGGTAGACGACAAAATGGTTACAGAATATTTATTGTTGAATACGTAATTAATAATCATGGTTAGCTGTTCTGTCGGTTTTTTATGAAGGTAGGTTCTGCATAATAGCCTATATGGGATGCACGCCCCTGCCACGACACCCAGACCCGAGACAATATAGAAAAGTTATTTTCCTACATTGACCCGACTGACTTAACTGAAAAATTTTCTAGGCTTCACGACTAGTATCAAACGATATCAGCCGGGACCAACTTTTAACGTGCCTTCCGAAGCACGGAGATGCTTGTGATAAATGTCACTGAGTATGGTTGGAATGGTCACCCATCCAATCACAACCGCGGCGTAAGTGGCTTAACTTTGGTAATCACTACCAAAGTGCCGTCACCACTGAGCTACATGCACCTACGAGGTGCCTACCAAAAATAAATTTTGTGCCCAGCGCACCCAGACTCGAGCCATTTTAGAAAAGTTTCTTTCCTTTATTGACTCGAACTGGGAATTGATCCCGGGCCCCTTTGCGTTTAAGACGAATGACAGCGCCACGCCAATCGCGTCTTGCCAAATATATTATTAAGACAACAACCGTGTGACAATTATTGCGTAACCCTGTATTTCCCCCAAGATTATTTAACCTGGAAATGAACAGTATAAGTCTATAGTTTACTTAAATCTGAACCGTTGTTGATAAAACAAGCTGTGTTTAGAAGGAATGCGGGGAGACAAAACATAAGGGCACGTACATACTGTTGTTTATTTTTATTAACGAAAAATAAAAATAAAATTAAAAAGGATTAAAGAAAATTTAATTAAAGGAGGTAAATAAAGATGCAATCTCTGTTAAGAACTGAATATAAATAAAATCGACTTGTGATTTCTGTAACACAAGTGCTTTGGCTACTTACCATAGGATCAGAGCAATGTATGCGATGTTGTCTAATAATATTTAATATTTCATTGTTCTAATTAAGCCCAATTTGTCAGAAAAATGTATAAAAAATTGATAAGAATTGTCAAAATGTACACAATATTTTAAGCATAGCAAATTTGTTTCTAGTACTTATACTTCAGAAGAAAAAAAAAATTACTGAAAAAACAATCAATAAGATACTAAGTATTTCTTTCTTCTTTTTAACCGCTTGACCAATTTATCGTTTATAGGTCGATTGATAGGCCATCTTGAAAACTAAAAACTGTGCATAGGGTTTTTAATTGAATGATTGCGTCCGTGCGAAAAGTATTTTTCCTTAATTTTCGCTACCTAAAGCAGCAATTGTCGTAAGTGCCACGTATCATTGCGCTGTAATAAACCGTTTTTAATGTCTTTTCTTGCAATATGCGTCGAGTCGATGCGTGTTGGTATAACTAATTTAGAGACACAACTCGCCTTAATTCAGAGCAGCAAATGGCACACATAAGTAAATCTTGGATTGGGTATAAGTTAGATCAATGTTTTTAATTTTATTTTTGTTTTACCGCTGGAGAATTCTATCGGCATTAAGTTCATTATTTGTATTTTTTTGTATATGCAATAAATTTTAAATAAATAAATCGATCAATCTTTGATATTTCATTTTCAGCAGTAATTATCATCATTCATCTAAAACCAGTTAAATTTTAAACTGATAAGTATTTTTAGCCAGCGAACTCGAAGCTGATTCAACATCAAAACGTATCCGTTGTAAACTAAGCCTTACTGTAAACAAGTGTTCAACGGCTTCTTGAGTACAGACCACACACTGCTTGTAATATGTACTGAAGTGAACGGGAATTTAATTGTATACAAAATTTTTACTTTTATTTTTAAAATAATGTATATTTTTTTATTATTTGTGTTGTTTGGGAGACATGTCTTAGCTGTTAAGCCTAAACTTGAGTGTGGATATAAGGTATGTCTTTATAAATAACTCTAGCGACCTTAATAAGTGTAGTAATAGAATCTACGATTTTCTATACGCTATATAATATTGCCTATGCCAATCCTGTAGGTCCGTACTAAATATTGATCAAAGAATGATTGAAATTGGCTAAGTAGTTCGGAGATTACCACTTATATTCAAAATAAGCTTTATCTTCTATATTAATAAAGATATTGTCTTGAAACGATGACTGATCAAACTAACTGTAATATTTAAAGTTCTTATAAAAAACTATATAAGGTAGTGCGTTGTCTTTTATTAAAACACTATCTTTATTTATTTATTTATTTAGACTTTACTGCACAGATTTCAAAAATCATACAAAATGTGGACTTAATGCCATGAGGCACTCTCTACCAGTCGACCATTATCTTTAAAGTATTGCAAAAGATTTACAATACCCCACATCCCTCCAAAATTGGGTGCACTCTGGGAATCAAACGTAAACTCTTTTTTGTCTTTAACAAGTTGTTAAAAGTTGCTGATCCCTGCTTTGTATGGTATCAGCAAATCATTATCATTTCAGTCACAGGACGTCCACTGCTAAACATAGGCCAGCTCCCCCAGTCATTTATAATACGGCCGGTTGGAAGCGACCTGCATCCAGGGACTTCCTGCAACCTTTACCAGGTCGTCTGTCCACCTTGTGGGTAGACGTCTTACGCTGCGCTTGCCGTAAAATAGCTGTCTTTGCTTTATTTAAACTACAGGAATGATTATTATTTGCAGCAATGCCCACAGACGAGGGAAGGAGCGTTGAATGTACATCTAATCCCACACTCGCATATGGATGCGGGGTGGGTGAAGACTTTTGACGAATATTATTATGGGAGTAAGTTACTGTTGTGTTCATTCACTGCCAGTACTACCGGCCTGGTTTAGATTATTTTATTTATTTTATTCGGATTACTAACAGCATTGATACAATCTATGAAAACTAGGCTAGTTTCCTGGGCCAAAAAAAATATTGTTCTATTTAGTCCGTCAGTTAGATTATCAAAAAATATTGGACCCATATTTTGTCTTTTGTCAATCAAACAAAAAATGACGAAGATAAAGCGCATCAAAGTTTGGGAGTGACGTCACGCCTTGCTAAAAACAGTCGCAAGGCGTGACGTTACGCGGAACTTTAACAGGCTATATCTTCATCATTTTTTGTTTGATTGAGAAAAGAAAAAATACGTGTCCAATATTTTCTGTTAATCTAACTGACGGACTAATTAGATTTTTTTATGAAACTAGCCCATTATCAAATAAACTTAGATATTATAGAAGCAAGCAAAGCTCCCACTAAGATTACAGCAATCTTCATAATCTAGTTAATACTATTCGAGGATTAGATTTTTGCAATTTTGTCACTAGATTTAGAGAATCTAAGATTTATTATGGTAAATTGACCGCTTCCAAGAATGTCACAGGTTACAATTTGTATCTTGGATGTGATGAACGGTGAGAGTGGTCCCGCTCGTATATGGGTGTAAAGAGATGTGTTTGAATAAACAGGGTTACATTGCAAAGGGGTGCCAAATTTAAAAAATAAGATCTAGGGAGCAATTTAAAGAAGCGTCTTAATCGTTATTATTTTTAATATTCGTATGTTACGAAAGAAATTTACTTTAAAATATCCGAAAATAAAGAAAATAGAGTGACTACGAAAGCCGCGTGGTCATTCATCAGAGGCGTAGGTACGGCGAGCCAACAAGGACCTTACGCAGTGCACTATGGTGCAATTTTTTCATGAATGAGTAAATTATTCACGCGTACGATTTAACAGCGGATAGGAATATGCAGGCAAATGTTCGTGTGAGCACGAGCATTTGTACCTAAGTCATGGATGTTTATCCGTTATCTAGTCTCCATAGTACAAGCTTTTCTTAGTTTGGGGCTAGGTAATTGGTGTGATTGAGGAAACCATTTATTTATTTATTATTATTTTAAGTTACTTTTTATTTATAAAGAGTGTTTTAAATATTGATTTGCAGCTAGAACTACAGTTAGCTCAGCCAACGTCCAGCTGATCTTCCACTCTGTTCTCTCAGAGTTACTTCATGATAAAAGGAGGAAGTAAGTAACTTTAGTCTTACCAATAGAAGGTACAATTTAAAGTTAAGCTTCCGTGCCGGCTCACGCCGGCTGTCTGTGGGTGCCCGTTTAAACGCATGTTACTAGTAACGGGTCTAGACCCGCCGTACTCCCGACCCGACCCGTCGCAGTCCCTCTCACGCCTTCTGTGAGTGTTACGCTATAATTTTGTTGATGGTATGCTCGCATGTCCGCAATGCCTGCGGATCTTCGTTAATAAGGTTGGCTATGCTAGCCACATGCGAGCGCACCGTCGACGGGATCGGAGCTGAAGAACAGTTGCCTTAGCCGAAATCGGTCTGGAGCTATTTTCTTTTTTTCTAGGTTCACTTTCTCAGAGACAGCATACTTCTGGCGCTGGTGGAAGGAACAGCGCCCTCTCACGAGAGCAACCTTCAGGAGTCTGGTGCAGGAGGGGAGGGTGGAATTTGCGGGGGGTGGTTGGGTGCAGAACGATGAAGCGGCAGTAGATTATCTGCAGCTGATTGACCAGTTCACTTGGGGACTGAGGTAGGTCACGACATTAATTTTATTTTGTCAAGGATAAAGTTATAAGGACACGTTAGTGCCGCATGCTTGTTACCAGAAAAAAACTGATTTGAAGTCTTAAACAAGCCATTTCAACCAATTTAATATATTTCATTGCATGATTTTAGAAATAAGGTTCAAAGTGTTGTGGTACCTTTATGGCGTGGCTTATTAACTCCACTTAGACCCACTAGGATAATAAAGTTGTGTTGTGTTCTGACAGCCTTCTGTTAAATGAATGTCACATTTGTCGCAGAACCGATGAAAGATGGAGTAAACAGGTTCTTGAGTTGAAACCACGTCTCGGCAAAAGTAATGTAGGACGCTTTCTAGTTTGACGTCTGTGGCTGAATTAAAAAAGTGAAGATCGTGCTCTTTGCCGCACTTTAGGGGAGGTTTTCATGCAGCAGTTTACTGCAATATGCTAAAATGATGATGATGATGATGATCATTGTTGCAGAAAGCTGAACGACACGCTCGGCGCCTGCGGGAAACCGAAGGCAGCGTGGCAGATCGACACCTACGGTCACACGCGCGAGCAGGCGTCTCTGCTTGCGCAAATGGGCTTCGACGGGTTATTTATAGGTATGAACTAGCTCATGATTTGTATATACATAGTTGATTGGTCCATAAACATACTTAGTACTAAAATAAAAAAGGCATGTTTTTTTTTTAAATTGTTAGGAAAATGTATGGTTTTGAAATCAAAAGTTTTTCGAATGTAAACTCAATAGAATTTAACCTTCCGGTTTATTTGTCGAATCGAATAGATCCTAAAATGAATATTTTATTACTAAAGATGGATACTCTTTATTGCACACTATACGAAGAAGCTACAGTTGATTTTAATAGGTTAATAGATAGATATTATAATTGATAAAGATAGGATAAAATTCTTAAAATTGAACTTTATTTCAAGATTTTAATATTGGTACCTATTAAAAGGTTATATATTTGAGAAATAGAATCACCTTTTATAAGATAGTAAACTAAATATTACTATTGTACATGCTTGGTGTTTCTTTGCAACAACGAATCAGAAATAAATGAAATCCGTAAACAAATTAATGTCGCTGATATAGTCCGACGGATTAGTAAGATAAAGTGGCTGTGGGCGGGGTAAATAGCACGTATAACTGATAGCCGATGGGGCAAAAATGTTTTGAAGTGGAGGCCAAGAGTACGGCAAGCGCAGCGTAAGAAGGACAGGAAATTAAATAGTTTATTTGTATAAAGCATGGTACAGATAGGATGGTGCAAGTTATTAAGCTCAGCATGCTCTGTCCTGGTCAGACATGCAAATATTTTTGTAAAAATGACAGACAGACAGATGACCTGATAAAGGTTGCAGGAAGGCGCTGGATACAGGCCGCTTTTAACCGGCCAATCTGAAAATCATTGGAGAGGCCCATGTTAAGCAGTAGCTGTTCTGTGGCTGAAATGATGATGATGATGATGAAACTAATAAAAAAATACGTCATTTAAAAATTGAATTAAATAAACATTAATAAGTCCTACTGGGGGGTGTGGTACCTTCGTTGTTTCTGATTTAATAACCCAAGTGCTTTGGATCTTTGCTACTTACCTTAGGATCAGAGCAACATATGTAATGTTGTTGTCCAATATTTATCGATTTGTTTATTATAACTAATTATACTTTTATTTTCTTACAGGCAGAGTAGACCACAAAGAAAGAGAAGCAATGATAGAAGAAGATAGAATGGAGTTCATGTGGAGAGGCAGCGACGTTTTAGGTAATTTTTTAAGTACTTGTAGAGAGTGGAGGTGCTTGAAAATGAGTGGCAGCAGCGCTTTGGTATTGATCACAAAAGTTGACAAACCCAAATCGTGGTTGTATGTGGAGGGTGACCATTCCAACTAAAATACCCCCCCTGGCCCCCCTAATAACAGCCAGGGCCGTCTTCAAAACTTATTAGGGGCCATTAGGATAATGGGGCCCCATGATTTTGTCGGAGGACTATTTTGTTAATGGAAAAGGGGATCGTTCAAGGCAGCCCACGAAATTTCCTAGGTTTTTTCAAATAGCGACACTGGTCTAATGTGCATACTTGCATTGATTTTTCAAAAAAGCCTTATTAAATTTATTGTAAGACCTAACTGCTAATATGGTAAAGCAATAAATGATTGAGTATTAAGTTGTTGAATGTCGGTTATTGGTTGGTGATCTGGTAGGAACTAGGGGCCCCCATCGATTGCGGGGCCCTGAGCACGTGCACAGAATGCCCAGTGAGAAAGAGGGGGCTGTTAACAGTTGAATCATTTCCTAGTAGGAAGTTACCTAATAAATTAGGACTATAAACAGGGTGTTAATAAATACGAGCCAATTCTTCAGAATCGAGTATCTAGCCAAGAAAAACAAAAAAAAAACATTTAAAAAAAGGTTTTATCAGAAACTAGTCTGGTATACAGATAAGATCTATTGTCCATCTTTAGTAAATATAAATAAATAATTAGAAAAAATAAATTTAAAAAAAACCCTTTAAAAATCATGAATCCAACACGTGTATGGCGCGTGATTGATCACACGGTTGCCGTTTCTGATTAAAAAAAGAAACTATATTTTTTGTCAAGGATAAAAAAAAACAGTAGGTACTTATTTTAGACTCAACTTTGAATCACCCCTTAAAAAGCTCGTACTTTTTATCACCCTGTATTTTGTCTCTAGCGTTGTGTCCCACGACGTGTAATTATTTAAATTTAACCCTTTTGCAGGCAAAATGTCGGACATAATGTCACACACTCTGTTCAATCTATACAACGCTCCCGACGGGTTCTGCTTCGACTTTCTCTGCAGCGACGAACCAATCATCGATGACCCAGACAACAAAGTTTACAATGCTGAGAGACGGGTAATGATAACCAATACATTTCTGCAGGAAGTACTACTGAAAGGACACATTTTGTGTTAAAAAACCACCTTTTGAAAACTTGATGGGAGTGCCGCTAGCAGTACTCGGTATAAATGAAATTTAGTCTAGTCCTTCTAGTAGTACGGTGACCGCGTGACGTAAGTTATGACGACCAAGGTGGTACAACAGCTTAAATGCGGGTATATCACTAAGAAGTCCTTGATTTGAATCTCAGTGTAATTTTTGTATCGATATTTTGTGCTTGTGCCCATCGGATCTACAACAATTATTTTAAATAAATCACAACAATGTAAATGTAAAAAAATGTAAAAAAGTTTTTCTAAATAGCAAATTCAATTTTGAATTACGGCCTAAAGCTGCAAATTTTTTAAACACTACACGGAACCGAAAAAGTTTTGTCCTACCGGAAGCACTTAAGTTCTAGCTAGGAATACTACGGGGTCTAAAAGGCATATCTTTATTAGTTTAGTAAGGTAAACGATAAACCAACTGATTATTCAAAAATCTAAATTATGTAGTTTTGATGTTATAAACTCCTTTTTCAAATGTTATGTAATCTCTCTCTCTCAAAAAGCCACCATGTATAGTAGCTTGTGATTCCAGGTGAACGACTTCATATCCCAAATAGAAAGGCAAGCAAAGTACTACGACCACGACAACATCATGGTGACCATGGGCGGAGACTTCACCTACCAGAGCGCTGCCAACTGGTTCATGAATATGGACAAGCTTATCAAGTGAGTGACTGCCAGCATCATTATCAGAAAAAGTTTCGTACCGAAATAGATTCATCATCATCATCTTCATTAGAGCCATAGGACGGCCACTACTGAACAAAGGCCTCTCCCAATGACCTTTATCATTTGGGGATGATTGCCAAAATCGCCACGTTCTGCAAGCGGGTTGGCTAGCGCAGTTTTTTTCAGGATTTCGCACGCAGACGCTGCTGCCGATCTCGTGCTACCGGAATTAGTCGCCTTTTAAAACATCCTGTTGGCCGAAATAGATTATTTTTAGTTAATTTTCATGTAGGGTAGAACGACACAATTTGGAGAGTCTTTTCTTAATTTGAATTATTTATAAAAAATTGGAAACAATGCCTTCTGATCTGAAGCTGCTGCGCTTGCAAGTGTATTTCACTATTATGAAGTTTGACACTTTGTATCATAGAGTCGTAATTACGCAACCGCGCGCAATAACGGTTCTAAAAATTAATGATTAGGCAGCCAATTCAACGTTTGCCAGTTTATTTAATTAGTGTCATCTAATGAAGATTAAGGGATTAAGCAACTACCCTATCGGATGTATTGTGAAACAACGTCTGGTGAAAGATTACGAAATTTACAATACGCCGGGCCCGGCAAAGCACGCGGCGCGGCACCGAGGAGAAGGGGTTTATTATAGTTTTTCTTCTGCTTATCAGACTTGTTAAGAGCCATCAAGACTAGTCCATTGCTGTTTTGAAGGGGATCTTAAGAAAGATCCTAATTTTGGCCGGCTTTGCGCAAGGTTCACATAATTATAATTCACCCCTAACGACGAAACTCGAAAATTAAAAAAGTTGCCATCAAATAGTTTCACGATCCACCATCTTTCTCCTGGCTCCATCATCATATATCTGTTTGATGGTATTTAAATATTATATCGCCATCAGGTTGTCACATACTTACCAAGTTACAAACAGTCAGGTGACAATAATTAGATGTAGATAAAAATTGACTTGCAAGTTTACGTTTCAAGTTACAAGTAAAAAATAATGTAAAATTTTGTTGCAGCCACGTCAACACTCACCCAGCGAATCTATCCGATATTAACATCTTCTACTCGACGCCATCTTGCTATTTGAAAGCCATTTATTTGTATGGGAGGAGGGATAAGGCTATGTTCACTGAAAAAGTAAGTATCAAAGAGATTTAGGAGATCTTTGATAGCAGAATTAGTCACTAAGAGATATAGATTCAGTCACAAAGATCATGGTTCTAGCGTTCCCCGAGTGGAAACGGGACCAAACGATAGGGAAGAAGAAGAGATAAATATAAGTACGACAAAGAAAGACTTAATGTATGACACTCGAATATAATAAAACTTGTAATAAAAAATGTAGAAAAACCCCAAAAATAGAAAAGAAGCCATCTGTCTCGTAAGTCAAGGATAACCTTGTAACCACATAAAAATTATTAATTAGAGACATCTTGGTCCACAACTTTTTTTCTGTATTTTTTTTAATTTATATAAATTGCAATCTTCACCATGAAACCTTGCCATTTTGCCTGATAATGTGTAATCTATGTATATATTTTGTTTATATAACATTGTTATTAGGTACAGTGTGTGTAGTTAATGCTCTTTATTTAAGTTTAAACTTACGTTATAATTAGACTTTATTTTAAACTTTTGTATCGCCTACAGAACATTTCAGTTTACCTTAATAGTCGGCTGGTAGAATATGGTATAAAGTCTACTTTTTATATAAAACTTTTTTTAATCCGTAGAAAAATCATAAAGTTTGAAAATAATAATAATAACCGCCTGCGCCAGCGTATGCCTGTCAATGTTTTCAGTTCTCTCCGGCCATGCTGTGTAAATGTTGACAGGTATCGCAATAAACTAACATCGATCTTTGATTCCAGGGGGATCTTATACCATATGGGAGTGATGGGTCTACTTACTGGACGGGGTATTACACCTCCAGGCCTAGCTTAAAATATTTAGCGAAGAAAGCGCATACATTCCTTCAGGTTAGTAAAAAAATATTTTTCAGTTTCCCCTAATCCTTCTAATTCAGGGTAGCTAGGTGGAATTAAAAAGAGATAAGTACTTGCTACCTTCATTTTGCCTCCAACTACTCAAAGACTCTGCAGGAGAATTATATATTAATAGACTAGATGTTTTTTTTGGAGAGGGTTTTAGCTACTAATGCCTATTTTCAGGTAGTAAAACAGCTGACAGTAGTAGCCCGAACTGGAGATTCGTACGAACTACATCTTCTGCGACATGCTGTGGCTTTGACACTTCATCATGACGCTATTACCGGTAAGTGTAATCATTTTTATCATAAATTTAAGTAAGTACGTGTTAAACTGTAGTTAGACTCTAAGTGTTGAACTTATCTAAGTGATAAATTTTAGTTAAACTCTTGTGTTAAACTTTACTCCAAGTCTAGACTTGAATTAGTTTTGTATTATTATATACTTTCGCTATGCATGATGTCATGAGGCACCAGACAAAATATTTTGCCAGGGGCGTCTCTTATATTGACTCAAACACAAGCCGGGAGCCTTAGTGTTCAAGGCGAAATATCGCGCAACTACACCAATTGTGTACTCAAACTCAGCTAATTTCTAAATAGTAATTCCAGTAACAAATAGTAACTAAAATCTTTTTTTTTCCTTGTGAATCAAATGAAGAGGTGAATGCTCCTTAGACTGGCATAAGTTTATTACAGATAATTTTTGATACGAACTGTGTTCTTTAACGTACCTCTCCTAAAATACGCACGTGCATCCACATTTAATGAAAATAAGTACTTAAGTAAACCTGCGATCCAGACATCAGAATGGATGGTGGGCCTATTTTTACTAAATATTGACGTTTACAAAAGAGAAGATTTGACAGCTGTTTAGAGTTTCATTAATCTAAACAGCTGTCAAATCTGGTTCCATAGATGGTATGTGCTATTTACGTCCGTACGTGGAACCCTTCTTATTCAGTAACTTTGTGTTCAGGAACAAGTCAACAGCATGTATCAAATGACTTCACAAGACTGCTAAGTGAAGCCATGGACATTTGCAGTAAAAAAGCTTCCAATCTTTTAAGGTAACTTCCTTTATCAATATTAAATACATTATGGACCAATGGGATACAAAGAAATTGTTTACCCGGCTATGCTATTCTATGCTATTCTAAGTCAACCTCATCGTCCCGTGTTGTATCCTGCCGACTAAAAAGCACGAGGTTCTGGTGAAATTCCTACCAACGCGAGTTAGGTGCTGTACAGACAGTGAGGCAAGTCGCAACAACATGCGTCTGCTTCAATCGTCGAGTCGTACGTCTGAACGGTTATGAAGAGGTCGCAACGACTGCGGTCCAGCCTCTTTATTCATGGACGTCGCTGTGATTCAAAGTATTCAAAGTATTTATTTGCAAAGAATAGGTTTACAAAATATATGTTATAAATATAATATTACATTTCAGTTCTCTATTCTGCTAACATACATTAACATGCAAAATGTGTGCTAAGAAACTCCTGGACACTGTAGAGGCAGGAAGTTTGCAGCCATATCCTTAATTTATGGATCATCAATTCTGTAGGACCAATTTTAAATTTATGTGGAATTTTGTTATACACCTTTACGCACATACAGTAACAGCTCTTTTAACAAAGTGATAATTTTGGGCAAAAGTCTAATACGAGTCTATCAGATGACCTTTTGTTCCTTGGATACAACTGAGCAGCAGTCTTAAACAACTTTGGGTGTTGTTTTACAAACTTAAATACTTCCAGGATATACATGCCGTAAACAGTAGGTATGCCTAATTTAATAAATAAGGGTATACATGTTTCAAACGGACCCTTACAACATAAGGCTCGCACACACTTCTTCTGGGCTTTTTTTTAAAATTATTATAGACAGATATTTTTTATGGACGGACCTATCGCTGAGTGCCTTTGAGGAAGACATTCTTCAGCTTAACCCGGGCAGTTGTGGCGTGCGCTGAAGGCGCACAGCCTAGGTCCGCCCCGCTAGCGGTCGCCGCGAGCGAAGCCTCAGACTCGTACGTGTCGAGCCCCATACTAGCAGGCGTGATCGGGCCAAAAGGCACCCTACCAAGCGGCGAAACCGCTAGTGGTGGCGCCGACGGGACCGGAACTGCCGAAACAGGCCGGACCGCTGTCGGGTTCCTTTCTAGCGGGCCCGATCTGGGGGTGAGTCGGACTCTGGCCTCAAGGGCGCACTCTTCTGGGCTACAAAAACTCTGTGCATATCAGTACTATTGCCCCAAAGAATAATACCATAGTTAATAACAGAAGAGACGGATCCATAGTAAGCACATAACGATACGTCTAAAGATGTAACCCCAGTAAATCTTCTAAGCACGTAAACAAACCTGTTTATTTTGTTAATTGCATCGTTTTGGTTTGCTATTTAAGTCATTACTACATATTGTCATTAATTGTCCCAATAGGCTAGTTTTCTGGGTCAAAAAAAATATTATTCTATTTAGTCCGTCAGTTAGATTATCAAAAAATATTGGACCCATATTTTGTCTTTTGTCAACGAAACAAAAAATGACGAAGTTAAAGCGTATCAAAGTGAGCAGGTGACGTCACGCCTTGCTAAAAAGTATTGCAAGGCGTGACGTTACGCGGAACTTTAACGGGCTATATCTTCATAATTTTTTGTTTGATTGAGAAAATAAATGTGTCCAATATTTTCTGTTAATCCAACTGACGGACTTATTAGACTTGTTTACAAAACTGGCCTATTGCTTGTCGTTCTTTCAAAAAATCCGTTTTTATAAAACGTGCCTTTGCAACTTCAAAAGTCGCACGACCCTCGTGTGTTGTATATGTGACGTTGCCGCAGAGATGCGCGTCAGCGTTACCCACGTGCACGCAACGTGCGAATTCCTTGTAAGTCAGTGCGGCCAGAATCCTAAAGACCCGTGCCACTACAATATCCATCGTAGTGTTTTTAACTAAATCCAATCCAAATCTTTACACAAATAACACTACGGCTACTTCTGACTATATTTTTTGGAATCGAATCGGATTCAGTGCAAAACTGCTCTTATAAAAAAATTTTTTTATTGGTTTTTTTATTTTTTTATTGAGAAAACCAACAGCGTTACAATAGTACTTACATTCTACATTAATATTTTTGGTAAGGCCAATTACTACAGGTTTTCCTTAAATTAAACTATATTTTTTTTGCTTTTGCAAAATAAATGCTATCAAATTATCTAGTCTATCCATCAAATGTGTGTGTGTGTGTGTGTGTGTGTGTGTGTGTGTGTGTGTGTGTGTGTGTGTGTAAACGTGAACGCGCCTGCCTATCCCCTGTTATTCAGATTTTTTTTAATTTGAGATCTAATAAAATGCTTAATAGACGAAAAATGTTGACAGTTCTCTGTATTTTGTAATTATTTCAGTTATTTGACCCCAACTTGGGGCGGCAGCAGAAGATCGAAGAACAGCCAACAGTTTGTGTCTTGTCATCAACTGAACATCAGTCAGTGTAGAGTAAGTAAATAATACAGGGTGGCCTGTAACTCAAGGATAACCTTATAATCACATACTCTATGCATCATAGTGAACAACTTTTGTTAAATGACTTTTATCCATACAGGGTTACACGGCAAAGGGGTGCCAAATTTAAAAACAATATAAGGAAGCGTCTTAATCGTTATTATTTTTTATAACCGTAATTTAAGATTTTATTATTTCTAAAAATCACGAATGCCTTAGTAGGTCATACTGTAACAAAACGAACATCTTTTATACCTTTATTGTGTGGACTACTGCTACTGTATGAAAGTGAATAAATGAATTATGAATTATGTTACGAAAAAACAATTACTTTAAAATATCCAAAAATAAAGTCAATGGAAAGATTTCGTAAGCTTATTCATCAGAAGGTTATTCATCAGAGCCGTAGGTACGGCGATCTAACATGGACCTTACGCAGTGCACATACGGTGCAATTATTTCAAGAATGAGTTCAGTTATCCACGCGTACGATTTTTAACAGCGGTTAAGAATAATTAAATGTAAAATTTACTGATTCTGAGCCACTGCTAAAGATTGGCACCCCTTTGCAATGTAACCCTGTGTAATTGTTTAGTTTTTCTATACAAGTTCAATCGGTGGCAAACAATTTTGTATGGAAAGGTAATTAATTTTTATGCAAAGCTAAAGTCATGGAACAAAAGTTGTTTTCTCAATTGATTTTGATTTCTACGCATTGAATATAACTGGAAAATTGGCCGAGAAATTTGACATTTTGTGACTTGTCAACTGGTAACCTGTTCACTGTATATGTTAGTTCCTAGAAACTCAAGAAGCAGTCCTTCTGCTGGTGTACAACCCGCTCAGCGTGAAGACTTACCACTATGTGAAGCTGCCAGCTATTGCTCTGCATTACTCCATCAGAGATTATAATGGTATGTCAAACAAGAATATTTAAGTAAAACTCCATTGAGAAATTAAATTAAGCCTTAATCCTCAAACATGGATGTCCACATAATAAACACAGAAAGAAAATAGTTTAACATACACGGCTTATAGAATAAGAAACTGAAACGTGGCTTCTCACTATGGGCCTCATAAGAAAGCTCAAGGTCGCACAGCGTGCTATGGAAAGGGCTATGCTTGGTGATTTCTTGCGAATGAGGAGATCCATAAACAAACAAAAAACTCACTAACATAGCACAACGGATAAGCAAGCTAAAGTGGAGTGGACGGGGCACATAGCACGTAGAACTGATGGCCGATGGGGCAGGACGGTTCTAGAATGGGGGCTGCGTACCGGCAAGCGCGGCGTAGGACGTCCATCCACAATATGGACAGACGACCTGGTAAAGGTCGCAGAAAGGCGCTGGATGCCGGCCGCTTACAACCGGCCAATCTGGAAGTCAATGGGGGAGACCTATGTTCAGCAGTGGACGTCCTATGGCTGAAACGATGTATAGAATATACAGAGATAGATAATAACATTTACATAGGTCAGTGCGGTGCGGTGTATGGGTGTTGTAAGTCAGTGACTAAACCTTACTGTCAGATGTAACCAAGCCACCTTAAGGCCTCTGACTAGGCTTTACGATTATCATCAAGCGATATTACCCGAGACCAACTTTTAACGTGCCTACCGAAGCACAGAGATGCGTGTGGAGAAATATGGTCGGAATGGTCACCCATCCACTCACAGCCACGTCATGTGTTGCTTAACTTTGGTAATCACAGCCAAAGCGTAGCCACCACTGACCAATAAGCAACTTTTCTTTATGTAACTGCTTTTACTTTCACAGATGAAGAGGTAGAGTACCAACTAGTGCCTCTCCCGACTTCTGTCATCAACCTCCCGGGGCGTACCTCCTCTGTCATCCAGAAGTTGTACTTCGAAGCTGAAAATATCCCTCCTCTTGGGTTTTCCGCTTACTACATCACCCCTGTTAGGGATCAGTTGGTTAGTCTTATCTTTAGTCACATCTTTTTTTTGTGGTTTTTGAGTATTCAATTTGGTAGTAACTATTTTCTCACTACCGGGTTGCTAAAGCTAACGTGGCAGTGAGCGGGGCACGTAGCATGTAGAACTGACGGCCGATGTAGCAGAAAGAAAGGTTCTAGTATGAAGGCCACGTACCGGCAAGCGCAGCATAGAACGTCTACCCACAAGATGGAGAGACAACCTGGTAAAGGTTGCAGGAAGACGCTGGATGCAGGCCCAAAAAGTTTAAGGTCATTAAACTGATTTTCAACTTTAAATCCAAGAAATAGAGATCAATATCAATTGAGAAAAATTGATGTTTTATGGTAGGTTGACGTGCTGTTCTGTACCTACACATAATATGACAAATCTATGGAGTACTAAGAATGTTAAGTTGGTGCTAATGTGACAAATGTCCCATTGTATTAGGTCCATCTTTAAAAAAACTTTACACAATTTATTTAATCGATTCATCGTCACAAAGATTACGTACACTCGTTACATTTTTTTTTGGAAAAAAAAATTACAAAAATTATAGGTTCAACAAAATTTTAAGAATCTGTTTTCCGAATCGAATAAAGTTTAAGTAAAAGGCATTGGGAGAGGCTTATGTTAAGCAGTGGACGTCCTATGGCTGAAACGATGAAGATGATGAAAAGGCATTAAATTGGATACTTCAAAAGTGTTCAATTTATAAACTTTACCTCCACCACTTCCCTACCTCCGTAGCTGAGAGGCGAGTACACCTGACTTGGCGCTGCCATCTCTAAGCTCTCAGGTTCGATTCCCGGTCTTGATCCGACCGGAAGTAAAAAACGAACTATTCTATGTTGTCTCGGGTCTTGGCCCACCCCCGAGACGAACAAGACCCGAGACTGCTGAACCTTAGGATCAGAGCAATGTATGTCATGTTGTCAAATATATTATTAATGTATCTCTCCTACTGGAAATCACGGCACGAAGGCCGGTCCTTTTGGAAGGCGTTCGTGGGGATACAGATCCAACACGAAGAGGCCCCTTTGAGATAAGATAATAAGTTGGGATATGTATAGTAATAATATTATTATTTATTGCTTTCAGGAAGAAAATTCATACGCAAAGAAACAAGCTCAGGGAAATGCTGAAGCTGACTTGGAGGTCATTCCTTATATATCTAACGAGGTAAATATTTATGGATTTCTAATACCTAAGAATAGAATAGAGTAGAAGGTTATAATAAGAATAAGATGTCTATAATAATAATAATAAACTAATTTATTTCGGACCAATAGTTATCCATAAGAGTGTTAGTAACAAATGACTTAATAATAGTGTTAGTAAACTTACATTAGGGTTTGGACAAACTTTTTATTTAAGGGAGAATAGTAATTCTCCGCTACTGTTTCTAGAATGCTGTTGGGACTATCTCTCACTCTTCTTAGCAGAGAAGCTGTTTTTTTGCGTATTATCGCGTGAAAGCCGTCCGTGCGGGCTTGCGCGAACATCTCAGAAGCACTGCAGTACCGTGGCAGTCTCAACAGTATTCTAAAAGCATTATTGTATTGGACGCGCAGGACATCCAGCGACTTTTTGGTGTAATTGAACCACAGGTTGCCCGTGTACAGACTTTGGCAGTATGCCTTAAAAAGGGTAATTTTAATTTGGTCTGTACATCGTGCAAATCTGCGGGCCAGCATGTTACTCCTGACCGCTAGTGCCCTACGTTCCCTTTCAATATCTAAATGGTTTTAGGTCTTATGGTAGCCTTAATTACGCATTGAATCACTTACTTACTACTTGCTCTCTTTCTTACTTATTTACCCACTTACCCAGTTATTATTTTACTTACTCGCTTATAACTCACCCATTCGTTTATTAAACGCCAATTTGAAAGCGCTAAAACTAAATCTATGAAAAAAGTAGCTTCCAACTCCCCTAGCATCAGCACCAAAACACGATATGATATATGATATTGCGATATATCGACACCAACTGTAAAAATATGATAAATGTAACCGCCATGTTGAATCGTCACATAACTATTATGATCGCTGTTTCGATAAAAAAAACAAAATGGCGGCTAAATCTATCATATTTTTACAGTTGGTGTCGGTATAGAAAAACAACAAAAAATACTCATATTTTTAAAATGGGGGGTGGCTGCCAGCCCATTAAGGTATAATGGAAAATTCACGACACTAGTTTAATCGCTATATCATATCGTATCATATCGTGTTTTGGTGCTCATGTTAGGGGGCAGATAGTAATTCTTTGTTATATTAATTTTTTGTTTGTCTGTTGGTTTGTATCAGTTTGTAATTAACAATTAAGAGCCTTTTATTTGAAGAATAAGCGTGACATCTGACAGTTTTCGTATAGAAATTGTGTCAGAACTTAAATTTTATTCGTCGAATATATAATATAATGCATTTTTCAACAATCACACCCATTAATTATCTAGTCCCAAACTAAGCCAAGCTTGTACTATGGCGACTAAACAATGATTAAATAGTTACTTAGACTTAGACTTTAATACAAACGCTTATCACACAAACATTTGCTACAAACTAAACCAAACGACCTTGAATTTTTTCTTGCAGTATCTCAAGGTAACAGTGAACAAAGACACAGGCTTCCTAGAATCCATCCAGCATGTCGACGGGGTGAAGCTGCAGGTGGCACAAAACTGGTATTATTATAAGCAGGGCCAGCAGACCCTGCAGTCTGGGGCTTACAGCTTCAGACCAGACAGTGACAGACCTATACCTGTAAGTGAGATTTTAAGACCAATTCCCAAGTTTTACCTGACAGTGTTTGATGAGAGCAAAAACATGAATTTGAAGTGGTTGGTGACCGCCTGGTGTCACGTTAATGAAACCTCCTTTTTTGTATACTTTACATTTATGCTCTCATACGTGTCTTCAGACTGTTATTATGATTATCCAGTAAAACATATCACCAGTCTGACTAACTGTACCATACAGTGTTACATTACAAAGGTGTGCCAAATTTAAAAAATATGATCTAGGGAACAACATAAAGAAGCGTCTTAATCGTTTTTTTTAAATGATCGTATGTTAGAAAATAAAATTACTTTAAAATATCCGAAAATAAAGAAAAGCATTTGAAACAGTTTCACTAGCCATCCTCCTTAAGAAACTTGAGGGTATGGGAATACGGGGTATCGCTCTGGATTGGTTCACTAGTTACCTGTCTGGAATGAAACAGTAGACAAAGGTCGGTGCCCATATCAGTACTAGTGCAACCGTATCATTTGGAGTTCCCCAAGGGAGTATACTTGGCCCAACTTTGTTAATAACTTACATAAATGATCTACCTCAACTATTTGACTCATTTTGTAATATTGACGTCCAGTGCTATGCAGACGATACCGTAGTTATTTTTCATGAAAAAACCTGGAATTCAGTATTGAGAGAGGTAGAGAGAGGTATGGCAACTGTTGCTCGGTAGCTTAACTCAAATTTACTGAATCTAAACACGGAAAAGACTAAATATGTATGTTTTCACAAAACAGCTGCATCTCGTCCTGATCTATTAGCCAATAAAATTAAAGTACAACGTGCGGACCGAATATATCCTTTTGTTGGTCTTCGTGTTCCTGCAACGCAATGGAAAGAGCCGTCAGCATCAAATACTTGGGTATAGTCATAGACGAAAATCTTAACTTTATGAAACACATCTTCTGCCTCTCTGCTAGATTGCGTAAACTTGTCCATGTCATTAAACTTCTTCGATACGGAGCGGACATAAATGTCCTGACACTTGTCAACAGAGCGCTGTGGCAATCATTGATTCTGTACTGCATAACAGCTTGGGGTGGAGCCTCGAAATCTGCTATGATATTTCTTGAAAGGGCACAGAGTGCTGTTCTCGGGGTGATACTTCGTAAGCCTTTCAGATTTCCTACCAAGTCTCTTTATGGATTGGCTCAGTTGCTTACCGTTAGGCAACTTTACCTTTTACGCGCTACCATTGCCTATCATAGGGTGCTGCACTCAGCCGAGCCAGATGTGTCCAATGACGTTGGTCGACGCTTAAGGATACCCTCGGTCAGGGTAAAAACATTTTTTGCCAAAAAATTCAGCAATTTCTCTTTTCCATTTATGCAATAGGATTGTCCACAACCACTGCACCATACACAACTTAGCAACACATGAGCTGGCCAGAAGAGTAACAGACTGGCTACGGTTACTGGACTACGATTGTACTGAATCCTTATTAGTAATACCTAAATAGAAACACACACTCACACACACAAACACTAGTAACACACACACATACTCACACAAACAGAGAGCCTTCTACTCTTTAATATTCCTGTTTTATATGTTGAATTCCTGTTTTAAATTGTTTTTAAAATGTACATTAACTTAAATTTTGGATACCGCTCACTTGTACTATGTATTAAGCAATGATTTGTTAACCACCCCGGGCCGCCCGTGAATCCCGTGATACAGGTAAAACCTAGTACGGGGGCCACTGTAAATCATACTGTTACTATATCTTTTTTGAATAGATAAATTTGTATTGTATTGTATTGTATGATGATGAAGCCTCTTAAATGTTACTCTCGCAAACTTTCTTATCATAACTTAATTGGTACTTCTCGTTGACCGACAATCATAATAAATAGCAAGAAGCGAGATCTCACAGCACAATAGGAAACCAGTAGTCTTTTTAATCTGGCTTACTTAAATCCTGATATTTTAAGGTTACCGAGAAAGTGACCTACCACGCCGTCAGAGGGTCTTTGATCAAGGAGATCAGACAGAGATTCAGTGACTGGATCACGCAAGTCATCAGGCTGTACCGTGGCGAGGAGTTCTTGGAAATAGAGTGGGTGGTTGGACCTGTGCCTATTGGGTAAGAGACGAGAATCGTCATCATTTAGATTCGACTTGCTACTATTTCTTCTTTCACGTACACACATTATCTTCTTACTTGATCATCTACCATCTTTCTGGTTTACTCTCTCATACAATTTCTTAATTGCTTACTCTCTTACCTACTTCATCATTCTTTCACAGTGTTCCTATTACGTGAGCAACAACAAAACGATGTTTTAGTTTGAATTTTGTACTGTGCCTTTCTTCTCACTCATTTATATACTTACTCACTCAACCATTGATTCCGCCACTCTGTGATTTACCTACTTGACCTTTCACCCTCCATTTAATTGCTTTATTCACTTACCCATTCAATCTCTTCCTAATTAAGTAATTTTAACGTAATTTTGTATGTTCATTAATGACTGTTGTACAATTTGCAGTACCGACCTTGGAAAGGAAGTGGTCAGTGTCTTCTCCAGTAATATCACAAACAGTGGCGAGTTCTTCACCGATTCCAATGGACGGCAGATGATGAAGAGGAGCTGCTGGAATGATAGCACTAGTAAGTCACTATTAAACACATGGTGCAGACACCATCTTGACCATTCTCTAGACATGTCTTCAACATGAAGGTTGTCGGGAAGAGTTCACTTTTAGCGATAAAGCGAAATTGTACATAAATAAATAAATAATTGTTTATTAAATACAAGAAAAGCAGATACATTCTAAGTACAACTTAAAACTATACAGTGCGGAGTCATCTTTGCCTGAACTAGGTAGAACCTGGTCTTCAGGTGAGAGGTGAACTTAAGTAAACTTGTAGTTTTAGATTACATTAATTAACAATGATATTTATTATTAATAGGGAAAATATAGAAATGAATGTTTTCTATACTAACAATCTATTTTATTTACATATTAAAAGTAACTGTTCAGTTTTGTCGTAGGACAGATTTAGTAAATATTTAACTAACGAACCGACCGGGAGCAGAAATGAACGATATTATTCATCCAACCGATGCTACAAAATGTCTGTCCGTCTCAAATTAGCCTTACATCTATCTTATATACTAAACCTTATGCTATGTAATACGCTGAGGTGCGTCACACACTACAACGACCGTTTCGTTTAGTGGTTTGGGCTCAAAATTACAAAGCCAGGGGACTGCGGGTTCGAATCGCGCAAGAGGGAAATGTTTATGTGCTAAGGTACACTGATACTTGAAACTCATCATCAGCCTTTGTAAGTGTTCAGCAGTTACATACTCTTATAAAACGCAACAGCGAGCGGCTCGGGGCTGATTGTATCCAGCGGCCTTCCTCGACATTGACTAAATCGTCAGTCCACCGGGTTATGCCTGCCTACGCTGACTGCGTCTTCCCGTTCATGGTCACCACTTGAAGACCTTTCTTCTATAACGGTGATCAGTCCTGCGGGTGATGTGCCACTTTGGCTTTTATTACAGGAAGTAGGTAGGGATTGGTCGAATGAGTAGTCTGTAGTTCTGGTGACTATTCCGGCCGAGCTTCGCCTTACAATCAGTTCAGGGTGGAAGAATCAATGAATGAATTCACATCTCGCTTTTATACAAAAATAACCGAAGTACTATGGGAGTCAAAACAATTACATTCAAACTATAAGACAAAATATTGTAACTATGAAATTATTACAATTATCCAAATATAAATAATTAAACAGGTTTTACGAAATGATTTTATATCTAAGGTACATAGATTTTGAGGTTGAGGTTATATACGTTTTAAATATAAATGAAGTCGTTGTGATAATTCAATATGATGGCGCTAGTATTCGATGTCCTTGTCATATTCTCTGTAGTAGGCGAGGCGTACACCGGCTGTGACGTTGAATGACGGTGGTAGATTGTAACACTTTGCAATTCTAAGAGCTATCTCGGTCAGTTTGGTTCTATTACAAATATCCTTACTTCGGATTATATCTATATCTGTTAAAAATGAATCTCTATTTCCCTTGGTTATCGCATCAACGTGAAATTATAGAACAATTTCGCTAATTCTTTTTTTGTTGTGTTAATTATTGACCGGAGAAGGCTCTTTTAAAAGAAAAAATCAAAAAAGTTGCGCAGGAGAGACCACGCGAACGAAGTCGCAGGCAACAGCTAGTCTCGTAAAGAAATGCGAAGCATAGCTAGAGAGATGCTATGACTTGAGGCTAACAGGTAAGGATCACATCTCAGTGCTGTAAGTCATCACAAGCAACGCATTGCTTTATAAATGTATTTAAGTATCTATCCGTTATTAATGACCTACATAGCCAAGAGGCGAGCATACCGGACTCGGTGTTGCTATCTCCAAGGTTCCGGAATCGATTCCCGGTCAGTCAATGTAGAATAATAACTTTTCTATATTGTCTCGGGTCTAAATGTTGTGGTACCGTCGTTGTTTCTGATTTTTGTATCACAAGTGCTTTGACTACTTACCTTTAGGCGACGGGTAAGGCAAGTGACCTTGAGCATTAAGCGTCGACTAATGCGACTTCTATTATGTGCCTAAGATAATACAAATGCTTCTCGCAGACTAAACATCCATCCGTTGCGCTCCTGTGCAAATAGATTATCATTGCGAGCAAAATATCCGCTCATGGAAAAATAGGCGCTATAATTCTTAATTGTTGACTATTTGAAAAAAAAAACACCCTAAAGGCACGAATGTTATAAATAACTAAACCAACTTTGAAGCTAAACAAAAACCTCGTTTTTAAAATATAAATGTGTACAAGCTCGCGTTATTTGCAGTACTTTAAAATATTTTTTAGTGTTTAAAAGAAATAATAACTATATTTAGATACAACAGGGAAAACTTAAACATAATTATGTTACATTATATATTAATTTCCACATCCTATATCCAGCCAGAAAACTTGCCCAAAAATACCTCTTTTACGTGCATCCTCACCCGGCGCCTTAAGATCAGAGCAATGTCATCATCATCATCATCATCATTTCAGCCATAGGACGTCCACTGCTGAACATAGGCCTCCCCCATTGACTTCCAGATTGGCCGGTTGGAAGCGGCCTGCATCCAGCGTCTTCCTGCGACCCTTACCAGGTCGTCTGACCACCTTGTGAGTGGACGTCCTACGCTGCGTTTGCCGGTACGCGGCCTCCATGCTAGAACCTTTCTGCCCCATCGGCCGTCAGTTCTACGTGCTATGTGCACCGCCCACTGCCACTTCAGCTTGCTATAATATATATATTATGTTAAATAGCAGAGCAATGTAATCGCACTGGTTTCGTGTCCAACTCTTTTCTCATTCAATCCACTCGGCTCTGGAATTCTCTTCCCGAATATATCAAAGCAGCTCCCAATAGATACGCCTTTAAGATACTTGCTCGCACTTATTTTATTGGTAAAATAAAATCGTCATCATGAACCGTTGACTCTCTACTTTCCAGTTAACGTCATCATATTTATGTATGTATGTATTTTATCTATGTAGTCTTAATATTATATTATTTAGTTTATAATATTTGACATAGATACTGTGTGTAGTTTATGCTGTGATTATTTAATAATGTTCATTTTTGTAACGTCATATGCACCGCCCACAAAACATTTCTGTTTAGCCTAATGGTCGACCGGTAGAGAATGCCACATGGCATTAAGTCCACCTTTTGTACGATTTTATTTTGTGCAATAAAGTTTAAATAAATAAATGTATGTGATAATATTTAGTCCCCATAGTACACTTTGCTTAGTTTGGGGCTAGATGATTGGTGTGTTTTACGGAACAATTATCTATTTTGTTTTTACAGGTCTACAACAGAAGAAGCCAATAGCTTCCTGCTACTACCCAGTCACGTCACGTATTTGCATTCACTCTCTCAACACCAGCGTAGAGATGTGCGTGCTCACCGACCGAACGCAGGGTGGAACCTCGTATAATGAGGGGGAGGTGGAACTGATGGTAAAAAAAATATTTTGCAATTTATTTATTTAAAAGAGCAACCAACAAATCTTACACCAATAATACAATTAACAAGTAATAACTATCTATAATAATAAGCTAAGTGTAGATTTGTAATTTTTGTAAGTTATAATCGATAAATGAAATGAAATTATATCTAATCTGACATAATACCAGCCCCCCTAGCATGACAAACAAAACACGATATGATATAGCGATTTATCGACACCAACTAATAATAATTTTAAGATGATGATATAGCAACCATGTTGAATTTATATAGAAACAGTGGTCATAACATGTGACGTCACTGGCACGGCGATTCAACATGCTAGGGGGGCAGTCATAACCCCAAAACACGATATGATATAGCAATATATCTTGAAACCAACTGTAAAGATATGATAGATATAGCCGCCATGTTGAACTTTTATCGAAACAGCGATCATAACGTGTCGTCGATTCAACATGGCGGCTATATCTATCATATTTTAAAGGTGTATAACATATTCAAACAATACCAATTTCTCCAGACATCTCGCCTGACACGTTATGATTCACGCCAACAGTCAAATTAACTTGGTTTGTTATCCTTAGGTACACAGAAGACTCTTGACAGATGACGGGTTTGGATTGGAAGAGTCGCTTAATGAAGAAGCTCATGGCGCTGGCCTGGTCGTGCGAGGAAAGCATAGGATAATGTTTGGGAATTATAGGCAAGAAAGTTAGTAAACTATCTATTGTACACTTGAAACTTTGAATAATGACACATAGAATGATAGTTCGGTACCAACGGTGATCACAATATTAAAGAAACAAAACAGTTTTTTGTACAAACGTTTACACAGAGACACACGCACATCACTATTAAGTAGGGTTGCTCTTAATAGTAGGTATCCCCAAAACCGGGGAAAATTCGATAAAAGCAATGCATAAAATTGTCGTGCTTTCGGAGCGGATTGACATTACGAGTACATACTGCTGTCAGGCGTAGGGAGCCCTCTGTGGGTCCAATTTAGTTGCTTCAAATTTTGCGCCAGGATTACGTATCTACGAGTAGGTATGTGTAATTAATCTAAGACTTAATTTTAACCAAGTAGACTGCCTAATCAATCGGCAACACCAGAATCAACCGCACCCACGGCTTTTTGTTACGCGACTGCTCTCTATTTTAACTTAGCTACCAAGGATATATTATATCATTCGAAACATTGTAAGGCAACCCTGGCTTTCAATAACACGTTATGGTCGTTGAGTAGGTAAGCTAATAAAGTCTTAATTGTTGCCTATTATGTATTTATTACTTAAAGCCCTCGACCAGCCTTCTTGGTAACATGTCCATCTTTGAACGGCTATTTAGGACAAATTTTTTGTGCATATTTTTGTAACAGGAGACGGGCAGCAGCGTCTGCGTGCGAAATCCTGTAAAAAAACTGATCTCGCCAACCCCCCTTCCAAGCGCGGCGAGTATTGGCAATTATACATATAAGTCATTGGGGGAGGCTTTTGTTCAGCAGTGGACGTCCTATAGTGTAATGATGATGATGATGATGAATTAAACTCGCTTCCCCTCCTAACGAATATCAAAACCACATTCTCTCCACTCTCTCTCAGTTTTGACATTTATTTCAGTTGACGAATTGACATTCTCTGAGAGGGTGTCCCACGCTGCCAGAAGATGGCAGTTTGAGCCGTTACTTTTTTTCACTACTGGTGAGAAAATCAATAGAAGAAAATGGCAGAATGTTAGGAATAAGAGGGTATGTTCTAATTTAATTTACTGTCACTGCCGTGGAACTAAGAACAATGACGACCGTCTGGTGTAGTTTTTCGCGCTAAGGACTACAAATTATTTCGACAATCACACCAATTATCTAGCCCCAAACTAAGCAAAGCTTGTACTATGGTGATAGACATACTTAAATACATTTTATAAACATCCGTCATGGATGTTACTCAATCTCTTTTTAATCTAACCAACCTTTCAGTTCTCATCACTCCGCCTTCACGGTCTGCCTCGGCATGTCAACATCTTGACCCTGGAGCCTTGGAAGGCTGGATCTGTCCTGCTACGGTTGGAGAATACTCTGGAAAAACCCTTAAGAGGTATACTAAACCCTTTTTTAACCGACACTTCGAAAAACCAGAGGACTTTCTTAATTCGACATGTTTGTTCGTCTGTCTATATGTTTGGACCACAATGTAGCGGAGCGTAGCATGTCATCTCTGTTCTGTGGTTTAGACTACCAATTGTGGCATTTGAGCGCCGGCTGATGCGTACTAGAAGTGGGAGTAATGCAGTATGTCAAATAAAAGTTCCGTTTATACATTAAAATAATTATGGTGCATCAAAATTCAAAATAAATAAAATCATAACCAATTTGAAACGCCCTGTTTAAAATAGAATAATTTATATAATAATTCTAACACACCTACCTACACCTGAAACAATAATAACGGTTCACTTTCTAAATTGCCGGGAATTGAACCTTTTGCGTACAAGAAAATTACTGCCCTACTACGCTATTGGGTTCGGGCGGTTGAAAGTTGACAATAGAATGTTGCCTCGTCAACATCCAAGTGGTCTTATAAGACCGGATAACAATAGAATTTATATTTTGTCTCGCAATTACGCATGCTTGATGAGATAATGATACAGTTTTTCTACAAAAGCAAAACATTTTGACAGCTACGTGATTATTTGGTACCATAACACCCAGACCCGAGACAATATGGAAAAGTTACTTTTCTACATTGACCGACCGGGAAACAAACCTGGGACCTGAGATTATGTTTAGGTTTTATTATTTTAGAGTAAGTAGCGGCCTCCAATTTTTGTTCGGTATTTTAAATGTCTAGCAATCCCCAAATCCGCATAAATGTCATAGAGATTATAATTTTACAAAAATCTTTTCTACAGAAAGTATCATCATGTGGACTACCTTAGCTTTCCTTATGTGTGTACCGATAATGAGGGAATTGCATTATCCAAGGCAGTCAGGGGGGTAAGGGGACACCCAAAATGTATATCTCACCTGCTCGTGGTGGTACCCCCCGTATGACAGACGGACGAGGCTTTGGCGACCGAACCGATAGTGGTTAGTTTGTTAGTTTAGCTGGGCTTTCTCCGCACTTAGCCTCATGATTGGGCCATTAAGCGTGCCACTTAGTATTTCTTACTCCAACCATCCTAGGTCATCTCAGAAGATCAACAGCCTTTTGAGACTGCTGCAGGCTTCCGGGAGCGATGCTGGTGATTGGAGAATCCGTGCCCGTTGATCTGCCACGCTTCTGCATTCTAAAAGCACGTCCTGTGACGTTTCTTCTGCATTCATGAATTCTCTACATGTGGGGCTGTCTGTCACACCTATGTTAAACAAGTGCTTGTTTAGAGGACAGTGGCCGGTTATAATACCTATAACCTTGCGGATTTTGTCCCTTTTTAGTCTGATGGGTTGCGGGCAAGCTTTTTGATGCATGCATGCATGGCATATACCCCCTATGAAGAGTCCTAGTAGAGTACGGTCTCCAGTTTCTGGCCGCCCCATTTTTCCAGGTCATGACCGACGACCTTAGGAAGATGGCTGGCAGTGACTGGATGAAAAAAGCGGGTGATCGTGCTCTTTGGCGCTTATTGGCGACCTCTGTAACCGAGAGGCGAATATACCGGAGTTGGTGTCGTTATCTCTGAGGTTCCGGGTTCGATCACCGGTCGGTCAATGTAGCTACTTAATATAGGATCAGAGCAATGTATGTGATGTTGTCCAATATTTATTTATTTATTTATTTATTTATTGGGGAGGCTTACGTCCAGCAGAGGACTGAAATGACATGAAGAATGCAGTCATTACTTTTTTTACTCAGCCTTGCAGACGGTACGATGTGCAACGAAATAGATTTTTTGTTTTCTTACCAGGCAACATGAAAGACAAACTTGAGAATCCGGAGGACTATGCTACCAAATCCTCTTTCATCACGGTGGAACTGCGGAAAATATTTCTTCAAATGCAAATCAAAAACGTCCGGGAGACAACACTTGCTGCTAACCAGTGGCTTGATGACGCCAGACAGATGGACTGGAGTACCAGGTTAGTAAAATGCCTATATACGTCCCACGGCAGGGCATAGGCCTTAGGAGAAAAAGTTTGTTTTTAATTACTAAAGGCTTGTATAGGCGAGTCATGTGGAGTTCCACAGGGCTCATTTCTTGGTCTAATACTGTTTCCAAACAATAGTATGTGTGTCTTAAGGGGGGGGGGGGGGGATCTATCAAGACAGGCCGCGAAGTTTAGTATTTCTACCCTTTTTAGGGTTCCGTACCTCGAAAGGAAAAAACGAAACACTTATAGGATCACTTTGTTGTCCGTCTGTCTGTCTGCCTGACCGTCGGTCTGTCAAGACCTATATCTCGGAAACACGTTTACGTATCGAGCTGTAATTAAAACATATACTTAAATCTGCAGTCCCTTGAAGCTGTGAAAAAATCAAACATCTAAGTTGACGTAAAAAAAGTTACGGCCGTTTATGCCGAAGAAACGTTTACTTGGACATTCTCGAGAGAATCAAAATTTATAGGGTACTTCCGTTGTCCTAAAACTATGAAATTTGGCAAGTAATATGGTTACACGGCTGCCGTATACGATGCACTATAATTTGTAAAATTTTAAACTGATTTAGCTCTCATTATCTTTAAAGAACCCGTTTCCTTTTTCAGATATGTGTACAACGGAGGCGATGACGGTATAATGCAAGAAGACAACGATTATGATAAAGAAGACACGGCAAAACAAAATGAAAAGGAGACTGCAACAAACCCAGGTTAATATTGTTATTTGTTGCAGATAAATAAACAATATAATAGCATAGTTAGAACGCGTTTAGATTTTTGCATCGCCTGTACTGGCCCTATAGTTGACTGGTAGAAATAGCACCCATCGCGTTCCACTTACCCATGGTAGACCCCGAAAAAACAATAGAAAACAATAGGGAAATTTTTGTGGCACGCGAAAAGTTAAGTCCGCTATTTAGATACTCTTTATTGCATACCATATAAGTAAATTACACATGATTTTTACAGAAAGACGTACAATTAGTATTTTTGTGTAAAAAAAAAGAGCAGTACTGACTTTAAGTTTAATTTGGGGAAGAGGGGCTGGTGTACCCGAATAGCCAGTATTCTTGCATCTACATTATCATTTCAGCCAAAGGACGTCCACTGCTGGACACAGGTCTCCCCCAATGACTTTCATTGGGGGGGGGGGGGATTACCAATACTCGCCACGCTTGGCAGGCGGGTTGGCGAGCGCATTTTTTAAGATTTCACAAGTAGACGCTGGTGCCCGTCTCGTGCTACAGAATTTAGTTGCCTCTTACGACACACCTCCTGTTGGCGGTGGGGAAGTGTGTTCTTTACGGCCGTCCCCACACGGCAGTATTCTTTATAAAAGTTTAAATGACTATCGTTACATCACCTATTAATTAGATAAGATAATTATTGTCCGGTGGGAAGCGTCCTGAATCCAGCGGCTTCCTGCAACCTTTACAAGGTCGTCTGTCCACCTTCTTCCTTCCAACCGGAATCAGAAATCATTGGGGAAGTAGGCCTTCCCTTCTGTTCAGCAGTGGACGTCCGTAAATATTATTTATTAATTTATTTTGTTCTGTTTGTTTGTTTTGACAGAACCTTATTCAGACGAAGAACAGCACCACCATAAGAAGACGCCCCGCCAAAAATACTCAGAGAAAATCCGATCAAAACTCAGAACACAAAAACCGAGCTACGATTACGAGAGACGAAAACGCTCAATCAATATCACCGAAAACATTATTGAGAACATCATCAACAACACATTTGATGACGTCAAAACCGAATTGACTAACGTCATCAAAAATGATAGTACCACAACGATGAAAGAGACAGATATACCAGTCTATTTTAATGTAACTACGACAGAGTCGTACAAAAAGATGACAAGAAAGCCTCAAAAGTTAAGTTTTTGGAGTAAAACTGAGAGACCGAATAGGTTTTTGTCAGTAATAGGACGGGAATCGGGAGAGGTTGGTTCAGAAGAAGAAGATTTCTCGTCCAACATGAAGAAGAGGTCGCCTAGAAGAAGGAAATATAATAATTTGAAGAAGACTAGAGCACCAGGTAATAGAACTACTTACTTAAGTCAAAAGTATGTTATTAAATTGGATTTTTAACAAGAGTGAAATACAAAAGTTTGTGTGGAGAATTCGACATTTCCGCAGACGGAAATAATACATTTGTAAAACAGAGTAAAAAAAGTAAAGTATGCCTATATATTATACGTTGGACGTATAACGCAGGGCACAGGCCTCACCACAACTATGGCGTGGTTTGGGTCATACTCCAACAGTGCGTGGTGGAGGGGTGTTGTACGGCCAGTGACTAAACCTTATTGGCAGATGTTAGTAAGCCGCCCAAAGGTCTTTGACTAGGATGCCTTCCGAAGCACGGAGATCCTTGTGATAAAATATGTCACTAAATATTGTTGAATGGTCACTCATCTTATAATAAACACAGCGTAGATGACTTAACTTTGGTATTCACAGAATTTCAGGGTGAACATGTAATATTTACTTTTATTTTCACAATCAAATTGAAATCTGAACAAAGTATATAATTTACGACATTTAGTCAAAGAGTATTTGTTGTTTGTAATTATTTTCTTTTTCGATTAACGTATGTTTCATAGGTGTACACCAAAATAACGCTATTAAAGGTTACTTGCAACTTGAGGTATGCCAGGCTCCATACAAAAAAATTCGAAGTCTTTTGTCGGTTACTAGTGTCATGGACTGTTTTTATAATTAAGTTACAGATATACCACTACCAACGGACGATTCTGATGATGGTGTAACAAAATCAATTTACGAAATGTACTACAAAACCCCAAGGTTCTACCCTAAAACGCACAACACAGATGGTGAACCAAAATTCAGAAGGAAGAAGAAGAAAACCAGACGATACAGACAGAATTACGACTATGAGGAGTCTACGTCATCTGTAGAGCTTACTACTAAAAGAACACCTAAGAACAGACTAAGAAGAAGAGAGAAGTTTACTAATGTAGATATGCCGTTCTTTTTAACTAATAGGAAGAAAGTAAGCGATGACAGCGTAGAAGATGCGAGAAAGGAGGCAGCAGATTTGACAGAAGATGGCAATCAAGATAAAGGTAAGATGCAAAAGTAAAGTATGTATGTATGTCCCACTGCAGGGCACAGGCCTCACCTCAACTATGAGGTGGTTTGGGCCATACTCGCGCGGTGGCTTAGTGCGGTGGTTGAGAGGTGTTGTAAAGCCAGTGTCTTAACCTTACTGTCAGATGTTATGAAGCCGCCCTAGGCCTCTGACTAGGCTTCACGGCTAGTATCAGGCGATATTAGCCGGGACCAACTTTGACCGTGCCTTCTGAAGCACGGAGATGCTTGTGATAAATGTCACTAAAAGTGGTTGGAATAGCCACCCATCCAATCACAACCGCGGCGTAGGTGGCTTAACTTTGGTAATCACTACCAAAGCGCGGCTGAGCTACAAACACTTTTTTTTTTTTTTTTGTTGATTTAAGTACATTGTAACAAGTAAAATATAATATATAACAAAATATAATATAATGTATTCTACTTGCAAAGTAATACTTAAAGATAAAACCTTCAAAATTTCTACCATCATTTTAGATACCAAAAACGCCCGTCCAACAAATATAAGGGAGAAACGAAGAAAGCCAGATTCTCAGGAGTACGATGATGGAGAATCGGAGGAAGATGAGAGGGAGGTAGAAACTGACTACAAAGACTATGAGAAAAGGACAGAAAGTCGCCGAAAGAGGTAATAAATTCAATCCAAATTCAAATTCAAATCGTTTATTGCATGTCACATTAAGTAATAATTAGTTTAGGTGGTAGGTACAGACTAGGTATACATGTGACGCCCTGCAAGGGCATAGCAATTTGTGCGGGCTAACTAAGTGCTTGCCAATTTAATATCACAGATAATATTTAACAAATTTAAAAAGAAAAAATAAACTTTAGCTCAAAAAGTATCACAAAACGTTTAAACTACTTTACGTCCTTTTATCAACTAAAACTTACTAACAACAGTATTCAAAAGACTTGCTCTATGAGAGATATTGAAGTATGATGATAATTTTGTAATAACTTATTATTTTTGTCGCTAAAAACTCATGCATATTGTAGTAGTATTTATTAATGAGAAATGCTTTTAGTGTTTTGATAAGCAGTTGCGGGCTTTCATGGTTTTTTATATAGTTTGGTATGTGGTTGTATATTTTTACTAACATGGCGTGGGGACTAGACGTAACCAATTTTAATTTGGAAAAGGAACTTTCAGTTTGTTTAAATTTCTATTATTTCTTTTTATATCTTTTACTTGTGAATAAAGATCTGGGTGTTTTCTGACAAATTTACATGACTCAAGTATATAAATGGATGTAAGGGTCAATATTTTATGCGCTACAAAGTGGGGTCTGCAAGATTCCATTTGGTCTACGTTGGTTAATATTCTGAGGCACTTCTTTTGTAAAACAAAAACTTTGTTTACATCACACGAGTTTCCCTATAGAACAATACCATATGTTAGTCTGGAGTGCGCGTATGCGTAGTATGCCGTAAGGGCAGTTTAATACACGTTTCTATATTAATCACACCAATCAAACAGTGTTATTTTTAAAACATTAACAATCCCCTAGGGGCTGATACTGGTGCTCAAATACAACAACTTGTTCTATGGGGCCAATATCGAAATCGCAAAAAACAACAAAAACATTCTTATGGGGGGGGGATACTAGACCAGAACAAAAACAAATAGTGACTTGGTGAATGTATATTATTGAGTTTAGGAATAAAACAAATTCTGAAATACTAAGAATAGGCTAATTCCTGAGTCAAAAAAAGATTATTCTAATTAGTCCGTCTATATCAAAAAATATTGGACCCATATTTTGTCTTTTGTCAGTCAAACAGAAAATTACGAGATAAAGCGCATCAAAGTGAGCACGTGACGTCACGCCTTGCTAGAAAGTGTCGCAAGGCGTGACGTTACGCGGAACTTTAACGTGCTATATCTTCATAATTATTTGTTTGATTGAGAAACGAACAAATACGTGTCCAATATTTTCTGTTAATCCAACTGACGGACCAAATAGATTTTTTTACGAAACTAGCCCATTCGGGGCATGAAGAACATTATAGTTTTATTAAGGTATCATTTAAATAGTTTATTCTGTATAAAAACGTAAGTTTTGTAGGGAACGCGTTATTGTCGACGAAAAAGAAGAAAGACCCAATTATGCTTACGCTATAACTAACTATATTATAACCTACAACTCTCTCTTTGCACTCTGAACTCTGCACCATCTTCCCTTTCTCTAATAGCTGTTCTCTACCTGAAGGTTGTCTGAAAGAGATCGCTATTAGCGATAACACCGCCTAAATTATACATCTTTCTGTTAGAATCATGTGTAATTTAACTATATGGTGCGCAATAAAGAGTATCTATCTATCTATGCAAATTGTATGCTTACAAGTCATCATAATACTTCATATAATCAGCAACTTCATTCTTATGGGGGGGGGGGGGGGAATGGCAATATATTATTACTGTACATTTTTGAATTTAAGAATAAACCAAATTCTGAAATAAGAATTCAGGGCATAAAGAACAAATCATCTAGATAATTCACCAACCCATTTCGAACTTCTTACAGAAACATCATCAAAGATGACGACATGGCTGACCAGACCAACTCAGAGCAAGACAAAGCTGAAACTGATATGGAATACGTCATCACACTGCGTCCCACACAAATACGAACCTTCGTGGTCTGGTTTCATGATAGTAGGAAGCCTTACGTTTAAACTACCATTTTCCGAAGACCTATATAGCATCATTTGTTACACTTTTTAGTGACTCGGATACTATATCATCTGAGGTCCTACCTTTAGGTATGAATATTCTATACATCATAGTGAAAACTTTTGCTCTCCATCCTTATTCAATCACGCCAAAACGGCTGAACGAATCTAGATGAAATTTGAAACAGAAATAGATTAGATCCTGGAATAGCAGATAGATTACTTTTTATCCCGGAAAAATGTACGGTTCCTGTAGTATCACATAGGCCACTATTTTTAAGTAATTTTCTATAGAACTAAAATTGAGTGTGACAAGTAATGCTTGTCACACTCTATTTTAGTTTACCACGCAAGCAAAGCCGCGGGCATAGCTTGTTATAAATAATTGTAAATAGTTTTAAGTCTATAATCAGACTGTAGACCAAATATTATTTTTGTTAACATTTTACAATATTTTTAAGATTTTAGCAACCGCATGCGGGATGCGGGAGATTTCTGTAAGACATGCTATACGGCCCGCATGCAGGAAACCGTTTTTATTGGTCGTTAGCGTCCGCATGCGGTTTGCGGGAGATTTCTGTAAGGCATGCCGTAGAGCCGCATGTGGGGAACCGTTTTTATTGGTTGTTAGCGTCCGCATGCGGTGTGCGGGAGATTTCTATAAGTAATGCCATGGGGCTCGCATGCTTGTAATCGTTTTCATCGGTCGTTAGCGTTTTGTTATGGGATGCATGCGGAGTGCGGGAGAATTCTGTAAGGCGTGCTATAGGACCAGCAAGCGAGGAACCATTTTTATTGGTCGTTAGCGTCCGCATTCGGTGAGCGGGAGATTTCTGTAAGTTATGCTATGGGGCTTGCATGCTTGAAATAGTTTTCATTGGTCGTTAATGTTCTGTTATGGGATGCATGCGGAGTGCGGGAGAATTCTGTAAGGCATCCTATACGGCCCGCATGTGGTACACCCAGAACCTGCAATGCACTGCGGGAAATCCCCGCATGCAGTATTTAGACTGACTTTTTGACAAATGTAACGCCTTGACTACTTAGAAGCTAATAATACAACATAAATGTTTGACTGGGAGAAAATGTAAGTCCACAATTTTTTTTTGTCAGTAACACAATAAGGTATATTAAAAAAAGAATAACGGAATGACTTAAAAAAACGACATACTTGCTTTTGTAAATAATAAGTAACTAGCTGTCATTTAAGGCGACGGGTAAGGCAAGTGACCAGAGAGCGCTTGTTTCATACCGTCAAGTAGTTGCTTATTTGAATCATGAAGATGTATGATTTTAATCTATAAATTAAAAGCGTAATGTCTGTCAAATACATCTAAAATGGAATAAATACTATCTTTCTCTTTTAAAAATAATTTAAAGTCCATTTTTCTTTGCGTATTATAAACAATCTTGGCATGTCTTTTTACAAACTCAACATTGTATAAAATCAACGAAATGTTAATAAAAAGAATTTCGAGTTAAATGTTTAATTACAATAGAAGATTATTATCTTTGTGTAGCACGAGAGGGCAGGAGCGTCTGCATGCGAAATGTTATAAAAAACTGCGCTCGCAAACCCGCTACCAATCGCAAAATAATCATAAAATTGTCGAGATTTTATAATAGACCTCTTTTAAATATCTTTAGTTGGTCTATTCGCTATGTGCACGATGACAGCGCCCCTAGTGACCACAATTATTGTGGACCTAAGATCTCTCAAATTATGGCGCCTGGATTGATTAAGAATAATTTTCCGATTGTTTTTCCTCGAATTTAGATGAAAATATCTAAAAAGTTTGTGCATATTATAATAAGCATTTTTTTTACTGGAACTAAAATATCAATGTTTTAATACGTACGGGATTTGAATCGATACAACATGATATAACTTTCAACTTCAAACTGTGCAAAAAGGGAAAAAAATAGTATTAGCACGCATGTGAGAGAAGTTAAAGAGCTTAGAACCAACGGACAAAGCTACGAGCTGTGGTCATAAGACAAACGTCTGTGACACAAACCCCCTACAACCTTTTTTCTTTTCACAGCAGTCATTTGTTTCTTTGCTCCAATTTCCATTTTGATGTTGGAAACGAATAAAACATGCACGAACGGTTTTTCCCATTGCTTCTACACTTTATAACATAACACGTACTGTGACCCATATCGCGAATTTAACTTTTTTACTTAAAAATAATTAATAATGTTAGTATGGAATTCGATGGAAATATAGCAATTGGACACATGACAGTCCAGAGTTATTTTACATTTCTGCCAAATAGCGTGCTGCGATCGATTTGACGGCCCCTACGTGGGTGCACTTTGCACACAGCGAATAGTAAGTACTAGTAAAGATTACTCGATTGAAATACTAGAGTATTTTTAAATTATTTATTCATTCTAATTTATTACTAATGTAATATTATTATCAATGCAAATAATAACCATAACCAATTTAGCTTGAGTTTTACTATTTTTACCCGACCACCAAAAGGGGGAGGGGAGGGGGTATTTTTTACCAGCCTATCCCACATTACAATATGGTATCTGTGTAGTTTTTAATAGAGTCATCATTACAAGTCTTTGGTAGCTCACGGCTAGGATAGGCCTCCCGTATAGAGCTACGTTCCGCTCTGAGCCGTTTGCTTCCAACGGCTTTCCGCAATGTTGCCTAGGTCGTCAGTCCGTCGGGTGCCCAGGCTGCGTCTTCCACTCGAAAACTTTTCTTCCCCTCTTTACTTAAACCACCACCGATACGTCAGCCTCCGTTACTACTGGCACCGACAAGACAACGTACTCTTCTCGTATGCGCAATAGAAATGCCTCATACCAATGTCGAAGACGCAAGGCTCTACTGTTACATCTGACCCTCATTCGTTGTCCAGCATCTACAAAACACCGTACTCTTCTTGTATGCTCGATTAGGTTGATTTAAAAGATAGTTGCTCCATTGCAATGTAGCAGGCGCAAGGCTTCACTGGTAAGTCAAAGCCTCGTTACTTGTCCGGCACCATACTCTTCTCGTATGTGCGATTCAGTGGATTTAGAAGAGATGCCGATTACCTTCACTAACTGGCAGTAAGGTGCAGGTGTAGCACAAAAATGTATAAAAAATTTAAATTTGTTTTGAAAGTTTAATTTTTTTACTGTGTTTTTATTAGTGTGTACAGTGAGTAAGCTGTTTTCACTGTCTGAAACAAAAATAAAAACATTATAGTTTAAAAAAAACTAAAAACACGCTTATTGTGTAGGTATGGGTACCTGAAGGTTGTCTGGGAGAGATCGCTTTATGCGATAAGACCGCCTAAATTGTGCATCTTTCTTTAAACACAAATTGAAACTTCTTTATGGTGTACAAAAAAGAGTATCTGTTTATCTATCTATCTATGGGACTTATTTTAGGTAATTTATTCAGATTTTCGGAGCTTATTAATCGGCATCTTCATACCGAAAATAAATTTTAAGAGTGACATTTATCACACAGTTACTAAAATTAATTAGTTATTTATTATGTCAAAAAGTACTTGATTTCGTGAAACTAAATTCCTAATTGTTGATTTTATAATTTTTTTAAATCACCTAAATACATATAATATTTGGTTTGATTTATCAAAATAGTTGGAGGTGACCCATCCGCTATTACTATTTATTTATTTATTAATTTGAATTTGAATAAATTGTGCAACCATATGAATACCGAAGGTTATTTAAAAAAAATAGGACGTTAAAAGTAGTTATAATTTGTCTGCAACTTACAGAAACAAAAAGATCCATCTCATACGTGACGATCCCGAACGCCTTCAAGGCTACCGGAGACTGCGCCCGCGCAATCATGAAGGGGATGTATCTGTAATAGACCAAGTTAAATTGTATTGCTGTCTAAAGACTACCACACATCCAACGCGATTGCGGAGTGAGCATAATGCATCGTGGTTTATACAATGTGTTATTTTTTATTTCCGGAAAATTTTACCAGATAATGTCGTGAATCAATTATCATAATCATGTCAGCCTAATGCAGTCCACAGCTGGACGTAAGCCTCTCCCTTATGCACGATGTATAATATTGATAGCTATACCTGCGAACGGATAGATCATACATGTTCTCCCATCCACAGCAGTAAATTAGTGTAGATGCTTCTTCGCACTGAAATATGAAAACAGATTTAATAATTGCCTTACAGTATCGACCCGCACTGGGTCCTGCCTGGTGGCGGAGTATGGTCTACAAAACCCAACGATGGGGTGAGGCCTCATGAGGCTTGTCCCCTGAGATTTACTCCAAACGCATACTACATTCTATTATTTATATGTTTTTCCTTATAATCATATTTCTTTTGTATTCCAAACGGATATGTACCACTTTTTAATATCAACCTCAAACCTAATATCGAAGTATTGAAAAACAATACTATCGATAATATCATCAATGGATTACGCTAATTTTCGATTTAACTATTGGTAGTCAAACTCTACATTTTTCGGCAGCACTAAATAACGCTAAGTCAACACCGGCGCGCTGGAGCATTTGCGAGATCACTGCGGTGCAGTTGCGTCATTGCCTACGCCCACTGCAGCACACAGGCATTACCTCAACCATGAGGTGATTTGGGCCATACCCCACCACGCGGGCCCATAGCGGGTTAGTGGAGGGGTGTAAGGCCAGTGACTTAACCTTACTGTCAGATGTTAGTAAGCCATAAGGCCTCTGACTAGGCTTCACGACTAGTGTCATGAGATATTAGCCGGAACCAACTTTGAACGTGCCTTCCGAAGCACGGAGATGCTTGTGATAAATGTCACTAAATATGGTTGGAATGGAACGCTGCCACCACTGAGCTACAAGCACCTCTTGTGCAGTTCCGTCTTCACCATAAGGGCACACGGGGCCTGTGCCCAGGGCCCCCGGCCTGGGGCCCCAAAGCACTAAAGATGTTTGTAAACTAAGAAACACTGTTAACTAACTAAAAAGCTGCTCACTTAATTTATACTCAACGCTCAGGACGCGTAGTGTGGTAGTGTTATTTTTTTATAATTCTGCAGTAAGTGTGAACTGTTACAAAGTGAACACAACATTTTATCGTCATACCGTGTAAGTAAATAACTTATAATTGTATTTGTTATGTATCATACTTATAGCCATTATCACTACGTAAAGTTTTATATGGACGTATCTTTGTCTGCTAAACTAGTAATTATTTTCTGTATGCTAAAACTAGGAATATACATGTACACTAGTTCTTAGTAAATACTTGTACATTTTTGTGTTAATAAAGACCTTTAAAAAAAAAAAACTGTTAACTAAAAAGTAAGAAAAGAGGGTCTAGAATAAAAAAGGAGAAAATTTTAACTATACTTTTAACGAAGATATGAAATTATTTTTTAGAAGTCATGAATTCATACCAACAGTATTTTATTTTTACTTTGTAATTTGCAAGACAAGAAAACTCTTTCTTCTCTGCCCCAGGGCCCCAGGGCCCCAGGATATGTTAAGACGGCCCTGCCTTGTGTGGTATAACTTACAAACTTACAACATTTTTAAGTTTATCACCAATCCGGCAAGGAACGTAAATATGGAGAACCGTACCGATACTGAAAGCGGTGAATTTGTAGTCAAATTCATAGCCCTGAAAACAAAATATTAATTACACTTATATCATAATCAAAGATAAATACGGCATTAAATAAATAAAAAAAAAAATTCACACGAATAGGCTAGTTTCCTGGGTCAAAAAAATTTATTATATTTAGCCCGTCAGTTAGACTATCAAATAATATTGGACTGATATTGTATTTTGTCAATCAAACAAAAACTGACGAAGATAAAGCGGATCAAAGTAAGCACGTGACGTCACGCCTTGCTAAAAAGTGTCGCAAGGCGTGACGTTACGCGGAACTTTAACTGGCATATAGGAACTTTAACTTCATATTTTTTTGTTTGTTTAAGAAAAGAAAAAATACGTGTCCAATATTTTCTGTTAATCGAACACACGGACTAATTAGATTTTTTTAGGAAACTAGCCCATTATCTAGCACCAAACTAAGCAAAGCTTGTACTATGGCGACTAGATAATGGATACACATACTTAAATACTTTTATAAACATCTATGACTTTGTTACAAATGATCTTTCTCAACACACAAACATTGGCCCCTTGCAGGATTCGAACCCGCAAACGGTGGCTTTGTAGTCGAACCACTACACCAGACAGTCGTCAATTAAGTAACATAACTAGTAAATTAAAATTAAAAAGTAATGTCAACTTATTTCAGTTAAATAAAACATAACAGTAGGTTTTTGGTTTTACATAACAATTTAAAAACGAAAATCAAATAATCTAAAGGTGTCAAATTTTAATTGGTATGAAATATTAAAACCTTAAAAACTGAAGACAATCAACGATTAACATGCCACGCAACAAGTTTATTATATGTGTAAGATCGTCAATTTAGAGGAACCATTATTATAAAAATATATTAAAGAGAATAAGGATTGTAACACCGAATAGGCATGATATTTTTAATGATCAGACTATAAATCCGGTTGATTTTGACGTCAAAATGAAAGGACCAAGGATTTTGTTGATCTAACGTTGCAAAAATAGCTGAGGTAGGAATTCACTACAGGTAGATAATAAATATTAAGCTCTTGTGTATGTACAGACAACAGCAGGTCAACCTACCCAAGAAGTTAAAGTAAAGGCATTAAACCGATTTTCAACTTTAAGTCCGACACGTAGAGATCAATATCAATCGATAAATTTTACGTTTTGTGGTTGGTTGACGAGCTGTTGTTTGTACATTGGCGTTCCGAGACTTGGTCCTTAGATTAATGACAAAGATACGCAATCCACAAGCAAAATTTGAAGATTTTTAAATTGACAGTTCTGCACGGGGGACCCAAAGCACTGAAACATGTTTTTAATGTCAATCCGCTCAGAATGCATGACAATCTAGATGTAGGCATTGCTTTTATCGAATTTTCTCCGGTTTTGGGGAAAGCTACTATCAATAATAATGGAGAAACGTTTACCTATTTCAGACCATCACGATCCACACAGTAACAATATATATAGTAGTGTTAGTAACAATATACTTAAAATCTAAGTTAGTAATAAATAAATAAATAAATAAATCGTTTATTTGCACAAAACACGGTATAAATGGTAACATTAAACAATGAAAAGAGCTCATGTTTCGCTAATAAAAAATAGCATGGAAATTGTATGTTATTACCTACATGAATTGCAATAATTAAAAATGTCTGGAATCAAAATTTCAATAGTAAATATATGTCAGTAAAATCGAGCTAGTTGTCAATAAATTCCTTAACACTATAGAAATTTTTTTCATTAAGCCATTCAGTTAATCTTTTTTTAAATAAGAAATTATTTAGCACTTTAAATTCATTTGGTAAGTATCAGTCAAAAAACCGGTTCCTGATCCATACAGATGAATATGAATTCAGTGTTTAAAGATAGGACACGATGGCCTATCTTTAATAACTAACAGGGTGCTGTTGGCGCTCTCCCGTGTCATAGCAAGCTTCGAAGCCGTTCGTAGAAGAGTAAACCTATTTTTAGTGGTGTGTGTTTTTGTGTAAACGTTTGCACACAAAACTGTTTTGTTGATTCAATTTTATAATCGCCCTAGGAACTATCATTCTATGTGTCATTGTTCAAAGACTCAAATTCAAATTCAAATTCAAATTCAAATGCGTTTATTGCCAATTAAGTGTACAACTGATATCTTAACCCGTTGAGGATTATAAGAAATCCGGCGGTCGCATAACAATGTAATTTCTATTGTGTCTCGTTCACACATGCTTGACAGGTTAAAGATATATAATGTAACTTAAATACTTAATTACCCTTTTCAGGTGTTGCAATTTTCATAATATAAAATTATTTATGTAGGTATAATACCAAATTTTTGTTTTTAAAGTAATAAACAAATTAAATTTTAAAAAAAAGGACTTGGTCCTTTTATTTTAAAGCTCACAGTTACCTCTGTTATTAAGTAGAGACAGACGCATAGTTCAGTAGTCACCAGCAAATATAAAACACCTAAATAATCTTTGAACGCAGATTCACATATCGCGATCAATCTGAAAAAGAAATGGGGGCTTCTGTAGTTTCTGTCCGTTAGTTCTTCAGAATTTTGCCAAAAGGAATGAATGAATATTAAAAGATAAGAATTTACAGGGTTCAGAAATTAAGTATGGTTTTACAAAACAAGAATATAATCATGAAAAAGCAAGTCACTGATCTCCAGGTTAAAAAGACCTCATTCGGCTTGAGCCACGGCTTGTACTGGCCATGACACTGGTTTTCAGTAGGTCGAGTGAGGTTCACGGACAGCCGATAGATAAAAACTAAATATATAAAAAAACAGATCGTAAGCTAAATAATAAAATAAGCAGATATTAGTTCTCGATACAAACACAAGAAACATGTAATTTTGTTTTATACAGAGTGTAACGAAAAGGTGAAATAAAACTTTAAGGGGTTATTCTACGGCTAAATTACATCAACTTTTTCTATGGGACCAACATCGAATTCGCAAAAAAAAAACACTTTCCCATACTAAAACGCGACCAGCTGGCATCAGTTTGTATGGAAACGTCAATTTTTTTTTTTGAAATTTCGATTTTGGTCCCATAGAAAAAGTTGATGTAATTTAGCCGTAGAATAACCCCTTAAAGTTTTATTTCACATTTTCGTTACACCCTGTATATGTAGCCATGCATCAAGTCTTCGTCACACTGGGCAAACAGCAAACCGCTAAGACTGAAATTCATTTTCTAAACTTTTGGTAAACCAAATTACAAGTAGCAATTATATTTATACCTACAAAGAATCCAAGTTAAAGTGTGATCTGGACATATTTGCCGCAGAACCGACAACTGATAGTGTGTGGACGCGTTAATGTGCAGACCGCAGCAAGCGTAGCGTAGGGCGCCCTCCGACAACGTGTGATAAACGAGTACCCTTGCTGCTGGCAGCGAATAGACAAGAACAGCTTAGGATTGGGATCATTGATGTGAGGCCACCGTCTTGAAGTGGACGTGTGCTGATTGTGATGATTCAGCATCATCATCATAGTGATAGCTAGTGGTGACTGAATTTGTTCCGGCGTTTCTTCTCAGCACTTGCCAGATTGTCTGTGTCTTGTCTCGAAGCGCTAGTAGGGCCCAAAAAATAAGGAGACATGTTCTGCCCCATATGGGCCAATAATGTTATTAATGACGTTCATAAGTAGCAGTTTTCTGTCCTAAACTGAATAAATGATTTTTGACTTTTGATTTTAACCATAGGACGTCCACTGCTGAACATAGGCCTTAATTACTCCTAGATTCGCCGGTTGAAAGCGGCCCGCACCCAGCGGCTTCCTGCAACCTTTACCAGGTCATTTATCTACCTTGTGAGTGGATGATGATTATGAGGTATTATTAGAATAACAAAATATTTTAGTGTTACTTACTTGAAAATCTCACACTGATCATTAATGGCATTTGCCATTCTCCTCCTCAACTCTTCACCATGGTATTTCATTGCCTCATCCAAATGCATACAGAACAGCTCAACCTTCAGACACACATGGTTTATAGAAGTTATCATGAACCCATCGTACCCAGTAAAGTTTACGTAGTATATAAGAGCTACGTATGACATATATATGTAAATTATTTCAAAGTATGGCGACTCAAGTTGCGCTCCGGGTTCTTTGTTCGGTACGTTGATATCGTAAATCATGTGTCGCTTCGGTTCGGACCTGTCAAAAAAATACGATAATATGTAATGTAAGGTCTAACTGAGATCGTACTCAATATTTCTAGAGGTTAAAAAGTACATAATAAGGATCTTTGTTATGATAAAAAAAACAACGTAACAACATATTTTTTTATGAATTAATACTTATTTATTTTTGTAATGGTTTATTACGTATAACGCCATTCATACATGAATGAAAATTTACGCCCAGGGACATTAATTTGTGGTCATCTCGTAACTAATAGACTTTAGGGATGATGTTATGCGTAAAAAAACAATTTCTATAATACTTAACTAATGTAATTAAGAAAAAAAAATGCAGGTTTATGTTTTTATTTTCATAAACATGATCCTTTGCATGTATTAGTTGAGCTATAGAAATATTGAACACTATTTCGGTTAGACCTAATAAAAATATCGCTTAGCTGTTTTCTACATAGTACATTTCTATACTTACATCTGAAACGCTAGTTTTTAAATCTCATGTGTGATGTTAGAGCACAGGGCACGTGTGTAGGATCATACAGATAAGTGGGCCCAATTCGGCACATTAGTACCCACAAATGGCTATTAGCCGAAGAGGTAAACCCAAGAAAAGATACCGACCATAAGGATAAGCTGACGAAGGATTGAGAGTCATTAGCGATGGATAACCTATCCAGGGCTCGGTGGAAGGGTATAGGGGAGACCTTTGCCCAGTTGTGGGATGATACAGACTAGCAAAAAACTGGATCTCTGTACAAAAGACTTCGAACTTTTTTGTATGGAGTATTAAATACTCTTTACAAAAAATACAAATCCATACAACAAATTTTGTTGTTTGTAATTATTTTCTCAATGTACTCGTATTGGCGTAGGTTTGGTGGTGTGAGCAACAGGGTGAAAGGTTCCCGATCCACCATTGAAAAGGGAGGATCCTCCGACCAGACGGGTGATGTGTCTGGAGGGCTACTGACCGACGGTTGTTGTCGGGTTCTCGTATATATTGTTCAATCGCTCGGATAACTTTAATATCGCGATGTAAGATACGTCAGTTTTAGTTCGCATGTGGCGAGATAGATGTCGCTACATATGTTTCATAGGTATACACCAAAAAAAATTGCTACTTGCAACTTTAAGTATGCCAATTAGGTTCGATGCCTTTTAGAAGTCCTAAATCTAAGTTCAAAAGTATTAATACCTCAATGGGGGACGCCTATGTTCAGCAGTAGACGTCCTATGGCTGAAATGATGATAATGATGATGAAGTATTAATATAAGGATGCCTAGAACATTCTATGTATAATATTTATGTCGAACGCGTTTGAAAATTTTGAAAATTATTTGGGTTCAAAGACAGCCTTACAATTGGATTGTATATGGCTATGAACGACTTTTGTCTAGTAAATGCAAACAGAATATAACATATTATAATTATTACCAGTGATCGGAGTAGGTAGATTGATTTGGGGTCAATGATCTCAAACATTGATGTTAATATGGACATGCCTCCGGGATTCCGGAATTTTTTGGTACCAGTTTTTGAAAAAAAGGCATATCCATATTATGCTAGCACTACCAAAGTACATCAAATCAATCTACCTACTCCGATCACTAATTATTACGCACATACCTGAATATAAATTCGTATAAGTTGACAGCAGTTGTTGTCATAACGAAGGTGGATAGTATCATAATGACGCATACAATCCATACCCACTGGTAGGTCAGAGTATTCTTGATATAAGATTTTATAATAGCCTTGTAGCAATTCGGCAAACTGTTGTATGAGGCGTAATCTTTGTTTATTATGTCCAAAATTTCTTTGGCCTTACCCCTTTTGTAGAAGAGAAGACACATCTGAAAGCAGTAGTCTTATTTTTTGGGATTTCCAGCCAACCAGTTCTGTTAAAAAAAACTACGGGAGTGTCTAACACATGGGGCACTTACCCTATAGAGTAGAAATGTCATATGATCCGCCATTTTTAAATCTGTATCTGTACTTTTTTGTATGGGCGACGGTTGACAGGACTTGTGATTTCATACTAAATGTAAAAAAAATCACTTACTAGTTTCGGAGAAAGAATATACGTATTGCTGCTCTATATGGTACGTGCTCGATGGTCTAACATCAAACTAAACAAAATCAAACTTAATAAACCACAGTTCAACTATTACGATTTGTATGAGAAAGTTTAAATAAAGACCAGTTTAATAAACTTAGTTTGGTCATATAAAATGGTTCTGATATGCAAGGCTATGACGACCTCTCGTACCGGACTTTATGTCGCTGTCTCTGAGCGTTCGATTTCCAGTCGGTCAATATAGAAAAATAACTTTTCTATATTGTCTCGGGTATTGGTATTGTGGTACCGTTGTTGTTCCTGATTTCTGTAACAAAGTGCTTTGGCTACTTACCATAGTATGAGAGCAATATGTGTGATGTTGTGTGATGTATCTTTATTACCAGTGACAATTCACCATTGGGTTAAACCATCATTCTATTCTCAGAGTATTCTTTTCCATCCACTACCAGCAGTAGGGTATGCTTTACCTCCTCAGAAGCGATCTGCGCTCCATTTTTAACACATTGGGGACAGTATACGCCTATAGGCGTCTTAACAGTAAAACTTCTATTGTGCCTGGAATACTGTCTATCAATGTGTTATGCTATGTTCTCTAATCAAGAAGACGTCTTACCTTTATAAACCCAGATAAAAAGGGTGTGAACATCGCGAAATGTCTGATAACTTCAAGGTATTTGCCTTCACACCAATTTCGTTGAATGTCCAATAAGGCTACTAATGTTAGCGGTAGAATTGTAAGAAACAGCAAGGCTGAAAATAATAACGGTCAAAGTACTAGTACCTATACACAATCCCGAATGGGGAATATGCATGTTTTTATTTGGTCTTAAAATAAATAGTACTTAGACTAAGAATTTTCGAAAAATATTGATAAATACCTGACTTACAGCCCAAGTCGCGTGTTAGACAAGGAGATTCGATATGTACCGTGACGTCACATTACACGCCAGCTGTAGCGACAAACTGGCCAGTTTGGGGGGGGGGGGGGTTCCACAACCACCATTGAAAAGGGAGGATCCTCCGACCAGACGGGTGTCGTTTCTGGTGGGCTACTGCCCGACGGTTGTTGGCGAGTTCTTGTATGTATATATGTTTCATTCGGATAGATTATAGGATACGTCAGTTTTAGTTCGTATGTGGCGAGATAGATGTCGCTACACCCGCCATACATTTTTCATAGTAAAAGTTTTTTTAGAAAGAGATAGGTATACCTTAATTTCTAATTACTGTATGGTTATTTTTTACCTAAAATTAATTTTGTTTTCACTATTTGCACTGTAATTTCATATATTTTCCTATAAATATAGTAAAAACAAATTTTTTTTTTCATGCACTCCCTATTAGGTGGAACTTGGGAAGTATCTGTACTAAAGAAAAAAAAACGTGAAAATATTTCTTAAAGTGTCTCTCTATGTAGCCCACCCTACGTTTACAGTTTTACACAAAAGCTCTGATTTTCATCATCATCATCATCACTTCAGCCATAAAACGTCCACTGCTGAACAATGGCCTCCCCCAATGATTTATCATCGGGGGGGATTGCCAATACTCGCCACGCTTGGCAGGCGGGTTGGCGAGCGCAGTTTTTTATAAGATTTCGCACGAAGACGCTGCTGCCCGTCTCGTGCTACAAGAATTAGTCGCCTCTTACGACACTCTGATTTTACAACATCGTTTTTATGGGTTATATTTAACGCTTGAGAGGCTGAATGTTGCCAAATTGTTCTAACAAAAGTAGGTTTTGTGCAAAGTCTATAGCTCATATTAAATTAAAAAGACAAGGCAGTTATAATTGATCGCATTTCTGACCTAATGCTTATTTTTGGAAATAAGCATTAGGTCAGAAATTCACAGAAACACGATTCCACAAACTTGACAAAATGGAAAACATAAATAAATTTGCCTCTGAAAATACCTAAATTCAAATTTTTCTCACTTTCACTTATAATAATGTTGATAATGTTAGACAAAATTATAGCTTTTATAATACTAAAGCAATTGGCTACTTTTGATTTTCAATAAAGTTATTTGGCTCCACACTACAAAGCAGCGGTTGCGGGTTCGAATCCCGCAAGCGGCAAATATTTGTGTGATGCGCACGAGCATTTGTATCTAAGTCATGGATGTTTATAAAAGTATTTAAGCATGTTTATCCGTTATCTAGTCGCCATAGTACAAGCTTTGCTTAGTTTGGGGCTAGATAATTGGTGTGATTGTGAAAACTTTTTTTTTTATTCAATAAAATCGGGGATTTTGTGGTTTGGCACTTGGGCCCTTATTTAAATCGTTTAATCTATTCTTAGTTTAACTAAGACAAAACGTTGGATTTGGTAAGAATTTACCAAACTCATTAGTTTGATGTTTTCAGGGTTGATTATTATATGTTTTATCCCAATTCTTTTCTTTTTGGTTTTACTAGTGTTTAGAAATATTGCCAATAGACACTTTACAAGGGACCATTAACCCTTTTCGGCTATAAGGGTATTTCTGTAACACCCTGTATATTGGAAAAAAGCTATATTTCTGGAGAAGATTACAAAATGTTTTATACTTACGTATGGCTAGTAACCTCCATCTTTCAGTAGCTGGGTTCGGATACACCATCCCGAATGTCATCGAATACATTATAGCCCTGTATGTTTTGTGGAACGGCTTGAATTGGTCCTCCATCTCTGCTTTAGGCCTATCTCACTGACTAACCTAACTTAAACAGTATCTAAGCAACGTTGTTTACAAAAGGTCTTATTTTAACCGACTTTAAAAAATAATGAGGTTCTGTGTTTGGCTGTATTTTATATTAGATCGGTCATTCTCACGATAAGGTGTTCTTCGTATAATTTCCGTCACGATTTTTATTTTGCAAGAAATTCGTTTAATTGGCAATTAAATTAAGAAAAGACGATAAACTAAACAGAATTATGTATTTGGCACTTCAATGTGCCGACTGGTTATGGAGTTATGAGGTGACAAAGTTTTGGGTGTGACGGAAATTAGAAAATAGCTTACTTAAATTTATATTTTATTGAAATAAAACTCAAATAGAAAATAAACAGAATTTAATGAAAAGTAAACCTCACAAGTTATTGTACAGTCTACAAATAACAAAAAAACCTCTTTAATAAAACAAAAAATTTGCACGGTAGCCTACCGATAACTGATAATTTTAACAATATAATAATTTATATTATATGTGAATGAATCATGGATCATTCTTGATTCTTTCTCTTCTTTGTTGCTGTCTAAGCCTTTGTTGCTCCAAAATATCCTCTCGACTTCGTTTTGGCTTACCCATGTTTTCTTTTAAATAAGAATACACATTATGGTATATGCTATGTATACCTACCAAAAAACTTTAAGTAGGCACCTGTTTTAAGGTAAAAACATAAAGAAAACAAATGTTGTCAGGTATTATATAATTTCCGTCACGTTTAGCGTGACGGAATAGGGTGATGGAAATTAGGAACACGACGGTATTTATGGGATATTAATTAAATGGTAAACAATACAGTATATTGCTACAAGTATGAGGTAGCCAACGAATGCCTGCATATAATATTATTACAGACCAGTTTGTATCCATGTTAAAATATTAATTAAAAGAGCGAACGGAAATTAGAAAAGAGGTGAACCAAGCGAATAGAAATTAGGTACTTACGGTCGTACTTCGCCAACGGAGCAAGTGACACGGGACCGCTTCGGTTGCCTGCCGCGGCACAACTGATCAAACACGACGTTGCGCTAGGGATGGGAATTACTTACTCTGCGAGCAAGATATTCGCTATTTCTATACTAGTGACTGAAATTAGGCATGATGAAAGGACAAACATATTTTTCGTTTTGTCTAAGAAAATACACAAGTTAAACAGAATATTTTTAGTGAATAATAATACTTAATTATTAATCTTAAAACTGTATACACTGAAATGTACCAATCGTAACTTATTTTGACACTGTTGAAGGTTTTGTACTTGAATCTGGGTTCTGGACAGCGAACGGAACTTAGGAGAACGACCTAAGAAAAAATAATTAAGTGCTTTTTTACAAGATGATGTGTCTCAAATTCAAATTCCTAAAAGATAAATGCTAGATCTAGTTCCTAAAAAATTTACAGCTTCAAAATATAACAAACTAGTCAGATATTTGCACGGACGCACCAAAACCAGGCCTGCTGAGAATGACCGAGATAACTTCCTTCTAGAAGGCGATTATAATGCTTAAATACAGCAGCTATGTCTGTGAAAGATCGAATTTGCAAAAAAACGAACTTAATAAACCGCAGACCAAAACGATATCAGTTTATATGGAGAAGTATTTTTTAAAGATTTCGATGTCGGATCCATAGAATTTTATTTTTTATTTTAGCAGCAGAATCACAGCCTAGAAGGCAGTTACCTAATTAGGAAACTTTACAAAAAAAAACAAGATTTAAGTAATAACATAAAAGTACATAACTTTTACACACGTTACTCATATTACTCTGAATTGTAATGTTTACTGATACGAGTATGTTGCTGGTGAATCTTTTCCAATAAATAAATAAATAATAAATACTGCTTCAGGATAATGCCATGAGACATTGTTTAATCTAAAACAATAAATGAAATCAAAAGATAAATAAATATTTAAAAGCCTAAAAATACTATTTATTTGATTATGTTATTCAATATATTATTCAATAATTATCATATGATTTCTTAATGTATTTTAATTCATTAAAACTTCTTAAAATAAACAAATTGATCTAATTATGCATGGCGTCATCCTCTCTGCCCACAATACCTATCTTATTATTGTGCCCTACAGGGTCTATAATGATCTGTTTTATGTACTTATTTATAACACCTGTGTAACATTATAGAATGCAATAAATATATTGAATTGAATTGAATTTAAGTATTCGAATAAATCAGTCCAAATGTTTTTTACTTAACAACCTGCTTACTTGGCTGGTGCCTAATAACTTTTATTATATCAACTTCTAAGTCTTCTTTTGGTTCTGTAGACTAATAGAAAACCCTTTACTATAATAGAAAAGGATTAAATACAATATTAAATCCCTCCAATAATAATACGTAAGTAATCAAAGAGAATCTAAAGGGGGCTTAAATTCTTTTATTGTATTTTATTGGAAAACATAACAGACATACTTCTATATATATATTGGCCACAGCATCTCTTTCAGATGATTGTTGCAGCGCTAGTAGGTTCAAGGGATTCCGCATTTCCGTTTGTGACTATAGAGTCCTAAAGCAGCGCGGCACTTCTTGCCACAACGATTGCAGGTGTAATGCGAGTCTACAAGAGGTGGTACAGCACGGCGAAGACTTTTCTGCTTTAAATTATCAAGCCAGTCTTCATCATGTTTCGATACTCCAACCTTAGTATCTCGGCGCCATTCGGGTCTCATTTCTGCGCGTTTCTCCCAATTATCAGTTTGAGTTCCAAAGCTGCTCATGTCCCGCCTGCAAGAGTCCTTAAATCTTAAAATCGGGCGCCCAATCGGTCTCCTCACGTTTGCTATTTGGCCCAGCATGACCTGACGCGGCAGTCTTTCTGGCGGCATACGATAAACGTGACCAAGCCAACGGAGTCTCCTTGACAAAGCAGTCATGGTGCAACAACGCGTTTTTAAGAGGACTTCCTCGTTGCTTACATTATCCTTCCATGTGACTCCAAGTATGGTTCTCAGACAGCGCATATGAAAAGCATCAAGTCTGCGTTCTTGTTTTGCGTACGTAGTCCACGTTTCCGAAGCGTACAGTAATGTGCTCAAGACGCATGTCTGATAAACGAGGACTTTAGTGTGAGTGGTAAGCTTGCAGTTCCTCCAAACGCGTGAAAACCTTCCAAAAGCAGCCGATGCCCTGCCAATCCGAGTATCTATCTCTTGGTCGTTCGAAAGTGAGTATGTGGTGGTAGACCCAAGGTACCAGAAGCAATCCACAACCACCACGACCACTGTCTTCTTAGTATTTACGCTCATAGCGAACAGGTGACATGCCCGACCAAATCTCGACACCAACTCCTGGAGCCCGCTTTCTGAGTTTGCAACTAGTGCAGCATCATCTGCATAAAGAAGTTCCCTCGCAACTAAGTCTTGACGCTTGTTTTTACGAAGGTACATAGAAAAGTCACGTTTGTTTTATGGGAGGCCAACTTAGTTTTTTTTTAAATACATCATCTGTGAAAATTTCAATTGTCTAGCTATCACGGCTCATGCCTGTCTGTCTGTCTGTCTGTAACACCCTGGAAACAGACAGACAGACAGACAGACGGACAGTAGAGTCTTAGTAATATGGTCCCGTTTTTACCCTTTAGGTACAGAACCTTTAAGGGTTCACGTCATCATCACGTTACATGACGGTTCAGTTTTTGTCATTACCACGTAATAACGGCGTTTTTTAAGCTATGCCACCACCGCCACGTCCTGGCAAAAGGAGAAGACCCAAGAAATGCTGGCTTGACGTCGTGAGGGCTGACATGCGTGCCAATGATCTCACAACTAGAGACGCTCAAGACCGCGCGAACTGGAGGAGTAAATCAAGGAAAGCGGACCCTGGGCTCCAAAGCGATGGCTTTGGATGCAACCGGGATTGACCATATATATATATATAGATGAAGAAGAAGAAGAACGGCGTTCTTGAAGCTACGGAACCGTTTACTACGTATAAATACGCACTTGGCCGGTATATACTCACAGATTGAAAGTTATATTTAATTGGTCTAGCAGTCTGTAGTTTGGTAGCAAAGAAGTCTTTAATTTTCATTAATATCTTTATTACATAGGGGATTTAAACATGACATTTATTTACGTCATATTTAGTTGGAAGCCCTACTAATAATAAAAATTGTGAAAATCGGTTTGTTTAATTATAGTTAATAAATATTTGACAACTTTACATATATTTCTAGTTAGAGAAATCAGAAAAAACGACGGTACCACCACAACCAGACCCGAGACAATATAGAAAAGGTTTTTTTTTTTACATTGACCGACCGGAAATCGAACCCGGGACCTCAGAGATGGCGAAACTAAGTCCAATATGCTCGCCTCTGTCTATTCGTACATCTTTCAAGCAACAACGGAGTAACAAATCGACGTTAATTTACATTTTTTAAATCGACTGCCTGAATTGGGAATCGAACCGGACGTCACCGGTTCAGGTTTATCCAAACAACTAACTTTTCTAAATTGGTCTGGGTGTGCTGCAGGACGCCCCTCATCATCATCATCATCATCATCATCATTTCAGCCATAGGACGTCCACTGCTGAACATAGGCCTCCCCCAGTGACTTCCAGATTGGCCGGTTGAAAGCGGCCCGCATCCAGCGGCTTCCTGCAACCTTTACCAGGTTGGCTGTCCACCTTGTAGGTGGTCGTCCTACGCTGCGCTTGCCGGTACGTATAGGAAAGCTCAAGGCTGCATAGCGTGCTATGGAAAGGGCTATGCTCGGCGTTTCTATGCGAGATCGAATCAGGAATGAGGAGATTCGTAAACGAACAAAAGTTGCTGACATAGCTCAACGGATAAGCAAGCTGAAGTGGCAGAGGGCGGGGCACATAGCACGTAGACCTGACGGCCGATGGGGCAGAAAAGTTCTGGAATGGAGGCCGCGTCCGGCAAGCGCAGCGTAGGACGCCCCTAGCAAAAATGTATTGTCTGGTGCCTCGTAACGCAAGGAGACATTCTACTTACTTACTTCGGAACCATGACAACAGGGATGACGACTATTGACAACTGGGTAAAAAAAATTGAATTCTATTTAGTCCGTCAGTTAGATTATCAAAAAATAATGGACACTTACTTTTTCTTTTATCGATCAACCAAAAAATTACAAAGATAAAGCGTGTCAAAGTTTCCCTCGGCTACGGCCTTGTGACGTCACTTCTAAGTAAAAATTGTACCTAGACGACATCATGCGACAGTTTAAATTAATATATCTCTGTAATATTTTGATTATGTGAAAAAATAAAAAATACGTGTCCAATACTTTTTGATAATCTATCCGATGGACGAAGAAAAAAAAAATTGTCGTCATCCCTATTGGTGTGTTATTATTGTAAGTACCTACTAAGGAAAGATTTATGGCAATTCAACCCCATAAATGAGTGAAATGGAATATAGTAACTTAAGGAGAAATAAGCCAAGTCATGGGGAACAGCTTGTATGAAATAAATAGCAAAATTGATCATAATTAGCAAATTACTTTGAACTAAAATTCCCTTTGTTGTTGAAATAATAACTAAGTATTTAGTAATAGTTTTGTTATTACTTATTAGGCATAGCAAGGGCCTAATAACCTACCACAAAATGTCATATTACCTCAGCCAATTTTAAACTTTAGCTCGAATAGATAGAATTCAATATCATTTGGTGGTGATTCAGGATTGACAGGTTGTGTACTAGATATTGCACTGAGGCTCTTATTTATTACAAAAGCTACCGATAACTGTGCCATGGCAACATTAACATAATTTTAGTATTACATTTTTAATTTTTCCAATTAAATAGTAAATATTTTTATTATTTTTTAAAAATAACGTATTAATAAATGTTTCAGGCTTGTCTTTCAGTGATTGAAATCTGAAAAATCTTAGTATGTTTTTCATAGCGTTTTAAAGTTTATTCGAAATGAAATGAAATGAGTTTTATTTGCATATGAAAAAGAGTGCATTGTATATAACGTTCAGCTTTTTCAGCCATTTACAAATAGCATGCAAACATTAAAATAAAATATATTGGTCTAATTGTGGAAAATGATAAATGTCAAACGAATAAAATAAATTCAAATTTAAAACAAAAATTGGTTACAATTAACCTAATACAATTTTTAACACATGTCAAATTTGATTCCAATAATATCACAATAGTCAAATATATTAAAAATAAATTACACATTAATAAAATAGTACCTATTGACACTATTTTGTCAACTTTACCTAAGGCACAAGATTCATACAAAACGAATTGTAGAAGCCATGTAATGTAAAGTTGCCAGTGTTTTTACGCTGGTATAACAATATTCATATTTTTAAACGTAACGCGTTTAAAACGTCAAAATCAATACTACTTAGGTTATGTTACCACCAGATTTTCAAAAAAATCATAGTAAGAGAGTGCGCGCACGGGAGACTTTTGTCGCTGCGACGTTTTTGTCTCTCCTAACAAGTCCTCTGTTAAGTATGGAGGTGCGCGCACGTTGCGACGCGACAACTAGGAGACTTTTTTGTTCACTGACCAGTACGGGTGACAAAATTGTGTCTTTGTTTTTTTTTAAATACTGGGTTTTACGGCTCTGGGTTCTAGACCTCACAAATAAAAATAATTAAACAACATGTAAATCCAAATACTCAGTGTCTTGCAGTAGCAAAATTATCGTGTTATCGCATCCCCAGTTAACAAAATTACTGTTTTTGTAACTACCGAATCTAGATTTTACTAGTAAAAGAACAGAATATACGGCTCAAAAGTTTTAATCATGTTTTTTCACATCACAAGTTTTTGTTAGCTAAATTACTGAGGTACTTACTGCACAAGCATCGAGCACATACCCTAAAGAGCAGCAAATACGAATCATCTTTCTCCGAAACTAGTAAGTGATTTTTCACTTACATTTGGTATGAAATGACAACTCCTATTAACTATCGCCTAAATAAAAAAGTACAGATACAGATAAAAAATTGCAGATATTTTTACGCTAAAAGTCTATCTCTTTCGTAGTGCAAAGAAATTATATTTACTCTTCTGCTGTCAGAGTCAAAGTTGTCTAAATAAAGGTAAAATGTATTCAAATACACAGATTGAAATTTCATAAAATTATCTTTTACTTAACTGAGCAAAATGTCACGGATTTTCGTAGATTTATCGTGCGATACATTATTATTTTTTCTATTGCATTACAAAATATCGTGAATCTAGCTTATTTATCTCACGTCTGGCAGCACTGCTCTCCATGTATTCTACATATGGCTTAAAAGGGCTGGAACCCAGAGCCGTAAAACACAATTATAAAATTTTAAAAAAATGTATTCTACATACAAGCGAATGACGCTTCGAATTTTAAAAAAAAGTTTCGTCTCTGTCTCCTTCGTGCGCGCACCCCTCTCTGGAGACGCGACGCGACAGAGACAAAAACTTTTTTGTCCCAGCGACAAAAGTCTCCCGTGCGCGCACTCTAACAGGCGAGTTTCGTCAGGGTTGTGTCTTTGCTGATTGAATCGAACATTCTATTAAAAGTAATTTTTAATGTTAAAGATTCACTTGATGGGCTAGTTTCCTGGGTCGAAAAATGATTATTCTATTTAGTCCGTCAGTTAGATTATCAAAAAATATTGGACCCATATTTTGTCTTTTGTCAATCAAACAAAAAATTACGAAGATAAAGCGCATCAAAGTGAGCACGTGACGTCACGTCTTGCTAGAAAGTGTCGCAAGGCGTGACGTTATACGGAACTTTAACGGGCTATATCTTCATAATTTTTTGTTTGATTTAGAAAAGAAAAAATACGTGTCCAATATTTTCTGTTAATCCAACTGACGGACTAATTAGATTTTTTTAGGAAATTTCTTCAAATAATATCAAAACCCGAAAGGCACTAACCAAATGCAGAGTCAACAGTCAAATTAAGGGGTCCTATTTTCAATAAAGACGATAGATCTTCCCGATTGTTTTATCAAATCAAAGCGCATCCGTGAGGCATGAAGGCGAGGATACTGGCAGCGTTTCCTCGCTAAATGGCTAAGCAAAATACAAATAAAATGTTTACTTGGACGGCTTTGTATCAAGCATTAAATTTCAATGTTGCTCCTGTAATGAAAGAACTATTTTCATTATCTACCGGCAAATCTGGATGTCAATGGGAGAGGCCTATGTTCAGCAGTGGACGTCCTATGGCTGAAATGATGATGTGAGTGAGTGAGTTTGTTCCGGCGTTTTTTCTCAGCACTTGCCAGATTGTCTGTGTCTTGTCTCAAAGCGCTAGAGTAGATTGTAGGAAATGGTGTAGCAGATTAGCACTGTTGTTTTGTAAACTCATTGTTTTTATTAAGGATTTAGTTAATGGCATGAGGACTTGTCGGACGGCCGTAAAGAATACACTTCCTCACCGCCAACAGGAGGCGTGTCGTAAGAGGCGACTAATTCCTGTAAAGACGGGCAGCAGCGTCTGCGTGCGAAATCTTATAAAAAACTGCGCTCGCCAACCCACCTGCCAAGTGTGGCGAGTATTGGCAATCCCCCCCAATGAAAGGGGATTCCTATGTTCAGCAGTGGACATTCTATGGCTGGAATGATGATAATGATGAAATTTAAGAATTATAGGAACTCTACACCACCTTCTTCTTTCTATTTGGTTGTTCTCTACCTGAAGGTGGTCTGGAAAAGATCGCTATTAGCGATAAGATTGTACGTCTTTCTGTAAAAATCATGTGTAATTTACTTGTATGGTGTGCAATGGAGTGTATCTCTCTATCTATTGTGATTATTTTGCAGGAATAGTCTTTGGACAAACCCCTAAGGAGTAGATTGTAGAAAATGGTGTAACAGACTAGCGATGTTTTGTTTTGCAAATGTATTCAGATAATGGCATGAGGTCAGACTTGTCTATTTCCAGTCAAGTCAAGAAAGACTGTTCACTCTGACTGGAAATCGAAAACCTCGATATTCGTTGCTTAAGAATCCTATAAATGCCATTTTAAGTAAGCTGGTTTGATAGCCCACGTTAGATTTGTTTAAACCATATTTTCTGTGACTTGCTCATTATGTTACTTATTAAGCCTATCAACAACATTATTATTATTCAATATGCCAAACACTATTCACAATACTATTCTATAAAGAATCTATTTGCATACGAAAAGAATCAGCGTAATCAATTAAAATTCAAAATGGAGGCGTAGTTTGAACCGGAATATGTTTATAAATTATTGGTCATAGAGGCCACGTTTGTATAAAATAAAAAGATACGTAACTTTATTTGTTCATCAATTCATAATGTAATTATAATAATATTATCCTTGCTTTAATAAACTAGCATTATTGTTAAAGCCAAAAAAAAGTTTAAAGAAAATAAATTAATAATTAATATAAATATTGGACAACATCACATACATTGCTCTGACCCTATGATCAGTAGCTTAAGCACTTGTATTACAGAAATCAGAAACAACGACGGTACCACAACACCCAGACCCGAGACAATGTAGAAAAGTTATTTTCCTACATTGACTGACCGGGAATCGAACCCGGAAGTTGAAGTTTTTTTATCTGATTGTTAAATGTTTGTGGGTATAAAATCCAAGACATACTTACGGACAGGACTAACAGCTTTACACTTGAAAAATTCACCAACATTAATAAGTCCTCCGTAGCTCAGTTGGTAGAGCAGTCGCCCGGATAGCGAAAGGTCGAGGGTTCAAATCCCACCAGAGCAGTGAAAATTTTTTTCAAGTGAAAATATTACACACACACACTGTACACAATGTAGAAATCGAACAAAGAAATGTGCGTTTTCTACATTGACCGACAGAGAATCGAACCCGGGTCCTCTGAGGTGTCGACGCCAAGTCCGGTGCACTAGCCTTTCAGCTAACTGAAGTCGTCTGGTTCTTTTAACATCTTTTATCTGCCTTTTACATAAGGTCCTTTTTATTGGTTAACTTGACTGAATCTACTGTTAATAACGTTTTTTACCTATGTAAATCGGAAAAAAAAAATGTTGATGCTTCATACAAACTAACGCGCGATGATAAATATGGAGCATTTTAAGAAAAAACACGATTTCGATGTTGCTTCCTAGTAAAGTTGTTTAAATGAGCAGCTGATCACGTAGTTTTAGAAGTGTCCTATTCTTTCGTACACCCTGTATTTTGGTTCTTTACAATACTAACTATAAAAATAAATCATTTATTCATTTTAATTCTGCTGTTAGGAATATAGTTCTATTGTCAGTCAGACTTGATCGCCATAAGAAAGCATAGATCTACTCCCTTCCTCCTACTGATAACGTCTGTCATCCAGTTCATAGAGCAACCGATAAGAAGACCCATAAAGCGAAAAAGCGCTTCATCGCACGTGTGTTACTAGACATCTATTTTTATGTCAAGGTCGCCGACTAAAGCGGAAAAATTGGCAGCTTGTCCGAAAAAATGTGTCGTATCAAGAGTATGTTTATATCGGATTGAGAAATTAAAAGCGATAATGTTAATGTGTGACCCGTTGTGTGATATTGCTTGTTTAATTTATTTAGTGGTTATCTATACACGGGAATGTATTTAGTCAGTTTTACATCGTTAGGGAACGCGGTCCCGTCGGCGTCTGTGTGAGTTAGTGCAGTGATGTGGGACGATATTTAATGTTGACAATTGTTTTCATTTTGACAGCTGGAATCGTATTTAGGTTTATTTTTAAATTTGTGTTCGGAGATAGAAGACAGACAGGTATGTTTTATTTATTTATTTTATAGTTGAATAAATTAAAAAGTTGTTTTGTTGACTAATTTTCAATTGTCTCTTTGAAATGGTGTTAATGTGTATTTTGAATGCTTTTTACGTCAAAAAATAGGATGGCTAAAAATGAATGCTTTTTATCTAATTAGGTAAAATAAATAGACAGACTTATTATGAGCCCTCTCTCTTACCTAATATTTTTTTCAACAAATAAACAGTATTTTTTTATACTTTAATTTATATCAATATTTTTTTTGCTTGACGATATTTCGAATGGATTGAAGCTTTCAAAATTCTTATGATAGTTACACTATTATTTTATAAATCAAGAACAGCTGCTCCAAATATCAGAATAACCATTTAAACATCGGAAAAAACACGATAAAAAATTAAACATGAGAAGGCGGTACGAAGTTCGCCGGGACAGCTAGTTAGAACTAAATTCAAGTTTCTTGTTAAAATGACTACAGGAAAATGATATAAAAAATACTACGTCAAGTAAAATTCAACTAATGGTACCTACATAATAAGTTGAATAGCATTTTTTATCTTGAAATAAACAAAACACACTAACATGCGATCTTAATCTCAATGCCACGGTAAATATCTTTATCTTTGCCAATAAAAGTGTATTATGTGATATGTCAAAATTTTAGCAAGATAATAAAATGAATAAAACTGAAGACCATCTATAGTTAGGCAAATATCAAATAGGATCGCGAGCAGGCTAGACTGCTCATATATGGGTCATTGCTGTGCTAAATCAAATGGTTTGGTGCAGAGATGACCTATGTATTTTTCTTAAAAATAATACTCGTACATATGTTATATTAAAACTATCCTAGTTGTAAGTAATTACTAACATATATTGAGTCTATGTTACTTTAATAAATAAATATTCATTCATTCATTCATTCAAATAACAAAAGGATAGTAAAAGCGAATGTCATTTTGTATCTAATTGTCTTTGTCGCTCATCATTAATAGAGAAATGCGTTTTATTTACTAACTATCCGTTGCCTACGACTTCGACTTCGAGTGTCCTTTGCAAAACATATATATATTTTAATATTTTTCATGGACTCAATCCCGCTCTATAAGCAGAGCAGTGATTCTGTCAATGTCGAGTGATTCTTGATAAAGTGTTCACAATATATTAGAACGGGTGTTTAGTTTTTATTGCCTTTCTTGGATTCAGTGACGGCTACTCTTCCCGTAGAAGCAGGTTTCAAGACGCTATCGGGTCTAAAGCTAGTTGTCTTGAGACAAGTCACTTGACACTCGATGCAGCATTGAATACAATGATATTTCAATAGTTTCGAATCTTTATCATTTCACCAAACATGAGAACACAAACTACACCAAACTTGCACTCTTAAGCTCTTTAAATGATAAATAAAAGTTATTAACACAGATCGACCATGCTTTTCATTCGACTTCATTCGCCGCATTTGTAATATCATCTAGTAAGATAAGATTTAGTTCAAAATGCATTGCTATTTTTTAATTAATATTTAATAAACATTCCAATATAACTATATATAACACCAAAACTATCAGAATATAAATTATATTGAAATTAAATGTAAAAAAACCAATCAATTGTAAGTCGGACCAAGAATCTTAAACTGAATTATTGTTCACCCTGTATACTGCGCCTCTACTTAATTATTGCCCACGTGTTAACATTGATTGAGAATGTTGGAAATGATTAAAATAATGTAACGTTATAAACGTCTCTATTTCATGTCTTACGTATTTTTCAATGTTTTTCAAAGACTCCAATAGTTTGTAGTTACCGTGAATTGACATTATTGAACTCGAGCACAATTTGCATTCAATATATCATTAATTCAGCCGATTCAATTACACTTTTAACACATTAGAGTAAGAAATAGCATACTCACTCCAGTGTGTCATCGTGTCAGCTTAATGCCGTCCACTGCTGGACATAATCCTCCCCCAAAGTGCGCCAAATGGCACGATCTCCCGCTTCTTTCATCCAGTCACTGTCAGTCACTTTTATCTTCCTAAGATCGTCAGTCCATCGAGCTGAGAGGCGTCCTATACGTTTGCCAAGGCGCGGTCTCCACTAGGGAACCCGTTTACTCCACCTTTCATCGGTTCTTCAACAAAATTAAATGTGGTTGGCACACTTGCTACATTTTAAGACTATGTCCATTACTTTGGTCTTCTGCCGGACAACCTCGTTCCGGATTTTAACCTTTTACGAAATTCCAAGCATCGACCTTTCCATAGCTTGTTGGATCACGTGAAGTTGGTAGACCAGCTATACTGTCATGTTCCACGTTACCAGTTGAGTTCAGTTTCCAGTGTGTAAAACATTTAAAATGTATACATAAGTAACTAGGAAGGAGCAGTGGTAGCTCAGTAGTTGAAGAATTGAATTCCCGGCTCTCATCCGTAGATCGTGAGTTCGCATCTCAGAGCACGTATCTCTGGATTTTTCGCTGACATAGCCCAACGGATTAGCAAGCTGAAGTGGCAATGGAAGGGTCACTTAGCACGTAGAACTGACGGCCGATTGGGCAGAAAGGTTTTGCAATGGAGGCCATGTATCGGCAAACGTAGCGTAGAACGCCCACCCATAAGGTGGACAGACGACCTGGTAAAGATTGCAGGAAGCCGCTGGATGCAGGTCGGTAAAACCTGCCAATCTGGAAGTCACTGGGGGAGGCCTATGTTCCGCAGTGGACGTCCAATGGCTGAAATGATGATGAAGATGTGTATTCGACTCATTAAAGCGAATCAAATAAAAATGGTTTTACTAGTAGCCATTAAAGATTTCGACTATCCACCTCCAGACTCCATCATCAGATCAAAACGATGGTATCAAATTATTGTATTGTCTTCCAATTGTCAAATACCTACAAAGTTTTAAATCGATACAAATATCGAACAACATCACAGACATTGCTCTGATCCTATGGTAAGTAGCCAGAGCACTTGTGTTATAGAAATCAGAAACAACGACGGCACCACAACACCCAGACCCGAACAAAATACAAAAGTTAATTTTCCTACATTGACCGAACGGGAATCGTACACGGGACTTCAGATATGTCCAATAAGAAGTAGGTTAAAAAGGGATAGGGATAGTGGATGATAGTGCTAGCTCCACCTCAATGGAGTCCTTATTGTTGGTGCACCCACAGAATGAGCCTACTATCAGTTACGCTATTGCCTATAGAAGTGAGTTTTAACTCGTTTTAAAAAGAAAACAAATGCTTTTATACCGTTATGTGATATTTTTTTGTAACCAACAACTCAATTTCTCTCTTTGCCTAGCATATTTGATAGGTGCGCGGTGTTTTTGGAGTTCGATTCCCAGTTAAAAAAATTAGAAAAGTTTTTTTTAAATTAGCTCATGTCTGAGGTGCAACAGGGTTCATCAATGGGTTCTATGACCTTTAACTTTTTTAACTTTGACCACTGAGTGCACTGCTGTTATACAAATAAATAAATATGTGAACTCTCTCAATTTCAATTCAACTTGCCTTTAAAGATGGTATGTACGCTTTCCCTATCGCTTCCAGCGATTGGACCGCCGAAGTTGTACTATTTTTAATGTATTTTTACCTTGTACTGTTTGTTTTGTCTGATGTGCAAAGAGTACCTATCTAATTGGAGAAGTACAGCCAAACCTATTGTCTCAGATGGCGCCAGTGTGTTTGGTCTTGTCAAACGTTGTCAACTAATGTCCACGCAAATGTCAAAGACCGACTTTTTTCTGTGCTCGCACTAGCGAGCCCCCACCGAATCGGGGGGTAGTCGAACGAAAAGCATGGTCGATTTATTTAATGGTTTTTAATTACCATTTAAAGAGCTTTAGAGTGCAAGTTTGGTGTAGTTTGTGTTCTAATGTTTGGTGAAGTGATAAAGATCTGAAACTATTGAAATATCATTGTAATCAACACCGCATCGAGTGTCAAGTGACTTGTCTCAAGACAACTTGCTTTAGACCCGATTGCGTCTTGAAACCTGCTTCTACGGGAAGAGTAGCCTTCACTGAATCCATGAAAAGCAATAAATAGTAAACTTAATAAGTTATTTATTGTAAACACTAATATACTAGAAAATACTCGACTTTGGTAGAATCACTGCTCTTCTTGTAGAGCGGGATAGAGTCCATAAAAAAACACAAGTGTGACACACGCTTGACACCTTATCGTAACCTTTTCCATAGTGATTATTTAATCAGTGGCAGCAATGACAGAACCAATGATCAAATAATCACTACGGGCGAGACCAAACACAATGCGCCACCTGTCGGGATAAATGCGTGGTTACCCATTGTCATGGTCTTGGAGTAAAGAATTAACATCCTTGTATTACGAAGTACCAGACTATGAATTAGGTCAGAGGCGTCTCTCAGCACACCGAGACCAGAGCAAATTTACAAAAGTTCGTTTTCCAAACGGACCCACTGAATCGAACCTGAAACTCTCTACATTTGCGATTCCTTACAGATAAACTGAGTTTTAAGTCAAAGTGAGTTTCAAAATAAAGATTTGAATTTGAAATTTGAAACCCTTTTCATTGAAAGCAAATCACATAGCCAATATGCCATTCGTCATCTATCTCGTAAAGATATTATTTTATCGTGTTTTTATCGTGTTCATAACACATTTTAAAACAATTGTTGTCATGTCGATTTATTAAAAACTTACTTAAACGATGCGCGTGAGTTTCACGTGTAATATATGACCTCTATTTCTCTTGAGAGATGTCCGCTATCACCTTGGCTTGGCGAGCGGGTGACATGACAGTTGACCCGCAGATAAGTTGGTGATAAGTTATAATTAAGTGAGACGTCTTCCGTGTGACGCAGTGTTGATTGTGACTTTCTAAAGAATATTACTTACTTAATTTGTTGGCTTTGCGAACTGCGACCCGAAGTGGATCTTGGCCTCCGACATCGAAGCTTGCCACTTCTTCCTATCCTGTGCCAGATCCGCAGTTGGGCACTTCAAGTTCACTTTGGTCTTTCGTGACTTCATCGATCCAGCGGTACCTAGGAATATCTAAAGAATATTCTTACTAATATTATAAATGCGAAAGTAAGTCTTTTAGGTTTTCACGCCTAAGCCGCTGAACGAATGTTATTCTAATAATTTAGAATAGAAAACTTTTATTTGACACACAAAAAATAGTTAAAATACATAGATAACAATAAAAACAATGAAGGTAATCTGTGGTGTGTCAAAAAGGTTCCCGCTCAGCATTTGTCGTGACAGTCACAGACTTATCACGACGCTGATTTTCGGCGGGGACCTCCGACGCTGGGACATGCAGTGAGTGACGCAGCGGTATATCGGACCACCAGAGGGTCCCAAGTATTTCTGGTAAAGAGATATATTGGGCGTTAGAGAAGGATAAAGACTATATTTTGTCGCAACAACTGAACTAATTTTATGAAATTTAATACGAAAACGTTTGAAACCTAAGCAAGGACATAAGCTACTATTTTTAATTCACCTCCTAGGGGAGTAAAATAAACTTTCGACGCGGGCGATCCGTGGGCACTGCTAGTACTTAATAAACATTAATAACTAGCTATTGCCCGCGACATCCTCTGCCGGATGAAAAGTATTTTAAGTGTTAATCCATGCCATGGTCTATCAGTATGCTAAAAAAATCCATTCAGTAGTTTTTGGGTGAAAGAGAAACCGAGTTCCATACATCCATACTAAGAATGCTAATATTAGGTAGGTTATGTAGCAAGTAGGAAAAAAGAGCTAAGCCAAGGACAGACAGAAGGACATGGCGAAACTAAAAGGGTTAGGTTTTGACCGCAGATCCTTAAAACAACTGGCCAATTGCGTTTCGAACCACCCGCGGGGTAGGTTTCCGTAGTGTCCCTTCACAATTTGTACGAAATTCTTAATTTTACACCTTCAAATACAGTTTATTGTTTGGATGGGTGACCAATCCGACCATATTTAGTGACACTTATCACAAGCATCTCCGTGCTTCGGAAGGCACGTTAAAAGTTGGTACCGGATAATATCGCTTGATACTATTCGTGATGCCTAGTCAGAGGCCTTAGGGCGGCTTAGTAACATCTGCCAGTAAGGTGAAGTCACTGGCCTTACAACACCCCTCCACCGCACTGGGCCCGCGCGTGGTGGAGTATGGGACACACCACCTCATAGTTGAGGTGAGGCCTGTGCCCTGCAGTGGGACGTATACAAGGTTTTAATAAAATAACGCAAAACCTTTTAGGGGATGATTCTACTGCTAAAATGCAGTAGGTAAGTTTTTCTATGAGGCCAACATCGAAATCTCAAAAAAACTATCGACGTTTCCATACAAACTGGTGTCAGCTGGTCGCGGTTTAGTATGGGAAAGTGTAGGTATATTTTTGCAATTTCGATGTTGGCCTCATAGAAAAAGTTACTGCATTTTAGCAGTAGAATCACCCCCTAAAAGGTTTTACGTTATTTTATTAAGACCTTGTATGGGAATATTTAACTTTTTTTTTCCGAAATCTTGTCGTACAAGCGTTTCTTAGTTTGTCACAAAATTATTGCTGTGATTCATCATCCACTGCTGAACATAGGCCTCCCCCATTGACTTCCAGATTGGCCGGTTGGAAGCGGCCTGCATCCAGCGTCTTCCTGCGACCTTTACCAGGTCGTCTGACCACCTTGTGAGTGGACGTCCTACGCTGTGCTTGCCGGTACGCGGCCTCCATTCTAGAACCTTTCTGCCCCATCGGCCATCAGTTCTACGTGCTATGTGCCCCGCCCACTGCCACTTCAGCTTGCTAATCCGTTGGGCTATGTCAGCGACTTTTGTTCGTTTACGGATCTCTTCATTTCTGATTCGATCTCGCAAGGAAACACCAAGCATAGCCCTTTCCATAGCACGCTGTGCGACCTTGAGCTTTCTTATGAGATTGTAAAAACAATTTATTATACATTTATTTGTCGGAATCGTACCTGTTGGGTTCTTTAATGATAGGGGTAAGAATAATTGTAAGTTGTTATTGTATTTCAATGACGACAAAGGTTTAAAAATAATTTTCCACAAACAAATACACAATTAGAAGTAACAAATAAAATATACAATCTCTTTGCCTAAAGTAATACTTACTTTCTAAATATATAAATAATTAATAAACTTATTATATTCTGTAGGTATTGAGCTTGTGGAATGGTAAGCTATGCACCATCTAAAATGGTATTTACTAAAGGTATAACTAGTATAGATTTTAGTAAAGGTATAATACAGGGTTACATTGCAAATTGCCAAATTTTAAAATTATGATCTTGGGAACAATATAAAGAAGCGTCTTAATCGTTTTTTTTTTTTTTTTTAAATTACTCCAACATATTCGAAAATAAAGTCAATAGAGAAACTACGAAACCCGCGCGGTCATGCATCAGAGACGTAAGTACGGCGAGCCAACAAGGACCTTACGCACTGCAAATACGGTGCAATTTTTGCTTGAATGAGTTAAATTAACCACGTGTGCGATTTTTAACAGCGGATAGGAATAATTAAATTTGAAAAAAACTTGTTCTTTGCATAGTTCGATTAAGTAACTGATTCTGAGCCACTCCTAAAGATTTGGCACCCATTTGCAATGTAACCCTGTATAGATACCTAAGTAGTTATTTTCAAGTAAAACTATTTTCCTTCATATAATAAACTAGCTTTATTTTAACATATTAAAATAAGATAGACACAAAAATAATACCTACTATATTTATTCATAATTTAACACAAAAACCATTTTATTCTAGAAGTTCGTTAAAATATTTTTGTAAAAAGACATGCCAAGATTGTTTACAACATTCGTCAACGGTGAACGGACTTTAGGTACAATGCTCGTGCTCGTCACACAAACATTTGCCCCTTCCAGAATTCGAACCCGCAACCGCACGGCTTTGTCGTCGGCTTCGTAGTACGACTTACCTTACCTTGATGCCGAAGTCAACAGCAGGATCAGTGCTGCAGCTGCACCATTTGGAAAGCTGCGTTTCAAGGTTTTCTGCTCGCACGACAGAGACAATTGTGCTGCCAAACCTTTTGTAATCCTCCGAGACCTGGTGTGTGTATCGCCACCACATTAGCACTTTGGATCGATTCCACCTTAAATGCCTTCGTACCATCATGAGGATCAGATGGTCCGACCGAGTACGAAATACTGAAGTGTTGCGACGAGCCAATGTCGGTGGCATTGAAGCCTACTTAATGCGTCGGCAACTTCGGTGGTGCAGTCACTTACCACGTATAGCGGAGGAAAGAGTGGCGAAGGCATCTTCTATTCTGAACTAGAGGAGGGTAAGCGAAAGCATGGCGGACAACTCCTCCGTTACAAAGATGTTCAGAAGAGACACATGAAAAGATGCAACATTGAGCCCTCTCAATGGGAAGCTTTGGCAGCACAGCGCCCAGAATGGCGTAGGATTGTAAAGAGACAAGTCTGCGAGTTAGAAGAGCAGAGTAAAGCTGACCTCGACGCTAAGCGCGATGAGCTAAAGGCCCGTCCTCCTGCCGCCATCAACTATAAATATGTAAACGGCGTACTAACGTGCCCTCATTATGCACGGGAGTTCGCTGCGAAGATCGGCTACATAAGCCATCTTCGGGTGCACCAGCGCCCGTCCGATTAGGAGTCGAAGTGGTCGCCATGGCCGAAAACGGTCGGAAAGATCATCATCACGACTTACAAAGCTTCCACCCGTTCCAATTTGGTTGGAGCCGATCAAATCGGAGGCCGACCGCGTCCGACCAGTATTAAGAGGCCGTGCACCTTTTTTCAGTGCAAAATTGAAATACAGTTCTATGCTTTTTAGTTTTTTTTGATTTTTACATAAAATAAAAATTATATCATTTTTAAAAGTATACCTGAAGATTATTGTGTAGGTGTAGTGTTTAAATCTTATAATAGTTGTTCATAACGATAGAAAAATAAATGATATTTGAATGAAAATTTCGAATGTTTATGTTATTTCAGCATTTTTGTTCTACTATATTTTGTACAAAAGTGACAACCTTTGACCTATGTGCAAGTAGACCATATCTTCAACTAAATGTTAAAATCGAATTGTCAGGATATCTTGTAGTCTCTTGTAAACCGATGTTCGAACGTAACTCGAACGTCACTTTTCTGAAATAAGGGTAGTTCTTTTGGTGATTTATCTTTATTTTTTAAATGATATGAAAAATCCATTCGCGCTACATACAAGAATGAGCACTAATATTTTAAAATCACTTATTTTTTTTTTCAATTATCATTCACGACTGTACAATCAGAGAACAAAATGTACGGAAATAAGACAATTTCTAGGACGGCCTCTTAATAATAATTATATTGGGCCAACCGCCGTACACACGTTGGCTGTAGTCGGCTGGTTGGTTCCAACCAAATCGGAGCTTCTGTTACGGGTATTAAAAGGGGAGTCCACTATGTAAAATTGAATTGGAAGAAATTTGAATTTTTGGGGCAGGTAATACTAGATTGTTTTAGAAAGAATTTTTTATTTTATTTCTACGCCCAAAATTTTTCTTCTATGTTTTTGTAGTTCGTTTCATATTAATGTCGATTAATATTTGTATGGACTTAGCCGTAATGTTCTTTATACTGTAGCTAGTCACGACAAAATAATTACACCATTAGCCGCTTATGGTCCAACCCCATTTTTGGTTTGCAAAAATAATCAAATCTAATAAAGAATAATGTTGACACTAATTTATAAAGAAATTAAAGTACAGCATTTTAACTTGATTCATCATCATCATCATTTCAGCAATAGGACGTCCACTGCTAAACGTAGGCCTCCCCCAGTGACTTCCAGATTGGCCGGTTGGAAGCGGGCTGAATCCAGCGTCTTCTTGCGACCTTTACCAGGTCGTCTGTCCACCTTGCATTAACTTGGTTAAGGCATTATAACTTAATGAAGAACTGAAGAAAATTACTAAAAATAAACAACTAAATCAGTCTCTCCAAAACACTTAGTAGACAACAGGTAAGGACATACTTAAAATGTAAATTTAGGTATAGTTATTATTGCACATTTACCGAAATAAACGTATATTTCGACACTCTCAAGAGAATCTGTCTACATACATACATTTACGTAGTTAATATTTGTTGAAACCCTTAGTCCCACTAGCACTTCTCCGGTTTTTAAGGGTTTCGTAGCCAAATGGCAAAAAACGGAACCCTTATGGATTCGTCATGTCTGTCTGTCTGTCTGTCCGTCTGTCCGTATGTCACAGCCACTTTTTTCCGAAACTATAAGAACTATACCATTGAAACTTGGTAAGTAGATGTATTCTGTGAACTGCATTAAGATTTTCACACAAAAATAGAAAAAAAACAATAAATTTTGGGGATTCCCCATACTTAGAACTGAAACTCATTTTTTTTTATCAAACCCATACATGTGGCGTATCTATGGATAGGTCTTTAAAAATTATATTGAGGTTTCTAATATCATTTTTTTCTAAACTGAATAGTTTGCGCAAGAGACACTTTCAAAACGGTAAAATGTGTGTAAAAAAAATGATTTTTTTTAGTTTTACTAAAAAAAAAATGAATACATTACCATGCAAACTTCCACAGAAAATTAGTTTGAACGAGATCTAGTAAGTAGTTTTTATTAAATAGTAATTTACCTTTCATTCAATCAACTCAAATATAATTATTTTAAAAATTTGACGTTTTGTGGTAGGTTGACGAGCTGTCGTCTGTACCTACAAATTAGTACGGAACCCTCGGTGGGCGAGTTCGACTCGCACTTGGCCAGTTTTTACTATATTAAAGATATGGTAGCGAATTTGTTATTTTAGATTTTTCACGACGTATTCAAATGTACTGTGAAATATGTATTATTCATAAATATGACCTCCTTGTAGGAACTATTGTGATTCAAAACTACGCACCTAACGTAGTTTCTTTTGTGCGCAATCTATTGTCGCATAATCCAGTATATAGAGGCCAAACCATTTTATCATAAAGATAAATTAAGTGGTTATCATGAAGATGTAGAAGCGGGAGATCGTGCTCTTTGGGGAAGGCTTACGTGCAACAGTAGACTGTAATAGGCTGAGATGATGATTGTACTGTCTTGACCGCACATTTTGTCCTATCAGCATTTAAACTTCGTTGTATCATTTGTCATGCCATCAATGGGCTAGTTTTCTGGGTCAAAAATGATTACTCAATCAATCAAAAAATGACGAAGTTAAAGCGCATCAAAGTGAGCATGTGACGACACGTCTTGCTATAAAGTGTTGCAAGGCGTGACGTTACGCGGAACTTAACATATCTTCATCATTTTTTGTTCGATTCAGAAAAGAAAAAATACGTGTCCAATATTTTCTGATAATCCAACTGACGGACTAATTAGATTTTTTTAGGAAACTAGCCCCAATCAATCGCCACAGCATGTACTCGTTTCACTTAAAATTAATATCAATAAATCAAATCAAACTACGTATCATTCCTATCAATTTCTAAAGACGTCCAGACAGCAGCTCTTACAATTATGATGAAATAATAATAGAAATGTGCAGTGTGGGGATGGCCGTAAAGAATACACTTCCCCATCGCCAACAGGAGGCGTGTCGTAAGAGGCGACTAATTCTTGTAGCACGAGACAGGCAGCAGCATCTTCGTGCGAAATCTTATAACAAACTGCGCTCGCCAACCCGCTTGCCAAGCGTGGCGAGTATTGGCAATCCCCCCGATGATGAGACATTGGGGGAGGCCTTTGTTCAGCAGTGGACGTATTATGGCTGAAATCATGATGATGATGATGATGAATAATAGAAAAGGATAAGTACTCTTACTTTTAACTTATCAAAATTAACCAAAAACAAAACATTATCAACTCCAAAATGAAAGTCCGTGAGGTTTTTTTTTTTTACTAATGGGTGGCCGAGCAAGCATTGTTCTGGAATGGAGGCCACGTACCGGCATGCGCAGCGTAATACGTCCCACAAGGTGGACAGACGACCTGGTAAAGGTTGCAGGAGGCCGCTGGATGATGATGGGGCGGGCTATGTTCAGCAGTGGACGTCCTATGGCTGAAATGATGATGATGAATGGGTGGGTCTACTAAAAATCTTTATCTTTCTATCTCTCTCTTTATTTGAAGACGAGAAGACTTAGAGTATCTTATGTAATGTTTTGGGCAAGGGTTACTTAAGTGTCTGAGGTATTTTAGACCATATGTAGTGGAAAGATCTTGTGTAAACAAATATGACCTAATATATTGCGACATGACCTTTCCTATAACCTCCAAGCGGATGTTGGGCGAATTCCCAATAACCCTGTATGAAGATGTCTTTGTTGTTTGTTAGGAAATAATCTGTGGAAGAGCTGAAAGACTAATTTGAGTATCTGCAGGAACACAGAATTTTTGAGGGACTACAATATTTACTAAAACCCGATTTGCAAAAAAAAGGTGTTGTGTCGCGGTAATTTGCAGGTAACGTGTTCGGGTCAATTCAAAAAACGATCTTTCTAATTGTCTCGAGTCTGGGCGTGCTGAGAGTAACACAAGGAGGTTAATGCTTTACTTCGAGACCATGACAGTTGACAGGTGAGACAGGTGTGTTGTCTGGCGCTTATTAATTATTATATACAGGGTGTAAGGCTATGACCCTATCAAGCCGAAAAAGGTTTAAAAAGTGATGAAAAGTGATTTTCATCAATATAATACTCGAAATGAAAATAAACTTGCCGTTCCAAGCTTCATACTACACAAAGTTGGTGATTCATTCTTGGGGAAATGTATTAAATTTTTCAATAAAGTACACATACTCTTGTTGAATTACCTGTACATGAATTCAAAATTCACATTAAAAAAATCTTTATGAAAAAAGGATATTATAAAATAGACGATTATTTAAACGACAAGAGTGCATGGACTTAACCTGCTTAGCTCACACTTACTACATGTCTTGTAACTGTATTTCCTGTAAAATAAGGCTGACAAAGGTGACTAAGTTTGTTGCGCAGTTTCTTCTCATCACCAGCCAATATGTAGTCCCGAAGCGGTGGTAGGACTAAGCTATATTTTGGGACGTGCCCGGAAGAGGGCCTATGTACAAAATAAATGAGTATTATTGAGTTTGTGATATGTGATATGAAATATGCATAATTATTTATACGATGGTAAAGTCAGAAAACGCATCGAACCTAATTGGCATACCTAAAGTTGCAAGTACCTAAAATTACGTTATTTTGGTGTACACCTATGAAACATACGTCAATCGATAGAGAAAATAATTACAGACAACAAATACTCTTTGACAAAATGTCATAAATGATATACTTTGGTCAGAATGTCCGTTTGAATATGTAATATTTATTTTATTTACATATTCAAATTTTAAAGTCTGAACATGTATAATATTATTATTTAATAAATCAATAGAACGAATTGAATGAATGAACGTCATAGGTGTACATCAAAATAATGTAATTTAAGGTTACTTGCAACTTTAAGTATACCAGGTTCTAAACAAAAAAGTTAGAAAAAGTTAACAAAGCCTTTTGATAATAATCATCATATGAAAATAAATATTTTTGTGCAAAATGTTATTCTTAGTATCATTGTTTTGTATCAAAATTAGTTTTTTTCAAAATTATGGTATGATAATGATAAATACACTTAGTATTTAACTGATAATATTCTTCGGTGGCACAATTAAATTAAATTTAATTTAATTTATTATCTATAAATCTATAAATGTATAATGCTTGAAATGTACACTAATCTTATTATAACTTATTACATGAAATTTAAAAATATGTACATATGTCACTCTCTTGTTTGCTATGCCCTTGCAGGGCGTCACATGTATACCTTCATTTTTCTAACACCGCTAAATTGTAATGTGACATGCAATAAACGTTTAAATTTGAATTTGAATTTGCATTTATGCATTTTATTGCAATTTTTGCAATTTAATGTTTTTGTGCAATAAAGTGTTCTATATATCTGTCAATAAATATTTTTAATTTATGATGTTAAAACATACTGTACCTATGTAGATAGTCTACATAATACATTTCTATCCATTCAAATTATCGTTTACTTTTTAACCTTTTGATATTTTTATCGTAGAAAAGGTATAAATAACACAGCAAATTAAAATGCTATGAAGTTTTCCAATGACCTAGTAAACAATAATACGGATTCATCCGTGTTGTAGTACGTAGGTACCTACCGCTTCTAGTAGCTTGTGCTGTCCGGCCAACATGTCGATGAACATGTATTTTTTCCGTAACCCAAAAGGAAAACACGGAACCCATATAGGATAACTTTGTTGTCCGTCCGTCAGTCTGTCTGTCATTCAAGATCCTTTATCTCGGGAACGCATGGAGGTATCGAGTTTAAATTCAAACGATATACTCAGGTCTACAGTCTCTTGAAGCGTTGGAAGAAACTAAACTTCTAAGTTAACGTAAAAAAAAAGATACAGCTGTTTATGCTGCAAAAAACGTATATTTCGACACTCTCAAGGAAATCAAAATTATTAGGGTTTTTCCCCTTAACCTAGAATCATGAAATTTGACAAGAAGCAGTGTCATAAACGGTGATCGGAGTAGGTAGATTTGGGGTCAATGATCTCAAACATTGATGTTAATATGGACATGCCTCTGGATTCCGGAATTTCTTGGTATCAGTTTTAAAAAAAGGCATATCCATATTATGCTAGCACTACCAAAGTACATCAAATCAATCTACCTACTTCGATCACTGGTCATAAAGCACAAGTAGAGGCAAAAGTCCAAAAACCGTAATTTTGAAGTATTTTTTTTTTTTAACTTGAAAAATCGGTAAATTTCTTCAACACTAGATTTTCGTTATAAACGAATTATTTACGTAGGTGATAAGTTGGTAAGGAACCCTCAGTGCGCGAATTCGACTCGCACTTGGCCGGTTTTTTAAGCTGTCTTTACCTTAACGGTGTTTATTTTCGGGACACCCTGTATATCACTAACGTAATGTCATATTGTGTTAACGTGTTATGTTTGGAAGTATGGTTTCCTGTTAGTTATTAACACTTATATAAATATTCGCTACGAGTGGACTTTGCTTAATGTAAAGTTACAGGCGTTTTGTATTTGTTTATGTTTTCACTATTTAAAGTGATTATTAATTACTTATGGAAAGATATTACGGTTATATCTTTATCTTAATGTTTTGTGGTTTTAAATAGCTAATAAGTACCTTTAACTCATTAGACAACTTTTATCTAATAATAAACATTGATTAACAATGGTTCTTCTTCAACAATACAATACATGCATACTACCATGCTTGACCTATGCCTGTCAAACATGGGCACTCACCGCGAAACAGCTGAAAAAATTTAAAGTGTGCCAAAACAGCATAGAAAGAAGCGTCTTAGGAGTTAAATTCAAGGATAAAATAAAACTTGAAATAAACAAACGCAAAAACAAGTTCAAAGACGTGGAAAAAACCATCAGGAAACTAAAATGGCGTTGGTCGGGCCACATGATTGGAGATAACGGAGGAAAATGGACAAGAGCTGTTTCGGAGTGGTACCCCAGACAAGGAAAACGAAATAGAGGAAGACAGGCAATGAGATGAGAAGACGACATAAGACGAATAGCGGGAATTATTTAGACCAGAAAAGCGAGAGATAGAAATGAGTGGAAGCTCTTGGAGGAGGCCTTTGTCTTGGGACAAGCCGTGGTAGATGTAATTTGATCGAACACCGACAGTTCTGTGACACCAATTACTTCGGCAATATGAAGCTTAATAATAATAATAATAACAATGGTTAGCCATATTTGGTTATTAGGATTGTTTTCTATTATAAGGAACAGAATTTATCTGAATCTATAAACGGATTTATACTACTTTGTGTTAATCTGTAACAAAATTCATGTCATAACCACCAGCGCCATCTGTACTCTCTTGTGTGCTAAGAAAATAAATGTCAGTATGTAATAAACTACTCATCGCGTTTTATTACTTTGCTCAGCGCTAAAAAAACATCACGACACTTGATGTGTAGTCCTGATTCAAAATGGTTAGAAAGAGAGAAGAGTGTGAGAGGTCTAATAGAAATCGCTACAAATGTAATAACCTGCTACTACTACTATGACTTGCAGCTGAGACTATGATTAATAGTACCCCGACTATTAACGGGACATTAGCGCTAAGACGAAGAGGCAATTTATCGATATATCGATACTCAACTCGTCACAACACTACTGTACGAGATGGCATCTCCGGGTGCGCGATAATGGAATAGATCGCATTCCCTTCGCGATATTAAATATCGATCAGATTCTGAGGAAGCTTCATTGGGTTGAAATTCTTTATTTATTAATTCATACTTTCAGCTGCCATCTATTAATGAACTACCTGTATAAAGGCCTCTAGATAATCTGTGGCTTCAAAAGCTAACTTGTCACAATGGCATTTACAAAAAATTTAAGGCCTCATAAGTAAGCTCAAAGTTGCACAGCGTGCTATGGAAAGGGCTATGCTCGGTGTTTCGTTGCGAGATCGAATCAGGAATAAGGAGATTTGTAAACGAACAAAAGTGGCTGACATAGCCCAACGGATTAGCAAGCTGATGTGGCACTGGGTGGGGCACATAGCACGTAGAACTGACGGCCATGGGGTAGAAAGGTTCTGGAATGGAGGTCACGTACCAGCAAGCGCAGCCTAAGACGTCCACCTAAAAAGGTGGACAGACGACCTGGTAAAGGTTGCAGGAAGCCGCTGGATGCGGGCCGCTTTCCACCGGCCAATCTAGAAGTCACTGGGGGAAGCCTATGTTCATGCCCAGTGGACGTTCTATGGCTAAAATGATGATGATGATGACTCGCCTTAATATGTGCATCCTATCGTACATTAAACTGCCGCAATATACAGGGTTATTTTTAAAACATTAACCACCTCTTAGGGTCTGATTCTAGTGCGCAAATACAACAACTTTTTCTATGGGACCAACATAATATAGTAATCTAAAAACGCGAAAAAGATTATAAAATCCAACTATGATTTTAAAACCGTTTATTTTGTAATCAGCCACCCGAAAAACCATAGAAACAATACCCATGTTGACTTTCAGGCTTTGTCACCACCACATTTCACCCTTATAAGGGTTGACTTCTCAAAAAATCTGAAACACTCGTTTACTCATTTATCGTTAGGAATACTTCTGTGAAGTTTCGAATAAAATAGTTTAACTAATCTTGTTTCTTTAGGTATACAAACTTTGGATCCCCATTTGACCCAGTTATGTCGAACCTAATCGGCATACCTCGTTGCAAGTAACCTTAAATAATATTATTTTTGTGTACACGAAACATACATTAATCGATAATAATTACAAACAACAAATACTCTTTGACGAAATGCCGTATATAGCCTTTGTTCAGAATTTCAGGGTGAACATGTCATATTTATTATTATTTACATAATCAAATTTGATTTTGATGAGAAAGTTCGAAGTCTTTTGGAATCTCTAGAACCAGCGGTTTAGGGTGTGCGTTGTTAAGTCAGTTAGTTTTTTTCTTCTTTTATTATATTTAGAAGGAGAAGAAGATAACATATGAGTAACATCCTGTATAAAAATAGTAGGCATTAGAACTAACTAACTACTGTGCCGTGTGGGGACGGCCGTAATGAATACCACTTCCAGGAGGCGTGTCTTAAGAGGTGACTAATTCCTGTAGCACAAAACGGGCAACGGCGTCTGCGTGCGAAATCTCATAAAAAAACTGCGCTAGCCAACCGGCCTGCCAAGCGTGGCGAGTATTGACAATCCCTACCGATGGTAGATCACTGGGGGAGGCCTGTGTTCAGAAGTGGACTTCCTATGGCTGTAATGATGATGATGATGATTAGAACTAAGCAGAGTTTAGACATTAAATCTTTGGTAGTATTTAGTATAGTAGGTCACTATAAACATACTTAGCAAGTATGCTTAGTAAACATAATTAATTTAGTGAATGGGCAGTGAAAGTTATCTACGCAGTATAGCATAGCAAGTGCTTCAAGTATGACGTGATAATGTAGTCATTTTGTATTAAAATACTTATTATAAAGATGTGGTGTTGTATTTATACGCGTGAGTTGCATTTTTGTTGCAATTTTAACGCTTATGAGGCCTATTACAGAGTTTTGCTGGCTATTTGGTTATAAGTGGACATTAAATGGTTATATAAAAAAAAGCGGTTATGTCAAATGAATTGACGACCTCCGTAGCCGAGAGGCGAGCATACCGGACTTTGTGTCGCTATCTCTGAGGTTCTGGGTTCGATTCCCGGTCGGTCAATGTAGGAAAAAAACTTTTCTATATTGTCTCGGGTCTGGGTGTTGTGGTACCGTCGTTGTTTCTGATTTCTGTAACACAAGTGCTTAAGGTGATGTTGTCTAATATAAAAATTTAAAAAAAAAACAATCAAGAGGATCGATTTATATAATCTTTGATAACAAAAAGAATTTGTATCCGCCTCGAATAGCAGAATAACTAGTAAATAATCGGAAAAATTTGCAAAAAAGACGTATTTTTTTATATAAATAATTTTTCAACAATTTTTTTAAACTGGCCTCTACTTGAATGTTGTCTGGAAGAGATCGCTTCTAGCAATAAGACCACGTAAATTGTACCATTTATGTATTGTTTTTCTGTACTGTTTGTTTGTGTGGTGTGCAATAAAGAGTATCTTGACGATCTCCGTAGCCGAGAGGCGAGCATACCATACTGGTGTCACTATGTGGTCCCGGGTTCGATTCCCGGTCGGTCAATGTGAACATTTATTTTTTCTATATTGTCTCTGGTCTGGGTGTTGTGGTAGCGTCGTTGTTTCTAATTTCTGTAACACAAGTAAGTACTTTGGCTACTTACCATGGATCAGAGCAATGTATGTGATGTTGTCTAATATTTATTTATTTATTTATATAAGGTACTTCATAAATATCTGCAACGGCTGAAATGGGTAAAAGTATTGCTTATATGGATTATGATAGTAAAGAAATTTTGTGTCCAGAACATCATTAATTTTTTCATTAAAAAAATTATATTTTATAATGATTAGGCTTTATTCTGTCTCAAACCGTCCACATCTGTCCAAAAATGCTAACGTTTCACATTACACCGCCCGGCGGCCCGCACTCGTCGCTACCCAGGTCGTGTGTTATGCAAATTGAAGCAAGTAACCATTTATTTACTGTCATTTCGCAAATAATTAATTACCGATCCGGGGCACGTAATTCCTTTACTATCATAATCTATATAAGCAATACTTTAACCCATTTCAGCCGTTGCAGATATTTATGAAGCACCTTATATTTATCTATCTTCTATGAAAAGTCGATAAGAAGTTCGTCGGTATGCTAATACTTAACATTGGAGTATTACAACCTTTTTCTTGTGTTCCCAGGTACTCCCATGGCAGATAACCAGGAACAGGTCCGGTGTTCCTCGAGCGAGAGCGACAATTTTGAGAAGATCGACTCTGATGACGTCAGACAGGACGAAAACGTGCGTAATTATTATTCATCATCATTAAACAGAGAGTCCTGTAAAGACCACGTCACTTTGTCACCATGCATTCTACACATTATTTCGAACCACTTTTGTTCTATGGCTTTTTAAATATTTTATTAAAAAAATTACAACTTCTCACGCAAATTTGATAAGCTGTTTGGTAATTTTGTAAGCAAAGTTATTTTTTACTAGCTTTTGCCCGCGGCTTCGCTCGCGTTAGATTTGATTTTGAGTGAATGTATGAATGTCAAACTAAGTAATAAAAAAAACTACAAAACTTCTTTATAGACAATATTCTTTACTAATGGTGCCAAAACCACTAAACTACTGGGCGAGCTTACACGTGAGCAATCTGATCGTGATGTCCTTGAGACTTGTTTGTAGCCTGGTTCCATTGCATTATTTAGGGGGTTCTAAATTTCGCAACAACATAACAGGGGTGCCCACGCGTAGAATAAGCCTATGGTAAGGCAAACCCGGAGGTTTCAGCGAATCCAGAAATTCTACAGGGTAAATAGGGTAACCAGCGGTTTGGGCTGTGCGATGATACATCAGCCAATCACTTTTGCCTTAAACATACATAGATAGAAGATAGATAAATAGTTTACTATCCACTTCAATATTTTAGGATAACGCGGGTCTCCTTCTTTACAACAAATGCAAAAATATAACCCTTGTAGGATAACGTGTGGCTATCTGTCAGTCCGTCATTTACAACCGATTAGCTCCGAAACTACTGAAACCGATTGAATTGCAATTTGGCACAAATAATTACAAGAATTTTCATGTTCACAACATTAAATTTTAAAACCGATACCATTTTCGTAATTAACGTCAAAAAAAACTATAAAATCGACACCCATCTTGATATTTAGACATTCCAACCCCATCGCATCCCAACAGGGGAGATGGTATTTCACGTCCGCAACGTTGAATTTTAAAATCGTTGTTGTTTTCGTAATCAGCGACCCGATAAACCATAGAAACAATATTCATGTTGATTTTTAGACTTTGTTACCCCTTTTACCCCCTTAAGGGGTGGATTTCGAAAAAAACCTGAAACACGTATTTAATCATTTATTGTTAGGAATACTCCTGTGAAGTTTCGAATAAAATAGTCTAACTAATCTTGTTTCCCCATACAAACTTTGGGCCCCCATTTCACCCCTTTAGAGGGTGAATTTTGAAAAACCCTTTCTTAGTGCACCCCTAGACCTTATAAGAAACCTACATGCCAAATTTGGAATCTCTAGCACCAGCGGTTTGGGCTGTGCGTTGATATGTCAGTCAGTCAGTCAGTCAGTCAGTCAGTCAGTCAGTCAGTCAGTCAGTCAGTCAGTTTCTTCTTTTATATATATAGATTGCGAATTAAAAAAAAACACTGAGCAAAAGTTGTTTAAAATGTTGTTTAAAGGGCGTGGTGACAAGTGACGTGGTCTTTGCGGGACACCTTGTATAAGGTCTAACCGAAATAAAAATATTTACATTTATTTTATACAAGCTGTTCCCCGAAGGTTCTTTTGTTTTTTTTCTTTCAAAAGAACCTTCTCCTGTTAATAAATAACACAAATAAAAACGAATTAGCGAAATTGTTCCATCCGTTCACGCGTGATGCGATGACCAAGGGAAATAGAGATTCATTTATAAATATATAGATTTCAATATTATCAATATTTCTCGAGGTCAACTAAGTAGTACACGTATTAGTTAGTCTAAAATTTGAAAGGGCAAGTTTTTATTTTTTTCTGGTATTAAGATTATGCATGTCACTTTTCTTAGGGAATAGCTAGATGCAGGTTTTTTACGAATGTACATAATTAGTATATTAATTATAAATACACTGTAGTATATAAATTTTCTGCGCTGCTGCCACTGAGCTTTATGACATTGCTTCTTACCAAATTTCATGGTTCTAGGTCAATGGGAAGTACCTAACTTATTAATTTTTATTTCCTTGAGAGTGACGATATACGTTTTTTGCGGCTTCTTTTTCTATGGGTTATCTTTTTTTTACGTTAACTTAGAAGTTTGATTTTTCACAGTTCACAGCTTCAAGAAGCTGTAGGCCTGAGTATACCATTTTAATTTTAAGTCGATACCTCCACACGTTCCCGAGATAAAGGGTCTTGACCAGGGATCGGAAACCGGTTATTTTACTATGGAACCTTAACCGGAATAATAAATCTTTTTGCTAAATTAACTATCACATACTCCAAATACCGACTTAAAACCTATGACAACTTTAGTTTTATGGTCAAATCTTTACAACTACTATCAAATATTAGAAATAAGTCTTATACATTCTGAAATAAATATTAACCGGTTTCGATCCTTGTTGACAGACAGACGGACGGACGGACAGCAAAATGGTCCTATAAGGGTTCCGTTTTATCCTTTTCAGGTACGGAACCCTTAAAAACACTAAATGTAAGTAGTTTTTCAGTTCGGTCTTTTTTTCATATCATCCCATCCATCCATTTATTCGTTAGCATTCTCCTTTGACATTTTGTGCTAGATTGATAACCTGTTAACTATACATCAGAAAAACCTATTTACGGATCGCGAAATAAGGTTATAAATCCAATCTAAGTCAACTAGGCCATCCCAGCCCCCGTAGCATGACCACCAAAACATTATATGATATAGCGATATATCGACACTAACTTTAATAAGTAAATTTTATTAAAAAAAATAAAACCGACTTCAAAACACTAAAATGCTAAAAATAATCCTAACACTTAAGTACCTAATCAGTTACTTTTGGAGTCGGTGCCAGCCGATGAGAGATTCAATGTTTTTGTTTGCACCGACTCCAAAAGTAACTGATTAGGTACTTAAGTGTTAGGATTATTTTTAGCATTTTAGTGTTTTGAAGTCGGTTTTATTTTTTTTAATAAAATTTACTTATTTCATAAATTTTTAGTGATAAATCCTAATCTAACTGCTGAACACCGATTTCATCCCCTATTTTCCTACCCTTAGGGGTGATTTTTATTTTGTAAACTTTTAGCATATTATCTTTGAAGTATAAGCTATTCAATAAAACAAAAATCATCAAAATCGGCTCATATTTGACGAAGATAGGTAACAAGAACCACAACCAAAATACTATCTGGGTATATATTTGTTGATTTTCTCAAAAAGTTCTAAATCAATTTCGATAAAATTTATATGGGACCACCTCTGAAGTATGATCTACCAAACAAAAAAAGAATCATTAAAATCGATTCATAATTGGCGGAGTAACGGCGTAACAAATATACAAAAAAAAAAAAAAACATACAGTCGAATTGAGAACCTCCTCGTTTTTTGAAGTCGGTTGAAAATATGTGCCGCCATGAATGAATCGAAGTCACATGTTATGGTCGCTGTTTTGATTAAAAAAAATACATGGCGGCTATTCGCTGTGTGCGCGATGACAGCGCCCCTAGTGACCACAAGTTTGTAGACTTAAGATCTCTCAAATTATGGCAACTGGATGGTTTAAAAATGATTTTCGGATTGTTGTTTTTCTTCAAAATTAGATGTAAATATCTAAAAATTTTGTGCATATTATAATAAGTGATTTTCTTACTCGAACTAAAATATGAATGTTATAATACGAACGGGATTTGAATCGATACAACATGATATAACTTTGCAACCTCAAACTGTCCAAAAAGGAAAAAAAATAGTATAAGTACAGCATGTGAGAGACTTTGAAGAGCTTAGAACCAACAGACAAAGCTATTTAATAAGAGCTGTGATCTTATGACAAACGTCTGTGACACCAACTTCCTGCAAATTTTATTCTTTTCACAGCAGCTATCCATTTAATACTTTGCTTCAATTTCAATCTTGATGTTGGAAACGAATATAACATGCACGAACTGTTTTTCCCATTGTTTTTACACCTTAAAACACTAAATATGGAAATAAAGCATTTTGACACTTAACAGTCCAGAGTTATTTCACATTTCTGCCAGATTGCGTGCTGCGATCGATTTGACGGCCCCCACCACCCACTTTGCATATAGCGAATATCTACCATATTTTTTAAGTTAGTGTCAATATATTGCTATATCATATCTTGTATTAGTAGTCATGCTAGGGGGGCAGGACACCTAAACAAGCTAAACAGCTTGGGATAAACAAGACCAGCCATTCTTAGCGAGGGCGCAAACGTGGACACTTTTGTGTCTTGTGTCAGACACAAGCTACCGATAATTATTTGATTTCTATAGAACTAGTTAGGAATCATCCACTCACTGCGCATACGTTAATATTTCTTGTGTCCAGTTGCTTTCACTTAACACATACTGATGACGATCAAAAAGTGTTCGGTGTCGGCAAATGAAAACTGAAAGTGTCCACGTTTGCGCAGCGCCTTGAACTATTGGTGAAAGAAACCTTTTGAAAGCAACGGTATTAAATACTCGAAATGGCGAATTTAATATTTCTTTCGGATGTTTGTGGGTATAAAATTCAAAACATTGATGAATCAATGCTGGCTTTCTAACAACTGCAACAAATTGATTTAATAACAAGTTAGTATTTTTAAATTCACACAATTTTAATAAGTAATAATGAAATGTAATGCAGGGTGTCTTGTAGACATGGGTGACATACCCACATAACCATAACAATCTTGGCAAGACACCTTAGCAGTAGTACCTAGCAGGTACATATTATGTAATAAACATAATTTAATTACTTACTTACAGTACTTATAGTATAGTGTTAAAATACTTGCAAGCGGTGTGTACCTAAAGAAAATATTGTACTCTTAGTTCTTTACACTTTGACTAAACTGTACCTAGCATGTAATATTGTACAATTGTTGGTAGACCAATAAATAAAAATAAAAAAATAAATAAAAATAAATAAACTGTAAACACTTGATGAAATTTGCCAACATTACTATGTCCTCCGTAGCTCAGTCGGAAGAGCAGGCACCGGGAAAGCGAAAGGTCGTGGGTTCCAATCCCACCAGAGACAGTTGTAAATTTTTTCAAGTAAAAATATTTTTCTTGACACAATTATTTATTACTAGCATTTGCCTGTGACTTTGTCTGCGTTGACCTTACCCGGATAAAAAGTATCCTATGTATTAATTCAGGCCGTGGTTTATCTGTATACCAAACTTCATCAAAATCTGTTTTTTAGTTTTTGCGTGAAAGAATAACAAACATCCATACATACAAACTTCGCATTTATAATATTAGAAAGGAAAGGATAATTACCCCACGTCAGTCCACTGTAGGACATACGCCCACACAGTAAGTACGCCACTATGCTCGAACCACAAACAGCTAATATTTTCCATTCTATTTCTATAATATTATCTCGGGTCTGGGTATTGTGGTACCGTCGTTGTTTCTGTATTCTATACACAAGTGCTTCAGCTTTATCTTAGGATCAGAGAAATGTATATGTCGCGTCCTATATTAAATTATTTAATTTATTGCTGTCAGAAACGGAATGGAGCATATCATCCTTCCACCTTGTCAGAGGGTTTTACTCATGTCTACCCCATCGGTTATCGGTTCTACCGCAAATGTGACTAACCTACTGCCATTTCAGAAGCCTGATTCCCATAATTTACCTATCAGTAGTCGCAATCCAGTCATCAAAGCCAGTGTTGCTCTGCTCCCAGTAACATTACTATCTCAATACTCAATAATTTATTGCAAAACCATAATATACATATAGATGTTACAAATAATTATAGATCTAAAATGGTATTCTCGTTAACTTTTAATTTGACCTAAATACGACTGAAAATAAAAGAAAAAAAATCTCATTTTGGTTTCTTCCATTTTCAGGTTCAACTATGATTGCATTTTTGTGATAAGGAGAATACCGTTTTAGTTAGTAATGTTACTGGGAACATATCACTATAATGCGAATAATGTTCCAATAACGGTAATTGGGCCTCAACTTGCACTTTAATATCGACCTCGATACTTCAGTTCTTTGTGGAACGACCTAATTTCAGATTTTTCCCTTTAGAGAAATCCCGAGCATAGCTCTATCCATAACTGAGTGTCTTTAAATAGGTGGACTAGTGAATCGTCTACGTCTTTGCTCCGTAATTCTCGTCAAGAAATGAAATGAAAATGAAAAATGAGTGTATTGCTTTCATAAACTTACAACTATGCATATTTTTTTTTTTTTCGCCCTTGTCAGAAGCATACTGGTATTATCTCGTATTGCTCGGTAGTATGGTCCCCCTTTTATAGTATCCCTGTGGACAGAATAGAAGCCATCCAGAGGCGCTTTCTTCGATACCTGAGTGCCAAATTCGGTCTGAGACGTAGGCTGGGAACATACGAGGCTAGACTCAAATATTTTAAGGTGAGCACCCTTCAGTCGAGGCGAGACGTAGCTAGCTTGTCGACGCTCTACAAAATTATAAATTCCGTGTGGGATGTTGAGGAGCTGTTAGGCCATTTTTCATTTAAGGTTGGTGGTAGCACAAGAGGACGGAAGCTCTTCGCTCTACCTACATGCAGTAACAAAGTTACACATAACGACCCCGTCCTTGTAATGTGTAGAGCCTACAATAATATTAGTAAGGAACTAGATATATTTTCACTTCCTTATCGGTCCTACTTGAACATAGTCAGAAATAATTTGTATTTTTTTTTCTTTTTTGTTTGGTGGTTTTCGTTTTGGATATCAATTTTTCTTTATTAAAGGTTGAAAATATTTTTTATAGCGTTTAAGTAGATTATACCAATGTCGTGTTCAGCTATAATCGGAGTGCAAATTTAAAATATGTATTTTGTTGTTTCTAGGTGTAAGTTGTGATTTGTATTCTGTTGCTGTACCATGAATAAATAAAAATAAAAATAAATAAAATATATATTTTTTTTTAAATACATTGATGTTTTAGGAAAGCAATAGGAGGTGACTCAGCTTGTGCTGATATGGGATTGTGATCCCACCCAACGCTGATTTTCAGCCACATCTCTTTCTCTATTGGTGTTAGGCGAGAATCAATGTTATGAGAGCTTCATTCTTCTAAACATTAAATTGCTCAATAGGATTTGAAACTAATAGAAAGAAAAAAAAAGATACAGGAGCACTCTATCAAATGAGTGTGTGTTTGTGTGCATGTGTGTGTATGTGTGTGTGTGTGTGTGTGTGTGTGTGTGTGTGTGTGTAAGAAGTACTGAAGACTTTCGTTTCCAGACTTTGGGGTACTATAATATACTGGCGTTAAAATGATCATGATGAAGTTTCCTAAATGCTACCTAACACTGATGATTATGTATATGTTTGATTCTATGAGCTTCTCTCTCCAAGTTGTCTTTACCTTACTGTACAATATTTTTAACCGACTTCAAAAAGGAGGAGATTATCAATTCGACTGTATGTTTTTTTTTATGTATGTTACGCGATTACTCCGCCAATAAAGCGATATTGATGATTCGTTTTTGTTTGGTACATCATACTTCAGTGGTCCCATATACATTTTATCGAAATTGATTTAGCGGTTTTTAAGAAAATAACAAATTATAGATAATGTTTTGGTTTGTGGTTCTTGTATCTATGTTACCCAATATCTTCGACAGATGTAAACCGATTTTGATTATGATTATTTTTTTATTGAATTGCTAATACTTCAATGATACTATAATAAGATTTTGCGGAAACAAAATCACCCCTAATAATAGGGGATGAAATTGGTGTTTAGCAATTATCTTTTGTTTGCACTTTTATGATTTGTGTTGATTGATTAGGATCTATCACTAAAAATATATAAAATAAGTTAATGTTATAAAAAATAAAACCTACTTCAAAAACATAAAAACTAAAAATAATATTATCACATAAGTACCTAATCAGTTACTTTTGGAGTTGGTGCCAGCGGATGTGAGTTTCAATGTTTTCGTTAAGTTTTGTGATTTTTCCTGAACCATAATTCCCGGGGTAATTCCCAGGAATTGCAAAAAGACTGGAACGTAAAACCGCTAGTCGCATCACAACCTCACATCTGTCTGTTATTTCCACTGCCGGCATTTATCTCACTTTTTGCTACAAAAACACAAAAAAAAAGATAAATATAGCATTGTTATGTCAAATACGTTACATGTTTTACAGAATAACACAAATTTTTAGTAAATACACCAATTGTCATTGTTTCAAAGTTAGGAACAGACATCCTTGTATTACGAGAGTAAGATTACGGATTTACAGTGCCTTAGGTTAGTTTGGAAAAGTTTTCAATATTTTATAGTCATTATCATAATTTTTGTAATTTTGAAAAAGAGGTCAATCGTCGAATCCAACTCGGCTGGGCAGCGTTCAGGAAACCACACAATGTCTTCTCGTCCAAAATATCTCAGTGCCTAAAGACGAAAGTCAACAAGTAGTGTGTGTTACCAGTGATGACATATGAAACTGAAACGTGGCCTCTCAACATGGGCCTCATAAGAAAGCTCAAGGTCTCACAGCGTGCTATGGAAAGGGCTATATTCGGTGTTTCTTTGCGAGATCGAATCAGGAATGAGAAGATCTGTAAACTAATAAGAAAGAGTGACATAGCATATGGGTTAGCAATCAGTGGCAGTGGGCAGGGAACTATAAAACTGATGGCCGATGGGGCAGAAAGGTTCTAGAATGGAGGCCACATACCGGCAAGTGAAGCGTAGGACGTAAATAAATAAAATAAAATAAAATATGTTTATTAAACAGATCACAGTAGCCAAAATACAAACATTCTGACTCCCACACTAGGCTAGGCCTATCTCGTGGGGGTCAAGCCGAATAGATTGCCAGAACAAACATAGTGGCCATTTGCCATAGTTACATACAATTTAAAAAAAATATATAATATATACATATAGTTATAATGTTTTGAAGCTAAACAGGATCAAGTTCTATAGTATCTAATTTAATTTTAACATAAAGTACGGCTCTGTGTGTGAATGTGTGTATGTGTGAATGTAGAAGTGTGAGTAGGTGCGTGTGTGTGTTCAAGAATTTACATTGGTAATTAAGTCTAGGTTAAGGATAGGTTAAGGCAGCCCTACGATTAATATCTTGGGATCGACTGACAGGGCCAGACGCCAGTGACGTCCAGTGACGTCCACCCCCAAAGTAGACAGACGACGAGTAAAGGTTGCAAGAAGCCGCTGGATGCAGGCTGCTTCCAACTGGCCGATCTGGGAGTCACTGGGGGAGGTCTATGTTCAGCAGTGGACGTCTTTATGGCTGAAATGATGATGATGAAGTAAAATAGAATAAAAGAATAACGTCGTGAATTTTTTCGTTTAATTTAGATTTTTTTTTTTAACTTTTTAGAGATTTCTTTCAAATTATTTTTATTTTGGCACATGAATTCGTGCAGCAGCGTTTGCTTCTGTAAGCAATACATTATATCGAAATCGGTCCAAAAAATACAAATAAAAATACTTACGCTCGCCCGGAAGGAACCGAGCCTTCCGGGCTGTTTGGAACTAATCTGAAAATACACATTACTTAGTACGACCTAGGATCTAAAAGACCTTTTCTCATAAGGAATGAAACCCGAATGGACTTACTACCAAAAAGAGCGGTTCTCAATATATACTATTGTTAATAAGACCCAATTTCAAATGGACCGAGTCGCATTTAAACTTATTCCCAAAAAGTCTAATTCCCAAAATACACCAAAATATATACACATTAAATTATCAGAACACACGATTCTCATGATGACTGATTTTCAAAACGTCCTAATCCCAAAATACACTACTTAAATGCTTGTTTCGGCGGTTTTTAGTTTTTAACCCCCGACGCCACGCAAAAAGAGGAGTGTTATAAGTTTGACGTGTGAATATTTGTCTGTGACACCGTAACTTCCAAACGGATGGACCGATTTTAATGCATCTTTTCAGATGAAAGTAGTTTTCCTGGCGAAAATTTCATATTATGTGCAAACCACCCATAAAAATATTCTAAATTAAAAATGAAAATAAAGGCGTTGACACATGCCAATATGCCATATGGGCCAAACAGACAAGTCATACATGAGCCAGAAGGGCATTATATTTAATTTAAATTAATAATATTTTTTTTAATTCAATACACATTTAATTAAATTAAATGAAATTTATTATTAAAAATTTAAAATATACATTGGCCACAAAGAACCTATAAAAATAATTAAAAAAATAGTTATTAATTTAAATTAAATATAATGCCCTTCCAGGTCATGTATGACGTGCCAGTTTGGCCCATATGGCATGTGTCAACGCCTTTATTTTCATTTTTAATTTAGAATATTTTTATGGGTGGTTTGCACATAATATGAAATTTTGACAGGGAAGAAATTTGTTTTTCTCAGTCTAACATAAAAAATAAATAATCTAATATTAAAAATTAAATATACGCGATATAATCCGTTTAAAATCGTTTTATTTAAATCTGTAAAAAAAAACAATAATATGAACTTATTAACGTCGTTGCGTCGCGGCGTGTGGCAATTGGGAACCTTTAAGTAATTAAACCTAGCTAAGAACCATCGCCAGGAAAACTACTTTCATATGAAAAGATGCATTAAAATCGGTCCATCCGTTTGGAAGTTACGGTGTCACAGACAAATATTCACACGTCAAACTTATAACACTCCTCTTTTTGCGTGGCGTCGGGGGTTAAAAACTAAAAACCGCCGAAACAAACATTTAAGTAGTGTATTTTGGGATTAGGACGTTTTGAAAATCAGTCATCATGAGAATCGTGTGTTCTGATATTTTAATGTGTATATATTAAAGATAAAGATAAAGATTTTTATTTCGTTTACAGCTTAATACTAAACAATGGTTGTGGTTGAGACTACCTAGTAAGTATTAAGAATAACACTTGTGACAGGTAGCCCCGCTGCTTCATAACAATATTATTACACGTTTGCAACGAAATAATCTTATAATTATTATTTTTAATGGTATGGCTGTATCTTATTATTATTTACTTGTATGGTGTGCAACAAAGAGTATCTATCTATCTATCTATCATTTCATCACTGAAAGTACGGCTATTTAATAGAAATATCAATATAGTATAATATAAAGTAATATAATTTATGTTAATAGATATAATATATAATAATTATTTATAATGTATACATATTATTATTATGTGTATGATTTATGATATTTTAGTGTATTTTGGGAATTAGACTTTTTGGGAATAAGTTTAAATGCGACTCGGTCCATTTAAAATTGGGTCTTATTAACAATAGTACATATTGAGAACCGCTCTTTTTGGTAGTAAGTCCATTCGGGTTTCATTCCTTATGAGGAAAGGTCTTTTAGATCCTAGGTCGTACTAAGTAATGTGTATTTTCAGATTAGTTCCAAACAGCCCGGAAGGATTCGGAGCCCCTTTTCATGAACGACACATGTCAATATTCTTAGTTTCTGAATACAGGGTTACATTGCAAGGTAGTACCAAATTTTAAAAATGAGATCTAGTGAATTATGGAAAAGAGCGTCTTCAGCGTTTTTTTTAATTACCTACTAATTCTGAGTGGTCCCTGAAAAATTTGCAAAATGTAACCCTGTATATGGGCGCTTAGGCTACTACTACGTAACAAAGTCCGGTTTTCTTGCTTGTCCTTTAATGTAAGCTATCTTGACATTGTTTTCTTTAAAAATATTTTAAATAAAACATTAAACACAAAATCATTTTTATCAACGAATTGTTAAACAGTTCGTAGAAATTATACACTAATATTTTTGCAAAAAGACATGCCAAGAAGACATGAGAACAACATTGTTGGACAAGACAAAAAAAATGAATTTTCTTTCAGACGAAAGGATAAATAAATAAATCATTTTCCAAAGGATTAAAATAAATAAATAAATCCTTTAGTAAAGGATTTATTTTAATTTTTACACATTTTTATTTTCATTATAGCAATATATTTCTCCTCAGGGTGACCCAGTCAACTTCGAGATGGGCGATGAAGATCCGGATCCAGGGGCGGATGACGGGCCCGCTCACGAGGGGCGGGACACATTCCCCAACGCCCCCGCCCCTAACGTGAGAAGGCCTCTGACAGTGGCGCAACAGTTGGCGTTGGCTGAAAAGAGGGCTACTCTGAGGTATGTAATAGTAAAGTATGCTTATACAGGGTTACATTTCAAGGTAGTGCCAATTTTTCAGGGACCACTCAGAATCAGTAACTAAATCGATCTACGTAAAAAATAAACTTTTTTTTACGTAGATTTCATATTTAAATATTACTATCCGCTGTTTTAAAATATACGCGTGTAAATGTAAGCGTGGATAATCTTCTCTTATTCATTAAAAAATACGCACGCACTATCCCTGTGTAACCTAATACTGCAGTATTAAGTTAAGTTCAATGCATTATTATTAGTTACAAACAAACCTTACCCTTTACGTCGTAAGGTTCGCGTAGTCGAAATTGCCAACAAGGACCTTATGCAGTGCACATACAGTGCACCGGTGACGGCGCCGCAGCGTACGCCTGTTATTATGAATGGTCGAGTAGGTCATGTTTTCGTTTTTTCCAGATATTTTAAAGTAAATTTTATTAAAATAAAAGTTAAAAAATACTTACATTATTCTCTAGATCTTATTTTTAAAATTTGGCACTACCTTGCAATGTAACCCTGTATACGTCTCACTGCTGGGCACGTCTCACAACTATGTGGACCATACTCCACCATAGTGCGGTGTGGTGGAGGGGTATTGTAAGGCCAGTGACAAAACCTTACCGTCAGATGTAATCAAGTCGCCTTTAGGCCTCTGACTAGGTTTTAGGACTAGTATTAAGCTAACTTTAACGTCATGAATTACTGACACGAAAATGACAGTGACAATTTAACCTTTTCAAAACTGACAATACTCTGACAAGAATCAATCTCTTTTTAGAGCAAAGTGTGTGTTAGTGTGTCGAATAAACGTTTCTTTATTTCTTTCTTTCAAAGAATTCAATTCACTATCCTGCTGTCAAAGTCAGTCGTCTGAACAAACGTTGTGTTCAAATACACAAATTAAAATTAGTTAGTTCAAAAAATGATCATCTAACTGAACAAAATGTCGTAGATTATCGTTGATTTATCGTGCGATACCTAATTAAAATATCGTAGATCTAGGATAATTATCGCACGACTGGTAACACTGCTTCCGAAGCACGGAGGTGCTTGTGATAAATGTCACTAAATAAAATATGGTCGGAATGGTCACCCATCCACTCACAACCGCAGCGTGGTTTGCTTAATTTTGGTAATCACTACCAAAGCGCCGCCGCAACTGAGCCACAAGCATTGAGGTACCTACGTTAATACTTATTATTATTAATTCTAATTTATTCAGTCTATTTATAGTTTTTAGCGTAATACTTTATAGTAGTTCTAGTTTAAAGTTATTCTTATGATGATATTACTTTTAGTTTTTAAATATATATTTTTTAATTGTCAGTAACATCTTTTTTTTATGCCTTGCTAATAATGTGTCGAAGAATACCAAGTTATAATGACATTAAGTGTACTTACCTTAAGGCACATTAGTCATATCTAAGTAAAAAAATCATTTTTAAAAAGACGAATACTATAACAATGCAGTAATCTGTTAAATTATTACTAATATTATTTCTAAATAATAGACAATATTTTACATTTGGTGCCAATCTTTTTACCCTGACCTTCCGGCAAATAATTTAAGTGCTCCACGGCAGTCTTTTAAAATCGCAAAAAATGGTGGCCTAACTTTTTAGAAACTTTTTAGTCACTTACTTAACTTTATACCATTTCGTTTTATTAACCTTTTTACGGAGTTGGAAAACCACAATTCTAAAATATTTGACTCTACATTTATCTATTTGATATTCTTTAAACGTTATTGTAATGTTAGCCACAAACATTATATTTGTCGCATACTCTATTAATAATATCAAAGTAATGTCCACAAATCACAATGTTCTAGTTCCCTAAAATATTATTGCATTTAATCACCATCTATTAAATAATTATCGAAATGCGTTACGTAACAAAATGGAAATTAAGAGACGTGTTTCTCTTGAAATCTGTCAAGAATTGGCGGCAAAACAACCTAGTAGGTATCGAACCTTCGCGGTCCAAGCACGCCTTTACCGATTTTCCTCAAATCTTTGGATTAAAACACGTAAACTTTTTTTGTTGTGATCAAGTGGCCAGTGTTGTGTGTGTTTTTTTTATGTTTGGAATTCCTGTTTGAGCCAGTGATGCAAATAGTTTTTATTATCTGTTTAGATTTGCGTCAGCTAATGTTTTGGTTTAGTTCATACTAAGTTTGTTTACTTAAGTATAGCAAAGTTATTTGCTACTAGTGGGTCACGTATTGATATAACAGACGTGCAATATTGCACATATTCTTGCTAACTATTATCTCTGAGTTTTCGTATATAATGATATTATTTGCATGATAAGTTGTTTCATAGACGAAGGCTTAAAATTCTTGTTTTCAAACGTAAAGGTCACAAAAAAAATCTTACTTACCACTTTAGCCCGTAAATACCTAACTCATCGTATTAGTGGTTATTTTAAATAAAAAATGTTGTTTTCAAGGGTGATAGCAGACCTTTGGACTTTAAAGAGACCATTAAAACATGGCAGTTTGTTAAGTGAACACATTTAAACATTTTTGTTAGTGTTGATGCGTTGAACTGGTTGTAGGTATCAAATTAGTTATAGTTGTGTGTTAGTATAACTAATTTTATCCTTATTGACAAACTAAAATTCAGTTATATTACATAATAACAACGCAAAATCATATTTTTAGTTCAAAATATTTAATTTCAATTGTCTGTACAGGGTGGCCAGAAGAGTGACGTCCAAAATTTTTTTTTAGGTGCCTAGTGTGTTCCTCGCTAATGTTCCTCGTACTTCTCAACACGAACAAGTAAAAACATTTTTTGGACGTCACTTTTCTGGCCATTCTGTATAATTTTTCATGATTATTTACCTATCCCAAATGCAGGTATTACTTGCAGCAAACGCTTCTAGCATTAAGCCCTTCGTTTATTTGTTTTAAAATGCAAAGTACTTTGCCCCTTTGAATTTATTCATAAGAATTATCTTGTATTTTAAGGTGTACATTTCTATGAAACTAACTGTTACCCGTGACTTCTTTCGCTTTATCTTCAATTTAAAAGTCTACCACATATGTACGATTGTAAGTTACCAAAGTTTCATCGCAATCGGATGAACGGTTTAAGGTCAAACAAACATATATTTTATGTATATAAAATTAATGGCGGACTTAATAAATTTTCAGTAGAGAGTAAAAGTTCATGAAAATTGTCTTTTCGTCTGTTTTATTCTAATATATTATTTTACTTAAAGTCAAGTATTTCTAAGTAAGTAGCGAACATAAAATATATTTAACAAACTTGTATTAACTTCACTTGTAACTAACTAACTATTTTTAAATCTTATAAATCGATTTTAACCTACTTCTACTACCGTATCGATTTGAATCTTTGTAAGCCTACCTTTAAATATATGACATTCAAATGACAAATGTGCTATATCGTTACGGCCATTACAATAACGATACCGTTAATGATAGTATCGTAATGGATATAACGAAAAATCATTACCTTTAGAAGCACCAAAAGAAACTACACTAGAAGTACTAGAACAGCACGAAATCATCACAAATAAGTATCACATTATGCTTTTTAAAATTATTTATACAGCCAAATTTTTATGGTTCGGGGCTAACACAATAATCGCAATGAATCGGTAAAATTATTACGATACCGATGAATCGTAATAGCTAGTTGTGATAATCGGCGGTATACGATTTATCATTTCAGTATCGTTTAATCGCTAATTACAATCCATTAATTTGACATCACTGAGTGTTCGACACCGTAACTTCTTAATTGCCCGAGAAAATTGACGAATATATTTTATACATCAATTATCGTCATATTTGCTGAAGAATAATAATAATAATCTTATTAAATAAATAATAATAATCTTAGTTAACATCAAGAAAAATGTGTTAATTCATAAAATCTTTAGGCATGTTTAATAATCTCTATCATTACAATATGCAGGCTGCTGCACCCAAACCAACTTAATTTAGTCGCGTAATACCTATTTACGTAAGGAATGGAAAACTTTATGATAAGTTTTTTTTTATCTTTAGCCATCCTTAAATTCATATCATAAGGTTTTTCTGCGCAACTTTCTTTTTTTTTTTCATAAGAACCTTTTTCTGACAATAAATAACACAACAAAAAGAATAAGCGAAATTGTTCAATCCATTCACGTGTGATGCGATGACCAAGGGAAATAGAGATTTATTTTTATTTATATAGTTTACTGTATTTCTGCATCGATATTTTCATTAATCAATAACAAATTATTCAAATCAATTATTGCAGCAATTATTCAAGGAAAGTGACTTATCATTGTGTAACAAGGTAAAGATGAAACTTAAACCTAATTACCTTGAAGGCATGACTTCTTCTGAGCTTCTTTCATTATACTGGGTGGCAACGAAATTAGAGTAGAATTAATTTGCTTTAAAAGTGGTTAACTAATCAGTTTTTAACTAAGCGTTGATTAAGGTTAGCATTAAAATCAGGCAAAATGTAGATGTTCCATTTTGTTGCTTTCTAGTTAGTTGATGTTAATATCTTAGAATAAATTTATATATTTTAATCACAAACTATTTTTTCATCTCACTCTTGACATACATACATCATTCGCCCTTTAGTAGGTTAGGTTTTTGTGAAGGTTATTCATTCACCTATTGTTATGTTTCCAAATTATTTTTTAAATCTTTTATGTTATTGACGTATTTTTGGGTTCTGCGGTAAAAAATGTGCAACATCGTTAATGTGTTAGAACAAAAAAAATGTGAAGGTCATTCAAAGACACATTTTCATTTTTTGCTAGCCGTCCAACAGTCTTAGCTACGCCCGAAGCGGCGTAGTTCCAAAGTCCCATTAAAAATACGTTCCGAAGGATTTTTTCCGGGAAAATTTTCCAATTTTTATTTTTATACAAACCTTGTCCTGATAACATACTTATTTACGAACACAACGAAAAAGAAATCAGTCGAGCTGTTTTCATGTGATTGTTCTTCTATTTTTTTATTAACTTACTGGCTCCTGCCCACGACTTCGTTCGCGTAATCATTAGTTTATTAATAAAAGATTTTCTGCCCAACTTTTTTTTTCGCAAGAACCTACAAAATATCAGAAAATTAAAAAAAAAATGCATTAATACCTAATGGCGTGACGCAAGGGAAATAGACATTCATTTTTATATATATACTAAGGTAACTGATACAAATAAGGCCTACCTAAGCTAAACGACGCTGTATTTCGCTAAATATAAGTAAAAAGAATTTAAGACACACAACATCTGAAACTTTTATGCCTTTTTAAGAAGTACCGAAAAATCGATATCATTATATTAATTATATTGTAGTAAAAAAACAACTTTTCAAAACCCTTACCAAAAGGCCTTAATTAATCACGCCTACTTATTAAGGCCTCTGACCTTAAAACAAAAAAATCGTAATCAAAATATTCGTTTAACAAGAAAAGACGGTATCAAAAAATTTATTTAAACCTCGTAAATTGGTAATACATGATTATTTTACATAATATTAAAAACAAATACACTAAAAGGGCTAACGAGTCATAAAACCATAATTTTATGAAGAAAAAATAATCAAAAAAATTATGCGCCTAAGAGAATAGTTAATATTAAAATTAATTTAATAACCTGTAAAAATTTTACAGAATAAACAAATAACAAATAAATATTATGTACTATTTTAGCGATTTTTGTAAGTTAAAAGCCAGCAAGGCCTTATTAAGTTTAGCAGGCCTTATTGGATACTGCTCGCAGTTAAATTTTTTATAAATTAGTGTATCAAAAATTGTGAAATTAAAATACACGAACAATTAAGTCAAAGTCCAAGGAAAAATATGATTATACAAAATTGAAGATTAATAATGTATTAAGAGTAATCTTGGACTAAGCTAATCTTAAAATTATGAAAATTTTAAGATGAAACCACGTAAATTGGCACTCTCTTCAAGAAACGCTCGCAAAGGCTACAAAAAGTGGGAGTAGAAGGCTTGTACACTATGTACGGAGTCATTCGGATGTAGTGTGCGTGTACGTAAAGAATATTAGATGTAACATGAATTTAAACAGCTTTTTGTTCAAGTTAGGCCTTACTAAAGCATAGGCCTTGATTGTATCAAGTACCTTAGCTGTTGCTTTTCTGCGCAACTTTCTTATTTATTTCTTTTAAAAGAACCTTCTCGTGACAATAATTAACACAACAAAAAAGGAATTAGCGAAATTGTTCCATCCGTTCACGCGTGATACGATGACCAAGGGAAATAGAGATTTATTTTTGTATATATATATATTATTGGGTTCTTGCAAACAGTATTTCTTTTAGGTATTTTTAGGCGTTGCCACACTTGCCACCCTGTATTAATCCCAACATATCGCGTAGTTTTTGCCCGCAAGTTGTCTCTAGTCAGTTTTCTTCAATGACGTATTAAAAAATATTTTTACGTAACTTTCCATTGACGCTACCAGAACTTAAGTCAATAGGTCACCCAAAAATTGTATATTACTTGATACTATTTGCTATGTACGACATAGTATATTAGCATACAATATGTTAACGTCACTGGCAGAATTACAAGTTTAAGGTAGAACCGACTTCCGTGCAATGATACTGTTTTTCTTAAAACGTATAAATAAACAAAACATCACGTCAAGATATGATGCAAAAAAATATTTTCTACTAGCAATTGTACGCGACTTATTTTGTGTTGTTTTCAATTAAACTTATAACCTTTCTCGGCGTGCAAATAAAATGGTTAAACGAAACCTTATGAAAATCATACCACCAACACCCTACCATATGATATAAAACAAGTTCCTAGAAATATTAGTCAAAATAATTTGAACTTTTGGCCACATTTTAGTACCAACTGTATAACTGATCTATTTGGTAGTTCTTTTTTCTTAATTTGTCTTACTACTGCCTTTACCTCAAGCCCAAATTAAAACATGGTTGCGCGAAAGAACTAGAGAAACGCATTTAACAGAATGGAGAAACGGTGAAGGATGCAGGCAAACAAAAAATGCAGTTCCGGTAGCATCAAATAAGCTTACCTGCAACCTCATCAGACTAAAAAAGGACAAAATCCGCAAGGTTATAGGAGTTATAACCGGTCACTGTCCTCTAAACAAGCACCTATTTAACATAGGTGTGACTGACAGCCCCACATGCAGAGGATGCATGGAGGCAGAAGAAACGCCACAGCACTATGCTTAAGGAATGTAGGAGCGTGGCAGATCAACGGCATCAGATCCTCCAATCGCCAGGATCTCTCCCGGAAGCCTGCAAAAATCTGAAAAGATTTCTGACCTTCTGGGATGATCTAGGATGGTTGGAGTAAGAAGGAAAAGGTAGCACGCACAATGGCCCAATCAGGAGGCTAAGTGCGGAAACAGCCCAGACAAACTAACTAACTAACTTGTCTTACTTTTTTTAAAATTTTCTAGTCCACATCAGCACAACCATGTTCTGAATTTTGGCTAACCTTTTGTCGCTATATTGATAAAATTATCGCAACAGAAAATAAGTACCTAACGTTATTTAATAGAATTTAATAAAATAATATTAAATCGTGTTTGTACCTATTCATTTCGTCTTGATGTGAAATTAAAAATAGACAAGTATTTAAAATGAAAACCGGCCAACTGCGAGTCGGACTTGCGCACGGAAGTTTCCGTACAAAGTTAGGTTTGTAAGGTAATGTATTTGTCCTTAACAAGAACTCAGTCGAGAATTTTTGCACTTTTGTAAAAAAAAAACATATGCTATAAAACATTGCTTCTTTCTAAATTTCATGAATCTAGGTCAAAGGGAAGTAACAGGTTTAGATTTTCTTACGGGTGTAAAAATATGCGGCATAACCGGTATCTTTTGAATGCGTGGGCTTAATAGCTTGATTTTTTCTAAGCTTCAAAGGATTGCAGAACTGGGTATTTGATATTAATTTCAACTTAATACCTCCACGCGGTTCTGATAAAAAGAGTTTTGACAGACAGACAGACGGAGAGTAAGTAACTAAGTAAAATGTCACGTCCCTACCTACTTAATAGGCTAGTTTCCTGGAACAAAAAAATATTATTCTATTTAGTCCGTCAGTCAGATTATCAAAAAATATTTTCAAATCAAATCAAATCGTTTTTTTTGCTTAAACAGGTTATTACAGAGCTCCGAAGATATAATACAGATTTGTGTTGCTTAAGAACTATTTAGCCATAATCTATTACATGCAAAAATAAAATAAAATAAAAGTAGTTATTACAAAATATGATAAGGCAATTCTAGTTTATTAAGATCACAATTTTAAATAATATATACATCTATGAAATACTATACACAAATAAAAACTACGAAAATAGAGAATTATAAAAATGGTCCTCGTGGAAGGGTACCCAAGATGCTGGCAGCGTTACCTCGCTGGATTGCGATGCTTAGTCGCTGTGCGAGGTAGCTGCCAGCCCTTGGGTCCCCACTGGTGTCAACTAATCTTTTGGCAATCTCTTTATATAAAGAGAGGGCGTTGGGACCCCAAGGACCTAGTGTTTCGATATAAATATAATATATAATATCAACTAAATATAACTCAGGTCAATTTTGTGTTTGAGAAACTCATCTACCGAATAAAAAGTGTTTTTTATTAGCCATTCGCGCAGAGCAGCTTCAAATATTCTATTTAATTATTATTGGACCCATATTTTGTCTTTCGTCAATAAAAAAAAAATTACGAAGATAAAGCGCATCAAAGTGAGCACGTGACGTCACGCCTTGCTAAAAAGTGTCGCAAGGCGTGACCTTACGCGGAACTTTAACGGGCTATATCTTCATCATTTTATGTTTGATTGCGAAAAGAAAAAAATCGTGTCCAATATTTTCTGTTAATCCTCCAACTGACGAACTAGGTAATTAGTTTTTTAGGAAACTAGCCTATTCATCTTTGTAATCAAGAGCAGATTGGTCGATGTGACTTTAGCGGCTGCAAAGGCAATGGAAAACCAGCGTGATTTTGCCATGCAAAAATATTCTGACAGCCACCAATCCTCTCTATATATGACGTCAAAAACAAATAATTAATACTTCGAAATTGTGTTTCATTGTTAAAAAGGTAATAAGTCCATTAGATCAACCTTATCGCTACTTTACTTACACATTAAATTTTGCCAAAACTGGTAGACCAATTGAACGACCGTACACAACACTGTATAGATCGTCATCATCATCATCATCATTTCAGCCATAAGACGTCCACTGCTGAACGTAGGCCTCCCCCAGTGACTTCCAGATTGGCCGGTTGAAAGCGGCATCCAGCGGCTTCCTGCGACCTTTACCAGGTCGTCTGTCCTTGTAGGTGGACTTTAGTTTAGTATAGGTCGTGACGGTCTAAAATAAACGTTTTTATTATTAGGACAAGTGTAAAAGACAAGTTTCCAACAAATTTTTCCTACTGATTTGCCACCGAGTATCATTTGAACTATGGATCTTCTCTGACGAAGGTCAAACGCTCATATTGTTTGTTCTACTCGGTGCTAATGTTTGAATCGTTATTTGTTTTTACTAAAACATCTGCATCCGTATTTTTGTCGTAAATTTTTTGCGCATTCAGATATTACTAGACTTGGAGACGTATTTTTGAAGCATTAGAAATTAATCTTAAATTCGAACACGAAAACAATTAGTTTATGAAAATGATTTCTATTGCTTCCGATTTTACGCATTTTTGAATCACTCGAAATAAGTGTTGCTATTAAATTGAAATCTTGTAACTATTTTTGTTTTACGCAGGAAATATTGTAAACTTTATAGCAAAAACTCATTAACGAACGTAAATAAAGAGTTATTAAGTCAAATCTCTGTCAACCATATGTTTACTTGTCAATGTCATTCATCCGTACTTTCTACTAGTAGAAATCGAAAAACGAGTGGGTAAGACCACTCGTTGCAGAATTCACGGAATAAATTTTCAAAAATAGTGATTTTAGGAATTCGCTTGCGAATCTTGCGATTTCGTGTTCGGATTGGAATTCACATGATTCAAAAATACGTCTCTTGGTCAATGTCATTCAAATTACGTACACAAAGTTTTTAATCGAAGACCATTGCAAGTAGTTCAACATTGACTTCCAAGATTTGATTACAAGCAGTTAAATAAATAATAATTATGCGTCAGACAACAACAATTGTCTTGGTCTCAAAGAAAGGAACTAACATTCTTGTGTTACAAGGTACCAGACAATAAATTTTGCCAGGGTCGTCTCCCAGCACACCCACACTCGAGCCAATTTAAAAAAGATCGTTTTCGGAAATCGCACCCGGGATCCTTTGCAGACATAGTACGTTAAGTTAGTTAAAAGTTAAGCCAATAACATCCTGTCAAAAACGAGATTAACAAACGGACAGCACACAAAGTGATATTATTAAAGGCCATTTTAAAGCGCGAGTGAAACGAGAGCTATTTTTTTGTGTTAATTTTCAATGTTAATAAATTGATAATGTTAACCAGAACTAAAGCTACGAGCGAAGCGAGCGAGAATTTTTTTTAGACTATTGGGTGTTTTTATTTTTACATGGCACGCTAACGACAATACGAGTAGCATTCTCGAGTGTGACACAACACTCAAAAATTATAGAAGCTATGTCACTGCTCAGTCTTAGTTGCATAAATAATTAGTTAAGTAAAATTTTGTTTCAAAATAATTTAGCACGTAGCGCTAATAAATCTATGAAACTACCTAAGCTGCAAAATCTTAAAAACACCTGCGCGTGCGATCGCGAACTGGGCCTTGATTTAGAACAAAATACGCAAAAAAAAGCATAACAAAAGCTGGACTGGCCAGAGTTGTGTTTATTTGGTCTGACACGACTCTAAAAAGCCGGACACCTGGCAACCCTACTTCTTCTTCTTAAGCCGGTGACAGATGGCGGCGGACGCGGCTTCGGAGTCGTCTTGACATTGTAAGGTCAAACGCTGCCATTGGTCTATTCTTCAGTCAACTTCCATCAGCCCAAGGATCGACCAATGGCAGCGTTTGACCTTACAATGTCAAGACGAGTCCGCAGCCGCGTCCGTCGCTGTCACCGTTATTAATCGTACACTCCTGGCAGAATGGTCGTGGTTATGGATTGTCTGAGTTGGTTGCGGCTTTTGCAAGACTTTTCCATCTTTCTCTATTCGTGGCACTGCGGACACTCAACAAGGGAACGCTTCGTAGATGATTTTATGAGGTCTGTTCATCTTGGGTGATCGGCCGCGAGAACGTTGACCTTCCACTCTACTATATTTTATATGGACCGTCATCTTATTAAGCAAGCAAACCTTGGTGTTTTTAGTTATGCGGCTTCTCTACGGCTGATCGTGTCACCGCACACCGTCTTTTTGTTTCTTCTTCGCAACTTCCATTATTTGTGATTGCAACCCTACTTAGTCGTGTGTTAAAATTCGTGTAAAACCGACTGTTTCTCCGTACTGACTGCACGAATGCTCGCTTTGTAACATGTTACATTACATTACGACCTGTGACTCCACTGTCATTACTTACTGACTTACAAATCGATTGTTGCCAAATAAATGTATTTTATGGCTTATAATCATTTCGACGCCCACGCTAATATTATTTAGGTCTTGGATTCTGTTTTGTATTCGATGAAATTTCGAATAAGTTTAACAAATTAACCCGGTTGCGTAACTAGGGGAGACTGGGGATATTTGAATATAAGGTTAGTTTGATTACCTGTCAAAAACTTATTTTAGTTTTGAAGTATTGCATTATTCAACTGCGTACGAAAAAGCCGTTAAATGACGTAAAGCTTTTAAATAACTCTACTTTTTGACAATAGTGAATATGCACGAAAATAGTACATTGTTATTAATAAATAAAAGAAATTACATTTATATCATCTATTACATTAAAATATACAAGAAATTACATGAAATTATAGTGCTAATAGTGTAAACAAAATTGGTTTTAGGTAATAAATAACCGTAGTATACTAATTATTACCTGTCTCTTTTTAGAACAACTTTACAATGAAAAATGTATGGCGGACGTATACTGTGACGTCACGGTACATGTCAGATCTCCTTGTTTAGCACGCGACTTTAAAGTGTTGTAAGTCGAGTATTTATAAATATTTTTCGAAAATTCATCAAGATTTATTCATTTTAATTAAGTACTTTTTTTTAAGTCTAAATAAAAATGTATACATATTCCCTATAAGTCAACCTACGCCTATTGCCAACTATCCCCGTTCTGCCTCTCAAACCATTTGTCTTACACCACTCATGCACCATTTTGGGTCAATGCGTCACTTAATCTGTGTTACTAATGGGCTAGTTTCTTAAATTTCTTAGGGCCGATTCGACCAAACACAAAGCTATAACAGAATAACTATTACGGGTATAATTTTACACTTTAAATTTACCCTTGGATAACTTCGATTACGTTTTTCGAGCAATACACTATACTCGGTATTGTTATTCTGTAGTTCAAGAGTGAACGATCAACGAATTGATAAATCTACCAAAATCCATGTAAAAAATCAGCTTACTCTAGATTAAGCAGTGGTATACTCTCAAGTTAAAACTTACACCAGCTTAGTCGAATCCGGTCTTAATTAACTAGTCTGTCAGTTGGATTTACAGAAAATATTGGACACGTATTTTTTATTTTCTCAATCTAACAGAAAATGATAAAGATATAGCCTGTTAAAGTTCCGCGTAAGGTCACGCCTTGCGACACTTTTTAGCAAGGCGTGACGTCACGTGCTCACTTTGATGCGCTTTATCTTCGTCATTTTTTGTTTGATTGACAAAAGACAAAATATGGGTCTAATATTTTTTAATAATCCAACTGACGGACTAAATAGAATAATCTTATTTTGACACAGGAAACAAGCATAGTCGCCGTGTAGTATTGTCTTATTCGACTGAGACAAAAATATAGAAAAAACGGAACGTCTCGCAATAAGCGGAGCATTTGGCAACACTAGCTGTGAACCCATAGTTTCTTCTCATTGATCTAAAATAGAGACTGTAGGTATAAATCTATATATACCTTATATATATAAAGTGTGTAACGAAAAGGTGAAATAAAACATGAAGGGGTTATTCTACCGCTAAATTACATCAACTTTTTCTATGGGACCAACATCACTGATGATGATGCCAGCTGGTCGCGTTTTAGTATGGGAAAGTGTTTTTTTTTTTGCGATTTCGATGTTGGTTCCATAGAAAAAGTTGATGTAATTTAGCCGTAGAATAACCCCTTAAAGTTTTATTTCACCTTTTTGTTACACACTGTTTATAAAAGAATGTCGGGTTAGTAACACCATTTATAGGTCAAGAACTTTTTTATTATTTTTAATTTGTTGGATTCGTATCCGTCCCGAACAGCAGAAATAACTATAAAAAAATTGAAAAATTCACCACAAAAAAATTTGAAGAGGCGGTACGAAATTCGCCGGGACAGCTAGTCTACACATAGATAAAACAAAGTCAGGTTAGTTACACCATTTATAAGTCAAGAACGGCTGGGCCGATTTTTATAATCTTTGATTTGTTGAATTTGTCTGCGCCCCGAATAGCAGAATAACTATGGAAACATCGAAAAAAGGTTAAAAAAAAATTAAAGCGGTACGAAGTTCGCCGGGACAGCTAGTAAGTATAATCTAAAAACAGGTTGTATAATCAACATACTTAAAAATATCGTCATCAAAAGATAGACCAACATAATACAGCTTAGTGCATTTTTGAACACCTTTATCTGAATGCAAATCACAAGATAGTATTCTGATAAATAATCGTAATGACATAATAAACGAATCGCGATCGTTGATCTTAAGAATAAGGAGATTATAATGGCTATGGTAACTACTTGAAAAATGACAAAAGTAAGATTGAGAGTATACCTACAGGATATTATTATAATTTTAATAATTTTGAAAAGATCCTTCTCCTGACAATAATTAACACAACAAAAAAAGAATTAGCGAAATTGTTCCATCCGTTCACGCGTGATGCGATGACCAAGGGAAATAGAGATAAATAAATAAATTGTTCCCACAATCACAACAATTATCTAGCCCCAAACTAAGCAAAGCTTGTACTATTATGTATAGCTACTATGGCGACTAGATAACGGATAAACATACTTAAATACTTTTATAAACATCCACGACTTAGGTATACGATATAATGATTCAAAAGATACGATTTGTCACATCATGTGCACCATACTATTGTAACAACTAAGTATTAGAATATACTATGCTCTTTAAAGAAAATAAATAATTATGAATAATGCAATATTTTAAAACTAATTTGATTCCCGTCAACTTAAAAAAAACTATTTATTTTATTTAATGAGAGAGTTATTTTATTACAAGATGATATACTTTAAAAAATAGACATATGCTGTCTTGGCCTTTTTTTTAGAACTTTAAAAGGGGAATAATTCAATAACTTTAACCGTTTACGCCCAGCACGAAACAGTAAAAAAATTTTTTTTTCCCATTTTTGCAACATTTTTGTTTGGTGTTCCGCTCCTATTGGTCGTAGCGTGATGGTATACTCGTATAGCATATACCTTCCTCGATAAATTGATTATCCACCACAACAATAATGGGCTAGTTTAAAGTTCCGCGTAACGTCACGCCTTGCGACGCTTTTTAGCAAAGCGTCATGTGCTCACTTTAGTCGAATCCGGTCTTAATTAACTAGTCTGTCAGTTGGATTGACAGAAAATATTGGACACGTATTTTTTCTTTTCTCAATCTAACAGAAAATGATAAAGATATAGCCTGTTAAAGTTCCGCGTAAGGTCACGCCTTGCGACACTTTTTAGCAAGGCGTGACGTCACGTGCTCACTTTGATGCGCTTTATCTTCGTCATTTTTTGTTTGATTGACAAAAGACAAAATATGGGTCCAATATTTTTTGATAATTTAACTGACGGACTAAATAGAATAATCTTTTTTTGACCCAGGAAACTAGCCTATGAGCCTTGAGGTATTGTAGTCTCATGATCGTCGTCATATTTATTTACGTATGTATTTTGCCTATGTAATCTACGTCATACGTAGTAGTAGTAGTAGTATTTAGTTTATGTATATCGTTATTATGCAGTATGTATGCAGTTTATGCTTTTAAAAATAATTCACACGGACCTTTATTTGAATTTGTGTCGCCTATATCGCACCGCCCACAAAACGTCTCGGTTTAACCTAATGGTCGACTGGTAGAGAATGCCTCATGGCATTAAGTCCGCCTTTTTATGATTTTTAATCTGTGCAATAAAGTCCCGTCTAAATAATGTTTTGTGAAGTGATAAAGATCTGAAATTATTGTAATACCATTGTATTCAACGCCGCATCGAGTGTCAAGTGACTTGTCTCAAGAAAACTTGCTTTAGACCCGATAGCGTCTTGAAACCTGCTTCTACGGGAAGAGTAGCCGTCACTGAATCCATGAAAAGCAATAAAAACTAAACACCCGTTATTTATTGTGAACTATATCAATATACACTCGACATTGGCAGAATCACTGCTCTGCTTAAAGAGCTGGATAAGTCCATATATCCAAATATAATCCAAATAATAGTATTGATGAGATTTCAAGAGCTACATGACATTTATTAAAACCCACTGTAACCACTTAAGCTATAAAACATAACCTGGCAACATGGCAACCTGTTATTAAGACGGCACTTAGTCTCTAGCCAATATTTACATGTCTTACCAATTGCTTGTAATTGTGCTTGTCTTGTTGGTTGTCCTAATAAAATAAATAAATAAAATAAACATTCTGATTTTAATAATTAAGTTTATTTTATTGAAAATAATGGTTTTGTTCTATTTTAGCTACTTATGGCTGCTTTAATAGACTTTTATGCATTTTATTCTGATAAAACTATAAAGACAAAGTAACCAGTTAAGGCATCTTGCATAACGACGGCGATGACGGCCACCTTCGCTCTTCCTTAAACAATAGGTCACGGACTGGGTCGCCACAAAGATGCTACTTGCGACAAACTATTTGCATTTGTTTGCATTACTTACTAATCTATGCTTTATATCTGTAATGTTTGTTTGTTTGTTTGGTTGAACGCGCTAATCTCGGAAACTACTGGTTCGATTTGTTTTTTTTTTAACGTTAGATAGTCCATTTGTTGAGGAAGGTTTTAGGCTCTATTGTATCACGTTAAAACTAATAGGAGCGGAGTATCAATAAAAAATGTTGCAAAAATGGGTAAAAATATTCCTTTTGAGAGCTTTCGTCGCGTGCGCTGGGTAAACGGTTAAAGTTACACCAAAATCATGTATGAGGGAATTGTTCCTATTTAAAATTCCTTAAAAAAAGTCCGTAACAGCATATGTCTATCTTTTAAGGTTGACATACTATAACCTTTTAATGGTAATCAAATTGGTTCTAAAGTAATGCAACGGCAATAGCGTCGATTTTTCTTTTACTTTTAGAGCGAGGCACTGATATGGTTTATTGAAAATCATTACTTTAAACTGCTAACGTATTCTTGGGATAGCACATGTGGCCTACGGGGACCAAAATGTTGTTTTTAAACCATATTCTACGCGAGCGAAGCCGCGGGCACAGCTAGTAGTTACTATACAGGGTGTCCCGTAAATCAAGGATTACCTTGTAACCATATACATATTCTATACATCAAAGTGAACTACTTTTAAAAATATCAATTTTTTACTTTCTATACAAATTTAATCGGCTTTTAGCTTATTTTTTACAATCACACCAGCTATCTGGCCCCAAATTAAGCAAAGCTTGTACTATGGCGACTAGATAACGGATAAACATACTTAAATACTTTTTCATCCATGACTTTACTGTACAAATGCTCGAGCTCATGACACAAACATTTGCCCCTTGCGGGATTCGAACCCGCAACCGCTGGCTTTGTAGTCCCAAGCGCGAACCACTACACCGAAAGTCGATAAATTGTCATGCAAATTTGCAAAAGTCATACAACAAAAGTTGTTCACTATGATGTAGGTATAGAAAATGTGGTTACAAGTTTATTCTTGATTTACCGGACAATCTGTGTATTTATTTATTTGATGTATGTGAAACGCTCACTTCTCAGATTTTTAATATTATTGATAGCACAGCACTCTTTACAAACTATTAAATCGTATTTTATTTACAGAAACACTACACGAACATGTACTTCTACACATACTATTCACTACTTCTCTAATTGAAAAAAAAAACGTTTTGTAGTAGGTTGACGTGCTGTTGTATGTACCTACCTCACACAGTCCAGTAAATTGGATTGGATATCTGCGTATGCGGTAGACGCCTCTGGCAAAACACATTGTCTGGCACCTGGTAACACAAGAATTTTAATATCTTACGTCGAAACCATGACAAATGGTGTGTTGTCTGTATTCACCGTGATTTTTTAACCGACATAAAGACGTTTACAGGATATTCTCACCGTAAACATGTACAACTTTTTCTATGGTACCAACATCAACATCTCAAAAAAGAACTTCTCTATTCACATGAATGTCAGCTTGTCAGCGGTTTAACATGAGGAAGCGAAATTTTTTTTGTTGTTTTATTGGGTAAAAAACAATAGTAACAAACAATAAAATACTAGATACTAGAAGCGAAAGTATAATGGAATTATATTATATATAATTATATTATATTATAATATTTTATTTATTAGGAACTCAACAGATTTTTTTACAATCATGCTTAAATATCATGTAAAAGTCTTTAAGACGGTTATAAAAGCACGGTGTATTTTTTATTTTTTTTCCTGATTAAACATGTTTTTTTTAATGATAGATTTTAAAAACTTCCCAAAGACGCATCTCTATGGCGTACGCCGTAGAATGTGTCACCTTGACATAGTTAAACGGGAATTCCAATAAAACTGTTGAGTATTTCAAAATTATGTCATTAAAAACGTTTTAAGAATGGTTTTAAGCATGTTCTGGACATTTTTTAAAACGACAGTTAAGGCACAGTTTAAAATATATTTACTGTGGTTAAGGCGCTATGCACACGTGTAACTTAAATTATGTAAATTTCATGCTAGGGGGCTGAACTACAAAGCTAAACGGTTGTGAGTTCGAATCCTGAAAGAGGCACGTTTGTGTGATAAGCACGAGCATTTTTACCTAAGTCATTCATGTTTTTAATGTATTTATGTTTGTTTACGTTATCTAGTCGCCATAGTACCATTTATTTTTAATTTATAACAGTATCACCATATTTTTATTTTTTATTTATAATACAGGGTTACATTGTAAAGGGGTGCCAAATTAAAAAATTAAGATCTAGGGAACATTATGAAGAAGCGTCTTAATCGTTATTATTTTTATACGTTTATATAGATATAGTATATTACGAAAAAAATTACTTTAAAATATCCTAAAATAAAGTCAATAGAGAGACTACGAAAGCCGCTCGGTCATTCATCAGAGGCGTAGGTACGGCGAGCCAGCAAGGACCTTACGCAGTGCACATACGGTGCATTTTTTTCATTAATGAGTTAAATTATCCATACGTACGATTTTTAACAGCCGATGGGAATAATTAAATGTGAAAAAAATTTTTTCTTTGCATAGTTCCATTATGGTACTGATGCCGACCAACTTCTAAAGATTGGGCACCCCTTTGCTAATTGCAATTTATGTAACCCTGTATTATGGTTGCTTAATCCGTTGGTCCTTAAAATAAATAAATAAATGGTTTCCACAATCAAACCAACGGGCTAGTTTCCTAAATAAATCTAATTAGTCCGTCAGTTGAGTTGACAGAAAATATTGGACACGTATTTTTTCTTTTCTCAATCAAACAAAAAATGATGAAGATATAGCCCGTTAAGTTCCGCCTAACGTCACGCCTTGCTAAAAAGTGTCGCAAGGCGTGACGTTACGCGGAACGCGTCACGTGCTGACTTTGATGCGCTTTATCTTCGTCATTTTTTGTTTGAATGACAAAAGACAAAATATGGGTTCAATATTTTTTGATAATCTAACTGACGGACTAAATAGAATAATCTTTTTTTGACTCAGGAAACTAACGTATTATCTAGCCCCAAACTAAGCAAAGCTTGTACTATGGCGACTAGATAACGGATAAAAATACTTAAATTTTATACACGTCCATGACTTAGGTACAAATGCTCGTGCTCATCTAACATTTACCCCTTGCGGGATTCGAACAGCGCAACCGCTGGCTTTGTAGTCCGGAGCGCGAACTACTACACCAGGCGTCGTCGAAAGTTAGTTCTTATCACAGCACGTACAATGTAGATTTTCTGGATTCTTTATTACGGATCTATTTAAGTACTTGCTTGATAAGGGAAAATACCGTCAGGAATTAAATGAATAGGAAAAAGTTAGATTTAATTTAGCTACAATTATGACCTTCACTACTTAGTTTTGTAGTTTCCTCTTCCGAGAATAAATATTAGGTAATTTCTTTATCTAGTAGAATTAACACTGTGCTAAAAATCATTCATTTCCGTGAAATACATAAAATGTAAAAATCACTGTCTGGTATTCGCATGGAACACATTCTTTAAAGAGAAGAAATGTCATAAGATTTGTTCGACAAAAAATTCCGCCATTTTTAATCTGTATCTGCGCTGTTTTTGTATGAGCGAGGATTGACAGGAGTTGTCATTTCATACTAAATGTAAGTAAAAAATCACTTACTAGTTTCGGAGAAAGATGGTTTGTATTTCTGCTCTATAGGGTATGTATTCGAGTCTTCTAAGTAATCATTCAGGGCTTACTGTACTTTGAAATGTCATAAAATCTCTACTAACATCTTCATCATCATCATGTCAGTCTATTGCCGTCCACTGCTAGACTTGAGCCTCCCCTAAAGAGCGACAAAGTGCACGATCTCCCGCTTTTTTATCCAGCCACTGCCAGCCATCTTTCTTAGGTTGTCGGTCCATCGAGCCGTGGGGCGGCCTACAATACGTTTGCCAAGTTACACTATGTTTACTAACATCTTAACAATAATAAATTGTTACATTTTAAAAAATGTCAGAACAACTTTAACACTTTGCCACACATATGTGACCCACTGGTTTTATAACCTCAAAAACTTAACTAAACCAAAAACTTACTCTCAGCTCAAGTAACCAAGCGATGTCCCCAAGTGTATGTGTGTAAAGACAATTTGTGAACTATTACTAGGCATCATAAGTTACTTCTGTAGCCTAATCAAAATGCTTCAAAAGCGTCGAACGTCAAAGCGCTTCGTCATAGGAGATGGTGACGAAAATCGTACATATGACGACTCGGATGATGCAACCGAGGTCCTGCCAGTCAATCTTCTGCAGAAATTCCAAATGACTTTACAAGCTGATGATACAGAAGGGAAGCAGGATGATGAAGAAGTTAAGAAGGTGGACAGCGGACGGCTTAGGCCTCCTCAACAGACTTTACAGTAAGTTTTATAAAAATAGAAAATGTTCATTTGACACACATGAAAAACAAACTAATAAGAGTGTCTGCTGTGTCAAAAAGGGGACCCTTTTTGGCACAGCATTTGACGACCTCCGTAGCCGAGAGGCGAGTATACCGGACTTGGTGTCGCTATCTCTGAGGTCCCGGGTTCGATTCCCAGTTGGTCAATGTAGAAAAATAACTTTTCTATATTGTCTATTGTGTTGTGGTACCGTCGTTGTTTCCGATTTCTGCAACACAATATCACATAATCAGAGCAATGTATGTGATGTTGTCCAATATTTATTATTATTTATTTATTTGTCGTGACAGCCACGGACTTATCACGATGCCGATTTTCGGCGGGGACCTCGGACGCTAGGACGTGCAGCGAGAGACGCAGTTTTGTAATTTTCTTTTGTAAAAATGCGAAATCTAGATAACTAATAAGTTTTGTTAGAACCGTCATTTTCATTTCATTTTAACAAACAAGACAAGAATTTGAAAATAATCTTCAAGTATAACGTCAACAAAGAAACTCGACTAAATGATCGGCCAGCTTCGGTTTAGTTTTTCGATTTTGCGTCGTCTCTTCCGTGTCGTAGCCTTACACCAACTGTATTAAATCAACGTTTATCAGACACCGACTGTGAGCAGGCTACCTTGACTCCAGGCCCCAGTGACCTTAGTGTTAAAGAGGAACGTTTAAAGCAGCTGGCAAAATTCAAAATTTTTACGTTTCAACGTTTTTCAAATAGCGACTCTGGTTAACTATGTAGAGGTATCAAATCTGATTTTCGGCTGCAAAAATAATAGTTTTATGGAAAAACAATCAGTTTAATAAGCAATATAGCTCACTAACATTGGTCATAAATATGAGAACATGATATTTTCAACCAAACCGACTCAATAAGGTGAAATGATTGTTTATTTACAAACAAAACGCGGCCTTAGAAACAGACTCGTCTGTAAAGCGTCGTCTTTATCACGTTTAGAAAGAGACTCGGCAAGTGATCGGCTAGCTTCGGTTTTGTGGAGCGTCGTCTCTATAATGACCAGAAAAGAACTCGGCTAATGAACGGCTAGCTTTAGTTTGGTAGAGCGTCGTCTCTGTCACGTTTAGAAAGAAACCCGGCTATTGATCGGCTAGCTTCGGTTGTGTAGAGCGTTTGTCTCTGTCGTGTTTAGAAAGAGACTCGGTTAATGATTGTCATCTCTGTGATACTTATAAAAAGACTACTACTGATCGACACACGTTGGTTTTGTAGAGAGACATCTCTGTCTCGCCTCTCGTCGTGTTAAGAAAAAGACTCGTCTTATAATCGACTAGCTTCATTTTTGTAGACCGACGTCTTTTTACATTTAGAAAGACTCGCCTAGCTTCGGTGTTATAGAGCGACGTCTTTGTCACATTTAGAAAAAGACATGGCTAGCTTCGGTTTAGAAGAGCAACATCTTTGTCACAATTAGAAAGACACTCGGCTAGCGTCGGTTTTGAGGAGCAACATCTTTGTCACATTTAGAAAGAGACATGGCTAGCTTCGGTTTTGTAGAGCGACATCTTTGTCACAATTAGAAAGACACTCGGCTAGCGTCGGTTTTGAGGAGCAACATCTTTGTCACATTTAGAAAGAGACATGGCTAGCTTCGGTTTTGTAGAGCGACATCTTTGTCACATTCAGATAGAGACTCGGCTAGCTTCGGTTTTGTAGAGCGACATCTTTGTCACATTTAGAAAGAGACATGGCTAGCTTCGGTTTTGTAGAGCGACATCTTTGTCACATTCAGATAGAGACTCGGCTAGCTTCGGTTTTGTAGAGCGACATCTTTGTCACATTCAGATAGAGACTCGGCTAGCTTCGGTTTTGTAGAGCGACATCTTTGTCACATTCAGATAGAGACTCGGCTAGCTTCGGTTTTGTAGAGCGACATCTTTGTCACATTCAGATAGAGACTCGGCTAGCTTCGGTTTTGTAGAGCGACGTCTTTGTCACATTTAGAAAGAGACATGGCTAGCTTCGGTTTAGAAGAGCAACATCTTTGTCACAATTAGAAAGACACTCGGCTAGCGTCGGTTTTGAGGAGCAACATCTTTGTCACATTTAGAAAGAGACATGGCTAGCTTCGGTTTAGAAGAGCAACATCTTTGTCACAATTAGAAAGACACTCGGCTAGCGTCGGTTTTGAGGAGCAACATCTTTGTCACATTTAGAAAGAGACATGGCTAGCTTCGGTTTAGAAGAGCAACATCTTTGTCACAATTAGAAAGACACTCGGCTAGCGTCGGTTTTGAGGAGCAACATCTTTGTCACATTTAGAAAGAGACATGGCTAGCTTCGGTTTAGAAGAGCAACATCTTTGTCACAATTAGAAAGACACTCGGCTAGCGTCGGTTTTGAGGAGCAACATCTTTGTCACATTTAGAAAGAGACATGGCTAGCTTCGGTTTAGAAGAGCAACATCTTTGTCACAATTAGAAAGACACTCGGCTAGCGTCGGTTTTGAGGAGCAACATCTTTGTCACATTTAGAAAGAGACATGGCTAGCTTCGGTTTAGAAGAGCAACATCTTTGTCACAATTAGAAAGACACTCGGCTAGCGTCGGTTTTGAGGAGCAACATCTTTGTCACATTTAGAAAGAGACATGGCTAGCTTCGGTTTTGTAGAGCAACATCTTTGTCACAATTAGAAAGACACTCGGCTAGCGTCGGTTTTGAGGAGCAACATCTTTGTCACATTTAGAAAGAGACATGGCTAGCTTCGGTTTAGAAGAGCAACATCTTTGTCACAATTAGAAAGACACTCGGCTAGCGTCGGTTTTGAGGAGCAACATCTTTGTCACATTTAGAAAGAGACATGGCTAGCTTCGGTTTAGAAGAGCAACATCTTTGTCACAATTAGAAAGACACTCGGCTAGCGTCGGTTTTGAGGAGCAACATCTTTGTCACATTTAGAAAGAGACATGGCTAGCTTCGGTTTAGAAGAGCAACATCTTTGTCACAATTAGAAAGACACTCGGCTAGCGTCGGTTTTGAGGAGCAACATCTTTGTCACATTTAGAAAGAGACATGGCTAGCTTCGGTTTAGAAGAGCAACATCTTTGTCACAATTAGAAAGACACTCGGCTAGCGTCGGTTTTGAGGAGCAACATCTTTGTCACATTTAGAAAGAGACATGGCTAGCTTCGGTTTAGAAGAGCAACATCTTTGTCACAATTAGAAAGACACTCGGCTAGCGTCGGTTTTGAGGAGCAACATCTTTGTCACATTTAGAAAGAGACATGGCTAGCTTCGGTTTTGTAGAGCAACATCTTTGTCACAATTAGAAAGACACTCGGCTAGCGTCGGTTTTGAGGAGCAACATCTTTGTCACATTTAGAAAGAGACATGGCTAGCTTCGGTTTAGAAGAGCAACATCTTTGTCACAATTAGAAAGACACTCGGCTAGCGTCGGTTTTGAGGAGCAACATCTTTGTCACATTTAGAAAGAGACATGGCTAGCTTCGGTTTAGAAGAGCAACATCTTTGTCACAATTAGAAAGACACTCGGCTAGCGTCGGTTTTGAGGAGCAACATCTTTGTCACATTTAGAAAGAGACATGGCTAGCTTCGGTTTAGAAGAGCAACATCTTTGTCACAATTAGAAAGACACTCGGCTAGCGTCGGTTTTGAGGAGCAACATCTTTGTCACATTTAGAAAGAGACATGGCTAGCTTCGGTTTAGAAGAGCAACATCTTTGTCACAATTAGAAAGACACTCGGCTAGCTTCGGTTTTGTAGAGCGACATCTTTGTCACATTTAGAAAGAGACATGGCTAGCTTCGGTTTTGTAGAGCGACATCTTTGTCACATTCAGATAGAGACTCGGCTAGCTTCGGTTTTGTAGAGCGACATCTTTGTCACATTCAGATAGAGACTCGGCTAGCTTCGGTTTTGTAGAGCGACATCTTTGTCACATTCAGATAGAGACTCGGCTAGCTTCGGTTTTGTAGAGCGACATCTTTGTCACATTCAGATAGAGACTCGGCTAGCTTCGGTTTTGTAGAGCGACGTCTTTGTCACATTTAGAAAGAGACATGGCTAGCTTCGGTTTAGAAGAGCAACATCTTTGTCACAATTAGAAAGACACTCGGCTAGCGTCGGTTTTGAGGAGCAACATCTTTGTCACATTTAGAAAGAGACATGGCTAGCTTCGGTTTAGAAGAGCAACATCTTTGTCACAATTAGAAAGACACTCGGCTAGCGTCGGTTTTGAGGAGCAACATCTTTGTCACAATTAGAAAGACACTCGGCTAGCGTCGGTTTTGAGGAGCAACATCTTTGTCACATTTAGAAAGAGACATGGCTAGCTTCGGTTTAGAAGAGCAACATCTTTGTCACAATTAGAAAGACACTCGGCTAGCGTCGGTTTTGAGGAGCAACATCTTTGTCACATTTAGAAAGAGACATGGCTAGCTTCGGTTTAGAAGAGCAACATCTTTGTCACAATTAGAAAGACACTCGGCTAGCGTCGGTTTTGAGGAGCAACATCTTTGTCACATTTAGAAAGAGACATGGCTAGCTTCGGTTTAGAAGAGCAACATCTTTGTCACAATTAGAAAGACACTCGGCTAGCGTCGGTTTTGAGGAGCAACATCTTTGTCACATTTAGAAAGAGACATGGCTAGCTTCGGTTTTGTAGAGCAACATCTTTGTCACAATTAGAAAGACACTCGGCTAGCGTCGGTTTTGAGGAGCAACATCTTTGTCACATTTAGAAAGAGACATGGCTAGCTTCGGTTTAGAAGAGCAACATCTTTGTCACAATTAGAAAGACACTCGGCTAGCGTCGGTTTTGAGGAGCAACATCTTTGTCACATTTAGAAAGAGACATGGCTAGCTTCGGTTTAGAAGAGCAACATCTTTGTCACAATTAGAAAGACACTCGGCTAGCGTCGGTTTTGAGGAGCAACATCTTTGTCACATTTAGAAAGAGACATGGCTAGCTTCGGTTTAGAAGAGCAACATCTTTGTCACAATTAGAAAGACACTCGGCTAGCGTCGGTTTTGAGGAGCAACATCTTTGTCACATTTAGAAAGAGACATGGCTAGCTTCGGTTTAGAAGAGCAACATCTTTGTCACAATTAGAAAGACACTCGGCTAGCGTCGGTTTTGAGGAGCAACATCTTTGTCACATTTAGAAAGAGACATGGCTAGCTTCGGTTTAGAAGAGCAACATCTTTGTCACAATTAGAAAGACACTCGGCTAGCGTCGGTTTTGAGGAGCAACATCTTTGTCACATTTAGAAAGAGACATGGCTAGCTTCGGTTTAGAAGAGCAACATCTTTGTCACAATTAGAAAGACACTCGGCTAGCGTCGGTTTTGAGGAGCAACATCTTTGTCACATTTAGAAAGAGACATGGCTAGCTTCGGTTTAGAAGAGCAACATCTTTGTCACAATTAGAAAGACACTCGGCTAGCGTCGGTTTTGAGGAGCAACATCTTTGTCACATTCAGATAGAGACTCGGCTAGCTTCAGTTTTGTAGAGCGACGTCTTTGTTACATTTAGAAAGAGACATGGCTAGCTTCGGTTTTGTAGAGCGACGTCTTTGTAACATTGTGAAAGAGACGGCTAACTTTACTTTGTAGAGCGACGTCTTTGTCACATTTAGAAAGGAAATCTGCTAGCTTCGGTTTTGTAGAGCAACTTCTTTGTAAATTTAGAAAGTGACTCGGCTAGCCTCGGTTTTGTAGAGCGTCGTCTCTGTTGTGTTTAGAAATAGACTTGACTAATAATCGGCTATCTTTAGTTTCGTAGAGCGTCGTTTCTGTCATTTTTATAAATAGACGTGGCTAATAATTATCTAGGTAAGTTTGTAAAGCGATTAACTTTATTAAATCTTCTGAAATTTAATACTTTTAACGCTTAACGAAGTTTAGTTATAACTTAATATAAATTAGTATTGTAGTTAATTGTTCTATATTGTTCATTATACATCTAATATTAATACAGGTCTGACCCCTTAGATGAAAAGGATTTAGAGGATAGGTAAGCAATGCTAAAGTATTCAATATGCATAAAATAGTAGATGTGTGGCTTTAGGTTACTAAGGATTCATACGTTTAAACGGGAATTAACCATTTTTTGACGTTTCGACCGGGTTAAACCGACCGAGGTTACAGGCCGGCTGGAAAACCCGGTCTAACCCGGTCGAAACGTCAATTAAATAAGGCAAAAGGTATAGTACCTAAGTATATTGATAGTCACGTTAATTCCTGTTTTATGCGCAATAAGGATTTGAGAGTATATTTTTTAAATATTAAACCGATCCTTTACGCAATTACTTCTAATTACTAATTTAACTGCTAAGTATTGAGTCCTGAAGATATTTAAATAAGTTTCATTGCATGAAAATGGTAAGCAGTTTTAATTTATTATTATTTGACGACCTCCGTGAGGCGAGCATGCCAGACTTGAAGTCGCTATCTCTGATCTAGCGTTGGCAACCGTCTCGTATTTCACGGGACGTCCCGTATTTCATGCATAAATTTCTATATCCCGCCGGGACAGCCAATGTCCCGTATTTTACGAAAATCTGCAGACCACGGGCGGCCACGCGCACAACACGCGCGCTCTGGCCGCGAAAAATTAAAGAAAATTACAACAGTTTGTACAGTAACAGTCGAAAATTGAGATAAGCAATGTTTACACGATAATTTCTTTTATTTTCAGTATTCCTAGCTCAAATTGTTTTGTCGAACGAGTATTTTCGCGAATAACCCATAAATGGACTGGACGTTCATAATAAATGCACACCCAAATTGATTAAAGCCGAATTGATGACTATGTGTAACTACGATTTTGACTGCGTGTCTGTGCAGTAAAATCTGTAACAAAGTATAGTTTTAAGTCCACATAAAACAAATTTTAACTAAAAACTCAATGATTTTTATTTGTCCCACGTGAAAAAGAGAAATCCCGTATTTTTTAAGATTTATGACCATTTGTCCCTTAGGGCTAAAAAAAAGTTGGCAACCCTACTGAGGTCCCAGATTCGATTCGGTCGGTCAATGTAGAAAAATAACTTTTCTATATTGTCTCGGGTCTAAGTGTTGTGGTACCGTCGTTGTTTCTGGTATCTGTAACACAAGTGCTTTGGCTATTTACCATACCATAAGATTAGAGCCACTTATGTGATGTTGTCCAAAATGTATAGGTACTAACTACTAAACCAATGCAGAACCCGCGAGAGTGAAAATTTACATCGTGAAAAGATTCTTGACCTCTTTTAATTTTAAAGATCAGTGATGTATCATCTGCAAATAATACCACCTCACATAGGTCGGTTGCAAAGTAAGGCAGGTCATTGATATAAATTAGAAATAGCAGGGGTCCTAATATTGATCCTTGCGGTACACCCATGGTAAGAGGTGACCCTGAAAATTTAGTAGTAGTTATTGATTTAATGTTATTATGTAACAACAGAGTAGGTAAATACACTTTGTACACAGTTTTAACGTATGCACTTTTAAATACAATTTTAATTGCTTGTTAAATATTGTAAAAAATCTTGGCATCACATCTTGTCTTTTTACAAAAATAATGGATTTTTATTAATGTATATGTGTTGGTCGGACGGTCGGTATGACCGACGGTCGCACGTCAACCTACCACAAAACGTCAAATTTTCTTAATTGATATTGATCTCTTGTATGTATTGATGTAGGTATATGTTTCCTAGCGAGATCGAATCAGAAATGAGGAGATCCGTAACCGAACAAAAGTCGTTGACATAGCCCAACGGATTAGCAAGCTGAAGTGGCAGTGGGCGGGGCACATAGCCGTAGAACTGACGGCGGATGGGGCAGAAAGGTTCTAGAATGTAGGCCGCGTACCAGCAAGCGCAGCGTAGGATGTCCACTCACAAGGTGGACAGACAACCTGGTAAGGGTCGCAGAAAGATGCTGGATGCAGGCCACTTCCAAACCACCAATCTGGAAGTCAATGGGGGAGGCCTTTGTTCAGCAGTGGACGACCTATGGCTGAAATGATGATGATGATGATTGATCTCTATATCTTCGGTTTAAAGTTGAAAATCGGTTCAATGACCTTTAACTTTTTGTGCAGGTTGACCTGCCGTTGCTGTACAGCAAGATGTAACCATCAATTAAACTTAGGTTAAACACGATTTGAATCTTTAAGTTAATTAGAAACTTATTGGTCGTCACCCATCATTTTACCGCATCGAATATGACGCAACCGCTAACAACTTAATAACGACTTTGTTATTTATTAGAACCGTTATTAACTTGATTGATACTTAATTACCTAATGCAGGGATATTTTAAATTATTTAAGTATCTTTAAAACTTGACAGCTAAGGTACTTATCGTGTTTGGTTATCGGTAATGATTATTAAGTATTTAATAATAATAAATACCGAAACTACATCATAAAGGATGGCACAGTGGACATTTGTCGGGCCTGTCGCCATCCTGGAGAATCCCTTCGTCATGTAGTTTCGGGTTGTTCGGCTCTTGAACACTGAGTATCTGCACAGGCATAATCAAGCAGCCAAAATTCTCCAAGAGCTCGCCCTGAAGTACGGTCTCGTGAGCCAGAGACTACCCTATTATAAGTACTCGCCGGAGCCAGTACTCGAAAGTGACAGTATCCGGCTCTACTGGGACCGGCCCATCATCACTGACAGGACTATTCTTGCGAATAAGCCTGATATAGTGCTGATGGACCGGGCGCAATCGAAGGTGTTTTTGGTGGACGCCACTATCCCTCATGACGAGAACCTTGTGAAGGCCGAGACCGAAAAGCAACGTAAGTACTTGGACCTAGTACACGAGCTTACCGAAATGAGGGAAGTGGCGTCCACTAAAATCATACCAATTGTTATATCGGCTAACGGGTTAATCCCGGTATCATTAGGTGTACACCTGAAAAGACTGGGATTGGTCGGCGGCTCGCTTCCAGCAAAGATGCAGAAGGCGGTGGTGCTTGATACCGCACGCATCGTCCGCCGATTTCTTTCTCTTTTGCCCTGCCTGATCCCGGCCAACTGTGCTATTGCCGGTCATTACCGCCCAAGAGGCGAGAGGTTTTTGGCCTATAAAAAAAAAAAAAATAATAACCCCGCAGGGGCAGCTTGTGGCAAGCTGTAGGTGAGTGGCGACACCTCAGACCCCGATCCTCCGGAGGGCCCGTATTTATTTGGCCCTCGCCTCTTGTGCTTGCCTTAACTGGTCGGCCAAGAGTGGCTGCAAGAGCAGAACCTGTGCTACAGGTTGGAAGTGTAAAATGTCATAACGCCGGGGGCCCGTTGACTGGTGCGTAGAGATGTAAAGTGTCCGTCAAGTTATAAATGTCTGACCAATATGACCGAGCAAATTGGACATTTTCTCAATGTGACCGGACATTTTGGACGTATATTGTCACTAACGTCACATTCAATTCTATTGACAAACTATGAAAAAAAACATTTGGTCAAAAATAAGTGCATTATTATAAGAGAGACAGGCTTTAGTAGTGTGATTTATAAAGAAATGAAATTTCTAAAATCTTTCTGCACGAACAGGCTAAAAAGTGTCGTATCGTTACGCGCGAGTTTTTTTTGAGTTCGATCCAGATCCAATTACATGTTTTTATTGTCAAATACTTAACATTTAAGACATACTTTAGTGGAATTCTTTTTTTTATACAAAATATAATATATAAAATATAAAAATATATGTGACCATCGTGACAATAAATGTCCAATGTATAAATGCTTGGTATTTATCATAAATGACGGACGCTTATAGCATATGACCGTCAATTTACAATACTACTGGTGCGTTTAGCACTAGGATCTCCATACAAAACGGCTCCGGAGTCCGGGTAGGCCCGGATTCAATTCGTTTTGTGTCGGGTTTTGAAAAATTCCGGGTGCATGTAGTCCGAGCCAAATACTTTAATAAGGTCCACTTCCGCACTACCGAATTACTTAGTTTAGTAATGGCTGCACCAGTCAACGCCATACAACCTGACAGATAAAGATGGATTTTTAAAACGGGGTTAGCGAATAGTTAGGAAGGGTTAGCAAGGTGGTCAGACGACCTGGTAAGGGTCGCAGGAAGACGCTGGATGCAGGCCGCTTCCAACCGGCCAATCTGGAAGTCAATGAGGGAGGCCTATGTTCAGCAGTGGACGTCCTATGGCTGAAATGATGATGATGATGATGATAGTGAATAGTTCGGGATTAAAATATTCCCTAGCCTGAGATGCGCAAGTGGACCTTAAAATCCATGCCTTAAGTACAAATACTGTGGTCATCACACAAACATTTGCCGTTTGCGGGATTCGAACTCGCAACCGCTGACTTTGTAGTCCAGACCGCGAACCACTAACGGAAGTATTTTTGTAATAAGAGATGCGAAGTTTGTTTACAATATTTGCCTACCAAAAACAAGTACTTCAAATCTGCACTCTATTTAGAATACTAACTTCACTACACGCGAAGTTGTTTATCTATACAGTAAACATGAAATAAACAATAAACAAGTGATAAATTAGTATCAGCTGACACCTTAATGATAGTATCAATAGCAAGCAATCAATATTTTGAATCATTTTGAATGACGCAGAGCGATTCGCTGATTTAATAAATTCAACCTTTTGATAAACGACAATTCATACAATAACATAATACCACAATAATCAATTTTTATCCCTTTCTAGCACGGCTTAACTGGACGGTTAGAATGAGATGTAATGATCGTATGATCCGTCGTATGATGTTTAAGGTCGTTTACATAGAGCGATTGAATTGAATTTAAACTTTTAATTAATTCATTCTTATTGAACACTTCACTTCGTAACTTATCATAAATCAGAGCAGAACCTGACAGATTTTACAAGATTTACACCTTATAAAACGAATATTATAAAAAAATGTATGTAGGTAAGGTTCTACAAAAAAAAATTGACTTTTTTAAGGTTCCTTGGCCTTCGCCTTGCTATTGCTTTTATAAGTATTTTGTCTGTTTATTAAATAAACTTCATGGCATTTATATTGTATGTAATTCTACTTAGGAATAAACTGATATTTATTGAGTTAGTTAGTTGGGATTTTATTTCTTTACTTTATAATGAGTGATTCATAGTTGTATATAACACGCTTGCCTTCAAAACGGTTGAATCGATCGTGAAAGAATTATTACAGATAGAAAATGGACTTACCATGATATTTTATTTCACAACATTTTGAAATAATGCCGATAAAGTCAAAGCTAATTAAGTACCTACTCTCTTAGAAGTAAATCATGGAGCGGACCTTGTGGATATCCGTAGGATGTAAAGGTACCTTACGAGTAACGTCTTCAATGAGCATGCACTCACATTCTGACAGTGACAGACAGGTCTTCCGAATCACACCTTAATACATTGCATTTGCTTTTGTTACATAAAACTATTGTTTACATCATTTAAAATATAGCATTCAAATAAAAATATTATACAATTTGCCACCTTTTTTCAAAGGGCGGTCCGAATGTATAATGTTTAATTAGACCTCAAATGACGTCAATACGTACGTAATTGGCAAAAAATACACATGAATTTGCATGTGAGATGTCGTCAATAACGAAATTACACACGTCCGCTAAGGTTAATCAACTTTGTAGCAATAAAAGATAATCACTGCTCTGATTCTATAAATCGCTTCAGTTGGCTTTGAACCCGATTCGGACTGAGACGTTTCAATTGACGCATGTCAAGAAGTCAGGAAAACTGTCAAAAAGTTACGCGACGTCAAAAAAATACAAAATGTATTGAAATGATGTGAATTTTGTTTTTCCTGAATAATAAAGTTCTAAACCGTTTCGCTTGTATGAAATAGTGTATGAATGTTATTTAAGCTTTAAAAAATGTACCCTGCCATGAGCGGTTTTTATTCCGAAGGTCCTTACAGGTTAGTCCAGAGTTTCCGTAATATTTCATTTTTATTAAATAAAAAAATACCTACATGTTTTGATTTAAATTTAAATTTCGAAAATTCTGACCGGAAATATGGATTATCTTCTTAAATTCTTGGAATGCTTGAAATGTTTTATATGACTAAGGAATGTGTGTAAGTATGCCACACTTAATTTCACTTAGATTTCTCAATTCAATTTCTAATTATTCGATTCTTGCAACAGTCGTCCTGCGTCATTAGTATTAATGAGTCTTTTTATTCAGGATACTGTGGCCTTGCATGAACTGGCTATTATATTTTTTTTTATTACCGACTCATAAAAACATGCTAAGAAACTAGATTTAACTACCAAGCAGGTATAGTCACGTCTCAAGCTTCAGAGAAAATATTTTTCATAATGGAAGGCGATGTTTATTAACAGAAAATAATAATTTATTGGCATCTTATTAAAAACTTGGCACCATTATTATATAGACAATTCAATTGATACTTTGCTTTACATTTACACCTAAAATTTTGTCTTAAAATGCTATGATAAAATCAAAAATTAAACAACATTTTATTAAATTACATTTGTTGGTTAGGGGGCATATCCGACCGGGTAGCGCTCGCTATTCAGCAGTGGAACTGCGGATTAATGCCCAAGGTTTGCCTGAGGCAATAACCCGCACACGGTTATTCTTAAAATGGATAGACAGGCCTCACTCTGAGCCACATAACCCCGGCCGCCCTCACGGCTGGTGTGGTATACAGAACAGCATTATCTTAACGTAAAAAATAACTGAAGTCTGAACATGTAATGCATTTTTCAATATTATAATAAGAAAGAAAGAAAGAAATGTTTATTCGACACACAAGAGAAAATAATAATAATAATACACAAAACAATATAAATTAGATATTGTTTCGAGAAGGGCACCTTTTTGACACTCAGCATTTGTCGTGACAGCCACAGACTTATCACGACGCTGATTTTCGGCGAAAAAAGTCATGTTCTTTAGTTTAATACAGGGCTAACTGCCAACTGCATCCTGAGGGCGAGAAGGCTAGTAAATATAAAATGACTTGCAAATCGAGAAATCTAATATAAATCTTGCTAAAATTGGTTCATTATTCTTATTCCTTGTTAAAAGTTTATTTTCAAAGTAAAACACAATGCATCATGATATATTATTATTTCAACTTTTAATGCCCATACCAATGTTTTTACCACTTTTATGATATTTGTGTAGGTACTTATTGAGAATGAAAAAAAAAACTTTTTTTTCTCGTGGGATAAAAAAAAATTTCAAGTAAAAATAAAAAAAGTTTTAATTGAAACCATTTTAGTAAATTTTTTTCCCTAAAATTTGCTACAAAATAAATTTTTGTACCCCAAACATTTTCTTTTTCCTAAAATTATGTTATTTAGGGTTAGTTTCTTGCAAATTAAGGTATGCCAGGCTCCATACAAAAAAGTTCAAAGTCTTTTTATTAAATAAGTAGTTGCTAGTTATTCTGTCAATTAAAAAATATTTCAGTGTGAAATATCAGACCAAAAAAATTTTTGTTTTAAACAAATAATTCGCTAATGACCACACTAACATCACTTATCAAGATATTATAATTCTATTTATAATTTTTGTTTATTGTTAACTTATGTACTACTAGTTTCTGCTTGCAACTTTGTCTGGGTAGACTTTTGAATCAAGCTAAAGAAATAATTATCCTACAGGAAAGTAAAAGCAGGATAAAATAATATCTGTTTAAATGAGATTGAGTTTCAAATAACAAACATACAAAAGTTCACATTTATTATAATTATGTATAATTGTTTGATGCCATAATAAATTTAAAAAAAAGAAATACTTACTGTGCCTGCGGCTTAATGCTGCGGGTAAATGAAAAATAGTTCCTAGGGTTCAACCTTTTTTCGTTCCAAATTTCATCAAAATCGGTTCAGTTTTATTTATTGTCAGTAGATTATTATCTGCATAAGATATCTGATTAATAACTGATTGATAAGTACTACTTATATGTGCCGTGTGGGGACGGCCGTAAAGAATACACTTCCCCACTGCCAACAGGAGGCGTGTCGTAAGATGCGACTAATTTCTGTAGCACGAGACGAGCAGCAGCGTCTGCGTGCGAAATGTTATAAAAACTGCGCTCGCCAACCCGCCTCTAAGCGTGACGAATATTGGCAATCCCCCCCGATGAAAGTCAATGGGGGAGGCCTATGTTCAGCAGTGGACGTCCTATGGCTGAAATGATGATGATGATGACATATGTTATGGAAGAGTGGCTCTTCCTAGCACAGAAAAGAAAGAATGAGTCAATCTATGTTCTGGTTTAAGATTTTTTTTAAATAAATAAACTATTAAAAAAAATATATAGTTTTTTCGATAAAAAATAGACCATATCTTTCTCCTAGGTCCAATCTATTTCTTTACCAAAAATCATCAAAACTCTTTAAGCGGCCTAGGCGTGAAACGTAACAGACAGACAGTTAATAAATAAAATAAAATAGCCATTTATTCCAGAAACAATGCAGCAGTATAAGTATGTTACAATATTATTTACAGGTAGTTGCTACAAAATGTCTCTTGTTTCTGTGTGCCTTTTGGCATAGGCCTCCTCCATCTGTCTCCACTGAGCTCTATCCATTGCCACTTTCGTCCACTGGGGTCCCAGGGTCATTGCCATTTCATCTTCCCATCTTCTAAGTGGACGGCCCTTTTTCCGTTTGCCATCCCTAGGATACCAGTAGGTCACTTGTCTACTCCACACTCAACAGACAGACAGTTACTTTCGCATTTATAATATTAGTAAGATAAGACGGTTTAAAAAGTAGAATCAAAAAGATAATATTATCAATGTTATTGTGATAATTACTGATAGTGAATTCTAGAGATTTATTATCTAATAAGTGACAATTGGTTGTGATAGCTGTCAGTTCGGGCTTTTCGTCGTTAGTAGCGGATCCTATGTATTGTTTTGTTACAAATTGATCAAAAATGTTTCAATTGTAAGTTTATTAATAAATAATTTCTCTAATGGTTGTCCTCTACCTAAAGGTTGTCTGGAAGAGATCGCTATTGGCGATAAGAACGCCTAAATTGTACATCTTTCTGTAAAAATCATGTGTATTTTACTTGTATGGTGTGCAATAAAGAGTATCTATCTTTCTATCTATTTGAGTTTGAGAATCTATCCTTAGTTATAAAAACTTTATAATTGTTGTTTCGTTCCTTCTTTCTTAGTGCTATCAAAATTTGGATGAAGCCACATGAGACACGAGCCCTGGGCCCCAGCCCCACGGGGCCCTCGCAATCTCTAACTATTCGTAAACACAGAAAAATAGTGAACAATTTTACAGTTATTTTTTAAGAATTGCCTTTTATTTTTTAAACCTAATTGGTAACCAGATAAGAAGTGTAGAAAGTATATTTCACATTATAATTTTTTACCATTAACTTTTTTAAAGGGGCCCCCAATTTAGTGTCCAAGGGGGCCCTTGGCTGTAAGTGACAGATATAAGGGCCTGGACAAACTAAAAATATTCGAATTATCTGACGATCTCCGCAGTCGAGAGGTGAGCGTACCGGACTTGGTGTCGCTATCTCTGAGGGTTCGATTCCCGGTCAGTCAATGTAGAAAATACTATTCTATATTGCCTCTGGTCTGGGTGTTGTGGTACCGTCGTTGTTTCTGATTTCTGTAACACAAGTGTTTAAGCTACTTATCACAGGATCAGAGCAATGTATGTGATGTTGTCCAATATTTATTTATATTAATTGCCCTAAATTGTGCCTAAGGGCCCCTGCATGGCTTAAACTGGTCTTGCTGTAAATGTAAATAACTGGTCTAAGATCCTAGACAAAGTAATTTTTAATATTCAATCGAAAAACGGACGGTTTAAACATTGCCACTTATGAATAAATCATTCTATTTATTTTTCCGTATTTTTATTTGTCTAGATCTGCTATTTAAGTACCTCATTACCTCATTGTACGCCTCAAAAACTTTCAGCTTACTTACCATGAACTCTATTCCATGTATACTTAAGGTTGTTTTTCGTTCACAGGCCTTCTATGTCTCAGGGGACGGTGATCCACAGCCAGCGATTCCAAGAGAAGGATTTCACCATTGCCACACCTGAGGAATTCGTCAGGAGGTTTCAAGGCACCAAGCCTATTAACAAGGTAATCTGAACCTTATTTTGTGAATGTTAGAGTTTATATGAATGTGTATGCATCCTATGTGGCTAGGTGAACAAAGTTTATTTATATTAATATTATTCGTACCTTTTTTCAGGTCCTAATAGCAAACAACGGTATTGGCGCTGTAAAATGCATGAGATCAATCCGAAGGTGGTCGTACGAGATGTTCAAGAACGAACGTGCAGTTCGCTTCGTCGTTATGGTAAGCCTATCATCGAAGTTATCATTATTATTGATAATTCTCTTATTACTAACTAGCTGTCCCGGCAAACTTCGTACCACCTCGTCATATTTTTTTTTTCGTGAATTTTGGGTGGAGACAAATTCAACAAATCAAAGATCAAAAAAATCGGTTCAGCCGTTCTTGACTTATAAATGGTGTAACTAACCCGACTTTGTTTTATATATTAGATAAGTTTCACTAATAATTATCACCGATAATTTTATAATTGATAATTATCACTTATAATTAAATTATTAATAAGTGCCGTGTGGGGACGGCCGAAAAGAATACACTCCCCCACCGCCAACAGGAAGCGTGTCGTAAAAAGCGACTAATTCCTGTAGTACGAGACGGGCAGAAGCGTCTGCGTGCGAAATGTTATAAAAAACTGCGCCCGCCAACCCGCCTGCCAAGCGTGGCGAGTATTGGCAATCCCCCCCCGATAGTAGGCATTCGGGGAGGCCTGTTTTCAGCAGTGGACGTCCTATGGCGAAATGAGGAATGAATTCTCATTGATAATTATCATTATAAATAATTATTACTAATAATTAACATGATTAATAATTATCACTGATAATTATGATTTTATTATCTAACATTTAGCATGTTTTATGCAAATAAATAATTTCTTTTTTTATTAGATAATTTTTACCAAAGAAAACGGTTTGCTAAAATATTTCAAACCTTGGGAGACATTTATTGCCTACATGTAATTTTTCCTATTCAAGATTTTTCCTTTACATTTCAGTTTAAGATGGGTAATTCAAGTGACCTTGAGCATTTAGCGTCGACTTACGCGACATCTATTACGTGCCTAAGATAGTACAAATGCTTCTCGCAGACTGAACATCCATCCTTTGCGCTCCTATGCAAATAGATTAACTATGAACTATATAACTAAACCAACTTTCAAACTAAACAAAAACGTCGTTTTAAAAATAAATGTGTACAAGACCGCGCTATTCGCGGTACTTTAAAATATTTTTTAGTGTTTATAAGAAATAATAACTAGTATTTAGATACATCAGAAAAAACGTAAACATATAAGTTACATGATATATTAATTTCCACATCCTATATCCAGTATCTTTGCTAAAAAACTGCGCCTTAAATTAGTGCTTTTAAAAAATCGATTTTTGATGAGGAAAAAATAACAACCTCATTGCAAGTAGATTGACTAATTATTATTATTGATTTTACTACACCACAGAGTTTTAAATGTTGTCCAGGTGACGCCGGAAGATCTAAAAGCGAATGCGGAATATATAAAGATGGCGGACCACTACGTACCGGTGCCAGGCGGCTCGAACAACAACAATTACGCAAACGTCGAGTTAATTGTCGACATCGCAGTGCGCACGCAAGTACAGGTGAGACGTATGGACATGTATTAGAGCGTTCACGTAGGCGGGATTAGCGTTTTAGCGCCTTGAAGTGCCACGTTGTGGAAGACTAGACCAACCCTTTAGTCGTCAAACGTGTTTTTTTGGATCAATTCGCAATCAGGTCCAAGTTAATTCTAAATCGGTAGGTATTAGTGTCCTCTATCACCTGGCGCCGGCCAGGTGATAGAGGACACACAGGTAATATATACACCCTTCTCACAAAAGGTTTTACATAAAATTTCCTACAGATTTAGTCCAATTATATTTTACTATACTAATAATACTTTTGGAGCTACAAAAGGGTGTTTAAGTTCCAGTTCAATTCACAAAAAGTAGCTTTTTCTATGGGAACGACCCTATTTAAAAATCCGATCGAGTAAATTAAAGGAAATGTTCGTTCCAGGCCGTCTGGGCAGGCTGGGGCCACGCGTCAGAGAACCCGAAGCTACCTGAACTTCTCCACCGCGCTGGTGTAGTGTTCATAGGCCCCCCGGAGAAAGCTATGTGGGCTCTAGGAGACAAAATCGCCTCGTCAATCGTCGCTCAAACAGCTGACATTCCCACGCTGCCTTGGAGCGGAAGCGGTGAGCATGCTATTTAGTTTGTATAATTTAGTTCTTAATGCCTGTCAATAGATGGCGTTGTATAATAACTTTAGAAATAGCGCTGTGCATAGTTACTTTGAAATTTGTCTAACCATAAAGTCCGTTTTTCTTTGCTTGTCGAATGTTGTATCAATCTTGACATGTCTTTTTTTCAAAAATAATAGTGTATAGAATCAAAGAGCTGTTAAAACAAAAAAAGATTTTGTGTTAAATTATTAATTACAATAGTAGGTTAATGTTTCTATGTTTTTTTTGTTTTTCAATTAATAATTTCTATGGAATACCTTCTTTCATTAACAATGGAAAACGATATCAGCCAAATGGCCGCCACGGCGACGCTTGCACCAGCACCATGTCCTTTTCATGTAATTTTTCCATGGCCAATTCGCACATCCATTTCCATGATTTTTTATGGCCGGAACTGGAGGATATTGATGTGGACGACGTTTATTTTCAACAAGACCGCTACTTGACACACAAGCAACGAAACCATCGCAATTTTGCAAGAAAAATTTCCTGACCGTGTTATTTCTCGAAGAGGTGATCACAAGTGGCCACAGAGATCTTGTGATTTAACATCTTTAGACTTTTTTCTTTGGGGCCACGTGAAAGGTGTGGTCTATGCCAATGCTCAACAATCGATTCAAGACATTAAAGATGGAATTCGTGAAGTTATCGATTACATACAGCCGCAAATGTGCGAATTGGTCATGGACAATTTCATGAAAAAGATATGATTCTGCAAGCGTAGCCTGGCAGCTATTTGGCTGATATCGTTTTCCGTTATTAATGGCATGCCTTCCTCTTTACAATGAAATAAACGTTCATTGATTTCTCTTAAAAAAATACACATCCATTGATTGCTATTAGAAAATTCTCGTTTTTTTTTAAATATCAAAACGAAACCTCTTATTGAAAAACCCGTTATATCCAGCAGAGAAACTTCCGAATGCTGATAAATGATTTATCGTTGTTCCAGAACTGAAGGCGGAGTATAACAGCAAGAAAATCAAAATATCGTCCGAGTTGTTCGCCCGCGGCTGCGTCACCTCGCCCGAACAGGGCTTGCATTCCGCCCACAAGATCGGTGAGTTATTGAATACGCAATAAAATAAAGTATGCCTATATACCTTTACCAGGTCGTCCGTCCACCTTGTGGGTGGACGTCCTACGCTGCGCTTGCTGGCACGTGGCCTCCATTCCAAAACCTTTCTGCCTAGCGGCCGTCGGTTCTGGTAAAGGTTGCAGGAAGCCGCTGAATGCGGGCCGCTTCCAACTGGCCAGTCTGGAAATCACTGGGGGAGACCCTATGTTCAGCAGTGGACGTCCTATGGCTGAAATGATAATGATGATGACGACTTACAATTTGGTATCCACTTGAGCAGCCTTAAGAAGAGCTGCTTTGTCATTTATTCGGTATAAAGGCTCTCTTCCGGGCGTAACACGTCCCGAAAATATAGCTTTGCCCTACCACTGCTTTGGGACTACATATAGAGAGAGAGAGAGAGAAAGAGAATTTCTTATTAGGCACATACAACGATACTAAAAGTAAAAGCATAAAAATATCCTACTTTCTTCTTTGTCCTTGCCACTTCACGTTACACGGGGTCGGCTTTCCTATCGTCCTCTGTGAACGACATTGTTTCATGTCCTTTTGTACAGTCGTTAGCCATGTTACTGGCGGTCTTCCTCTTCCTTCCTATTGCGACGGATAGGCACTTTTTCACAATTAAGTCTTCGGGTCGGCGCATCACATGCCCGTACCATCTCAGCCTCCACTCCTCCACTCCTCCACTCCTCCACTCCACCATTTTGTCAGCAATGGGTGCCACTTTTAAACTTCCTTGAATGCACTCGTTTCGGACTTTGTCTTTCATTGTAACACCCCCGGACCAACGGAGCATTCGCATTTCGGCGGTATGAAGTTTTTGTGTTCGGATTCTTTTAGCAGCCCATGTTTAAAAAAATACCTGCTACTATCCAATGGGCACCAACTCAGCAAGTGCTGCAGATAATTGCAGCGCTGATTTGCAGTTGCTAAATAAGCCTTCGACTGCAAACCAGATTGTTTTCTTCCAGGATTCCCGGTGATGATCAAAGCGTCGGAAGGTGGCGGCGGCAAGGGAATCAGGAAAGTGGAGAACCCCGACGATTTCAACAACATGTTCAGACAGGTTAGAACAACAGTGATTTATAGTGACTACAGATTCACTCGGTTTTCAACCCCCCCATTCAGAACCATTCGATCACAAATTGTCGACCAGAACACCACGTAACACTATATGATTTAACATTAGTATCACGTTACTTACCGGGGGGCTAATATCTAAAACTATTGCAGACCTATAAAATTTGAACAAAGTGTATTACTATGGCAGCTATAACAACAAATTATTAAAATTTAAAAAAAGCGTTAGCTACTTGTTGGGGGGGGGGGGGGTCCTTAACTTATTGGCGTTTTTTGCTTGATCTTAATAATGCAATACATACAAATGTCTGTAGGCCAGTCTTCAAGTGAAACTTGTAAGTAAACGAACGAAAATCAATGTATAAATCAATTCCACACACTGATATTTCTGTAAAAAGACATGCCAAAGTTTTCTACTATAGTAAATAATAATTTAATACAAAAACCTTTTGATTCGAACAGTTCGTTAAGTTTATACACTGATATTTTTGGAAAATTTAATTTATTGGTGGAAAACTGTTTTTATAGCATTGACGAATTTGTGAGGTTTTGTGCCGTTGGTGGTATGAAACGTTGGTCTGACAAACTATAATAATCCTATTTTTTATTTTCGATTAATTTTCTTTTTTTTTCGTAATTATTTTAAATTAATAATTTATCTAATTTTATTTTATTGAATGTTAAACATAACTAGCTTTTTTATTAATTTATAATTCACTAATTATTATTACTATTATCTTACATAAAGACGACGTTGTAATTTGTAACTTAAAATACATCAAATTATATCCTGATATTTGCCTACCGATAAATCGGTAAAATACGCTGAGAACTGTAACATTAGCTTATAAGAAAAACATATTTAATGTACCGTATTTTATGCAAATAAACATATCCATTCATTCATTCATCATTCATTCATTCATTCATTCATTCATTCAAAAAATTTGCTAAGATTTATTTCAATTTTCTAAAACCAAATATAAACGGACTCTACTACCCACATGTTAAAGTTTAAAATCGTTTACAGGTGCAAGCCGAAGTGCCTGGGTCGCCCATATTCGTGATGAAGCTTGCCAAATCAGCGCGCCATTTAGAAGTGCAACTGTTGGCTGATCAATATGGTAATGTACATTTATTTATACAGGGTGTTTGTTTATGATATTGCGTATTTTTTGGAAACTACATAATCTACTGTTAAGTTGAGACATTTTAATAACTGGCGACATCGACTACACTAAAAGAATAACTACGGACACCTTTAAAAGAATAACTGTTAATCTTAATAAATAGTCAATAATATATTTTTTTACATGTTATAATAGGCTAGTTTCCTGGGTCAAAAAGATATTATTCTATTAAGTCCGTCAGTTAGATTATCATAAAATATTGGACCCATATTTTGTCTTTTGTCAATATAACAAAAAATGACGAAGATAAACCGCATCAAAGTGATCACGTGACGTCACGCCTTGCTAAAAAGTAAACGGGCTATATCTTCATCATTTTTGGTTTGATTGAGAAACGAAAAAATACGTGTCCAATATTTTATGTTAATCCAACTGACGGGCTAATTAGATTTATTTTAAAAGACTAGCCCATTTGCTGTTGTATCTTGTTGTTTCTCCATAAGTGACATAACCTTGACCTTGACCGTGTGGGGTAGCTGTGATTATTATTGTTGTTTTTTCATTATTTTTACATTTTTCTGTATGTATTACTTACAAATTGACTGGCATTGTTTAATTTGTTTATGGTTCTTGACATTTTATTTTTTAAATGCTGAGTTTCTGTATTATTTTATGACATGTAAAATTGTATTGTAATTAACATTTATTTTATTATGTAATATGATTGCATGACGATGCAAAAATATTTGCGTATCGATAGATCGACTAAACATGAATGCTCTTTCACAAATGTAAGAACTTTATCCATACTACCATGTTTAATGCAAATAAAGATTTATCATTTTTAAAGATGGTAAACGATAAAGTCGTTTACCATCTTTAAAAATGATAAATCTTTATACTGTAGCAGATTCTAAATTTGGTAAGATATAATGAAAATAGCATCGTAAGTTCATTTGTGTAAAACGATTCGTAATACAAAACGTTAAACTTGATGGTTAATAATGTAATTTAGTGTGTCATCTACTAACATCTTTACGTAATGAAGATAAGAGTCATTGTTTTAATAATTAAGGTACGTTGAAGAAAAACTTTGTTTCTATTTGTCACCTAAAAAAGTTAAAAAGAAGTATGTTGAACAGTTAAAAATGTTTAATAACTATTTTCTTGTCGGATTTCTGTTCATTTTAAAGTAATACTTCGTATCTTTGCTAAAACTATTTATAATTTCAAAACAATCTTCTTCATCTATACGGTCAATCCCGGTTGCGTCCAAAGCCGTTGCTTTGAAGCCCAGGGTCCGCTTTCCTTGATTTACTCCTCCACTTCGCGCGGTCTTGAGCGTCTCTAGTTGTGAGATCATTGGCACGCATGTCAGCCCTCACGACGTCAAGCCAGCATTTCTTGGGTCTAACCATTAACTAACACATTTGTTTCCTACGTAGCTTGCCTATAATTTCAAAACAATATTTCCTACTATATCAGTTCGTCTGTCCAACTTGTGATACGTCAACGTGTTTAGCGATGCGCCATCTTAAGCCATGGAATCCACACTGTACACACCGTGTACAACTACGCAAAACCTCTTAAGGGGTGATTCTGGTGCTTAAATAGAACAACTTTTTGTATGGGACCAACATAAAAAAAAAACGTTCCCCCATACAAAGCGTAATTTGCTGTAAGCGTAAGCTGATTGGACATTTAGAATGAAGATGAAGTTATTTTAAAGATTTTACTGCTGGTCCGATACAAGAAGTTTTTGTATTTACCACGACTTTGCTGGCTCGGGCACGTGGTAAGAATGGGGGAGGATCGTGCAGTAAAAAGAACATTCCTGGGACGAGCATCCAGACGGCGCCCGGTTGGTCGTCCTAGGTATCTCTGGATCGATGAAGTCACGAAAGACCTAAGTGAACTCGGAGTGCCCAACTGGACGGATCTGGCACGGGATAGGGACAAGTGGCGAGCTTCGATGTCGGAGGCCAAGGTCCACTTCGGGTCGCTGAGCCAACGAAGTAAGTATTTGGGCACCAGAATCAGCTCCAAAGAGGTTTTGCGTATTTATCGTTACACGGTGTATATTGTAAATGTGTATTCCCTCAGGCAACGCCATCTCTCTATTTGGACGAGACTGCTCGATCCAGCGGCGCCACCAGAAGATCATCGAGGAGGCACCCGCCGCGGTGGCCAAGCCAGACGTCTTCATCGAGATGGAGAAGGTACCAATCATCATCATCATTTCAGCCATAGGACGTCCACTGCTGAACGTAGGCCTCCCCCATTGACTTCCAGATTGTCCGGTTGGAAGCGGCCTGCGTCCAGCGGCATCCTGCAACCTTTACCAGGTCTTTTGTCCACCTGAGTAGGCGTCCTACGCTGCGCTTGCCGGTACGTGGCCTACAGTCTAGAAAATTTCTGTCTTATCAAAAAAAAGGGTTGATGAAGCCAAATATCTCATATTCTGCCCATTATTACGATTTTTTTTACTTCTACACCATGCTTGGGAAATTACTGGTTACCGAGATATTAACGGTCAAAGTTTTCATTTTTTAAAAGATTAAAAAAAAAATCTTTTGTTTGTTACTCGTACAACGTAATTTTTATCCAAAGAAACAGTTAAAATTTTATTTCTTCTTTCGTAAAAAGGCTTTCAAGAGCCCAGCCCGCAATGAATCGTGCGCACGCACACAACTACCCGCGCTGCCTGCGAGTGTGCGTGCGCGCGTGTATGGAGCGCGCACTCACACCCGAGCGTGAGGCATAGCTTATTGCGTGCGCGCTGTACATTGTGGATTAGAAAATAGTTATTTTTTTTGATACGCTAAAATAAAAGTTATTTTCCAACAAAATGGATGACGACTAACTTCTTTTTCTTTCTGTCTATCAGATAAATTATCAAAACTTATTGGACACGTATTTTTTATGTTTGTCACAATCAAAATTTTACAGATATTGGTTTGAAATGTCGCATGACATCACGCCTAGGTTAAATTTTCACTTAGAAGTGACGTCACGAGCCCCCACTCCTGCACTTTGACGCGCTTTCATTTGTAATTTTTTGGTAGATTGACAAAAGAAAAAATAAGTGTCCATTATTTTTTGATAATCTAACTGACGGACTAAATTTTATTTTATTTTCTTTGCTCAGTCGTCATCCCTATTATTTGTTTGCATTTAACTTGGTATGATGTACAGAATTCGTAGTTTAAGGCTTCGTTACCCTTTTTTTTAAATCCTGTAAAATGAAACAACACTCAATGAGAAATTTGCAAAACACTGCAATCAAAAGCAAACACTAAACCCAAAACAATTATATAATTTGTTACTAAAATATTCAACCCATTATGTGCAAATATTCGTCGTCAGTCCACTGGGTGGGAGGTCTACTAACGCTGCATCTTTCAGTTCGTAGTCGCTACTCTAAAACCTTTCTTCTTTCTGTGATATATTACTCAATATATTTCTTGCAGGCCGCAGTCCGTCTAGCCAAAATGGTTGGCTACGTCAGCGCGGGTACAGTGGAATACTTATACGACCCGGCGACCGGGCAGTACTACTTCTTGGAATTGAACCCGCGCCTGCAAGTGGAACATCCGTGCACTGAAATGGTTGCTGACGTCAATCTACCCGCCGCTCAGTTGCAGGTTAGTGTAATGCCTGAAATGACCAAAAGAGACCAATATAATAAAAAATATATCATAAAAAGACCAAGAAAACCATTTAAAGAGTGAGTAGACCACAAAAAGAATACTTTGCAACTAAACTGAATTCGTACAAAGTCCTTAGTAATAATAAGTAGACATATAAAGAGACCGAGAAGACCACAAAAAGACCAAGTAGACCAAATAAAACAGAAAGCCATAGCCTTTTAAAAGGATGTCATCATCCTCATCACCAGTAAAGAAAGCGGTACTAACCCACTGAGTTATAGCAAATATTGATTTTAATAATCTCGGATTTCTTATTTTGATTTATGGTTGCGACCAATAGGAGCGGAGTATTAATGCAAAATGTTGCAAAAATAGGAAAATATATACCTTTTGAGAGCTTCCGTTGCGTGCGTAAACGGTTACGCAAAAATCATGTATGTCAAAATTATTCCCGTTTAAAATTTCTAAAAAAAGTTGAAAGTGATAGCATAAATGTCTATCTTTGAGGTTGACTTGCTACTTATTACATTTATAAGGTAATCAAATTTGCTATAAAATAATGCATTATTTGGTCGTCGATGAATACTTTATGTGACAGACCGAACTCAACGCAGGCGAAGCCGCGGGTGGAAGCTAGTATCCATGGATCCAGAAATGGTCATTTACTTCTATAAAGTATGGAGCATCAGTTTTTTTTTTGTCTTGCGGCTGTTCCCATAGTAAAAGCTGTGTACCTGAATGAGTAGAATCTCTTATTTTTTACCTACAGATCGCCATGGGCCTCCCCCTCTATCACATCAAAGACATCCGTCTCCTCTACGGCGAGTCCCCGTGGGGTATGACCCAGTTGGACTTCGACGAGCCGAAGCAGCGGCCGTCCCCTTGGGGACACGTTATAGCCGCTAGGATCACCTCCGAGAACCCTGATGAAGGTAGGTAGAGGGTAGCTAGACGGTGAAGAGGGTTCGTAGAACCGTGGTTAAAATACTGTTGAATGCGACCGTCTGGTGTAGTGGCTTACCACTAAAACACGATATGATATAGCAATATATCGACACCGACTGGAAAAATACGATAGATATAGCTGCCATTTTGAATCGCTGTGACGGTGATGTCACATATTATGATCAGTATTTCGAAAAAGGGGCACGTTATCATCCGCCCATGACCAGATAAAAGCCACAACTCCCCCAGCTTCCCATGTAATAAAGCTGTTTGATCAGTTGACTATGTTGCGCCGTTTCTTCTCATCAACAGTTAATATGTAGTTCCTAAAGTGGTGGTGGCGAGATCGAATCGGAAATGAGGAGATCCGTAAACGAACAAAAGCCGCTGACATACCCCAACGGACTAGTAAGCTGAAGTGGCAATGGGCGGGGCACATAGCACGTGGAACTCACGGCCGATGGGGCAGAAAGGTTCTAAAATGGAGGCCACAAGGTGGACAGAAACCTGGTAAAGTCAATGACGGAGGCCAATGTTCAGCAGTGGACAGTGGCTGAAATTATGATGATGATGAAAGTGTGTAGGGCAAACGACATTTAGTAGTAAGTAGCGGTACAATCATCAAAAGGAAGCGAGTTTTCCGTTCAAAAACAATAGGTCATGTAATAAGGTTGCGTTTTAATTACTTAATAAAATATTGTGTTATGCGCTCTTTCGTTGGCATTGCAGTTGACCACTTGTAACTCGGTATTCTTAGTTTGCGTCATGGTGTAGATGTGTGAGTTGGTTACACTGGTTCTCCATACAAATGAGTGATCATACTATTTCTATTTGACTCCTATTCTGTGATTTTAATAGTTACACCCTTTTTATAATAAAAATTCAAAATGGCGGCTATGTCTATCATATTTTTCCAGTTGGTGTCGATAAATAGCTGTATCATATCATATCATATCGTGTTTTGGTGGTTATGCAAGGGGGGCTGGTCACCAAAGACAACGGTTGTGGCTTCGAATCCCGCAAGGGGATGTTTGTGAGATGAGCACGAACATTAGGCAGGTGAACCTACCCAAAATGTTAAAGATTATCAAACCGATTTTTAACTTTAAGCCCCACATCTAGAGATCAGTATCAATTGAGAAAATTTGCCGTTTTGTGGTTGATTGACGAGCTGCTGTCTGTACTTATGTCATGGATGTTTATAAATGTATTTAAGTATGTTTATCCATTATCTAGTGACTAGTCGCCATAGTACAAGCTTTGCTTAGTTTGGGACTAGATAATTGGTGTGATTGTAGAAATTATTTATTTATTTTTATTATTTACTGTAATGATCTAATGAACGGTAGTCGGAGTAGGTAGATTATTTGGGGTCAATAATCTCAAACATTAATGTTAATATGGACATGCCTACGGGATTCCGGCATTTCTCGATATCAGTTTTTGAAAAAAAAAACGTATTATGCTAGCACTGCCAAAGTACATCAAATCAATCTACCTGGTGAATGAGACATAATGGTCAATGAGACATAACATAAAGTTGTTAAAACCATCAACAACAACAACAAAATTATATTATATTTGTATTATCTAGTTTCTAATTCAAATTCATTATTATATATTTTAACATTATTTCGGAATCCTAAAACTTGTATCGAATCTCAGTAAAAGCGATACTTATATTTTTTTTTTAGAACAAAAGTTATAACAGGTAATTGACGACCTCCGTGGCCGAGAGGCGAGCATACCTGCCTGCCTAAATGAGCACCAAAACACGATATGGTATGATATAATATAGCGAAATATCGACACCAATTGTAATAATATGATAGATATAGCCGCCATTTAAATTTTTTATCGAAACAGTGATCATAATATGTAATGTATTTCTTTCTTTCTTTCTTCCTTTGATGTCACCGGCACGGCGATTCAATATGGCGTCTATATCTATCATATTTTTACAATTGGTGTTGGTATATCGCTATATCATATCATATCATATCGTGTTTTGGTGCTCATGCTAGGCAGGCAGACTTGGTGTCGCTATCTCTGCGGTTCCGGGTTCGATTCCCAGTCGGTAAATGTAGAAAAATAACTTTGTTGTGTTGTGGTACCGTCGTTCTTTCTGATTTCTGTAACACAAGTACTTAGGCTAAATATCCATTTAAAAGGGTTACAAATACAAAACCTTTGATTGGGACTTGATTTTCAGGACACCCACCGATGTCTTAAAAATATTCTCGAATTGAATAGTGATTTCTCCTTCACCAGGCTTCAAGCCCTCATCAGGTACAGTGCAGGAGTTAAACTTCAGATCTTCGAAGAACGTGTGGGGCTACTTCAGCGTGGCTGCGTCTGGAGGACTGCATGAGTTCGCGGATTCCCAGTTCGGGCATTGCTTTTCTTGGGGGGAGACTAGGGAACAGGCTAGGGAGTGAGTATCTTCTTCTAAGCACTTTGTTTCGTTCCTAGGGAAGCACAGGGTAAGTTAATCATAGATGGCGCTAGCGTGTGTGGCCTTGACAACCGTAGTTTTTTTATGGACTCAATCCCGCTCAATAAGCATAGCAGTGATTCTGCTAATATCAAGTGATTCTTGATATAGTGTTGACAATAAATAACGGGTGTTTAGGTTTTATTGCTTTTCTTGGATACAGTGAAGGCTACTCTTCCCAAAGAAGTAGGCTTCAAGACGCAATCGGGTCTGAAGCAAGTTGTCTTAAGACAAGTCACTTGACACTCGATGCAGTGTTGAATACAATTATATTTCAGTAGTTTAAAATCTTAATCACGTCACCAAACATTAGAACACAAACTACACCAAACTTGCACTCTAAAGCTCTTTAAATGTTAAATAAAAACCACTAAATTAGATTGACCATGCTTTTAGTTCGACTACCCACCGCCCGACAACAGTTGTCAACTAATGTCCACACAGATGTTAGTTTTTTTTTTCTGTGCTTGCCAGTATGATGCAAGTTTGACACACGCTTGACAACTTATCATAACCTTTATCGTAGTGATTATTTGATCATTGATCTAATAATCACACGGGCAAGACCAAACACAAAGCGACACCTGTCAGGGAAAATGTGCAGTTTGGTTCCCCATTGGGGTGTACGCCTTTTCCATGTTCATTACAATAGGGATGCCGACTAACTTTTTTTCTTCGTCTATCAAGTAGATTATCAAAAAGTATTGGACACGTATTTTTAATTTTTTCAAATATTAATAATATTACAGAGATATATTGATTTGAAATGTTACATGACGTCTCACTTTAGTACAATTTTTACTTAAAAGTGACGTCACGAGCCCCGCTCCCGAACTTTGACGCGCTTTATCACTGTCATTTTTTGGTTCATTGACAAAAGAAAAATAAGTGTTCATAACTTTTTGATAATCTAACTGACGTACTAACTAGAATTTCATTTTCTTTACCCATGTAAGCCATTGCCGACCGTGGAGACTGTTTACTAGTCGAGCACATGTGCCAAATTTAACTTATCAATTTTAACTTGTATTTTATGAGGTACAAAATAAACATTTATTCTTTCTTTCTTTCTTCCAAATTACCCGTACTAAATTATTTATTAAGTACTAATATTGAGTCTTCTTTTCAGTCAGATAAATACATGTTTTAATTTTTTTATTTATTTATTTGTAAACTATTTTTTACAGAAACCTGGTCATCGCTCTCAAAGAGCTAAGCATCCGCGGTGACTTCCGTACTACAGTGGAGTACCTCATCACACTTTTGGAGACAGCCGCCTTCCAGGAGAACAATATCGATACGAGCTGGCTGGACGCGCTGATAGCTGAGAGGGTGAGTAGACCAGTAGACCGATATACCAGCAGACCGATAGACCTTTGGTCTATTATCGTCAATAGCTTTAGAGACGAACAATGTTAATGCTAGCTGGCTGGACGCGCTGATAGCTGAGAGGGTGAGTAGACCAGTAGACCTTTGGTTTACTATCGTCAATAGCTTTAGAGAGGGACAATGTTGATGCTAGCTGGCTAGACGCGCTGATAGCTGAGAGGGTGAGTAGACCAGTAGACCTTTGGTTTACTATCGTCAATAGCTTTAGAGAGGAACAATGATGATGCTAGCTGGCTGGACGCGCTGATAGCTGAGAGGGTGAGTAGACTAGTAGACCGATATACCAGCAGACCGATAGACCTTTGGTCTATTATCGTCAATAGCTTTAGAGAGGAACAATGATGATGCTAGCTGGCTGGACGCGCTGATAGCTGAGAGGGTGAGTAGACCAGTAGACCTTTGGTTTACTATCGTCAATAGCTTTAGAGAGGGACAATGTTGATGCTAGCTGGCTAGACGCGCTGATAGCTGAGAGGGTAAGTAGACTAGCAGACCGATAGACCTTTAGTTTATTATCGTCAATAGCTTTAGAGAGGAACAATGTTGATGCTAGCTGGCTGGACGCGCTGATAGCTGAGAGGGTGAGTAGACCAGTAGACCTTTGGTTTACTATCGTCAATAGCTTTAGAGAGGAACAATGTTGATGCTAGCTGGCTGGACGCGCTGATAGCTGAGAGGGTGAGTAGACCAGTAGACCTTTGGTTTACTATCGTCAATAGCTTTAGAGAGGAACAATGATGATGCTAGCTGGCTGGACGCGCTGATAGCTGAGAGGGTGAGTAGACCAGTAGACCTTTGGTTTACTATCGTCAATAGCTTTAGAGAGGAACAATGATGATGCTAGCTGGCTGGACGCGCTGATAGCTGAGAGGGTGAGTAGACTAGTAGACCGATATACCAGCAGACCGATAGACCTTTGGTCTATTATCGTCAATAGCTTTAGAGAGGAACAATGATGATGCTAGCTGGCTGGACGCGCTGATAGCTGAGAGGGTGAGTAGACCAGTAGACCTTTGGTTTACTATCGTCAATAGCTTTAGAGAGGGAAAATGTTGATGCTAGCTGGCTAGACGCGCTGATAGCTGAGAGGGTGAGTAGACTAGCAGACCGATAGACCTTTAGTTTATTATCGTCAATAGCTTTAGAGAGGAACAATGTTGATGCTAGCTGGCTGGACGCGCTGATAGCTGAGAGGGTGAGTAGACCAGTAGACCGATATACCAGCAGACCGATAGACCTTTAGTTTACTATCGTCAATAGCTTTAGAGAGGGACAATGTTGATGCTAGCTGGCTAGACGCGCTGATAGCTGAGAGGGTGAGTAGACAAGCAGACCGATAGACCTTTAGTTTATTATCGTCAATAGCTTTAGAGAGGAACAATGTTGATTCTAGCTGGCTGGACGCGCTGATAGCTGATAGAGTGAGTAGACAAATAGACCGATATACCAGTAGACCTAAGATTCATCGTCGTTGCAGTCTATACAACATCCCCTAGAAGTACAATATTGATGACAGCTGACTGGACCCGCTGATTTCTGAGAGGGTGAGTAGACCAATAGACCGATATACCAGTAGACCTGAGATTCATACGAAGATTTCGCACGCAGACGCTGCTGCCCGTCTCGTGCTACAGGAATTAGTCGCCTCTTACGACACGCCTTCTATTTATTTAGACTTTATTGCACAGATTTAAAAAAATCATACAAAAGGTGGACTTAATGCTATGAGGCATTCTCTACCAGCCGACCATTAGGCTAAGCAGAGGCGTTTTGTTGGCGTTGCGAAATTGGCGGTGGGAAAGTGTATTCTTTACGGCCGTCCCCACACGTTACGTAAACTATACATTTGTAATTAAATCGTAAAATATGGTATTTATTTTCGTTTCGGAAAAAGCTCCGAAAACCTGCTATTCCTGAACTATTTGTAATACCTACATGTTTGTACGGAACCTTCAGCGGGCGACCCTGACTTGACCGGCTTTTTTTTCCTGTGCGTATTGATTTTAATATTTTTCAAAGGTTCTTTTTTGTGCACTCCTATAATTGGCAAACTTATTTCTCGACCTCAGAAGCATAAGGTCTGATGTGTGCACGGTTTTCAATCTCACATCAGACGTTATATGCTTCAGTGGTCAAGATTTAATCTTAGACCTTTTTGATTTGTATTGTGATCGTTTTATGTGTCTCGCTGTTGGTGTAACTTTTTAATAAAATAAAATAAAATTCTTTAAGTTTTATTAATTTTAATTAAGTACTATTTAGTTTAAGACAAAAAAATATCATATTTCCTATTGATTTTTGTTTATATGGATATATTGTTCGTAGATGCAATCAGAGAAGCCCGACATAATGTTAGGCGTGCTATGCGGTTCGATACTGATAGCTGACAACATCATCACTTCACATCTGCAGGAGTTCAAGAGCGCTCTCGAAAAGTAAGTGTTTAACATTTATTTGATATTATTGTAGCGATATCTATCTCGCTACATATAAAACTGACGTATCCTACATCGCGATATTAAAGTTATCGGAGCGATTGAAGCATATATACAAGAACCCGACAACAACCGTCGGGCAGTAGCCCACCAGACACAACACCCGTCTGGTTGGAGGATCCACCTTTCAATGCGGGATGAGGAACTGAACTCAACATCTTGTTCCTCTCACCACCCCCAAACAGATTGGGGGTGGTGTGAGAGGAATAGGGTGTAAAGTTCCTCATCCCCCATTGAAAAGGGAGGATCCTCCGACCAGACGGGTGTTGTGTCTGGTGGGCTACTGCCCGACGGTTGTTGTCGGGTTCTTATATATCTGTTCAATCGCTTGGATAACTTTAATATCGCGATGCAGGATACGTCAGTTTTAGTTCGTATGTGGCGAGATAGATGTCGCTACATTATAAATAATAAAAAAAACGAAACCAAGAAAAGATGGGTTTTCTGAGACACTTTTCATTAGTTTTACTTTTAATTGCTCAGGGTTTTAATCATGCACGCTAACATACTATTCTATTGCAATGCAATAACAGGGATGCCAGTGTTGCTAGACAATATTATAATATCTATTATGGTTTAAGAACTGTATTTCTCAAAAGAATAACAGGTAATTAACTTGACGACTGACGACCTCCGTAGCCGAGAGGCGAGAATACCGGACTTGGTGTCGCTATCTCTGAGGTTCCGGGTTCGATTCCCGGTCGGGTCAATGTAGAAAAATAACTTCTCTATATTGTCTCGGGTCTGGGTGTTGTGGTACCGTCGTTGTTTCTGATTTCTGTAACACAAGTGCTTTGGCTACTTACCACAGGATCAGAGCAATGTATGTGATGTTGTCAAATGTTGTCAAACTTCCTGAGAAATTACATTTATATAATACACATAAGCAAAATGAGCGCACAAATATGGTAGTTAAAACCAAAGTATTATTGGGAACAAAAATAAAGTCGGGTAGGCACATAACAAAAACAACGAGCCAAAACATGATCCACCGGTCAACCACAGGCGTAGTTTGGACCGAGCGTATCCGAATACTGGATGCGGAATATTGGCCAATATTCTATTCATTTATACAAAAAAAAAAACAGCCACAAAAAATGGAAAGTTGCAATTTTTGTTTGTTTGTAATTCTTAAAGGTAAAGGTAAACTTAAAGGTGTCTGAAAGAGATCGCTTATATTGTTAAGACCGCCTAAATTTTGAATTTTTTTCCAAACATCAACTGTGACTTAGTATGGTTTGCACTACGACGTGTAACGCCAAGCCAAAACGCAAAACTTCCTAACGCATGACTAATTTGCCAAAAGATGACTTTCATAGTCGAGAGGCAAGCACGCTGGACTTGGCGTTGCCCTCTCTGAGGACCCGAGTTCGATTCCCGGTCAGATCAAATAAAATAAAAAATAAAATAATGTTTTATGTGTTGTATCGGGTCTGGATGTTTTGGTACGGTCGTTGTTTTTGTGATTTCTATAATACAAGTGCAAGATGTTCAATATTTATTTATTTATTTATCGAAATCAACATCGAAACAAAATATATTTCCTTCACAGAGGTCAAATCCAAGGCTCCAGTCAGCTGTCAAATTGCGTCGACGTGGAACTAATCCACACAGAGTCCAAGTACAAAGTGACTGCTACTAAGTCAGGACCAACTTCTTACTTCCTGGCTATGAATGGTAGCTTCAAGGAGTTGGAGGTCCACAAGCTCACTGACGGCGGTAAGTAGACCAGACTTATAACCCGGTCAAAATAGACATTCAATGTTACATTAATTAGCATAAGGCTAAAAATTGGCATGAATGTTGGGAACACTATTACAAACAATTTGTCAAAAGTCCCCATCGTTCCGTTCGCAAAAAAAAGGGTCAAATGTTGCAAAAATCGGTTTTGTGCTTATTCAGCTGAATAATAAATAAATAAAATAAATATTGGACAACATCACATACATTGCTCTGATCCTGTGGTAAGTAGCCAAAGCACTTGTGTTACAGAAATCAGAAACAACGACGGTACCATACCATAATGATAAGTTCTATCATATAAATAGGCGAGACAACATTATTCAATTAGCAATTATCTATAAAATTGATAATTGTCATTTACTTGATCACACCTGTTTTTTTTATATAAAATTTATTTTTATTTTATTACACAATATTAATTTATGCACCGAAAACGACACTATGCATTTAAGAGTTCATTGGTTCTTTATGAGATAGCTGCATTTTGGATCTTATCTTGCAATCATCACCATTTAGCTGCTTCAATCCCAATTTAAATGTCGAGTGCTAGGTGGCGCAACCACTCCTCAGCGGCTGGGGTAAAAAGATTAAGTTCCTGCAGGCCACCAGGAAAACAGTACAGCTGGCAATCGTTGGCGATATGCGCCAGGGTCTGGTCTGCGGCACCACAATCACAGGCCGGTAATCTTGCAATGAAACTATAATTGTATATTTTTCTTCAGGCACTCTCCTATCAGTAGATGGCAACTCGTTCACAACGTACCTAAAAGACGAAGTGGACAAGTACCGTATCGTCATTGGAAACCAGACGGTTGTCTTCGAGAAGGAGAAAGACCCTTCCAAACTGAGGGCGCCATCTGCCGGGAAACTGATCAACACGCTCGTTGAAGACGGCGGGCATGTGGAGAAGGGACAGCCTTACGCTGAGATTGAGGTGAGCGATAAGGACAGATATACATATGATTTAAAAACTGTAGTAGACTCTGAAAAGACTAAGTTATCCATAACATGACCGTAACGAAACACACAAATGAGTCTTTAACCTTTAATGTAAAAACTATGAGTATGCTATAAAATAAATAAGTAAAAGATTTTGTTGAGCTTGCGGTAAACTATAGGAGCGGCCTAATCATATGAAAACCTTGGTCTACTTGGAGTAGACTGGAATTACCTAGTAGACCCAAGCACAAATCAGTCTAAAAACTTTTGATGTAAATACTGTTGTCTACTAAAAATAGACTGAAAATACCGAATAGACCGTAACCGAAATGAGTCTTAAACCCATATTTTAAGATTGCGATAAGCTATAGAAACAGCGTTATGATATATAATATAAATACTGTAGTCTACTGGGAGTTGACTGTGGAAAGACTGAGTAGACTGCAACGCAAATTAGTCTCAAAGCCAAACGGTAAGATTGTGGTAAATGATAGATGATGTAAAAACTGTGATCTACTCGGAGTGCACTGTGTAATGATTGAGTAGACCGTAAGACAAATTATACTTATTTTAAACTTACTTAAACGTGTATAACAGGTGGACTAATGATTCTAAGTCTTAAACTGTTTATTTATTTATTTAAACTTTATTGCACAGACATCTAAAAAAAAGTTGTACAAATGGCGGACTTAATGCCAAAAGCATTCTCTACCAGTCAACCATGGGGCCATACAGAGATGGTATAGTTCTAACTGTTCTTAATTTACGCATGTTTTGGAGAAGACCGTACATATATTCTTCGATCGGACCTGACAGACGTCTATAGTCGTTTTCACATAGGAATGTTACGATGACATTTGTAAATGTCATTGGAAATTAAACTTTAGTTATTTTTCGATGACACTTACAACTGTGATCGTACCCTTCGTCTATTAAAAAGACTATAGTCCTTTGACAATCAACTGTTAAACAATATTGCCATCTTACTCTGACAATTACGGACACAACAAAAAGCCAAATAGGTCAAGCCATTCTTGAGTAATAATCTTGTATACATACGGCATTTGATTTGTATTTTCTGATCACCAGGTGATGAAGATGGTGATGACGCTCTCGGCTCCTGAGTCTGGTAAAGTGACGTGGAACCTCCGTCCTGGTGCGGTGTTGGACATGGGATCACTAATGGGAACGCTTGGTAACTTGCTCTGTTATAGCCCATAATCCATATTTTGATTTACCTATATTTGACGACCTTTGTATCCGAGAGGCGAGCATACTAAACTTGGTTTCGCTATCTCTGAGGCCCCGTGTTTGTTTCTCGGGCGGTCAATGTAGAAAAATAACTTTTCTCGACCCGTCTGGGTGTTGTGATACCGTCATTGTTTCTGATTCGTTTCATAAGTGCAAAAGGGACAGAAAGCCATCCTTTCACGCGAGTGCATTACAACAGCAATATTTTATAATATTTCCCTACTATAATAAATAAAAATAATGCACATTTATCATTAGATCAAGACTACCAAAAAAATTAAAGGAAAAGAAACATTTATTACTATTATAAGTCTTTTTTTTTTGAGCTGTCTTTGTAAAAGATATTAATATTTAGTGTTCTATCGGTTTAGTTGGCGGTGGACATTTTGGGACCGTTCTCGCCCAATTTCTTTTGTATTTCTGTTGCTTTATTATTCATATTTGCAATGAAAAACCGGTAATTTGTCCCGTTCCTATTTATGTGTAACATACGAATTTATGTACACATTTTAGCAAATAAATATATATCTATTCTATTCTAGATTATTAATTATTGTTACAGAACTCGACGATCCATCTCTAGTCACCACCGCCACACCCTACAAAGGCCAGTTTCCTCTCGAAGACAACCCGCAGTTATCAGAGAAGCTCAATCATGCTCACAACAAGTATAAAACAATACTTGAAAACACGCTTGCTGGTGAGTAAATATAGATTTTGTACCATAATAACTGAAAAGACTGAATAGACCATGAAAAGACCAAACTCAAGGTAAAAAGACCAAAACGTGAAAAGACCAAAAACTGAGCCTTATAACACAAAATAATGAAAAGACAAAATTGACTGTAATAAGATCAAATAGAATGTAAAAAGGCAGAGGTTGTTCTGTACAGAAAAGGATTTGTTTAATGCCATCTTTTAAATGTTCGTCGCGCGTCGTTTCGATTCCTCCAAATTTCAAATGATATTTTTATATCACTTAATGTAAAATGAAGTTTTTATCCAGTAAATATTCCGATCTTGTCCCATTTTAGTATTTTGCTAGTATCTATCAATATGCATATTTTGACTTTCACCAATTATTATAATAGCTACATGTGGACTTTACATAAGACAAAAAATGCACAGAATAAAAACCAGTAAGGCTAAAAGCATGTGGTCGAACAATAGTTTAAATTTAATGTTTTATTTCTTTTTTAAATATAATTTGTGTCTCAACAGGCTACTGTCTGCCCGAGCCATACAACACGCCCCGCCTTCGCGAAGTGGTAGAGAAGTTTATGCAGAGCTTACGGGATCCTTCGCTACCTTTGCTTGAGCTACAAGAGGTTTGTTTATTTCATCACCATCATCATCATTATCATCATTTCAGCCATACGAAGTCCACTGCTGAACACAGGCCTTCCCCAATGACTTTCATCGAGGGGGATTGCCAATACTCGCCACGCTTGGCAGGCGGGTCGGCTAGCACAGTTTTTTATAACATTTCATACGCAGACGCTGCTGCCCGTCTCGTGCTACAGGAATTAGTCGCCTCTTACGACACGCCTCCTGTTGCCGGTGGGAAAGTGTATTCTTTAAACGACACTTTTAAACTATAACATTGATTATTATAATCAGCAAACGTTGTGTAGGACGCCCCCTAGCTCGATCAACCGAAGTCCTTTGGAAGATGGCTGGATGAAAATAGCGAAAGATCGTGTTCTTTGGAGCTCTTCGGGGGAGGCTTACGTCTAGCCGTGGGCTGCAATAGGTTGACATGATGATGATGATGATTGATGATTATTATCTTCAGGTACTCTCATCAACCTCCGGCCGTATCCCCATAGCAGTTGAGAAGAAAGTACGAAAACTGATGGCGCTGTACGAACGGAACATCACCTCAGTGCTGGCTCAGTTCCCCAGTCAACAAATAGCTAGTGTTATTGACCAGTAAGTATATTACCTTTATAACAATTTACAAAAATTTCTTAAATTTACTCGGGTCTGGGTGTTCTGGGAGACACTGACAAAAAATTTCGTAAAAAAAGGATGTTAAATCCTTACTTTGAGACCTTTGAAGTCTTTTTTAAATGGCATCAAACCTAATTGGCATACCTAAAGTTGCAAGTACCTAAAATTACGTTATTGTCGTGTACACCTATGAAACATACTTCAATCGATAGAGAAAATAATTCCAAACAACAAATACTCTTTGACAAAATGTCATAAATGATATACTTTGTTCAGAATTTCAGTTTAAATATATAATATTTATTTTTATTTACATATTAAAATTCTGAACAAAGTATATCATTTACGACATTTTGTCGAAGTGTATTTGTTGTTTGTAATTATTTTCTCTATCGATTAACGTATGTTTCACAGGTGTACACCAAAATAACGTAATTTTAGGTACTTGCAACTTTAGGTATGCCAGGCTCCATACAAAAAAGTTCGAAGCCTTTTGTAAGTATGTGTAATCTGTCGCCAGTACAATTTTTGAATTGTTTTTTTTTTTAATTTAATTTAATTTAATTTTACACAATATTCATCGTCCTTAAATAATAGAGTTATAATTTTATAGTTAAACACGTTTTAAGATTGCCCAAAGCTAACATCACTGATCTTAATTAATATAATAATATTCAACAATAAACACGTTACAATATAAGCTGATATGTTCCCAATAATGTACTGATCTGTTATGTTTCGTTTTAAAAATAGGATTTACTGATGTGTGACAAATAACAATTGTTTTTGTTTCAGCCACGCCGCGTCTCTGGCGAAGAGGCAAGACAGAGACGTATTCTTTATGAGCACGCAAGCATTAGTCTTGCTGGTGCAAAGATATAGGTGAGTGTGTTTACGTTGACGATATTTTTGTCCTTGCGTTTACATCTCTAGTAATCGGGTTAGCAGGAAAATAGCAAAAAACGTCGAATACCCCTTAGGCCACGAAAATTTCGCCATGGGAAGCGTCAAGTCGCTACAAGTGTCTTTTCTAAGCGCCAAAAGCAATTGCCGTTGCGTTTACATTTCTAGTAAGCGGGCTAGTAAGAAAATAGCAAAAAAATCGGATACCCCCTCTGCTAGATCCCAAAAATTTCGCGTCAAGTCGCTACAAGCTTCCTTTCTAAGCGCCAAAAGCAATTGCCGTTGCGTTTACATCTCTATTAATCGGGTTAGCAGGAAAATAGCAAAAATATCGGAAACCCATTAAACCTAGGCCAAGAGAATTTCACAACATGTGTCGCTGCTCAATGTGCTTCCACAGAAAATATATGAGTAGCTGGTTACGTGGTTTTACGGAGTGTCTTATCTTTTGTGCATCCTGTTTAAGCTTAAAAACATACCGGGTGTACAAAAGAAGAGTTTTAAATTATCTTCATACTTATGCTCGACACTATTTAAGGACACCTGTATACAGTTACATTGCAAAGAGGTGCCAAATTTAAAAAATAATATCTAGGGAACAATATAAAGAAGCGTTTTAATCGTTATTCTTATTAATAATCGTATGTTACGAAAAAAAATATACTTTAAAATATAATTTTTTTTTTAATTGAAAATAAAGTCAATAGAAAGAATACGAAACCATTCATCAGAGGCGTAGGTACGGCGAGTTAACAAGGACCTTACGCAGTGCACATACAGTATAATTTTTTCCTGAATGAGTCAAATTATCCACGCGTACGATTTTTAATAGCGGATAGGAATAATTAAATGTGAAAAAAAATTTTTTTGTTCTCTGCGTAGTTGGATTAAGTTACTGATTCTGAGCCACTCCTAAAGATTTGGCACCCCTTTGCAATGTAACCCTGTATGTATTTTAACTCTGTTATAGGAACGGCATCCGTGGTCGCATGAAGGCAGCCGTACACGACCTACTGAAGCAGTACTACCACGTAGAAAGTCATTTCCAACTGGGTAAGAGTATTTATTAAGATTTAAACGTTAGACACGAAAAAACCAAACGTATCTTGATGTCCAGTTAAATTATACCGGGTCTTAAAATAAAACAAGCCAAATTAATAAGGATAACTTAGTATCAAGTCTTGTATACAAGAATAATATTTTTTTAAAATATTTATAATTATCATGTCAGCCTATTACAGCCCACTGCTGGACGTTAGCTTCCACCAAAGAGCCCCAAAAGAGCACGATCTACCGCTTTTTTCATTTAGCCACTGCCAGCCATCTTCCTAAGGTCGTCGGCCCATCTAGCTTCGGTCCTTACGTTTGATGACCCTGTTCCGGGTTTTATGCCGTAACGAGATTCCAAGATCCCGACTTTTCCATACCTCGCTGAGAGACTTGAAGTCAGTAGTGTCATCTTCCATGTTGAGAGGTTTTTTTTAAAAATATTGTACCTTAGTGGTGTAATGGTTAAAACGCCGGCTCGACCTTTTTCGGCGAGTTTTTTTTTAAATAATAGATAGATAGATAGATACTCTTTATTGTACACCACACAAAACAAACAAATCACAGGAAAGTAGTTAGTGAATAGCACAATTTAGGCGGTCTTATCGCTGGAAGCGATCTCTTCCAGACAACCTTCAGGTAGAGGAAAGTTGAATTAATATTGAGAGAAGGGAGGCGGTAAAGAGTTCCAAAACATAAAAGTCCAAAAAATATAACAAACTAATTAAACAAACAAATAAAATAAAATAAGATCAAATAAAATAAAATACATACTACCTAGTACATGTACATAGTAAAATACTTATATAATACAGACATAATATGAATACATACTTAAAATAAATACATGTAAATAAACAAATACCCTATTAACATGAAAAAGAATCTAGTGACCAAGATGTAGGAAAAATGGTTAAATAAATAAAGTAGAAGAAAAATAGACAGGAGAAAACTACAGTGAAAGGAGATAGGTTTTAAGTCTAGTTTTGAAACTGTGAAGCGATTCAGATTCTCGAATAGACAATGGCAAGGAGTTCCATAGGCGGATGGATTGCACAGTGAAGGAGTGGGAATAGGTTTGAGAAGAATAGAGTGGAAAAACGAGGCGAAGTTTATTGGAAGACCGCATTTCGAGACCTATAATATACTTCATTATACCCCAAAATGTGCCTGCTACCTTTTAACATCCTGTATTTAAATATATAAACGTTGCCTCTTACTGGTCTCATAAGAAAGCTCAAGGTTGCACAGCATGCTATGGAAAGGGCTATGCTTGGTGTTGCCTTGCGAGATCGAATCAGGAATGAGGAGATCTTTAAACAAACAAAAGGCGCTGATATAGCCCAACGGATTAGCAAGCTGAAGTGGCAGTGGGCGGGGCACATAGACGTATAACTGACGGCCGGGGCAAGAGAAGCGTAGGACGTCCACCCACAAGGTGGACAGACGACCTGATAAAGGTTGCAGGAAGCTGAATGCCGGCCGCTTCCAACCGGACAATCTGGAAGTCACTGAGTGAGGCCAATGTTCAGCAGTGGACGTCCTATGGCTGAAATGATGATGATAATGATGATTTTAAATACAGGATGGCCAGAAAAGTGACGTCCAAAAATTTTTTTTGTGCCTTGTGAGAGGTATCTGAATCACCCCTATGTATGTTCTTCGATATTTCGTAGTTCTCGGGTTACGTTTATTTTTAATAGCCTATAAAGCCTATGAAGTACTACCCTGTATATTTTGTTTTAAAACATCAGTATAATACATACTGCGTCAACAGGTTCGTATGATAAATGCGTGGTGGCCCTCCGGGATCGCTACAAAGACGACATGCAGACCGTCGCCAACATCATCTTCTCTCACAACCAAGTGCCCAAGAAGAATCTTTTGGTATGTAATTTAAAGCACTTCGACACTAAGTTAATTATAACAATAATATAATAGATTATTTATTGCAGACTCGATAATCTATACAATAAAGGAAATACAATACAATAATAACTTTATATACAAGTAGCTTACGGAACTAATAATTAAGAATAAAATACGCCTATACACGCGTCACTTAGGGCGTCGGGTAAGGAGAATACACATAAAAGAGGTGTTTTTGGATAAGTTTTCTGGTGAAAATACTGGATAGGACGTGGAAATTAATATATCATGTAACTTATATGTTAAAGTTTTTCCTAATGTTTCTAAATACTAATTATTATTTCTTATAAACACTAAAAAATATTTCAAGTACCGCAAATATTGCGAGCTTGTACACATTTATATTTTAAACGAAGTGTTTGTTTAGCTTCAAAGTTGGTTAAGTTTTTTATAACATTCGTGCCTTTAGACTGAAGTTTTTTTTTTTAAATACTCAACCAAATAAGAATTATAAGGTTTTTTAATGGATTTTACTCTTAGCGCCTACTTTTCCAGCGTTTTCCAGCTTTCTTAGCGGATATTTTGCTCGCAATGATAATCTGTTTGCACAGGAGCGCAACGGATGGATGTTTGTCTGCGTCTGTGCGGGTCAGTCTGCAAGAAGCATATGTATTATCTCAGGCACGTAATAGAAGTCGCATTAGTCGACGAGACACTCTCAAGGAAATCAAAATTTATAGGTGAAATTTCCGTTGAGCTTTAAAATTTGGTAGGTAATATCGTCTTAAACTACAAGTAAAAGGAAATATCTAAAAACTATACATTTGTAGTTAAACTGCGAGACTCGATTCCTGAACTGAACCTACAGATTTGTACAGAACCCTCGGTGGGCGAGTCCGACTCGTATTTGTTCGGTTTTTTTTAGTTGGCAAGACTCGAAAATATGTGAACGAAGAATTGTTTTTCATAAAATTATTACATAACAGCTGATAGCATCTCAGCTGGCTTTACTTTTACAACTCTGTTTATTTTCATCAAAAAAGGCACACGTAGTGTAGGACTCTCTGCCCAGCTCGATGAACCGACGACAAAAGTCAAAAAGTCGAAAATTATTTATTCAATTTAGGACAGAAAATTGCCACTTATGAACGTCAATAATAATTTTATAGGCCCATATGGGGCCAGAACATGTCCCCTTATTTTTTGGGCGCTACTACCGCTTCGAGACAAGACAGACAATCTGGCAAGTGCTGAGAAAAAACGCCGGAACAAACTCAGTCACCACTAGCTGCCACAAAAAAATATAAATCAAAATAAACAGGTACTCGTAGGTTCAGTTTGGTGCAGGCTGGACTGACCATACATTCTTGTCATCAAGATAGTCTTGAACTTTATAATACCCCATAGACTATATTAGTGTAGTTTTGACATGTGACTTAAATTTAATAATAGGAAGTTCGATAACATTGTAAGGTTTATTATTGAAAAATTTAATACAATTTCCCAAGAATGAATTACTGTTTTTGGCCAATCTAAAGTTTGGCACTACAAGTTTGTTTTTGTTTCTTGTTGTGTTATATGAATGAATATCACTTTTTTTATAAAAAGATCTTAATTTTTGCGTAGGTACATGATATTGTCAAATATGTATTAAGAGGCCACAGTGAGTATGTTGATTTCTTTAAAGAAATCTCTCAGGGATTCGCGCGGACTAAGTTTGTAAATAGTTCGAATGGCTCTTTTCTGTAAAATACAGATGGTATCGATGTCCGCAGCAGAACCCCACAAGAGAAGACCATAAGACATAATACTATGAAAGTAACTAAAATACACGAGCCTTGCCGTCGTCAGTTAGATGTCTAATTTTTCTAACCGCAAAGGCAGCTGAAGCAAGTCTCCCAGCCAGAGTGTCAACATGTGGTCCCCATTGCAACTTCGAATCCAATGTAATAACCAGTGATCGGAATAGGTAGATTGATTTGACGTACTTTGGTATTGCTAGCATAATATGGATATGCCTTTTTTTCAAAAACTGATACCAAGAAATGTCGGAATCCGGGAGGCATGTCCATATTGACATCAATGTTTGAGATCATTGACCACAAATTAATCTTCCTATTCCGATCACTGGGAATAACCTTAGGAAGATAGCGTGTAGTGGCTGGATGAAAAAAGCGGGAGATCGTGCTCTGTGGCGGCGGAGGCTTAGCAGTGGCTGCAACAGGCTGACGTGATGTTTAATACTAATTCTATCATAACTTTGACAGGTGACCCTTCTAATCGATCACCTATGGTCGAACGAGCCGGGCCTAACCGACGAACTGGCGGCCACGCTCAACGAACTCACTTCGCTACATCGCGCCGAACATAGCAGGGTCGCACTCAGAGCCAGACAGGTATACATATACAGGGTTATTAGGCTAGTTTCCTGGGTCAAAAAAAGATAATTCTATTCAGTCCGTCAGTTAGATTATCAAAAAATATTGGACCCATATTTTGTCTTTTGTCAATCAAACAAAAAATGACGAAGATAAAGCGCATTAAAGTGAGCACGTGAGGTCACGCCTTGCTAAAAGGTGTCGTTACGCGGAACTCCCGTTGAGGATTATAAGAACGCCGGCGGTCGCATAACAATGTAATTTCTATTGTGTCTCATTCACACATGCTTGACAGGTTAACGGGCTATAGCTTCATCATTTTTTGTTTGATTGAGAAAAGAAAAAATACGTGTCCAATATTTTCTGTTAATCCAACTGACTGACATTTTTTTTTGTTTTGGAAACTAACCCTTTGTGAGACATCAACAACCTCCTAGGGGCTGATTCTGGTGCTCAAACACAACAACTTTTTGAATGGAACCAACATCTAATCTAAAAAAAAAATTACTGCTTCATTCAGACCGAGATGTCAGCTGGTCGGCGGCCTAGTATGGGAAAGTGGTTTTTTTTTGCGATTTCAATGTTGGCCCCATAGAAAAAGTTTTTGTATTAACCAAAACGCTAAAAAAAATCGTTTACCCATACAAATCGTAACAGCTGATTGGACATTTAGTATAAAGATGAAGTTTTTTAAAGATTTCTATGTGATTAGTCCCATACAAAATGTGATGATGTGCATTAATTCTGTTACGCCTTTTCAACCGACTTAAAAAAAGGAGGAGGTTCTCAATTCGTCGGTATCATTTTTTTTTTTTTTTTTTTTTTTTTATGTATTTTCAGCGATCATTCGTTACTGCGTTGACCGATTTCGATAATTATTTTTTTGTTTGAAAGGTAATACTTTCGTAATGGTCCCATATAAATTTGGTTAAATTCTGATGATGGGATCTATAAGAAAATCATCAAACATTGCATAAACTCCGTACCACGCCAACTGATTTTAGTATTAGTAGATTTTGATGATTCTTTTTTTAATGAATAGCTTATGCTTCAAAGATACTATAATGTATGTAATGTATATACCAGTCGATGAGAGATTCTATGTTTTCGTTTGCACCGACTCCAAAAGTAACTGATTAGGTACGTAAGTGTTAAGATTATTTTCAGCGTTTTAGTTTTTTGAAGTCGGTTTTTATATAGATAACACAATTATTTCTCAGGTTCTCATCGCAGCCCACCAGCCGGCATATGAGCTGCGTCACAACCAAATGGAGTCCATCTTCCTGTCCGCTGTGGACATGTACGGGCATGACTTCCATCCACAGAATTTGCAGAAGCTAATACTCTCAGAGACATCGATATTCGATATACTACACGACTTCTTTTACCACACTAACGCAGCGGTAAGTTGCACAATAGCTATATAAATACTTTCGGAAACTGACGGCCGATGGGGCAGAAAGGTTTTGGAATGAAGGCCACGTACCGGCAAGCGCAGCGTAGGACGTCCACCCACAAGGTGGACAGACGACCTGGTAAAGGTTGCAGGAAGCCGCTGGATGCAGGCCGCTTGCAACCGGACAATCTGGAAGTCACTGGGGGAGGCCTATGTTCAGCAGTGGACGTCCTATAGCTGAAATGATGATGATGATGAATTTTCACTACTGGTACAAGCGCAAGCCAAGAAAATGGTGGGTAAAATAGCGATAAGGTTGAACTCATGGACTTATTGCCTTTTTAACAATGATATGCGCAATTATGACGTACTATTTATTTGTTTTTGACGTCATAGCTAGATAATATGATGAAGAGAGCATTAGTATCTGTCAGAATATGTTTGCATGGTGTACGAGCTACGATCGTACATTTGTCTGCTGCACCGTTAGCGGCATAGTTACCAGCGATGACCCATGGACCCTGCACATGCACCGTCGGGAGGGAAATAAGAACTAACACGGACGGTCTGCCAGACTGGCAGCGGGTCCACACCGCCTACCTGCCGTCCTAACGCTGCTACCCTGGGCGACCTGGGAGCAGCTCTTCACTCCTCTTTCTACATCCTTATTATATTTACGTATCTATTGTTAGGTGGGGCTAGGTGTTCACATGGAAAAATCAACCCTGTTGCTCTATGACGCGCGAATGATTTTCGACCTTAGGGTATACCACTTTCTTGGCCGACTGTACCTCCGATCAAGAATACACTGGATAACCGGTCAGCTACTCAAAAAACGGCCGAGTAAATAACGCCTCACGTCAAAATGGGGTCTTATTTTGTATAAGTTATTCTGTGCCTTATTTCTTAGACTTCTTCTCTATCGATTAAGTTATGTTTCATAGGTGTACGCCAAAATAGCGTTATTTTGGGTTACAGTAGGGCGTCGATTATCCGAACGTCGGTCAACCGAACGACCGCTTATCCGAACAGTAGTAACGCGCGCACGGTTTGCGCGTGCCTCGCTCGCGCGGTCGCGCCTCCCGCGCTGCCGTTTTCGCGCACGTCGCTACTCGTTCATTTGTTTTTGTCACTTCCAAGTAACCGCTTGTCGATAAACAAAATATTGCCGCGTGAAAGTAAACTCTCTATTTAAAATGCCTAAACGTAAACGTGTTGTCCTTTCTATGAAAGATAAATACGATATTAATAAACGGTTAGAAGAAGGCGAATCTGCAATCAAATTATCCAATGAATACCAAGTGGGTAAGTCTACCATTACGGATATAAAAAAACAAAAGACGAGCATAAATAACTTTATATCAAATATCTGTTCTTAAAAAAGTACGTGATCTAGCCGCTCGTAAGCGCGTCGGCTTGCTTCGGCAGACGAAGATTCAAGATTTTTTCAAGCGTTAATTGTACCTAGTACATACATGTTTTACTACAAGATTGTCTGCACTTTTTTTTGTTTATTTCCAATTTATCATTAAAGATATATTGTAAATGTAAATATGGTTTTCATATTACGCGTTGGTGTTATTATACCTGTACGTAAATATGTATGACTGAATCAACATACATAAAGGTAGTTCGATTATCCGAAAATACCGGTTTTCCGAACACCCAAGTCCCCCAATTAGTTCGGATAATCGACGCTCTACTGTACTTGCAACTTGAGGTATGCCAGGCTCCATACAAAAAAGTTCAGTCTTAAATAGGCATTTTCCACAAAAAACCTGTGTTCAGTTTAATATAAGTGTAGAATTTTATGTTTTTTAAACTTATAAAAGGCTATGGCAGAATAACAGAGTTCCTGCAATCACTGAGCCATAGACCATTTTGTCTTATAACATTAAGTTTCATAAAACCAAATGTAAATAGACCTAAATAAAGCACTTTTACACTATACACATACACTATAAACAATAGATTATACATACATATATTTGATGTACTTTGGTAGTGCTAGCATAACATGGATATGCCTTTTTTTCAAAAACTCATACCAAGAAATGCCGGAATCCCGGAGGCATATCCATATTAACACCAATGTTTGAGATCATTGACCCCAAATCAATCTACCTACTCCGATCACTGGTAATCTGCTTTTTTGACAAATAAAAACATTCTTATTCTTATTCGTTACACCAGGTATGCAATGCAGCCCTAGAAGTGTACGTGCGTCGCGCTTACACGTCGTACGAGATACAATGTCTCCAACATCTGGCACTGTCCGGTGAGCTAGGAGTCGTTCACTTCCAATTCGTACTGCCCACTGGACATCCTAACAGGTGAGTTTAATTTTATAAAGCGTTTGAAGAATGCGGGCGACGACCGCCTATTTATATTCAGTCGTTTGCCGAATTTACAACAACCAAGTGTTTGTTTAGCTAGTAAAGGTGGCAGGAAAATAATGGATGCAGGCCGCTTCCAACCGGCCAATCTGAAAGTTAATGGGGGAGGCCTATGTTCGGCAGTGAACATCCTATAAAACCAATTTATTTCTGTAATTATAGCCTAAATTAAGCTCATTTACACGTCCCAATATATATTTTTACCCTACCACTGCTTCGGGACAATATCGTGGGCTAGTGCCGAGAAGAAGCAGCGCAAGAAACTCGGTCACTATTGTCAGCCTCTTTTTAAATAGTTTGTTTACATTACAAGATAAAATGTACCCTGTGCGAGCAGGGCAGTATTTAATTCCATATATTTTTATCATTTAAATAGTCATTTACAGTGTAATAACCTTTTTTTATTAAAAATATCTTGACACACCATTTAAAATCGATGAAATGATGATGATGATGAAGTGTTTGTTGAATACGACCAAATATTTTTTTTTCGCATTACTTCGTTCGTCGAATGCAGCTAACGACCGCGTCTTTATACTGGGTTGTTTGCCAATACCGATTTCAAATTTTGATGTGTTAGAGTAGTTCATTCAGACCGGATTCGACCAAGCTGGTGTAAGTTTTAACTTGAGAGTATACCACTGCTTAATCTAGAATAAGCTGATATTTCATTTTACCATCCACTAATCTATGAAAAATATTAAAACGGGCGATTTTGACAGTGTATAAATTAAACTGAGAATAAGTAAATGTCAAAGTTGTCACTTGTCGAAACCACTCCTGTCACCTCGAAACTAAAATGTTGTCAACATCTAGCATTGACACTATATTATCCTACAAAATTAAAATGTTGTGGCATTTCAAGTCAACCTAAAAGAAATGGATTACATGGATTTTGGTAGGTTTATCAATTCGTTGATCGTTCACTCTTGAACTACAGAATAGCAATACCGAGTATAGTGTATTGCTCGAAAAACGTAATCGAAGTTATCCAAGGGTAAATTCAAGGTGTAAAATTATACCCGTAATAGTTATTCTGGTATAGCTTTGTGTTTGGTCGAATCGGCCCTCAGTAGTACACTTATAAATGGGACGCGTAAGAGAGCTTAATTTAGATCTACATATTTGCATGCATTAATAAATAATAGGTTATACAGACAGGGTGTAACGAAAAGGTGAAATAAAACTTTAAGGGGTTATTCTACGGCTAAATAACATCAACTTTTTCTATGGGACCAACTTATCAGCAAGTGGTGAAAGAGGCCCCCAAACTTTTATATTTGCGCAGCAAATAATCTGAACTAGTCTCAATTTGAACTAAAGTTTATAATTATCGCTATTAGAAATAAACCTTTACCTCTTTATTCCGGACTATCATTTACCCGTGGCTTCGCCTATGTAGTATTTCATTTAACACGGAAATTAAAAACCCAACCTAAAAAAAAATTCACCTCCCCATACCAAGCCACCGACCAGCTGACAGTTTGTATAAAACAGTGATTTTTTTGTGATTTCGATGTTGGTCCCATACAAAAAGTTGTTGTATTTGAGCACCAGAATCAGCCCCTAGGGGGTTGTTGATGTTTTACAAATAACCCTGTATATTACTTTTCTTCACCGCCTATAATTTTTTTTTTTTCAAACTATCATCTACCTGAATGTGGTCTAGAAGAGATCGCTTTTAGCGATAAGACCGCCTAAATTGTACCATTCTAAATTTATTGTTTCTCTGTACTGATTGTTTTGTGTGGCGTGCCATAAAGAGTATCCATCTACCTATATGCAAATAAATTTATTTGTCCTTGTAAATATAGCGTCAAGGAATTGAAAAATTACCATAGTAATAATTTAATTGACTTTGACGATGACTATGTATAGATGACCCTAAATCCAAAATATTTACTGACATTTATAATTTTATTGAATTGACATTGACATTAAAATCTATTGCCAAATGTTACTATAAAATGTATGATAAAAATTTGCATGCTATATTCTATGGCTAAATAGGTCTAAAGCTACATTACCAGCATTAAAACAACATTATAACAACCCTGTTTATGGCAAATAAAGAATTTGAATTTTATCCTGAGATGCGCAAGCGGACCTAAAACTACCCACTCCTTTCTAGAATCCCGATCAGCCAATCAGAGATCGAGTTGTCCGCTGCACAGGACCAAGAAGGGATACCAGCGGAACTGTGTACCGCGGCGATGAGGAAGTGCCACCACCGTACCGGGGCCTTGGCCGCCTTCGACTCTTTCGACCAGTTCGTGCAGTACGCTGACGAGTTACTGGATCTTGTCCACGATTTCGCTAGCACCGCTTCTGTGAGACGGGAGGTAAAGGATTTATTATAATCATCATCCCAATGACATTCATTAGGGGGATTGACAATACTCGCCATGCTTGGCAGGCGGGTGTGCGAGCGCAGTTATTTATAAGATTTCGCACGAAGATGCTGCTGCCTGTCTTGTTCTACAGGAATTAGTCGCCTCTTACGACACGCTTTCTGTTGGCGGTGGGGAAGTGTATTCTTTACGGCCGTCCCCACACGGCACGTGAGCCAATAATGATGATTATTTCAAAATAAATTGATCGAAGCTAATAATACTTATTTTTCATTTTTGACATAAGACATTGATGAAAAAAAGCTATAAAAACTTGAAGAAATTCGCCAGCATAATTATCTCGTCCGTAGCTCAGTTGAAAGAGCAGTCACCCTAGTAGCAAAATGTCGTGGATTCGAATCCTACCAGAGGCAGATAACTTTTTTTTTTCAAGGGAAAATATGTATTATTTTTATACAAAAAACTAGCATTATTGTTAACGAAGACTGCCAAGATTGTAAGACCTCACTGCTAATATGGTAAAGCAATAAATGATGACGACCTCCGTAGCCGAGAGGCGAGCATACCGGACTTGGTGTCGCTATCTCAGAGGTTCTGGGTTCGATTTCCGGTCGGTCAATGTAGAAAAATATCTTTTCTATATTATCCTGGGTCTGGGCGTTGTACCGTCGTTGTTTCTGATTTCTGTAACACAAGTGCTTAAGCTACTTATCATAGGATCAGAGCAATGTATGTGATGTTGTCCGATATTTATTTATTGAGTATTAAGTATTTTAAAAAATGATAACGTTTTTATTGCTGCCTCTTTTTTTATTATAATAAATACTTACCTCGGCTCTAATGCTAAAATCATATTGCAGGACCTCCAAGCATTGCAAGAAGGCAGCGAAAGCCGGGACAGCACTAGCATCAATATGGGAACTGACTACAGCAAGATACCCGACACTGAAGACATGGTACGTACCTATACTTTATACGAGGTTATTTTTAATGCAGTTGCGATGAAAGTGTGTTCATTTGACGACCGTCTGGGTGTGTGTAAAGCCGCGGGTTCGAATCCCGCAAATGTTTGTGTGATGAGCAAGAGCATTTGTACCTAAGTCATGGATATTATGTTTATATAAAAATACTAGCTGTCCCGGCGAACTTCGTACCACCCCTTCAAAATTTTTAAAATGATTAAATTACTAAAATGGCTATTAAAAAATAGGGGTTGGTGATAAAAGGGTAAAAATTTAGGGTTGTATGTATTTTTTAATGCGACATAATACAAAAAATAAAGAAATTAAAAAAATTTCTAAAAATTAAAGAAAAATGTTATCACTAAGGGGTAGATAAATAGATGTTGGCCGATTCTCAGACCTACTCAATATGCTCACAAAATTTCATGAGAATCGGTCAAGCCGTTTCGGAGGAGTACGGGAACGAACATTGTGACACGAGAATTTTATATATAAGATTTAAGTATGTTTATCCGTTATCTAGTTGCCATAGTACAAGCTTTGCTTAGTTTGGGGCTAGCTAATTGGTGTGATTGTAGGAACAATTCATTTATTTATTTATTAACATAAATATGTAACTTTTCCCCGTAAAAAACCCAAAACCAACAGTTAAATTGCGGTTTTTTTTTTCACTCAAACTAACGCTTTATCTCGATGATAATTTATTGTGTAGCAAATTTTTTTAATGGTTTGAATGTGACCCCTAACAGCAAATTTCAAAATATTTCATATTAAATTTTTATTTTATTTATTACAGTGAAAATGTTTTTAGATTGTGATCTTCTTTTAATTATTTATATGCCTTAGATTAATGACACATAGATCCGAAATCCGCACGCAAAATTTGAAGCAACTATATTAGAGCCACGGTGGGCTCCGGACGCCTGACTGCTTGACTGCTCCGAACACATGACAATCTAGATTGCAAATAGGCATTGCTTTTATCTGAGAATATAAGAAACTGAATCCCTCACCACGGAGTCCTAGTGTGGGAATCAGTTCTAATGTATTTATTATGTAGGTTTTTTAAAATAAAAATATTTATTATTATCGATTTTTTCCCGGTTTTGGGGAAAACTGTTATTAAGAGCAACCCTATTTTATAATGGTGTCTTTGTGTGGGTGGCAATGTTTGTACACGTTCAATTCTGTAATCGCCGTAAGTACCGAACTTTTAATCTATGTGTCATTATTCAAAGTATGCACCTTTATTAGGAAATTCCGCTCTTCCATATCAATATTTCGTATTTGGAGTTGAGATACTTCACAGAACTTAATAATTCCGCTCTTAATATTAATATTTAATTACACTATTGATTTTGAAACCATTCCCTAAAATTTATGTATGTTTAATAAATAAATAAATTAATTAATAAATTTATGTACACAGGGTGTTAAAAACACCCTGTGTACATAAATTAAGAGATGTTTTCCGTCTAGCCCCTAGAGCCTATCCACATAATAATGGTGGGCGTCCGAGACAGCGGGGAGAGCGACGACAGCGTCATCGCGCGGCGGTTCGGGAACTTCTGCCGAGCCCATAGACACGAACTGCACCAGAAGCGGGTCAGGAGGATCACCTTTATGGCACTTGTCAAGTGAGATTCGACTTTATTTCCATGGGATTACGGTTTGATTTAAGATAGAAGTGAAGATTCGAGTTTATTTCCATGTGATTACAGTTTGATTTAAAATAGAAGTGAAGATAGGAAGATCGCCTTTATGACGCGTGTCAAGTAAGCTTAAACTTTATTTAGAAGTAGTTAAGGTTTAATTTAGGATACATGTGTGATGCAAGGCAACTTCTGCCAAACGTATGGACACGAGCTGCACCAAAAACGGGCCAGAAGGATCACCTTTATGACGCTTATCAAGTGAGATTCGACTTTATCTTCTTGCTATAACGGTTTTATTTAAGATAGACTCAGAAATGAAGAACCAGAAATGAATTAGGAGGATCACCTTTATCACGCTTGTCAAGTGAGCTTGAACTTTATTTCCACGAGTACAAGGTTTAACTTAAAAATAGTGAAAGGTATGTGATGTCTTGGCAAGTTCTGCCGAGCCCATAGACACGAACAGCACCAGAAGAGGGTCAGAAGGATCACCTTTATGGCACTTGTCAAGTGAGATTCGACTTTATTTCCATGCGATTACGGTTCGATTTAAGATAGATACTTGATGACTCGGCAACTTCTGTCCAGCCCATAGACACGAATTGGAGCTCAAAAGAAATAGGATTACTCACCATTACACACTTATATTTCTTCTTCCAGACGTCAATTCCCCAAATTCTTTACATACCGCGCCCGAAACGATTTCACGGAAGACACCATCTACCGTCACTTGGAACCAGCTTCCGCCTTCCAACTAGAGCTGTACAGAATGAGAAGCTACGAGCTAGAGGCCCTGCCAACCAGCAACCAGAAGATGCACTTGTATCTAGGCAAAGCTAAGGTAAGAGTGGTCATAATTACTCCATTTGACCTCCATAAAGAGGGCCCTAATGGATTGATACCTCTAATTTAATTGAACTTAAAGATGGAACTCCTCAAAGATGAACTTCTTTAGAAGTGTAAAGCGGTTCCCCTAGAAGTGGGCTTTGGGGTGGCCCCACAATAGTGACACAATAGTTTCAAAGGGGTACAGAGATAAACCTTCTTAGGTGACCTTTTCAGAATTGAACTCCCTTAGAGGTGGAACCTTAGGTGACCGCCATTAGTAGCCCCTTAGGGCGCTCCCACTTATGGTCCCTCAGGTAGACTTATAAGTGGCCTCGTAGATGACATACTCTCTTAGTGGCCCCTAGCTGGACCCCAGTACTGACCCTTTAGGTCGCTCCCACTTATGGTCTCTTAAGTAGACCCATTAGTGGCCTCGTAGATGGCTCACCCCCTTAGTGGCTACTTAGATCGCTCCTACTTGTGGTCTCTTAAATATACTCATTAGTGGTGTCTTAAGTGGCTCTAAACCCTTAGTGACCCCTTAGGTGGACCCCAATAATAGCTCATTAGGTGATCTTATTGACCCATTGACCCATTAAAGGCCACTTAGGTGGCTCCTCGAAGCGTCTGTACAGAATGAGAAGCGAGCTCAAAGCCCTAATGAGCAAAATCATACTGACAATACCTACATCCCGCCTTAAGTCGTCCTTAAGTATCCCGCCTATACTCATCCGGTCCCCTTTCCATGTCCATCAAAAATGTTAATAAACTCCCAGACTCGATAAAAAATATTGACAAAGAAACCACTTTCATAAATAAACTCAAAGAATTTTTAATTTCAAAACATTACTATGCTATACGTGCTATGCACGTAGAACTGACGGCCGATAGGGCAGAAAGGTTCTAGAATGGAGGCCGCGTACCGGCAAGCGCAGCGTAGGACGTCCACCTACAAGGTGGTCAGACGACCTGGTAAGGGTCGCAGGAAGACGCTGGATGCAGGCCGCTTCCAACCGGCCAATCTGGAAGTCAATGGGGGAGGCCTATGTTCAGCAGTGGACGTCCTATGGCTGAAATGATGATGATGATGACTATGCTAAAAGTGAATACCTAAACGACAAATTATAAAAACTAATTAACTAATAAGACATCTAATAAATTAGTATGGTCCTCCCCTCTCCTAATTCCAGTGCCCTACAGGGCCCATAGTGTCATACAGCTGTAGTCATCTAGTTTCAAGCTCATTATGGAAGCAATAAACGATTGAGTATTGAGTAACTAGCAAACAGAAAATGCTCTTGTATAGATGACTCTCTGGAGTCAGAGATGAACTCCTCACATTTGTCTTCAGGTCAAGAAGGGGCAAGAAGTTACAGACTTCCGTTTCTTCATCCGCTCCATCATCAGGCACCAGGATCTCATCACCAAGGAGGCCAGTTTTGAGTATCTTCAAAACGAGGGTGAAAGGTAACACTTATATCATACAGTATGTTAACTTAAAATAAAAATGTTTTAATGTTAAAATTTCAAAAAAAATAATGAACGTCTCACCGTGCGAGCGAGATAGAAAAGCGGCTTTGCCAGTTTGCGCGTTGTAATTACGCTAGTTATTATTCTGCGTTACGATTTTAGTTTTAAAAAGGCATTTCGTTTTTTTTCTAATTTTTTATGCTTATTTTTGACTTTGTAATGTGGATTTTCATAAGGATTTTTTAATGTAGATTTTGAACACACAAACAGATAATTCAACAAGAGCCTCTGGTTCTTCATTAAAAAAAAATAGCTAATAAATTTCCCCAAGAATGAATCACCAACTTTGTGTAGTTTGAAGCTAAGAACTAATCGTGACATGCGTAGATTTTAAACATGTTTGAACACGTGTTCTTTCTGATACACAGGGTGTTACTAGAAGCCATGGACGAGCTGGAGGTAGCATTCTCGCACCCCCTAGCTAAGAGGACAGACTGCAACCACATATTCCTCAACTTCGGGCCCACCGTCATTATGGACCCTGCTAAGGTATGTCGTCTACGCTAGGTAACTCATTATAATATTTGCAAGCACAAAAAATATATTAAAATAAATTGTTTCTGTAGAGTTTCCCAACAGGTGGGTCTTAAAATGAATATGGACAAGACGAAGGTCATGTCAAACGTCCATATCGCACCCGTACCAGTGATTCTTGGGGACGATATCCTCAAAGTTGTGGATAAATATATTTATCTAGGACAATCAATCCGTCTAGGTAGGTCCAACTTCGACAGAAGGTGCCACGACGAATCCAGCTCGGTTGGGCAGCGTTCGGGAGGCCGCGTGATATCTTCTCGTCCAATATCCCCCAGAGCCTAAAGACTAGTCTTTCAGCAGTGACTTTCAGCAGACTTACGGCACTGAGACGTGGTCCTTGACGATTGGCCTCCTAAACAAGCTCATAGTCACCCAACGTGCTATGGAGAGAGCCATGCTTGGCGTTTCTCTGCGGTAAGATCCGAAATGAGGTGATCCGTAAAAGAACCAAAGTTACCAACATAGCTATTAAAATTGCAAAGCTGAAGTGGCTGTGGGCAGGCCACCTTGCTCGCAGAACTGACGACTGTTGGGGAAGAAAGGTTCTCGAGTGGCGACCACGAACTGGAAGACGCAGCGTGGGCAGGCCTACCACGCGGTGGACTGACGATCTTGTCAAGGTTGCGGGCAGCCGCTGGATGCAAACGGCCCAGAGCCGCTTGCTGTGGCGTTCTATAGGGGAGGCCTATGTCCAGCAGAAGACTTCTAGAGGCTGATGATGATGATGATGATGAAATTGTTTTAACAATCACGCCAATTATTTAAGATATATGATATGATAGATGCTTATAGCTCAGTGGCGGCAGCGCTTTAGTAGTGATTACCAAAGTTAAGCCACCTACGCCGCGGTTGTAATTGGATGGGTTACCATTCTAACCATATTTAGTGACATTTATCACAAGCATCTCCGTGCTTCGGAAGGCACGTTAAAAGTTGGTCCCGGCTAATATCGCTTGATACTAGTCGTGAAGCCTAGTCAGAGGCCTAAGAACGGCTTAATAACATCTCGTCGTCGGATTTCTTCAGCCTCTGGCTGGTGCGGGACACGGCCGATTGCCCTTTACCCGGGCGTTTTCTCAGGGTGTCCACTGAGACTACTGGTGATCGGTCGCCGCGATTGCGGCTGCTAGTTTGTAGCACGGTTGTTAAAAATTGCTTGGCACGGTGTCTCGCGACGGTGTGGCCGGTCTATCAGTCGTCTCTGGGTCGGTATCTGTGTTATCAGTCACCCGGAGCTCGAGCTCGGAGCGAACTACGGGCGGGCTGGGATGACACGGTATCTCGGTCGAGGGATACCGCTACGTTGCGGTAATGGCACTGATTCCATTGTTTCGGTCTCAGTGGGGTCGGACAGGAGGTCTCGGGGCAGGGTCCGGCAGCGTCCGGCGGCCGGGCATGTAGTGGGGCGATGTTGTGCAGATGGCGGTGGGGGCCGTTGTCGGCACGATCGAATGTGCGACGCGCTATACTGGTAACAAATTCTTCCATTGATGGGATCCGCATGTCCCGAGCGATGACGTCGTTCCGGACATATCGCCCTGCTACCGGAAATATCGCCCTGCAATAACATCTGACAGTAAGGTTAAGTCACTGGCCTTACAACACCCCTCCACCACCGCACTGGGCCCGCGTGTCGGAGTATGGGACACACCACCTCATAGTTGAGGCGAGGCTTGTGCCCAGCAGTGGGACGTATATAGGCTTAGGCATACTTTACTTTTTACTTTACCAATTATCTAAAAAATACCGCCTGAATGTGCCGTGTGTGTGGGTGCCGTGTGGGGACGGCCGTAAAGAATACACTTCCCCACCGCCAACAGGAGGCGTGTCGTAAGAGGCGACTAATTCCTGTAGCACGAGACGGGCAGCAGCGTTTGCGTGCGAAATCTTATAAAAACTGCGCTCGCCAACCCACCTGCCGAGCGTGGCGAGTATTGGCAATCCCCCCCGATGTTGGGTCATTGGGTGAGGCATGTGTTCAGCAGTGGACTTTCTATGGCTGAAATGATGATGATGATGATGACCGCCTAAATTTTACGTTTTTCTGTAAAAATCATGTGTAATTTACTTGTATGGTGTGCAATAAAGAGTATCTATCTATCTAGCCTCAAACTAAGCAAAGCTTGTACTATGGCGACTAAATACCGGATAAACATACTTCGACGACCCTCTGGTGTAGTGGTTCGCGCTCTGGACTACAAAACCAGCGGTTGCGGGTTCTAATCCCGCAAGGGGCAAATGTTTGTGTGATGAGCACGAGCATTTGTACCTAAGTCATGGGTGTTTTAAGTATGTTTATCCGTTATCTAGTCGCCATAGTACAAGCTTTGCTTAGTTTAGTGCCGTGTGGGGACGGCAGTAAAGAATACACTTTCCCACCGCCTACAGGAGGCGTGTCGTAAGAGTCGACTAATTCCTGTAGCACGAGACGGGCAGCAGCGTCTTCGTGCGAAATCTTATACAAAAACTGTGCTCGCCAACCCGCCTGGCAAGCGTGGCGAGTAAAGATAATTAGTTTGATTGTGAAAACGCTTACTTAAATACATTTATTACTTAAATACTTTTATAAACATCCATGACTTAGGCACAAATTCTCGTCATCACACAAACATTTGCCTCTTACGGGATTGGAACCCAAAAATTAACGTTGACTATTCTCCTAACAGATTGAAGAATCAGTCCTTGGAATGGTGATGCGATACGGACCCCGTCTTTGGAAGCTCAGGGTTCTGCAGGCAGAGATCAGATTCACTCTGAGAATGGGTGAGTAGTTATACGCATTTAAAGTCCTTTCAAGATAAGAAGATACTTATGACACTTGGCATTTTCCATTTCACCCATACTATTTACGATAATATTTTATAAAATATATTTTTAATCTTTAATTTATGTAATTGCAAAAACACAATAATCTTTCCCTCTAAAAATCTAAGCAAAATTGCAAACCAATAATATATCTTAATGATTTTACAAATAAATTAATTGGATTTCCTTCAAATACTTGATGCGTAAAACGGAACGTTTTCTTATAGGGATTGACAATACAAAATCGGAATTAAAGCGATGAATCGGTATGATCCTCTTGTGAAAACCTATGCGTTGACGTCAGTAGTACGATAGCGTCTGCCTTCTATGCAGTTTGTGTTATCGTTATTATTCATATAGTTCCTATTTTGACTTTTGTTACTGTTTTTGTTAAGCTTTCGTTATTGTTTTGCTTTTATTTGGTAAAATGCCAAAAAAAGGAAAAAAAGACTTGTCAAAAAGCTGTATACGGCACTCTGGCGGTAGAACATTGCAGTATACCTCTTATTTTAAATAAGTTCATTTGAATAAAAATCGAATTAACTTGATAAACTTTCTCGATTTTCGAAAAGAATCGATTTAATATCGTTTGGGCACATCACTATTTGTGTCAACAGTGAAGTCACGTGATGTGTCATAAGTTTCTTCATATCTTGAAAAGACTAGGTACTTACCGGACTGCTCAAAAGATGGTACCTATTATTTTCGAATGTATGTGTGTTTTTAGCGTTTCGTACCTAAAGTGTGCCAACGGAGCCTATCAGTAAAGCTTCGCTGTCGGTCCGTATGTCCCAGAACTGTATTTTTTCTTTCGAACTGTAAAATTGTAATATCAATCTTTATACATTTTTATAATAAAAATAATATTTACCCAACAGAATTAAAACATTATTACTATGGACGCTTTAACAAGAAATTAAATTTAAGAAAAACTTAATCTTTCGGCATTTTTGCTCTGTCTTAATAAGAATAACAAATTTTATGTGTCATTATTCAAAGTATTCAAATTCAACATTTTGTCACAGGTCCCGGCGTGCCGACCAAGAACGTGAGACTATGCTTGGCCAACGGGTCCGGCTACTCTCTCGACATCTACACCTACGAGGAAGTGTCTGACCCGAGGATCGGAGTGGTAAAATATTTACAATTCTTGTATAACATTAATTCTGACACGAAAATCGCACACAAATAAAGTTTAATTTTAAATTGAAGTACATACAAGCTACCCAAAAGATAAAGGTTATTGAACCGATTTTTAACTTTAAGGCGCCGGGTAAGGAGAATGCATGTAAAAGAGGTGTTTTTGTGCAAGTTTACTGGTGAAAATACTGGATATAGCATGTGGAATTTAATATATCATGTAACTTATATGTTGAAGTTTTTTCTGATGTTCATAAATACTATTATTATTTCTTAATAACACTAAAAAAAAAAACAAAGTACCGCAAATATCGCGAGCTTGTACACATCTATATTTTAAACGACGTTTTTGTTTAGCTTTAAAGTTGGTTTAGTTATTTATAACATTCGTGCCTCTAGGGTGAAGTTTTTTTATTTTTCGAATAGTCAACCAATTAAGAATTATAAGGTGTTTTAATGGATTTTACTCTTAGCGCCTACTTTTCCATGAGCGGATATTTTACTCGCAATGAGAATCTATTTGCACAGGAGCGCAACGGATGGATGTTTAGTCTGCGAGACGCATTTGTATTATCTTAGGCACGTAATAGAAGTCGCATTAGTCGACGCTTAATGTTCAAGGTCACTTGCCTTATCCGTCGCCTTAAGTCCACAATATAGAGATCAATAACAATTGAGAAAGTTTGATGTTTTGTGGTAGGTTGACGAGCTGTTGTCTCTACATAATACATACTCGTACTTTTTTTTTTTTATCACTATCTTATAAAAGCGTTGTATTAGTTCAGTGGTGGCAGTAATTGGGTAGTTTAGTTTTTTTTTGTTTAGTACGTCAGTTAAAATATAAAAAAAGATTGGACACATATTTTGTCTTTTGTCAATCAAACAAAAAACGACGAAGATAAAGCGCGCCAAAGTATAGGAATGGGACCACGTGACGTCACGCCAAGCTAAAAGTGACGGCGTGACGTCAAGCAGAACTCTAACGGGCTATATCTTCATAATTTTTGGTTTAATTGAGAAAATAAAAAATACGTGTCCAATATTTTTTGTTAATCCAAATGACGGACTAATTACATTTGTATAAATTTGTGTAATTTGCTTTTATAAAAAAATTGTGTAATGTGACATGCAATAAACGTTTGAATTTGAATTTATAAGAAACTAGCCCATTAAAAAAAACGGACATAGGCGTTCAGTAAGGCTAACCACTATGCCGCAAAGTATATAAAATTATATTTTTGTTATTCTTCTAGATAATGTTCCACTCGTACGGCGCCAGACAGGGACCGATGCACGGACTCCCCATTTCCACTCCGTACGTCACAAAAGATTATTTGCAACAGAAGAGATTCTTGGTATGTATTACATATTTATATTTTAAACTAGCTGACCCGGCAAAATTCGAACCGCTAAAAAAAGTAATATTTCTTTGTATTTACAAATATTTCAAAACCAAAATTGGCCAAATCGGTCCAGTCGTTCCTGAGTTTTTGTGAGACTATCAATCGTCAGTTCATTTTTATGTATAAATAAATAAATAAATATTGGACAACATCACATACATTGCTCTGATCCTATGATAAGTAGCTTAAGCACTTGTGTTACAGAAATCAGAAACAACGACGGTACCACAACTCCCAGACCCGAGACAATATAGAAAAGTTATTTTCCTACATTGACCCGACCGGGAATCGAACCCGGAACCTCAGAGATAGCGACACCAAGTCCGGTATGCTCGCCTCTCGGCTACGGAGGTCGTCAAATGTATTGGCACCCCTTTGCAATGTATATAGGGTTACATTGCAAAGGGGTGCCAAATTTAAAAATAGGATCTAGGGAAAAATATAAAGGTGTTTTAATTGTTATTATTTATTATTAATCGTATGTTAAGAAAAAAAATTACTTTAGAATACCCGAAAATAAAGTCAATAGATAGAATTTCGTAGTCTGAAAGCCGCGCTGTCATTCATCAGAGGCGTAGGTACGGCGAGCCAACAAGGACCTTACGCAGTGCACATACGGTGCTATTTTTTCATGAATGAATTAAATTATCCACGAGTAAGATTTTTAACAGCGGATAGGAATAATTAAATGTGAAACAAATCTTGTTTTTTGCATAGTTCGATTAAGTTACTGATTCTCAGTCACTCATAAACATTTGGCACCCCTTTGCAATGTAACCCTGGATTGATAAATAGCTATTGGAATCACATACACTTCTCTGATCCTATGATAAGTAGCTAAAGTACTTGCGTTATAGAAATCAGACCCAGACCCAGACCCAGACCCGAGACAACATAGAAAAGGTTCATTTTCTACATTGACACGACAGAGAATCGAACCCTCTTCTTCATATTTAAAAAATATATGTATCATTAGATATATTACTATGTAATTATTAAATAACAAGAATGCAATACTCTTACAGGGTCTATGAGTATGATCAAACACAATTTATTTATTAACACCTTAATGTACACTTGTTACGCAATAATATAATTTTTTTGACGACCTCCGTATCTGAGAGGCGAGCATACCGGTCTTGGTATCTCTATCTCTAAAGTCCCGGGTTCGATTCCCGGTCGATCAATATAGAAAATAACTTTTTTCTGTAACACAAGTGCTTAAACTACTTATCATAAGATCACAGCAATTTATGTGATGTCCAATATTTATTTATTTATTATTATTTATTTATCTTCATATGTAACCCTGTATTTTATCAGAACGGTTATAATCTATTTGTTTCCTTAACAGGCGACCTCGCAAGGCACAACGTATGTATACGACATGCCAGACATGTTCCGACAGACGGTTGAGAAACGGTGGAGGGAGTGCATCGAGGAGGGAACCGTCGACGGTGAGTTACACACGCACACACACACACACACACGTGCCGCGCGTAAACACACACACACACACATGTGAACATATATATACAGGGTGACTGGAACTGAACCCGCCATAGCAAATTCGCATATTGATGAGGTCATTTGCTAATATTGGACTTTACTTTCCCAAGACAAAATATCAACTTTTAAAAGGTTTGTTTGTCTGTATATCTGTTTGTTCCGGCTTATTTCCGAAACGGCTGGATCGATTTTGACGGGACTTTCACTATCAAATCGTTAGTGTTATAAGGAGTAAACAAGGCTACTTCCAACCGGCCAATCTGGAAGTCAATGGGGGAGGCCTATGTTCAGCAGTGGACGTTCTATGGCTGAAATGATGATGATGATGATGAAGTAGGAGGGCAAAGCTATATAAGGTGCTTTAAAAATATCTGCCACGGCTGAAATGGGTGAATGTATTGCGTATGTAGATTACGATAGTGAAGGAATTACGTGCCCCGGATCGGATAAAATTGTTTGAGAGAAGACAGTAAAAGACAGCAACGTTAGCATTTTGGCGGTAACATGAACGAATCCGTAACCGCAGCGCGTGGGACGTAGGACAAGCGGGCTGGTTAGATGAGTGTGGACGGTTTGAGACTAAATAAAGCATAGTCATTAATTCACGTCATGGGGCGGAGCATTAAAAACTATCTTGATCCCACTTGAACGAGCTCAGAGAGCAATCCTAAAAGTAGCCAACTCCCTACCTTTTTTCCATCCTACTAACCTATTATATAAGTCGTGTAATGTGCTGACTGTCCGACAATTGTTTATAATGCACGTATTACTAAAACAACATGTACTACTTCCTTATAATGCTGACATTACTAATAAACGACGTAGAGATATAGTTTGCATCACACAATCAACCTCAAAATACACTTTTACAAATAGGTTTTTTACATTTCTAGGACCATTTCTGTACAATAGACTAATTAAAATACTTAATTTTTATGAGCTAAATTATTATAACTGTAAATTAGAAATAGTTAAGTATTTACTATCTTTGTCCTACGATAAAACTGAACAATTACTTTTAATATGTAAGTAAAATAGATTGATAGTATCGAAAACTTTAAATTGTACATTTTCCCTATTTTTAATAATTAATTACTGTTAATTTATGTCACCTAGAAGTTCATTTAAGTTCAGTCTCGCCTGAAGCACAGGTTCTACCTAGTTCAGGCAAAGGTAACTCCTTGCACTGTATAGTTTTAAGTTGTACTGTTAAGAATGTATCTGCTTTTCTTGTATTTTAATAAACGATTTATTTATTTATTTATTAATACTTTTGTTAATAAAAAAAAATAATGATTTTCTAGACATAAAATTTCTTTACTGTCGTAATCTATATAAGGAATACTTTCACCCATTTCAACCGTGGCAGATATTTTCAAAGCACCTTATATTTTGTGACGTGTATAAGTGTCCCGAAGAGATACTGAATAAATGAGTATTATTGAGTATTTGAGAAAATATTTAGGGTTACGCCTAAAAAAAAGATTATTTTTTACACTTGAAGTAAACTTCTCGCAATATTTCAGGGCCGATGCCAGACAACGTGATGACATGCGTCGAACTCGTCGTCGAACCGGACGGCGAGCGGAGGGTCGTCGAGGTGACCAGGCTGCCCGGGCAGAACACGGTATGTTACTTCACCATTTCAGCCATAGGACGTCCACTGCTGACCATAGCCCCCCCCCCCCAATGACCTATCATCGGGGGGGGGGATTGCCAATATTCGCCACGCTTGGCAGGCGAGCGCAGTTTTTTATAAGATTTTGCACGCAAACGCTGCTGTTCGTCTCGTGCTACAGAAATTAATCGCCTCTTACGACACGCCTTCTGTTGACAATGGGGAATTGTATTTCTTTACGGCCGCCCCCACACGGCGCTACTACGGTATGTTACTTATACAGGGTTATTTTAAAAACATCAACAAGCCCCTAAGGGCTGATTCTGGTGCTCAAACACATCTTTTTCTATGGGAACAAAATCACCGCTTCATACAAACTGATGTCAGCTGGTCTGTGGCTTAGTATGGAAAAGTGTTTTTTTTTTTGTGATTCCGATGTTGGTCCCATATAAAAAGTTGTTGTATTAGAGCACCAGAATCAGCCCTTAGGGGGTGGTGGATGTTTTAAAAATAACCCTGTAAAGGATGCAGCCCCCCTAGCATGTCTACTAAAACACGATATGATATGATATGATATAACTATATATCGACACCAACTTTAAAAATATGAGTATCTCTCATATTTTTTTTCTCATTAAAATAAAATAAAATAAACTTTATTTGCTATAAACATGGTATACAAAGGTGTTACAAAGAGAAAAAAAAGTTTTAGCCGCCATTTTGATTTTTTATCGAAACAGCGATCTTAATATGTGACGGCGATGTAACATGGCGGCTAAATCTATCATATTTTTACAGTTGGTGTCGATATTTCGCTATATCATATCATATCATATTGTGTTTTAGTGTTCATGCTAGGCAGGCTGGTTTAGCCAGTTAATCTATTTATTTAAAACATAAAAGACTTTTAATATTCATATGGTTACTGTAAGATATTGTTTAGTTGATAAATTACGTAATAACTTAAGACAGAAGGCCCCTTAAGTATGGACTGAATAAATTAACCGACTTGGTATTACATGGATATCACAACTTCTTACGGTAGAAAAAATATTATAGTTTTTTCTTAATTTATACTCTAAACATTAATTGCATTCTAAATTTGAAGCTTCTATGTATGTTAGAAGCAGGGGCGTGCATCCCATATAGGCTATTATGCAGAGCCTACCTTCATAAAAAACCGACAGAACAGCTGACCATAATTATTAATTACGTATTCAACAATAAACAATAAATATATTGTAACTAGTTTGTCGTCTACCTGTACTTATTCCTTACTAAAGCGCGCAACTTAGATCGTTCCTGTGCAATTTAACCAATGTTAGGCTGCCGCGAGATCGCCTACTGTTTCACGCAAACTTACTAAATTTTCACTCACAGCCTACCCCCATCTGAAACCAATGCACGCCCCTGGTTAGAAGTTCCAGTTTTGATGATCGGTCAGTCATTCAGTAAGTGAGTGACAAAATTAAGAAACTAGTTATAATTTTTAAACTACTGGTTCAAATTGAATGAAATTTGAAATTTACCGTGTTTATACAATGCCTGCTTGCTTCAGGCTTCTAGTTTTATCCACAACGAAGTTATAGGGGGTCGAAAATAGCCCGAACTGCTTCGAGAAAAGGATGGTACGTGCCGCTTTTTTGTTCGACTTGGCGGGAGCACTACCATGCCCCCAGATATAATTAAGATAACCCTTACTCGCTAGACGAGTCACGTGACATTTTAAATCAATATATTTCTGTATAAAATATTTTGACTATGTGAAAAAAGTACAAATACGTGTCCAATACTTTTTGATAATCTACCTGATTCTTCTTCTTAGCCGATTCGCTCTTGACAGAGTGGTCGTGGTCGTTATGTAGTAGTATCGGAGGGGGCTGATTTTATGCGCTACACGATGTCTCGCCATCTCTCTCTGCTGGAGGTCATCCTGCTGCATTCGTTAAGGGAACCACCCACAGCAGACTTTATCTGGTCGGTCCATCGCATGGGTGACCTCTGTCATGGGTGTTATGGGTCTAGTGCCTTCCACTTTGCCCTGTACGCCATGGCGTTCTATGGAGCGGTTGTCGCGCCTAAAAACGTGTCCAAAGAATGCAAGAATGCGAGATTGCACCAAAGAAAACAGGCGCTGCCTTATGCCGAGCTCTTCAAGTATCGAGATATTTGTGCGAAACTCAGTCCACGACACTCCAAGCATTTTCCTCCAGTACCAAATCTCCAGAGCATCTAATTTTCTTTCTCTCAACTTCTCTCAGCGTCCATGTTTCAGCAGCGTAGAGAAATATGGGGAATATAAGTATGCGCACAAGTCTAATCTACCTGATAGACGAACCAACTGTAAAAATATGATAGATATAGACGCCATATTGAATTTTTATCGAAACATCATGTGACGTCACCGGCATGGCGATTCAACATGGCGGCTATATCTATCAAATTTTACAGTTGGTGTCGATAAATCGCTATATCATATCATACCATATCATGTTTTCATTTCGTGTCGTCATGCTAAGGGGGCTGAAATGAAATAAATTGTAACATTCGTTGACAGGTTGGAATGGTAGCATGGCGCTTAACCCTTTTCACGCCCGAGTGCCCCGACGGGCGAGACATCATCCTCATTGCCAACGACCTCACACACTACATGGGGTCGTTCGGACCCCAGGAGGACTGGGTCTACTACAAGGCCTCTCAGTACGCGAGGGAACTCAAGATACCCCGGGTAAGTCTTCATTCGTCATTTCAGCCATAGGACGTCTACTGCTGAACATGGCCTCCCAATGACTTCCAGATTGTCCGGTTGGAAGCGGCCTGCATCCAGCTTCCTGCAACCTTTACTAGGTCGTCTGTCCACCATGTGGGTGGACGTCCTACGCTGCGCTTGCCGGTACGCGGGCTCTTCTAAAACCTTTCTGTCCCATGGGCTGTCAGTTAAACTGTCACTGTTAAGCTGTCAGTTAAATCTGCCACTTAAACTAGGGTAAGTATTTAAATAATCTGGGCACAATACCGTAACGAATAAACTTTTAATCCAACTCTAAAAATTGGTAACAGGTTTATTAACTTCTGTTAACTTTCTTGTAAGTTCGTTAATCATTAATTAAGTACGGTAGTATAACTTACTCTAAGGTACCGTCAGCAGTTAGATAGATACAAAGATAAACAAAGGTAAGCCGAGAGGCGACCATACCGGACTTAATGTCGCTATCTCTGAGGTCCCGGGTTCGATTCCCGATCGGTTAATGTAGGAAAATTAACTTTTCTATGTTTTCTCGGGTCTGGGTGTTGTGGTACCGTCGCTGTTTCTGATTTCTGTAACACAGTGCTTCGGCTACTTACCATAGGATCAGAGCAATGTATTTTATCCAATGTGGTGGCACACACATATTTAGTAAATTCAGATTTTCATTGATTTCATTAATTCATTATTTAATTGTTTTCATTAAGTCAAAATCTATTGCATTATATTAAACTAAATAACAATTTTTTTATTCACAAGTAAAGTCAGGCCGCGCGCCTTGTTTAGCAAAACTGCTTACACTCGCGAAACACGGGCTTTTGTTCTCGCCTGCGCATAGGCACAGCGCTGTACTAACACAGTCCGAATCTGTATCCGACGGCGAATGCACGCACGAATTTCGCCCGCTCATTAGCATCGCGCGCGCGTAGATAACATCTCTGTGCAAATAATTAATTTCCTAACCTTTTCTAAATTCTATCAACTAGTATCTTCCTCGGTTACTTCTATTAGCCTTCTGTGTATGTTAAACTATTTTCTTTCTGTATTTATATGTGGAAATCCGTGTTTGTGGAACAAGACTTTATTTTAATTGCAAATAGACTTTTATTCAAATATTCCCAATAGGGTTTCCCATACAGATATTTATATTTATTTATTTATTAATAATTTATAAAATGTAAACCGGAATAGCAACTTGCAAAAAACTTAAGAAACTTTAGTATTGTGGACCGCCTTGAACGATCGCCTTTGAATAAACATTAAGACTTATCTCCTCTCCCCATAGCTTTACATAAGCGTCAACTCTGGCGCCCGCATAGGCGTGGCAGAAGAAGTCAAGTCCGAGTTCGACGTGGCCTGGATAGACTCGGAGCGGCCGGACCGCGGCTTCAAGTATCTCTACCTGACGCCCGAAGCGTTCTCCAAGCTGGGCCCGCTGGGGTCCGTGAAGACCCAGCTCATAGAAGACGAGGGGGAGTCGAGATACAAGATCACTGATATCATTGGTAAGTTTATCATCATTTTTAGGAAGTCCACTGCTGAACAAAGGCCTCCCCCAATGACCTATCTTCGGGGGAATTGCCAATACTCGCCACGCTTGGCAGGCGGGTTGGCGAACGCAGTTTTTTTCATAAGATTTCGCACGCAGACGCTGCTGCCCGTCTTGTGCTACAGGAATTCGTCGCCTCTTACGACACGCCTTCTGTTGGCGGTGGGGAAGTGTATTCTTTACGGCCGTCCCCGCTGCTTATTCGTGACAAAAACAACTCTGTTTAAACAGAGTGTAAGAAAGAGCTTGACGAAGCCTTAAACCACGCATTCTGTACATCAAACCGAGGGTCCGTGAAGACCCAGCTCATTGAAAACGAGAGGGAGTTGAGATACAAGATCACTAATATTATTGGTAAGTTATTTGTCATGAATGAGCCAATAACTGTTTATTCAGGGTTACATTTCACGGTGGTGTCAATTTTTCAGGGACTACTCAGAATCAGTAACTAAATCGATCTACGTAAAAAAAATCTCGTTTTTTTTCATTTTTAATTCTTCCATTACTCGATCCATTTGCACCGTATGTGCACTGCATAAGGTTCTTGTTGGAGCGGCGTCGGCGTACGCATGTGATCTTTGATGTATGTCGGCGCGTCTCGCGTTTTCTCTTTTTTTTTCGGAAATGTAAAAGTATATTTATATTGTTCTATAGACCTTATTTTTTAAATTTGGCACTACCGTGAAATGTAACCCTGGACAGGGTTGTAAAAAAAGCTTAACGAAGCCTTAAACCACGCATTCTGTACATCAAACCAAGTTGAATGCAAATAAATTTTTATAAAAAAAAAAAAACCGACTTCAAAACACTAAAATGCTAAAAAAAAACCTAACACTTAAGTACCTAATCAGTTACTTTTGGAGTCGGTGCCAGCCGATGAGAGATTCAATGTTTTTGATTGCACCGACTCCAAAAGTAACTGATTAGATACTTAAGTGTTAGGATTATATTTAGCATTTTAGTGTTTTGAAGTCGGTTTTATTTTTTTAAATAAAATTTACTTATTTTATCTATAAATCTAGTGATAAATCCTAATCTAACTGCTGAACACCGATTTCATCCCCTATTTTCCTACCCTTAGGGGTGATTTTTATTTTGCAAACTTTTATCATATTATCTTTGAATTTTATAAGCTATTCAATAAAACAAAAATCATCAAAATCGGCTCATATTTGTCGAAGATATGTAACAAGAACCACAACCAAAATATTATCTGGGTATATATTTGTTGATTTTCTCAAAAAGTTCTAAATCAATTTCGATAAAATTTATATGGGACCACCTCTGAAGTATGATCTACCAAACAAAAAAAGAATCATTAAAATCGATTCATAATTGGCGGAGTAATCGCGTAACATACATACAAAAAAAAAAAAAAACATACAGTCGAATTGAGAACCTCCTCCTTTTTTGAAGTCGGTTGAAAACAATAATTGCTGGGAAATGACTTTGAGTTTTGGTTAAGTAAGTGATCTGTGTACAATCATATTATGTGCATGTATTTGTATTTATTTTATGTATGTAAGCATACCGTTTTGATATCTATGTATTTTTTGAATGTATGTATTCATCTAGTCTGTGGTTGTGTTGCTAGGTTTTTTCTAACACTAATTACTGTTTTTATGCACCGCCTGCACCATCTCTGTCTGGCCCCATGGTTGACTGGTAGAGAATACTTTTTGTATTAAGTCCGCCATTTGTACCACTTATTTTTAGTTCTGTGCAATAAAGTATATAAGTATGCCTAAATACGTCCCACTGCAGGGCACAGGCCACTATTTCCGATTTCTAATGTTCCATCTCTTGTACACAGGCAAAGAAGACGGTCTAGGTGTTGAGTGTCTTAGAGACGCGGGTCTCATCGCCGGCGAGACCGCTCAGGCCTACGAAGACGTCGTCACCATCTCTGTGGTCACTTGCAGAGCCATCGGTATCGGGTCTTATGTGGTGCGGTAAGTGTTTATACCATAATACAGGGTGTAAAAAGAATATCGTCATTATTTCAGCCATAGGATGCCCACTGCTGAACATAGGCTTCCCCTAGTGACTTCCTGATTGGCCGGTTGGAAGCGGCCTGCATCCAGCGGCTACCTGCAACCTTTACCAGCCTCCCTAGCATGAGCACCAAAACACGATATGATATGATATGATATAGTGATATATCGACTCCAACTGTAAAAATATGATAGATATAGCCGCCATGTTGATTCGCCGTGCCGGTGAAGTCAAATAATATGATCGTTGTTTCGATAAAAATTCAAAATGGCGGTTAGATCTGTCATATTTTTACATTTAGTGTCGATATATTGCTTTAACATATCATATTATATCGTGTTTAGGTGTCATGCTAGAAGGCAGGTCGTCTGTCCACCTTGTGGGTGAACGTCCTAGGCTGCGCTTGCCAGTACGTGGTCTTCATTCTCTGTAGTCACTTGCCGAGCTATCGGTAACGGGTCTTAAGTGTTGCGTTAAGTGTTTATAGCATAATACAGGGTGTATAAAGAATATGACACGAACCTACCTATGGTCCCGGGTTGAATTCCCGGTCGGTCAATGTAGAGAAATAACTTTTCTGTATTATCTCGAGTCGGGGTGTTGTGGTACCGTCGTTGTTTCTGATTTCTGTAACACAAGTGCTTTGGCTACTTACCATAGGATCAGAGCAATGTATGTGATGTGTGTATTTATTAATTTCTAGATTTATTTTCATATTAAAAAACAAATTGAAATAGTATAATACAAATTATCCAGAGTAGCTACTGTACGTACGGCTATTACTGCTTATTTTGCTTATATTGAAGCGGTTTTGAGATACGGTTTGGCAATTTGGGGCAATGGCACTAACATCAGGAAACTATTTGTTTCCGAAAAGCGCTGTATCAGATCTATATGCAATATAGCACCGGATGTTTCATGTGTGCCTTATTTTAAATCGCTTAACATATTACCACTGCCCTGTTTATACATTTTGGAGGCGAGTGTATTTGTTAAGCAAAATATTAATAAATTTACGCTAGCACGAGACACGACACAAAGATCGATGCGAAACCCGAATAAATTGCTACTTGACTGTGTACCGAAAACAAAACGATTTCAAAATAATATTTTTGCTATGTGTGTAACAGTATACAATAAAATACCTGATCACTTTAAGGTACTACCTATGCATCGTTTTAAATCGTCGTTGCGTACGTGGTTATTAGAAAAATCATTTTGTACCATTGACGAATTCCTCAAATACAAATCATTCTAATAAATTGTATAGTTGACTTGGGTAGTCGATGTTTAATTTGTTTTAAATTGCAACTTATTGACTTGTATTACTAACAAGAGACATAATTATTTTTATTTTCTTTTTTAATTCCTATTGTGTGACTATTATTGATTTTTTTGACATTTTTATTCCATTATTAATAATTTAATTGTAGTATTTATTGTTTTGTTTTTAAATAATTTTATTGGTTTATTTCAAATTAAATATTATTAATGTAATATTTGCATGCTTATCAAATTAGCGAAACATGTTTGCACAGTTATGTGTATTTATTGTTAACATCTATGTATCTACCATGTTTCGGGTAAATAATGTATTTGAATTTGAATTTATTCTTTCACAGTCTCGGCCACCGCGTCATCCAAGTAGAATCGTCTTATATCATCCTGACGGGATACGCGGCCCTCAACAAAGTACTCGGTCGTCCCGTCTACGCGAGCAACAACCAACTTGGTGGCATCTCTATCATGCACAACAACGGCGTGTCTCACGCATCAGCTCCTACCGACTTGGAGGCTATCAGGACTGCTGTGAGGTGGCTCTCGTTTGTTCCTAAGGTCAGTAGTTAAAGGTACTAATTTGTACTAGTTGGTACTAATTTGTGGTATTTAGTACTAATTTGTACTATTTAGTACTAGTGTTCAGGCACACATGCATGTTTTGTCCAAGTGGTGGAGCGGGTATAGTAAAACCTGCTGCAAATTTGGCTCCCGCCAAATTTGAATTATCGCGCGCAAAATACGCGCGAATTTACATGACGCGCGACGACAGCGCCGCGGCCACTGCGGACGGCTAACAAGGAAAGCTGTCTCTCGAAAAACGCCGGCCGGCGGAACGAGCACGTTTTTACTCGGCTTCAAAATATATGTGAATTATGTGATTCTATCCGGATAGATTAAATACAATTGACTGTGTGCTGTATCAGTGACAGTGTGGACAGGTTTTCTGTGGTGACAGCGTCGTCGCACCTTGGAGTCGCCCTCATCTTCAATGCTAAAGCGGATCAACACGCATCACAGGTACCTACTTGCTCGTTTCTGCTACCCACGATAAACTGTATGCTGTGCCTGAGATTAGGGACCTAGCTTAATCAGATCAGCTATCGAAGGAAGTATATAACATATTTTTGATTATGCTGTATTCGGTCCGTCAAACAATTCGGCGGTTTCGGTTTTGAATAGCAATGCGGCGGTTTCGGTTTTGAATAATAATGCGGCGTTTTCGGTTTTAAATAATGATGCAACGGTTTCGGCTTTTAATGAAAGTGCGACGGTTTCGGATACTTACACGGCGGTTTCAGATAGTCACTCTGCGGTTTCGGTTTTAAAAAATAATATTGCGGTTTCGGATACTAATTTGGCGGTTTCGGCTTTGAATACTGTATCGGTTGTTTCGATTTCATCAGACACTAAATCGAATATTCCGATTTTTTATAATAATTTGGCAGATACTGACATGGTTGATTCATTATCATTTTCTTCGGGTATGACCCTAGTTGATGCGGTGGAACGGTTCTGGGCTACCGAAGAGCCACCTTCGGTTAAAATTATGGATCCGTTGAACGTAGAATGTGAAGAATTGTTTGTCAAAACGACAACTCGCGGTTCGGACGGGAAGTACACGGTACGATTACCACTTATACCTAATCACTGTCAGTTAGGTGATTCTAGGCAAATGGCTTATCGGCGGTTTCAGGCCTTAGAGCGTCGATTTAAAATTCATCCAGATTTTCAAGTAAAATACGTTAAATTTATGAATGAGTATTTGGAGCTTGGACATATAGAAAAATCCGACTTTCATAATTACTCGGACGAACACTATTTTTTAGCGCACCATGGCGTATTTAAATCCTCGGGTGACACTTCTAAAATACGGGTCGTCTTCGATGGTAGTGGGAAAACATCGAACGGTATTGCGCTTAATGATTGCTTATATGCAGGCGAAAAACTGCAAAATGAAATAAGCAAAATAATTTTAAATTTCAGATATCCAAATTTTATTTTCACCTCGGATATAAGAATGATGTTTAGACAAACATGGATTCACCCGGATGATCGAAAATATCAGCTCATACTCTGGAGAGAACGTAGTACGGAACCTGTAGGAGTTTATAGGCTCACCACGAATACATACGGTCTTAAGTCGAGCCCATTTGTTGCGATTAGATGTTTGCAGCAGTTAGCGGACGACGAGGGTGCGGTTTACCCGAGGGCAGCCAAGATTTTACGGCATAACAGCTTTGTTGATGATCTAAACGGTGGGGGAGACACGATCGAAGAGGCTATAAGCGTCCGTGATGAGCTTGTGGCATTGATGTCTACTGCCAACTATGAGCTTCGAAAATGGTCGGCAAATGACCCACGGTTATTACAAGGCTTACCCTCGGACCATTGCGAGATACCTAGTGGTTTTGATAAGGAGGACGACTTCGGATGTGTAAAAGTATTGGGCGTCCAGTGGGACCCAAAAAGTGACTGTTTTACATACAAGGTTAATATTCCTACTGAAACGAAAGTTACGCGGCGTACGATATTATCTTCCACAGCTAAGTTATTTGATCCACTCGGGTGGATAAGCCCGGTTATATTTCGAGCAAAACTAATATTGCAGGAGTTACTTAGTACGGGAGGTAGCAACAATAAAGTCGAATGGGACGCCCCTGCACCCGACAATCTTATACTCAAGTGGCTTGATCTTCTTTCGGACCTACCTAATTTAACTAAACTTACGATCCCACGTCGCTTGCGGTTAGAAGAAGGTAATAATTCTTACTCATTGCATGGTTTTTGCGACGGGTCGTCAGCAGGACATGGCGCGGTGATATACTTACGTACAGTGAGCGAGAGTGGTCTTGTATCGATTCACCTGTTATTAGCCAAGTCGCGTGTATCTCCACTAAAAAAAAAGGTTACGATCCCACAATCGGAACTAAACGGTGCAGTTTTACTAGTACATATAATAAAACATGTTTATGATACTCTTGTTAACGAAATCGGTATTAAAATTAATAATGTTTTCGGTTGGTGCGACAGTACCATAGTATTAGCTTGGATTCGGACACAACCGCATAAATTACAGGTTTACGAAGGCAATCGCGTCTCAAAAATAGTATCATCGGATATTCCTATAACTTGGCGTCACGTACCAACCGATCAAAACTGCGCAGACGCGGCCTCACGCGGTACATCAGCGAAGGAACTACTAAATCACCCTCTGTGGTGGAATCCGGATTGGCTACATCACTCACCTGAAACGTGGCCAATACCATCTAAGGCACTTGAATTACCGCAAATTCTACTTCCCGCTGTAAAATCAAAATTTGTTACTAATACTGCGGTTTCAGGTGAAGACGATTTTAATCTGTTTGAGCGATATAGTTCTTTCGATAAATTAGTTAATGTGACTGGCTTTATGCTACGCTTTATTAAAAATGTTCGCAACAAAAACTCTAAAAATACTAAGAATTATCTGTCAGTAGATGAGCGTAGAAATGCACTGAAAAAACTAATTCAGTTAATTCAAGCAGATGCCTTTAAAGACGAAATAGATTCTCTTAAAACAAATTCAAAAATTAAGTCGCATTTAAAGAAGCTTAATCTATTTCTAGATACTAATAATATGGTCAGGGTCGGTGGCAGACTACGCCATTCCAACTTACCTTATGACGCGAAGCACCCAATCTTACTCCCGGGGAAGGGTGTATTTACTAAAAGCTTAGTTGAATATTACCACCGTAGACATTGTCACGTAGGTGCGAACGCATTGGCATCGATATTGTCACGAACATACTGGATTTTGTCAGCTAGACGCGTAACTCGAAGTGTTACATTTAAATGCATACAGTGCTACCGAGCGCGACCTCGACTCGTACAACCCTTGATGGCTGACCTTCCACCAGACCGTGTCAGATCCTTGCGACCGTTCCAAGGTGTAGGTACTGATTTTGCAGGACCCTTTTACGTAAAAACAAGTTTCTTGAGAAGTGCTCGCGTTGAAAAGTGTTACCTCTGTATTTTCGTTTGCCTAACTGTGAAGGCGGTACACTTAGAGATAGTCACAGGTCTTTCAGTTGAAGCCTTTGTTGCTGCTTTTAGTAGATTTGTCTCGAGACGCGGCTAGCCTGCCCTTGTCAGATCCGACTGTGGAACTAACTATACCGGAACAGATAAATATTTAAAGGACATATACGTATATTTACGAAACCATAACTATGAGATCAGTCGGGAATTAGCAAAATCTAACGTTACATGGCTGTTTAATCCGCCTAGCAGCCCTAACATGGGGGGGATTTTTGAAGCTGCAGTAAAGTCTGCAAAGTCACACATGCGCAGAGTTCTCGGACAGCAAAGCCTGACTTTTGAACAACTTACCACGTTCTTTACCCGAGTTGAAGCCGTTATGAATTCTCGACCACTGACTCCACTAAGCTCAGATCCAAATGACCTAGAAATTTTAACGCCTGGTCACTTTTTAATCGGCGAGCCCTTAGTAGCGCTGCCAGAGTACAATTTTGAAAATACTCAAATTGGCCGGCTTTATCGTTTCCAATTGATGCAACGTCTTTCACAACACTTTTGGTATCGATGGCGTGACGAATACCTTCACACACTTCAGCTAAGACACAAATGGACAGACACGACGGACCCTATTAAGCTCGGCGATCTTGTTCTTATTAAGGAAGATAACTACCCGCCATTAGAATGGAAACGCGGTCGTGTAATCAAAATATTACCCGGTAAGGATAAAATAGTACGAGTAGTAGAGGTACAGACCAAGAACGGTAAGCTCTTGCGGCCTGTTTCTAAACTTGGTAGACTTCCGCTTAGTGATTAGGGTCAACCAAGGCGTCCTTGGTTCGGGGGGGGAGTGTATGTTCAGGCACACATGCATGTTTTGTCCAAGTGGTGGAGCGGGTATAGTAAAACCTGCTGCAAATTTGGCTCCCGCCAAATTTGAATTATCGCGCGCAAAATACGCGCGAATTTACATGACGCGCGACGACAGCGCCGCGGCCACTGCGGACGGCTAACAAGGAAAGCTGTCTCTCGAAAAACGCCGGCCGGCGGAACGAGCACGTTTTTACTCGGCTTCAAAATATATGTGAATTATGTGATTCTATCCGGATAGATTAAATACAATTGACTGTGTGCTGTATCAGTGACAGTGTGGACAGGTTTTCTGTGGTGACAGCGTCGTCGCACCTTGGAGTCGCCCTCATCTTCAATGCTAAAGCGGATCAACACGCATCACAGGTACCTACTTGCTCGTTTCTGCTACCCACGATAAACTGTATGTTGTGCCTGAGATTAGGGACCTAGCTTAATCAGATCAGCTATCGAAGGAAGTATATAACAACTAGTCAATACAAATTTGTGGGAATTTTGTACTAGTTGGTACTAATTTGTACTATTTAGTACTAGTCAATACAAAGTTGTAGAAATTGGTACTAATTTGTACTAGTTGGTACTAATTTGTACTGTTTGGTATTAAAAGATACTTATTTGTAACGTTTGGTACTCATTCGTACTGTTTGGTACTAATCTGTACGCATTATAATATATTGGTACTAATTTGAGTACCAAATTAGTACCAATATATTATAATGCGTACAGATTTGTACTGTCTATCTATATAAATAAATAAAACATAAATTTTAGATAAAACTAAAAGGTATTAGTTGATGTTCTGGCAGTAATAGGGCATTTTAATTCCTTACTTCGAGACCATAGTCAGTTGTCGGTTGGGTATTAATTTAATCTCTATCCCCAGGACAAACTAAGCATGGTCCCGATCATGCGGGCGGCCGACCCGGTGGACCGACCAGTCGAGTGGGTGCCGCCCCGCGCGGCGCACGACCCGCGGCTTATGCTGGCGGGAGACGCGGCTAAGAGCGGCTTCTTTGATCACGGATCGTTTGACGAGATCATGCGACCTTGGGCACAGACTGTCATTACGGGTAAGACTTCAATTAGTAGCCAAAATATTGATGACTGAACGACGACGACGACGACTGACGAAATTTTAGGTTTGAAATTAATGTTTACACAGATTGCACAGCTAATGACAAGTTTAATGGACGTTTGACCAGGCATTAAAAATTATAACCTCAAACTGTCAAATTAATGACCCTTCGGCGCTAATGAAGTGTGCAACAATCAATCAATATTTTTGATTTTACGTTCGGCTCTTTAAACTTAAAGGAGCATTAAAATTAGGGACGAATGCATTTCTGTGCAACACTTTAAAGATTCATTAATGTTTATGTCGCTTTAAAAATTTAATGTGCGTTTCTGCAACTGGGTGTGAGTAAAGAAAATGAAATTATTTTTAGTTTGTCAGTTAGATTTACAAAAAATAATGGTCAATCAACCAAAAAATTACTAAGATAAAGCGCGTCAAAGTTTGGGAGTGGGGGCTCGTGACGTCACTTCTAAGTAAAAATTTAATAAGACGACGTCATGCTACATTTCAAATCAATGTAATATCTCTGTAATATTTTGATTAAGTGAAAAGAGATGAAATACGTGTCCAATACTTTTTGATATTCATCCCTATTATAAATTACTTAATTTCTTCTTTACTGTTTTTTTTTTGCTTTGAAAAATTAATAATTTTTATTCATGAAAGATACATTTTATGAAATTGAATAACAAAAACTAACCCTAAAAAAAAATATATATATAAATATGTACAAAAATATTTACAAGTAAAAAATGTGTCCCAAATCGCTGTCCAATGATCGGGGCATGGTGCCAAGAAGGCTGGCCGCATTTCCACGCTGAATGGCCAAACTGATACGTTGACCAAGAAATGCGCCAGCCCTCCGGTCGTCCGTACAGTCAATCAGCCGCTTGGCTAACTGACTGCACAGCCGATGTGCTTTGAAAATAATGCTAGTTTAATAAATCACGGATAATATTTTCGAGCTGGCGGCATCCTAATCTACTCGAGTACCCGTTTACTCCACCTTTCATCGGTTTATCTATCCATCTTTCGTTTCCGAAACGAGGCTATCCGGCAGAGAACCAAAGTAATGGACATACTCGTATTCCTAAAATGTTGCAAGCTAAAATGGCAGTGGGCCGGCCATATCTGTCGCAGAAACGAAGGTGGAGTAAACGCGTTCTTGAGTGGAGACCACGGGGCATAATGGGAAAAATAATTGGGACGTATATAAAATTGATTATTTAAGAGACTTGTTAGGGATATGCGGGAATTCCAGTACATAATTTGCTAAAAAGTTTTAATAATTATAGCCCTCGAGACGAGTATGTGAGAACACTTAAATGTGTTTCTTAATGATCTTAATGACGCATTTAAGTGTTCTCATATAGTCAATAGCTGTTGTTCTTAATGTAGAAATATATTTCAATGTTTCTGTGCATGCAAGTTTTGGAATATAATTTAATTTGCTACTTAAATACATGTTTAGTAATACCTGTGCTCTTGTAATTATATTCTGTTTTGTGTGTCTAAATAAATAAAAAAACTAAATACTAGATAAGTAGGTTATTTTTTGTCGTCATAACTTTGCGGAAACTTCCAATTTATTCTTGCGGCTCCAGCTAAGCTCCGATTGGCTATCGCTTATCATCGCTTATCGCTCAGTGTCGCGAGAGAGCTAGAAACACACGGATATGTGAGTAATTAAATTCTTAACTACCGAAGACGATGTCCAAACCTACTAACATTGCCAACAATGGGTACAACCTTACAAAATGGTAGATCTTATCCAATGGCAGTGCGAATCTATAATAAACTACCAGATGAAATAAGAAAACTGCTTATTAACCTTTTTAAGACACGACTATTTGGATATCTAATAGATAAATGCTCCTACGAGGTAAAGGAATATTTGACGGATAAAATGCCTTAAATATAACTGACCGTACCTATCCTGTGTGTGTGGGGACTTTGGTGTATGTAATTTATTGTAATTGATTGACATTGAGATTTAATTTCCTGACATTACCAAGATAATTGTAAATTCAAATGTGTAATACTGTTAAACAGCGCCATCTTACAAACCGTTAAAGAACTAATTAAATGGCTTGATTATTATCAGTGTTTAGCATGGTGCCTCCATTAACAAATAGTTAATAATAATAGTTAATAGATATCGCTAGGTGTATTTTCGTTGTTGTATATAAGGTTAAGGCTGCCTCTGTAAACGTCCATTCTCACCTCGGATCCAACCAATATAGACGACATTCAAAAACATACCAAACGCCTATAATTTTTCTCTCTGGGCCCATTACCTAACAAATACCTACCTAATATGGAATTAAATTTGCTTGTCTGAAAAGATTAATTGTTGAGATGCGATAATGTGTAAATCCATCTTATGTTACCACTTTTATAGCAAATAAATTATATTCTATTCTATTCTATTCTAAAGTTAATTGTTTACAAAACTAAATCAAAAATGGGCTACACGTGTAACCTCATCAGACTAAAAAAAGGACAAAATCCGCAAGGTTATAGGAGTTATAACCGGTCACTGTCCTCTAAACAAGCACCTATTTAACATAGGTGTGACTGACAGCCCCACATGCAGAGGATGCACGGAGGCAGAAGAAACGCCACAGCACGTGCTTATGGAATGTAGGAGCGTGCCAGATCAACGGCATCAGATCCTCCAATCGCCAGGATCTCTCCCGGAAGCCTGCAGAAATCTGAAAAGATTGCTGACCTTCTGGGATGATCTAGGATGGTTGGAGTAATAAGGAAAAGGTAGCACGCACAATGGCCCAATCAAGAGGCTAAGTGCGGAAACAGCCCAGACAAACTAACTAACTAACTATGTAACCCACGCGAACAGTCATGTACCCTTGTGAGCGCATGTACTCTTGTGTTAAGTTAGGCGTATTTGCAGAAATAAATTGGTTTTATTGTGCCTTCGTGGTAGAGTATGGTCCAAACAACATCATAGTTAGGGCCAATAGGACGTTAAAGGTTTAACTATGTTTTACTTCTCTTATCAGAATAATTTGGTCACAGGTCGCGCCCGCCTCGGCGGTATCCCTGTGGGAGTAATAGCGGTGGAGACGCGGACAGTGGAGATCACCCTCCCGGCCGACCCTGCCAACTTCGACTCCGAAGCGAAGACCATACAGCAGGCTGGACAGGTGAAAAATATTTGTTTTATGATCATCATCATGAAAGCTTGTTGCAATCCACTGTTAGACCTGTTTACGTCTTCCTCAAAGAGTGCTAAAGAGCACGATCTCCCGCTTTTTTATCCAGCCACTGCCAGCCATCTTTCAAAGGAAGGCGGTCCATTCCAGCTAGTGATGTACAAGGCTCGAGGCCTCTGAGTCCTTTTGTCTAGAGCTCGATGTCATTTACAGGGCTCGCCTCGTTTGTATGAAGCTCGATAACTCGGGAGTCTTTTTCAAACTTCGAGCCTTATTGAGAGCTCGAGCCTTTTTAAGAGCTCGAGTCTTTTTGAGAGCTCGATCGATCTCAAGGCTTTTTCAGAGCTCGAGTCTTTTTCTGCGCTCTAGTTGTGATAGGCTGCTTATGAATTAAGATAATTAAAGGTAAAGCACAATAGATTAGGCATCTACCGTGCTCTTTATGACATAAAATATTCATCTTTTTGAGTTCTACTTTTGGAGTCTCGAGTCAGATTTGCAGGGCTCTGTGAGCTCGATAGGGTCGGACCCCGAGTCTAGTTAAGCGCGAGCTCCCGAGTACAACTAGAGCCTTTAAAAGAGCTCGAGTCTTAAAATGAACTCGAGTTGTCAAGAATAGCTCAAGTTTTAAAAAATACTTGAACCTCGACGCTCAACAAGGGCTCTAGGCGAGATTTCAGAAAAAATTTAATTATCCAAGGTATGCAAGCAAACATTATTTTAACTACTATTGTAATAAATCTATATTATATACTTTATTTACAATAATATATATTATTACTACATTATTACTTACGGAGATATGAAAATCATAAACTTAAACGTGAGCTCTTATTCAAAGCTTGCGTTCATTTTAAGACCCGAGTCTTAGTCTCTTTTGAAGGCTCGAGCTCTTTTGAAGGCTCAAATTTTTTTGAAACCTTGAGACTTGGTTTAGAGAGCTCGCGTCTCGGCTAGGCTCGGGTCTACGAGCCTAGCCGAGACGCTACTGAGCCTAGCTCACTGAGTCCTGCCAATACGCCTCGAGGCTTCAAAAGTAGATCTCGACGCCTCGAGATTTGTACATCACTAATTCCAGTTGGGGTTAGAGTTTATCATCATCATCATTTCAGCCATAGAACGTCTACTGAACATAGGCCTTTCGCAATGATTTTCAGATTGACGGGTTGGAAGCGACCTGCATCCAGCGTCTTCCTGCAACCTTTACCAGGTCGTCTGCACACGTACGCTGCACTTGCCGGTACGCGGCCTCCACTTTAGAACCTCTCTGCCCCTTTTGCTGTCAGTTCTACGTGCTATGTGCCCCGCCCACTGCCACTTCAGCTTGCTAATCCATTGGGCTATGTCAGCTACTTTTGTTTGTTTACGAATGTCCTTATTCCTGATTTATATGACTACGAAAATACACTCACCCTAAAGATCTTTTTCTTTTCGTGTCAAAAGCTCACAATATTGTCCTGAAGGCTGATGCAAAGTTAGTGTAAAAAATGGAACCTGTAAGAGCTTAATTAAAGCGTATGCGCAGAAAAAAGTCGACGGCAATGAAGAAGTACACACATTTATCCCGATAGGTGTCGCATTGCGTTTGGTCTTGCCCGTAGTGACTATTTGGTCACTGATTTAGTGGGTCTCCTACTAATCAAATAATCTCTACGTTATAGATTCTGCTTAGTTGTCAAACTTGCGTCAAAGATGATAATTAAAAAAACAGTCAATGATCTTTACGTGGACATACGTTGACAGTTGACAAGACCAAACACGCTAGCGCCATCTAAGATTAGCTTTGCCAGTACTTCCCCATTCTGTCAAATTTCTGATGACTGTATTCCGCCATACGAACCGTACTATAGGTGGCAACAGGACTTCGCGTGTGCACGTAGGACATAAGAGATGGTGGCCCATGTTGCAGAGGGGAAGCACTAATGTAAACGACCAATTAGCAGTTAAGATTTATATGGGAAAGTGATTTTTTTTTTAAATTTCGATGTTTGTCACATTTGTGGCTCTAAAATAAACAAAAATTCACCGTACATGGTTTATTTTCGGGTAGCCGTTGATTTAAAACGATTCAAAGCCGCTCGCTCGCTGTAGCGATAGGGGAAGCATATATCTGACAGTGGACTCCCAGAGCCTAATAATGTTGATAGTTTTATTCAATACTTACTTAAAGTTGTTCTATCTACCCACATTGTTGTAGGTCTGGTTCCCCGACTCTGCGTACAAGACAGCGCAAGCCATCAACGATTTCTCTCGCGAGAACCTGCCTATCATCATATTCGCTAACTGGCGCGGTTTCAGCGGTGGGCAAAAAGGTAAGAGAAGCTAAGATAAATGCTTTGTAAGATGAGATTTTCGTAAATGGCATATATCACTTTAAATAACATCATATGAAACACACTTTTATGTAAAGATAAAGATAAAAAATAAAGATAAAATTTATTAAATTTTGAACCCTTCTTATTGTATTTCCAAATTTTTCTCAATAGACATGTACGAACAAATCCTCAAATTCGGCGCCGAAATAGTGCGGGCCCTCAGAGGGGCTACAGCCCCCGTGCTCGTGTACATCCCGCCCGGGGCCGAACTCAGGGGCGGGGCGTGGGCCGTAGTCGACCCCAGCGTCAACTCGCTCAGGATGGAGATGTATGCCGATCCAGAGGCTAGGTGAGAAATTTAAATCCAAGGTAATATAACATGTAAAATAAAATCGAGCGCCTCGTGCTTATTGAACCTACGTCTCTTCGCGATCTGGGTGACTGCTTTTTCTAACTGAGCTACTGAGGACGTTAGCTATTGAAGTTTTTAAGTGTTTCTGGCCTTCGAAGCCAAGTTTGGGGCTAGATAATATGGATGACAACTAACTTTTCTTTCTTCGTCTATCAAATCTTCGTTTATTCACATAATCAAAATATTACAGAGATATTGATTTGAAATGTCGCATGACGTCACGCCTTGGTACAATTTTTACTTATAAGTGACGTCACGAGAACCCACTCCTGAATATCGACGTGCTTTATCTTTGTTATTTTGTGGTTGATTGACAAAATAAATGAATATTATTTTTTGTTAATGTAACTGACGGACAAAATAGAATTTCATTTTCTTTACCCAGTCGTCATCCCTATTAGATTATGAACACGTACTGGTATACATCCAGGCTGAGGCTGAACTTAGGGGGGGAGGGGGGGGGCGTGTTTTCTTTGTCTATCAAGTAGATTATCAAAAAGTATTCGACGCGTATTTTTAATTTTTTCACATAATCAAAATATTACAGAGATAGGTGATTTAAAATGTCGCATGACGTCACATCTTTTATAATATATCTATTGAATAATTCTATCTTCTCTCAGGGGTGGAGTTCTCGAAGCCGAAGGTATAGTGGAAGTGAAGTTCAAGCAGCGAGATATATTGAAAACTATGCACAGAATGGAGCCTGAACTGCTGCGACTAACTGCTAGGATCACAGGTAAATACTTAATCTATACAGGGTTACTGGAAAGACGAGGCAATCGCTTTAACAGAAGTTCTGTCCATTTATGACATAAAAATTCACATTTAAAAAATCCTTTAGAAAAGCGATATTATAAAGTAGACGATTATTGAAACGACAAGAGTGCATGGACTGAACCTGCTTAGCTCGCACTTACTACATGTCTTGTAACTGTATTTCCTGTAAGGAGATTGATTTTGTTGCGCCGTTTCTTCTCATCACCAGCCGACATGTAGTCGCTAGCAACAGCAATTTTTTTTCAGCAGCTGTGAAATTCCAAAGACTGATTATGATGGTTAAGATGATGATCAGTGATCGAAGTAGGTAGATTGATTTGATGTACTTTGGTAGTGCTAGCATAATATGGATATTCCATTTTTTCAAAAACTGATACCAAGAAATTCCGGAATCCCGGAGGCATGTCCATATTAACATCAATGTTTGAGATCATTGACCCCAAATCAATCTACCTACTCCGACCACTGATGATGATGCATGACACTGATACCTTAAAATGAAGTAACAGTCTCCTTTTTCCACAGAAATCAAAGACCAAATCAAGGACATATCGAAAAATCTCGACAGGCGTGGATCTATTGATGATGTGTTGATCAAGACTGACGTCGGGAAACAAGGTGCGTTTTTATCTAAAACTAGCTGTTCTAACCCCTAATCCCAACAAAAAAAGTTATGTAATTAAACTGCAAGACTTAATTCCTGAACTATTCATAATATACATCTACAAATTTGTACGGAACCCTCAGTGGGGTTCCGACTCCGGACTCGCACTTGTTCGGTTTTTCATCAAGTGTTTCTTCCTACAGCGGAATCCAAAGTACGCGAGCTGGAGAAAGACCTGCTGGCCGCCGAAAAGTCGGTGAAGGCGCGCGAGAAGGAACTCAGCCCGATCTACCACGAGGTCGCGGTTCAGTTCGCCGAGCTGCACGACACGGCGGAGAGGATGCTGGAGAAGGGCTGTATATTTGTGAGTTGGTTATTTAGTTACTTAAAATACTTCCAGGGGTCAATTCGGACCGTTAATTTTCGATGCTTAAAACATTTGACTCATCATCATATCAGCCTATTGCAGTCCACTGCTGAACGCAAGGATCGAAACCGGTTATTATTTATTTCAGAATGTATAAGACCCATTTCTAATATTTGATAGTAGTTGTAAAGATTTGACCATAAAACTTAATTTGCCATAGTTTTTAAGTCGGTATTTGGAGTATATGATATTTAATTTAGCGAAAACCTTTATTATTCCGGTTAAGGTTCCATAGTAAATTAACCGGTTTCCGATCCCTGACTGAACGTAAACTTCCCCCATTCGAGAACCCGTTTACTTAACCTTTTATAGGTTTTGCGACAGATGTGGCCGGCCTAGAGCCACTTTTGCTTGCTACATTTTTGGACCATGTCCATTACTTTGGTCTTTATTTATTTTTGTTTTATTTTTATTGGTGTACACAACAGGTAACAATCATAAGGGTATTAGGCAAACAATTGAAGAACTTAGATCTAGATTGTAACCTAAAAACATGTACACACAGCATGACCAACTTAAGTAAACACTATGCTACTAACAATTCAATTTCAAAAATGTGCAACTAATGACAGTTTTTAATTAATATTTTTCAAGTGTTATTTCATAAAATTCTAGTTTGTAATTGCTAAAATAAAAATTGTAATAAATGATATTAATGTAAATAATAAACAATAATAAATAAATATTGGACAACATCACATACATTGCTCTGATCCTGTGGCAAGTAGCCAAAGCACTTGTGTTACAGAAATCAGAAACAACGACGGTACCACAACACATGTGAAACAAGTAGAGAGTTCAGTGGAGGATAAGTTTGACATTGTAACGAAATGTAACGTGTTTGGACACAAATATGTCAAGGTTATTGTTCTGCAACAATTCATTATACAATCTGCACATGCGTATAACGGGGCTATAAAAGGAAGTATTGTTCTTAAAAACATACAAAATGAAGGTCTTCATACGGTTGCGGGTAATTATTCTAGCGTCGAAGTTGAGCAGAGACAATAATTTAGGGAAATCAAAATAGGAGTGTACGATTTTATGCAGGTGGAAAAGATCTTGCTGCATTCGCCTTGTCGCTAATGAAGTAAGTTTAAAATAAAGGAGCCTATCAGGATATGATGCCAGTTTACGGTGGAGACCACATCTAAAAGACAATATTTTAAGGCATTTATTTGAATACTTCCAATCCTTTTGAAGAGATCCGTAAACGAACAAAAGTCGCTGACATAGCCCAACGGATTAGCAAGCTGAAGTGGCAGTGGGCGGGGCACATAGCACGTAGAACTGACGGCCGATGGGGCAGAAAGGTTCTAGAATGGAGGCCGCGTACCGGCGACCTAGTAAAGGTCGCAGGAAGACGCTGGATGCAGGCCGCTTCCAACCGGCCAATCTGGAAGTCAATGGGGGAGGCCTATGTTCAGCAGTGGACGTCCTATGGCTGAAATGATGATGATGAATGATGAATCCTTTTGAAGTGTATTGCATAGCTAGGGAACCATATGACAGAGCAGTATTCCAAACAACTTCTGACAAGGCTGTTGTAAATAATAAGGAGGGTCTGAGGATCACTAAATTGTTTAGTAGCCCTAGCCTGCTACCGGATAACCTCGTTTCGGATCTTACCCCTAACGAAATTCCAAGCATCGACCTTTCCATAGCGCGCTGAGTGACGTGAAGTCGGTGTTTAAGTTCATTTCGAGGCGTGTAAAGTTAACCGATGAAAGAATATTTTTTCAATATGAAATGTTGTAATTTTTTCCAAATAATTACTAAGGATTGACTGTAATTCGGTTTACCCGAATTTCGTCACTTTTAACCGGACTTCGTATTCGGTTAAACCGAAATTCGCCCATTTTCGCTACTAGACCTCCGCTTGTTATAAATATTTAGGATTTATTTATTATTATTTTTATAAAATTCGTAAATCTATGTAAAATTACTTCCTATAATAATATTGACCGACCGGATGACGTACCCCTCAGTACAGGAATCGTACAAAATCACGACTTGTTGCCGGGCCGAATTTCGGCCGGAGTTATTCGTTGCAGTCACATACCAAAAGTTCGGCCGAAGTTCGTATTCAATTGAATTTACACTGGCCCCATCTCTAATTATTCCCCGTATCCCACAGGACATAATCCCATGGCGCGATTCTCGCCGCCTGCTGTACTGGCGACTCAAGCGTCTTCTGCGACAGAACGAGCAAGAGCGACGCGTGCAAGCCGCCATGGGGCCCATGGACCAGGGCGCCGCCGCCGCCACGCTGCGCCGCTGGTGCGCGGAGGACAGGGGGGAGGCTCAGGTAGGCACACGCTCCTTGCTTCAGTGTGAACGCTCGCATACGTGGCCATACGTTTGAACTACCCGCCATGGGGCCCATGAACCAGGGCGCCACGCAGAGAACAGAGGGAAGGTTCAGGTAGGCGCCGCTGCGTGACACGCTATTTCAGTTCGGACGCTTTTATTCGTAGCAATTACTGCGAACATTATCATTAGCCATTGGAAGTCCACTACTACACATATACTTTTTCCTTGATACGTCACAGCAAGCGGCTCTAGGCTGTTTCCTTCCAGTGGCTTCCTGCAACATTAACTAGGTCATCAGTCCACCCGGTATGAGACCTGCCTACGCTGCTTTCTTTCTGCTAATGTAAACAATCTGTGCAGTTTCAAAAGACAGAGGAGAGGCACAGGTATGTCGTTACAAGACGCGCCGCTTGCTTCAGTGTGAACACTCTCATACGTGGTCATACGTTAAATTAGATGCAAGTCACGCCATAAAACGAGGCTTTAGGTATTCTGCTATAACGATGCGAGATTATTATTGTCGAATCTGAATGTCTCTTTGATAATTTACATTCACCAGTTGTCGCAAGTAGCTGTCTGATATTTAATAATAATAATGTTCCCACAGTCCCACCAGTGGGAGCACGACAACGAAGCGGTTTGCAAGTGGCTGGAAGAGCAGGCCGCCGACGACAACTCCGTCCTGGAGAGCAACCTTAGGGCCATTAAACAGGACTCCGTCTTGCAGACTGTCAACTCTCTTGTATTGGTGAGTCTCGGTTTTATCCATTGCTGACCTTAAAAAAGACCCAATAGGTACCCCCCCCCCCCCCCATTTTGATTGGAAGACACTTTTAAAGGGCAATAAAGTTTTCAAATATCCCGAATGTTTTCCCATCAGTTTCTGATTCAGTTTTATATTTTCCAGGAACTAACGCCTTCCCAGCGCGCTGAGTTTATAAGAAAACTGTCCTCGCTAGATTTGGAACAGTGATTTAATTAACTGCGGCCCACAACAGTAGTGTTGTTATAGCTAGATAAAGCAATTCAAATTTATCATTAATTTAATTAATGACAATATGTTAATGTCATTATTTTCAATTTTGAATGATAATTTTAAAAAATGTTGCAATAAATTTGATATTGTTATAATATTTATGAACATTCTTCAAATATACGTAATATTCAATAATGTATTGAAGTTAAACGTTAAAAAATATATATCTAGAAATTTGCTGTTTCACATTTTTTCCAAGACAATTTGATATTAGACGACTAATATAATGTTTTCGTGTATGACAATGTTACTTTCGTGGGTTTAGTAATGTTACAAGTTGAAATGGTTTTTACGTTTTAAACCTTAAACACAAGTAGGCTATGCTTTGTTTTTATAGAGAATACATTATGACGCTTAATCTGATCAATGATTGATATCATTAATAAATGTAATTATTGATTGCGTCATTAAAATAAATGTAAGTTGCATGTAACATGCAAGTTGTAATATTCTCTATTAAAATGAATAAATGTGTAGTTAATATAGATTAATTTTATTAAATTATTTACAATAAATTGTAGATGCATATTGAGATAGAATATGTTATGTATTGAATGATTATTTGTTGAGACCAAACTTAATTAATATTTGTCATTATTATCATTAATATATCCCAGGTTCGATAACCGGTTTAGGTAAATTCAGAAAAAAAACACTTCTGTATTGACTAGTCTCTGGGTGCGCTGGGAGATCTCTTAACAAACTTAATTTAGAGTACCTCTCAACACAAGAATGGTAATTAATTACTTCAAGAACAAGAAAATTCGTGTTTTAGATGCATAGTTATTTATTTATAATGCAATTATTAATTATTATAGAAGATAAACAAAACTTGCAGATTTATTTTATGCAATATTAAACGATAAATTGCAATTAATGATATAATGATAATTTTATTTAATGAATGGCCTTCAAACATTCCAAGTGTTTTGTTGAAATTGTCAAAAATGGGAATATACGTGTTTTTTATATCTTTATTTTTAATTTATCCATGCAATAGTTATTTTTAGTCAATATTTCGGGTAATTTCGCCATAAACGTTTATCACAAACATCAATTAGTTATAAACAACAACATGTACACAAACCATATTAGTATAATGCTATTCTTTTTATCGGTAGTTAAAACTATAGTAACATAATTTTTATGTATCAAAATACAATTATGATTTGGTTTTTTAAATCTTCACTTTTAGCAAAAATTATTAAAATAAGTTTATATACGGAATGTCACAAAAAAGAAACAATTTCAAATTCAAATTCTTTATTTCAGGCATTTAGCCCCTTAAAACCAAGGATCGAAACCGGTTAACATTTATTTCAGAATGTATAAGACCCATTTCTAATATTTGATATTAGTTGTAAAGATTTGACCATAAAACTAAATTTGCCATAGGTTTTATCGGTATTTGGAGTATGTGATAGTTAATTTAGCGAAAACCTTTATTATTCCGGTTAAGGTTCCATAGTAAAATAACCGGTTTCTGCTCCCTGCTTAAAACTAGTGTTGAGTGGCTACAACTTTATTTTTCAATTTCGGTAATAGATTTCTCTTACGGATCTATTTGTAAAACTACTTTGCAATATCATATCAATAAACAATAGGCTATTTGACTGTTTTCTGAAATAGAGTTATTATTGTTGGTAATATTCAAATAACGCGTCAACAATTTTATTTCATTTTTTAAAACCATGAGAATAATAAAAAATTGCATTTTATTATTTACGTTTTTAAAAGCCTGTGAAAACGCCGTCAGCTATGATGTACTTGTTCGTGACGTCACGAACCTTTAAATATCCATTGAGTTATAAAATACTAGAACAGGCATGTTAAATACCTTTGTCGACGGTCACACTACTCATACTTTGTGCGAGCGTAGCGCAAAATCTCGCTTTGGGATGTCAGTTCTAGTACAAAGTTACTCAATGGTGACGTGCCTGTCATTGTGGCCGGCGTTTTTGACAATGTAAAATACCTACAAAAATATAACATTTGAAAATGATTTTTTTACAGTATTCATTTATAATTTTTAATAACTATTGATATGTTTCGGTTCCATATGGTGCAAACTATTAAACTAAATTATTAGATAAGTCAATTTTGGTACAAGGCAAATAGCCTATTCGACAGACGCCGGCTTCTTCTATGTATCTATAATTCAAGCTTACTATAGTTTTCTTGTAACTCCTTTCTTTAGCACAATTTCCTACATTCCTATATATTAGTTATAATTTATTATTGTTCCATATCATTTATAATATAGTTTGTTGATTTGTTATACCAAAACCTCTTTGCGAGTAATGTGATTTTTATTTAATTTTGCCGAAATATCGATATATTTATCGATTATTTTTACAAAATTTTATTTTACAAAGTTTATTTATTCTGTGGTGACATTTGAAAGATAAATATTATATTGACACGATTTTTTTATCAAAAAATTTAAAAGGTGCCTGCGTTTTTAGATTTTTCATAAATTAAGGACCGCAACAAAAAAACGACACGATAAAACATATCTTTCTATCTTTTGAAATTCACACTTTATTTTATTTCATAAAACTACTGTTATCGTCTCAAAAATATCGCCATTTTTATCACTGTCGAATATAATTCGATAATAATCAATATTTCGGCAAACAAGTTGTATGACTTATATATCGAGCAATGACTAAAATTATTTGCATTAAAAGTCCTTTTCATGGGTCAAGCTAACATGTAACTATGTTAGTTTCTTTCGCTACTAGTACTAGCTAACTAGTTACTACTAGTCGTCTAGAAATAATGAGGTTCTATTATACAGGGTGGAAGGTTACGACCCTATAAACCCGAAAAAGGTATGTGCAAACATATGCATATAAATACTATGAAGTCAGATATTAGACATTACCATTTTTTAAATACAAAACTTAATTATATACAGGTGTCCCAAAAATGGTGAACCTAGGATTAAATTGAAATTGAAACGTATTTTTTCTGCATTTGCAAATGTGAAGGCTTGATATGACTAGTCATACAATTCAAACCTTTAGTTCAATGCATGTTATGTTTATCAGAAACAATCCCCACTCTGATAAAAAATCAGAAGCGGGATAGCCTATTTATTTTTGTAAATTGGCGACGTTATTCATTTAACTTATTTTTATACTAAATCGGTGGTGCGGCCGCGTAGCGGGATCGAATAGCGAGAAACTCGATGCTGTAGCTGTGTAGTACCTATTTGAATAAATGATTTAAAAATACTTTTGTTTTTTATTTTATTAGGGCCAATTTCACTATCGTCAGTTAAAAATACCCGACGGTTAAAGTGTATTATGCCTAAGGGCCGATTTATAGATGCATCCAACCTAAAATATGAGCAAGAAGAAAATTTTAAAAATTCTGTTATACTACCCATGTCATTAGACGCCAAAGAAGAATTAATTCATGCTACAAAACGGGCGTGCATCCCATATAGGCTATTATGCAGAGCCTACCTTCATAAAAACCGACAGAACAGCTGACCACAATTATTAATTACGTATTCAACAATAAACAATAAATATATTGTAACTATTTTGTCGTCTACTTATACTTATTCCTTACTAAAGCGCGCAACTTAGATCGTTCCTGTGCAATTTAACCAATGTTAGGCTGCCGCGAGATCGCCTACTGTTTCACGTAAACTTACTCAATTTTCACTCACAGCCTATGTTTGTACACAAACATCGGTCATACAAACCAATTAATTTCATGTTTAGGAAAAACGCGATTATCAGACTTGGAGTATATCGATAGTTATCGGACGTATCGTCTCCCTCATCACTACGTGCTTGAACCTGATTGACCAACATGCTAATCACGCTAGCCGGGCCGCGCGCAGTACCTTCTCTCTTTACTAAACTGTACAATAATGTGATTTTGTTAAAGATTTACGTATTTTAATAAGTTTAGCCGTAAGATGTTTGCATAATCATGCTCACTTAATTTATACTCAACGCTCAGGACGCGTAGTGTGGTAGTGTTATTTTTTTATAATTCTGCAGTAAGTGTGAACTGTTACAAAGTGAACACAACATTTTATCGTCATACCGTGTAAGTAAATAACTTATAATTGTATTTGTTATGTATCATACTTATAGCCATTATCACTACGTAAAGTTTTATATGGACGTATCTTTGTCTGCTAAACTAGTAATTATTTTCTGTATGCTAAAACTAGGAATATACATGTACACTAGTTCTTAGTAAATACTTGTACATTTTTGTGTTAATAAAGACCTTTAAAAAAAAAAAAAAAAAAACTCAGCCTACCCCCATCTGAAACCAATGCACGCCCCTGTACAAAAGAAGATCAACATTTACAGCTACTACAAAAAAAAAATGGAAGGATTTCCAGAAAATGTTAACAACCTTCCTACGGAATTACAAAATTATTTTAACTTTAAAGAAGAACTAAGTTATTTCAAAGGAATTATCTACAAAGGCGTTAAAATTTTAGTACCAAAATCACATATCCCTAAAATGTTAAAGAGTATTCATCAAGCACATCTAGGAATACAAAGTTCCTTAAGAAGAGCCAGACAATTCCTATACTGGAAAGGACAATATGATGATATTATAAAATCATTTGTTGAAGATATTGGGTAACATAGATACAAGAATCATGAACTAAAACATTATCTGGGTATATTTTTGTTATTTTCTCAAAAACTGCTTAATCAATTTCGATAAAATTAATATGGGACCACTTCTGAAGTATGATCTACCAAACAAAAAAAGAATCATCAAAATCGATTCATAATTGGCGGAGTAATCGCGTAACATGCATACAAAAAAAAACATACAGTCGAATTGAGAACCTCTCCTTTTTTGAAGTCGGTTGAAAACTAGACAGAGGTTGATCCGTCTGTGAACAAACACAAAGAGACAATACTAAAGATAGGTACCCTTAAACTGACTGTAACTTTTATCTGACGAATAAAATTGACTAACACATTTTTATTCTTAGGGCCAATTTCATAGGTTTCATAGGTGTACACCAAAATAACGTAATTTTAGGTACTTGCAACTTTAGTTATGACAATAAGTTTCGATGTCTTTTACTTGTCCCTACATGATATAATCATATTACAAGTAGGTTTAATTGGTATAGTAAATTACAAAGAATAGAATTTCATATTTTCAACCGACTTCAAAAAAGGAGGAAGTTCTCAATTCGACTGTTTTTTTTTTTGTATGTATGTTACTCGATTACTCCGCCAATTATGAATCGATTTTAATGATTCTTTTTTTGTTTGGTAGATCATACTTCAGAGGTGGTCCCATATAAATTTTATCGGCAAACAAAAACATTGAATCTCTCATCGGCTGGCACCGACTCCAAAAGTAACTGATTAGGTACTTAAGTGTTAGGATTATTTTTAGCATTTTAGTGTTTTGAAGTCGGTTTTATTTTTTTTAATAAAATTTACTTATTATATTAACTTACGTTTATTGCAACACTCGCGGCTTTTGTTTTATTTAAATTTGTTTTATTCCGCGTGCCATGGCCAAATCGATTTTCAAATAATTTTTTTGTAATTTTTCTATTGATCCGGTCGCAATTTTGCAAAAAAAAACATTAAAAAAACGCAACTCGAAAAATCGTAGAACATAGGGGTGATTCAGATAACTCAACACGAGGCACCTAAAAACAATTTTTGGACGTCACTTTTCTTTCCATCCTGTATAATAAGGCATTTTTTATTTTTGTCTTAAGAAAGTTAATACATAATTTTGATAAATAGCATCTCAAAGCCTATGTTAGGTTTTCGGCATTGTCGAGCAGGTAAACAATAAAATGAAATTGGTGTCGCCAGTCATAATATTCTCTTCAACTATAAAAACATTAAATTTGTCCAAGAGCTATTCAGTATTTTTTTTTAAATATAGGTCCATTCTTCTTCTTCTTCATCTATACGGTTGCGTCCAAAGCCATTGCTTTGGAGCCCAGGGTCCGCTTTCCTTGATTTATTCCTCCGCTTCGCGCGGTCTTGAGCGTCTAGTTGTGAGATCATTGGCACGCATATATATCATACTAAGTTCATTTAAATACTTATATAATGTAATTTTGTTAAGATGGAAGTTTATGAGCTAAGTTTGTGCCCTAATGTGTGTTACCAATTGATGTTTAATTTACAGTGGAGTCTTTTTAGGCCATTCCATCAATTAAATTGCCTAAGGGTGCGGTATGTACGACATTGTAAAATGTTTGAAGCTCAGCCAACAGATGGCGTTACATTAAGCATGACTCGCGTAGTGTAAGTATTTCTAGAATTGTATACAGGAACAGAAAAAAGAATAGGACACTCCTTAAAACCAGGTGATCAGCTGCTCATATGTATCAACTTTTCCTATGGGAGCAACATCGGAATCGCAAAAAAAAACAACTATAAAAATATGATAGATATTGCCACTATGTTGAATCGCCATTCGCCATTATTATGATTGCTGTTTCGATAAAATTTAACATGGCGGCTAATCTGTCATATTTTTACAGATAGTGTCGATATATCGCTATATCATATCGTGTTTTGGTGCTCATGCTAGGAGGGCTGAGCAACGTAGTGTACGTAGTACGGTCAGGTGTTAACATTTACGATGTTTGTCCCATAGAAAATTTGCTATATTTCTTTCTGCAGTAGAATCACTAACTAGACGAAAATTAACTGATGATTTTTAAATACCCAATGAATGAAAAAAAAATCTCAGTCGCACTGTGTTGGAGTTACACAACTTGTGTATGGAACTTTTGCTAACATGGCAGATAGGTCATAAGTGTTACGAACATAGTCGCCTCAGTGCCTAAATGGTAAAATAGAAATAAAAAAATAAATAGGTGATCATTTTAAAATCTTTAACATGATCGTTCTCTGGAGTCTGGAGCGGTCGAACTTATAACCTCAATTTATAAGAAATCAAAAGGAACAAGTTGTAATAAAATACCTTTTTAATGATGAAACAAAATTTAACAAAAACAAATTTCTCTGAAAAGTTATGGATTTATCAAACCACCCTATATACCACCACCACCACCCAATAACGACATAATAATATCACTTAACTCTTTTACTTTGATATCGATCGAATATTTTAAACTTACGTTGCAGTAATTGCTGCATAAGGTAAGTGTACCATATTTCGGAATATTATGGAATTTTCTGCTTGGAGTGTGGTAAAAGTAGCAAGGTTCTAGCAATGAAAACTGTTTTATTTTGTAGACTGTTATTAAAAGATAAGTGTAGAACATTATTTTGCATCGTAACCTTTAATTTATATAAATAAATGTCATTATGCCGAACCTCTCGTCGTCCCTAATTCCGTGTTAAGATTTAGCTCCTGGCCTAATTCCGGGAATCGTTGTAAGTATAAGTATAATTCCGTGCTATCGTCTTAATTAAATGTAAAAAAGTACCTATAGAATATACTTAAATGATTAAAATAATTATAATCATAAAAATAAAAATACGATTTGATGCAATTAAAAACAATTAAGTATTAAACTTATTTCCATACAAAAATTGAAAAATAATTATTATAAAAGTACCGAAATAAAATTATATTTCGCATAGTATTATGTGGTATATGTGGGTATCTATTTCAATACATGTTATAAAGTCGAAAGAAAAGATTTGTTTGTTTGTAATCTAGTAAACTACATACATACTGGTAGTATGACATGTAATCCTTATGAATTAAGCACTTAATTCTTAAGGTGGTTGTCTTAAGCTCACCGACAACCAGCCCCACACAAAAACAGCGCGATTGCGACTGACGAGTTCTGAAGCTCGAGACTGTTTTTAGCTATTATCTATATTCTAAAATCTTGTTAATTTGGTTGTATTTGAACTATAGTTTTTGTAGTATTGTATAAAATCATAATTCTGCCGACTGTTTTCTTATTTTGTGACAAAAATCTAAAATGCAACGGCATTAATGTACTATGCCGGAATATTGTACACTTACCCTAATCGATCATCCAACACCTCATTGCAAAACCTACGTAATTGTCACTTAATAACCGTCAGGCCACACCAATAGTGCCACTTCACAAATAAATAATTCAAAATGGCTAACTATAATTGCAAGATTACAGAGAAATTTGCGTTAATTAAAAAATCTATTTCGTGTTTTTATATAGGATGGTTGGTATTTTATTTTTATTTGTAAAAGACAAAACAGGATACAGTAATTAGTGAAATTACAAATACATTTTACATGAATAGAACATAATTGCTAAACTGTAGCCCAAAACATGCGTCTATGGCTAGATTTTAAAATTAATTAGATTGAATTTAACAAAAAAATCTCAAATTTTTATTTCCACAAAAAACTAACAAAAAGAATCAAGTAACAATAAACTACTTACTCTAAGGTCAGATGGTATGGTTCAATTAATCGAGTTTAAACTATTTTTTTATTTATTTTAGAGCTAAATAGTTTTGCTTAAAATCTCAAAAACTCTGAATAAAACCAACCTCCATAGAAAAAGCGGACAAGTTCTTTGGATAGATGGATGTTTTCACGCCAGAACGGCTAAACGGATCTGAATGAAATTTGGCACAGATAGATTATAGACTGAAATAGCACATAGGTTACTTTTTATCCCAGATAAATGTACGGTTCCTGTGGGATAGATTTGTTTTTGTTTTTACAGAGCAAGGGATTGACATGATATTTAACATAGGTGGTAGTTTATGGGTCAAATAGTGACAGGCTACTATATTTTTAACTCACCTTCTAGGAGGAAAATCCTACTCCAGGAGTAAAATAGAGAATGACGAGTATTTAAAGCGGGCGAAGCCGCAGGCACTAATCTGCATTGAATATACACCACCTCGTTTAATATTTCTAGAGTATGATTCGAATTATAATTTCTAATTAAGTAGCCAAATCATTTCAGAAATTACTTACTCACCTACCACAAACGTACTCCTACTCTTAAAATTTCAAATATTTATTACTCCTTTTAAAATAGAACTATCATCATCATCATGTCAGCTTATTTGAGTCCACTGCTGGTAGACAGCCTCTCCCAAGGAGCGCCAAAAAACACGATCACCCGCTTTTTTCGTCCAGCCATTGCCAGTCGTCGGTCCATCGAGCTGCGGGCGTCCTACACTACGTTTGCCGACATGGTCTCCACTCGAGAACCTGTTTACTCCGCCTTTCTTATCACAAGATCCTAGAGCTATGCACAAGTACAACATATTCTGCCATTGGTTTAGGCGTAGAAATGTTAATGTTACAAAATCTGCTATTAAATTATTATTAAATTATACATTATTATTTATTGAGCATTGTGAATCTAAACTATACAGCATTATTTTCTCACGAGTCGTCAGTTAACAGTCAAAGGAACAATCGTTTATTTTTGTGTCCATAAATTCTTTATTAGAGTAAAAGCATTCCCTTATAAGCCAATTATTTAATATAAACTGTATAGATCTATCTTTGGGGGTGAGAGGAACAGGGTGCAAAGTTCCTCATCCACCATTGAAGAGGGAGGATACTCCGACCACCGGTGTTGTGTCTGGTGGGCTACTACCCGACGGGTGTTGTCGGGTTCTTGTATTATGTTCAATCGCTCGGATAACTTTAATATCGCGATGTAGGATACGTCAGTTTTAGTTCGTATGTGGCGAAATAGATGTCGTTACATATCTATAAATTAAATATATTTTTTTTACATCCTGTACTTTAAATGAATTTCTAAGCCACGCAATGGTGTCTATTACAAATATAATAGTTACTTACTTATTAGCTACAACCCACACTTCACAGTAACATAAAGTAAGGTACTGTACCTTGCAAAATGGATTTCTTTAAAAAATACACGGAAAAAGATTTAGTTAATATAAAAGGTTGGTTGATTTAAATACGTTTGAATTTAATTAAGTACCTAAGTATCACAGCGCCGAGAATAATGAGTTTACTTATTAGGTAATTGGTTTAAACCTTTCCCGGTCTAAGGGTAAGAGGAGGCCCAGTAGCTATCGCGCCAAATGTAAAACTTGCTAGGGCCATGACTAGAGATGTACCGTTCCCGCGAACATTCACCATGCGGGGAATATTACCCAAATTCCCGTACAGGGAATATTCATCATCATTCATTCGTGATTTCAGGCATAGACGTCCATTACTGTACATAAGCCTCCCCCAGTGACTTCCAGATTGGCCGGTTGGAAGCGGCCCGCATCCAGCGGCTTTCTGCAACCTTTACCAGGTCGTCTGTCCACCTTATTGGTGGACATCCTACGCTGCGCTTGCCGGTACGTGGCCTCCATTCTAGAACCTTTCTACCCCATCGGCCGTTAGTTCTACGTTCTATGTGCATTGTGCCCCGCTCACTGCCACTTTGGGTTGCTAATTTGTTGGGCTATGTCAGCGACTTCTGTTCGTTGACAGATCTCCTCATTTCCCATTTCATTTCATTCAGGGAATATTCCCTGCATAGGAAATTTTCCCAGCACGGGGAACGCGTTCCCGAGAACGGCTCATCCAATCATGACTCATGGTCAAGCGTGCCCCGACTGGGAACGGGACAACGCGCTAGGAAGTTATATTAATAATTAATTTTAGAATACACTTCCCCACCGCCAACAGGAGGCGTGTCGTAAGAGACGACTCATTCCTTTAGCACGAGACTTTGCGTGCGAAATTTTATTAAAAACTGCGCTCGCCAACCAGCCTGCCAAGCGTGGCGAGTATTGGCAATCCCCCCCGATGAAAGTCATTGGGGGAAGCCTGTGTTCAGCAGTAGACTTCCAAAATGATGATGAATTTTAGAATAAGACAATTGCAGCACCTGAAAAGGGTAGGTACTTAAGTAGGTCTCAGTTGTAGGTACACTTAATTAAAGAGACTTTAAACCTTATTACATATTATATAATTATGTTACTTTTCATTGCGTACGGGCTTGAAGTGAAGTACACTGAAAGTTTTGCGTAAGTCATAAATAAAACTATTTTATGTAAAGTTATACATATTTACTACTTTTCAAAGTATTCTACAATTCATTTGTAACACTTTCGTTCGTGTTTGTAAACATGAGGACACTATACACTACACGGGTATTATGGAACACATTCCTATTTTAAAAAACAACAATGCAACAAGAAAGTTTAAATGTTATGAGGACCATTGTTCTGAAGATTATAGTATTTTTCACGCTGGTTAAATGCCATCACGGCCTCTTCTGGCCTAGTAAATGTCAAAACTCTCATCAAATCTTAGATTTTTATAAACAAATCGCATGGTGCAGATCTACTTAGTCTGAACTGTGTGTGGGATAATCAATAGCTTAAGTCACACGCTAAACCTGCGAGAAGCCAAAAATGACTGTGTTGTTCGCGAAGTGCACCGAAGAATTATCATGGTGCAACAGGATGCAAAAAGGAGGCACGACTGAAATAGCAATGGGCAGGCCACGTTTGCTGTAGATACGACGAAATATGGAGCTACAAGGTTTTGTTCTGGAGATCCCGCAGTCCGCACAGGATGACGAAGTGTACGCAGACCACCAGCAAGATAATCGTACGATATTACAAAGTCGGCAGGTACCTTTTCCGACCGACCGCTGTTAAGGCTCGAGTCTCGTCAAGAAACACGGCCTCGATTTCCTTCCTTCCCTTTGATTTTCCTTTCCAAAAGCATTTCAATGACGAGCAGTGCAGTTTTAGGAAGATGTACTTGTACTTTTAAAACTATAAAAACTCATCGCCCTAAAATATTTTCCCGATTCCTTTTTTTGCAACGGATGACGAACTTCAACTTTGATAAAAACAATTAATACGCGACTTTCCACCAATTTTTTTTTAGCAATGAATGAGTTATCATGTATTTAAAACAACATTCAAAATTCAATCATTTACAAACGGCCAAGAACGCAGAACTTTCAGTGTTCCCAGGGCCGTCTTTTCCACTGGGCAATCTGGGCACTTGCCCAGGGCCCAGCGATCGATGGGGCCCCCTGGTTCCTGCTATAATAGTATCCTCTGACAAAGTCATAGGGGCCCCATTTTCCTATATGCCCAGGGCCCCCAATAGGTTAGAGATGGCCCTGTGTTCCCTAGACTAGAATGATAGTGTTAGAATGATGAAATGTAACTTACTATTATAACCTTAATCGAATTAATTAATTAAATTCACGAATACCTCATGGAGGCCTATTTACCATGTTAATGCCAATGTTTATATTAATACTGCTGTTACATTATTAAGTGATTAAATGAAAATGAATAAGAATATGTAAGCACCTCTTGCTCGGCAATGAGGGTAGACATCATGAACCTGCACCTGCAGATAACACTAGGTGTGTAGTGTAGCTATGGTCACAATAGTCTTCCCATAGGGTTGTCTGATGGCATTCGTTCCAAATGTACTGACTCTCAGACTTACCAACGATAGTAGACATGATCAAGCGTAGGTACCCCGACTAGAAAAGTGACAAAGTTACAAAGTATTTTAAGTGTCTAGGTGACAAAGTAATTGGACAAAGTGACAGAGCCAAAAGCGTACCCCGACTAGAAAATTGACAAAGCTAAAAGCGTACCCCGACTAGAAAAGTGACAAAGATAAACAAATATTTTAATCTAGAAGCCTTTTTCAGAGCACCACTTTGAGCCGTTTCGCAAAACCTACAAATGGCTCACGTTCACTCTCACTGCGGGAAACTTGTTCCCTGACCCGGCTACGGACAGATTTCGACTCATATGTATATGTACGTATTAGTAGTTCTTAGTTTCCCGAGAGGAAATAAGAGTAACACGAAAATAACAAATGTTTTGTCTGTTAAATGTCTAAACGCATTAGCGCTGTACGGTGCGGCAAAATATTATTTATATGAGTTTGTATAGAGCAAGACACACTCGAGCGGCACGGCAGCGGCAACTGCTACATACAATAGTACATTGCAAAGATTTTTGACGCTGTGTCTATTGACACAGTACATTATTATTTATTTATTTTATTTATTTTCTTTATTTGGAAAACAAACAGCTTACAAGGTAATACACATACATAGAAAAAATGAGTTTTACACTAGCCTAAAAGTTTTCACTACTAATTTAAAATTGAAAAGAAACTAAATAAGGTGAAAAATAAACAAATCATATTTAGTTATCCCATGGGTGATATCCTTATTTAGTCCCGAGACGGGGTTTCGCCAATATAGTTCGAGAGACTAAATAAGTCTTTAACCCAAAGGAAAACACTGTGCTTTTTATTACGAATACAAGGAAAGTAAAAATAAAAACATGAATATGCTAAAAAAAAAAATTTTTACAAAAATGTACCAAAGAGTATGTAATCTCTACGTTCTACAACTCGAAAAAACAAATGAAGATCAGATTGCCGCTTTCCCACCTATTTTTTTTTCTGTGAAAGGCAAGCTATTCAGCCATAATTTTTCATTTTCATTATTGAAAAAATTATAAATATTTTGCCCAAATATGTCATTTTAAAAAAAATAGTAAAGTAAAATACTTAAAATAAGGTCATTTAAAATATATTTTTAATTAATGCTTATCTTTATGTTATTAAAATTTTACATCGCGCTATTATATGGTTCAATAAAAATGTAATTATTATTTTTTTAATAATTTGACAGCTGTCAGTTGAAAACGATTCTTCCTAGGGCTGAAAAGTATTACTTTTAACCCGCTCTTCAGGCAACTTCAGACCTACTTTCCGAGTATGAGTAATGAAAAATTACTTTTAGCGCCGCGACGCGTCGCGCAGTGCAGCGCTAATGCGTTTAGACCTCTAAGCTAGCGATTTGTATTTATAGTTAAAAAAAACTCAGATTTAAACTGATGTAGCTTACTTAGATTTTTACATTATCCCAATGAAGAAAGGGAACCCTTATAGGACAATGCGAGTGTCTGTCTGTCTGTCATAGACAATTTACTCCGAATACTGGACTGATTATTTATTTGTAATTTCGTGCACACGTGTTATTCGACGACCGTCTGGTGTAGTGGTTCGCGGTCCGGACTACAAGCTGGTTGCGGGTTCGAATCCCGCAAGGGGCAAATGTTTGTGTGATGAGCATGAGCATTTGTATGGCATAGATGTTTATAAAATTAAGTATTTAAGTATGTTTATCCGTTATCTAGTCGCCGTAGTACAAGCTTTGCTTAGTTTGGGGCTAGATTATAGATAATTGGTGTGATTGTGAAAACAATTTATTTAAAAATATTTATATAGTTTATTTATTAAAACACTAAAGCCTTGGCCACACAGCCAGCGGGACGTGACGGCGACGGGACGCTAGCGCGACGCCAGTTTTTGTAAAATTGAAGCCTACAGAAAACGACACACACCGTCGCACTCGTCCCGCCGGGCGTGCCTACAAACGGGCGCGACGAGACGCCCTATCGCGGGGCGTAAGCGAGACGGTTAGATGTTGAGTTGCATGGTAATCGTACTTAGTAGTCACGTAGCGTTCTTGTTTATTTTTACAGCTTTTTTAACCGACTTCAAAAAAGGAGGAGGTTCTCAATTCGTTGGTATCTTTTTTTTTTTGTGATTTATAATAATGGATAGTGGAAAAATCTAACGTTTTACTAGGAACGTCAACGAAACCGTCCCGTCCGCTGTGTGACATGCACGCCGCGCTGCTGCTCCGTCGCCGTCCTTTCGCCGTCGCGTCCCGCCGGCTGTGTGGCCAAGGCGTAACGTGTAACGCAAATAAATGAATTTTGAATGGGGGTCACTTTTGCCAGCCAGTCATCGCTTCTGACCGCCGAGTAATAGGCTATTTTCCTAGGTCAAAAAATATTAATCGTCACTCCCGAACCAAAGTTTGGGAGTGACGTCACGCCTTGCTAAAAAGTGTCGCAAGGCGTGATGTTACGCGGACCTTTAACGGGCTATATCTTCATTTTTTTTTTTGATTGATAAAAGAAAAAGGACGTGTTTAATATTTTCTGTTAATCCAACTGACGGACTAATTAGATTTTTTTAGGAAACTAGCCCATTAACCTTTCTAGTAGGATGGGGGTATTGATTATTTATGTTGCTTAAGTTGCCTACGCTTTGGCTGCATACGTAAAATTCACAGCACCAAAGACAACAGGACTACTGTTGCCTCGACTGTATCTAAAGTACGATACAGAGTCCAGCCCCCCTAGCATGACCACCAAAACACGATATGATATCGATAGCGGAAATTTCAATTGTCGTAAAGGGCAACACAGTGGTTTTCAGTAGAGCCAAAAAACAAAAAAAAAAAGAAGTTTTTGTGTCATATCTTTGACAAACAAAGTGATATATTTGTGATGTCAACTCCACCCCTACTATTTTTTCATGTTATATCTTTATAATTTTACTAAATACACTAAACTTAATTATTGACGAAAATGAGAGTCCATTACAGCCTACAAAAATTGACCTGAAGTACTTTACAGCCATAGAAAATTGGTTATGATAAAGTCAGAAGTGTCGTAAAGGACTAATCTTGATCATCAATGGGTAGTGCAAGTCGATTAAACAAGAGACCAAGGGGTTAAAAGAAACAAAAAAACGAAAGATCTGTTTAAGAAAAATTAACAATAGGCAGTAAAACTAAAAGAAATAATAGATTTTTATAGATTTTTATTTATTAATCAAAACATTTAGTAAAAAAAAGAGTCAAAAATGATATTCTAATAGGAACTCAAAATTTGAACAAATTGTTACACTATTCTTTCTATTTAAAACATAAATAATAGTTGCCAATCTTGAAAACAACTGAATAATAATTTTAAGTTTAATCAGCATTCAAACTTATCTAATCACTAGTTGTATTTAGTAACAATTATTGAAACTCAAAGAAATAAAAAACATTAAAAACGAATAACAAATTTCGCTCAACATATCTTAAATAATTGACATTCTAAAGTATTGATTGTAAAGACTGAAGTTAGTTGTCATTTAGACAACTAACTTCAGTCTTTAAATATTAGTAATTAATTAAAATGAATCATTATTGTTTTTAAAAACGTAAAAACAAAGACCAACATATACAATGCTTCCGTCGAGGTCATGGTTTCTTATACTATTTGAATATGGAGAAACATTTAAAAGTAAAATCTTAACAATCAATTATGTCAGTCTCGTCTTCCTCGTCAGTTTCAGGAAGAATGTCTTTAACCGTTCCTAAAGACGGCAGATCTAAATACTCCTTATAAAACCGTTTTGGTATTGTTCCGTTAGTACATAATCTCTTCAAATCGTTATATTTGGCTACTGCTATAGGATTAGGTTGGTCATAAAGTGTTGGTAAACCAATATTAGAAGTATATTCGACTCTGTCGGCACCTGTTATATCTTTGTTTTGTCTTTTCGTTTTTTTGCCTTTGCCTTTTCCTTTTGATCCTCTTCCTTTGCATTCATCATATAATGTTACTAATTGGGCTTCTTCGTTTTCGATCATTGAATATTTTACTTCTATACTTTTAGCGTTTTTTTTCTTTAATGTGACAATGCGCATAGCTTTTAGCTGTATTTGCCTTTGAGAACTATTGGTAAATTTATCAGATACCAAGCTATCCCAGTTGATAAAATCGGAGTAATCCAAAACATTAACTTTGTATGGTTCAGGACGTTTTCTTGCAGATTCTATGTACGTCGACCATTGACTCGGACTCCAAACAATAATTCGTTTAACCTCGCGTTCAATGACTGCATGCATTGAATCTACGGGCATATAAGTATGCCCAGGTAGTAAATAGTTTATTTGTATGACTTCTATGTTGTTTGAATTCTGTAAAAAGTGGTGAAGTGCTGTCAGAACTATTTTATTTTTATTTTGTCCAGGGCAAGAGTCACAATATAATAAAATATTTCTAATGGGACGTTCATCAACTTTTTGTAAGAATTTGTAAATACATGTAGCAATTTCGTTGCCACCTCTCTTCCCATCACTTTCTCCCCATATGTAGCAATGTCCAATTTTAGTTTGGCTTTCATAAAATGTACAATTATAAACGGCGTATTTCCTAGAGTAATATAACAACATACTCTCCCCGTGAGGTGTGTTAAGCACTTTTTGCAAGTCAAAGCTAACGGTGAGCGTATTATTAGACGTTAATTTTTGATGGATTTTAAATCTTTGGTAGCAGGCCTTTTTTTCCTCGAGATGAACAGCCATGTCCTTTTTTTCTTGGTCTGATAATAATTCTGTATTTTCAGCTTTCGTGCAGATTACACATTTGTCTTTTTTGGGAGTATGGAATCGAATATTGTAATCATCATTGAATATTTTTATAAAAACTTTTTCACTGAGGCTTAATTTTGAATTATTTTGACAATGTTTGAGATAAATCCTAAATAAATTTGAGAGGTTTTTAAATTCTTGAGGTAAATAAAAACATGAACTCTTTTGACGACAATAATGTGAAGGGACGGCTGGAAGGCTTTCGATAAAAGCTTTTGCGTATGCTTTATCTTCATCACTATACTTATTTGCATGACATGTTCTCTTTTCTACGCTTGCCATATTCTCGTGTGCATTTTTTATTGTGTATAAAATAAACTTTTGGGTGATATCTAATGTGTTTATTAAAAACTTTTGACAAACTGGTCTAGATCCTTCACCTTCGTTTATAACATATTCAAATGATTGGCCTCTTCTGCTCTCTATGCATTTGGTTTTTTTTCTTTTAATTGGAATCTGTTGTGCGCATCTTACGATCCAGTCTTTTCGTCGTTGCACATCGAGACTCCAGAAATATTTAAATAGGCTCATTCTTCTATCTTCTGATACTTCGTAACATTTTCTAGCACATACGCCAGGTAAGCAAGGGTTTAATTTCATTGATTTCTCTTCTACTAAGCTTCCTGATCTTGTTTTATAAGACTTGCCAGCGTTTTTTTGTTGTTTCCTAAGCTTACTTTTGTTTTCTTTTTTGGTTTTGACTTTAATTAAGGTTTCTATGGTATTGGCTGTCTTTTCTTTCTTATCTATGATTTTTTGCTTCTTTTTAGAAAACTTTTTCTTTTTATTTTGACTATTGGTTGAACTTTCGGACTCATTCATACTCCAAAGATCTGAACTATCTGCTGAAAAGTCTTCATGGTCAGAAAGATAATCAACGTAGGATTTAAAAATCTTATTACGGATTTTTTTTCTAGATTTAGGGTTTTCAGAATTCATATTATGATCACTGGTATCAGTTATTGAATCTTTAAAAGATGTATCAAAAGTATCGATAAGCGAAGGAGAACACCTATTATCTTCTATATCCTTGGGTTCGTGTTTGGAAACCACTGTTTCCAAAAGAGTGTACACCTGAGGCGGTTGAAATAGTGTAGATTGGTTAAAGTCGTTTGTTTCTATTTCAGTAATAGAAATTTCATGCGAATGATGTGCTCGTGGATCACTAATAATGCCAGAAGGAGTAGTTTCAGCAATATTTTGTATTTTGAGTTCAGGCGTAAAGATAATTTCATCTTGTAGCATGTCCTGGACAACGTCAGCGGTAAGTACGTCATCAGCAGAAGAAGTTTGAGCGATTTTTATTATTTTAGGTGCGGGTGCAAAGTCAACATCTGGAGGCATGTCTTGAAAAATTTTAGAGGTAAGTATCTTGTCAGAAGTAGTAGTCTGCGTCATTTTCTTTTTTTCAGGTTCAGGCGCAAAGATAATATTACCCTCAGGCATGTCTTGGACAACGTCAGCAGCGGTAAGTACATCATCAACAGAAGAAGTCTGAGCGATCTTCTTTATTTCAGGTGCAGGTGCAAAGTCAATATCTAGAGGCATGTCTTGAAAAATGTTAGAGGTAAGTATCTCGTCAGAAGTAAAAGTTTGAGTTGTTTTATTTTTTTCAGGTTCAGGCGCAAATAATACATCACTCCCAGGCATGTCTTGGACAACGTCAACGGTAAGTACATCAAAAACAGAAGAAGACTGAGCGATCTTCTTTATTTCAGGTGCAGGTGAAAAAACAACATCTGGAGGCATGTCTCGGAAAATGTCAACGGTAAGTATTGGGTCAGAAGACGTATTATGACTCATTTTCTTTACTTCAAGTTCAGGCGCAAAGACAACATGACTCCGTGGCATGTCTTGGACAACGTCAGCTGTAAGTACTTTGTCAATAGGCGTAGCCTGAGTGTTCAATTTTTGTGTGTTGACTTTAAAGGGTGATGATAATAATAGTATACTAGTATCAGTGGAAACCACAGAATTTTCCCCAAGCTTAATGGACCTTAAATGTCTTTTCAGCTCCCTTTTGGAAACTTTTTCATTTCGTTTGATATGTACTTTGCTTTGTTGTCGAATAATATTAAGATATCTGTTCGCATTTTCACAATAATTTTCTTCATCAGTGTCATTTATTACTTCACTACTATTAGCTGAAGATTGAAGAGAGTTCCCACTAGGAAGCTGCGTATCTCTGAAAAAACATCAACTTTTTTAATAAGCCTGCAGTGTCATCAAGCATTTTTTCGTTTGTCAACTGTATTAGCTACATATGTAAAAAAAATCTAACTTAATTAGCTGCGCACTGCGGATTTATCGGACTACGTTCAGATCGGTCTAGGTAGGAGCTTGTGTTAAACCGGGTGTCCAGTCAGATATTTTGACCAAGTTTCATCACAACGAGTTCATTAGTAAAAATAACATACTCGTATGGATAATATGTTATTTTTATACATTTTTCTTTAAACTTTAACTTATTACTCATATATCTAATCCATACTAATATTATAAATGCGAAAGTCTGTCTGTCTGTCTGTAACCTTTTCAAGCTTAAACTGCTGAATCGATTTTGATGAAATTTGGCATGGAGATAGTTTAAGATCTGAAGAAGGACATAGGATAGTTTTCATCTTGAAAATTAGCCCTCAAAATATTGAAAAGTGAGTGAACATTTCTGTTAGGGTGCGGTAATTCATGATGACATTGATGACCCTGTAGGAAGTGTAATTATTAGACCAAAAGCACAATTGCTCTCACATTTGCTTAAGCACTTTTAATAATCCCTTTTATTAATTAAGGTGAGGTGATTAGGTGGATATCTATCGTGTTGTAGGGGGGTAGAAGTTTGTATGCAAGTACAATAAAAACAAGTTCCACGCGGACGTAGTCGTGGGCAAAAGCTAGTTAATGATAATTTTAAACTTACGTTAAAATATTATTATCAATTTCATAATATTTATCTTCAACCATTGTTTCTTCAGGAATTGAATGTTTATTTTCATTACTTGTACTGCTTTGGTCAGAATCATAATAATGCTCAGCATCGGCTCTAAAATAATATCAAATCAATAAATAAAATGTATTATAGAACAAATAGCAAAGTACGAAGTCTTTTGGGACGGATTGGCGCTTGTGTGTTTATTAAACTGTAAACTCACAAAGCGGTTTTAACCGAGCCAACAGCTGCCATAGAAAGATAATATGTACATCAAAAAAATTAAATTATCTTTAGTCCTACCAAAACGCACTAACCGTATAACCGATCTGATTTGAACTTCTAGGTTTGTAGTTTAGTTCAATTGAATTAAGTTCCGAAGATGCGGTGTTACAAGTTTCAAGGTACGCGATTCGCGCACAAATTGCTCGTACAAGTAGTATGCAAATTGTACCTACCAGGCTAACGTCGTAAAGGACATCTTAAACAAATCTTGTTATGATGTAAAGGACATCATAAACAAAATCTTGTTATGATGTCCTTTACGACCAAAAATTAACCCGCTTGATTATAAATGAATACGCAAGTTTAACCAATTTGATTTGATAATATACTAATATAATAAATTAAACCAACTAGGAATGTTGTTGTAAAAAGAGATTAAGATTATTATAATTTTAAATTTTGTTTTGCCCATAGGCATGTTTTTTTTTAATAATTAACCATAGTATAGTCCTATAATAGTAGGTATCAAAATTCAAATCCTAGAATTTTACAAAATTTATTTTTAAAGAAATAATTTTAATATTAAATCATCGCTAAGAATTATTATCAGCATACATTTTTGAGTATTGTAATAAGCATTATTCATTGGATCACTTCTATTTGATTACATTACTGATATTAAAATTATAATAAAATAAACTACTTACCGTAACATCTTGTTTTGGTACCGAGCTATTGAATCCACTTTTCTTTTCCTGGATTCCAACGGATTCCAATAATTTATTCGTTGTCTTCCCGCCATTGTTAATATTCATCCCAAACAAACACGTCCTTTATTACCAACGAAACCGCACAAAATGGACGTTGCGAAGTGGATCGTATGAGTCGCAATCCTCCCTCACCCGTTACCTACACCCCCGTTGCCCTAGGCAACGTTGCGTTCGCGCCTCTTGTCGGCACGGGTCATAACCTGTCGCTCATGCAAAATTAGGGTCGTAAAGGACAATAAAAAGCGAACGTCCTTTACGCCCATATTATGAAAAATAAACCAAAGTACAGACAAGGGCGTAAAGTTATCTATTTTAAAATAACATGTTTACGACCATATGATTTCTTTAAATTTTATTGTTAATGATGTCGTATAAAAAGTTCAATGAAAAAAGGAAATTACGACCTCATTAATAATCAAAACATGACATAACGCTTCCTATCAAAAATGAATTTAACGATACATCCCAAATAGTAAACAAAAACGAGCTAGAGCTGTTCAAAATCCTGGTCGTAAAGGGCTTTTTTCTAAAGATAGAATTATATTGACTATACCTATCGATGGAGCTTTTGATCCTGATTCGGAATATATATATAACTCATTTTCGGCAAAATGTCCTTTACGACAATTGAAATTTCCAGCATCGATATGATAAACCGATTTATCGACACCAACTGTCAATTTATTTTAAAATAAGATAGATATAGCCGCCATGTTGAATTTTTATCTAGACAGCGATCATAACATGTATCGTCACCGGCACGGCGATTCAACATGGCGGCTATATCTATATCTGGCGCTATCTATCATATTTTACGTGTTTTGGGGGGAGGGGGGTTAAGTGGACAAAGATACATTGCCAGCTATACTGCGATTGCATATCGCCCGTTTTTCATTTGCACTGCAGCAAAATGTCGCAGGGCGAGGGCTCTAACAAAGGTTTTACCAGTTATCCTTCAGGTGGCCGGTATTCCTCTGGCGGCGGTGTTAACAATGGGCATGTTTAAATTATGGACAGAGGGAGACTTGTACAATCTCATTCGATACAGCACCATTCTCGGACCTTTTCTTGAGGCTTACTTGAAGGTACTTTTAGATGCAGTTTCATTGGTCGTCAGCGCCCTCATGCCACGGCTTGGAACCGGTATTGAAAATACAGGTAAAATAAGGGTTATACCGGTATTTTCTATTTCGGTTCCAGTATTACAGGTATTTATACCTAAATAATACCGGTATTTTCTTACCAGTTGCCATTCCGCCAGACACGCACACGCGCACACCGGCCGAACGCGCTCGACTCGAGCAAAATGTGATGTTGCTGTTTTGTCAAGCTCACGACACTGCGGTGAATGAAGATACACTTCTATTTCTCTCACTCGCACATTTGACATCGGTTAGCTTGTCTGGTACCGGTAACAATACCTGTATTATATCTCCAGAAACCGGTATTTTTAAAGGTATAAAACCTATATCATACCGGTCGGTATATATATAAGAAATAATGCCTGTATTATTATTACCGGTATAAACAATATTATCGGTATGTTGTAGAGGCCACTGATACAGGTATTTGAAAATACCGGTATTACAAGCCCTAGCTGCTTCATACGGGGTGCGGGAAATTTCTGTAACGCATGCCATAGGGCCCGCATGCGGGGATACGTTTTCATTGGTCGATGATCTCAATAATGACGTCACTGCTCGCAAGTTACGTTTGTGAAGTCTAGTAGGCGAGAAATTTCTAATAGCCAACCAATTAATAATTGATATCACTAATTTTCATATCTAATTGACTTTTCTTGTTTACATCGGGCAAAAATAGCAGTTAGGTAAAAATAGCTACGAGAGAGAAGCTCGCACGAGAATACCTGAGCTGGGCAACATTTGGGAAACTTCGTCAAGTCTATTTATCGTCAATCCCTCAAAGTCTGATACGAAAGTCTTCAACGAGTGCGTACTTCCTGACATGACGTAGGTACCTACGGAGCCGAGATTTGGACAATGACGGAGCGAGGAGCGACTAGTACACCGATTTATAATTGTTCAGAAAGATATGGAGCAGCAATGCTCGGGATTTCTCTAAAATATAATCAAAAATATTGTTTCCGATAGAAAAAAAGTCACCGATATGGGTAGCTAAAAAAATATGCAAACTGAAGTGGCATTGGGCTGGTCACATTTGCCAATAACTGATGGGGTAAATTCAAGCTCAAATTCAAATAATTTATTTCAGAGAGTATACTAACATAATAATTAAGGTATTCTGCATATTCCGCCACTTTTGGTGCAGGTGTTCTTGGATGGAAACCGCGTTTAGGTAAGCGCAAGGACCGGGCTCAGTGGCGTGCATTAGTAGAGGCTTATGTCCAGCTGTGGGCTGACGTGGGCTGATTATGATGACTGAACTTGGCTTTTGTAAATAATCCCGTACGTGCCTATCATTTACGGACCGACTGTACTGTATCAGCAAGCATAATATTATGCTTAACAGTAATGTTCGTACGGCGCTCAGTTAACCGAGGCATTATACGTACAAATTTTAATGTATTTTAAAGATGCAATAAAGTATTAAGTATTTAACCGTATCCTCCTACAGATGTACTTAATGTACTACAAAAGAGTCCAAACCAAGGAAATTCTTGACGAAATCGATCGAGACCACGAACGCTTTAACTCCTTGCCGCGCAAGCAGCAAGACGCCGCGTTTCTTGGCATCAAGACCGGTATCCGCAACGTTGAAAGAATTTGGGCTCCTGTTATCACAGTCGGCATACTGATATTTGCATTGATGGCACTCGTGATTACTCTATACAGTTACGCGTTTGACGATGAGCCGAGAAAATACACCCCCTACATAGGTGATCCCAAAGAAATGACAAGTTTTCCATATTTCGAATTGTTATTCATGTATGAGACTTCCTGTGGGATATTATCTGTAGTGAACTATACGGCTTATGACGGGTTGTTCGGGGTGGCGACCAACCATGCCTGCTTGAAGATAAAGCTGTGTTGCTTAAAGTTGAACGACGCTTTCCGATGTGAAGATCCCGAAGAAATGTATGCGGAGGTTGTGGGGTTCATTGAGGAGCAGAAAAGGATGTATAGGTAAGTTTAAATATTTTTCTGATTGGAATTCACTTAATGTTTTTATTTCTATTACAAAGCTGGAAAGAATTTTCATTACTATACAAATACTATTTCAGTCACGATTCTTTTCCATGTTTCTCTTCGATTCTTTCACAGACAAAAACTATACAAGGTGTTAATAAAATAACGCAAAACCTTTTAGGGGGTGATTCAACTGCTAAAATGCAATAACTTTTTCTATGAGGCCAACATCGAAATTGCAAAAAATATACCCACACTTTCCCATACTAAACCGCGACCAGCTGACATTAGTTTGTATGGAAACCTCGATAGTTTTTTTGAGAATTCGATATTGGTCCCATATAAAAAGTCGTTATATTTGAGCACCAGAATCAGCCCCTCAGAGGTTTTGCGTAATTTCATGAACACCTTGTATAACATAAGTGGCATAATAAGTCCGACCAACGCCGAGACGGGAGGGGGGGGTGGCTTGTCATTTTTGTCATTCCACGTTTACGGCGGCCGGTATTGTTATTTGTTTTTGAAATATCGGTTTTTTGATATTTTTAAATTGAATATCGAAACAATATCGGTATTAGAAAAATAGTTCGATAGTCCATGCTCTAATTACACAGAAGCCCTAGGCGAATGTATTTATTTACAGTCTAAAAGCCAATTATTACTTTTCTAATGCCTTCTTGTTTTGATAAACGGCTGGATTTAGATGAAAAAAAAAACAATTCAATAATATTCCTAGGTACCTACTAATTTACTTTGGCGATATTGGCGCTACCGTTTTCCATTGTCGATTTAAAAAAAGACCCCGTTGTAAATGGTGCCGTAACTGGCGTTATTAAATGCCCGGTGCGAGCCTTAATAACTGCACCCATTGTGAAAATATGATAGATATAGCCGCCATGTTGAATCGCCGTGCCCGTTACGTCACATATTATGATAGCTGTTTCGATAAAAAATCAAAATGGCGACTAAATCTATCGTATTTTTACAGTTGTGTCGATAAATCGCTATATCATATCATATCGTGTTTAAGCGGTCATGCTAGGGGGGCTGGCCTTGTCATTTTTGCGCCCCTCCAGGGTCTGCGCCCTGTGCCTGGGCACCGCTAACAGAGCCCAAGTTACGGCACTGGTAACACTCATCGACGTAACATGTAAACACGCATGTTACGTCGATGTGTGTACCCAACGCTCACTACCGCAGAGTGTATGTACACTAAAATTAGTAACCCAAGTAGTCCTCTGTTATCAATAACCATAATATACTTTTTTGATTTCAGGTTCGTGGATCTGATTCAAGACGTGTTTAACGTTTGGCTTGGCGTCATTTTAGTTAGCGTTTTGATTGAAATCGGCTCATTACTATACTATATATCAGCGGTAAATCCTTTTTTGATGTTTTTTTGCATTACTTATGAAAGTATCCAGCGTCTTTCAGTGACCTTTGCCAGGTCGTCTGTCCACCTTGTGAGTGGACATCCAACGCTGTGCTTGCCGGTACGCGGCCTCCATTCTAGAACCTTTCTGCCCCATCGGCCGTCGGTTCTACTTTCTACGTTCTAGGAAGACGCTGGATGCAGGCCGCTTCCAACTGGCCAATCTGGAAGTCAATAGGAGGTCTATAGTCAAAGTCAAGTAAAAGTCAAAAATCATTTATTCAATACTCAAGACTTATAAACGTCATTAACAACATTATTGGCCCATATGGGGCAGAACATGTCTCCTTATTTTTTGTGCCCTACTAGCGCTTCGAGACAAGACACAGACAATCTGGCAAGTGCTATGTTTAGTCAGTGCAGTCTATGTTCAGCAGTGGGCGTTCTATGACTGAAATGATCATGATGATGAAAGTAACTGACATACTTTTGTTGTTAAAAGGCTAGCTGCACTGCAACAACAAATTTTTAAACTTGCTACTGTTAGCGGGGAATCGATTGCAGGGAACATCCCTATGAGCGGTTCCCGGCACTAGCTGTCAGCTGTCATCGGAGCGTACTTCTTCATGCGTCGCAATTGTGCTTTCGCGCGTTTTCCGTATCAATATATTTTAATAAGTTAATACACCTTTTTATTTAGAGGATCCCCTCTAATACAACATTTGTACGGGCAAGCACGTACATTTCTCCGCATCATCATAATGTTAGCCTACTTTTGTAAATAGGCATTCATTACTTTTTAAACAAACCAAATCAGTTTGTTCGCATCATCAAACTTTCAGTCGCACGTTCTCACCTTACCATTAATAACCATTTCTAACTTAAAAAAATATTATATTTATTTAAATTATTAAATGATTTAAGCAGCAGTGTAAACACTCTTAGGATATTAAGTTACTCCAATACCTATTATCCGTTTATATCCTTATTGTTATGATCGTCCAGTATCGTAGGCAGTTCCGTCTTTACCATAAGGGCACACGGGGCCTACGCCCAGGGCCTCCGGCCTCACGGAGGCCCCAAAGCACTGTTAACTAAAAAGAAAGTAAAGAGGTGCAAAGTCTAAAAAAGGAAGGTAAAAACTAAAACTACCTAATACTTTAAATGAAGATATGAAAATATTTTTTGGAAGTCATGAATTCATACCAATACCATTTTATTTTTCTTTGCAATAGGGCCTCGGAATTCTTGTGTGCCCCAGGGCCCTAGGATATGTAAAGACGGCCCTGATCGTAGGTAGGTTGAATTTGTGAAACTACATGAAATACGTGTTTCAGGGCTTTGGTTTCGATCTGGGCTACGCAAATTACAGCATCACGTCTGTCGTTTACATATTCTTGCCCTGCAAATATGCAGGCACACTGACGTCCATGGTAATTACTTTATAACGACTATGCACTTAAAACGTTTACAAGGAAAAATATAGGTACACTCTTATTTGGACTCGAAATGGTAAGAGCCACATTTTTGCGCCGTTCGGCGATAAGACTAGTGCCGTACTTAGGGCGGTGCCAGTGCCCAGGCACAGGGCTTGGAGGGGCGCAGAAATGACTAGACAAAACTGTGATTTGGGTCATGCGTAGGCGCAATTATAGAAGCTCGCACCGGGCACACAAAAGGCTAGTCACTGGTTGAGACCATGGGTCCTTGGGGCCCAAGTTCCTGTGCCTTTTTAAAGAGCTCTCAAAAATACTCACCCCCGCCACTGATTGGCTGAAAAGGATTAGATCGTTATCTACGGGGATATGCTGCCAGCCTTTTGGTCACCATCCCCTGCGGCAACGGGGGGGCAAATAGCTCTTAAATTTTGAAAACCTACCTATTTTTTACTTTCTGTAATAAATTAACACAGTAGTTATTAAAGTCTTAGTAAACTGTATATTTCGTATATATCTTTTACTTATCTCGTGTTAATTAAATAACCACAATTTCTAGTCGACAGAGTTGGCGACAATGATCTACTGCTCGGGCTGGGAGAACGCGCGCACCCCCCGCGTGAGGCGCATGCTCCCGTTCCTGATTGCGCGTGCGCAGGTGCCTGTATACATCACCGCCTTCAACCTCTTCGTCTTTGACATGGAGCTGTTTGTCAATGCAAGTATTCACTTAGAAAATATTATGTTTGTTTTAGAAGTGCTATCTGCCTAACTAGTCTAATAACCACCAAAATACGATATGATATAGCGATATATCGACACTAACTGTAAAAATATGATAGATATAGCCGCCATATAGATCAGAAACAGCGATCATAACATGTGACGTCCCAGGCACAGCGATTCAATATGGCGACTATATCTATCATATTTTGACAGTTGGTGTCGATATATAAATAAATAATAAATAAATAATAATATTTATTTCATAATAATGGGTACATTATATTATATTAGTGACCGTAGCCCCCTTTTAAGCTATTGAGCCTGTATCAGGGAGTAGACATATCTGTAAGCACTTCTTACAGTCGCGATATGTTTTAGTATATAAGTTTAGCTTTTTATTTATCATTTTGTAGAGGTAGGCCGAGCGAGCTTTGTATTGTCTAGAAGCAAAAACAGAATTACACTTGAGGGTTTCCAACTTATGCCTCCTTCTTGCAGCATTAGTGGCATCGAAATTCAGGGTTTTGTGTTTACTAAGTATTGTATTTATAATGTAAAGCTTTCGGATTGAAGGAATACGGGTAGTTTGATAAAGTTTTTCAGTTGAAAACCTTCGTTTTTTAAAATACATTACCTTTATCAAACTACGTTGCGCACGTTCCACGTCAAGAAAGCGCGTCCTAGCTGCACCTCCCCATACAGGCAAGCAGTAAGCTAGAACAGACTGTACCAGGGATACATATATATCCCTTAGAAGACCCCTATCCTCAGTCCCCACCCCCAAATCCGTCTTAGGTACCGCGTGTCTCAACATCTTAAAAATCCATGTGAGATTTCTTATTCTCTGAGTCACACGTTCAAGCTGAGTATACCAAGACAGTCTTTGATCCAACCACACTCCCAAATATTTAGCTTCAGCTACTTTTTGTACAGTGGGGCAATGACAATCTTGTCTATCCGTTTTGGTATGGCAGCGATGTATCCTCACAGCAAAATCTCTGTCTGGTTGAGTGTTGTTATAAATGCTAAAGCATATATAACAGCTTTTGGCCGTATTGAGCGTAAGGAGATTATATCGCAGCCATTTTCCTATTTGCTCAAGACCTTTCTCTGCATTCTTTTTAGCACTGTCCCAGGTTCTTCCGGTGAAAACGACGGCAGTGTCATCCGCATAAGAGAATATTTGGGCACATTCAAAGGTCATATCACATAAGTCATTAAGATAAATTAGGAACAACGTGGGGCCAAGAACACTCCCCTGCGGGACACCAAACGACACATTAGTGCAATCACTAGTACAATTTTCTAGTTTTACCTTCTGATTTCTATTTGCAAGGTAGTCCGAGAGTAATTTTAGTGGAACACCCCTGACACCGATTCTGTCCAGCTTGTGTACAAGAATGGGGATAGAGACCGTATAGAACGCTTTCCTCAAGTCCAAGAATACTGCCATGCATTTATTATGTTCATCCATTTCTTCTACTACCAGTGAGCTTAGAGCAGAGACTGCATCTTCGGTCGACTTTCCTTGTCTGAAACCAAACTGGGAAGAAGATAAGACCTCATACTTTTCCAAGTAGGCAATTAATCTAAGATTGATTAGTCTTTCGAGTATTTTGGATATAGCAGGCAGCACCGATATAGGTCTATAGTTGCCTACGTCATCTCTATCCCCAGTCTTGTAAACCGGAGTAATGATTGATTGCTTTAGGGAAGCTGGGAATATTCCTTTATCAAAGGAAATATTTGCTAGGTGAGTTATGATAGGAATGATAACTTCTTTTGCATGCTTGAGAAATGCAGTCGGGATATTATCCCAGCCTGGAGAACTATCAGATTTTAGGTTCATCAAAATGTTATTAACCTCATAATGATCGGTGTGCAGAAGTACGAAGGAGTTTGCTTGTTTAGGTAAGTTTTGAAGGTAAGAGTTAGAGTCACTTTCAACATATTCAATCTGCTCTGCAAGCCGTTTACCAATATTAGAAAAATAGTTGTTTACCCAGTTTGCAGAGGCTATCGGGTTATCTGTAATATTGAGAAGTTCTGTATTTAAAGTCTTGAGTTTATTTGTGTGAGTAATAGCTTTGATATTTTTCCATAATTGTTTGTTATTATTGACAGATTTAGCCAATAACTCTCTCTCATAGTCTCTTTTTAACCTTTTTATGAGATTGTTACAATAATTTCTATACCTCCGGTATGTAATTGTGATTATTTCATTATTAGGCTCACCACGTGCTTGTTTTTGTAGCTTATTACGGTTTCTTATACAGCGCAAAATACCAGGTGTGATCCAAGGTTTTAAGATACGAAATTTTTTAGGTATAGTTGTGGTTACTGTGTGTTCTTTTAATGAGTCGGAAAGTATACAAATCAACTGATTAGTTATTAAATCGGGGTCATCGCATTGTAGTAATTTGTCTAAGTTTTGATTTTTTAGGTGATCTAGAGCTTTGTCAAAGTCCGTGGATATTTTTAATTTAGATACAAAAAGCTTCGGTTTAGTGTTTGAGAGTAAGAGAAAAGCCGCAAAGTGGTCAGTAGTGGTCGTGTGTAATACAACAATAGATGCCTGTACTTTGAGCTTATTTATGTTCAGCATTATATGGTCTAGGCAGTTCTTTTCCCTAGTAGGGATAGTGTGGCCGGCCAATATACCGTGCTCCGATAACACGTTCAAATAATTAAGTCGATTTTTCTGTTCTTGGGGTGGTTCTATGGGCTTGAGAGCTATGTTGATATTAATATCACCTGTGATAAAGATATTATTAAATGATTTTATAGAGCTTAGGTATACATTTAATGAATTTATAAAATCATCAGCGTTTGTAACTGATGGTGATCTATAAACACACAGAATTATGTTATTTAGTATGTCAAGCTGCAAACAAGATGCCTGCGTTAAATGTATTTCCCTGATTTTGTGTTTTATGGCATCCTTTACATATACTACGACACCATCGTTTTGGTTTAGCCTACACTCAGTAAAATAGGAGCAATAGTTTGGCAGTACAGGCAGAGGTTTGTTACAGTTAAGTCTGCACTCCGTCAGAACAATTACATCAATATCAAAGCTGAAACTAGACAAAGTTAGCATAAAATCATCAAGGTTGCAATATATACTTCGTATATTTTGAGATATCAGTGTAAAGTCATTATTATTTACATTAACACTGCCTTTAAATTCCTCCACGTCGCATTCCAAAGACCGTGCCAGCTCTATTCTGTCTATTTCTTGAAGTGAGTTTACTATAATATTATTCATAAGAAAATAAAAATAGGCAAAAATACGTCAATTCGCAAAGCGTCAAATATGTGGTTGAGGACGACTCAAAATAATAATAATATGTAAAGCTTACAATAGAAATTTATTTTTTGTAACTGAGATATGATGATTTAGGACATATGTTAGTAAGTGTATTTTTGTATGTACGTGTTATTATCTGTAAAGAGTGCTTATTAGGGCATAGTGTAATCAATTGGGTGAGGTATTGTGTATAATATATCGTGTTTTGGTGGTCATGCCAGGGGCTGATCTTTTTTCCTTGTTATCCTGTCCCTGGGCTCCAAATCAATGGCTTTGGATGCAACTGGGATTGACCGTATAGATGAAGAAGATCCTGTCTTGCTTTTAAGTTATAGTACTAAATATAAAATGACCTACTGGCACACTTAAGTCCCTACATAGGTACTATATGTTAAACAATTATATGTATCTTCTTAAGTAGGTAATTGCAATTTTTGGTATTCTTCTCCTTTTTACGTCTATTTAATCTGTGATCATCACACTATCACCATTAGACATTGTAGTTTACTTAATTTTTTAACCGACTTCAACAAGGAGGGGTTCTATGCTTGGCTGTGTATGTACCTTTTTTTAAAATTTAATTTTTGTGTATGTTTACCAATTGAGGACCGATTTCAATTTTTAAAGGTTTTGCTCCCGATGTGGTCCCATTTTTAATCTCAACGTGTCGGATTTGAAGTTGTAAATCGGTTCACTGACCTTTAACTTTTTGAAATGAAATGAAAAGTATTTATTTCTCAGAAAGTGGTAGCTTATGGTCTTATAAATAAACTGGTTCAACACATTCTGCCAATAATGACGTAGAAATATTAACATAGTAATTAATAGGTCAGTTAATTATAAATAAAGTTAATCAATTATCAAACATATTGTCTTTAATTGTCATATTTAAAAAGTGCTTAACGGAGTAAAAGCATTCTTTCAATAAGGGTTTGGGTAGGTTGACCCGCCATTGTCTGTACATAAGTACCATCTTTTTATTTTTAGATTCTACGAACTTCGTACTCTATGTACACGCTGATGCAGACTAGTTCTGATCCGTCTTGAAGCTTTCTTTTGAAACACTTTATCAGAATACAAATAAAATCAATTCACGCAATCTTATATCATCTTTGCTTGTCTTATCTGTTTTTATTTACGAAATAAAATTTAAAAAATGTTTTGCTCTTTTATTTCTGTTCGACGACCTCCTTACCCTCGCCTCTCGGCTACGCCCTCAGATCATAGAAATAAAGAAATGTGTTATAACTCGTAAATCCTTAGCGAACCTCGGCTGCCCCATTTCAAAACCTGAAAAGTCTTCAGGATGCGATTTTGATATTGTTGGCTAAATACCATTTTCTAGTAAGCCCCTAATTTATGCAAAAACACCCACATCGATAGCTCAAATAGATAAAAAGTTACGGTCTAGTAAGTAGATGTACCTTTTCGATTTGAGCCGACTTGACCATTTCAAAACATAGCAAGTCACAAAACCATTTCAAAAGCCTAGCAAGTGCAGTTCACTTGCTATGTTTTGAAATGGTCATTTGACATACTAGGTTTTGGAGTAGTTACTACAGGTTTTTAATGACTTTAAGTCTAATAACTGGAAATATAATGCTAGTTATTTGTTTTTTTATATGAGAATTTCGTAGTTTAAAAGTTTAAAGTAAGTGTTAAATATTTGCCTAATAAATGCTTACAACTTACTTTAAGAACAGATTTATCTTCTGTAAAGTAAAATACATATTTATTTTAGGTACTGCGCTACCTAGTACTTATTAGGATTTTTTTCTTCTATCTAGTGATGTTCTGGATAGTTAAACAATAATACCTCGTTTAATAAAACCTAACCTAACTCGTAACTTGCAAGTCGTAACACATTTATACATTCTCTCATATCACACATTACAATCACACCGAAAACTTGCCTTATTATTATTATTATTTTTAGTTTTAGTTACAAATGTAACATCATTCATTGTGTCATATTGTTTACCTACTATATCTTGCTACAGAAGAGCGGTTTCCCCTGGCACAAGTGTTATTTCACTTAATAGGAGAATCCAGCCTCTTATTCAAAATAACCCACTGTTTTTTTATGAATAAAATATTTTTAATTTTCATTTTTCAACTCTCAGCTCCAGCATGCGGTGTTTAGTACTGTCAGGGATCAATTTCAACCTACTCAGCTCGGCTTCGGGGTAGCAGGTGGCTGCGAAGCTGCAATCCATGCTGTCCGCTCTTACATAAATTTTCGGCCCAATGATATTTTACTTAAAGTTGACGTTAAAAATGCATTTAACTCGGTCGATAGAGGTGTCTTGTTGACTGAGATCCAAAAAAATGTACCTTCTCTGTACGGTTTTTTGTGGCAGTGCTATAGTACTCCTACAAAACTTATGTACAGAGAAAACCTACTCTCTTGGTCAACTCAACAAGGTGACCCTCTCGGCCCAGCCATTTTTAGCCTGGCCATTCATCCCATCAGTACTAAATTAAAGTCTCATTTTAATGTTTGGTACCTTGACGACGGAACCCTGGGTGGTGACTCTTCTACGGTATTAGAAGATTTTTATTTCTTATTAAATAATTTCAAAATTTGTGGTTTGGATTTAAACTTTTCTAAATGTGAACTTTATGTTCCGCAAAATTGTGATCAGCGTGATGTTATTATAAACGATTTTAAACAATTAGCACCCAACATCAAAATTATAGATAAAACATCACTTCGTCTGCTCGACTCCCCAATCGCGGATGAATCTTTTTCAACCTACATTGACGAACAAATTGCCAAATTTATTTCAGTTTCAGATAGAATACTCAAAATTAACAGTCATATTGCTTACACTATTCCCGGTCGGGTCAATGTAGAAAAATAACTTTTCTATATTGTCTCGGTCTGGGTGTTGTGGTGCCGTCGTTGTTTTCGATTTCTGTAACACAAGTGCTTTGGCTACTTACCACAGAATCAGAGCAATGTATGTGATGTTGTCCAATGCTATGCTATGCTATACATAGGGGTGATTCAGATACCTCTCAACTATTATCCGATTTTGTCTTTTTGTACCAAAATTCACATACACTTTACGCTCATCGCCTTTTTGGAAACACCCTGAATTGACATCAAAATTCGATTGTATCATCCAGAATATAATTTCACAAACTCTTAACATTAAGCTGGAAGGACGAACCTGGACTCAAGCTTACCGAATAGGCAGGGGCCTATTCGGCATGGGGGTTAGGGATAAGACAAATCACCGGTGTCAGTCTTCCAGCTTTTTTGTCTTCATCCCACAAAACTTTTGGTCTAATATGCAAAATTCTTAGTAAATCCCATGACTTTAATGCTGTCCATATTCCATATTTAGCGAAGGCCATTGATGCGTGGAAAAACCTTACCACGGATGACTCCCCTTAAAACCTTTCGGCTCAAAGACTTTGGGACGAGCCTCTCTGCAGAGTGGTGCGTAATAACCTACTTCAAACGTCTACCAATTCTGCTGATCAGGCTCGTCTCCTAGCCGTAACCGAATGGGAATCCGGTCTTTGGCTAAATGCTCTTCCCTCTCCGACCCTGGGTACCCTTATTGATAATGTTTCATTTAGAATAGCAATTAGTCTTAGGTTAGGTGCTTTCAGCTCTGTACCTCATCGCTGTTCCTGTGGAAAGGTTGTCGATCAGCTTGCTCACCACGGTCTCTCATGCTGCAGAAGTGCTGGAAGAATCCCCCGTCATGCTAGTTTAAACGACGTCATCCGACGGGCGCTTGTCAGCGCGCGTATTCCGGCCGTTCTTGAACCGATTGGCCTCGTACGCAGCGATGGCAAGCGTCCTGACGGCATGACCCTCGTTCCATGGAAGATGGGTAGGCCCTTAGTGTGGGACGCGACTTGCGTCGATACTTTAGCCCCTTCCCATCTTCCATCGACTGGCAACCGAGCGGGTTCTGCAGGAGCTTCTGCAGACGCCCTAAAACGGCGCAAATATGAAAGTCTTGGTGAGACTTACATATTTGAACCATTTGGGGTGGAAACTTTGGGCCCATGGGGACCGAGTGCCCACAAGCTATACCGTGAGTTGTCTAAGCGTTTAGTTGAGACATCTCACGATTCAAAGGCTGGCTTATACCTTGGCCAACGGGTTAGCCTAGCTATCCAGCGTGGTAATGTTGCCAGCCTTTTGGGCACCTTTCCCTTGAACGGTGATCTCAGTCAGATATTTTATTTATAGGATCGTTCCTATGAATAAAATATCTGACTTTATAAAAAGAGTTTAGTTTTAGAATATGTACATATAATTAGGTATTTTATTTTTATTGGATTATTTTGTCCTAAATTGAATAAATGATTTTTGAATGCTTACTTGAAGGTATTGTTATATTTGTTATGGTGTTTCCATGGCTTGTTAGCGCACACATGCGGGGGGAGTGTGGGAGATTTCTGTAACGCATGCTATAGGGCCCGCATGCGGGGAAGCGTTTTCGATTATCGATGATCTCAATAATGACGTCACCGCTCTTCAAGTAGGCTTGTGAGTTGTGATTGTGGAGTTGTGTGGTAGACGAGATATATCTAATAGCCAACCAATTTGAAGTAAACATCCCAGATAGCAAGGTAGTTTGTTGCAAACTAGATTTTTGTTTGAATTTAAATTGTCACCTCAAATATGAAAAGTTAAGTTTGAGAAAATATTGCTGCAACCTTGTTAATTCAAGAATGATGTCTGAAGTTTGTGGCAATGTTGCAGCAATCTTGCAGTTTGCGGTATGTTTTAAATATGAATTATTAAGTTCGTTTTAAAGTTGATACAAAGTTGCAGCTGATGGCTAGAGTTCTGTTTTTTTTGACAAGTCGAGTACATAACTTGATGACAGTTGTTTGTTGGCAATGGGGCCGACAACTGTCAAAGTGGCGCCAGTAGCGCAAAGACCTATAACAAAGCAGTTTTTCTATGAAATTAATAGTGAAATTATATTGAAAGACCATTTCATCAGAGATCACCATGACCATGATCATTTCCAGTTTGACTAGGTAGTCAAAAACCATTCTCTTGGACGTAACCTATACCAGAGAGAAAATTACTGGGCAGTAGTAAACATACTGACCAGATAAACAAACAGATGAATGGTATTTCCATCGGTGACTTTGATATTATAACAAACTTATATTACCTATTTGTTTGCTAAAGAAAGCTTGTTTCAAGAAGAGAATTTAACTACTCATAGCTTCAGTAATATCCAGCCACTTGAAGAATTAGATGATGCAAATGTCTCTCAGTGTTGTTGATATTACGATGTCTCAGTCTATAAACTCAGATTTTGCTTCTGGGTCTGGAGAAATTTGTACAAAAGAGACACAGACTTTTTATTTGCCTTATGCTTTGTTGCTAATTTCAGAGAGGGTATAAAATAAATAATAAGTACGCAAAAAAAACATATATAATGATTAAAACTTACTTTTATTTCTTAAGGTAGCTATCATAGTTATAATACAGATATTTATTGAAAATTTCTGCTTTAAAATAACCATTATAGAACTCATCAAGTTTTGTAACATATATTTGATAAAATTTTCATCTCTATATACATATATCACTTTCATGTCTGAATGTATACACTAATAAATTGCAGTACTTTCTACCACTGCAGTAGCAGCAGTTTTTAGGTGCATGAAAACTTTGTAGTCTTTGGGTACAAGTCTCAAAGAGTAATATAAATTTTCTATTGACCATGCTTTCAACACTAAAAGCAAAACAGCCACATGTTTACAAGTTGCATCATTACCACTACCTGCTGGACATTCACAGTGCGCTTCTTCAATACTGCCATATTCATCTAATTTTAAATTAACTTCATAATGAAGACTTTTTTATTGTTTTTCTACATATACCTTTTATGTAGGAGTTCTTGCTGGCATCAATAAAAGAGCGGGCTGTTACTAAATGGCGTGATTTATATAGCTGCACCACTTTATCCATTTTCTTGTCAGAGCTATATGAAAATAGAAAAAAATGACTGTTAATAAATTACTTGTATGTAGATAGGTGCGTTAGTTGGGTTAGTAGTACATGTTAAAACATGTTACAACAATAAGCAAGTTGATGTTCCTCAATCTAACTGTTTACAGATTGACAGATTTAAATTTGTTGAAGGTTGGCCTATTTACAGGTTGAGAAGGTTACTAAACCACAATGATTATTTGTGTAAGTAAACAGAACCTGGTATCTTGTGCCAATAATCAATTCTAACTTCCAATTTAGTAGTTATATAGAAAAATACTACCAAGTACCTACTTTAAAACAGAAATAAGACTTACATAGATAAATAATGCCGTATTTGAGTTTTGTTCAGAGGAAGCTTTGTGTTGCTGTTCGTCTCTGTAAGACTCAGTGTGTGGAACCTTCATTGAAGGTTCATCATCCACAACTTCAGCTTGCCTAAAATTGAAGTTTTGGTCATAAGTCTCTAATCTGTAATATAAAAAGGAAATAACATTCTTTCATTCATCTTAGACTTCAAATATAACCTCAAACTACTTATCACGACAAAAAGATTAAGTTCCTTCGTTTAAAATTATTATTACAATGATACAATGTTATCATACATTAGATTATATCTAAGTAAACATTTAATAAACAATGAAACAAGTTTTAGGTCCATACAATTGTAAAAATTTAAAAAAATTAAGGAAACACAGCTCACCTTTGGTCTGCTTTCCTTCCACGTAAAGAAGCGCCTTTTCCTTAACTCTTCTTTTAACTCATTAAGTTTCCAAGTGGAATGCATGTTTTTTAAACGAAAATTGCCAAGAAATCAACGTAATTAAAATCAAAAGTTTAACGCAGAACTCAATGACAACTTTGACAAGGGTCTGTACATTTTTTTTTTTTTTTTAATTGGGTTTTACGGCTCTGGGTTCCAGCCCTTTTAAGCCAAAGGGTCTGTACAGTATATTCAGTGTTGCCAGACGTGCGATAATTATCCTAGATCCACGATATTTTTGAGTGTAATTCCACAGAAAAAATAATTAATTATTGCACGATAAATCTACGATAATCCACGATATTTTGCTCAGTTGGAGATAAATTTAGGAAATCATTTTAATCCGTTTAATTGAACACATTTTACGTTTATTTGAACAGTCTGACTCTGACAGCACGATAGTGAATTTAATTAATAATTAATTTAAAACTTTATTGCACAAACTTAATAAAAGTGTACAAAAGGTGGACTTAATGCTAAAAGCATTCTCTGCCAGTTAACCTATAGGTCATACAGAAAGCTTTGAAAAGGTGCGGTAAACAAACAAGAAGAAAAAAAAAAACATTAAGTAAATAATGCAACAAATAAATTAAGGTATATATATTTAACTTTAATATATATTGTATATAAATATAGAAATAATTATTAAGATACATAAATACAAATAAAAAAAAACTATGATATAATACATAAAATACTTCAAATAAATAACATACATATACAGTGTGTCTTTATAATGTGCACATATTAAAATATGGGAAAATATGTTAAATTTATCGATTTTATTTTTATCGTAATTAAGGGGTTTTATTGAGAAATTTTACAATTATTTTAAAAAATATGAAAAGAGAACGTTATTTTTGTTAAAAAGTGGGTTATAAGTTTCGGTTGATGACAGTTGTTTTTCCTTTATTTTAATTTAATGAGGACGCCCCATTATTTACGATCATTTTAAACTTTGTTTCATTGTGATCGATCGTTTAGTTTTAAAGATATACTATTTTGTTTACACGGGGATCTCAACAGGTAACCAAAATTTTAAAAAATCCATAAAAAAATTAATTATTTTTGAAAAAAAAATAAACTTGTTTTCCGTCGATAAAATTAAACATATTTGCCCATATTTTAATATGTGCACATTATAAAGACTCACACTGTATATACATATACTATATTATGCAATTAATCTATTAAGAATTTAATTTCTTTGCTCTAAGAAAGCGATCGACTCTTGTCAGCGTAAAATTTGACAGTTTTGAAAAGGGTGAATTGTCACCGTCAGTTTGGTGTCAGCCATCATGACGAGAAAAACCGGTTTACTGAATACTTGTGTAGTGAGTACTGCAGTTCAGTTAACAAAAACTTGTTATAAAAAAAGTAAAGAAGTGGGTAGTAAAAAGATTTAAACTTTTCAGCCGTATATTCTGTTATTTTCTGGATTCGGTAGTTACAAAAACAATAATTTTGTGAACTGGGGTTGTGATAAAAACATAATTTTTCAGCAAAACTACGATAATTCTAACCTGTGAATCTGGCAACACTGCATATATTAATCTGTGCCTCTCTTTGTATGAAAACAACGATTGGCTTAAAAGGGCTGGAACCCAGAGCCGTAAAACCCAATTATAAAAAATAAAAAAAACTGTCTGTGGTTGGTGACTGAGTACTGACTGACGGACGCCATATTGGTTTTCTTTTTACGTGAGTTTGTAACTGATTTTAATTTAATTACACAATCATGTTAAGAGTCGACGTTTGAAATATGTTTTTTTAGTCAAACGTTATTAACATAAATGTTTGTCGATTGTGTTTAGTGCCATAAATAGAAGTTTGTTAAATTGTGACTTGTTGTGGGACGTGGATCACTCGGACGCGCAAACGAACCTGCATGACGCGCTGTGGAAATAAAGTAAGTTTATCCAATTATTTAACTATTTACAGACAGAACACTTGATAAGTATCTACTATCCAATCCAATCGACTTCGCCTAGATGCTTGCAGCATGTATTTTTCAAGTACACAAATAACCTCTAAAATTCACAGCTTCGACGTAATATTTCCTTGCTCTTGACGATTGTATTTAGAGTACTTTTTAAATTAAAGTCTGATTATTTATCATATTACAACAACTTTCTGTGTCTAACTGTTTCTATGACTATATTATTAAATCCTGAATATTGTTTAGAATACAACAATTATGCTAAGAATATCCTAGGTCTTACACACCTTAGTGATGATGTATTTGAATTTGGTGCTCTTGATTCCTGTTCTGCCTTTCCCCTTGAAAACTTTTTACAGGTTTTCAAAAAGAATATCAGAAACCCCTTCAGCAAATTATTAAAAGGTTTGGGGAAATATCCAATACTGACTTTTGGGCTAAAAATATATCCCCATGTGATTCAAATTTTCCACGTTACTCTAAATCTCACTCATCAGACTTGCTATTGCCAGGTTGTGATAAGTTGCAGCAGTTTAGATCGGTAAAATTTTATTCTTTTGAAATAAACACAACACATCCAAACTGTTATTGTGTTTTAAAAGATGGTAGTATTTTAACAGTATGCAATATTGTATTTTCCAAAAATATACAGGGTATGGTTATACTTTGTCAAAAGAAAACTTCCTTGCTGCACCATTCATAGATAGTTCACACAGGAATTCATGTTGTACAAAATAAATTAAATCTATGTGAAAAGCCAGTGACTGACATTGTCGGTAAAATAGTACTTCTTCCTTTCCAAAATTACCATGTTGCTATTAAGATGCTACATTCATAATGCTTCAATTTGTATGTTTATCCTTGTCTTGTCGCCATGGTACAATATTTATTTAGTTTGGGGCTAGATAATTAGTGTGATTGTAAAAAAAACCTTTTCTTAATTCCTATTGCCTGTCATATCTTTTTATCCTACCTTTCTTATTATTGAAGTTGTGGTTTATATAGTTGATGATCCATAGGTATGTATTTATGTTTGTTGATGGATATTAGTGATACCTGATAATTTTCCATGTAAAAATGTAGCAAATTTATTTTCAGATCTTGCATAATGGGTTCCACAAATTTTGCAATAGTCACATTTCTGGCTGAAAATGATGCTCCTGGGATAGTGGCTTCAAATTGGATTATAAATAGCAAAACTTGCTACTATCCCAATGTACGCACCGAGGAAATGAAAAACAAACTATTGAAAAGGAGGGTTGACCCTGAGATTACATGGTCAAAATATCAAATTAGAATTCTTAAAAGTTATGGTAAGTAATTTAATTTCTTTATTATTTTCTTTCTACGCTTTAAAGCTTCATTAATGAAAATTCCACTTAAAATAAAAACATTTAAGTAAGTCTCAATTTAGTTTTGAAATAATGTATGTACCTACAAAGTGCAAGTGCTTAGTAAAATCATCTTATCTTTCAGAAACATATGGAGAAGCAAGATTACATCTAAAAAAAGCCGAAGATACTTCTAATTTGGACTCCGACGAAGAAGTGACGAAAAGAAAAAGAAAGATAAAAATTGTTAATTCGCCTGATGACTCGAATTCTTCTGATGAAAACCACTTTTCAAAAATAACTCAAATTAGAAAAAAAAATCGAAAAAAAATAAGGAACAGTTAACATACCCAACTCCTCCTAAACCTAAATCAGTTCAGCAAAATATATTTACTGAAGAAATTCACGTTAGTTCAGGAAGAATTCAATCCAATAATGTTACAGTGACTACAAACTTAGCTGAAGATAACATCACCGTTCCACAAACTGAATCCTCTCCTAGAGCCGTTGAAGAATATACATATGGTAAATATCTTTATTAGTTATGATGATGACTGTCTAGTATAGTGGTTCGCGCTCTGGACTACAAAGCCAGCGGTTACGGGTTCGAATCCCGCAAGAGGCAAATATTTGTGTGATGAGCAGGAGCATTTGTACCACAATCATGGATGTTTATAAAAATATTTAAGTATGTTTATCCATTATCTAGTCCATAGTACAAGCTTTGCTTAGTTTGAGGCTAGATAATTGGTGTGATTGTAGAAACAATTATTTATTTATTTATTATAATTGAATGTATTGATTTTTGTAAATGACAATTAGACATGAAGCATAAAAAACATATTTTTTTCTTGAAATTCTAATAAAAAATTCTAATAAAAAATAATTTATGACCACTGAAACATTTAAATTAATCTTTCGTAAGTATATGTCATATTTTTTTTGTTTTTGTGTAGTCTACAATAGCCAAAATTAAAAGAGAAATGTTTGTTAAGTGTACTCTGTGTCTAGGTACTAGCAAATATCAAATTTAAAAAGTTACCCGATTGGCGTAGTGGCGTGGTGCATCGCCTTTAACGCTAAGGGTCTGGGTTTGATTCCTGCTTGGGGTAAATTTAGAAACTTTTCTAAATTGGCTCGGGTCTAGGTTTCCTAGGAGCTGCCCTTCTTGTAAGGTAGTTCGTAAAACAACTTCAAACCCATGACAGTTAGTGTGTTGTCTGGTGCATAATTTTATTAATTTTAGCATCCATACAACTTTTTTTTCATGACTATGTTATTTAATTAAAATATTTTTTCAGAAATCTGTAAAAAAATATTTGAAGATGTAACTGAAAATCATATTAAAGAAATAATAAGCGATTGGCTAAATCAAGCAAAAGTTAGAATAACAAGAAGGTATGATTAGGGCCATTTTTCCAATAGCCAGATAATTTATATACGTTGAATAAGTGACATGTTGACAGAATTCTTATAGAAAATGTGTCAGAACGTCAATTTTATTCTCCAAATAAAAGTTATCTGGCTATTGAAAAATTGGTTCATAAATAACATAATTCTTGTTAGACGAACTGATTAGGTATTTACTCTTCATTTTGATTAGGTATTATTTAATAAAGTAGTATCTTTGATTTGTTTCAGAGCAGAGAGACAAGAAAAAGAAGATCAACAGAAAGCAGATTAATGTCAATATTTAATCATTTTGATTGAAATTATAAAAGGGTTAAATTAATGAGGTGTTTTTCAAGAAGAAAGAAAAAGAAAGAGAAGATTAACAGAAAGCAGTTTATTAATGTCAGTATATATTTAATTATTTTGATTGAAATTAAAAAAAGGGTTAAATTAATGAGGTGTTTTTTTAAGAAGAAGAAAGAATAAGAAAGAGATTAACAGAAAGCAGTTTAATGTCAATATATATTTAATTATTTTGATTGAAATTAAAAAAGGGTTAAATTAATGAGGTGTTTTTTCAAGAAGAAGAAAGAATAAGAAAGAGATTAACAGAAAGCAGTTTAATGTCAATATATATTTAATTATTTTGATTGAAATTAAAAAAGGGTTAAATTAATGAGGTGTTTTTTCTAATAAAAATATGGTGCAAATACAGGAAACATATTATTGTACTATAAGAATCTAAACAACTTTCTCATGTTTATGAACTTATGTCTGAAATAGATTTTTGAGTCCTCATAGAACAAACTGTCAGATCTTGATATTTTCTAAATTACCTATTTAGTATTTTGGGATATGGCTTCACTTATGAAACTTGTTCAGAATAGTCAATAGAATAATGTGTTAGGTTTATTTGCTCCATATTTACCTATATACATTCCTTTCGGAAAGTTATTTAGTTTTATGAACACATTCTTCTCACCCAGCTTATATAAAAAAAGTAATACATTATTAATTTGCCCCCGCAAATTTTAAATCTATCACTTTTTTTTACACATAGCTAATTTTTACATTGTATATACTGATAGCGATTGGATTACTACTCAGTAAAAATTTCTTACGTGTTATCGACTGGTTTACTGTGTATACTTATCAAATTGTGTAATTTGATAAGTATACACAGTAAACCAGTCGATAACACGTAAGAAATTTTTAATTTTGCGGACCGCACTGATCGATCCGCTATAACAAAGAAACAGCAAGTTTGTTATGTTAATGTTGCATAAACTTCACAAAAACAAACAGCAGGCAAGCTTGTCGCTTGTAAACTAGAAAGTTTGATTCAAACTTGCCTCAAGTGTATACACTTGCCATGGCAAGTTATTCACAAACTTTCCATTTTGACACGTCAAACTTGCTTCAAGTCAGATTCAAGTTTAAAATGCTATCTGGGATAACCATTTAGGGCACATAATACTACGAACTTGGTGGATTTTTTAATAAGGCAGTTTGTATCTTTTGCGGGACCGGTCGCACAGCGCCAGGCGACTAGCATAGTATGCAAAACATATTAACTATGTTCATATAATATATTTTCATGGCGTCTTGCGTAGACGACAGACGTCAAGCGCTAACCGAGGCATCACACAAACAAATGTACATTAAAGACGCAATAAAATATAGAATATTAAACCGTATCCTCCCACAGATGTACCTCATGTATTACAAAAGAATTCAAACCAAGGAAATTCTTGACGAAATCAACCGAGACCACGAATGTTTCAACTCTCTGCCGCGTAAGCAGCAAGACGCCGCGTTTCTTACCATCAAGACCGGCATCCGCAACGTTGAAAGAATATGGGCTCCCATAGTCTCCGTCTGCATACTGATATTTGCTTCTTTGGCATTCGTGATGACTCTATTCAGTTACGCGTTTGAGGATGTGCCCAGAAAATACACCCCAGTTACAGGTGATCCCAAAGAAATGTCAAGATTCCCATATTTTGAGGTGCTATTCATGTATGAAACTGCCTGTGGGATAATATGCGTACTGAACTATACGGCCTACGATGGGTTGTTTGGGGTGGCGACCAACCATGCCTGCTTGAAGATGAAGCTGTGTTGCCTAAAGCTGAACGAAGCTTTCAGACGTGAGGATGCCGAGGAAATGTATGAGGGTATACTGGAGTTCATTGAGGAGCAAAAAAGGATGTATAGGTGAGTTTAGTATATAAATATTCTAATTTGTAATTCGATTTCACATAAAGTTTTAATTCGATTTCTACGCTGAAATGCAATTTAATTACTAAACTATAATTACTTTATACCTTCTTTTTAAGTTCGTATAACTTTAATCAACGACGACTTATTATAAAATAATGTGATTGTCGTAAGATTTTTTTATCTTAATCACAGTAGTAGAAGTAGTAGTAGTTAGGCAGTGTTGACATTTTTAATCGTTAATGTTGTACACCATTGGTATTTTTAATCTTTGTTAAATTAAACTGTTGATAATACGGTGTTGACATTATCATTGTTGATAATTCGCATTTTGACATTGAGTATCCCACCCGTACGTACCAAACGCAGAGTACATGTATACAGGGTTACACTGCAAGGTAATGCCAAATTTTAAAAATAAGATCTTCGTTTTTTTAACTATGCTATACTTTTATAACTAACTAGCTGTCCGGCAAACTTCGTACCACCTCGGTCTTTTTTTAGTGAACTTTTCGATGTTTTATTCGTTATTCTGCTATTCGGGACGAAGACATATTATCCAAAAAACCATAAATTATAAAAACCGGGAATAATATTCAAAACCGAGACTCTAGAGTATTAGTATTTTTTCTGAAAAGATTCCAGTCAACCAAAACCCATGCATTACACGCAATAAGAATTTAAAGTTACGATTCATAATCAGTGTATTATTGCAAAACGATATTATTATCTCTAACGTTGTCAATGTCGTGTCAAAGAGACGTTCCGAGTTAGCTCCGAATAAGTACGATGCAGATGAACTCAATTGATCGAGTTGAGCGGAACGTTCTATTGCATTGTTTGCATTACATCGAATTTACGATTAAGTTTGTTAGAAAAAAAAACAACAAGTAAAATTTTCATTTTCATTAGTTGGGACCATAATGATTCAATTACTAATGACCTAAAAAGTCTCTGTTTTCAATATTATCCCCGGTTCCTGGCCACACACTGTTTAAAACAGATATGAAAAAAAAGAGTGTATTTTACGTAGATCGATTTAGTTACTAATTCTGAGTGGTCTCTGAAAAATTGGCACTACCGTGAAATGTAACCCTGTATGTAAGGTGCTGTAAAATTATCTGCAACGGCTGAAATGGGTTAAAGTATAGCTTATATAGATTAGATACGATAGTAAATAAATTTTATGTCCAGAACATCATTAATTTTTTCATAAAAGAAATATATTAAATAAAGATTAGGCTTTATTCTGTCTCAAACCGTCCACACCTGTCCAAAAATGATAACGTTTCACATTATACCGCCCGGCGGCCAAGTCAAGGGCGAATGACGAAGTGTGTTATGCAAATTAAAGCAAGTAACCATTTATTTACTGTCTTTTCGCAAATAATTAATTACCGATCCGGGGCACGTAATTCCTTCACTATCGTAATCTTTATAAGCAATACTTTTACCCATTTCAGGCTTTGCACATATTTATGAAGCACCTTATATTACACTAAAATTACTAACCCAAATTGGTAGTCCACGGTTGTCAATAACCATTGGTATCTGTTGTTTGATTTCAGGTTCGTAGATCTGATACAAGAGGTATTTAACGTATGGCTGGGCATCATTCTGGTTTGCAATATGATTCAAATCGGCTCATTACTATTCCATGTATCAGCGGTAAATCCTTTTTTGGTATTTTTTTAATACTTAAGAAAGTAAGTCACATATTTTTGTTGTTACATCTATGTCGTAGCCAGATCGTAAAATTGACCAATCCATGATGTGACCGATCATTTCATAAAATGGTGGTATTTCATGATATGACCAACTAAAACTGACCATATCGTTTATACGTCAACATTCGATGAAATGTCAATCCACGTTTGGCCATATAATTGAAATAAAAATATGTTCACAAGCTACGTGAATTTGTTTAATATTTGTAATCTTGGTCGATAGATAGTTAACATTTTAAATAGTTATTATTTTTAAACAAAACTAATAAATAAAAACACTTGAATAGCTAAATAACCTAACTAACCTCTCAAGTTACGTTCCGATCTTGATTTTTTGACGTTGCGCTCGTTTTTTGAGTGACATTCATAAAAATCGCCTAGCTTGGTGTCGTAACGATATTTCACTGCACTTTCACCTTCAATTTGCACATTATTATTCACTTTTAGAATAAAATATTTGTCCGCCGCCATTACTCATCACAAAAACAAAGCAACATTAGCGCCTCTACCGGTGGGTAATGTAACGATTTTACGATATGATCACTAAGGTTTGACCATTTCATGAAGTATTCGTGCGTTTAGCTGTTTATATCGTCAAACGCTGAGTATTCATTGATCTGGTCAGACCACATCATGATGTAAGCAGCGTGTTCTGTTCTATATCATAAAATACCACCATTTTATGAAATGATCGGTCACATCATGAAATGATCAATATCACGATCTGGCCACGACATCTACACGCGCCGGTCTTAAAGAGCGAAATACTAGCTGCGACAACAAAATGAGCTTTTTATATATATTGAAGATACATATCGGCACGAATCATTCAGCTACTGAGTAGTTATCACTAGTACTAACTTAGTGGTTACTTAATCACTGCCCATAATAGCATAAAATCTCATAGAAAAAGGTTCAGTTTTTCCCGTAATTTGAAATTTCCTGATACTAAATAATGAAATAAGTAAAGAAGTGTTAAAGACGTAGATAATTCACTGAGTTTTAACTCTAGTTCGATTGACGTTACCGCAATGATTAATACTTCGATGTCTTTACCTCGATAGTTTACCTACTACGTCAATGTGTCGTTACCTCGAAAAACCCAATAAAACCAATTTATTTCTGTAAATAGGCCTAAATTAAGCTCTTTTACACGTCCCAATATATTATTTTATCCTACCACTGCTTCGACACAATATAGTGAGCTAGTGCCGAGAAGAAGCAGCGCAAGAAACTCGGTCACTATTGTCAGCCTCTTTTTAAACAGTGTGTTTACATTACAAGATAAAATGAACCTGTGTGAGCATGGCAGTATTTAATTCCATACATTTTTATCATTTAAATAGTCATTTTCAGTGTAATAACCTTTTTTCATTAAAATCATCTTGACATGCGATTTAAATTCATATAAGTATAGGCAATTCAGCAATGGACTGTGGTAATTTGTTAAAAAAGTGAATACATTTTCCCATGAACGAATTACCCACTATATGCAGTCTGAATAAAAGTTGAAAGACCAATGCCTCGAAGGGTCACTATCTCGACGGGTCTTTGCTTCGACGCTCGTTACCTTGATAGGTAGGTAGGTAACCTGTGCCTTGCAGTGGAAAGTACTACTTTACTTGGCATACTTTCATACCTTCATGAAATACGTGTTTCAGGGCTTTGGTTTTGATCTGCGCTACGCAAATTACAGCTTGACAGCCGTCGTCCACATTTTCTTGCCCTGCAAATATGCGGGTACACTGACGATCACGGTAATTACTTAATAATAAATAATAATAATAAACTCATTTATTTCGGACCAATAATTATCCATAAGAGTGTTAGTAACAAATGACTTAATAATAGTGTTAGTAAACTTACATTAGGGTTTGGACAAACTTTTTATTTAAGGGAGAATAGTAATTCTCCGCTACTATTTCTAGAATGCTGTTGGGACTATCTCTCACTCTTCTTAGCAGAGAAGCTGTTTTTTGCGTATTATCGCTTGAAAGCCGTCCGTGCGGGCTTGCGCGAACATCTCAGAAGCACTGCAGTACCGTGGCACTTAAGACGATTATATGCACTTTAACGTCTAAATATAAAAATATCGATTATAGACACCCGTTATTCGGACTTTGAATGTTGAGCACTTCATATTTGCACCATTTGGCGTTGACACCAGGGCCGTAACTAGGGCGGTGCCAGAGTTGCCCAGGCCGAGGGCATAGAGGGGCGCAGAAATTATTAGCAATTAAAGAAGCTTGCACCGGGCGCACAAAAGGTTAGTTATGCACTAGTTGCGACTTGCGAGTCTTGCGACCATGGGTCGTTGGGGCAGACGTTACCGTGCCATTTTTATAGAGCTCGTAAAAATACTCACCCACTACATTGGTTCGTTGACTACTACATCGGGCAAAGGATTAGCATCACTTTCTAGGGAGGAAATGCTGCCAGCCGTTTGGGCACCATTCCCTGCGGCAGCGCTGGGGCTGATATCTTTTATAATTTGTAGCACCTATCTTTTACTGTCTGTAATTTTGAATACAGTACTCATTGAACCCTAGGATCAATATCATCATTTTAGCCACAGGACGTCCACTGCTGAACATAGGCCCAGGGGGGCATTATAGGGGAATGCCCCGCCTCAAAATACGAGTACAATTACTCTACCTTAAGAAATACCATCGACCATCGAAAAGTAAATACTACCTATTAGTGTAGTGTAGCGACATCTAAACGACTAAATAAACCAAGGAATCATATTAAACTAATTCTGTATTCTGCTCGTGGAGGATGTGCGCTTATTGTAATCTATGCTTACGGGGAATTCCAAAACTTTGGGGAATTTTGTTGAGAAACTTTAAAGATAATATTTAATTTATCAGATTTAACTTGTTTGAATACACGTGTACGAAACATTCAATTTTGAAGGGTGTTCTCTGTCATATTATTATACCACAAAATGCAACATAACTTTAACCTGATTTTAAAAATCGAGTAATCTAAGCAGTGGTTCAAGCAGTATGATTTTTTATTGTTAAAGATATTCAGAAATCTGACATGAACTGATTTACTCTAATGGAAGACGGGACGAAAGATAAAATAACCTCGAAAATATTGCGTTACGATAAAGATGGAATCGTCAGTGAGTCGTTACTGACAGTTATAACTACCGAAAATCTTGATGCACCCACTTTTACGCAATTAAAGTTAAATTAATTGCCAAACTACTTATTGGTGTTACAGTTACTTTTCGGAAGTTCATTGCTAGCAATGATCAAGGATTATCTTGTGTACAAATACTTTGGTACTTATTACCTACCTGGTGAAAGAACACAAGGTAATCCTTGATCATTAGTATCGTTAATCGTCCCAACAATTAATTAATGCTTTACACATGTAAGACAAAAATCGATTTACCAGATCAGGTCGTTAAATATTAACTTGCGCCCTACCTGTAATTGCCGCTGCCCTACCTAAAATGCAACACTGGCTACGGCCCTGCATAGGCCTCCCCCAGTGACTTCCATACTGGCCGGTTGGAAGCGACCCGCATCCAGGAGCTTCCTGCAACCTTTACCAGGTCGTCTGTCTACCTTAAAGGTGGACGTCCTACGCTGCGCTTGCCGTAGGATGATTACCCTAGGATACTTGTGTATATTATCTGGTATATATATGGTATATCCTTTGTCTCTTGTTGTTATTAAACTACCACATCCCCCGACCCGGCCCAGTCGACCGAGATGGCGACAATGATCTACTGCTCGGGCTGGGAGCGTGCGCACGCCCCCCGCGTGCGGCGCATGATCCCGTTCTTGCTGGCGCGCGCGCAGGTGCCTAACTACATCACCGCTTTCAACCTCTTCGTCTTCGATATGGAGCTGTTTGTTAATGTAAGTGCTTACTAAGAAAATAGGTATTATGTTTATTTTAGAAGCCGTATCTGATCTTTTTTTCTTGTTATCCTGTGAATTCCTGTCCAGAGGCCCAATTGTCGATTCACTCCCAGTAACATTACGATCACAAACGGTATTCTCGTAAACTTTTAATTCAACGTCAAATATTATAAAAACTATCCCAATATGACTAAAAATTAAGCAAAAAAATGATTTTTTCGGTCTCATTACGAACTACAATTATTATTTGTTGTGTGTGTGTTTACGACTTTACAAGAATACTGTTTGTGATCGTAATGTTACTGGGAGTGAACTGACACCGGATTGCGGCTATTGTCAAATTACGGGAATCGGGCCTTGGCTTTTTGATCATATTACGAATTATAGTTTGACCTAAAGGCACTCACTCAAGACCCTATTATTATTAAATATGTCAAATAATTATCTGCGTAAGTAATTGCTATAATCAGTATTCTCCTCCCGTCTTGCTAATCTGTGATTACACTGTTACTAACTTTTTAACGTAGGTACTTAAGTACTTAATATGTTATTTTTTTTTAGATTCTACGAACTTCGTACTCTATGTACACGCTCATGCGAAGCTAGTTCAGATTCATCTTAACACTTAACTTGTAAAACACTTTGTCAGAATAAAAATAAAATCTAATCAAATACTTGTTTATACTTGTTTTTTTTTGTTACGCAAAATAAAATAAAAAATATGTTTTTGCACTTATTCTCCCTATACATTAGATCTAAGTAAGGTACGAGAAGATGATGCAGGTAAGACCAATACAAATGGTTGGTCCTGCAAGTAACAGAGTCGTAGCTAGGGGCGGGCGAGGCGAGGGGATACCAGCCGCTCTAGCATGACCACCCAAAGACGATATGATATAGTGATTTATCGACACCAACTGTCATTTTTTTAAAAATATGACGATAGATAGATTCAAAAAATTCAAAAAAAATTCAAAAATTGTTTATTCACATAAATGACAGTTTTATACACTAGTTGTCGAAGCCTCCTCTTAAGCATGTTAATGCCTGTGCCAGGAGACTCCGCTCTTTCTTAATAAATTTTAACAATAGTATACAATCATGTGACATATTATGCTACAAACAATGAACTAAGCATTTACAAGTTTTTTATTTTTTTATTTTTTTAAGACGATTATATCAGTTCACCATGTTATTTGTGTAAGTATGTATATGATAGATAGATAGATACTTTTTATTGCACACCATACAAGTAAAATACACATGATTTTTACAGAAAGATGTACAATTTAGGCGGTCTTATCGCTAGTTTAGCTTTTGCCCGCGACTTCGTCTTCGTTGACTTTACCCGTAGAAAAAGTATTCTATGTATTAATCCAGGCCATAATCTATCTGTATGCCAAATTTCGTCGAAATCCGTTCTTTGGTTTATGCGCGAAAGAGTAACAAAGATCCATACATTCTCACAATCTTTCGCATTTATAAATAGGATATAGCCACCATGTTGAATTTTTATCGAAACAGCGATCATAACATGTGACGTCACCGGCACGGCGATTCAACATGGCGGCTATAACTATCATATTTTTACAGTTGGTGTCGATATATCGCTATATCATATCGTGTTCTGGGTCATGCTAGGGGGGCAGGGGCGCAGTCCTCACGAGGCGCACGCGACAGCCCGCGGAATGCTGGCGTGGGATCCTAGAAAATAAATCGGCATCATTTTTAGCTTTTGCAAGTCTGGAGATAAGCTTTTCGCATAGAACTTTACAGAAAGCGGCATTCAGCGGCTTCTAGCAACGTTGACTTGGTCGTGAGTCCACCGGGTGGAGGCCTGCCCACGCTCCGTCTTCCAGTTCGTGGTCGCCACTCAAGAACCTTTCTTCCCCAACGGATGACAGCTCTGCGATGTGCCCTGCTCCTGCCACTTTAGCTTTGCAATAAAACCAGTTTTGAGGAGCGCAAATCTGAATCACGACATTTGCGTCCATGTCACTATTATACTAACTACGACTTTAGCTTGAATAATCCCGTTTCACGAGACGCTCAGACGGGCGTAAGATCCCGATGGCTGGACTCTAAAGTCAGCTTGTCATCCAAGCAGGAGCGACTATACTCAATCATGTATTGCTTCACCATATAAGTAGTTTAGGCACATAACGTGGAAGGAGACCGGACGATCCTTCTACACGAAACTTTAAAAAAATATATAAATATTAGACAACATCACATACCTAATTACACGGTACTACAACACCCAGACCCGAGACAATATAGAAAAGCTAATTTCCTATATCGACCAACCGGGAATCGAACCTGGGACTTCAGAGACGGCGACGCCAAATCCGGCGTTCTCGCCTCTCGGCACTTAGCTATTTATTTATTACTAGCTGTGCACACGGCTTTGCTCACACCCTATTTTACTCACTTAGGAGATGAAAGTAATAGCCTATGTCCTTCCGATTCAAGCTTTTTTTTTCCCTGCAACATTTCATCAAAATCGGTTCAGCTTTCCCTACAAAAAGTAGCCTATGTCCTTTCCCAAGCTCTAGTCTATCTTTGTACCAAATTCAATTAAAATCGGTTTAGTAGTAAAAGTGTAACAGACAGACAGACAACATAAAACTAGGCTGGATCATTTCAAGCGCGTTACTGATTTTAAGTTAAATGGCATGCCAATACAAAACTATAGAGAAAGGTGACACAAGCTGACACGGGCTGCCATTTTGAACCGTATGTCATACATAAATGTTAGAGTTTAGTTTAAATTGTTATCTTCTCAGTCGCTTTCCCGCGAATCGCCAGGTTTTCGTTGGCCCTTAGGCTCCTTGCTCACTCCAGAGGCCTTCACGAACACCTTGATCAACTTCCGCCATTGCCACCATGCTTTAGCCTGCGCGGCTGGCCTGCCGTAGAGGGACAATAGGAATGACGACTAACTTTTTTTCTTCGTCTATCGGGTAGATTCGGGTAGAACAATTTTTACTTAGAAGTAACGTCACGAGCTACTCCTGAACTTTGACGCGCTTTCTTTGTGTTTTTTTGGTTGATTGACAAAAGAAAAATAAGAGCAGAATTTTTTGATAATCTAACTCACTAAATAGAATTTCATTTCGATGACGACCTCCGTAGCCGAGAGGCGAGCATACCAGACTTGGTGTCGCTATCTCTGAGGTTCCGGGTTCGAATCTCGGTCGGGTCAATGTAGAAAAATAACTTTTCTATATTGTCTCGGGTCTGGGTGTTGTGGTACCGTCGTTGTTTCTGATTTCTGTAACACAAGTGCTTTGGCTACTTACCACAGGATCAGAGCAATGTATGTGATGTTGTCCAATATTTATTTTTATTTATTTATTTATTTCCTTTACCCAGTCGTCATCCCTATTCCGCAGGAGGACGCGCATGTTACATGATGTTTTATTTGCACTATACAATTAAATACATACGCCAAAATTGTAAACAAAATTTGTTTTTTTCCGAACTGCAATTCAATTTTAATTAAGCATTGCTACCACCATAAATTAAAATATATGCAAGTTATACCCCCAATGTCATACATAAATAATTTGCATGTTACCGTCATATTATAACTACAGTCACCAGTGAGATTCCTATACATTTACCTATACATTATCAACTCCACATCCACCAACAAACGTATCCAGTGGAAATTCATACTACCTTCAGCTCCATTTATAAGTGGTTTTTGGGAGCGTCTCATTAAGAGCGTAAAGTTGTTACTTTGTGTTACCCCAAAGAACGTCACAATACAATCCAAAAAGAAGAAGTTCTGCGAACTTTAATAGCTGAAGCAGAGTTTATTATAAATTTACGCCCTTACACACATGTCCCTGCTGATCCTTTATCCCCTGAAGAGTTACTTAACAGCTTTTCATTTTCTAATCAGGAGCTTATTAGGTCTCTCTTTCTCGGTGTCGATGTCCGATCATGACGACCTTATATCACCAAAAAAATTGAGAGTTGTGGTGCGACTGAGTCATATGTTTTGGAATCGATATGGGTTAAAGAATACTTACCAAACTTAGATACTTCCACGTCGGTTGAGAACTTGAGAGGCTCTACGCGACCTAATATCCATATCGTCGTCGTAATTATAGCAGACGGAAATTCACCGAAAGGAACCCAGCCAAGAGGCCGCGTTTTAACATTGTATCCTGGGAGAGACAATTTTAGTTTGAGTGGCAGACATTCAAAGGTCTGCCGAAATTTTAAGGCGTCATTTTAAAAAATGTGCTAATTTGTATATATATACGTACTTATTTGTTTAACTTATTTAATTTATCTAATCTTGGTCTGAAGCTGAATTGGCAGTTGAACGGGTATACTCGTACATACGAGTAGCGCGTAGAACTGACGTTCGATGGGGCAGAAAGGTTCTAGAATAGAGGCCACTTACCGGCAAGCGCAGCATAGGACAGACAGTGAACAGACGACCTGGTAAAGGTTGCTGGAAGTCGCAGGATGCAGGCCGCTTCGAACCGGCCAATCTAGAAGTCATTGGGGGACGTCTATGTGTCCGTCCTATGACCGAAATGATGACGATGATGAAGAATCTTGGTCTAGTAGTTTTCGGTGTATGATTTTCTCATATTTTTTGTTTTTTTTCTCATAAATTTTGTCTGGCCGTGTACATTAAGCGGTTTCCCGCATTTCGTTAGTCCACCGGGTTCCAGTTCATGGTCGCCATTGAAAGACCTTCTTCAACAACGGTTTCAGTTCTGCGAGTGATGGGGCTTTGCAATTCGAAGAGCTGTCAGTAACTTGTTTTTATAAAGTCAAAAAGTCAAAAGTCAAAAATCATTTATTCAGTTTAGGGCAGAAAACTGCCACTTATGAACGTCAATAATAACATTATTGGCCCATATGGGGCAGAACATGTCTCCTTATTTTTTGGGCCCTACTATATTCTCGTGTCGGGTCTTATGTCGCAAAGAAAACGCAAAACATAGCTCTCTTTATAGCAAGATGGTTGACTTTCAGCTTGTTTAAGACACCCGCAGTCCTTCAGTACCTTCATCTAATGTATGCAGGGAAAAAAATAGCGCACTATTTTTATTTTATTTATTTAACAAAACAAAATAAAAACAAAAATCGACTACATTTTATTTGTATACTGACAAAGTGATTTTCAACTGAACTAACGTCGTATCAGCGTGTACATGGAATAAGAAGTGCGTAGAATCTAAAAATAGAAAAAGAATTAGTATATGAATAGCACAGACCGAAGTTAAACTCATATTTCTAATTGATGAGTCTGTTATGTCATTTAAGAAGGCCAATACCTATCGTTAAAGATCTGAGCGCACTTGCGCTGCACTGCGACTTCATATTCCTCCCACCGTGATTGAATCGACTTTTAAATTTAATAAGTTTCAATTCACCACTTGCACTAGTAATGCTCACAATAAAAATAATACTGGATTATGTGAATACTTACAAAGACAAACAGCTCCATATCGAAGACGAAGAGGTTGAAGGCGGTGATGTGGTTGGGCACCTGCGCGCGCGCCAGCAGGAACGGGAGCACGCGCCGCACGCGGGGCGCGCGCGCGCGCTCCCAGCCCGAGCAGTAGATCATTGTCGCCATGTCGGTCGACTGGGGGATTGCAATAATCAGTGATCGGAGTAGGTAGATTGATTTGGGGTCAATGATCTCAAACATTGATGTTAATATGGACATGACTCCGGGATTCTATGTTTAGAATTTTATGTTTAGAATTCTCAAACCACCACACAGAAAAGACAACAATAATAAATAAATAAATAATAAATTGATTTAGTATTTATTTAGGTACATAATATATCGCAACCACAACGCAACTAGGTACCAGAGACACCGGTAGCACGGCCACATCGCAAGAACAAATGATTCGTCTGTCTGCAAACACTAGCCACCAACGAAACCACATTGTAACTACCAGCGACAATGCAACCACATCGCAACTGCACTAGCGACAACGCAACGAAAAATAACGACTAAAGTTACGACATCGCCTACGCACAAAAGCGCTTGAGTGGTAAATTATGGCGTTACTCTTGACTGTCAAAGTGAAGAATTCTCATAATTACCATACTTGTCAGTGTACCCGCATATTTGCACGGCAAGAAAATGTGCACGACAGATGTGATACTGAACAGTGCGTAGCGCAGATCGAAACCATAGCCCTGAAACACATTTTTATTTAATTTCAAAATAGGCCATTTTACCTATTTTTAAAATTGGCTTTAAATTGTTGGTAATGTGTTAGTGGTTCGCCAGAATTGTTATTTTAATTTTTTAAACTAAAATAAAACAATATCAAACTTTACATTTTAAAAAGCCCGCGCAAACGCAGCCGGCCGTGATGCACTGTTTAGTGACGTCACTATATATATAGCAAAATATCCATTGAGTTATAAAATACTAGAAGAGGCGTGTCAAAACACGTCCACCGTCCGACACAATGCTCATGCTCATGAACTGAGCGGGAGTTCCGCATGCGATATAACGAATAATGTAAATCATAAGACTATATATAACGTCGTCGTCATACATAGTTTTGATCCCAATTACTTTGCCAACCACAAACTGCAATTTTTGATCCATGACATTATGTGCATGACTTGAGATGCAGGTTCTGTGTATACCGCATGCGGTATATCCACCAATTAAACGGGTTCCCCACATGCAAGCTTTATAGCATGCCTTATAAAAATCTCTCGCTAGTGACCGATGGAAAAATACCAAAAAAACATTTACCGCCGATATATAGAATAATAATGAGCCGATTTGGATCATAGCGCTAGCTAAAATGGCGCCTAGCCAAATGTTGAATACGTCTTGAATCAGGGCCACGAACCTGAAATCAAAAGAAGAGAGAGTCAGCAGTTTTGCGTATATCATCGCTCCTCCACCTTGATGGTAACATTAGCAACCAGCGCTGCGTTTGCTAAGCCGCAGTCTCAACTTACAAACACTTTACCCAATCAGTTATTATGCAAGAAGGCCTTGTTGGACAAAGAAGTTACTTAGTTAATGGCAAATCAAAAACAACACCATAATCTATGTTTTTTTTCTCTATTGTTATGTATTTTATACTATAGTCTTTTGTATCAAATAAACAAATTCTATTTTATTATCACACGTCGTATTAATTAATTTTAGTGCTTTGAACTAAAATAAAATAAATAAAATATTTGTACCGAATTTGTATCAACTAGAATAATATTTGTACTGAACTCACCTAAACATCCTTTTTTGCTCCTCAATGAACCTCGCTATCCCCTCGTACATTTCCTTTGCATCTTCACACCGGAAAGCGTCGTTCAACTGTAAGCAACACAGCTTCATCTTCAAGCAGGCATGGTTGGTTGCCACTCCGAACATCCCATCATAGGCCGTAAAATTTAGCACACACATAAACCCACATCCAGCCTCATACATAAATAAAACCTCGAAATACGGAAACTTCGACATTGCTTTAGGATCAACTGTGTAGGGGGTGTATTTCCTGGGCTCATCGTCAAACGCGTAACTGTATAGAGTCATCAAGATAGCCATCAAAGTAAACATCATTACGGCAACGGCGACCATAGGAGCCCATAATCTTTCAACGTTGCGAACACCAGTCTTGATGCCGAGAAATGCGGCGTCTTGCTGCTCGCGCGGCAGGGAGTTGAAGCGTTCGTGGTCTCGGTTAATTTCGTCGAGAATTTCCTTCAATTGGACCCTTTTGTAGTACATTATGTACATCTGGGGACAGAAACATTTGGTTTGTATGATGAATAGACACAGCCTCTTAAGTCGCGACCGCACTGCTGGAAGCATGACGTTTAAGCGAGACGCCATGAGGAAAGAAACATACGAACATACTTAAGACCGACCGCATCCTACTCGCCTGGTGCAGTCCGTATATAGTACTTCATCACCATCATCATTTCAGCCATAGGACGTCCACTGTTGAACATAGGCCTCCTAGTGACTTCCAGATTGGCCAGTTAGAAGCGGCCTGCATCCAGCGGCTTCCTGCAACCTTTACCAGGTCGTCTGTTCTCCTTGTGGGGGGACGTCCTACGCTACACTTGCCGGTGCGTGGCATCCATTCTAGAACCTTCTACCATATAGTGCTTATTAATTTTCACTGTTCGACAACTCGTTCAATGTATAACGGTCAAAACTACAGTAAAAACCCTGCCGCGGCACTGCTCATTTCTCTCGTGTAATGGCGTGGTCACGATTCTAACATTTAATCTAACCCTGAGGATACCAATTAAACCTTTCTATTAGTCAAAAGTAATTTTATTTAACAGATTTCAGTCAAAACTGCTTTTGACTGGTTAAGAAATTAGCCGTAGCCGAGAGGCGAGCATACCGGACCTGATGTCGTTATCTCTAAGGTCCCGGGTTCGATTTTCAGTAAAAAAAATCGATTTTCTATATTGTCTCAGGTCTGGGTGATAAGATACCGTCGTTGTTTCCAATTTCTACAACATACATGCTTTGGCTACTTACCATAAGATCAGAGCAATGTATGTGATGTTGTCCAATATTTATTTATTGTGTCAAGTACCTATGCACGAGCTAACAGATTAAAGTACCTTTAAGAAAGCCCCAAGAAACGGTCCAACAATGGTGCTGTGTCGAATGATATTGTACATGTCGCCCACTGTCCATAATTGACACATGTCCAATAATACCATCGCTACAAAGGGGGTAGCTGCCACCTGGAGGACAACTGGTAAAAACTTTATTAGAGCCCTCGCCCACTGCGACTATTTTACAACTCGTGGCCCCGTTCTTGAGCGCTGGGCAAAAGATGTGCAGAAGACCAATACGACTACGTGATTGGCTAGTCGCGCGACGCGCCTACACCGCCAGCTGGAATTGGTTGCTTGCTCCGCGCACACGAGTCTCTGATACGATGATCGTCTCATAAGATGCGCAAAGCGATCCCTACTCTTTCCTCCAGCGCTCAAAATTCGTGCTGGGGATTGTAGCGATGCAAATGGAAAATGGCAGTGTGACACAGTCGCGGTGCTATGCCGTTGTTGGCTGTGTACCTTTGCTCACCACATTACCACAATTTAAAGGGCATAGTGTAATGACTTCGTGTCATGTCATGAATACTAGAATATACTTCGTAGTATATACTTCGTGGAGACTCGAGAGACAAATAATTCGTTCACTTTGACATTATATAAAATTAAATAATTTATAAATACAAAAATAAATTCAATTGAAATTGTTAAGGTTAATTGCACGTGTTATTTATATTTCAACACTTTATTTAGCTCTTTTTTAAACTTTTATTAATGTTACCATTTTCTATAAATTAAATGATTTGATTTAAAACCTAACTTGAATTAAAGATTCTGGGTGTACTGCATATCGACCAATGAAAAGTTTCCCACATGCGGCCATATGACATGCGTTACAAAAGTCTTTCGCACTTCGCATGCGGGCGGACCTTAACGCGTAATAAACGGACCAGTGCGAGTTGAAGTCACGTGGCAAGGGTTCCGTACTTAAAAATAACAAATTAAATAACATGTTCTCATATACATTACAACTGCAAATATAAGTTGGCACGCACAATATTATTAATTTGCAAAAAATATACGCACGTGACACACACACACACACACAAATTACACACACACGCATCACACATACAAAAGCTTACCACGGAAATTAACATTGCTAAATTTTAATTTTTTGGGGTCCCCATACTTAGTTTTTTTCATCAAAAGCTCTGCTAAAAAAGAGTGTAGTATGCATGGCTCCTAAAATTTATAATAAAATTCCTCAGGTATATAAATCTTTAAACAACAATCTTTTTAAAAATAAATTTAAACCTTCTAATTGAAAAATGCTACTACACTGTAACTGACTTTCTTACTGACAAATTTTGACATGAAAATAATGTAATAATTAATAATAATTTCCTTATAAAATATATTTCAATTGTTGATTGTTTGAGTAATAATTTTATAGACTTTGTATGTTGATGGACATTGCTAATGTTAACTGAGAACTAACGAACTAACACTATACATTTTACACACCGTATATCGGTAAGACATGTTGATACTAATGACACTAACACCAATTAAATATGTCGGCCAATGCTTTGTATATCTCACACATGTTTACGTAAATAAAAATGATCTTATCTTATGTTATCTTATCTTATCAATTTCATACGTGTGGGTTATCTATGGATAGGTCCTCAAAAATGATGTTGATGTTTCTAATTTTTTTTTTTTCTAAACTGAATAGTTAGTTGACGCGAGAGACATTTCCAAAGTGGTAAAATGTGAGTCCCCCTCCCCCTGTAACTTCTAAAATAAGAGAATGACCTACCATGCAAACTTCCACCGAAAATTGGTTTGAACGAGATCTAGTAAGTAGGTTTTATTTTAACACGTCATAAATGTCATAAATCGTAAACCGCAATTTACACTATTATTCAAACATTGATCAAAGTTACAACGAACTACAAGAACTTTTATATTATCTTACTTGCTGCTACGGAACCCTTCATGGGCGAGTCCGACTCGCACTTGGCCGCTTTTTTTCTTATTAGGTGCACTTGTCGTTTGCTTGACCGTGCAATGCAAAAATTTCTATTATTATTAAGAAGAAGTCTCTATTTCACTACACGCACAGGGATACCTAATGTAGAAAACAGTGCAAAAAATTAACTGAGAGTTGCATTGCGAATTTTTTTATTTTATTTCAGTGTCTTTTAAATTTTATAAATTTAGTGTCAGTTTGATAAACTCTTTCTTTTGCTTAGGAAACTAAAAACCACTAATACGTACTTATACACATGAGTCGAGATCTGTCCGTAGCCGGGTCAGGGAACAAGTTTCCCGCAGTGAGAGTGAACGTGAGCCATTTGTAAGTTTTGCGAAACGGCTCAAAGTGGTGCTCTGAAAAAAACTTGAGTGAGTTGTAGAGCATAAATGAAAGAAGACATTTTTGTTAATAATTACTATTTGAATGTGCTTTTTCCAGTTTAGATGTGTGTCCAAGTATATAATTATGTAACTTATATGTTGAAGTTTTTCCACGTCCACTGCTGAACATAGGCCTGCCCCATTGACTTCCAGATTGGCCGTTTGGAAGCGGCCCGCATCCAGCGGTTTCCCGCAACCTTTAACTTACTTTTCCTTAATAATTTTATAAACTGCTTAAACACAATATGATCTATCTTGATAAAAATTAAGATTAATTTAATTTAATATTTTTTATCTAATTTGGAATAGAAGGACTTGGGAATAGATAAAAGTATTTTTAATTGAGTTAATAACACCATGTAAAAATGCTATTAAAAGATGTATATCTCTTTTATATTTTTTATCGGTGTTTACCAACTAATTACTTTAATAAGTAGATTTAATTTAACCAACTTTTAACATTAACTAAATCTTCTTCCGTATATTTTTTAAAGAAACCCATTTTGCATGGAACAATTCTTGTTACTGTGAAGTGTGAATTGTGGCAAATTTTTATTTGACTTACACCATTTGGGCTTTACGTCACAAGTGCCCAAGGGCAATTATTGTTTGCATACAGGGTGTCATTCAATAAATAATACTATTGTTGTGGAATGTAGAAGTGGGTACGGGATTGGAAAGAAACGACAAATCTTTCAGAAAGACGCTAATAGCTTGACGCTTGCGGTGGGTGACGTAAGCGGCACAGACGTCACACTATTAAAGTTATAGAAATAGGTACTAGCTTTTGCCCGCGACTTCGTCTGCGTTAACATTACCCGGATAAAAAGTATCTTATGCTAATCCAGGCCATGGTCTATCAGTATGCTAAATTTCATCAATTTTTTTTTTGTATTTTTTACGGGAAACAGTAACAAAAATCCCATAAATCCTTACAAGCTTTCGCATCTTAGTTATAATGTGTGTAGTTTATAGGTACATTGAACTGATTTTATAATTAAGGTCCGACATGTAGAGATCAATATCAATGGGCTAGTTTCCTAAAAAAAATTAATTAGTCCGTCCAGGTGGATTAACAGAAAATATTGGACACATATTTTTTCTTTTCTGAATCAAACAAAAAATGATAAAGATATAGTCTGTTAAAGTTAAAGTCACTCCTTGCGACACTTTTTAGCAAGGCGTGACGTCAGGTGCTCATTTCAATGCGCTGTATCTCCGTCATTTTTTAACCGACTTCAAAAAAGGAGGAGTTTCTCAATTCGTCTGTATCTTTTTTTTATGTATGTTCAGCGATCATTCGTTACCAGGTTAACCGATTTCGATAGTTCTTTTTTTGTTCGAAAGGGAATACTTTCGGAATGGTCCCAACTAAATTTGTAAATAGTAAATTTTATAAAAAAAAAGTAAACCGACTTCAAAAAACTGAAAAGCTAAATTAATATCAACACATAAGTACCTAATCAGTTACTTTTGGAGTCGGTGCAAACGAAAACATTCAAACTCTCATCGGATGGCAACGACTCCAAAAGTAACTAATTAGGTACTTATGTGTTGATATTATTTTTAGCTTTTCAGTTTTTTGGTCGGTTTACTTTTTTTTACAAAATTTATTGTTTGATTGACAAAAGACAAAATATGGGTCCAATATTTTTTGATAATCTAACTGACGGACTAAATAGAATAATCTTTTTTTGACCCAGGAAACTAGCCTATTGAGAAAATTTGACGTTTTGTGGTTGGTTGACGTGCTGTATTATGGCTTTTTTTTATTTTATCTTTTTGGGTTCCGTACCTAAATAGAACTCATAAAGGATCACTTCGTTGTCCGTCTGTCTATCATGTCTGTCATGGAATTGTTACCGAGATATTAGTCAGTCGATTTTAGTCAGGAACTTGTTTTTGGAGATATTAATCTCCAAATATTAATCAGATCCCTCAACTCGTTAACATCTAAGGGGTCTCGAGATCGGCCTGCAAATTGAATTTCTCTTGTGTCTTGCATTTCACGCAAATTAGGCACATTTTAGATTATTTTCCCCTAAAACATTAATTAATCTAAAAATAAAACATATTATAGTAATTCATAAATAATTTATTATTGAACTCTAAATCTAAATTTAAAATCTAAATTAGTTATTAAGTTATGTTGTTTCAATACACTCTTGCAATGCATCTATTACTCAGATGAGTTTCCGATTCCAAGTCTTAAGACGAATAAAATTGTTTGTCATTTATTGAGGAAGAACATAATTTTTTCACCCCAAAAAATCTACTAAATAATTTATCCCTTAAACGCAAAATAATCCCCTATGGGAAAATATCTAAAGGTGGCGACACGAACACCAACATCAAAATCTTAAAATTTAATCAGAATTAGCATAAAATGAACTAAAACTTACACTTTGGAATAAACCTATATATTATATATCTACTAAATATAACACCACCCTATTTATAAACGCAATAGAAAATATTAAATGATCGCAGATTTCTCTGTAATCTTGCAATTATAGTCACTTAGCGTTGCGCGCCATTTTAAATTATTTATTTGTCAATTGGCACGATTGTTACCGGACAGTTATTAAGTGACAATTACTTAGGTTCTGCAATGAGGTGTTGGATGATCGATTAAGCAGGAATTACTGCATATTAAGTTTTTAATATTCGATCGACGTCAAAGTAAAAGGATTTAGTGATATTATGTCGTTATTCGAGAGCGGTTTGATAAATACATGACTTTTATTAGAAAACATTTCTTTGGTCTTCTTAATAGGGTCCTAATTTATCAATTAGCCGTCTAAGGATCCCTTCCCGTGTCAGAAAACACACCCGCACGGGCATGCACTTAAATTGCACTTAAGTGTTTTTTTAATGGGGTTGCACCAGCCGGTTTCTATACCTATCTTTGTTTGCTGCGTTAAATTAGGTAGAAGGAAGATTAAGACAGACTTACCACACACACATTTTAACAAAGAATTGACTGCGACAGCAATGTCTCATCAGTCGGCCGCCTTTGCAATTGTTGTGTTTGTGATATAAGTGGATGATTCTTTAGATTTCGATATCAAATAATGGATATGTTTGTACTAACTTAATTTATAAACATTATGAGGAGTTTGAAACGTATAGTATGTTAGAACTTAAATAAAATAGTGATAAGGTCGTCGATAATTCTTTTTTTAATTGGCCATAAAATAGAAGATATCTTGAAGAATCTATAAATATATGGTGTTCTATGTGCCACTATAGGTAAAACTCCATAAATTTTAACTGGAATACCGGGAGCCGCACACTTCCGGTGAATGACAAATGCGGTGGCACGGGTTTGGCCCAAGCTAGGTAGGGGGTGGCACGACGCGGCGCGGGAAGGGCTTTTGAAACCACATAAGAGTTTACATTTGGCGACTACACGGGCCTTAACTGTAAAAGTACCATAAGGCTGTCTCTTGCCTTGATTTTACGCCGTCTACACCAATGATCCCCTACCCTGCGAGCCCATATTGCGAAGAAAGTCAAGCACTCAAGCGTAAAAACAGTAGCTGCTTTGCCTCTTCAAGCAACAACTGCATGTAGCTAAAAAGATGTAGTAATAGATCCAAGAGTTATCCTAGATCCTAGTCTGGTTAGGTCAGTGGCATGATCGTGAAAGTGGCCAGGATAAAATGGATAGCATGCATGCGTTCAACTTGCTGCAATGTTATAGGTAAATTACTGCTCTCGATGAAGTCTACGACGACCGACATGGCTCATGCTACATACGACTTTGTTTTCGGGTACGGCTTCCTAACTGAATTACCCATTATTCTTTACGGTTTTTAGATACCCCTTTACTAGTTCCATGTCATTGCTTCTTTATTATTATTCTAAGTCAACGGAAAGAGCCCTACCTATAGATTGTGATTCCCTTGCGAGTTTTTATAATATCCGCCATTATCTGCCGTATCATCATGCACATTTTTTCACAGCTCCAAGGGATTGCAGATTTGAGTTTTTGATATTAATTTTAACTAGACCTCTACGCGTTTCTATCAAAACTGGTCCTAACAGTAAGAAGGACCGACATTTTTTAAAAAATTTCAAGTTTTCGCCATATGCAAAAGACAAAAAAGAAGATTGTTGATTGAAGTTGACTGTCTGTTAGTGTCAAAGCTTTGATTCATTATCCTATGTCAAAGGATCACTTCTTTAGTGACTTCTATAATAGTCTTTTTTTTTTACTTTTAGGTAGTTTTGGGGGTCCTAAAAATTGCGGAACACACACCAATTTTTTTTTTAACAAAGTAATAAAAACAAGCATTGATTTACAATATTTTATTTGTATACAGACAAAAAGTGCTTTTCAAAGTACGTTTTAAGTGATGAATCTGAAGAGGACTATTCTATTCTCGTATAAGCGTGTACATAGAGTACGAAGTTCGTAGAATCTAAAAATAAAAGGATATATTAAGTACGTGAAAAAAAGAGTTAATAAAAAAATCTTAGGACCTAAGATCTTGCGTGCTGCCTGTGATGTCTTACGGCAGTGAGACGTATGATTTTGGTTCTTGACAACCTCTTAAACAAGCTCAAAGTCAACAACGCAAATTCAAATAAAATCTGTATTTGGTATGGAACAGAGTTGACAGACTTTTCATACTAAGGTGGAAAATCATAACTAGTTTCGGAGAAAGATTGTCCGTTATTCCTGCTCTATGTGCTCGATGTTCTACGGATATCGTTGTTTCGGATAGCCTATGCTTGGAGTTTCTTTGCGAGTTTAGATCCGAAACGGAAATACAAGGATATCCGTAGAAGAACCAAATAATGACAAAGGCCTTAAAAGACCGATATCATATGTATCTCTTCGAATTGCAAAGCTGAAGTGGCCACATCGCTTGCAGAGCTGACAGCCGTTGCGGATAGTGTTGGGAGAGACTTGAGTCCTTAAATCTATAATAAAATCGAGTCCTTTCCAAGTCCACGTCTAGTCTTTGAGCCTTTTAAAAATACTGGGGGCTTAGTCCTGATGGTGCCGTTCGCGTGGCGGAATACTGGTCATCAAAATTTTAAGAGCATTGCCTTGCCATCGACACGAGAAGAAGAAAAGGCAACGGACTTCTAAGCTGCTGATGATGATGAAAGCCTTACATTGACAAACAGCTCCATATCGAAGACGAAGAGGTTGAAGGCGGTGATGTAGTTGGGCACCTGCGCGCGCGCCAGCAGGAACGGGAGCATTCGCCGCACGCGGGGGGTGCGCGCGTTCTCCCAGCCCGAGCAATAAATCATTGTCGCCATCTCGGTCGACTAGACGGAAGATATTAACAAAATAATACACATAATTATTAACTAAATTACCGACTTAAATAACTACTGTAGGTACATAAAGATATTCGGTTCCTTCTTCATCTATACGGTCAATCCCGGTTGCGTCCAAAGCCATTGCTTTGGAGCCCAGGGTCCGTTTTCCTTGATTTACTCCACTTCGCTTAAAGATATTCGGTTATTATGTTTAAAAAAAGAGTAGGTACTTATGCTAAAAACATATGCAAGTCATGGCAGACTGTGACTAAATCTGTAACTTCGAATTAACCAATATTCTTAGTTCAAATGTAACCAATATTAGTGAAAGATTTGTTAGTTGGTTGCTCTTAAGCTGGCGCTTCACATGGAGGTAGGCATTTGCATTAGCGTATGGTTTAACAAAGCTTTGCAAAGCACATAGGCCAATATCTTAAACTAATTGTCTACACATGGTAACCAATTCCAACCAGACTAATGTTATTTTGCAAATGTTGTTTTTTTATAAATGAGTTGTTGCAGACGAGTATTGGTAACACACACTGGTTACATATTTCGTCTTTAGACACTGAGGTATATTGGACGAGAAGACGTTGTGTAATTTCCCGAACGCTGCCCAGCCGAGTCGGATTAGACGATTGACTCCTTCTCAAAATTGGATCCATCCAACTGGATAACTTGTCCTAAGTAGACAACCAGCGTGTGTTACCAGTGATTGATGACATATGGAACTGAGAAGTGGCCTCTCACTATGGGCCTCATAAGAAAGCTCAAGGTTGCACAGCGTGCTATGGAAAGGGCTATGCTCGGTGAGTCCTTGCGAGATCGAATCAGAAATGAGGAGATCCGTAAACGAACACAAGTCGCTGACATAGCCCAACGGATTAGCAAACTGAAGTGGCAGTGGGCGGGGCACATAGCACGTAGACTGTCAGCCGTTGGGGCAGAAAGGTTCTAGGATGGAGGCCGCGTACCGGCAAGCGCTCCTCGAATTTTATGAAAATCTGTATTGCTGCGTCCGCGATTCCATATTCCTACGCTGTAAAACACAAATAACGAAAATATACTACAAAAGATCAGATTTCCTTAGCGCTGCCGCAGGAGATTGTGCCTAAGACGCTGGTAGCTTGGCCCGTTTGGAGAGTGATACTAATCCTTTGCCCGAAATATCTGCTGTATTTTATGTTTATGTTACTCTCTTTGAGAGCTCTATAAAAAAGGATCGGGCACTTGAGCCCCAAAGATCCATGGTCTCCACCAGTGCCGCAACCAGCCTTTTTTGCGCCCAATGAGCGCTTCTATAAATTGCGCTCAAGCATGGGCCAAAACTGGTCCGGTCAAGTTATTTTTGCGACCCTCCCGGCAGTGCCTAGGCACAGCTAGCCCTAGTTTCAGCACTAGTTAAATAGCAAATAGCTTAAAAATCTCACAATTCCCAGTACAAATAAAGAAGAGAATAACCTACACTTTTAAAGGATGGTTTGCCTATTTTATCTAAGTCATCATCATCATCATCATCATTTCAGCCATAGGACGTCCACTGCTGAACATAGGCCTCCCCCATTGACTTCCAGATTGGCCGGTTGGAAGCGGCCTGCATCCAGCGTCTTCCTGCGACCTTTACCAGGTCGTCTGACCACCTTGTGAGTGGACGTCCTACGCTGCGCTTGCCGGTACGCGTACGGTACGTACGGTACGGTATTTTATCTAAGTAAACAGCTTTAATTTTAATTATTTGAGATTTGGGTTTGTAATGGTTTGATAATTATGGTTTATGGAGCCAACATCGCAGAATGGATGCTCCATACTTATCATCGTTGCAAATTACAATTTTATGTCGAAAAATGAACTTCTGTCTCCTCCCGGTTTCGATGTTGGTGCCATAATGAATTTTGTTAATGGGTACAACATTCCGATAACGAAAAGGGATTCACTCTTTTATTAATTTGAAATGGTAAGCCACATTTTTGCGTACACCAGTGCCGTAACTAGGACGGTGCCGGCAGTGCCCAGGCACAGGCCCTGTATTGAAATGTTTTAAATACAGAATCCTCATAATTACCGTGCTAGTCATTGTACCCGAATACATGCAGAGCAAGAATATGTGCAAGATAGACATGAAGCTGATCAGTGCGTAGCGCAGATCGATGCCCTGAAACACGAATTACATCATGTAGTTTTACAAATCCAACGAAATCTGCATAAACAAAACAAATGGGTATGATATATGAAAGCCACCCTCCACTTCCAGTATCGCATTCGTCATCTTCGCTTCTTGTTCCGAATTGAGCACACATCGATTTTAGTTTACTGAAACTCGAGTGGTGTGGGCGAAAACTTGGAAAACACTAATATCAATTTTGGAATGGTTTCTATACAAGTAGGGGGCGGGGTCAGGGGCAAAGTCGAGCAATGACAGAGAAGTCTTCCGTTAAGCAAGAGCATTCACTGAATTTATATAAATTCATGTTCTACAAGCTCGGATCGGGCTGGTAAGGATAGCCCCTTGCTGACCTGATCCGAAGTCGAAAGAGGGGGCAGAAGGGGCCTCCGTCGTTTCGCCGAACTCAACTTTCCCCTGCTAGTAGGCTAGTGAGATTGCACAGCCTGCCAGACTGGGGTGATCCCGTGTGTAAGATCACCTATATCCTATGCCTGGGGCCCGGCAGGAGACGGCTCCTGCCGGGCCTCAGGCATAGGATATAGGTACGGACGTAGGCGTTACATGGAAGTAGTCGTGTGGGTTCCCATGTATCATCGACATACGTTGCGTCGTACACCACAGGTTTTTTAGGGGTCCTCGTTGGGAAACAGTTGCGAAAGCCACTGTTTTCTGACGCTGGAGTGCTACATAACCTATCGCTGCGTGTAGGTAGGTATGCGAAATGCATTTCCTACGAAAAAAAGAGGCCTTGAGGCGGCTTAATAACATCTGACAGTAAGGTTAAGCCACTGGGATTACAACACCCCTCCATTGCACTGGGCCCGCGAGGTGTGGTCCAAACCAGCTCATAGTTGAGGTGAGGCGAGGCCTGTGCCCTGCAGTGGGACGTGTATATTTTAATTTATTATTAAAGAAATTGTAATTTTATTATAATTTTTAAAGTAATTGACATTATACAGAATTTTAATTATGTTGATATTTTTGTTGTAAATTGTAACTTTTAATTTTATTTGACATTTGTAATTTAATCCATTGATATAATACTAAGTGACGCTATTGACATAATTATTATAATTTAGGAGCATAAATAATAAATATTGTCTAATAATTGTAAATGGAATGATAATATTGTTAAGATTAATTTTATCAAATAATTGAGTTCACGAATGCCTCATAGAGGTTATAATGTAACTATTTTATTACCATCTTTTTAAGCCTATTAACTGTACTGCTATTGGTTTACATTATAAAGTGAATAAATGAATATGAATATGAATATGAAGTATATTCCGTTATTACCGTTTTACCGGTTCCGTACAAATTTGTAGTTAGATTTAAACGTTTTTTTTTTCTTGACAAACGGCCGTATTTTTTTTTTACGTAAACTTAGAAGTTTTGTTTTTGCACAACTTCAAGGGACTATAGACCTAAGTATAAGCTTTTAATTTGAACTCGATACCTTCACGCGTTCCCGAGATATAAGGTCTTGATTGTCAGACATACAGACAGACGAACAACAAAGTGATCCTACACGGGTTCCGTTTTGTTCCATTTGAGGTACGAAACCCTAAAAACACCAAAAAAGGATTTACCGCTGACACAAGGAATAACAATGAGCCGATTTGCAACATAGCACTAATTAAAATGACGCCCAGCCAAAAGGTGAATACGTCTCTGATCAGATCCACGAACCTGAAATCAAACTAGAAATTTATGGTCATTGACAACCGTTGTGTTAGGAAAAGTACGATTATAATAATTTTCACAATCAACTTACTTAAACATCCTTTTTTGCTCCTCAATGAATTCCACTATCCCCTCATACATACCCTCTTCTTCTTCACACTGGAAAGCGTCGTTCAGCTTTAGGCAACACAGCTTCATTTTCAAACAGGCATGGTTGGCTGCCACTCCGAACAACCCATCGTACGCCGTAAAGTTCAGCACACTTATGAACCCAAAAGCAGTTTCGTACATGAACAAAAGTTCAAAATAAGGAAACGTTGACATTCCTTTAGGATCACCTGTGATCGGGGTATATTTTCTAGGCTCATTGTCAAACGTGCAACTGTAAATACTCATTACAATAGCCATACAAGCAAACATCATTATGGCGACGGTGACTATGGGAGACCATATTCTTTCAACGTTGCGGATGCCGGTCTTGATGCCAAGAAACGCGGCGTCTTGCTGCTCGCGCGGCAGTGAGTTAAAGCTTTCGTGGTCTTGGTCGATTTCATCAAGCATTTCCTTCGTTTGGACCCTTTTGTAGTACATTAGGTACATCTGTGGGTAGAAACGGTTCAATACTTTGATGCATCCATAAAAATTTTACTATGACAGATAACCTATCTTTAAATACTGCGTGCGAGGACTTCCCGGAACCGATATAACAAATAATGAAAGTTGATTTGCGGTCGTTACCTATACCGCATCAGGGGCTCCTAGCATACGGTATAACTTCATCGTACGTTAAAAAGCATGCGAGTTTCTCAAAATAACTACCAAATAGGTGCAGGTTCATGTAGGGACGGCCTTAAAGAATACACTTCCCCACCGCTAACAGGAGGCGTGTCGTAAAAGGCGACTAATTCCTGTAGCACCAGACGGGCAGCAGCGTCTACGTGCGAAATCTTATAAAAACTGCGCTCGCCAACCCATCTACCAGGCGTGGCGAGTATTGCCAATACCCCCCAATGATAGGTCATTGAGGGAGGCCTATGTTCAACAGCAGACGTCCTATGGCTGAAATGATGAGGTGCAGGTTCTGGGTACACCACATGCAGGGTCCTATCGACCAATGAAAACGGTTCTAAGGGTGGCCCTGACCGACTGATGTAAATTTTTTTAGAAAGTTGTTTTAGCGATCAGATTATAAATTGCAGTTTTAAAAAATCCGTAGAGTTCGGACCAAGTTACTTTTAGAGAATCAAATTAAAATTAAATGCACTTTAACTGCTTATCAGTTTTTTTAAGAAAGTACAGAGTTTATCTAAGAACATGGAATATAAAAAAAACTATTTTTTATTAGAAAAATAAAAGTGACATTTTCAAATTTTCAAGTTAAAAAATCAATTTAGTAATTAATCATACATTTAAAAACAATTAACATTTAAAAAAACCTACTTATTATGTACATATTCTTAACCCAAACTATTTATATTTTCGCAGTCAGATATAAAAAAGTAAAAAATCACTCTTATACTCCCTGGTGAGTAGGGTACGTGGTGGTGTCAATGGCATCCTGAACACCATTGCTATAAGGGAAGATAGTGGCATGTTGAGGCACTGGGTAGTTGCGCATCTGTCGCCTGCCGCCCTGAGTTGCAAGTCGCAACGTATGCTAGCTGGCTCTGTTGATCCTGGAGACGTATTTTTGAATCATGCGAATTCCAATCCGAACACGAAATCGTAAGATTCGCATGCGAATTCCTAAAATCACTATTTTTGAAAATTCATTTTGTGAATTCTGCAACGAGTGGTCTTACCCACTGGTTTTTCTTTTTCTACTATGTAGTAGAAAGTACGGAACAATGACATTGACAAGTAACTTCCGGTTTTTAAAATCAATGGGTTTTTGCATTCCGTTTTTTGCATTTTATATTTTTTGCGTAAAACCTAAATAGTTAGTACAAGATTGCTACACTTATTTCGAGTGATTCAAAAATGCGTAAAATCGTGATCATTAGAAATGAATTTCATACACGATTTGTTTTCGTGTTCGAATTCGAAATTTATTTCTAATGCTTCAAAAATACGTCTCCTGTTCTCATGTATGTGCCCATATGCTTCAAGCATAAATGTGAGCTTATGAGAATACATTTTAACTTTTAAATTTACGGGTACTTACTTACATAGTTAGTAAGCAAATTGTTACTACACCGATATGAATTAATAGTCCGAAATAAAATAAAAATAAAAATGTAATCGGTTGGTAAGCTAATTTTTTCGGGGCACGACCTGTAGATCCCTAAGCCAACTACAAAAAAAAAGTATAACCGTCTGATCTCAGCCAGCCTGTATCGTGCACAGTTTCTTGTAGGAGTCTCTGAGCGCCTGAGGACCCACGAGCTAGCTTAACTGGCAAAATAGCACACACCATCCCGCTATATTACATGTGTAACAGAAATCTCCAGCACCCTACATGCGCTAACAGCCAATGGATATGTGCCTTAACATACCTTCATGTAAACCCCAAGAAGCGGTCCACTAATAGTGCTGTGTTGAATAATGTTGTATATATCTCCCTCTGTCCATAATTTATACATTTCGATTACTATCATCGCATATAGGGGAAAAGCCGCCACCTGCAGGACCACTGGGAAAAGCATAGAAATGAAAACATAAATTTCTTAGAAAGTGGTAGCACAAGATCTTAAGATTAAATGAAGTTCAGCACATTCTGGCACTAGTGGCGTAGAAATATTTATATTAACTAACTATACATTATTATATTATTTACACATTATACATGCAGGCACATTACACAATAATTTACTATATTCAATAACAATTAACTTAATACAATTAAAATAATATTTATATCCTTAGAACTTAGAGCCCTCTCCCATAGTGTATATTTTTGCAGCGATGCAAACGGGAAACAGTCGTGATATTGTCTGCAGAAGTTATGTCTGGCTGTTTATCTTCTCCCACGTAACCACATGGCTATGTTATGGCAGTCTTCGCTCCTGTAACCACAACTCTGTATATCTACTATCGCCACAGTTAAATACACTATCGCGATGCTGAATCGCTTCAGTGACGATGCAAACGCGACGCTGTCGCGATGCAAACCCGATTCAGCATTATTACAGAAAAGCCGGCTAGACAACATTGATTTACGTAAGCAGCGTAAATATAAAATGCACCCAGTGTCGTTGTCGTATGTTGCAAGCGGTGCCCAGGCACAGAGCACAGACCGTGATTAGAGGAGCGCAGAAATGACAAGAACAGACGTATTTTTGAATCATGCGAATTCCAATCCGAATACGAAATCGAAAGTTTCGCATGCGAATACCTAAAATCACTATTTTTAAAAATTCATTCCATGAATTCTGCAACGACCACTCGTTTTTCTTTTTCTACTAGTAGAAATTACGGAAGAATGACATTGACAAGTAAACATACGTTTGACAGAAATTTGACATAATAACTTTTTATCTACGTTCCGTTTTAAGCGATTCACTATGAGTTTTTGCATTCCGATTCATAATATTTTCTGCGTAAAACGAAAATAGTTAAGAGTGATTCAAAAATGCTTAAGATCGTACGTACGAAATCGCAAGATTCGAATGCGAATTCCTAAAATCACTATTTTTGAAAATTCATTCCGTGATTTCTGCAACGACCACTCGTTTTTGTTTTCTACTAGTAGAAAGTACGGAAGAATTACATTGACAAGTAAACGTATGTTTGACAGAAATTTGACATAATAACTTCTTATTTACGTTTGTTAATGAGCTTTTGCTATAAGGTTTATAATATTTTCTGCGTGAAACAAAAATAGTTACAAGATTTCAATTTAATAGTATCACCTATTTCGAGTGATTCAAAAATGCGTAAAATCGTGAGCAATAGAAATAAATTTCATACACGAATTGTTTTCGTGTTCGAATTTGAGATTCATTTCTAATGCTTCAAAAATACGTCTCCTGACCGTTTTTTCGGTCACACATAGGCGCAGTTGTAGGAGCTTGCACCAGGCACATAAAAAACTGGTTATTATGACACTGGATGGCTTTTACTCCAGCATACTCGTAATTACCTGGTAGGTATTGTGTAACAAAGTTACATATTCAAAAAGATAAGCGAAATTTCTGAAATTGATTAGTTTGGATGTAACGAACATTAAAATTTGTCGGAAACATAAGATCAATTTAAATTAGAAATAAGTACTTTCAATTGGGGTTCTGTAGTCAAAAAAACAGATCCCTTATAGTTTAGCCATATCCGTCTGTCTGTTAGCTTAAAGTTATCAAAGTAACTTGCAAAATGTAGGTACTTGGAGAAGAAAATTACTTAGATGATGATTGATGATGTTATTAGTTTTGTACTGATTTACGTTAGAGGAAATGTAGACTGGAGTTAGCATTAAGGCCTGCGCAAACGAGGGACTTTTGTCCGTAGAGGACAAAAATCCCTGAATCGTGAAAAAAATTGTGCTGTCATTTGTTAGCCGGAACGAGGGTCGCTCTCGCTCAAGCGCGCAACGCAGACTAAAGTTCGTTGTGTGCGTTGCTGCGCTTAGTCTTAGTAATGATTTATATTTTTTTCGGGGACTCCCCCGTACTTTTGTCCAGTCCGATCTCTTGGCGTCCTCGGTTATTCGCTACTTTTTGTACGCGGTACTGTAATCCCTCATGTGCGGTACTCGATGCAATTGTAAGCGATCTATTTTGGCGGACAAAAAAGTCCGCGGACAAAAGTCCCTCGTCTGCGCAAGCCTTTAACAAAGTTGTATGTCAGGTTGATGAACTCTCCTTTTCTCTTCAAAAACTAAAACTACCAATACATACATATACAAACAATTCGAAATCTGTCCGTAGCCGGGTCAGGGAACAAGTTTCCCAAAATGAGAGTAAATGTGAGCCATTTGTAGGTTTTGTGAAACGGTTCAAATTTGTGTTCTGAAAAAAAAACTTCATGATTAAAATAACGACGTCCTCCGTAGCCGAGAGGCGAACACGCCGGACTTGGCATTCGTTATCTCTGAGCATCGAACACATACCTATAGAGCAGCAATTGCCAGCAATACAAAACATCTTTCTTTCTTTTGACGACTTCCGTAGCCGAGAGGCGAGCATACCGGACTTGGTGTCGCTATCTCTGAGGTTCCGGGTTCGATTCCTAGTCGGGTCAATGTAGAAAAATAACTTTTCTATTAGCACATAGGGAGTAGAAATGTCATATGATTTATTCGACAAAATTTCCCGCTATTTTTAATCTGTATGTGTGCTGTTTTTGTATTGGCGAGCGTTGACAGGCAGTTGTCATTTCATACTAAATGTAAGTGAAAAATCACTTACTGATTTCGGAGAAATAAATAAATATAATAAATAAATATTGAAAAACATCACATAAATTGCTCTGATCCTGTGGTAAGTAGCCAATGCACTTGTGTTACAGAAATCAGAAACAACGACGGTACCACAACACCCAGACTCGAGACAACATAGAAAAGTTCGTTTTCTACATTGACACGACCAAGAATCGAACCCGGGACCTCAGAGATGGTAAAGCCAAGTCCGGCGAACTTGCTTCTCGGCTACGGAGGTCGTCTCTTATACCAAACAGCTTTTGTTATTGTGTCACATATAAACATGATACAGTGAATCATATTTAATTACGACTAGTTATTAAACGAGGTTTCTGCTTTGTCTTTTGTTTAATCAGATCTGAACAGCAGAGAAAAAAATTATAAACATATTTTTTGTAGAAAACTTAAGCAGAAATTCATAATTATCGTCATTTCATACCATCCATAGAAGTATACATGTCCACTTGACTGAACATAGCAGAATTAACAAACGAGATTTTTAGTTTGTTCTACGTTATAAATTATGAAAATTTTGTTGACCGCCAATCATCATCATCATCATCATCATCATCATTTCAGCCATAGGACGTCCACTGCTGAACATAGGCCTCCCCCAGTGACTTCCAGATTGGCCGGTTGGAAGCGGCCCGCATCCAACGTCTTCCTGCGATCCTTACCAGGTCGTCTGACCACCTTGTGAGTGGAAGTCCTACGCTGCGCTTGCCGGTACGCGGTCTCCATTCTAGAACCTTTCTGCCCGATCGGCCGTCAGTTCTACGTGCTATGTAGAACTGACGGCCCCACTGCCACTTCAGCTTGCTAATCCGTTGGGCTATGTCAGCAATTTTTGTTCGTTTACGAATCTCCTCATTTAGGAATTAATGGTTGGTAATTAATTATGTATAATAACCCATAGTTAAGTAGATTTAAATCAACCAACCTTTAATGTTAACTAAATCTTCTTCCGTATATTTTTTAAAGAAACTCATTTTGCAAGGTGATGTACCTTCTTAACTTACTGTGAAGTGCGAATAGTGGCAAATAATTATTTGCGTTGGACACCATTGGGTAGCCTGGGAATTCATTTCTTGTTTATAGGGTGTTATTTATAAACAAAAAAAACATAGTGACAAAGAGAATCGAAAAGTTTATAGTTAATTTTGGTCATTAATAGCCAATGTAGAAGTCACTTACTGGGGGAGGCCTATGTTCAGCAGTAGACGTCCTATGCCTGAAATGATGATGATGAATAGCGTCCGATGGGACAGAAAGGTTCTAGAATGAGATAGAGGCATGATAACTTTATTTAACATCATAATAAATTACTAATAAATATTTTTAATTTTACTAATAATAAAAATGTAAAAGTCTATATTATTTTTGTTGGTCAATCGTGATTTAACGGCTCAATAGCATCAACTGAATTTAGCACACTTAAAATTGTTCTAGCACAACACATAAGATAATTATTTACAGGGCCGTAACTAGAGCGGTGCCAGCGGTGCCAGGCACAGGGCGCAGATAGGATATGGAGGGGCGCAGTAATAAAGTACCTAAACCAAGCCCAAACCATGTTTTGGGTCATGCATTTGGTCTGGCATGAAATTAAGAATTGATGTCCTATTAAGTAAGTATTCTATTTCATTAATTGGCCAAAGTACTTTGTGACCCAAACATGCCGCTTGATCTCAGACTCCGTATGAGCTGATGTTACCTATGGTCAACACTTTTATATGGTTGTAAAACCTGGGTCCTGAAAGGAAAATCTGCAAGCAGTTGCAAGCATTTGTAGTGTGGATTCTTGGAAAAATATTTAAGATTCCATGGACAAGTTTTACTACTAACGCTAGGGTCTTGCAGATGGCAGGAACTAATAGGGAGCTCATTTACACGATCAGCAAAAGAAAAGTTGACTCTTTCAGACAATGGAAAAGAGGCGAGCACTTTGAATTCCTAAATAATGATTCTGGAGGGAAACATACCAGGAAAGAGAACCCCAGGACGTGAAAGACGCAAATGGTTTGACGACATCAAAAATTGGACGGGCCTCTGTTACCGCGAAATCAAAGACCTAGCCAGCGACCGCCCACGATTTCACTGTTCTCCAAATTTCATAAAAATGACACATAATGATGATGATATTTTATTATATTACGAGTACAAACCGTAACTACTGGAGTTTGCAATAAACTTCTATTGCAACCACCCTATAGAAATTAGAAATGATCGTCATTTCTCTATAATCACTACAATTAGTACTATCAAATAGCTTTAACCTTGGGCGCCAATTTAAATGATTTATTTGTGAAGTGGCACCATTGGCACCTAATAGCAATGATTACGCGACAATTAGGTACCTAATAAGGATGAGGTGTTCGCTATTCGATTATGGAGTAATTATCGCAAATGTGGTTAATAAATATTTTTTTATGCACCCATTAGGTAGAGTCCGGTAAAATTATAGTATGTGGTTGCATAAGTTTTTCACGCTAGTTCTAAATCTATAAAACCCTTATGAAAATGAAAATATAAGCACTTATCTATTCATAAAAAACAGTGGTTAGTGTGAATCGGAGATTAACTTCATTTGTAGCAAGTAAAACATACGCTCTTCTGTAGCAAGATAAAGTTGCATAATATGATACAATGAAGGGTTTTATTTGAGTCAAAATAACAAAAATGTATTAAAACAAATCTTCCAACCGGCCAATCTGGAAGTCACTGGGGGAGGCCTATGTTCAGCAGTGGACGTCCTATGGCTGAAATGATGATGAACAAAAATTATAACGGAGTAAGTGAATCTTTGTTTGTTTAAAGTAAGTGAACTATTATATGCTTAATTGCGGTTTAGGAAAGTCAGTTGGATAAACGTTTATAATTATTTTAATGAACTCCAATAACTACTCGGTAGTATAGCCCAGGATCTTTTGTTTGACATTTAACAAGGGACGTTTTTAAAGTCATAGCACTGATTTGGTATTATGCCATAGCTAGGTATGCATAAAATAAAAAAACGATGTATTTTTGTTCAGATTTGAATTAATTGTAATACTTTACTGGCTAATTAATTTTACTAGTCAAAAAATTAAAAAATAATATTATCTGAGGCCCAATTCCTAAAATTTTACAATAGTCGCAATCCTGTGTCGATCCGGTCTCAGTAACATTATTATCTAAAACGGTATTCCGACAAGCTAGACCGACGATATACATACGCAAGGCTACTGGCAGTAGATGTACAAGAATAGCTGAGCATCGGGCTCAGTGGCGTGCATTGGGATATTCGTATGTCCAGTCGTGGACTCACGTGGGCTGATTATGATAATGATGTAAGTAGAGAATCGCTACGTGACCCCATCTACTTAGTCGGCTGAATAACGAACCGTCTCCAGAGTCTAGCCATCGTGATCTTGCACCCGTCTGAGCGCGTTGTGGAATGGCATTTTACTGGCTAGGCACAATATTTGAATTTTGCACCCCCAAAACTTATATAATACAATGCTAAAGTGGCAATTGGCCACATCGCTCGCGAAGCTGACAACCGTTGGAGAAGAAAGGTTCTCCAGTGGCGATGGAAGAAGCAGCGCACCAATCGCTGTAGCATTCTAGGAGGCATATGTCCGGCAGTGGACATCTAAAGGTTAATGATGATGAAGACTTATTCTAGAATCCTTAGCGATCCTATAAATTCGTATACCTAGGCTATATATATAGGCTGTGGGACTGCAATGTGCGCCCTCTGTAGTTTGCACCCCTAGCCACCCCGCCCCTGGCTACGACGCTGTTACTATCAAGCTCGACCATTCTTAAAATCTTAGCTGTGTGGTCTTCTCGCTTTCCTTACACCTAATAAATTTAGAAGGAAAAATAAAAAACAAACATTGATGACTACATTTTTATTATGACATGTTTTATTTTCAAGTAAAGTTTTGCGACGGATCTGACTAACGCCGTATCAGCGTGTATGTAGAGTACGAAGTTCGTAGAATCTAAAAATAAAAAGAGATTACTTCAAAACAACAATAGGTAAACACATTTTTTTCTAAATAGCGACAGTATTATCGGGCTGTCATTATCATAGAGTGCCATGTTCTACCGAAGTTTGGAGAACAGTATGTGAAATCGTAAGCGACCTATTTTCTGATATTTTCCAATCCAAAATCAATCTTGGAAAATGTACAGCTGTACCATAAGAATTCATACCAAAGCATTTCGGGGTAAGATTCCCATCTGCCCCCCTAGCATGACAGCGGTCATGATAGTTATAGCATAACTATCTTATTTTCCTCCGGACTTTTTCGGACGACCTCCGTAGCCGAGAGGCGAGCGTACCGGACTTGATGTCGCTATCTCTGAGGTCCCGGGTTCGATTCCCGGTCGGTCAATGTAGAAAAATAACTTTTCTATATTGTCTCGGGTCTGGGTGTTGTGGTACCGTCGTTGTTTCTGATTTCTGTAACACAAGTGCTTAAGCTACTTATCACAGGATCAGAGCAATGTATGTGATGTTGTCCAATGATGTTGTTGTTGTGATGACGTCCATTATATGAAAAATTTTTTACAATTAGTGTCGATATATCGCTCATATCGTGTTTTGGTTGTCATACTAATCGGGCTGAGCAGACAAACTGCAGGAGAGTCGCCTACGCTGGTACGGCCATGTTTTGCGGAAACCGGCAAGCTACGTAGGAAACAAATGTCTGGCCATGCCGCCACCGCCGGGTCTTGGCAAAAGGGGTAGACCCAAGAAATGCTGGCTTGACGTAAAGGCTGACATGCGTGCCAATGATCTCACAACTAGAGACGCTCAAGACCGCGCGAAGTGGAGGAGTAAATCAAGGAAAGCGGACCCTGGGCTCCAAAGCAATGGCTTCGGACGCAACCGGGATTGACCGTATAGATGAAGAAGAAAAAGAAGACTAATCGGGCTGAGGTGGTTATTCAATTGTAATATTGTCCAAGTGAATACTTACGAAGACAAACAGCTCCATATCGAAGACGAAGAGGTTGAAGGCGGTGATGTGGTTGGGCACCTGCGCGCGCGCCAGCAGGAACGGGAGCACGCGCCGCACGCGGGGCGCGCGCGCGCGCTCCCAGCCCGAGCAGTAGATCATTGTCGCCATCTCGGTCGACTGGGGATTGCAATGTTACCGACTGAACCCGATATCAGGTCTAACTAGTTTGTCTCTGTCGGGGCCAGATCGTAAAATTGATCATTTCTTGATGAGAACAATAGATTCATAAAATGGCGATATTTCATGATATAGAACAGAACCCGCTGCCCACATCATGATGTGGTCTGTTATATGCAACTAAACGCACGACTACTTACTCCATTAAAAGGTCAAACATTAGTGATCATATCGTGAAATCGTTACATCACCCACCAATAGACGTGGTGATGTTTCTTTGTTTTGTGATTAATCATAGTGGCGGATAAATATTACCTATATTCTAAAAGTGAATAATAATGTGCAAATTGAAGATAAAATTGCAGTAAAATATCGTTACGACACGTCCAAGTAAAACTCAAAAAACGAGCACAACGTCAAATAATCAAGAAGTTCGAAACGTAATTTGACAGGTAATGTAGGTTAAATAGCTATTCAAATCTTTTTATTTATTTATTTTCATTAAAAATTATAACTTTTAAAAATGTTTAATTTATCGCTTGACCTAGATTACTAATATTAAACAAATTCAAGTAACCTGTAAACGTATTTTTATTTTAACGATATGGCCAAACGTGAACTGAAATATCATCAAATGTTTAAGTTTTAACGATACGGTCAGTTTTAGTTTTAGGTACGGCCATATCATAAAATACCACCATTTTATGAAATGATCGGTCACATCATGAAGTGGTCAATTTTACGATCTGGCTACGACATATCCACTGATACCGTGATCCGTTTTCCTCAAAAAATTTAACCATGTTTTATTTACTGATGTTAGTAGGTATATATCTTACTAACTTAACTACTGGTATTTCAAATTACCATACTCTTCAGTGTGGCCGCGTGCTTGCAGGGCAAGAATATGTGGACGACTGACGTGAAGCTAAATAATGTGTACCGCAGATCGAAACCATAGCCCTGAAACACGCAGATATTAATCAACCTAGGTTGTCTGGTAGAGATTGCTATTAGCGATAAGACCGCCAAAATTGTACGTCTTTTTGTAAAAATCATGTGATGTGTCATTTATGTGGTATGCAATGCACGGCACTTGCCTCTTGCGAGATTCGAACCCGCAGCCGCTTGGCTTTGTATTCCGGAAACCAGACAGTCAAGATAGACTCGCCAGTTTCACAAATGCAACATATAATAAAAACAGAATAATACATAATCACTTACCGCTGATATATGGAATAGCAATGAGCCGATTTGAATCATGGTACTCGTCAAAATGGTGCCCAGCCATACGTTGAATATGTCCTGAATGAGTTCCACGAACCTGGAATCAAACAGATATAACCTAGCGTAGCGCCTGGCGTAGCGCTTGACGTCTAGGCGAGACGCCATGAGGAAAGTCACGAATCATCATCAACTTCAACATTTCAGCCATAGGAAGTCCACTGCTGAAAATAGGCAATATTAAAAAGTACCTATGTGTACAAAAGTCAAGTTCAAATACGAACAAAAGTCGCTGACATAGAGCAAATTAGGAAGCTAAAGTGGCAATGGGCGGGGCACATAGCACGTAGAACTGACCATGGGGCAGAAAGGTTCTGGAATAGAGGACGCGTGCCGGCAAGCGCAGCGCAGGACGTCCGCCTACAAGTTGGACAGACGACCTGGTGAAGGTTGCAGCAAGCCGCTGGATGCGGGCCGCTTCCAACCGGCCAATCTGGAAGTCACTGGGAGAGGCTTATAATCAGCAGAGGATGTCATAAGGCTGAAATGATGGTTGGTGGTGGTGAGGAGGTTTTCAAGTCGTCGGAATCTTTTTTTAAAATTTTTATGTATGTTCAGCGAACATTCGTGACCGATTTCGATAATTATTTTTTTGTTTGAAAGGTAATACTTTCAGAATGGTCCCATATAAATTTGGTTAAATTCTGATGGGATCTATAAGAAAATCATCAAACATTGCATGAACTCCGTACCACGCTAACTGATTTTAGTATCTATCTTACCTAATATCTTTGCCAATGTGGACCGATTTTGATGATTCTTTTTTTAGTGAAAAGCTTATACCTACTTCAAAGATACTATAATAAAACATTTTCGGAAAAAATTTCACCCCTAAGGGTGGAATAATAGGAAATGAAATCGATGTTCAGCAGTTAAATTATGTTTGCACTCGTAAGATTTGTTTTGATTAGGATTTATCACTAAAATAGATGAAATAAGTTAATTTATAAAAAAAAACCTTTAGTGGGTTTTTATTTTTTTTATTAGGATTCCGTACTTAGACACAGACATAGACTCAGAATACGATACGTCAATCCTGTCGCTGATCGCGATGATGATGAAATACTAAACTCACCTAAACATCTTTTTTTGCTCTTCAACGAATTCCAGTATGCTCTCATACATTTCGTCGTCATCTTCACGTCGGAAAGCGTCGTTCAGCTTTAGGCAACACAGCTTCATCTTCAAGCAGGCATGGTTGGACGCCACACCGAACAACCCATCGTAGGCCGTATAATTCAGTACGCATATTATGGCGCAGCCAGTCTCATACACAAATAACACCTCGAAATAAATGGGAATTATTAATATGCGAAATTTCATGTCTAAGGGTGCATCCACTTTTAGTTTGCTGTTGTGGCATTGTGGCAGACTTGCCATTTGCCTCACAATGTTAATATATTTTCAGCTAACCTAGTTGCGAGTTTCGGCAATCGCAATTTGTTTCTTTTAAACTTTCGATAGCCTTTCTTTGTATTGGATGTTGCTAACACTAGGAAACGTTGTGCAATATAGCAACTGCGGTGTGAATGCACCGTTAGCATTTACTTATGTCTATGCTAAATAAATTAAACTACAAACGAAATATTCCGTTTAGCAAACTAGGAGTCCACAAGAGCATATGAAAGTGATTAGTCATACAGTAGGTACCTTGTGTTTTAATTAATGCTAAATATTATTTAAGTAGCTCAGTGGACTATAGAGAGAGCACGAACAAAGGATGCATGCGAATGCGATGAAGATGCTGCGGTGGGCAGCGGGAGTGACGAGACTTGATAAAGTACGAAATGAGTACATCAGAGGCTCCTTCAAGCCGAAGATAGGACTTAGTGGCGTGCATTGGGAGAGGTACACTGCTGAGGAGGATTGGTGCAAGATTAAAGAGGATCTCCGATGTCCAGCAGTTGACTGACGTAGGCTGAAGAGGCTGAAACTTATGATGATGTGATACTACCTCGAAATATGGAGATCTTGACATGTCTTCAGGATCAGTAGAAAATGGAGATTTCAATTCGTGTATCATGTATTTTTTGGGCATCTCATCAAACGCGAAACTATACAGAGTCATCAGGACTGCCATCCATGGAAACATCAGTATGGCGACGGAGACTATGGGAGCCCATATTCTTTCAACGTTGAGGACACCGGTCTTGATGGCAAGAAACGCGGCGTCTTGCTGCTCGCGCGGCAGGGAGTTAAAGCGTTCGTGGTCTCGGTTGATTTCATCGATGATTTCCTTCGTTTGGACCCTTTTGTAATACATGAGAAACATCTGTGGGTGAAGGAATGGGTGCAGGAATATTATATGGACAAAATCTCGTAAATTAAACTGACTAATCTGGTTTTGCCGACTTGCTAATGATGTAAACAAACATCATCTATCATGCATGACTAGAATACTAGCTGTAAGGATGAAGCTTACTGTAGCATTATTTCGGTATTAATAGTAAGGCCATGGTGGTTATTCATAACCTCCTTCTTTTGAAGTCAGTTGCGATATAAGCCAAGCAATGTAATAAGCATGAAATGGTAATAAGCGAAGGTTTACCTTAAAGAAAGCACCAAGGAACGGCCCGATGATGGTGCTGTGTCGAATGATGTTGAAGATGTCTCGCTCCATCCAGCATGTGTACATGTCTATTATTATCATCACCACCAGGGGGATAGCAGTTACCTGGAGGACAACTGGGAAAACTTGGTTAGGCTGGGAATACCAGGACTGCCGAAACAGGCCAGACCTTTCTAGCTGGCCTGTTTTGGGGATAAATCGGAGTCGGGCCTGTCCTGTCAACCCACAGGGGAAAAACGGCCAGGCACATTACTGTGTCGGCGGAAATGAAAGACGGGACCTCGCAGTGCCTCGCACTCGTCGCGGGAAAGGTGATGCGAACTACTACAAAGTACCTACGTTAAGTACGAAAAGACAGTACTACGAGCTGATACATTGATACCTGAACCTAAAGTAACAGTCACAGTAACTAAAGATACGTACTTATAGATATAAGTCGAAATCTGTCTGAAGCTGGGTTCGGAAACAAATTTCCCAAAGTGAGAGTGAACGTCAGCCATTTGTAGGTTTTGTGGAACGACTCGAAGTGGTGATCTGAAAAAGATCGTCTTTTATTCTTTTGATTATGTTTGCATTGATTGCAAGCAGACAAAAAAGTGATTCTAAAATGGTTGCGTTTTTAGATTTTTGAGTTAGGAAACCCCAGAAAAAAAGACTACCGTTAATATGAAGATCTTTGATCTTTACGTTATAAATATTAATATTGGACAACATCACATACATTGCTCTGATCATAAGGTAAGTAGCCAAAGCACTTGTGTTATAGAAATCAGAAACAACGACGGTACCACAACACAACACCCAGACCAAAGACAATTTAGAAAATTTTCTACATTGTTCGACCGGGAATCGAACCCGTAACCTTAGACATAGCGACACCAAGTCCGATATGCTCGCCTCTCGGCTACAGAGATTGTTAAATGACTGTAACTTTAAAAAAAATATTGACCGCCAAACTTTTTTGGGGAACGATGTAAGAAACAATCATTAAGTACAAACCAACAAACCTTTTATATTAACTAATTCTTCTTCCGCATATTTTTTTAAGAAATCCATTTCTTACAGAAACAGAAAATAGTTGTTGTGAAGTGCGAATTGTGGCACATAATGATACCAATTGGACATTATTACTTGGATCCGACATTGATACAGGGTGTGACGTTATTAACAATAGAAGGAATTTATGCTCGTATTATTGGCGATTGAAGACTCAAATGCGGAATGTAGCTTTCGCGTGTAAGTGTATGTATATGGATTTGATTCGCATCAATTAATAACTTGTTCTATGAAATTAAAATCTGCTGCTACAAGGTATGACTTTGGGGCCACTGTCCTTTGTATGTATTAAAAACAAATTTTACACGAAATACGTTTCCAAGACGTAAGAAGCGAACCGACCCGATTCGCCTTTCGATCGGGTCAGTTTAGAAAACGATCTTTTCTGGTGAGCTAGGAGAGGTACTTGGCAAAATGCATTGTCTGGCCTCGTAACACAAGAATACCTTAGTTCCAGGACGTGTGTTGTTGGTGACCGGGTTTTAATACATACTAAAACGGGAATTAACGCGATCATTATTAGGTACATATTTTACCTTTTATTTGACAGAAATAGAAATAGATTTTTTTATAGGTCCCTAAATAAACACATACGTAATATTTATTTTACAAATAAACTAAAGGAGACAATACGGAGAAAAAAAATACATGACTTATTAACATGTTTGGAATTAGTGTTAAGATACCTAATGGTATCAGCATGTGCGATGGCGTAGGTGAGGGGCCTAGCCATTGCGCTGGTTTTCAGTGAAAACTGTATATTTATTTTGCCTGACGTTTCGACCGGGTTACAACGACCGTGGTTCCAGGCCGACTGGAACAGCGATGTCTTTACTCCGGATGAGAGGTAGATTCTTCACCCACCCTCATATTATTTTCACGCCAAGTACCGTCTCACACTACACTGAATGTGTCTATTCGCAAACTAGCCGCCGCGTCCGTATTCTGGTTAAAGGCAAAATATGTACCTATTAATGATCGCGTTAATTACCGTTTTAAGCGTAACACAGACAGAAGGCGTGAGCGGGACGGCGACGGGTCGGCTCGGGAGTACGGCGGGTCTATTAATATACGTTTAAATAGGCGCCCACAGACGGGAGCCGTACTACCGACAGGACCCGTCACCGTCCCACTCACGCCTTCTGTGTGTTGCGCTATAGTGTGTATCAATCATGCAATAAAGTAATTATGACTTATGTTAATTATTTTACCGGCCCCCTGCCCAAAATCAAAACAATAGGCAAAACCATAAGATAACATAAATGATACCTGTTAAAGTAAGTTGTACTTGAGCCGCAAAATACGCACGAAAAAGTACAAATAAATTACATCCTGTATAAAAAACGCGATATCAATTTTCAATAGCGCAGATTTCTTTGTAATCTTGCAATTATTGTCACTTAGCATTGTGCGCCATTTTAAATTATTTATCAATCAAGTCGCACGCTTTGTAGCCATCGGATGATTACGCAAGAATTGCCGCAAATGAAGTGTTGAATATTCGATTGACATCAAAGTAAAGGGGAGTGGTATAATGTCGTAATGATAGGTCGGTGGTGAGGGGAGAGACTTCGTAAAAAACCTGCATTTAGATAACACTGGTTGTGTAGCCGTAGGCCAAAGCGGTTAGCTCCCCAATCCAGAACCGTTCGACAATTAATTGACAAGCGATAGATAAATAGTTTTTACAATCACACCAATTATCTAGTGCCGGGTGATTTGGGTATGGCCGTAAAGAATACACTTCCCCACCGCCAACAGGAGACGTGTCATAAGAGGCGACTAATTCCGATGATAGGCCTGGATGTGGCCAGGATGTGGAGGCCTTTGTTCAGCAGTGGACTATCCTATGATGATCTAGCCCCAAATTAAGTAAAGCTTTTACTATGGCGACTAGATAACGGATGAACATCATCGCCAAAAAAATCGCCATTGTGAAAGGCCAAATCATATAGGTACATAGATTTGCCATACTTACGACCATAGTCAAACGTGTCTAGGGCCAGGAGATAGGGGTAACCTATCTTACTTTCGAAACTCTTGTTCGAATTCGGATTAACAAAGGTTTGATTACCAGGTAGCTTTTTTTACATAATATAAGACATAAATTTTACCGATGTTTCATTTTCCAGAAAAACTGATACCCGATTATCAAAACCATTTTTTTTCGATTCACCGTTGTTTTACTTACAATAATTTTGATTTCTAACTGATTAGTAAATACTGCGTATATAACAAGACTTTTCCTTATATTCATCGACGATATAGTGATGCATATAAAACATTGTAAGTTCAGCTTGTTTGCGGACAATTTAAAAATTTACAGAACAGTCAATTCTTCCCTTGATATGAGACTGATCCAGGAAGACTTAAACAGCATTCACGCGTGGTGTGAATCGAACGATATGATCTTAAACATTGACAAATGTTATCATATCAAGTTCACAAGGAAGAAAAATTATCTCACATCCACTTATAGGATCAATGGTTCAACATTAACTGAAGTAGAGGAAATAAGAGACCTAGGTGTTATAGTGGACAAGCAACTTAAATTTACATCACATATAAATGATATTGTAATAAAATCTTCCAAAATGCTAGGTTTTCTCAGACGAAGCGCCGCAGGTCTCCGTTTGACTTCCACCCGCAAAATATTATTTAATGCCTTGGTCCGTAGTAACTTGGAGTACGCAAGTGTGGCGTGGAATCCTGTGTATGCGGTTCACTCTCAACGGTTGGAGGGTATTCAGCGTGCATTCACTAGATATCTAGCGTTCATTTCGCAGGGAGTGTCACACAGGTCACCTTATGACCAACGACTTACCTTTTTCAAAATGAGCTCGTTGCGTCGCCGAATCAATGGTAAAATAAAGTGTAGTGAACTCTTGGAACGTGTTAAATTGGCGGTGCCAGCTAGCATGCCCCGATATCCGGTCAAAAAGACCTTTGCATTGCCATCGGCAAGGACTAACCTCGGGCGTCACGCTCCTCTCGCCAGAAGTTGCGCTCAGTATAATGAGACTGGAGGCCTAGATATTTTCCACGATTCATTAACTAAATTCAAACGGAAACTGGCCGATCTGTTTTAATAGAAAGTAAATGGTAGTTTTAGTTTGTTATTATTACTTTTATAAAGCTTCGTTTATTCATTAATTTTTGTTATGGATATTTTATTATGTTTAATTGTTGCTGTGTAAATATTTGTGTTGATAAATCTTATTTACCTGTCAATGTTGTGTACGCCTATAATAGGTACATGTATAAGAAATTTATGATGTATGATTGGTGTTATATATAAATATTGTATACATGTACTGTTGGTGTACCTTTTACAATAAATAAATAAAATAAAGACTGAATTGGTTAGGTTAGGTTGGGTGAGCCGGCCTAACGTTGGAGGCCCCAGCGCCAGCTGTCGCAAGCTGTACGCTGGGGTCCTCAAGAGCATGGCCCTCTACGGGGCACCAATCTGGCACCCACTCAATGGGGAGACGAGGGCTCTGCTTCGGAAGCCGCAACGCACTATCGCGCTGCGGATCATCAGAGCCTATCGCACCGTGGCGCACGACGTGGCCTTAGCCCTTGCGGGACTCCCCCCTTGGGACCTTGAGGCCGGTATTCTCGCCGCAATGTACACCTGGCGGCGAGAACGTAGATTGGAGGGCGATCGTCCGTCGTGAGAGGAGGCGGCTCGCATCAAATCTCGCTCAGGAGCACTTGATGCAAGCCTGGTCTCGAAGGCTGGAATCCAGTCACTACGGGGGCCCGGCGAACCGCACTATTAGTGCCCTTCGCCCGGTCCTCGGTGACTGGATTACACGATGTCACGGCTCCCTTACCTTCCGTATGGTGCAGATCCTGACCGGGCATGGTGCCTTCGGTTGGTATCTGCATCACATAGCGTGTAGGGAGCGCACCCCCGAGTGCCATGAGTGCGGTGCTGCGGAGGATACAGCTGATCACACCCTACGGAAGTGCTCAGCATGGGTCCAGCAGCGCCGCGCTCTGACCTCGGTGGTGGGAAGGGACCTCTCGCTTCCCAGCATAGTGAGAGCTATGCTGGGCAGCGAGGTGGCTTGGGGGGCAATGGCCGCCTTTTGCGACGAAGTCATGTTGCAAAAGGAGGCCGCGGAGCGGGTCAGGGAGGACAACCCTCTTTCTGACCCGATCCGTCGTCGAAGAAGAGGGAGGAGGAGGCGGCGTTACGCCGCGCTCACCTTCCCCCCTCTAGCGGACTAGTGTGCGTGGGGCGGGGGCTCCATGCTCACATTGCACAGTCTGCCAGTCTGGGGTGATCCCGTGTGTACAGGATCACCCGTTCCCTATGCCTGAGGCCCGGCATAGCATGCCGTACGTAGGTGATGCATGGAAGTCGTCCAGAACACGGGTCCCCATGCACCATCAACATACGTTGCGTGGTACACCGCAAGTTTTTTAGTGGGTGATACCTCGTCGGGGAACGGTTGAAAGCGACTGTTCTCCGACGAGGGAGTCCTACATAACCTATCGCTGCCCCCGCGGCGGTAGGTATGCGAAATGCATTTTTCCTGCGACAAAAAAAAAAAAAAAAAAAAAGGTTGGGTTAGCCGCCGCTACGGGCACCTCTCCTATAGGCTTGTGCAGGTACTGACTGGGCCTGCACAAGGTCGCTAGGAGAGAGGCGACACCGAGGTGCCACCACTGTGACGCTGTGGAAGACACGGCCAAGCACACGCTATCAGAGTGCATAGCGTGGGCCCCGCAGCGTCAGTCGCTGGTGGCGGCGGTCGGCACTGACCTCTCACTGTCGAGCGTTATCGCCGCAATGCTCGGCAGTGAGCAGGCGTGGGAGGCAACCGCCTCCTTCTGTGAAGAAGTCATGACAGAGAAGGAGGCGGCGGAGCGGGCCAGGGAAGAGGATGCTCAGGCTGACCCACTCCGACGCAGGCGGTTGGGAGTTCGGAGGCGGCGTTACAATCGCCTCCAGGCTCACTGTGGACCCAGCGGCGATGGGGGTGGGGACCCCCGTCGCCCGCCTTGCACGAGTCCACCCGTCAGAGGGGATGTCTCGAGGTTCCCGAGGCATCCCCAGGGCGTAAGGCCTGCACCGTAAGGTGCGGGCCACCGCTGGGGTGGCGGAAAGAATGCGATGAGCGAACCTTCGTCGCCCCCCGATAGCGGCACGATAGAACTCGAGGTTGGTTTTAGTGGGTATACTTGACGACTGGCTGCGACTAGCGCCCCCACTCGTCAAGGGAGTCCCACATAACCCGCTGCTGTCCCCACGGCAGCGGGTATGCGAAGAGCATTTCCACCTCGTAAAAAAAAAAAAAAAGGTTAGGTTAGGTTAGAACACTGACACTCAAAAATTAAGGATAAGGATGAAGGATTAATTATTATTATATTAGAATCATTTTTCCGGAAACTAAATCATCTAACATTAATAGATTTGGCAAATGTTGAGTAAGATTTCAAAACGTATAAAATTGATAAAAAATAACAATCGGAAATCGGAATATCAGCAACAAGTCAATTGTATCAGAGAAATAAAATTCGTACTAAAGCATTTGGATTTAAAAAAGGTAACCGGAGATAGGGGAACGCGAGGTTTGTATATAATTTTTATTAAAAGGGTATCAATAAAATACAAGGAAATCCTTTATTTCTTCTGTCTTCTAAATGTTCTTGTGGTTTGATCTTCAGTCTTTTAGACCTTGCCAATTCTTCAGCCTTGCAGCCCAATTTATCGACAATCGTTTCGCACTAGCAATGGGCGACCGACGGTATTTACCTAATATGGATAAAAATTATATATCTCCCATTTTTCGGGAAAAAATGGATAGAAATTGGGTTTTTTACCATTTTGGGTAAATACCCTTCATCACACATCGCGACTTCTCACTTAAGAAATGCACAACCATTGCCAATAAATACTTCTAATTTCTTCTCTGTCTTCCGTGTCTTGAATCTTCAATTTCATCGACAATAGTCGACAAAATTCGCTGAAAAAAGCCCGAAGGCCAGTGTGACTCTCTCTCAAAAACCTTTTGAAACATGTTTTTTTTTTATTTTGGCGGTTGCATTCTTTTTTTAAACATTCATTTTTTTTTTACAAAAACAAACAACCCCTCACAAGCTATTTTTTTCTTGTGTTACAATCTGGTTAGCAACCGCCTTAAAAAAATATGCACTGACTTTTTCGAAAAATACTCTTTTCGCCGCTTTTTTCGTTCGGGTATATATTTTTTTCTTTATTAATCGTCGAGCGGCTCCGGTTTTTTCTTTTATTATTTTTTACAACATTTACAAACTAAGTCAGATACATTCAAAGCAACTATAACTAATTAATAATAATGTACAAATATCTTAGAAACAAAGCCAAAAATGTATATAATTTATGTACAAAGCGGCCGATTTTGACAGAACGCCAGTGTGTGATATATCATTCGTAGAAAACATCTTCCTATTTCATAACGATGTTGTTAATATCGATACTTTTCTATAACTAATTATCTTCGTTTTCTAAAATAATTCTTAAATAATAAACATTAATTAAAATCATATTGAAATTAACTTAATACCATCCTTGTTAAAATACAATCCAAAACTTGACCAAAAAAAATCACATCAAATTTCATCATTCAAAACAAAAGTATCGATATATTTCACAACACTATCCAATCGAATATCGATAACCGCGTTCCCCACACTATGTACCGTCGGCAAATTGCAAAACAAAGTCACCGTTAGATAGGAACTGTATTGTGTTACGAAATCAATAAATCCGTTTGCCAACGATACGGACGAAGTCAGAAACGTCCGCCTTACGAGAAACAACATTAAAACTATTGGTATAATATGTTGTAAACGTCACGCCATTTTAAATTAAATTATTATGACTATTCGTTTGGTAGTTGTATGAATTTACAGGCGATATCTTTGTAAATATAGCAAGACTCGAGTGCAACGCGGGGGGGCGGGGAGCAATACATCAAACCGAACACGATTACATTATTTGTCGTCACCTGTCACTTAACCGCGTAAGCAGAAAACAATTTATTGGAGTGGGTTACTGTGAATGTAAGCATCTGAAGTGATGTTTTTTTTGTTATTGTAGCTTTTTTCAAGTTTTCGTCTGTGTGAATCTGATAATGCTTGATAAATATAAATAGCTGTGAACATCAGATGAGTCCAGGCCCGCGATTCAGAACGTTTCTATAATGAGTTGTCAAATGGTGGATCACGTGGCAATAATTATAGTGTCACGTGGTTTTCCGGTCGACAATTAGTTACCGAATGGTTCGGAATCGGGGGCCAGGTCACACTAGGCTTGTTAATCCTTACTTCGTGACCACGACGACTGGTATGATTTTTGGTGCGCATATGTTTTATAACATGCAAATGAAGATTAGCTCAGACACATCGATACAAACTTTACTTCTTTATAATATCAAGTATGGATTACTTTAGGCACTTAGCGCTACTCGTGCAAGTCCGGGGTGTCTCACTAGTTCGATATAAAAAGATGCTATCGCCAATAAAGACGTACAACTACCATTTCTAAAACTATGTTTGAAAAACCACAAAACCTCCATATTTGTATGGATCCATAAAAATATAACATAAGCCTCAAACAACAACAAAAAATACTCCTAAAATGCAAGATTGCATTCCTAATTTATCTACGTACTCTAATATATGAACGGGTTTTTGTATAGAGCCGCCATAGAGATTCGAATTGCGACAAAAGTGAGCGTTTTTTTTTTGCCATTACGGCTATTATATCGTTGTTATAAAGTGATAGATAGTGTTTATTTGATTAGCAAGTGTAGATATTCTCAAAAACAGTACGTAACTGTTTTTGACTATTATGAAATAATTTATAATAATTACTAGATAAATAATAAGAATTTAATATGAAAACAAGATGATGAATATAGAAATACGTGATAGATAGAATGTAAGATGACGATCAATGTTCTCTTTGCTACAAGTATATCTCTGTGTAACATTCGACAAGTGTCACACACTAATTAACTTGTCAAAACAAACCACATTTTTGTCGCGAATCGAATCACTGTGGCGTCCCGATACAAGTCCCAGCGAAAAACGTCAATTTTATTAATAAAAAAAACGTAAAATATGGCTATCGCGCGAAAGAGAAGTAAATTATGTACAAATGTAAATATTTACAGTAGTCACGAACGACTTATAAAAACTTGTTGATCGGGAAAGTTGCATCGTTTATTGTTTAACAAATTTTTAGGGTTCCTCACTGGTATATTATAGTTTTATTTAATTCTTTGGACTTCGTCCGCCTTTTCTTAAGATAGTAAATAGCATAAATTATTCCCTTCAAAGTATCATCGGTAAGTCTGTCCGAGATAAGCATTAGAACAGTTTAAGGTAATTTAGGACTATTTTTACACCAAATAATGTCAAGGAAATCGCGGGTAAAATCTCATAGATTCTAAATTTTTTAAGATCTTATTAAAAAAATTAAACTTAGCTGTAAAGAAGGTAAAGTTGCTAGTTTTGTGCAAACTATTCCCCCCCGTTAACATCCATGCGGTCTCATGAGACTGCATAACAATGAAATTTCTATTGTGTCTCGTTTACGTATGCTTGATAAGTTAAACTCGTATCAGCAAATAAGTTTTTGTGGGGATACAATACATAATATGAAATTATAATTACTTACTATGGTTTTAATAATTCAAAAACAGTATATTCATACTGTATTAAACAAATTATGTAACTCGCCTAAGCCGGAATCCAGAACTTGGTCAACGCGCAGGCGTGAACACTAAGCTAGGACTTGCCCTGACTTGAAGAAAAAACTTTCTTTGTAGATTTATTACATTATATCCATCTAGTGAATATTACATGCATTATTCCTTTTTCTTCGAGTGGGTACTTCACAATGTTATACTCGAATTTGTAATGTTACCCTTTTTCTGGGTCAGTCGGGTAACTGACCCAGAAGGGTAATGTTTTTCGCGTGAATGTATTCTAAATTACATTTCATGCCGTCGAACTGCCTAAAAGACATATTATGGCTCGTGATAATAATTCGACCAATTTAGTCTGCTTTGAGACTGGAAACTGATTGATAATCAATTCAATCTTTAGTGGAACCCGTTAAAATAAAGTTAAACAATAATACGACTAACATTTAAATATGTACTGACGTTGATAAGTACTATAACTACTATGAAATCCTATTCAGATGGTATGGTATTTATTTAGAACTAGGCACACTTGGCATGGCAAAATTATCAATTATCATAACATTATTGTAAGAATTACTTACAAATAAAACAATTATATCTGTTACTTCGGCTGCGTAAAGCCAAAGACGAATTTTAATATTTGACAACATCAAACATTGCTATGATCCTAAGGTAACTAGCTAAGCACTTGTGTTATAGAAATCTGAAACAACGGTACCACAACACCTAGACACGAGACAATACAAAAAATCTACATTGACCCGACCGGGAATCAGTGTCGTAGTTCCTCAGACCGGAGTGTACCAACTGGATCAATATATGACATCTGACTTTTTGATGAGTATACACATTTTAATAAAAGTCACCTGTATGTTTGCCTTCTAAACTTCTAGCTAATTCTTTCCAGCCGTTATTAGTAACACACATCAAACTTACACATTTACATAAATGACATACTAAAAGTGAATAATTATACTTATTATAACTGTTTGTATCTGGGAAGCACATTATGCCACATTGTACTATGAGTTATGTTATCAAAATACTTTATGAAAACGTCAGCAACCTTGATTACATAGATTATGTTAGTTCTAATTAAGTTTCTTTCCACCAAGTATTTTGTATGCATGGCAGTTTTTAAATAAGGCAACACTGTAATGTTTTTTAAAGCTGTTAGTATATGGCTTAGGCTTTCGTTAGTTGTCCATAAATATATAAATAAGTTTTCGACTAACGAGTTCTCTAACCAAACACAGCGTATTTCATAATAATTTTGCCGTATACTAGAAGAATCGAAACTAACCTATTTGCTATAATCATAGCAACTTATCAACGTCAAATGTATTTGATATTACCAAGACTAATCGCGTCTTCTATTCTGCGACTAAAACGCAACTATGACGATCTCACTATATAAGTCTATTAGTACTGACTACCGAATTGTATATTATTGCTGTATATTCAGTAGTTTTCGTTTCATAAGCAAAGTATGCGTCCGATTAAACACGCCACAGAGTTGCGACTGACGACTTTCATTTTTAAAATCATATTTTAATGTCTCATTCATGCGATTTCAACATGGGCCAATTGACTTAGTTGTTGCTTTTCTATTTAAGCTACTGCTTAAATTGCAAGCAATACCCCTGAAAAGATGCAAACTAAGAAAATACTCCTTTATTCAGAAAAGACTGTGTAATCTGTGTATACAATATTTTTATTGCATTACAAAGACATTTTAATCAAAATTATTTTGATTATTCCTGTCTATTTTTCAGCACTTACTAAACGTTTGTTTCGAAGCGCTGGCAAAAAAAGTTGACACGTGAAGATCTCTTAAGTGCTTGCTACCTCTGTCAATTGTATCAGGCCGATTAAAATATATATATATATATATATATTTGCATCAATGCAACTTAACATCAAATACAAAATCGCGAGTCGCAACGCTGTGGCGTTCAAGTACTTACATCTATAACATTTAACTATACTCCTCAAATAATATAACAGATTTGAACAATATAACTATTGTATCTCAATCAAGAATAAATACCAACCATTTTATTTTGTGTGTGGCTTACTTTTAAGATACGATATACTATATTATAATTCATTTGATATACGCAAAACATCAAAATACTATGAAAAAATTGGCAATTATTATTGTAATAACCACTAGCATGTACTTATAAGATCAGAATCTTAACTTGGTTTTAAATATCTTTAATAAGTAAACTTCAGATATAGTGAGATTTAATACTAGGTTTCGTTTAAATCACGATTCAGAGGTTCGATTTTAGCCTATAAAGTTAAATATTTATTCTTGATTGATACGAAATTGGTGTTAATTCGAAGTGTCAAAGTGGAATTGGTATGTTTTCAGATATTATTTCTATTATTATTTTCGTTATCTAAATCGAGACAAATGAACCTGACATTTTATAATAATGTCATCCCTTACAAACTTAAACGATTAGCAAAGATAAGCATTATTTAAACTGTCAAAGTTTGCATTAGTGCGTTTAAGAATCATCTTTTTACTAAAAAAGAAAACACCATTTCTTTGAAAACGGCTAACTTATTCTTCGAATCTGTCAAAATCATAATAAAATACGGAAACATACCACCCATCCCACTCTAACAACAAAAATATATGTACAGATCATCGCTAGCCTTCCGCTGCGCGTGCGACACTATATCGAAACGAGATCGAAACAACATCGCAACGATATCGAAACGACATCGCAACGAGATCGCACCGAGATCGAAACAAGATCGCAACGAGATCAAAACGCGACCGCGGCAGTGTCGTGTCCCGGCTAGCGGGCTGCGGGTCGTCAACGTCGCCACGAGCGGTCCTCCTCCGCGTCGTCCTCCTCCTCCTCGTCGAAGCGCAGCAGCGCGCCGGGGGACAGCTCTTGTTGGCTCTGAGGGGGGCCGCCGTTTAGTTCTCATGCTATACCACTTAATATCGCTTCTAGGTTAAGTACCTATGTGTAGTAATGCTATCATTTTTAACTGCGTAAAAATGAGATGATAGTTCTCATGTTATACTCAATATTGCTTCGAAATTAAGTAGGTAAAAGAAGTATTTTAACTCGTCTCTATGTGGCGTTGAACGTGTTAAAAACGAAACTATGGACTGTTATTTCAAAATCTAACTAGGCCTAAGACTTGTTCAAATGCAATGATCACCAAAGAGGATGCTATTCGGTGTGTAGCGCATATGCAATACACAAGGGTTACTCAAACTTATGACACCACGTACCCCTGTTGAAGTTCTCAGACAAACGCGAACCCCAAAAAAGATTTTTTTTTTATTACAATAAATTACAAGTATTAATGTGATGAGTTCTTTTATGTTTCTTTTTGCAAATCGAGTTGATTTTAGGAGTAATTTTAACCAATTTAACCTTAATTTTGACTCAGTCATAATCAAGTCGGTTTCTGTATTTGGTTTCTATTATAACCAGGTGTACTGGTGTGTAATCCAGCTGTCATTACCTAAATTGCGAACCCCGAATCGTCAAATGACCCTACTTTGAGTAACCATGCAATAGACTATATCGGGTGTAAAAAAAAATCTTAACGAAGCCGAATACCACATATTTTACCCATTAATACAATATTTTTTTATACTACATACCTGGGAAATGTCTGGTTACCGAGATATTGACGGTTAAAGTTACGTCAATTTTTAAAGATTTTTACAAAAACTTCGAGTAGGTACTTTTGTTTGTTACAACTAAACTTAATACTAAAGAAACATAGTTGAAATTTTCAGTACTTCTTTCATAAAAAGGATTTAAAGCTCACAGCCCGCAATGAATCGCGCGCACGCACACAACTACCCGCGCTGCCTGCGAGTGTGCGTGCGCTACACACACAGGCTTAGTCTGTTGCGTGAGCGCTACACATTGCGGGTTATGAATTAGTTTTTTTACACTCTTTTTTTCTGGCAAGATTATGCGCGCGCGCAAAGGTATCCCTTGACGGAGGTTTTTATCGCGCGACGCTGATTTTGACGCGTTTTGGTTCAAACTAACATAAGGTAGCTTAGCCGGCACGTAAGGCGGTTGTATTGTATTCTTTTGGAATCCTCAGAAACAACCTATTTTATTATGTATCACATTATGCAATATGCGAAAAATTAAAGTCATTTCCAAGCGATTTTTTTTTCTGCATTCAACTTGGTTTGATATACAGAATGCGTGGTTTAAGGCTTCGTAAAGCTTTCCTTTACACCCTGTATAAATAAGCCGCAGTGGCCCTCACCTCCGGCTGCTTGTTCTCCTCGTTGGCCTCCCCGTTGAGGGCGGGAGGGCGCGCCTCCGCCACACTGCCCAGGTACGCCTTCGTGTTGGCCACCCACGTTATCTGTGCCCACGAAACAATTCGACCCTTATTATTGGTGATCAGATGGTTGGCTGATCCGTTCTTTCTCCAAAACTAGTTAGTGTTTTCACACTTACAGAGTAAAAAATGGTAGCAAATGTTGTCGAACAAATCATATTATGACATTTATACACTACAGGGTATGTGCTTCCTGCGTTTAACCTTCACTTGTATTCTTTACGAGAAAATAATATGAACATGCCTAACTAAATAATGTAATTGAATTGAATTCAATTCAATCAATTTATTGCAGAGTTTAAAAATATCTGTGGGATAGATTCAGAACGAATGCACAGAACGAATGAGTAAATGTTTAATGTATGGTTTATGGACGATGAGTAAGCAAGACGGAAAGGTGTGTAAGCGAGAAGTATGATGTTCTCTTTTTTCAAGATAGCCGCGGCGCGGTAAAGACGTGTTTCAGTTTTTTCCGACGCAGCTTCGAGAATAAAACGATTTTAGTGTAACACCAAGATCCATCTTTAATTTAGTAAAACCTCGATCCCGGACGAGCCCCCAAAATGATGTGGGGTCGAGGTCCACCAGCTCCGGCACCGCCGGGTTCAGATCGGATGAGTGCCCCCCCCCCCCGACTCACCGACAGCGTGCGATCGTTGTAGTGCTTCCCGGCGGCGGCGGCCAGCTCGGCGTGCGCGCGCGCCCGGTACTGCACCGCCAGCTCCGGGTGCCCCCCCCCTACTGTGTCCCCCCCCCCCGACTCACCGACAGCGTGCGATCGTTGTAGTGCTTCCCGGCGGCGGCGGCCAGCTCGGCGTGCGCGCGCGCCCGGTACTGCACCACCAGCTCCGGGTGCCCCCCCCCCCCCCCTACTGTGTCCCCCCCCCCGACTCACCGACAGCGTGCGATCGTTGTAGTGCTTCCCGGCGGCGGCGGCCAGCTCGGCGTGCGCGCGCGCCCGGTACTGCACCACCAGCTCCGGGTGCCCCCCCCCCCCCCCTACTGTGTCCCCCCCCCCGACTCACCGACAGCGTGCGATCGTTGTAGTGCTTCCCGGCGGCGGCGGCCAGCTCGGCGTGCGCGCGCGCCCGGTACTGCACCACCAGCTCTGGGTGCCCCCCCCCCCCTACTGTGTCCCCCCCCCCCCCCCGACTCACCGACAGCGTGCGATCGTTGTAGTGCTTCCCGGCGGCGGCGGCCAGCTCGGCGTGCGCGCGCGCCCGGTACTGCACCACCAGCTCCGGGTGCCCCCCCCCCCCCCCTACTGTGTCCCCCCCCCCCGACTCACCGACAGCGTGCGATCGTTGTAGTGCTTCCCGGCGGCGGCGGCCAGCTCGGCGTGCGCGCGCGCCCGGTACTGCACCACCAGCTCCGGGTGCCCCCCCCCCCCCCCCTACTGTGTCCCCCCCCCCCCCGACTCACCGACAGCGTGCGATCGTTGTAGTGCTTCCCGGCGGCGGCGGCCAGCTCGGCGTGCGCGCGCGCCCGGTACTGCACCACCAGCTCCGGGTGCCCCCCCCCCCCCCCCCCCCCTACTGTGTCCCCCCCCCCCGACTCACCGACAGCGTGCGATCGTTGTAGTGCTTCCCGGCGGCGGCGGCCAGCTCGGCGTGCGCGCGCGCCCGGTACTGCACCACCAGCTCTGGGTGCCCCCCCCCCCTACTGTGTCCCCCCCCCCCCCCCCCCGACTCACCGACAGCGTGCGATCGTTGTAGTGCTTCCCGGCGGCGGCGGCCAGCTCGGCGTGCGCGCGCGCCCGGTACTGCACCACCAGCTCCGGGTGCCCCCCCCCCCCCCCCCCTACTGTGTCCCCCCCCCCCGACTCACCGACAGCGTGCGATCGTTGTAGTGCTTCCCGGCGGCGGCGGCCAGCTCGGCGTGCGCGCGCGCCCGGTACTGCACCACCAGCTCCGGGTGCCCCCCCCCCCCTACTGTGTCCCCCCCCCCCCGACTCACCGACAGCGTGCGATCGTTGTAGTGCTTCCCGGCGGCGGCGGCCAGCTCGGCGTGCGCGCGCGCCCGGTACTGCACCACCAGCTCCGGGTGCCCCCCCCCCCCCCCCCCCCCCCCTACTGTGTCCCCCCCCCCGACTCACCGACAGCGTGCGATCGTTGTAGTGCTTCCCGGCGGCGGCGGCCAGCTCGGCGTGCGCGCGCGCCCGGTACTGCACCACCAGCTCCGGGTGCCCCCCCCCCCCCTACTGTGTCCCCCCCCCCCGACTCACCGACAGCGTGCGATCGTTGTAGTGCTTCCCGGCGGCGGCGGCCAGCTCGGCGTGCGCGCGCGCCCGGTACTGCACCACCAGCTCCGGGTGCCCCCCCCCCCCCCCCCCCTACTGTGTCCCCCCCCCCCGACTCACCGACAGCGTGCGATCGTTGTAGTGCTTCCCGGCGGCGGCGGCCAGCTCGGCGTGCACGCGCGCCCGGTACTGCACCACCAGCTCCGGGTGCCCCCCCCCTACTGTCCCCCCCCCCCACTCACCGACAGCGTGCGATCGTTGTAGTGCTTCCCGGCGGCGGCGGCCAGCTCGGCGTGCGCGCGCGCCCGGTACTGCACCACCAGCTCCGGGTGCCCCCCCCCCCCCCCCCCCTACTGTGTCCCCCCCCCCCGACTCACCGACAGCGTGCGATCGTTGTAGTGCTTCCCGGCGGCGGCGGCCAGCTCGGCGTGCACGCGCGCCCGGTACTGCACCACCAGCTCCGGGTGCCCCCCCCCTACTGTCCCCCCCCCCCACTCACCGACAGCGTGCGATCGTTGTAGTGCTTCCCGGCGGCGGCGGCCAGCTCGGCGTGCGCGCGCGCCCGGTACTGCACCACCAGCTCCGGCACCGCCGGGTTCACCTCCTTGCTGGTCACCTCGCCGTATTGCTGGGAAATAATGTACTAAATACATTCTCCATTTTGGAACAATTCACAGGGGATAAATTTTGTTGACGAACGATATTCATATTCATTTATTCACTTAATAATTTAACAGAAGTATCAATATAATACAAAAGATGGTGAATAGTTACATTATAACCTCCATGTAACCTCCATGAGGTATTCGTGAATTTATATTTAATCAAATATTATATTCAAATTCAATTGGTATATGTTAAATGTCCCATGCTTCATTAGATTACATGTAAATTACTTACTACGTCACATTATTACGTCAGTAGTAGTTAATAGTAAAAACTGCATTAGTCAAAAGACTGTAAATACTGGACGTTCAACTTGGGTAAGATTCGTCAACGTTGACCCATGAATTGACCTACAAGTGACTAGAATGATCCATAACGGAAAAAGTCTATAATACTCAAAGGCCTGTAGTGTAAAAATGAGCGAATAAATACAATACTCAAAATGGTAACCATTCCTTTGTAGGTGACCTTATCTCCTGTGGCTAAAGTGACACGCGTCTTAAGTGGTTTCCATTGCCATAAGTGACCACCATAACCTGTGTCTAAAGTGACCTTCTGTGCCTTAAGTTACTCTTTAAGACTAAAGTTACCCCCAGTGTCTTAAGTGACCTTCTGTGTCTAAATTGACCCAAACTCACCATAAAGTGTTGAATGACAGCGTTCTGCTCGTCCGCTTCAAAGCCGGATATGAGAAGAGCCCGGGGCCGGTGGTCGACCGACTGGTTCGCGCTGTACACTTTGGTCGCGCCTCCCCGCACGAAACGAGACGCCGTGTTGAAGCGCCCGCCTCTGTGTGGGAAACTAAAATGAATATTTTATTAAACGATAATATAACGAATGCATTGACTTGGAAAATAAATTTAAGGAGTGAATGTAACATTTAATTTTGATTGATAGATGTCATAAATGGCATGGCCACACGGCAACGCAAAAATCTCTAACATCTTGTACTTTTTTTCTGAAAAGCAAAAGAGAGGTAAGATGTTTATTGCAATTTGCGATGCAGTGCGTTGCGGCCCGCTCCAATGTGTGCCAGTTTTTAGTGTCTTAGGTCCTTCTTTATTACATTTATCATATAGATAGGCAGATATCTTTTATTTGGACTCAAATTTTCATGTGTGAAGGACTTTAAACTATATTTATCTATTACACTTTTTTTTTAAAACTACAAAACGGCTAAAAGTTATATTTACTTAACATTTATTTTTTGAAGTCAGTGCCAGCCAGTGTTCTCATGTATTCATTCGCACCAACTCAAATGAGAGACGACACCAACTCCTCCGTTGGCACCAACTCAAAAAAATACTGTTCAGTTAAATATAATTTTAGTTCTTTTTTTAACAGTCGTTAGTCTTTTTTTGGCTTTTGACTCAACCGGGAACCGTATGATGATGTCTTTTTTTTTTATAAAAAATCACAATTCGTGATGATGTGAATACAGTGCTGGTCGAACGATTGTTAACAAATCACGATCCGGTAAAAAAACAATTTATCTATGAATGAAAGAGCTTTTACTGCAGACAATAACGTTGCAGGACAATGCAAAATTGTTTTATCGTTTATTTTGCTAGTCAATTCAGTACTCATAATCTCACCTAAGTTTTCTCTTCACAATACGGTAGCTTGAAAAACAAAATTGTAAAATTACAACCATTCATCTTATGAAAATATAAACCAGAAAAGTGCGAGACGAACTTGTTCATCTAGGATAATAGTTAATTTTGTTAGGGATATTTAGCTTAAGCCCGACTCACACTTAGCCAGTTTTATTAGTTGTCATTTAACTACGAGATTTGCCTTAATCATACCGGCTGAACCGATTTTGAGGAGACACGTATAGGTGAATAACAGCTGCGGTAAATATGTCATTCAACTACGAGGTTTGCCTTGATCATACCAAGTTTGACGCTTGTATTTTTAGAACGGCAGAACCGATTTTGATAAGACACACGTGTAGGTAAACAACATTGCATGGTACGATTTTATCTACGTTGTATTCTAAGAAATAGTTGCGGTAAATGCTAGGATATAGGATATCCCAAATATGACACTCCTGACTGACACTTTAGACAGCTTAGGTACCTTTTTACAAACCATAAATGGATATGAGTAGATAATGTGACTACTAAACCTTTGTTTATTTCCAATTGATGCTTCTTTTGTTTTGTTTATATTTGTTTTGCTTGTCTTATTGTTTGTGCCAAATAAAGCGATTCTTGTTCTTACTGAAAGAAAGTGTCATGGTTTTTGGAAAAAATACCACATTTAGAGGGTTTTTTTAAAATCTTGACAAAATTATTCATGCTGTGTTAAAAAAACAACTGTGTAGCTCAGGAATAAATATAATGAGTAGCATAATTTTTAAAGCACTGCTAATACAAAAACGATCTAAAAGTACTTTTACAAAACGAAAAAACGGATTTTTATCCAAAATCATATAATTTTTCTAGTCATATTATTCTAATAGAAAAGTAATTAGCATTACCAGTTTGACGTGCCATTTTTGGGACAGCCTAGCCAAACAATACGATGTAAGTTGATAGTAGTAACAGAATAATACGATTTTAGTACGTACCTAGAGTGTGGTCTCCTCATGGCCGGGTGTGGAGGAAACTGTATCGCCATCTGGCGTCTTAGGTCGGCGACTTTCTTCGCTAGTTCTGTCACATCTTGCCCCTCCTGTTTGAAAAATACGGAAATCATAATAAGCAATCGTCCTTGAGATAAATTAAGCCTAAAGTATTCATTGATTTATAATAATTTATCTTTTAAGTATTCCTTTTAGCAAACTACAGGGGCCTTATCCCGACTGGAGGAAATTTGCATTTTTAACTTTTGAAATAATTATTTATCATATTTTAGAAAATATTCGTTAAAAACAATACATAATTAATTTAGAAAATACACTTTCAAATTAGTAATTTTTCGTATGAATTTCCAAAAAATCATCCTAACACCAAAATAATTATTTGAGCTATGAACGCACAATTCTATGAGCAGTGTGACCGTTCATAAATGTATAAAGCTTTATACAATCGCGTTGTTATAGGTACACACTACAAGCGCGCAGGGCCTGTATGCGTGAGCACTGGCTGCGCGTCACGTACGCGCCGCAATGGCTAATTACCGGTTTGCGCCGGCTCGGCCAGTGCACAAGCTGAGAGTTGCATGACACGTGTTTGGTTTCGCTTGACATTTATCAATTTAAAAATTGATTTTACTTGCAATGTTTGTAATGTAAGTCTTTCTGTTCGAAAATTGAAATATATTTTCGACTATTTGCTAGCGTACGATTGACCTGTTATTTAGCACACTCATGTAAATTCGTTCTCATAAAATTTTATGAAAGATTAAGATTATTATGATTATATCTTGATTTTTAATACATTTAAAAATAAAAGCTAGACCAAAAACTTTTTTTGGAATATTTTTTAATTTGTAAAAACAGTGTATTTAACAAAACGCATGTAGTTGGATCTACCATTTCATGACAACCCTACCAAAATAGGTATTAATTTTGGACGCTATTTAGAAATTTTGCCTTTGTTCTTTTCTCTACTCATTTTGTTTTGACGTCACAGTCATATCATAAGTCTAGCACTGTACATCATGGCCTAAGGCGTTTTCGAGGGCTTTTAAGGAAGTAAATATTACTTTTAATAGTAAATTAACTTAAATTTTCTAGTCATAGGTGAAGTCACCTCACTACTTCAGGGACGGGCTAAGTGACAATTTAAGAAAGAAACAAAAATCTAACCTGTTGTTTGGTGAACATATCCAGCTCTGCGTCCAAGATCTCTTTTTCTGCTTCTTGTCTTGTCTTCGGTTTCTTAGCGTTGGCCTGTTGAAATATTAAGAAATACGTATGTTATATACAGAGTATCATTACAAAGCAACCATGGAATGTAACATTCAACCTGTTGAATAAACTATCTATTGCACTGTCTTCTTCTGTCTCGATCCTACTTAACACTGTCAACATTTGTCAGTGTCAGATCAGGTACTTTATAGTTTTTGCGCGCGTAACCTGGGTCTATAGATAAGTGGCTTGTCTGTTGACGCCACTGGCGTTGGAGTACTGTCAGTCCTAATAATATACGCTACATCCAAATCAGGCATACTTTTCTACCTTACACTGCCTGTACAATGTGGGGACCATTAAACAGTATAATGGGTGTCCCAAAATTGGCTCGCCAGACACACTGCAGATAGCTGAGCTACAGATTTTTTAGATAAAAATTACTATACGCAGTCGTTTACTGTCCAGTCCATTCGCCTCTGGAATTCCTTACCATCAACAATCAAAAAATCCAAATCGATTGCTATTTTTAAAAATCGGCTTAAAGCACACTTTCTTTCTTCTTGACACAAACTGCCTTTATATCTTAGAATATTACTGGTCACTGTTAGTCTCGACATCTCCTCGCATATATCAAGTAGTATGTATGTTTATTGTATGTATGTATAATTATTGTTATCTATTTATTTTATTTTATTTTTATTTACTTATTACTGTATGTATACGTATATGCCATAAATTTATGCAATCCTATTTGTATCAGGTAAGAATTTTAAGAACTCTGCAACACCTTCCCCTTTCTTTAATGGTTGTCCTCTACGTAAAGGTTGTCTGGAAGAGATCGCTATTAGCGATAAGACCGCCTAAATTGTACATCTTTCTGTAAAAATCATGTGTATTTTACTTGTATGGTGTGCAATAAAGAGTATCTATCTATCTATCTATACCTTAAGCCAAAAATCGCAAGTTCAGGAGACTATAAACTAAATTATGCGACTTTTACTTTGAGTATGTAGGTTTGACTTGAGACTTGAAGTATGTTATTTTTATCTGAAAGGTCCGTAGCTAAGCTATCTCCAGCGTCAGTCTGGGTGCCATTTTTGGAACACCCTGTGTACTTATCTTATGCGTGTCAACAAAACTTTTTTTCTCTTTATTTGGGACAACAAACAGTTATATCAATCTAGTGTAGTATGTAAACTGAAACACATGCTTTAGACAAGTAAAAAATTGCCCGCGTCACGCCGATTCCTCCTGTCCTTATGTCAACTTCATACTTATTACTATTCTAAATCTATTACAAATAAATTAGTGTCGCAAAACCACTTGTCCATAGGCCCATGAATAAAGTTCAGATTAGTTTTAAAATAAAAATTTGAGATGTATCAAAATAAAACATTTTATCATCAATAATATTCAATTAGACACCATTTGACACATAATGTAGTTTTATACATAGTGTAAGATTCACCACATACCTATGGACGTTAAAAGGATTAATAATTTACATGTAAGTACATTATTTCACAAATCCAAAATCAACTATGTTATTTACACTAACACTTATGAATACTATACAAATGAGTATGTCCACACGAAAATGATTATAATGAAGCTTTATTACGTTGTCAAACCACGCTTTAAGATAAATAAAAAATAATTTTATTTTTAAATCTTTAACTTATAAAAATGGTAGGTATATGAGCGAGACAAAACTATATTATATTTATTTATATGCATTTATATTTTGCTATGTACATATTGCGATGGAGGAATGAGACGGCTATAGAGATTACATGATGAAAGAAAAAGATAAACGAACGCCATGTACGCATGCGTGAAAATATGAAGACTGTCATGAACATGAGTTTTCGATATACGTACTGCGAAAGAACAAAGTATTTTTAAAGTAAATAATTGCAAAAAAATAATAATAAATATAACTATTTACAAGACGAAAAATACTGTAGATTGGAAGTGAAAGAAAGGAGATAGCTCAAAGTAAGCCATGCAGAACAAACTAAAAAACAAATAAACAAAAAAACTACATAAAAAAACAGAAAAATATCAAACATTTTATGGTGATGTTTATAAAGTATTTATTTTAACAGTTCTGCGTTTGGAGTATTTAGTTGTAATTATTATTAAGAAACTATGGAGGCTCTGAAAATAGTTGTAAAAAAACCTTTTTCGTATGTTAAATTGCTTTTTTTTACCAGAAATGCAACTTTAAAGGTAAAATTAAAAAGAAAACCTTATCGATATACAAAATTCCAGCCGAATCGTTAGAGCCGTTTCCGAGATACGCGAAATAATTATATATATTTTGTATATGTATGTTTACAAAATATATAATGTCTCGTTAAAAACAAATTATTATTTGATTCCTGACAATGGATGTTTTGGGATTACTAGTAGTCTCATATTTAACAAAAATAAATGTATTTTAGCCTACATTCTTAACTACTCCCTAAAATTTAGTTTTTTTTTTTTAACACCTGTACCGTGCTGTTACTATACCGTAGGCAGGGCCTACTGTGATATAGACCGAGATGAAGTCACATTCGTATCGTAAAACCCGTGCTAATGACATCCAATGACACACAGTCGGTATCCATGCCGCATATGACACTATGACACAATGACAAACGCATGCGCACACGCGCCAGTACCTGGAGCTGAAGCCGCGACATCGAGCGGGCGACCGTCTCTGCCTGCCGACATTCGTGTTATTGTTATTTTATGTTTTGTAGTGTGTTTGTCATTTTTGTATATTTATTTATATATTTTAGATAGATCAAGGTTTTCAATTTTTTCATAGGTATACAAAAGTAACACAAATAAACCCCTTACAGGTCCAGACATATAGAAATTGAGTAATTTAAAAAAAGAAAAATTTATACAATTTGAAGTACCCCATTGAGTAAATAGATAGAGGATAGATAGATAGGATATGTAGGATTTTAGCTTTTTTTTTTAGTTTAAATGAAGTTTTTGTAATATTTAATTTAGAAAAGACTAGTTGATTTATTATTTGGTTTAATTAGATATTAATTTATCGTAATCTGTATTTCATTAAAAACTTTAACAAAATAAATCAATCGTCAAGAAACATTAAACAGAAACGTGTGTATATCAAAAATATTTTAAAAATTAAAATGTAATTTGAACTTTATAAACGTCTACAATATTAAATAATTCTGGTAACTACAAATAATAATGGCATTAAGTCTACCTTTTGTATGTTTTTTTTAAAATCTGTGAAACATAGTCTAAATAAATAAATAATAACATTGACAACATCTAATTCTGCATTTGTATTATCGAAATAAAATTCAAATTCACATTGTAGGTACATAGATTGTGTAACATAAAGTCATATGTCGGAAAAGGTTTAGCTTATAAAACTATGAAACTTTGCCAAAGAAACATCAGTCGAAATATGAATACATAGGACAGACAGACGATCCAACATCGACATAGTTAGTCTTGAAAATAGTCGTGTCGTGCTACCTACGACACGACTAACTCAACTCGGCTTGGCAGAGTTCTGGAAACTACGTGATATCTTCTCGTCAGCTATCCTTCAGGAGACGTATTTTAAAACAAACAAATGAAAAGTTGTCGAGTGGCGACCAGGAACTGGAATACGCAGCGTGGGCACGCTGTCGCCTAGGTGGACTGACGACTTAAGCAAGGTTGCGGGAAGCCACTGGATGCAAATGGACCTTAGCTGCTCTCTGTAGCGTTGCGGTGGAGGCCTGCCTGCCTAGCATGAGCACTAAAACACGATATGATATGATATAGCGAAATATCGATACCAACTGTAAAAATATGATAGATATAGCCGCCATGTTGAATCGCCGTCACATATTAAGATCGCTGTTTCGATAAAAATTCAAAATGACGGCTAAATCTATCATATTTTTAAAATTGATGTCGATATATCGCTATATCATATCATATCGTGTTTTGGTAGACATGCTAGGGGGGCTGGGTCTAGAAGTGGACTTCTAACTTCAACTGTAACTTCCTCATAAGGTGTGCAATAAAAAGTATCTATCTATCTAAAGCAGTCTTTCTCAAAGTAGATAACGCTTCCTTGTGGTCGCTGAAGGCCCAGAGGAGGGCGGTAAGGGGCCCAGAAAATATTGGGAGTGATTTAGTCGCTATGGGAGGCGTAAAATTGGGGGGCGTTGAAAAATGATTTTCAAAATTTTTGAAAACCTTTGATCTAAAGGCTGATGATGTTTGCGACCTATATTCCTTCGGCAAAACTTGTTTAATTTTATATATGTCGTAGCCAGATCGTAAAATTGACCAATTCATGATGTGACCAATCATTTCATAAAATGGTGGTATTTCATGATATGGCCAACTGAAACTGACCATATCGTTTAAACGTCAACATTCGATGAAATGTCAATCCACGTTTGGCCATATCATTAAAATAAAAATATGTTTACAAGTTACGTGAATTTGTTTAATATTTGTAATTTGGTCGATAGATAGTTTAAATATTTTCAATAGTAATTATTTTTAAACAAAACTAATAAATAAAAACACTTAAATAGCTAAATAACCTAACTAACCTCTCAAATTACATTCCGATCTCCTTGATTTTTTGAGTGACTTTCATAAAAATCGCCTAGCTTGGTGTCGTAATGATATTTCACTGTACTTTCACCTTTCATTTAGACATTATTATACACTTTATGAATAAAATATTTGTCCGCCGCCATTACTTATCACAAAAACAAAGCAACATTAGCGCCTCTACCGGTGGGTAATGTAACGATTTTACGATATGATCACTAATGTTTGACCATTTCATGAAGTATTCGTGTGTTTAGCTGTTTATATCGTTAAACGCTGAGTATTCATTGATCTGGCCAGACCACATCATGATGTAGGCAGCGTGTTCTGTTCTATATTATGAAATACCACCATTTTATGAAATGATCGGTCACATCATGAAATGATCAATTTTACGATCTGGCCACGACATATACACAACTACTTTTATTCATCAGAAATATGGATATGTCTTTTCGTTACACACAATATACATAGCAAAGATATAAAATTATTAATCATATCCTCACCTGCATCTGCCTGAGTGTCCCGTTGTACGCGAACAGCTCGTTCCTGAGTTTCTCAATGCCTTCCTGGGCAGAGTTGATCGCTTCCATCAGAGCAGTCTTTTGCGAGTCACTGATATTGCCTGTGCGGACAAACAGATTTTATTGACATATACAGTGTAAACTCTTTATAACGTTATCCTTTATAACGATAAACTCCCTATAACGTTGAAGTGAGCCCAACTTGGTTGGTTTGCGTTAAAACCCACATATTGAAACACTCTTTATAGCGATACGTCATTCACTATTACGAAGAAATGTGTTCATATTTTTAGACAGTAAATATTTATTATCGGTATTATTGTTTATGTTATGTTATCAGGTAACAAAAGACTTTGAAGCTCCGAAACATCCGACGTCGGTCTAGCTTTTGTTATCCTTAATAGCCTTGAACACGTGCAGTATGACGCATTGTTTTCTCGGAAGTGATGGTCTTCGACCAAGCATACCTATAGTATTATCAGTCGTAAACCTACAAAGCCGAATCACCACCAACAATTCAACAAGCCCTAGATGCCACTAAGTTGGTAGAATTTTTTTGTTGTTTAATCAAGACGATTCCACCACATATCTAGATATGAATAGAATACTTAAAATAATACAAAACAAGTACTGGCATAGCAAAAAACGTCAGACAAAGCTATTTGACTATATGTGTAAACAATAATTTATAAGCATTTATTATCTAAGACATACATATTAAAAATTCTTGTTAATTTGGTTGTTTTTTTGTTCACTCCATATAACGATAACTCTCTATAACGACAAAAAATGCTCAGTCCCTTGAGTTTCGTTATAAAGAGTTTACACTATATAAGGTGCTGTAAAAATATCTGCAACGGCTGAAATGGGTTAAAGTATTGCTTATATAGATTACGATAGTAAAGAAATTTTATGTCCAGAACATCATTAATTTTTTCGTTAAAAAATTATATTAAATAAAGATTAGGCTTTATGCTGTCTCAAACCGTCCACACCTGTCCAAAAATGCTAACGTTTCACATTATACCGCCCGGCGGCCAAGTCAAGGGCGGATGACGAAGTGTGTTATGCATATTGACGCAAGTAACCATTTATTTACTGTCTTTTCGCAAATAATTAATTACCGATCCGGGGCACATAATTTCTTCACTATCGTAATCTATATAAGCAATACTTTTACCCATTTCAGCCGTTGCAGATATTTATGAAGCACCTTAAATAGTTTAGCCCAATCAAGAGGCTAAGTGCGGAAACAGCCCAGCTAAACTAACTTACTAGAAACTTAGGGAAAACATCGTACGGAAAATTCTTTCCCTGTCTAAATTACGGACGTCTGAAGGCAATCGGTCCATATCATAGACACAAAATAAATATAGACTGGCTGCTGTCAAATTAGATCCATACCTATTTGATTATTGCCATTTTGGTTCTGTAGGACGTAGTATCGGAACTCGGAACTAAATTAGTGATATCTCCAAGTAAATATTCGTAACATTTTTCGATATATTCATAATAGTTACATAATAGTGCGACTGTGGGCGGTTGCCCAGAACAGAATACCCGAAATTTCCTGTCACGGTAAAACTTAGCCAAGGTTTAGGGAGAGGTTTAAGTATGGATAAACGAAAGTTTATTCAAAAATCATTGTAAAACTTGTATTATACTTAGATGAGCTTTCACATCCCCAATGTGTTTATTGTTACCAGGAAAAAAAACTTAAAACCGTTATAAAATCATACACAATGAATTATAATATCATATTTATATTAAATGTCGTATCGAATCGTCTAAGTATCACGGCAATGTGTAGTTTTGAAAAATATACAGTTTAAAAAATATATACTTTCAAAATCCGATATTAAATATCGATATATAATGTCTAGGCTAAACTTGGCTTAAGGTATGTTAAACCGATATCACCCACTGCTTTTATTAACCTATGGGGTCCCACTGCTGGGCAATGGTCTCTCCCAAGACCTCCCCATGTTTACCTGTTGAGGGCCAGTCTGCCAATCCCTAGCATGGCTCTCCAAATCGTCACGCCAATTGCCAAAATTAGTTCTGGGTTTAGATACTAGTGGCGCTTCAAATGGGCATATAAAATTAGCTGTCTTTTGTATGGGACCGCCAGTCCATGTTTATTTTATGTCAGTGCTCCAAATGTAATAAACCAGACTTGCAACATCTAGGATTATGTTCTATCGTACTCCGACTAGGAACGAGACAGGGTGTTCTGTAGAAGATTAACGTTCACTCACCCGACTCAAGCTTCTCTATGAGCAGCAGCTGTTGCTGCAACTGCTTCTCCAGCAGTGCCTGAGCCCGCTTCATCATCTCCATCACTTGCTTGCTTTTGTCTACTGGCTTCGTCACTTCCTTCTTTGGTTCCTGCCCGTTTGTAGCTTCTTTTGCTTGCTGCAAACAAATGTCATTGTTACGTACCGAGTTAAGCAGCTAACATATTAACCGAGCATAGGAGACAATGAAAGTTAAATCTGTCTTTTTCCCGACCACCGACCCGACCGAGATTGACTAGGCAGGGTACCTAAACGACCCGCCCCCCTTTCCCCCTCCTCTAATACACACACAAGCGAACTAGCACAAATTAGACAATCTTATTGCTAGAAGCGATCTCTTGTACGTATAAAGAGTACAGTTTTTTTTTTACTTAAAAGAAGAGACCACACACATTGTAAAAACTACTGGTAGTTACCAAAAAAGTTTTTTTTTTTAAATAATAGGCCAAGTCCGTTCGTTCATTCATCTAAGTATCAATATAAAACATGTTTCAATTTGCTTATTCGTACGTTCATTCACGTATCAGCTATGAATATAAATCATGTTCTGATTGGTTAAATAATCCGTTCATTTACTTATCATCCATTATTAAACATGCGATAATTAGCTTATTCTATCTAAAACATTTCCTGATTGGTTCATTGATTCGTTCATTCACGTATAATCTATAAATTTAAATGAACACAACAAACCTTCTCTGCGTTAGCTTGTTTGATGTCAGCGGTCGCTTTGATGTTGTCCCTGTTGATCAACACTTTGTTGTGCGACATCGGGTGTTGGTTGTTGTTCTGTCTGTCGTTAGCTTTGTTTTGTTGTTGACCTACAGGGGCTGTGTTCTCTTGCTTGTTCTGTGAAAATAATACATAGTTATATGTGGGTCAGATTTCAGAACGAATGAGTGAATGTTGATATCCCTTCAAATACAATACGAAACGATTAGCAATAGAGGTTGATAATGCCTTATCGACAATAAATCGATGAATCGGCAGAATCGGTGCGGTCATCATTTAAAATCCTAACAAAGGCATTAGCGTAAGAGTGCGTCTGTCTTGTATTTTAATTAAAATTGCAGTTTCTTTTAGTTATAAATATTTTCATGTAAGAATCAATAATATCATACAATCATGTGTAAAATAAAAGATTCCTAAGATTAAAGTCGATTAAACTCGTTCTATTAAACTTTCTCAATACCCAAAAAAATCGATCTGATTTCGTTAGGGCCCAACACTATAACTGTCAACAGTGAACTGTCACAGAACTTCATAAATGTTGAATATTATAGTATAGCACTCATCCTACGAAAGACGTCGACTATTTTTTTTTTCTTTGTCTATCAGGTAGATTATCAAAAAGTATTGGACACGTCTTCATCTTTTTTCACATAATCAAAATATTACAGAGTTAAATAGATTTGAAATGTCGCATGAAGTCACAGCTAGTTACAATTTTTTACTTAGAAGTGACGTCACGAGCCCCCATTCCCGAACTTTGACGCGCTTTATCTTTTGTCATGTTTTGTTTAATTGACAAAGAAAAAATAAGAATCCATTAATTTTTGATAATCTAACTGACGGACTAAATAGAATTTCGTTTTCTTTACCCAGTCGTCATCCTATTAATAGCTACCCGCAACTACGACCCACTCACCTCAGGTTTGTGCCAGAAGACCTTGATGAAGCGGTTGTTGAGCACGGCCTCGGTACTCTTGAAGGCCACGTTGGCCTCCGTCGGGTTAGAGAACGTAATCAACGCCGCCTCGAGGTCACCTTCGAAGCACACCTGAACGAAACAAACGAACAGGTAAGCTATACTATCGCTATCTTCTTCTTGTGTTGCAGGAAACTAAGAAAAATAATCCTTTACAGTATCGTTTAGAAAATTGCAATATAACAGTAAAAACCACTGTGTAATTTACTTGTATGGTCTGCAATAAAGAGTATCTATGTATCTATCTATCTATGTTTAATAAAGTTATTGAAGTGAAAAAGCAGGAGTTGCGTGTCACGGAGATAAATATGCTGCGGTGGATGTGCGGAGTCACGCGGAAGGACCGCGTGAGGAACTCGCGCATCCGCGGTAGCCTTCGTGTCCGTGATATTGCAGACAAACTGCAGGAGAGTCGCCTACGCTGGTACGGCCATGTTTTGCGGAAACCGGCAAGCTACGTAGGAAACAAATGTCTGGCCATGCCGCCACCGCCAGGTCCTGGCAAAAGGGGTAGACCCAAGAAATGCTGGCTTGACGTCGTGAAGGCTGACATGCGTGCCAATGATCTCACAATTAGAGACGCTTAAGACCGCGCGAAGTGGAGGAGTAAATCAAGGAAAGCGGACCCTGGGCTCCAAAGCAATGGCTTTGGGATATAGATGAAGAAGAAGAAGCAGATTGAAGTGAAAAATAAACTCTATATACTACACATACATCACCATTTAACATCATCATCATGGAGTCCACGGCTGGACGTAATCCCCAAATCTCCTGCTTTTTAACCGACTTCAAAAAAGGAGGAGGTTCTCAATTCGTTGGAATCTTTTTTTTTATGTATGTTCAGCGATCATTTGTTACTGCGTTGACCGATTTAAATAATTATTTTTTTGTTTGAAAGGTAATACTTTCAGAATGGTACCATATAAATTTGGTTAAATTCTGATGATGGGATCTTTAAGAAAATCATCAAACATTGCATAAACTCCGTACCACGCCAACTGATTTTAGTATCTATCTTACCTAATATCTTTGCTAAATGTGGACCGATTTTGATGATTCTTTTTTTAATGAATAGTTTAAACTTCAAAGATACTATACTAAAACATTTTTGGAAAAAATTTCACCCCTAAGGGTGGAAAAATAGGAAATGAAATCGGTATTCAGCAGTTAAATTATGTTTGCACTCGTAAGATTTGTTTTGATTAGGATTTATCACTAAAATAGATGAAATCAGTTAATTTTATAAAAAAAATAAAAACCGACTTCAAAAAACAAAAAAATAAATATGAAATAATATGACGACCTCCGTAGCCGAGAGCGAGTATACCGGACTTGGTGTCGCTATCTCTGAGGTCCCGGGTTCGATTCCCGGTCGGTCAATGTAGAAAAATAACTTTTCTATATTGTCTCGGGTCTGGGTGTTGTGGTACCGTCGTTGTTTCTGACTTCTGTAATACAAGTGCTTAAGCTACTTATCACAGGATCAGGGGCCTTACCATAAGCTTTTAGCTATCCACTCAAAATACTGCTAGCCATCTTCCTAAGATCGTCCGTCCATCGCCTGGGGGGCGTCCTACACTACGTTTGCCGACGCGTGGTCTCCCCTCGAGATGGTAATATATCGTGCACTCACCTGTATGTTGACGATCTTCCCAAACTTGGAGAAATGGTTGTTCAAATGCGTGATGTCGTTGAGGCCGCGCGGCACCTTCTTCACTTCGAGAGAACAGTTCGCTGCGTTCGCCGGCAGGGGAGGCCGGGGCGCGCCTAAGGGGCGGAGGGGGGGGATGTTATTATATCGGGTGTAAAAAAAATGAATACCTAAATGACAAAAAAAAAAAATGAACGAATTTTCTTATCAATAATAAACAGTGATCGGAGTAGGTAGATTGATTTGATGCACTTTGGTAGTGCTAGCATAATATGGATATGCCTTTTTTTTTTTAAACTGATACCAAGAAATGCCGGAATCTAGGAGGCATGTCTATATTAACATCAATGTTTGAGACCATTGACCTCAAATCAATCTACCTACTCCGATCACTGACAATAAATCACATAACAATAACAATTTTTATAAAAAATATTACCGTTTTAATCACCCATTAAAATAAACTACGAATGGCGTCATCCTCTCCGTCCTAACCTTATTGTTGTGCCCAACAGGGTCTATAATGATCTGTTTAATGTACCTATTTATTCGCTATGTGCAAAGTGGGTGGTGGGGGCCGTCAAATCGATCGCAGCGCGCAATGTGGCAGAAACGTGAAGTTATTTCACATTTGTCTAACTGTCATGTGTCAAATTGCTATATTTCCATAGAATTCCATACTAATGTTAAGTAAAATATTGGAGCAAAGAAATAAATAGATAGCTGCTGTGAAAAGAAAAAAGTTTGTAGGGAGTCATGGAGTCAATTTCACAGACATTTGTCTTATGATCACAGCTCTTATTAAGTAGCTTTGTCCGTTGGTTCTAAGCTCTTCAACATCTCTCACATGTTGTGCTAATACATTTTTTTTATTTTTGCACAGTTTTATGTTAAACTTTATCATGTTGTATTGATTAAATCCCGTACGTATTATAACATTCATATTTTAGTTCAAGTAATAAAAACACTTATTATAATATGCACAAACTTTTTAGATATTTTCATGTAATTTTGAAGAAAAACAATACGAAAATCATTCTTACACCATTCAGTTGCCATAATTCTTAAGTCCACAATAATTGTGGTCACTAGGGGCGCTGTCATCGCGCACACAGCGAATAACCTATGTAACCTTTGTCAGCCCTTTTTACAGGAAATAGAGTTACAGACATGTAGTAAGTGCGAGCAAATAATAGTCTACCTTATAATACCCTATTTTCATAATGTTTTTTTAATGTGGATTTTGAACTCATGTACAGGTAGTTCAACAAGAGTCTGTGGAACTTTATTGAAAAATGTAACACATTTCCCCAAGAACGAATTACCATATATATTGAATTGAATTGAAATGCTAACTCACCCAGCCGGTTGTAGTCGAACTGCTTCTTGTGCGGCGGCGGGTGCCGCGGCGGGGCTTCGTGCCGCAATCTGGGCGCGAAACTGATCGTTTATTTTATTAGACGTTGTGTACAAAACAATAAGCTTAAATACTAGACTATTAAAAAAACTACAATGGGAAAGCACAGGCAGTGGTAATCTCAGATGGCGCCAGTGTGTTTGGTCTCGTCAACCATTGTCAAGACATTGTCAACTAATGTCCACGTTAATGTTAATTTTTTAATCTCGCCAGTTTGACGCAACTTTTTACCCCTCCTCCCTCTGGTGATACATGGTAAAATTTTAGTTTAGACTAACCCCCCCCCCCTCCCTCCTACCCAAAATCACATTTATTTTATTTTAAATATTTAATTAATTATGGAAAATTATGGGTATGATACATGGATATGCCAGCCTCTGCTTCCGGTATCGCATTCTTCGACTTTTCTCTTCTTGTTTCGGATTGAGCAGACATCGATTTTAACTTACTGAAACTCGAGTGGTGTAGGCGAATATAAACTCTGACCAAGTTTGAAAACACTAATATCGATAATGGTCAATGTCGGAATGAAATACAAGAAGGGGCGGGTTTGGCTGGCGGGCTGACGTAAGTGAACGGAGGATAATCCAATGGCAGCGGGCGTTTGACGTCAAGGAAAGCTGAATAAGGGCAAGGTCGAGCAATGTCAAGAGGAGTCTGTCCTCCATTTATTGCAGCATGTTTTAATTAAACGCGCAATTACTAAACAAAAAATATACACGTGATATAACCTCCTCCTTGTGATATTTCGTGATTTTTTTCGAAATCAGGCAGGACCAAACACAATGCGACACCTAGCGGCATAAATCTTTTAAAATAGCTTAATTTAGGCCTATTTACAGAAATAAATTGGTTTTATTGGTATATGTACAGTGCAGTGTACTTCCCCATTTGAATGTTAAAAACATTCATGAATGAATGAATTCTAAAGGTGGTTACTGAACGTTTTACGGGGCGTAATGTAACATTCGCAGCCGTGTGCTCGCAGCGTTCGCTTTGTAACATGTTACATTACGCCCCGACACGCAGGTGCGAATGGCTGGGATACATGAGTCTACCTTTAGACACCATTTATTTAAAACATCGCGCACATACCCTAATAGAACATCAACCGGTGAATCACGAGACGCTAATGTCAAATCGACAGTCAACAATTTGTTACCGAAAGGTTAGGTTCTGAATCAGGGGCCTGATCATCTTTCTCCGAAACTAGTTAGGGATTTTACAACCTGTCCAGTCGTTAACACTCGCCCAGATATAAATTTAAAAATGGCGGATTTAAATTTGACGAACAAAATAAATGCGATTTCTACTCTATAAGGTATGATGTGCTTCATGATTTAAAATAACACAAATAATATGAGTAGGTCAATTAAAATTAATTGATCTGGATATTAAAAGCAGAGGTTTTCAAAGAGTTAAGTGTACAATAATTGTATTTTTAGTGTTGGGAATGTTGTATATTTTGATATCTTTTTAATTATTTTGTCAAAAAAAGTCGTAAAGAAATGGAAAAGTAAAAAAAGCATGTGCAAGCTTTTCAGTAAACGTGTAAAATTTATTATATGTGTATGTATTAATTAATTGTTTGTGTCTGCGTATGTGTGTATTTTTTTGTCTGTGAATGTATCTGTGTTATGTGTCTCTGCGATGATTAGGAGTGTTAGTGAATACTAGTGTATGGTTTCTTACATGTATTTATTCATATGTTTGACTACGTTCTATTTAAATGAAAATTAATAAGTTAACTACAGTTTTCAATATTCAAACTTGCTAAGCACAAATAGTTAAATAAACTGTGATGATGGACTTACTATCATTTTAGTAAAAAGTTTAAAAAAGCAGAACAAAATTATTACTTAATGTGACATGCAATAAACGATTTGAATTTGAATTTGAAAAGCCGGCCTGCTAAGTGCTCTTAGTGATGATGCTATTAAATATAAAAATTAATTACCTGGGTATAGGGATGAGTTCCCTCGGCGGGTGCGGGGGAGGGTGCGGATGCGGGTGCGGGTAGGGATTGAACCCGCCCGCGCCCATCCAGATGTCCGGCGTTAGGGGGTTGTATTCTGCAACGATGTTATTTATTGTACACTTGCTTCGGAAGATGCAAGAATCTAAAGTTAAATTTATTGCCTTTCACATCTTTTTTGCTTTTATTTTACTAAAAAGTAGTGATGGGCCGACTAGCCGACTAATCGGTTTTCAAATTGCCGACTAGTCGGCCGACTAATCGGCAATGCCGATCATTCTAATACCTACTTGTCGGAGGTGGTCGAGGCTTTTTGTCATTACTCGGCTTTGTCATCGCGAGGCCGCTGAGCATGTAGTAATATGTTTATTTACATTTTTATTTCCTGTTTGTTTTGTGTTTGCTGCGCCGATCTAAGTTAAATCTATTTGAAATAAATAAAAGAATACTGTCTGTGGTGTCATAAAATGTCGAAAACGAATTCGCGAGTGTGAACATTCATAGATGATATCGAAGGTCCGTCAACCGTCAAAAGTGAAATGTAACCAGTGCCAGGGAATTATTTCACGCAGCGGTCAGGGCAGGAAAGCGAATGCGACAAGTACATATATTAGGTTTTTATAATGAAAAGACAGTAACTTAGGCGCCGATTATAATCGGCATATTTTGCCGAATAGTCGCCTACTACAAACGATGCCGAATAGTCGGCTTTCCCGACTAGTCGGCGACTAGTTGGCCCATCTCTACTAAAAAGGTACACCAACAGGAAGACACATTAAAACAATCACAGTACAAATCAAGAAGGTCTTAGATTAAATATGTTTGCCAATTATTATTATTATTTTTCAATAAAAAAGTTAAGTATGCCTATATAAGTTTCACTGCAGGGCAGAGGCCTCACCTCAACGATGAGGCGGTTTGGGCCAAACTACCACGCGGGCCCAGTACGGTGGTGGAGGGGTGTCGTAAGGCCAGTGACTAAACCTGACTACCAGATTTTATTAAGCCGCCCTAAGGCCTCTGACTAGGCTTCACAACTAGTATCAGGCGATATTAACCGGGACCAACTTTTAACGTGCCTTCCGAAGCGGAGATGCTTGTGATAAATGTCACTAAATACGGTTGGAATGGTTTGATTTTAAAACTAACTAGGAATATGTATACGACTCTTACGCAAATTAGAATTAAATTGCCTCAATAAAACGGGCCAAGTGCGAGTCGGACTCGCGCACGAAGGGTTCCATACTATATTATAATAGAGGAGACAACAGAAATACACTATATTATAAAAAAAACGGAAAAAACACGTTTCTTGTAAAGCCTGTATTATTATTATTATTGTATCTCTCCTACGGGAAATCACGGCACAAAGGCCGGTCCTTTTGGAAGGCGTTCGTGGGGATACAGATCCAACACGAAGAGGCACCTTCGAGATACGATAATGAGTTGGGATATGTACACTTAGCGGATACTATCTCTGCCTGTACTATTGAGAAGATATAGCCAAAGACAGCACCCGCTAGGTGCAAGGACTATTGCAGAAAAGATGGAAACTATACCGGGTCTATGAAAATGAACTTGATGGACTGGTTGCCGGGATATTGATGAGACAACGGTACGCCTGCCATATCAAATGTCTCATCTCGATAATCAGGGCAGACGGTGACTCGCCGCTCACTAAATGGGCCGCCCTAATAAGGCCACCAGAAGGTAGCGAGGGTAGCAACATTGGTGTGAACGGCTAAGGTTGTAGAGAGGTGAGTCTGCGGGGTGCAAGATCCCAGTGCTAAACGCACCAGTCAACGGGCCCCCGGCGTTATGACATTTTACACTTCCAGCCTGGAGCACAGGTTCTGCTCTTGCAACTCCACTCTTGGCCGGCCAGTTAAGGCAAGCACAAGAGGCGAGGGCCAAATAAATACGGGCCCTCCGGAGGATCGGGGTCCAAGGTGTCGCCACTCACCTACTGCTTGCCACAAGCTGCCCCTGCGGGCCCACAAGCTGCCCCTGCGAGCTTATTATTATTTATTTTATTGTTTTCAGTTTTGTTATAGCGGCAACATAAATACATCATTTGTAAAAAAAAATAACTGTCTTGCTCTCACGGTTCATGAGATACAGCCTGGTGAGAGACACACAGACAGACAGACACAAAAACAGACAGACGATTTTTACCCTTAGGGTACAGAACCCCAAAAATGTATGTATCTTGCAGTACTGTAAGGTGTGTTATGTGTATTATGAGTATTCGAGCACTCACCGGGAACAGAAGGCGGCACCGTGAGCACCCGCGTCAGAGCGGCGTCCTCCAGCACCAGCGGGTCGGTGCCGTGGTCCCACTGGCACAGGTCGCCGCGCATGCAGTAGCCTTTCTCTGTTTACAATAACACATTGGAAGCTTTAAAATCGAAAACATAAAGCTATTTAAGGAAGTATGTGTTGTGTGGGGACGACCGTAAAGAATACACTTCCCCACCGCCAACAGGAGGCGTGTCGTAAGAGGCGACTAATTCCTGTAGCACGAGACGGGCAGCAGCGTCTTCGTGCGAAATCTTATAAAAAAAACTACACTCGCCAACCCGCCTGCCGAGCGTGGCGAGTATTGGCCGCCTATGTAACATTATAGATCGCAATAAATATATTGAATTGAATTATATATCTGTTCCTAAATAGCTTTGATTTAGATGTGGATATTGTAACTGTTACTTGCAGTATCGAGTGACTAATGATAGTATTGTCGATCGCAATCATCAATCGTTCGTTTGTTCATCGGTTTTAAAAAGCAAATCTTTATTTGAAAGAAATCGTCTTTTAACTACGCAACGGGTTGTAATTCCATTTTCAGCAATAGACAGTGATTTAAAGGGAAGATTTATATGTATAGTATAATATGCATATTTTTAATAATTAAACTTAGATCGCGCGAACGAAGTTGCGGGCAACAGCTAATCTATCTTCTATCTACATATACAGGGTGTAACGAAAAGGTGAAATAAAACTTTAAGGGGTTATTCTACGGCTAAATTACATCAACTTTTTCTATGGGACCAACATCGAAATCTCAAAAAAAATATTGACGTTTCCATACAAACTGATGCCAGCTGGTCGCGTTTTAGTATGGAAAAGTGTTTTTTTTTTGCGAATTCGATGTTGGTCCCATAGAAAAAGTTGATGTAATTTGGCCATAGAATAACCCCTTAAAGTTTTATTTCACCTTTTCGTTACACTCTGTATAAAAATGAAATGCTGTTCGTTTGTCTCGCTAAAACTCGAGAATGGCTGGACCGATTTGGCTAATTTTGATCTTGAAATATTTGTGGAAGTTCAGGGAAGGTTTAAAAGGTCAGAAAATAAAAAAAATTGCAAGGAAAGTAGTAAAACAACTATATTATTTTCCTATACAAACTGTTAGTACCAGTCAAACAAATTGGCGGAACGAAGTTCGCTGAGTCAGCTATAATTGATAAAGAGTCGAGTTTGAAAAGGTCATTTGTATGTGTTTTTATTTCAAAGCCAAAATGGCAGAATATATTTAGCTTTAAGACCTTAGTTATGTTATCATATTTTAAGAAATAAATGATTTTGAATTAGAACTTTCGACAGAAATGTATGACTTTGACATTAGAATATTTGGAATACCGAAGAAATTTATATTGCCATAAGAAATTTGCCTGACAACAAAGGTAATATGAAAAAACCAATGGCATTTAAAATTCAAAATTTAACACAATAATAGATGATACGAACTCACCGTCAAAATCTTTGCAGCGTCGTTTGTACACGTCATTGTGGTCCAGCCTCGTGTCTCTGGGAGACGCCGAACCACGTGACCTGTCGCGAGACCTGTCACGTGACCTGAGGACAAACAACGAATACAGGGTGACTAGGGAATTCAGGGAAGCGCTTGAACTACATAGTGTTCTACTCGTGATGATGAAAAAAAGGCATTGAACCTTATTGGCATACCTAAAGTTGCAAGCACCTAAAATTACATTATTTTGGTGTACACCTGTGAAACATACGTCAATCTACAGAAAAAAATATTACAAACAACAAATACTTTTTGACAAAATCGTAAATGATATACTTTGTTCAGAATTTCAGTTTGAATATGTAATATTGATTTTTATTAACATAAAAATACCTCCACGCGTTCCGGAGATAAAGGGTCTTGACAGAAATACAGACAGATAGACAGACTCACAACAAATGATCCTATAACGGTTCCGTTTTTTTAATTTCAGGTACGGAACCCTAAAATAAACATCCAATGACCTATTTGCAAAATAAAAAATAAAGTATTTTGATAACAATTCTCCACATCGAGATTTAAAATCCTGAAAACTATTGATATCTGGCTCATATTTATTATTATATCGCAAATTACCTGTCCCGATCCCTCGAGTGAGATAGACGGTCTCTATGCTCTCTGTCCCGGGACATTCTGTCTCGCTCCATCTCGCGCGGAACGCGTAGTAGCCGCTCTCGCTCGCGGTCGTGCTCTCTCTCTCGCACAGGCACTGGTGATCTTGATCTGTAGACAAAGTTAAAAATAGAAATAGTACTTTTTATTCTTCACATCCTACAAGTATGCGAGTTTGTTACTTAATCACGCATTATCCGCTAAGCTGATAGTGATAAAATGCAGCTCACAGACATGTCAAGCAAAGCCAGTAATCTTTTTAATCACCCTTTTCAATATTTCCTAACTTTCCTATTACTAACAGTTAGGGCGGTTTGCACAACGATCTTTAAATGAAATTAACGGCTTCTTAAACACATTTACCTAACTAACTACGTTTAGCATCTCGCACAACAAAAATTAGGCTCCTAAATACGTTTAATGAACTGTCAAATTCGCTAAACGTGTTTAGCAGACGCCATCTTTTATTTCCAGCTGTTTTGACGTGGTCACGTGGCACTTTTTGTCAGTATTTCGTTTCTCAAGTTAATTTGTGCGTGCTTGTAGTTTTCAATGGATTTGTGGTAATTCTCCGATGATGATGAAGAGATAATAGAGTTTTTAACTCGACCAGTAGTAGCTTAAGACAACTGTTTCCTAAAACAGATTATATAAAACACTTTCAGACATACTGATAGATTAGATATCATGGTCCTATCACCACATTATTAGATAATAGCATTACGGTATACCACAGTCAGTATTACCCAAAATTACATCTTCTCGTTACTTAAAAATAATACCACGCACTACACATGCAAGTTACGTACTCTACCAGTACGCCGCCTAACTAGAGCACACAAGATATTGCAAGATCACGGAAACGCTGACTCTGCGCTCGTGCGCCGCTAACGTGACCGAGCCGCCGGACATCAGGCCTCATCCTCACTTCGTATCTAACATCGATCGAGTCAATTAGTATTAGGAACTAGTTTTATTGTAATTTTAATTTTTAATTAAATTAGATTTTAAGTAATTTCGTTTTTTTTTTCGATCCTCCGGCTGTCGCTTCGTAATTTGCACGACACGACTAGGTAGCACACAGCACAGTAGGAAACAAACAAAATTCAAACGTCTTAATATCACAATAATACCACGCACGGACTATTATCACAGCACAGTAGGATCCAAATAAAATTCAAACTCTTTTCAATTTATTTTATTGAAAACTTTAACACAAACAGTCAGTCAACCAACCATTTGACATCTTACCTTTTTTTTACCAAAGATACGTTTCAATTTACCGTAGTTGACCTTAGTTTCGTAATAAACGCCACCTAACTTAAACTTTACGATAAACTGAACGCATGATACTGTTTTACCGATGGGCTAATCGCGTTTAGTTAAAAGATCATAAAAACCGGCTCGTGCAAGACAACCGTTAATTGTCTTTTAGCTAAATGCATTTAGCAGGTAATCATGTTTAACTAAATGCATTTAACTTCTATTTAGACATTTTCTTGTGCAAGCCGCCCTTAGAAAATAAGCCCTTAAGCATAGTATCTAAACTAACCCTGTATTTTGTTTCAATGACAAATAAAGAAGAAGCTAGTTATAGCTTATCACCTTATGGTATTCACTCGCGCGATTTAATCATTCGGCAACTGATGCAATATAAGGTACAAACTAATACCATATCATTACCAGTTCACCGGTGGCATTTATTGTCAACTGTTGTCATACGGTACCAACTGGTACTACATAGTGCCATTAAGTGTCATCTACTATCATATGGTGTCTACCGGTAGCATTTAAGTGTCAACTGGTGTCATACGGTGCCAACTGGTACCATATGGTGTCATCTGGTACCATTCAGTTCTAAATATTATATGGTACTAGCTTTTGCCCGCGACTTCGTCTGCGTTGACCTTACCCGGATAAAAAGTAATTTCATCAAAATCTGTTCAGTAGTTTTTGCGTGAAATAGTAACAAATGTCCCTACATACAAACATTCGCGTTCATAAAATTAGTAAGGATGAACTGGTGTCATTGGTGTCCAGCGGTGTCATTTAGTGTCAACTGGTGTCATAAGGTGACATACCTGGACCTGCTCCCGACGCGGTCGAGCAGAGTAGGCGGGGGGCTCCTGTTCCTGTACCTGCCGCGGGGGGAGGGGGAACGGGACGCCGGCCGTCTGGGGACAAACATATTCTAATGAGTAATTAAATAAATATTGGAGAACATCAAATACATTGCTCTGATCCGAAAGCACTTGCGTTAGAGAAATTTGTGTCGACGGTACCACAACACCCAGACTCGAGATAATATAGAAAAGTTGGTTTTCTACATCGAACCGATCGGGAATCGAATCCGGGACCTTTGATGGCGACGCTAAGTCTGGCGTGCTCGCCTCGCCGTCCGGAATCATTAAAGTTAACCTTTCCATAAAAAATTGTTTACATCAGTAATTTTTTCGTGTTGCGACGTTGCATTTACCTCGCAATAAAAGCTGTATAATAAGCAGAACATCCTGTATCAATAATCACAATAAATCGGTTCAATTATAACGATACCGATAAATCGTTATAGCCACGATAATCGGCGGTTTACGATTAATCGCTCGGTATCGTTTAAATGCTAAACTACTACCAGATTGGGTTACTTTGTTAGTTAGTTAATAATAATAAATAGTTTTTACAATCACACCAATTATCTAGATATATACTCTTTATTGTACACCATACAAAGAAGTTACAATTTGTGTTTACAGAAAGATGCACAATTTAGGCGGTCTTATCGCTAAAAGCGGTCTCTTCCAGATAACCTTCAGATAGAGGACAGATAAAAAGCAAGGGGAAAGTGGTGCGGAGAGCTTAGTATGAAATTTAATATACCTAATGGATAAATATAAAAGTTCAGATAGAAATGAACATAACATTATACTTACATATATAAAAATAGTATATAATATTAAATATTTATACACTTAAAATTATACTTGATACAAGGAAATATCGTGACCAACAATAACCAGTTGGCAATGTTAAAGAAGGATAGAATGTGGTTTGTATGTCAAAACGCAAGAAAATGTGATTTGAGCCGACCTTTAAAGATATCAATCGATTCGGATTGCCTTATATGTAAAGGTAAGGAGTTCCATAAGCGGATGGACTGCACCGTAAATGGCTGAATAATAGTTAGTAGAATGGGGAGGAAATTGGAGAAGTGAATAATAGTTAGTGAATTGGAGAGAATGAGAAAATCTAGCCCCAAACTAAGCAAAGCTGGTACTATGGCGACTAGATAACGGATAAACATAGATAGATACTCTTTATTGTACACCACACAAAACAAACAAATCACAGGAAAGTAAATACTTAGTGAATAGCACAATTTAGGCGGTCTTATCGCTGGGAGCTATCTCTTCCAGACAACCTTCAGGTAGAGGAAAGTTGAATTAATATTGAGAGAAGGGAGGCGGTGAAGAGTTCCAAAACATAAAAGTCTAAAAATTTCACAAATAAATAAAATAAAATACATACTTCCTAGTACATGTACATAGTAAAAAACTTATATAATACAGACATAATATGAATACATGTAGATAAATAAATACCCTATTAACATGAAAAAGAATCTAGTGACCAAAATGTAGGTAAAATGGTTAAATAAATAAAGTAGAACAAGAATAAAGTAGAAGAAGAATAACATAGTTAAATACTTTTATAAACATCCACGACTTAGGTAGTTAGTCAGTTAGTGTGTATAGTGTGAGTATGAGTGCTAGCGGGTACGGGTGCGGGTACGGGTACGGGTACGGGTACGGGTACGGGTACCTGCGCTCGTCGGCGTGCGCGTCGCGCGGGTGGCGGCGGGCGCGCGCGCGCCGCTCCCACGAGCGCGAGCGGCGGCGCCGGCGCTCTTCCTTGTCGCGGAGCTGGGGGCGAACACATACATTCACTACCGTTCGATCTAATCACACCATAATATTGGACATCACATGCATTGCTCTGATCCTATGATGAGTAGCTTAAGACGACGGGTGAGGCGAGTGACCTTGAGCGTTTAGCGACGGTAATGCGACTTCTATTACCTAAGATGATACGAATGCTTCTCGCAGACTAAACATCCGTCCGTTGCGCTCCTGTGCGAATAGATTATCATTGCGAGCAAAATATCCGCTCATGGAAAAGTAGGCGCGGAGAGTAAAATCCATTAAAATCCTTTTTAATTCTAAATTTGTTGACTATTTGAAAAAACAAAAACTTCATCCTCAGGGCACGAATGTTATGGTATTTAGATACAACAGGACAAACTTCAACATATAAGTTACATGATATATTGATTTCCGCATCCTATATCCAGTATTTTCGCCAGAAAACTTGTCCGAAATCATATCTTTACGTGTACTCTCCTTACCCTGCGCCTTAAGCACTTGTGTTACAGAAATCAGAAACAACCACGGTATAACACAACATCCAGACCTGTGACAATAATATAGAAAAGTATTTTTTCTACGTTGTGATACATAGATGATAGCGACACCAAGTCAAGGTATACAATCTCTTTAACTGTTGTTGAGTTTGTATCTGGTAACATAAAAAAAGTAAAATTTTAAAAAAAGAAACAAATTAGTAAAATATTGTTCCCAGCTACTTTTCATTTGTTTTTCTTTCTGTCAAAATGAGTAAAAGATCGCCCGGTTATGCATAAAATGGATGCCGTTTTTAAATAGGTATAGCAAAACGCCATATCAGTAGTTACGACACGGCTGAAGAACTGGAAATTGACCACAAAACAGTTTCGACCCAATTGAAAAAAGGTGAGTACAAAAATAGCTCGATATTTGGATGCCACAAGAACAAGCACATTGAAAGATACCTAAATGAACCTTGTACTCATTTGCATTCTTTATTGAGACATAATGAAACCGAACCGTTGTTGAGATTGATACCAGGTGATTTGAAAGTCCCTTTTATTGGGTTTTTGCTCATATATCAAATATCTGTACGAATAGCATTGTAGTTACTACTTCTGATAAAAGATTCTACATGAAGTTACTTCAGTAGTAAGTTATTCTACAGGTTAGAATGACCTACAAATTAAATCTTAACAAAAAGCCAAAAATTAGGCGATTAAGGAAAAAGAAATGTATGTTACACATCGTCTTCTACATCGACATTCAACCCTTGAGGTGTCTAGATGAACATTAAAGTAACCCCCCCCCCCCCTACACCCTTACCAGAACCCCTACCCTTAAGAACTTTTTGTATGTTCATCTCAAGGTACCAATTTTTTTTAAATACAAGATATTTTCCCCTGATTTTATAAATTTTCTCGGACTATTTAATTTTGTCGTTCCTGTAACAATCGGTCACCAGTGCCCATCCTGCGAAGCATTTAAATACAGAATATTGAAAAGGATGAACCGAATTTTATAGAGCGGTTCATATTAGAATACGGAAAAAATATTTTTAAAAAACTATCAGAAACGACAACCGTCCGATCGTGCACGTTGGCCCAACGATAGGTTTTTTTTAAAAACTAGTTTTTGTTAATAATCAATGAGAAATGTTTTAAAATTAGACATGTCTGGATAATGGTGACATACACTATAAATTGGTTGGCTACTCTTTAGTCATTGTTTAAATATTTTCTGTATTTATATTAATAAATACTTACCGAGTCAGCTCTCCTGTCTCGCCTCCTGGGCGCATGGTCAACTGGCTCCTCCAGTAGTTCTGTCAAAGGTAGTACCTGCCAACAAAGGTTTTCTTGAAAATATTTATTCTATTCACCCTGTATACTTGTTCAAGTATTGTCGGGTCTTCGATCGGTACTGAGCTTTTACAAGTATATGGACGACCTGGTAAAGGTCGCAGGAAGACGCTGGATGGAGGCCGCTTCAAACCGGCCAATCTGAAAGTCAATGGCCTATGTTCAGCAGTGGACGTCCTATGGCCGTTAACGGATTTGGGATTCTCTGGTGGCTATCTGTGGGTGATCGGTGGTGAATATATATGTCCTAATATATACATATAAGCTGGGGGGCGTATTACACCACGTTTGCCCAGGCGTGGTCTCCACTCGAGAACCCGTTTACTCCACATTTCAATGATACCAACGAAATATTGGTACACTTCACTGACCTTGACAAGAGTTTGTTCTGTGGGCGGAGCGCGCACCGGCGGGCCCTTAACCGGCGCCCTAGACACCACCACGCGGTGCCGGGGCGAAGGCCTAACTTCGCCGGGGAAGCTGGGGGCGCCGGGGAGGCCAGGGACACCGGGTACGCCGGGGACGCCAGGGACGCTTGGGGCGCCTGGGGCGCCGTTGCGAGGGGACTCCACGCCGTTAGTAGTGATGACTGGGGGTAGGGGCACTGTCGAAGAAAACAATATTTTAAACTATAGTTTGACTACAAGCACTAGTATATTGCTTGTGGTCACACTATAGTTTACCTACATCTAGCTTTATATAAACCATAATTTTGCCTAAGATCATCAGAATAGGCTATTTGACTATTTTCTGGAATAGAGTTATTATTGTTGGTAATATTTAAATAAAGCGTCAACAATTTTATTTTAATTTTTAAACCTTTGAAAATAATAAAAAATAGTATTTCATTCTTTATGTTTTAAAAGCCAGCGAAAACGCCGTCGGTTGTCGATGTACTTGTTTGTGACGTCACTAGCCTTTACATACCCATTGAGTTATAAAGTACTAGAACAGGCATGTTAAAAACCTTCGTCGACCCTCACACTACTCATAAAATGTGCGAGCGTAGCGCATAATCTAGCTTCCAGATGTCAGTTCTAGTACAAAGTTAGTCAATGGTGACGTGCCTGTCATTGTTGCTGGCGTTTTTGACAATGTAAAATACCGATAAAAATATAACATTCGAAAATGTATTTTTTACAGTAATCGTGTATTATTTTTAATAACTATTAATATGTTTCGGTTCCATATGGTGCAATCTATTAAACTAAATAATTAGTTAAGTAAATTTTGGTACAAGGCAAATAGCCAATTAGTATGTACAAGTGAGAAAACTTGGAATGTCGGTATTTTCGGAGGCAAACTTATTTATGTTTTCCATCGAGTGGAGTTTGTGGAATCGTGTTTTGGAAATAAGCATTAGGTCAGAAATAAGATCAATTATAACTGCCTTTTTTTAAAAAATGATATGACCTACAGATTTTACACAAAATCTTCTTTTGATAGCACAATTTGGATACATTTACCCTCTAAGTTCGTACCATGGTTTTCAGTGTCGGGTTCCTTCTCCTGCTCGATTGACGGTTCGGGGGGAGGCGACGCCCTCTTCTCTGCCGCTGTGAGGTAATCATGGGTCTCCAGGGATTTGAACAGCATGTCCACGAATGGTTTTGTTTCTGTCGACAAAAATGCTGGCTGATGAATAAACCCGATTTGACAAGAAATATATCATGTCATAATTGAAGATCTGCTTAGCAGAGTAATTGAGCGCATGGGTCTAGGTTTCAGTTCCCGGTAGGGACTGAATTGAATGAATAAAATTAAAAATTAAAAATTCAATCGGCTGTTTGGTAATTTATGGGAAGTCAATAAAAGGCATCGAACCTAATTGGCATACTTAAAGTTGCAAGTACCTAAAATTACGTTATTTTGGTGTACACCTATGAAACACAAGCCAATTGACAGAGAGAATGATTACAAACAACAAATATTCTTTGACGAAATTTAGTAAATGATATACTTTGTTCAGAATTTAGTTTGAATATGTATTTTTTTTTATGTATTCAAACTGAAATTGCCAGGCTTCATACAAAAAATTCGAAGTCGATTGGCATACTACTCCTGGCCATGGCCTGAATTAACACATAGGACACTTTTTATCTGGGTAAACTCAATACAGACGAAGTCGCGGCGCAAAAGCTAGTCAGTTGCTGTTATTTAACAATCGATAGGCCGGCAACACTATTAAACTATATGGCACAGATTAAAATCTTACAAACTTTTAATGCCATCATTCGTGCCAGTCGACCAAAGGCTAAACGATAACGCGAACACTAGTGTGAGTACTTACCATGCTGCAGGAACACATCGAGCTGATCCACCATGCCATCGCGCAGCTCTTCGAGCGGCTTGTCCTTCTTGACAAGCGCGTACACGTACTTCGCGAGGGCAGCTGGATCGGCATCGCATCTGGAAACGATACTGTTGGGTTTATATTCTTTATCTAGCACTAGCTCTCGCCCGCAACATCGTTCGCTTAGTCTTAAGTTTATTCATAAAGGATTTTCTCCGCAACTTTCTTAATTTTTTCCTTTAAAAAGAACCTTCTCATGACAATAATTAATACAACGAAAAAAGAATTAGCGAAATTTTTTCAAACGTTCACGAGTGATGCGATGACCAAGGGAAATAAAGATTCATTATTATATATATAATAAGCACAAGGTTGCACAGCGTGCTATGGAAAGGGCTATGCTCGGTGTTTCTTTGCGAGATCAAATCAGGAATGACGACAATCGTAAACGAATAAAAGTCGCTGATATAGCCCAACGGATTAGCAAGATGAAGTGGCAGTAGGCGGGGCACATAGCACGTACAACTGACGGCCGATGGGGCATAAAGGTTCTGGAATGGAAGCCACGTATCGGCAAGCGCAGCGTAGGACGTCCGCCTACAAGGTGGACAGACGACCTGGTAAAGATTGCAGGAAGCCGCTGGATGCGGGCCGCTTCCAACCGGCCAATCTGGAATTCACCGGGGGAGGCCTATGTTCAGCAGTGGACGTCCTATGGGTGAAATGATGATGATGACAATTATAATCAATCAAAATGTCAATTTATCGAGGAAGGTTATAGGCTATCATCATAACGCTAAAACCAATAGGAGCGGAGCATCAATGAAAAATGTAGCAAAAACGAAAAAAGAAATTTTTGAGACCTTCTATTTTGCTTTTTCAACCGACTTCAAAAAAGGAGGAGGTTCTCAATTCGACTGATTGTTTTTTTTTTATATGTATGTTACGCGATTACTCCGCCAATTGTGAATTGATTTTGATGATTCTTTTTTTGTTTGGTAGATCATACTTCAGAGGTGGTCCCATATATATTTTATCGTAAATGGTTCAGCAGTTTTTGAGAAAATACCAAAATATTATACCCAGATTGAATAGCTAATACTTCAGATACTATAGTAAAAAAATTCGGAAAAAATTGTACCCCTAAAAAAGGGTGAAAAAAAAGTGGATGTAATCGGTGTTCAGCAGTTAGATTAGGATTTATCACTAAAAATAGATGAAAAAAGTAAATTTTATTTAAAAAATAAAACCGACTTCAAAACACTAAAAAGCTAAAAATAATCCTAACACCAAGTACCTAATCAGTTACTTTTGGAGTCGGTGCCAGCAGATGAGAGATTCAATGTTTTTGTTTGCACCGACTCCAAAAGTAACTGATTAGGTACTTGGTGTTAGGATTATTTTTAGCTTTTTAGTGTTTTGAAGTCGGTTTTTTTTATTTATTAAATTTACTTATTAATCAAAATTATTGTAAAGTCATGCAAATGGTACATACAAGTTTTAAACAGATGAAGTAGATTAAAACGACTTTTTTATAAAGATGTAATTACTGTTGCTAAGTTGTTACTTAGTAAAATCATTACTTCAGTTTATAATTCTTCGAATATCTTATTCTATAGTCAAGTAACGCGGTAAAAGTAATACTAAGGTATTAACAGCCAATGCTAGAAGGTTGTTTTCATCTGGCAACACTCGGTTACTGTGTTGTGTTGCATGTGGAAATGAATACCGATAACCGAAAGGTTAGATTAACGAAATATTTATAAATTCTATAGATATTCTTCAAACATTTTTCGCCTACTCGCGATTAAACTTTGCTTTTTGTCATAAGGTTGATTTTCGATAAATGAATAAGCCGAAGCCGGACGCATTTGATTCTTATCAGTGAAAGCTGAATCTTATTGCAAAATTATAGGGTTTAAAATCAGTTGCCTAATCACCCTGTGAAGAGTGATCGTGCGGGGCGACGCGTTCGATGCGAATCAGCTACGCTCACGCATTGTTTTGAATATACTCGCAAATCGCTCGTGTGATAATACTCTTAGGCTCGGACTACATTCATCCGGGATTTGTCAGAATCCGTTAAAATAACAGCCAAATTTCATATGTTTACTCGAGCGACGATTTAATCCGGGCTTGTCCGGAGCTGTTTTTTAACGGGTATTGAAGTATTCCGGGTGCAAGTAGTCCGAGACTTAAAGCGTAATTGAACTACTCAAAGTTAGTTTGAGCAAAACTTTGAGTACGCCGCTCCCGTCCCGCTCACCCCTTTTTGGGTGTGTTAGGCTTAACATTCACAAACATAATCTGAGCAAGATTAAAGATATTGGCGTACAGAACTACAATGATTAAGTTAATTGCCTTTCAGACTCACGTGTTACTTAGACACGTTTATCGCTACATTATAGGCGTTACATAACAGATAGCGATATCTCTTAGATAACGCAATAAAGTAAAAATAAACTGCGACATATGATAAGAGCTTGTGTAAATAAATTAATTTCACTTTACATTTTGACTGATCAAGCATACATAAACGAGACAATTGAAATTCTATTGTTATGCGGTCTCATGAGACCGCTTGGATGTTAACGGGTTAATAACAATCCACCAAGGTGGACAGACGACCTGGTAAAGGTTGCAGGAAGCCGCTTGATGCAGGCCGCTTAGAACCGGCCAATCTGGAAATCACTAGGGGAAGCCTATGTTCAGCAGTGGACGTCCTATGGCTGAAGTGATGATGATGAACAATCCTCTTACTAAATTGACCAAATTTACAAAGTATGGTACTTAGGGATGTGTCCATTTGATGGTTTGGTCTGGTGAGGCGCGATCTGAACGGAAAACAGCATTGTCGCGGGTTCAAATCCCACTATGCCTATATAAGTCCCATAGCAGGACACAGGCATCCCCTCAATTTATTTTAATAATAATTTTACATGTTATAAATTCGCCCTAAGGCCACTGACTAGGCTTTATTATTAATCCCACTAGAGGCAAGCAAATCCCACTAGAGGCAAAGCCCTTGCAGGATAAAAAAATTAATAATAAATACATATTAATAAATGTATTTAATCCATTATTTATTTACACTAACGCAAACTTCTCATTTTGATAATATCGGCAATCGGACCACCACCCGCGTGACGTTCACAAGTCTAAGAACAACGGTGGGGCTTGTCTTATTGCGGGCCCCCGGAATGTGTCTAGAGCTTTTAATAATAATGACCATAATGTGTGTTACCAGTACCTAACATGAGCCATCTTGTACAGATTGTTTCTATGAATGTAATTACATCCTATGTGAGCTCTGATATTACAATTGTAATAAGCTTGATTAGTGGTATCTTGATTTGATGTTGTGGAATTAGGAAGACGTTTGTGTGTGATCTTACGGGACTGGCTTCGTGTTGAACTTGTTGAAGTTGAGTACTAGATTTATGACAATACCTGCATTCATTCAATTGTATAACCAGTAAATTGTGTAAATTATTAAACAGCGACTTGAAAAACTACTTTATTCAACTTTCACTGATCATCGCTTAAAATAATTGGTGTGAATGTTAAAATAATTAGGGGTGGTCTGGACTGCCCATGGCTCTTGGAACAGCTTGATTTTAATATACCCTAAAAAATCCCCTGACAAGGTAGATATGCTCCTTTCCATTACCTTACATTACCAGGGGATCCAAAAGCAGTCTCACCCATTACTCTCTCATGAACAGGCTTCAACGACAATATAATGAGTTACAGAAAAAATTAAGTATAGATATATTTTCCAACACACTCCTCAAATTAAAAAAATTGGCTACAGAAGACTAAGCATATAACTCTTATCTGTAAATCTTGGCTATTGTTTAACTAAAATTAAGTCCTAAAAAAATATTATTCCATTTTTATTTTATAAGTAAGCTCTTGTTTTAAAAGTAAACTATAACTCACATTTGCAAGTCGTGGCAGCCTGTAACTGAATCTACACTCAGCTCATATTTTAAACTTGTTACTTGTTAATTGTATCATTGGTGTAAGATTTGTTGGTTGCTCCTATTAAATAAATAAATAATATTCTTAATGAAAAGCAAAATGAATTCATATCTAAAACTACTATTAAAGATAAACATAATAGTTTGCAGTGGAGGTATTTACTATTTTTAGTGTATGAGCTACACAAATAAAATGTGTGGGGGGATTTCATTTGGAACATGACTAACAGTGGTATTACAGTACTTTCTCCTTGATCCAAATTGTCCGCTCATTATAATCTTACAAATATTATGTGTGTGACAGTTTGTTTGTTTGTTACTCAATCACACCTTAACGGCTGAACAGAATTAGATCAAATGTGATTTGTGGAAGTTTTTTATCGCGTTTCTAGTCGAAAACTCGTAAAGACGTGGGCTGATTATGATGATGGGTTTTCTTTTGTGGCTTAAGTCTGAAGTCTACACAGATTGTGATCAGAAGCTAGTTGTTCAATAAATAAACTCACACATGATCTAAACACAAGTAAAAATCTTGGAATTTATAACACAAAAACTCTGTTGGAGAGATTTTAAGTTATTTTTGTTGCAAACTTATTTAATTTCTCAGTGGGGGGTTCAAAATATATTAATAATATGCCCTTGCCTCACTCAGAAGTCAGCCTAAATACTCTGAGTAAAACTATAAATCATGTTATCCTTTTTTTCGGGTAATGTTATGTGTACGACTTGTACTCTATGTATTTTAAAATGGCAAAATGATTGCTTTGGAGTACTCTGTAAGCTTATTTGCAAATATTTTTAAGTAAATAAATAATTAAAGTGTGAGATAAATAACGTGCCGTGTGGGGACGGCCGTGAAGAATCGCCAACAGGAGGCGTGTCGTAAAAGGCGACTAACTCCTGTAGCATGAGACGGGCAGCAGTGTCTGTGTGTGAAATGTTATAAAAAACTACGCTCCTGCCAACCCGCCTGCCAAGCGTGGCGAGTATTGGCAATCCCCCCCAATGAAAATCATTGGGGGAGGCCTATGTTCAGCAGTGGACATCCTTTGGCTGAAATGATGATGGTGAGATAAATAACAGTAATAGAAAAATAAATGTTTTTTATAAGAACCTACATCAAATGGCACTTTAAACTATGGGATCTATTCTTAGTTGGTTGAGGAAATTTGACATTTTCTAGTAGATTAATGCTTTGACTGTTCACAACTGCAGATACACTTATGATTTTTATCCATTTTGAATAGTAGGAGCTAGCTTTAAATAGGTTATATTTATTTATTTAATTTTCATCATTTCATTGTAGCCTTATCTCTGAATAAAATTGTACCTTTTGGGCATAGGTCTATAAATCGAAGATTCATTATCTTAAACAAAGTACTAGATCAGGTGTAGTTAATTTAAAAGATAAGTCACCCAGAATGGAAGCAGCGATACACATCCGTTTGCTTTCCCGTGACGGTTAGATGACCATGTAAGGTTTTTTTAGCATTACCTATCTACTTATAATCTCTGTGATTTTTTAGTGTTTTTTGTGTAAACCTGTAAAAATTGCAAACCTTGGTCTTATTAAAATAAATAAATATCATGAACCTTAATTGTATTGGCAGATTAGGCGACTAGGTTTGGGACTTGCTTTTATTTCTATAGTATAAATTTGACTATAAATTTAAAAATAAATACTAAGACCACAGAATAAACATAATAGTTATGTCAGCGATGTCTATGTCTGTGTTCCTCTTGCGGGCATAATATGAATAACTTAAAGCTTAATTTCTGATCTGCTGAAGTATTATTTGTTCTGAGCTAAGCCTATTTTTTTAAAGGACTATTGGATACAAGTTAAATCGCTTTCACTCATCAAGCATACATAATCAAGACACAATAGAAATTCCATTGTTATGCGGACTCATGAGACCGCTTGGATGTTGACCGGTTAATTGATTTTACAAATATTGTTTACACTTCTGATGAGGCAATAGAAATGATAGAAATAAACTAACATTGAATAGGTATAATTAGGTAAAATTGAGATAACATAGAAATGACCTCTATGATGATTTGTGGTCCAAAGAAGACCACATATTGTGAACACAGTCCATGCGATTGGTTAAAAAGTAAAGTAAGTAGTTCGATAAATAAAAAAGTATAAGTTACATGAGTTCTCGTGTTAAACAGAATAATATTTAATAAAATGCCATGCAAAAGTTAAATGACCTCTATGACTTAAGAGGTAAAATAAGTAAACATACATTTCCTACGCAAATTTCTTTAGATTTTTTATGGGGTACATAAAAAGAAGATAAAAGTGACGAAAAAGGCGTATTATTCATTGAGATTAGATTAATCACCATTTAATAATCATAGAAGAATGTAATTAATGTCGAAGAATACGTTTTTATACTTTATCTAAAGCATAAATTATGTTTCCGTAGGCCTCACAAACGTGCCAGTGAGTGTTAGAAATCAATTAAAAAAGAGAAATTGCGAATAAATTCGCCATGTGAATCGCGATGTGACATTGACAGAAAATAGACGGGAGAATGAAACTTGACACCGTGCAACGAAAACCAATGTTAAATACCATTTTAATTTAGCAAATTACGATTTTACGCAAGACTGTCCACTTTCCACGTTGCCACGCATTCTTTTTTTCCATTAATGTAAATATTGGCACGAAAATATGGCCGCTACTCACAGGGGTTCCAATATGGACGTCAACCAACTCTTGAAAGCGTCTGGATTTTCAATAATCATTGCGTCCACAAGCTTATTTTAGTATCAAAAACAACTATCCATCCACAATGCACTTCAAAATAATGTTCAATAGCACTTCTAACGTACGGTTAAAAAGTTTTCACAGAAAATTACGTTTTGCACTCACGTATCACTTTCATTTACTTTTTAATTTTCAGCATTGAGTTGACATGTTGCCAGACATAGCATCAAAAGTATTCGGCCTACTTGGTGTTGCCACAGCATGCCAAAAAAAAATACGAAGTGGTTGGATAATATGCTTGGCTTGTACTGTACAAAATGGATTTACTATTTTTTTACAAAAAAGTTCATTGACATTGGGGCTACGCTTATGCAGGTCACAAAGGAAAATAATAATAATGGCAGTAACATACCTTACATATAGAATTCCATTAAACGCAATGCAGATAAAATACTTTTAAATAAACATCTCACATACAACAAACTGATAATTATAATTGGACTGATGCAAAATGTTTACAATAAATTAAAATAAACGTACCTACAACTAAACAGACCATAAGCAATGTATGAGCATAAGCAGGCTGCTTTTGAACTACCCCGCTTTTTATACTGACGCGATCGCTAAATATAAAAAAGCAGTTCAAAAGCAGGTGTACTGCTTTATGAGCTTAAAGTACGGATGGATAAAACTGTAATATTTCCTAGTAAAAAAACGTTTGGGCTAAATATAAGCTGGTGCCTCGATCGTTTTATAAATAAATTACAAGATAGAACGATTAACCTAATAAGACATGAGTACATGACGTTATTAAAAAATGAACATTAATTTATATCCTTATTTCTTAAATTGACTTAGTAAATGGTTTTTAAATATTATTTATTTTTCAATAATTTAACAAATGTTAACAAAATTAATAATCAATGACTTCGGCTCGGACTACATGCATCCGGAATTTTTTAGAACCCCAAATCGGATTGAATCCGGGCCATATATTAATCTGTGATCCGGGCTTGTCCGGAGCCGTTTTGTATAGAGTTCTGAAAAATTCCGGATGCTTGTAGTCCGAGCCTTACAAATGGTAATTTTTATTTTATGTTTACTCTGTGTTTATCTTATGTAATAATGTTGATGGTTTTAGTATGCAGACGACTTTTTTCTAGAACACAAATAAACTTACTTGACTCAGAAAAAAATATTCATAGAATCATAGACGTCGCACTTTCTTAATCAGTAAGTATTATTAATTACCAATCACTTTTTCTTTAATATTTTTTACGACGTAATGATAGTGCACGTCTGTTGTTTATTGATCGAGATATGCATCGGATGCGTCGATGATTGGCAGATCTTTGACGTTTCGGCGATTCATTCAGAAATCCTGATATGAATATGATAGGACTCAACAGGTTTGTTGATGTCATAAAGATGTAGGTATACCCTAGTGTATACCTACCTACATCTTGAATGGTTGATGTACCTAACCTGAATGCTTTGCCTGAACGCATTAAATAAAACAACGCAAGACTATACAACTTTTGAACGTTGACATAAATAAATACTACTACACTACAGCTCAATTTAGTCATGTATAAGCTTGGATTTGTCTTCGGTACGCACGCAAAAAGTTAAAATTTACAGCAAAAGAAAACAAAACTTATAATTGATTATATCTTGTGATGATTAATGTGTAATTTTGTGATTAGTAAATAAGAGAGAGCATAAATTGCTTTAAAATGTAAAAGAGCTTAGTTTAAGTCTATTTACGGAAATAAATTGGTTTTCTAAATAACAAGTAAATCCATTACCATGACACATGGAAGCCAGACTCCTCTTCCGGTATCGGATCCGGTCGACTCTTCGTTTCTTGTTCCGGATTGAGCATACATTGGTGTTAGCTGACTGAAACTCGAGTGGTGTAGACAAATATACACTGAAAACACTATTATCGATTATGGCATAGTTCGGAATGGTTTCCATACAAGAAGGGGGGGGGGCGGTTAGCTGGCGGGGTGACGTAAGTAGACAGAGAATCTTCCAATAGCAAGCAGCGGAGCAATGACATTTTCGCCACTGACCCAAAAAAAATTGCTAATGCAAATATACTTTAATAAAAATTATCTTAGGCTTAAATATCAATCGAAAGGGTAAACAATAAGACTTAAATGAACCTTGTCTTCAAAAAGAATCTTAGATTCATATTACTCTCATTGTGTCAGTTATTATTTATCAGTAGGCAGATTAGACTTTTAATTTATTAATCAAGAATACATATTTTTAAATACAATTAAATGTAAAAATTTGCCGAATTCCTTTAATCACGCACGACTCACGAATATAAATATTTTTTTAATAAGACAAAATATCAACATCCAACATAGTGGTAATGATGGGTAAGTTACTGCAACTAGCAATGGACAACATATTGTAGTTACCCAATATGGGTAAAAACCCAATTTCAAGCTTGTTTTTTAATCTTTTAATAGTTTACTTCTCACTAGATTATATGAAAGTATCGACATTATTTCCTGAAAAAAAACTACTATAACTTTATTAATTGTAAAATATGGTAGCATTATAGTAGTTTTTAACTATTTTGTTTCATTGTCTTTTCACATTGTATTATTTTGTAGCTCGTTCATTGAACGAATGATGAAATTAGCAAATCGTGCAAGTGCGAGTTGAGAAATGTTTTGTGGTTCCGTATGAGATAGTATACGGTCATACGCATAAGTGAAGAAGGACAGAGGCAAATTTGCTACCTATTTTGGTATTATCACGACAAGGTAAAATATTTTTCACGTTTTAATTAAGTGTGACCTTTTTATTAATAATGCCTCGGTTCTTTTTTTTACTTCTGTGGTACGGTTCTGTTCTGTAGTTTCTTTTTTTTTTAAACAGAGTATTTTCCTATTTTGTAGGGATCGCTATCTCACCCTAAATATAGTACAATTACAATATACACACACACAAAATACAAGAATACAAAATGTTTTATTACGTTATTAAAGGTTACATACAAATTCAGGGTTTGGTATCTCCTTTAAAGCAATTATTTGCTTGTATTAGGAGATACCGCTCTTCTATAACTATCTATAGATATTTTGTAAATACGCAATGATGTGTGTTGCTATTAGTATAACTTATTTATTTATTTTGTCATAAAGGTAGGATGACTGTCTAGCGTACTGTCTTCCAGCAAATGTGGTTACTGTGGGAGCTGCATTTTTCTTTCTCCTATTATTTGTATTAACCTGTTCGTAGGGAAGAGACTTGTGTTTTTTCAAGACAATATGTTGCACGTATTATAGCTTTCTTACAGTAAGAAGACCTGAAGTTAGAAAAAGCATATTTGTAGGAAACCTATAGGGTTTAAAGAACATGACCTTCAATAAAGCTCTTTGAGCCCTCTCTAATTCAAGAAATTTAACTTTACTTGCACCACCCCAAATTGGGAGACAGTAGCCAAGAACCGACTGCAGTTGTTAACAAGTAAATTTAATTTAATAGATCCTTAGCAGCAATGTGGCGCAATATTTTAAGTGTCTAAATCAATTTCCTAGTTCTGTTCATGATGAGCTGTGTGCATGTGCCAATCTAGGAAAGTGAAAGTCTATGATCTAGCATTATTCCTAAGTATTTGGTATATTTTACTTTATTTAATTTAATGCAAGAACAATCTGTATATTAAAACATTGGGTTGGGTTGGGTTGAGTTCGATCATCAATGGAAAAACAAATATTATTTGTTTTTGTGGTATTAAGTGTTAAGAGATTCCTGTCGAGCCATGCTGCCACCTTTATCAGACCTTTTTCAGCGGACTAACGGACACAATCTCCTGTTTTTTCTGTAAAAAGTAAAATGCTGTCATCCGCGTAAGAGAAAATATGTCCGTCAGCTATGACCATATTACATAGTTCATTTATATAAATGAGGAATAATGTCAGGCCAAGTACACTACCTTGTCGCACTCCGTACGTCACATTTTCCTCTGTACTGATATAATCTGCTATTTCAACTTTTTGTTTTCGTCCAGACAAATATTTTTTTGACAGTAAAAGAGGCAGAAGGACACGTATACCGATACTTTTTACTTACTTAAGCTTGTGCAGAAGAAAGGGGACAGAAACAGTGTCTAAGGCCTTCTTGAGATCTAGGAAAACGGCAAGGCTGACTACTAATCACGAGAGTAGTAGTATTATCACGAATTGTGACGAAGACAATAAATTAAATCTACTAAGGTAATTGACAAGTCTGGTGTTAATACTTTTTTATAAAATTTTAGAAATAGATGGTAAAATGGAGATGGCCTATAGTTGGACACATCAGTGTTGTCCTTCACAGCAGTAATTTGAGGTATTTTTAGGGGAGTTGCGAAAATTCCCTGCTCAAAACACTAATTTAATAAATAAGTCAAAATAGGCACTATTTGTTCTTGAGCAGCATTAAAGAAGCTAGTTGGTATTTGATCCCATCCTGGGGCACTATTTGACTTTAGACTCATTAATGCGGTACATACTTCATTTTAATCAGTGTTATAAAGTGCAAAAGATGATACAGGTGGATTTAAATTTTCATGCGTTGTGAGGATTTTTTCTACGGTTGGAGAATCCGACGCATTAATCTCATCAGCCAATAATTTACCTACGAAAGCAAAAAACTTATTCACTATATTCACAGAGTCCTGTGGAGTCGTACATACCTCTAAAAGTTTTTCTTGATTTTTGTTGCGTTATGTAATTAAATTGCATTCCACATTTTTTTAGATACTTTTCGTGCCTTCTTTGACTGTTCTTTATCATATTTACGTTTTTGTTTCTTAATAATACAATTGCAACAATTTCGGTAGCGTTTAAATGTAATTTTTAATATTTCGTTGTATGGGTCCAGTTCTAGTTTTCTTTGCATTTCGTTACGGTTTGAGATACTACAACGTAGTAGTCCTAATGTCATCCATGGTTTAATTATATTGTTTTTAGTTGGGATTATATTGGTCGAAGTATTTATTGATATACATTGTTGGAACTTATTTATCAGGGAATCAGCAAATGTGTTTGGGTTATTTATATCTAGTAAATCTTATAAGCTATATTAAAATAAAATCATTTTTTTGTTTGAAAAATATTTATTCCACTATAACACAAAATACTTTGCTGTTGATAATATACAGTAATTACAATAGTTGTATCAATGGATAAAAGAATGCGTTATTATTTTTTTACTTCTTTCTCCCATGGCTAATTATACAATTTCAACATCACAAAGTACTTAAAACAATATTTTCTATACATAGTAATAAGTTTATCTAAATAGTTTAATATACTCATAATTGATATTAATTGACAAATAATAATTAAGTAGACACATTCAACGTTGGTAATTCTCCTTTATGGCAAGATAAAGTGACGCTTAACTTAAAAAAATATACTTTTAAGCAGTGTGATGTTTTTTTTATATATAATATTTGAAAATTTGAGATAAAATTAGGAAATAAACAATAAAGGAGAATACCAGATTAGCTAAACATTAAAAATAATTATAAAATAAAATAGAATTAGCTAATATTCAAAATTAAATACTGGTATAATTCAAATTATCACATTTTGTTATCAATAACGTCGCACTTGAGATGCATTATTTTGTATTCTGACATTTGTACTGGCTTATTGAAAAAACATGACTTGAAACATTCTGAGGCGCTGACAATGGTGCTGCAATTAACTACTTTTTTATGGTACCAACATAGAAAAAAATTGCACATAAAAATTACAAATAATGAATCTTTTTATTTGAATGCAATTACTTAGTTCTATAAAGAAAGTAATTTAGCTTACTTTTTCAATAACCACTATTAAAAAAAACTATATTAATCACTTTTTAACTAGAATATTAGAGAAGATATAAATTAATCGTATTAATCATGTTTAGATCGTTCCCTAAAAGCTGGAAAAGTAAATGACATAAATTAAACGAATCAACGTAATTTAAACAATGCTCTTCATGGAAAGAGGAAACAGTCTCAAATTCGTAAGTATACAAACAAATTACATCTTTTCCAATCTACTTATTCAAATAAGAAGCAGGCAATAATCAAACAAGGGCTCTTATATTAATGTTGAATTCACAAATGACAGATAACCTTTTGAATCAAAAAAAGTAAGATACATCGAATATGTATTATAAAATTAAATGTAAGCAGCCAAGTCATGATTTTAGACTAATATTTTTGTGTCTGTGTAAATTTTTAGACTAATTATAATAGTAGAAAGCACCAATTTTATGCGTTTGCGTAATTCATTTTAATATCTCGGCTTACGAAAGATATAGAGTAACTGGCTAATACTTAAATTTTAATCAATTAATTCTTCAACCGCCATGAAACTGAATACAATAGAATATCTGTTGTTTGGGGCCACTGGTAATGCTTATAGAATTCAAGTTATATATAGGTTTGCACCATAAAAATTAAAGTTAATTAGTAGTTCAAGTATTAATATTAAGTTCAGTCTAATTTGTGTATTATTAAGCACCAAAGCATGCATCTACAGTGTACAACTGTACAATTCACATGTGTACATATAGACAGATTTTTTGCTAGCTTACCTTCAAAAGATGATAAGTGAAACCTAGTTCTAAAGACTACTGTTATATAGATATAGCGTATTCAGTCTAGTCTTTGTCCTTTATAAGGCACAGCAAATTATAACTCTTAATTGGTTTTTGACCTTATGACAAGGGATTAAAAAATCGCTTCATTATAAGTACTGACTGTACGTAAATACTTACGTATAGTAAATTATATTAAGTACGTAGGTACTATCTAAAGTATGGACCGAGAGAAGAAACAATAAAGTTAGATTTTTTGTTCGAGTAGGTCAGCGGAGCGGCAAAATTTTTGGTCGACATGATTTTGCAAAATTAATTCTCTTAACTTAGTAGTAAAGAAAATTATTATGGCTACCTTTAGCATGTAGGTTAAGAATCGATAAGGGCCGTCATGTAAAAATTTTGGCTTAAGCCTCTAAACAAAAACAGATTATAAATTCGAGTAGACAATTTGACATTTGAACCATAAATAACTATGATACCGAATATAAAATTTATACCTAATATCACTTTCACGCTGATGAATCCTTAAGTCTATGGATTTAGTGTTTAGAGCATGCAACTATATTAACTTTCTCGAACATGAAAAACTGGAATCTCAATCAAAACGTCGCGAAAACGCGATAAAATCGGTCACGGATGCTAGCGATCGATCACAGAGTCGCTAAAACGTGATGTAGCATCGATGCAGTCACAAAATCAGCGATCGAGGACTGACTTCATTTGTCTATGGTTCAATTATCAAATGAATATTACAACCTAAAAAAATATACACGATATAGTATTTTTTATAAATAATAAGTACGGAGTGACAATTATAAGTACACAATTTAAGGATATTTTAATCTCATAAAATCAAAGAAAAATACCAAATCTATAGCTATTCGATAAATTCCAATTTTTAATTAGACAGCAATTTGACTTTTGCAACAGACCAATAAGAATTGTAGTGATCAGTGACAGCTAAATGTCAAATTACTGAATCATAAATTCAACTTTAGTTAAAGTAAAAAAAAACTCATATAAAAATAAACACACTGAAATAAAAATAATACTGTTTTTCTGTAAAATAAATATATCAGAATCACTGGTAGATGGAATGTTGGTAAATTAAGTAGTCTAAGCATTTTTCTTCTTTAACATATTGTTGTAGCTCTGTAACAAAAAATAAAACTATTAATCAAACCTGCTATTTCGCCGGCGCTATGGCGTAAATATTCGCATTAAATTGCTTTTATTTTATTTACTGAGAAACTCCACAGCTTTATTACCCTATGTCACAAAGTGCACAGACAATTTATTTTGTCAGGGAGGTCTCCCAGCGCACCCAGACTTGAGCTAATTCAGAATAGATCGTTTTCTAAATTAACTCAAACCCGGAATCGAACCGGGGGGTCCCCTGCAGCATGCAGCAGGTATGCAGGCAAGTTAAGCAAGCAGCAGGTTGTGTGGTCACTGTTTTATCCTAACCTAACCTCGGATTCGCTCTAAAATAAAAAAATAAAACAACTTGTTTGATTATTCGTCCCATTTTCGGAATATTGATAATCGGAATACTATTTTCGGGCTAGTGACACTTCGGTGTTTTAATTTTTCGTACTTGTGATAATCGAAAAAATAAGACTTCATATTATTAAAATGCGGTAAAATAAGATTCGTGATGATCGGAATTTTATTTATTCGGAATTATGAAGTTCGGATTTAAGAAAATCGGAATACTCAAATTCGGAATTAAATAAATAAATTCGTGTAAGGGGCCGCCCACAGGAGACTTGTTCTGGTCCGTCCATCGCATTGGTGATCTACCACGTGGCCTGGTGCCTTTCACTCTGCCCTGCACTACAGGGCGCTTTATTGAGTCGCCACTTCGCCTCGAGGCGTGACCAAAGAACGTGAGGATGCGAGCCTGTGCTAGTTCGGATAGACGCTGTTTGATGCCGAGTTCTTGGAGTATAGATTCGTTTGTCCGAAACTCAGTCCACGATACTCCAAGCATTTTCCTCCAGCACCACATCTCCAGAGCATCTATTTTCTTACCCAATAACCCAATTACTTATGTTAAGAGAAAAGAAGAAAATCACGGAATGAGTATTACGATATACGAACGGTTTTGTTATTTTTTTAATTAAAGCAGCGAACCCTAAAAATTGTCAGTAAATAAGACCGATTCGACACTTGCCTCTTCAGCCATCTGGTACAGCATGGCGGCCGTTTCCCGCCCCGTCTGTTCAACCAGCGCCTTGAATATGCCCGCATATTCTTGATCGTTTGCATCAGACCTGAGAAATATTATTTATCGATTTTAGCTATGCAAAACAGTCTGCACCCCGTACAAGACTACTATAACACGATATGATATAGCGATTTATCGATACCAACTGTTTTTTTTTTCAAATATGATAATATAGCCGCCGTGTTAAATTTTTATCGATCACATCGTGTGACGTCACCGCCACGACATGGCGGCTATATCTATCATATTTTTACAGTTGGTGTCGATATATCGCTATATTATATCGTGTTTTGGTGCTCATGCTAGGAGGGCTGGTGTAGTTGTTCGCGCTTCGGACTACGAAGCCAGCGGTTGCGGGTTCGAATCCCGCAAGGGGCGAATGTTTGTGTGATGAGCACGAGCGTTTGCACCCAAGTCATGGATGTTTACAAACGCATTAAGGTATGTTTACCCGTTATCTAGTCGTCATAATATAATCTGTACTTAGTTTGGGACTAGATAATTGGGGTAATTGTGTTTTTTTAACCTGTGAAATAAAGTTACAATAAATCATCATCTCAGCCATAGGACGTCCACTGCTGAACACAGGCCTCCCCAAATGATTTTCATCGGGGGGGATTGCCAATGCTCGCCACGCTTGGCAGGCGTGTTGGCTAGCGCAGTTTTTTTATAAGATTTCGCACGAAGACGCTGCCGCCCGTTTCGTGCTACAGAAATTAGTCGCCTCTTACGACACGCCTCCTATTGTCGGTGGGGAATTGTATTATAATAAATAGCTGTTGCCCGCGACTTTGTTCGCGTGATCTTTAGTTCATTCATAAAGGAATCTCTGCGCAACTTTCTTATTTTTTTTCTTTCAAAAGAACCTTCTCCTGACAATAATTAACCCAAAAAAAAGAGAATTATCGAAATTGTTAGATCCGTTTACGCGTGATGCGATGACCAATTGACAAATGCTGAATATATTAAATGAATCAATACATAAATAAAATGACGGAATTGTTGAAATGATTAAAAAAGTTTTATAAATGTCACTAATATGTTCTAACTCGGCATAACTCGGCTTACTTCAATCCGTCAACAACTGCTACATTCACCATACCCTTTGCCTACGCTAGCGCTGTTTTGGAGGGTTTTGGAACTGTTATTACTGCTTTAGCTTGACACTTTTTCCACTTTCCGCGTGTAAGAGATTGAACTCCCTTTCATAGGCAGGGCCGGATTTAGGGCAGGGTAACAGGGGCTCTAGACCTGGGGTCGCCTCAAAGAAAACTCCACAAATCCCCATTTCTTTTTTTAGTTAAGAAGAAATACATGCTTTGTGTGCCTATCAAAGATTGAAAACTGTAAAAATCGTTTTTTTTATCTGGCCAAAAAAATTTGGGGCCTCCACACTTTAAAATCCGGCCCTGTCCTATAATGTGAACCACAATACATAACTTGTAAGATTTTGTGTATTACTAACACATCTATATCTTTGTTGTCTGAATAAATAAATAAATAATAATATTAGGCCTACTTGATCTCCTACTGACCTGTTGGAGTAGGTCCTCACCCTCTCCCGAGACAGCACGAGGGTCTCGTTCTGGTCTTCCGTCCTTGGCTCTGGCTCATACGCGAAGTTCTCGGGGATCGCTAGAGGTGCCTGTGTAATAAATATATTTATTTTATTTATTAGGTTCACCAACAGTGTTACATTTTTACATTATAGGTATGATACTTAATTGGAGTATTAATCTTTATATAAAACAAAGTCGGGTTAGTTACACCATTTATAAATCAAGAACGGCTGGACCGATTTTTATGATCTTTGATTTGTTAGATTTGTCTCCGCCCCGAATAGCAGAATAACTATTGAAATATCGAAAAAAGTACAAAAAACAAAATGAAGAGGCGGTACGAAGTTCGCCGGGACAGCTCGTCTAAATATAAAACTAATTACAGTTAAACACCACATGCGATAAATACACTTTAGAAGTGTAAGTAAAATATAAACAAATCAATGAAATATCCTTGATATATTCAACTACCATTATTGTTAATGCAAAAAAAGTTTAAATTGATTAAGCTGTTTCATCTTAACTGATTGTTAAATATTTACAATAATATTTCTTTCGGATGTTTGAAGAAATGCTGGCTTGACGTCGTGAGGGCTGACAAGCGTGCCAATGATCTCACAACTAGAGACGCTTAAGTAGAGTTGTAAATTGACGGTCATATGCTATAAGCGTCCGTCATTTATGATAAATGCTCGGTCACATTGGACATTTATTGTCACGATGGTCACGTATTTTTTTTATTATAAATTTAAAAAAAAGAAGAATTCCTCTAAAGTAAAACATACAATAAAACATGTAATTTGATCTGGATTGAACAAAAACAAAAACCTGCGCGTGACGCTTTTTAGCTTGTTCGTGCAGAAAGATAAATTAATTTTAGAAATTTCATTTCGTCATAGATCATCACTACTAAGGCCTGTCTTTCTTATAATAATGCACTTATTTGTGACAAAAAATTTTTTTCATAGTTTGTCAATAGAATTGATTGTGACATTGAGAAAATGTCCAATTTGCTCGGTATTATTGGTCAGACATAACAAAACGTGACGGACACTTTACAATTCTACGCTCAAGACCGCGCGAAGTGGAGGAGTAAATCAAGGAAAGCGGACCTTGGGCTCCAAAGCAATGTCTTTGGGCGGAACGGGGATTGACCGTATAGAGAAGAAGATTTCTTTCGGATGTTTGTGGGTATAAAATCCAAGACATTGATGAAACAATGCTGGCTTACTAACAGCTATTTAACACTTGAAGAAATTCGCTAACATTACTATGTCCTCCGTAGCTCAGTTGGAAGAGCAGTCGCCTGGATAGCGAAAGGGTTCGATTCCCACGAAAGGCAGTTAAAAAAAAATTCAAGTAAAATTATTTTTCTTGATAAATGAAACACGACCGTCTGATGTATTGGTTCGCGCTCCGGACTACAAACCCAGCGGTTGGGGGTTCGAATCCCGCAAGAGGCAAATGTTTGTGTGAGGAGCACGAGCATTTGTGCCTAAGTCATGGATGTTTATAGAAGTATTTAAGTATGTTTATCCGTTATCTAGTCGCCATAGTACAAGGTTTGCTTAGTTCGGGGGTAGATAATTGGTGCGATTGTGGAAACAATAAAAAAAAACAGCCAAGTACGAGTCGGTCTCGCGTACTGAGGTAATTTACCAAACTTGTATGTAAATATAAATAACTCCCTACAAATATTATAAAAGCGAAAGTAACTCTGTCTGTTACGCTTTCACGCCTAAACTACTAAACCGATTTTGATGATTTCGTAATAATGGTTAGAATATTTAGTAAATCGGCTTCGTTAAGCTTTTTTTTAAATCCGATATGTTTTTTCTTTTGTGTCGTGTATAGAGTTGTAAAGTGTCCGTCACGTTATAAATGTTTGACCAATATGACCGAGCAAATTGGACATTTTCTCAATGTGACTGGACATTTTGGAAATTTATTGTCACTAACGTCATATTCAATTCTATTGACAAACTATGAAAAAAAACATTTGGTTACAAATAAGTGCATTATTATAAGAAAGACAGGCTTTAGTAGTGATGATCTATAACGAAATGAAATTTCTAAAATCTTTCTGCACGAACAAGCCAAAAAGTGTCGTATCGTTACGCGCGAATTTTTTTTTGAGTTCGATCCAGATCCAATTACATGTTTTATTGTATATTTTTATTGTCAAACACTTAACATTTAAGACTTACTTTAGTAGAATTCTTGTTATTTTAAAATTTATACATCCACCATCGTGACAATAAATGTCCAATGTGACCAAGCATTTATCATAAATGACGGACGCTTATTACATATGACCGTCAATTTACAACTCTAGTCGTGTACAATAAAGAGTATCTATCTACAGGGTGTAACGAAAAGGTGAAATAAAACTTTAAGGGGTTATTCTACGGCTAAATTACATCACTATTTTCTATGGGACCAACATCGAAATCTCAAAAAAAAATTGACGTTTCCATACAAACTGATGCCAGCTGGTCGCGTTTTAGTATGGGAAAGTGCTTTTTTTTTGCGAATTCGATGTTGGTCCCATAGAAAAAGTTGATGTAATTTAGCCGTAGAAAAACCCCTTAAAGTTTAATTTCAACTTTTCGTTACACTCTGTATATATCTTTACATATATAATTTTACTGAATACATACCGAACTCTTAGACAGTAGGGACCTTCTCAGCGGGACTGCGTCCGCCTTGCCCTGCGAGTTGGGTTGCGTCAGCAGTTCGAAGGGGTGCCCAGACTCTACCACGCGGCCTCTGGAATAATACTATATTGCTTAGTCAAACTTTAGTTTGCATATAGCAGCTTCCCGCTACCTTGACTAGGTCGTCAGTCCAACGGGAGGGCTGCCCACGCTGCTTCTTAGCGTCGTATTAACAATTTAAGCCTTAAGCAGTGATTAAACATTTTGTATTTATAAACTTCTTTTTTTACGACGACTTCCGTAGCCAAGAGGCGAGCATACCGGACTTGGTGTCGCTATCTCTGTGGTCCCGGGTTGTATTCCCGGTCGCTAAATGTAGAAATATTACTTTTCTATATTGTCTTGGGTCTCGGTGTAGTGGTGCTGTCGTTGTTTCTGATTTCTATAACACAAGTGCTTAAGCTACTAATCACAGGATCAGAGTAATGTATGTGATGTTGTCCAATATTTATTTATTTACTGCTGAAAGACTTTAGTTTTAGGGATTACTCTGGAAGAACGAACGCTGCCCAGTTGTAATGTGTAAGAACAAATAATGTATCTCCATCAACATAATCAGCCTACGTTAATTCACTGCTGGACATAGGCCCGCCACTGAGCCCGATCCTCGGCAATTATTTTCCAACTACTTTCTTACACACTTGCGGAGAAGTGTCTACTCATAGTGCGACTAGTACACCAATTTAGTCGTTCAGCGAGCTGGGGATAGAGCTGTACTCAGGATTTCTCCGAATATCAAATTAGAAATGAGTTATTTTATTCAACTATATTATCCGTCAGAAAACTAATTTATACAGGGTTACATTGCAAAGGGGTGCCAAATCTTTAGGAGTGGCTCAGAATCAGTAACTCAATCGAACTATGCAAATAACAAAAAAAAAACACATTCAATCATTTCTATCCGCTGTTAAAAATCGTAAGCGTGAATAATTTACTCATTTATGAAAAAATTGCACCGCATGTGCACTGCGTAAGGTCCTTGTAGGCTCGCCGTACCTACGCCTCTGATGAATGACCGCGCGGCTTTCGTAGTCTCTCTATTGACTTCATTTTCGGCTATTTTTAAGGCGTTTTATTTTTCGTAACATACGAATATTCAAAATAATAACGATTAAGATGCTTCTTTATAATGTTCCCTAGATCTTATTTTAAAAATTTGGCACCCCTTTGCAATGTAACCCTGTATAGTTCAAAGAATAAGCAAGCTAACGTAGCACTGGGCTGGTCACATCTGCCGTAGAACCGATAACCGATGGGGTACATGACATGATAAGCGCTTTCCGACAAGGTGGAACGATGATACAATAATGTATGCCATAGCCAATATCTTAAGATCTAATTGGATAATATAATAAACTTATGGGTCCATAACGGTCGAAAAGCGTGGTACTTGTGGTCGTACTATAATAATTATAATGTAATAAAATGTTTATTTTTTAAATTTTTATAATATCATAGGTTGCCAACATCTTTTAAGTGCGAGAACATTTGCCTCTCTTTAATTGCATAGCATTGCATAGATTTATAATTATATGATCAAGAGTGTGTGTTGTGTGTGCGTGCGTGTGTGTGTGTTAGTTTATTGCATTCGAAGTTTGTGTTAACAATAAACGCTTACTTGTCCATGACGATGACCCGGTCGTAGTCCATGACGGTGTTGAGGCGGTGCGCGATGGTGAGCACGGTGGACGCCGCGAACTTGCTGCGGATCGTCGTCTGGATGTGCTTGTCGGTCCTGCGAATAGAATTTTCAATACAGAAAAATACAATAGAACATAATATTTGAGGTATGTGTATTTGTTGTTAATAATAAGCAACTATTTAAAAGAGCTTGCGATATCTATCCACGCAATAAAAGAAATCCAAATAGACTGGTACTACCAGAAACCAAAAACATTAATGTATAGAAAAAGTTGTCTAACTATGTGTGTAAAAATTTTCAACAATATTCCTAATGAATTAAAGACAATGAAAGTTAACCAATTTAAAACAAGTTTATTTAAATGGCTTGTCTCACGTACTTTTTATGACTTAAAGGATTTTCTAAATCATCATCATCATCATCATTTCAGCCATAGGACGTCCGTTGCTGAACATAGGCCTCCTTATTTTCTAAATAATAAAAATTAATTATATTTTATGACATGATTATGGATATTTAAAGATACTGATATATAAAGAATTTCAATACTTCATTTATGTTCTCATTCATTAAATTTGCATGCCTCTGTAATTGGCTAACCATGATTAGTACTTAATTTTCTTTGTAACACCTTTGTATACCATGTTTATGGCAAATAAAGTTTATTTTATTTTATTTATAATATTTATTTACCTTTGAACAGGGTATACAGAAGATCGACAATCATTGAAGAATTTGAATAGAATGCCACATGGTATTAAGTCCACCTTTTGTACGATCTTTATCTGTGCAATAAAGTTTTAGTAAACAAATAATAACATATGATCATCTATCCGGCCATCAACAATAGCATGCAAATGTAATAACCAGACCTGCGGCATTTACGGGCATAGTCAATCTGCAATCATTCAATATTTTTAAATGTTTTCTACAAAACAGCTAGATTATAAATATATCATATGAGTGAAAATAATATTTTAAGTTTATTTAAACAAGTAAAAAAATTATGATTTTTTAGATTCACCCCCAAAACCCCCCAAATAAAACTCCCAAAAATCACAAATTCCTAGATAAAAAATATTTTTAGAGGAAATGTATGGTTTTTATATTTAATTCGTAATAAGATTGAAACTTTTAACTAATACAAATAATAAAATAATAGGTTACAGCGTTATTTTTATATCTACAATTTTCGGATATAAGAATTATTAATGCAAATCCCCGATTATCATCTTGTCCTTGAACGCTGTCCATTACCATCTCAAAATCTCTACCGAGACATAACCGAGTGTTTTTTTTATTTTGTATTGGATTACAATTGAAGTAAACTCTATTCAATAATAAAATAATCATCAAAATACGTTCCCATTTGAAGAAGACATTGCGTAATTTACACTTAAAATAACAGTCGAATTAAAACCTCCTTTTTTGAAGTCGGTTGAAAATTTATTGTTTACAAACAACAAAAATATTAATAATGTTTTAAGCAAAGGTATTTTTTTCACCTACTTTGATAATTTCATAATCTATTGGTAATTAAAATGTGTTTTGTTAGATTTTAGTGGCAGTAATCTTACCTTAGGTTTCAAAGGTTTACTTTTGCGATACAAATGTGTCCCTAGCGCCATCTAGTTCGAAATACGTGCACTATCTTGTAATAACTAGACAACTATTTCTGAAGATTAAAAGAGATATTTTAAATCCGTTTGAATCTTGACCACCTTTAATTATTTTGTTTGTTTTATTGTTGTCATATAAAGTAAATATTGTTTTCTATCTGAAAATACGAATATTTTACTCACAAAACATACTTATGTAAAATAGATTTAGTTTTTACTTACTCGGTATCTACATTTGCAGTGGCTTCATCTAAGACTAGGACAGTACATCCAGTCAAAGCAGCCCTCGCAAGACAGACGAGTTGTCTCTGGCCCGATGATAGGTTGCCCCCACCGTCACCTACTTTGGTGTTGAGACCGGCCGGCATGTTGGAAACCATTTCTCTGAGTTCCACCTGGGAGAGGGAGGGAGGAGGGAGGAATATGAAAGTTTAGTAGAGACCAGCTCGATGGTTCGCAGTATGTTTTTTCTCTTTTATGATTTGTAAATGTTAAGGGAAGAAAATACAACACACTATCTCGAATAGGAGAGAAAATATAATCAGCCCGCTAGCATGATCGCCGAAACACGATATGATATAGCGATTTATCGACAGCAACTGTTTTTTTATTTATTTGATAGATAAAGCGGCTTTGTTGAATTTTTATCTAAACAACGATCATAATGATCCTGTAATGATAGTGTAAAGTGGTGGTGGTTAAATAAATAAATAAATAAATAAATAACATGTGACGACACCGACACGGCGATTCAACATGGCGGCTATATCTATCATATTTTTAAGAAAAGCTACAGTTGGTGTCGATAAATCACTATATTATATCGTGTTTCGGTGGTCATGCTGGGGGGGCTGGGAATTTTAACGGCAATTAAAAAAAAAAATTTTTTTATTTAACAGATTTTTGAGCGCAACGCGACAATGTGAATCCTGTTATTCCTTAACCTATTAATATACCTTATCAATAAAAACAGTTGAATATAAAAGAGTACAGTATCTTAGCAGCGCCTAACGTAGGTTGTGCTAAAATACTGTGATATTGATAAAAGGTCTCTTTTTGTTGCAGTCCCGACACACTTCATCAGTAGGTGCTGAACGTCTTCCTTATAGAGGGTAGAAGGTAGCGGTAAGGAGTACTATCTTCGTTTTGAAAAAGTGTGTTAAGTTAGGTGGCGTCACAGAAGCAACCGGGCATTTAAACAATTTGTTTAGCTAGCGCCATTTTGAAGGGTTTTGGAACTAATGTGTGGAAAAAGTAAGCATTCTTTTTCATTTTTTTTTCAGTAATACGTTGTACATTAAAAAAAACGTTTATTATGTAACCACACGTAACCACTGCTTTATTTAATACTCAATACTACTCATTCAGTATATAGGCAATCTTCCGGGCACTTATACACGTCCTAAATTTTAGTTTGCCCGACCACCGCTTCGGGACTACATATCGGCTGGTGATGAGAAGAAACGGCGCAACAAACTCAGACAGCTTTGTCAGCCTATTTTACAGGAAATACAGTTACAAGACATGAAGTAAGTGCAAGCTAAGCAGGTAAGTCCATGCACTCTTGTCGTTTAAATAATCATCTACTTTATAATATCGTTTTTTAAATGTAGATTTTGAACTCATGTGCACGTAGTTCAACAAGGCACTTTATTTAAAAATGTAGTACATATTTTGTTAAACAACCCTTACCTGATCCAACGCCTGGTATATCTGCGCGTCGCTGTACTTGTCTTCCGGGTCGAGGTTCTCGCGCAGGGTTGCCGCGAACAGGGCCGGCCTCTGGGGCAGGGCGCACAGGCGCGCCCGCCACTGTCGCAGCCCTGCCTCGTCGGCCGTCACGCCGTCCACTTTGATGGAGCCCGTGACGTGGCTTAGTCTTAAACGGGATTTTTTTACGTTGGGGAGGTCAGTTTGCATAAAGTAGAAGTATACTGATAAATAATACAAAATATACAATAGTACAGTTACATTTAGTCATAAGGACACTTCAGAAATTGAGGCATTTTAAGGCAGTAAAACACTTCTTAAGTCAGTTAAACGATTCAGAACGAGTTTAGCAAGGTAAGAATTCTTATGGAACTGCGACTTCTCAAGAGAAGTGAGTTAAGGCACTGAGGCATCTCAAGGCACTGAGGCATTTCAAGGCACTGAGGTATTTCAAGGCACTGAAACACTCTTTATGGCACTAAAACTTGCCTTAATACATTTTAAGCCACTGAGAGCCTAGTTATAAGGCATCACTTCATTGAGGCATAGAAACATCTAAGGACAGTAAGACACGTTTTAAGCGTTGTGTGTGGCCTATAATATAGTGGGCCACGACATAAGCTGAGTGTGGTCCTTTTGGAATGGGCTTCGCGATGTGCAGAATGTGCACTGTTCAAATTGATTGAATTTATTTTTATTGTGTTCGTCTACTGTTTTTTTTTTCTATGTAACCGAACCTTTGTTTGTTTGTTTTTGTTATATTATGTGTCATCGTGATGTCCAAAGTAATACATTTTTATAAGGTACAGACCCGTTGCACCGCTTGTACCATCTCTGTCTGGCGCCATGGTTGACTGGTAGAGAATGATTTTGGCATTAAGTCCGCCATTTGTACCACTTATTTTTAGTTCTGTGCAATAAAGTATAAAATAAGTTATAAATTTAAAAATACATACCTGAATAATGCATTAATCAGCGAACTCTTCCCGGCCCCAGTCCTGCCGACCACGGCCACCTTCTCGGCCGGCCGCACGCAGAAGTTGACGCCTCTGATGGCGTACACCGGCTCTTCTTTCACCGGTTCGATGTCTTTTGCCTCTTTTTTGGGCGGTTTCTCATATTCCAGGGATACGTCTTCGAATACTATTTCACCTGGAAAAATAATAAATAAATACATATCGGACAACATCACATACATTGCTCTGATCCTGTGGTAAGTAGCCGAAGCACTTGTGTTACAGAAATCAGAAACAACGACGGTACCACAACACCCAGACCCGAGACAATATAGAAAAGTTATTTTTCTACATTGAACCGACCGGGAATCGAACCCGGGACCTCAGAGATAGCGACACCGAGTTCGGTATGCTCGCCTCTCGGCTACGGAGGTCGTAATTTGATACAAATATTGTATAAGGTCGCCTTTTATAAACGGGTGAAATTAAAGAGCAATTACAGAAACATAAATAAATCATTTTTGTTAAAAAAAAAAGAAAATTTTTATACGCTACTTTTCGAGAAAAACGCCAAAAACTATTTTGATTTCAACGTAAAATAAAACACCCCGTACCCCGTACGTGCACCCCGAGGGAAGAGTGGGGCACGATTGAAATGAGAGAGACAGAGGCGATGACGTAGGGACGTTTCAGACTAGACAGGATACTCTTGAGAAAAAAATTTTTTTTTTGTTAGGAATAATAAAAATGAAAACTAGCCCGTTTTTAAGAACGAAAATAATGGGGCCCGGTTTTTCTAATATAATTAAAAGTTCTGTTAAAGTTTTACCCATTTATAAAAGGCGACCTTGTATACTAGCTGTTGCTAGTGACTTCGTTCGAAAACCATAGTTAGTATAAATAAAAGACCATGCGAACGACGTCGCGGGCAACAGCTAATGTTATATGTTTATTACACATTTTTTTAAAAATCGCCAACTAAACAGCGACATCTAACGGTAAGAAGAGCTATCTATAATGACAGTTATCTTGCTTCCCTCTGGAACTGTACATATTTCCGAGATAAAAATTATCCTATCTGCTATTATTTAACGTGCCGAATTTTCAACCGACTTCAAAAAAGAAGGAGATTCTTTATTCGTCGGAATCTTTTTTTAAAATGAATATTCAGCAATCATTCGTTACTACGTTGACCGATTTAATTCCTTTTTTGTTCGAAAGGTAATACTTTCAGAATGGTCCCATATAAATTTGGTAAAAATCTGATGATGGGATCTATATGAAAATCATCAAACATTGCATGAACTCCGTACCACGCCAATAGACTTTTGTGTCTATGTTACCCAATATCTTTGACAAATGTGAACCGATTTTGATGATTCTTTTTTTATTGAATAGCTTATACTTCAAAAATACTATAGTAAAATTTTGCGGAAAAAAATTCATCCCTAAGGGTGGAATACTAGGAAATGAAATCGGTGTTCAGCAGTTAAATTATGTTTGCACTCGTAAGATTTGTTTTAGGATTTATCACTAAAAATAGATGAAATAAGTAAATTTTATTTAAAAAAAAACTGACTTCTAAAAACTAAAAAGCTAAAAATAATCTTAACACGTAAGGCACCTAATCAGTTACTTTTGGAGTCGGTGCCAGCCGATGAGAGATTCGATATTTTCGTTTGCACCGACTACATAAGTAACGGTTTTACTAATATAAGTTCGGTCTGTTTTATTTTTTAAATAAAATGTATGTCTAGATCCGTTTAGCCGTTCTGGCCCCCGTTTCAGAACGTTTCGATAATGAGTTGTCAACCGGTAAATCACGTGACACTAACGTTAACTCCTATAATATCACGTGGTTTTCTAGTCGACAATTTGTTACCGAAAGGTTCTGAATTAGAGGCCTAGTGTGATTGTCTAACAAACATCCATCTATCAAATTGTATACCATTTATAATATTAGTAAGGATTTACAAACGGCTTACCTTTTGAGGGCCATTTTGCAAGATCCAAGTCAGGATGATTTAACTTCAGTGCCTTTTCATTTGCTTCGACTGGTGACTCTGGAGGTAAATTTTTGTACTCGAGTATTCTTTCAACCTGAAAGAAACATTATCTTACAGTCAAATATTTCAAAGATGAATTGGCTTTGCCATTATACAGCATGAGTTAAAGCCAATTCTACGTTACTACTTGTGTCTACATAACTTGTAGCTAATATCAAGTACGAGTATTACACTAAAAAGTAAGTTACATTTTCTGACACTTTTCGATAAATAAACAGATGACCAGATTGATGTGTATGGGCATATCAAATATGCCTACTATATATGGATACTACATATGGTTAGCTTTGTAACAAGTTCAGTGTTGGTGTCACTGTTCTTCGACATTAATAAACGGGGATTCAAGTTAAGCGGTTATTTCATTTATATCACGGATCCTGTAGTGGCACATCCCCTCCAGGCCTACGACTTATGACCAACCCTAAGTAACTAATTGTATCTGCACAATATGTAACTATTTTAATACTTACAGAAGTCATCTGGTTCTCGACCTCAGCTGTATTGACGGATCTCGTACTAGCACGCTCACCAGGCCTACGACTTATGATCAACCCTAAGTTACTCTTTATGTTTACTACACTACATGTAACTATTGTAATAGCTTGAGAAAATCAGACATTCCTACGTTTTTCCTAGTGTCTACACATTTTGTAACTATTGTTATACTTACAAAAATAATTTATTTCTCGCACTCAGACCTTTCTACGTTACTTTTTGTGTCTGCACAAAATGTAACTATTGTAATACTTAAGTCATCTGGTTCTTGACTTCAGCTGTCTGGCGGATATTGTACCAGCATCTTCGTCCCAGGCATACGACTTATGACTAATCCTAAGTGACTACTTGTGTCTACACTACATGTAACTATTGTAATACTTACTGAAGTCATCTGGTTCTCGACCTCAGCTGTCTGCCGGATCCCGTACTGGCACATTCCAACAAGGCCTATGACTTGAGTTATGGCCAGGCCTACGTTCCCTCCTGTGGTATCTGTTATAATAATAAATCTATTATGACTTCTATTAAAACAAGACAAGTTCACAATTAATCCGTTTTTCGCAAAATTTTTAAATACATTTTAAAATAATGGAAATAGAAAACGTTTTCTTTTTAACCTTACATCATCATTATCATTATTTTAGCCATATGACGTCCACTGCTGAACATAGGCCTCCCCCAGTGACCTTAGAGTTTTTATTTAAATAAACTACGTATTTAAAAATACATTCTTGTCCGATAGGCTAGCAACGATTAAATTAACTTTAGTATAATTGTTCTTCCAATGATAGTTACCAACCTTGCGACACCAGTAGGAAGAAGCTAAATGTGACCGAAGCTAGGAACAAACAGCACAGCATGTCCATCCACCAACCAAACGCCCTGGCTGTGCTCAGTACTAGGGCCCACGCGGACGAGTGCAAATCCTGAGTACAATGTAAAAAGTATTATTACAATAACTGTTTAGGGGGGATTGTTCAAGGCCATGGAGCACATACCCTATAGAGTATAAATGTCGTATGATTTGTTCGACAAAATATTCCGCCATTTTTAAATCTGTATCTGTACTGTTTTTGTAAAGGCGATAGTTTACAGGACTTGTCATTTCATACTAAATGTAAGTTAAAAACTACTTACTACTTAGTTTCGGAGAAAGATGGTTCGTATTGCTGTTCTATAGGGTATGGTGCTCGATGGATTACAATAACTTATCGTTCAAAGCAGCCCGCGAAATTTCTTAAATCTTTTTTACAAAAAGCTACTCTAGATTATATTGTATACTGATCAAAATGTAATTATTTACGGATGTATTAATGATATTTTTATTAAATAATAATCACTTGAACTATCATTTCACTTTATTGAGTCAAATTAAGTTGAAAATATAATGAAATAATCAATTAATCAAAATTATGACCAAAAATGTCAGTGAGATAAATTGATTATCTTTGCAGCGGCGAATCACATTTTGATAAGTACACAGTTAAACATTCGCTATTTGAAAAAAAAACGGTATACATTTTGAGTTTCGCGGGCTGCCTTGAACAACCCCCCTTAAGGTAAGTGTTGATGCTGGAAATCACAGGCATATCCTTATTTTTTTACGTCAATGAAGAAAGGAATAAGAAATGAAGCTTAAGAAGAAGAGTAGGTAATTTCAATTTGTTTCTAAATATGAATGAATTTATTTGAAATAGCGATAGCATTGGGACAACAACCGAGGAAAAGTCGGCCATTATAAACCAGACTAAAAGAGAGTTTAGTCCTAGATTGCTAAATAATGAATAGCTCAAGTTTAACAATAGTTTACCTGTAGTTTATCAAATTCTCTAGCTAGAGTGCGTTGTTGTTCCCGAGTTGATCGGATAGTTGTTAGACCGTTGACAGTAGCTGCTGCGTGGTTGAGGGATTGACTGCGAGCTGTAAGAGATAAGTAAACTAAATATTGGTTGTTTTCATGTTACCTCGTTACCTTGTGATGATAATGTTGATTAAGTACTAATAGCTTCCTGCTTGTCCCACTGGCAATTTTAGTGTGGTGACTGAGTTTGTTCCGGCGTTTCTTCTCAGCACTTGCCAGATTTCTGTGTCTTGTCTCCAAGCGTAGGGCCCAAAAAATAAGAAGACATGTTCTGCCCTATATGGGCCAATAACGTTATTATTGACGTACATAAGTGGCAGTTTTCTATCCTAAATTGAATAAATGATTTATGACTTTGATTTTACTTCTATATCAACTAAACACACCAAAACAATCAATTTTTTCAAGCAACACAACTCACCGATAGCTTCAATCCTCTTCAGCTCCCGGCTGGTGCACAGGAACAGGCCCCGCAGCACCACCAGCATCACGAGCAGCAGCGCCGTCGGGGCCAGCAGCCACCAGTTCACCAGGCACACCACCACTAGGATGGAGACTACTTCGAGGAAGAACTGTTGGGATAAATTATACCTTCTTTAAAGATGCTTAATTTTATGTATTCGGGCAAAGTAGCATTTATTCATCCAGATATAGTCGAATACTAAATGTAATTATTTATGTAAGTGACTTTGACTTATGCAAATATAGCTAATTATTGTCATGTAAAAAAAAACTCGGTAAAAGAGATGCGCGTTGGAGCCACACAGATCCAATAGAGATAAAAATTACCTGTCTCAGATATCTTAGGTTCACTTGCACATGCCAGTAGTAGCAAATTCAATCCCGAACTATCCACTAATACATATACTATATCAGTTAGTTTGTATCACGTTGACAGAGGCAGAAATGTCTTGTACTAAACTAATCCGGTAGTACACAAGTCTGCTTGAGTTAAGTCGTATAGTAAAATACCTTGTATGGAACAACGGTTTATTAACGATTTCACCATCGGTCCCGTTGTAAAAGCACCACGGTTTTCACCTTAAAAGTCATATAGATAATAAATTTACCCCAAGAGTGTCAACCAGAGCGACCGGTAGCAATGTGTCGACTTGTCCCATATCCTTAGAGAACCGGTTCAGAATCCGCCCGGATGGGTTGTGGTGGAAAAACCACATGGGGGCACTGGTTACACCTCTGTAGAAGAAACAAAATGTGTATCTAAAATGAACTTAATATCTTTCTCGGAATAAGTAGAGTTAAAAATATATGTATTAATTACTGTAGGGGAAACCTAAGTCTAATAGTGAACTTCTAAATACTGATGATGATTATGATAAACGCGGGTATTTAATACCGAGATAGAAGAGAGAGACAGTAAAAAATATTAAGAAATTCAACTTAAACAATTCCATACCTGAACATAGTATTATGTAGCGTGATAGACGCTTTAATACAAGTGTTATAAAACACCACCAACTTATTCCAAGTGAAGAATATGCAGATAACGATCAGACTCCCATACACAGTTACGCACTGGTCTCTTGTCAAGTAAAAGTGGTTTAGCGGCAGTTGTTCGTAGGATACCGTTGGGGTAGTTGAATTTTCTGAAAGGTCAGAAATATAAATACTATTTCATAACTTGACTTGGTTTCAGGTGATGACTTTTCAACTTAAATATAGCAACAAATCCTAAAAAGAAATTGCCTTTCTTATATGAAAGAGCCGATCATAGTATTAAATAACATACCCTACCTGAATTTACTCCACCAACTGTGCTATTAGGGTTGATAGGTAGAGTGTTCTGTTTCTTGACTTCAGCTGTAAATGACTCTTCAAGATTTACCCTGTAAAAATTTAAAATCAATATGGACACGGTTCCTGGCAAATAAATAGTCCTACATAGAATCGAATCTGGGACCTCAAAAATAGCGACACCAAGTCCGGTATGCTCGTCTCTTGGCCACGGAGGTCAAATGTATAGAAAAACTAAAAAAATATATGCATATTTTTGAAAGTCATAGAACAAAAGTTGTTCACTATGATGTTTAGAATGAAGTGATTACAAGGTTATCCTTGAGTCACGAGACAATATTTTACTTGCAAGGTTGTGATTTTAAGCTCAACCTGTACATAGAAGAAAATGTATATTACATTTCCACTAAGCAAAGAAAATCTTGGTCCCTTTTCTTTGACAGTGTGTGTAACTATAATCATTACTTTTACAATTGTTTTTATCACTGGTCACATTACATTACAAAAAGTGTAAACACTTAATACATACCTATCGCGAATCACAGCAAAGCATGCATGTATCAATAGTTTTGAAACATTTCATGTAATTATCAATAGCTACACTAACTGTATAAGTAGTTACATGAAATGCAAATTCTACACTCACCATAACATGTAACTAATAATAGTTACACTAATGTACGAGAGGTTACATGCAGTGCAAATCTACACTCTACGATTCATGTAACCATTAAGTTACACTAACGGTACCAGTAGTTACATGAAGTGCAAATTCAACACTCACCATTCCTTAAGCCATATATCGGTCGCAGAGTAGAATACTTGAGCTAGTATAAATAGTATCACGAGTAATGCCATAGAACCCTTCGTTCCTCCGCTTTTTATATATGACATATACACGCTCTTGTTCACTGAGCCTTTGTTTTGGTTTTCACCTAAAAAAAAAAAGATATTAACATGTAATTGAGCAAGAGATACATTTTATGTAACCATATTTTATTAAGCTCTCTAAGACTCCTGCGATCATCATCATTATTTCAGCCATAGGACGTCCACTACTGAACATCGGCCTCCCCCATTGACTTCCAGGTCAAAATATTGAAACTAAAGAGCGAGTTCGATAACTCCGTATTCCCTTTTAACTGTTCGACAGTAACAATTATGTAACTTGCTAAATAGTGTTACTATGAGTAGTTTTATTAAACTATTAATAGAATTCATAACTTATTAAAGAGATCGACATTTAATAAACGTATTTTTTCAAATTATCATCACAAAATACACTGTAATAATCCTAAATCAGCATTAAAAAGTGCTGCTTTAAATATTAGTTTGACATTATTTTCACCATAGACCAGAAAATATATCGGGTGTAAAAAAAGGCTTAACGAAGCCGAATACCACATATTCTACGTATTATTACGATCATTTTTTTCTTCTACACTATGCCTGGGAAATGATGGGTTTCCGAGTTATTGACAGTCAAAGTTACAATTTTTTTTCATAGATTTTTACAAAATTGACTTCTGTTTGATAAAACTAAACTTTTTTCCAAAGAAACATGATTAAAGTTTTCAGTACTTCTTTCATAAAAGGCCTTTAAAGGGCACAGCCGGCAATGAATCGTGCGCACGCACACAACTACGCCGTCTTTCAAATGTGCATGCGCGCTCGCTGTATAGCGCTCACTCGTGTGCGCGCGATCAGCTGTTAGCAGTTATCGAGTTCAATGACGCCTTGCCTTGTACTGACTCGCTCATAGTCTTAGATCGATTGGTTTAATCCATCTTATGAAATTGGTCAAAATAAGGAATTTTGTGACTGGCAATTCATTATCTGTTAATTAATTAATAATTTTTAATTATTTATTTATTGAATAACAACAAATCAAATCAACATATCATTTTACGTACATAAACAATTTGAGAAGAAAAAACAAGTTTAAAAGATTATGCCTTTGCAGGTGCATACAACACTTTTACATTAGTACTCGTACGAGATCGTTTGTCGTACGTACGAGAAAAATTTTTGTAATTAACTTTTACACAATACAAATTATTTCAACAATCCAAATTTGTGGTAGGTTGATGAGCTGTTGTCTGTACATCGAAAAGTCTTAAATTTGAGACGTAGTCCGCTTCTCCTTATCGTGTGGGCTGCAGAAACTGATGTTAGAATTTAAGCCTCCGTAGGAGTCTGACATGACTTCTGTAACGACTGCTGCCAGAAGAAGCAATAGCCAGGATCCACGCCGAAGCACGAAATCTTGTCTTATCTATCAGATAATCAAGTTTATTTAGGCCTGTATTCAATTCTAACCAAATTTTATTAGTGTGCCCACTTGGAAATCAAACGCAGGACCTCCGGATTACAAGCCAACACTCTAACCATTAGAAAACTGAGGCGCGCAGTTTACTACAAACTCCTCAACACAAGTTGTTTGTTTTATTTTCGAATAGCAATTAAACGTACCGAAAACAAGCCAGTCAGATAATCGAGTCTAATATTCAGGCGTGTAATCAATATTTTAACCAAACTGGGAACCACCTGACCCTGAAAAAGTATTTATTTCTAACTTGTGTGCCTTCCTAAGAATCGAACGCAGGACCTCCGGATCCAGAGCCACCACTCTAATCATTAGAAGACAGAGGAGTGCAGTCTACTACAAATTCCTAATCACAAGTTGCTTGTTTTATTATCGAATATTAATTAAACGTACAACAATTTATTGTTTTAATTGTTGAATACGGCATTAGCTATTTTACGATAAGTACCTAAGTTAAAATCTAACTGGCAAAGGACGTTCCAAGTTCTGTTGATAAAAACCCCTACGAAAAAAAATAGCAATTCTTTATAACGGATAAATCAAACTAATTTCTTTTAGTTAGGCTCGTACTTTCACATATCGAGCTATAATCAAGAAATAAAATAAAGCTTCATGGCATTTCCTGTTGGAATAATAATAATTTTAAATTTACTCATCATAACTTACTTTAAAACATTTAATTTTTTGAGTACTATTTAAAATAAACGTACCTTTATTTGCCCATAAATTATAAAACGAAGCGCCTTATAAAATCTTCACAAAGTTTTTAGTAAGGTCCCCGTTGTTTAGTTATTCAATGGTTGAACTCCCAGACCCGGAGGTTCTGAATTCGATTCCCAGGCGCTCGCACACAAAAGCATTAAATTTATTGTCTTCTTCTTCTTCTCTTTTAAGCAACTCTAGTGCCATAGGCGTCTGACATGACTCATGTAACGACTACTAACGACCGATGCCAGAGGCTGGTACTGCCTACTGTAGCCAGGACCGACAGCTTGTCGTGCCCTTTGAAGCATGGAATCATCTCATATCGGACAATCTGATTGATGGATTCAAGCCTGTAATTTCTAAATTATAACTAACCAATTTATTGGAAACTTACAACTTTGCGTTCCCACTTTAGAATTGAACCCACGATCTTCCAAAAATCTAACCACTAAACCACTAAGGCGTAATTTGGTCGCGGACCTTAAATAAAACATTTCAGAAAGAATTGACATGGGTCGTCTGATTTACCAAGAGCAAAGCTAAATTGGCTAAGAGCAAAGCCGATATCATTGTTTTCAAAAAATCGTTACGTTGACTTAAAAATTGTGGAAATACCTACAGAAAGTTTTACACCGAGACCAGTGAGGCTCGCTCGCCCCCGTGGCCGTGCGTGATGGGCGCGGGGCGCGGGGCGTGGGGTTCGGGGCGCGGTGTGCGGGGGAGTTTGCGCGAGCGGCGGCGGCGAAATCAAAGCCGAAGAATAATAATGCAATTTGTGAAAATTTAGTTCGGTTTCTAACTTCATCGAATGCGCTTATTACTTATGATTTTTACTGTTTCCTCTTACAGTTTGTGTTGTGGTGGCAAGTAGTTGAGATTAGTGTGATAGTGGAGTGTTTGTGAAGATGCTTTGGCATCAGTTTAGTGCTCGCGAGTATGTAAACATGGTTTACTGCTACGGTATGGCCCATGGCAATGCTTCCGAAGCATTGCGTATTTACGCAGCTGAATATCCTGATGCGCATCACCCTCGTGATCCGCAAGTGATCACTCGGGCTATTCAGCGTTTGCTGGACAATCAGCCGATTGTACCCGTTTCGGAGACAGGGCGCGGGTCAATACGCTCTACCACGGAACAAGCCATTTTAGACGTCATGCGGGAAAACCCACGTTTAGGTGTGCGAACAGCTCCTAAAGTGCTGCGGAGAAGGCGAGGTTAGCTTAATTAACGGTTATGTAACGAATACTTTAGAAACGACATGCCACTAGTCCAGCTGCGAAAAACGTGGTACCAGCATGATGGAGCGCCGCTTCACATTGTGTGACCGGTTCGAGAGCGGCTTACGGAGTTATTTGGTGACCACTGGATCGGGAGGTATGGGCCTCACGCGTGGCCTGACCGAACTCACCTTGACTTTTTTTTGTGGGGTTTCGTCAAAGACAGGGTTTTTGACCGTCCTTGTGAAAATGGTGCTCAAATGCGTCAAAAAATTATCGACGTATTTGATGAATTAAAACAACGATCAGTGCGTGAAGGGATTTTGGAGCGAGTGCATCAAAACACGCTATACCGAGCGCGTGTTTGTTTGGAAATGGGAGGTCGTCAGTTCGAACCACAGCTGATTCGTATGGAGAGGCCTGAATTGAGAGGTAAGTAGCTAAACAATTTACAAACATAAGAAGTACCTAATTTCATTGAAACGTGATATTCGTTGTTGTGTTTTTTAAGTAAATTTATACTCATTTGGCGCGCGCGCCGTAGTCGGGCGCAGTGCTCTCGCGCCGCCCGCTCGCCCGCCGACCACTTACACACACAGGCATAGACTGTGGCGTGCGCGCTATACATTGCGGGTTAGAAATAAGTTATTTTTTTTGATACCCAAAAATAAAAGTCATTTCCCAGCAATTTTATTTTTTGCATTCTACTTGTTTTTATGTATAGAATTCGTGGTTTTGGGCTTCGTTAAGCCTTTTTTTACACCCTGTATTTTTGAATGTCACAACATATTTAAAAATAAATTGAAGTTAAAAAATTTCATAATAAAAATCTGTTATATTTTAAAAACTGCCTTGTGCGAGAAAATTAATGTCCTCGGTAGTTCAGTTTTAAATTAAGTAGCCCTGATAGCGAAAGGACGTGACTTTGATTCTCACCTGAGGTAGTCTTATTATCTAGCTAGACCCTATTTCTGTTATTCTCTAGTTAGTCTCTATCTTTAATATTACTAACATTAAGTTTAAATAAATAATATTTAAATACAATGATTATGTTTTTAAAGTGTTCTTTACTTACCTTCATATTTCGGATCCAAATTGTTATCTAAATCCAAATTAAAAGAGAGTTGTGACGCTTCGGACATAGATCTTTGTGATCGTATCTTGTAGTTGTGTTCCTATGAAAACAAACAATAGAAGGTTTAAATTTAATTCGAAATAAAAATGGAATCAAAGGTCAAACTGTCATTTGTTTTGATTGGTGGAATATCTCTGTAAAATTTTGCTATTACTTAAAAATGCATTTATAAACAATATCAAAAAATTATTTTCTATTGTCGAGGTTTTTAACACCGCACGTTTTTTCTTCCAATAAATTATGAACAATTTTGATCACAGATTAAAAATTCAAGTTTAGTATTACTTCGATTTTTTTTACAAAGTTTGTTGGTGCTTGGAATTATCGAATTATTAACATGTAAATCTAAATTCAATAAGGTTAAATTCATTACAATTTTTACAAGAGGTAGTAGAGAGGGCTTAAAGCTATATTCCAACAATTAAGTCAATTAACTAACGCAAAACTAAGCGAAACTTGTACTATGGCGACTTGATAACGGATAAACATACGAAAATACATTATACGACATCTATCCATAAATAAGATACAAATGCTCGTGCTCATCACACAAACACTAGCCTCTTGCGGGATTCGAACCCGCGCCCGCTAAATAGTTGCAACAAATCTAAACAATTTTTACTAATACCTATTCTAAATCTATACCTAACAATACATTTCTTGTGTCGTTTGCTGGGCTGAAAGATTACTACTTAACATCTAAGGTGATATTTTAAAATGCGTATCTAAATTTGTCAACGTTACATATAAGGTAAAAAATCTGTTTTATAGTTTTGTATTATTTAACACACTTTTTAAAAATAGAATAGAATAGAAAATCATTTATTTGGTACAAGACAGAAATTTCAATGCGTCTAATAGATAGATACTCTTTATTGTACACCATACAAAGAAGTTACAATTTGTATTTACAGAAAAAGCACAATTTAGGCGGTCTTATCGCTAAAAGCGATCCTTTAAGTAGAGGACAGATAAGAAGAAAGAGGTAAGTGGAAAGCTAATAGTTTTACTTGTAACTAACTAACTAAGAGCTAACTAACTAACTATGTAAACAAATCTTGGAATTAGTTTATAACCTACTTCTATGATTTAATATACAAGGTGTGGTTTTAACCAGTAGCCAAATTTAAGAAGGCGAATATTTTTAATACAAAAAACTTTTTCTATGGGGTTAAGATAGAAATCGCGATTTTTTTCCTTGTTTCTCCATGCAAACTAACACTTTTTTTATAATTGATATTGACTCCATAGTACAAGTAATTTGTATTGAAACAAGGTTAGGTTAGGTTAGGTTAGGGAGACCAGTTGATATTTATTTCAGAAAATGCAAGAACCCTTTTTAATATTAACACACTTATTTCTAACAATATAATCAAATCTTGAAAGTGGTTACTGATCAAGCATACGTAAACGAGACATGATAGAAATTCATTTGTTATGCGGTCTCATGAGACCGCTTGGATGTTAACGGGTTAAATCTACTTTTAACTGACGTATCGTTTTTTTATGGACTTATCCAGCTCTTTAAGCAGAGCAGTGATTCTGCCAATGTCGAGTGTATATTGATATAGTTCACAATAAATAACGGGTGTTTAATTTTTATTGCTTTTCTTGGATTCCGTGGAGGCTACTCTTCCCGTAGAAGCAGGTTTCAAGACGCTATCGGGTCTAAAGCAAGTTGTCTTGAGACAAGTCACTTGACCCTCGATGCGGCCTTGAATACAATGATATTTCAATAATTTCAGGTCTGTATCACTTCACCAAACATTAGAACACAGACGTATCGATTTATAACTTTGTAAGTATTTGATATTAGGATGACAATACAATAATTTGACACCATCGTTCTGATCTGATGATGGAGTCAGGAGGTGGGTACTAGAACTCTTCAATGACTACTAGTAAAACCTTCGTGTTTAGGCTCATTCGATTCGTTTTGTCGTGTCCAGTACATTAATAAGTGTTTTATAATTATTTAAACTATAATATTGATTATATAATAGTAATTAGTTGTAGTTGTAAATTGACGGTCATAAGCTATAAGCGTCCGTCATTTATGATAATTGCTCGGTCACATTGGACATTTATTGTCACGATGGTCACACTTTTTTTTAGTATAAATTAAAAAAAGAAGAATTCCACTAAAGTAAGTCTTAAATGTTAAGTATAATAGTTATGACAATAAAACATACAATAAAACATGTAATTGGATCTGGATCGAACTAAAAAACAAAACTTGCTCGTAACGATACGACACTTTTTAGCTTGTTTGTGCAGAAAGATTTTAGAAATTTCATTTCTTTTAAGATCAACACTACTAAAGCCTGTCTCTCTTATAATAATGCACATATTTGTGCCCAAATGTTTTTTTTTTTTCAGTTTGTCAATAGAATTGAATGTGACGTTACTGACAATAAATGTCCAAAATGTCCGGTCACATTGAGAAAATGTCCAATTTGCTCGGTCATATTGGTCAGACATTTATAACATGACGGACACTTTACAACTCTAATAGTAATTGCAAAAATGACCCTTCAGGCGCAAGGTAAGGAGAATACACGTTAAAGAGGTGTTTTGCCCTAGTTTTCTGGCGAAAATACTGGATATAGGATGTGAAAATTAATATATCATGTAACTTATATGTTGAAGTTTTTCCCGTTATATCTAAATACTACTTATTATTTCTTATAAACACAAAAAATATTTTAAAGTACCTCGAATACTGCGATCTTGTACAAGACGTTTTTGTTTAGTTTCAAAGTTAGTTTAATTATTTATAACATTCGTGCCTTTATGTATTTTTTTTTTAATAGTCAACAAATTAAGAATTATAAGGATTTTAATGGATTTTACTCTCAGCGCCTACTTTCCATGAGCAGATATTTTGCTCGCAATGATAATCTATTTGCACAGGAGTGCATCGGACGGATGTTTAGTCTGCGAGAAGCATTTGTATTATCTTAGGCACGTAATAGATGTCGCGGGAGCCGTCGCTAAATGCTCAAGGTCACTAGCCTTACCCGTCACCTTAAACTAGATTTACCATAGCTTTTGAGTCGAAAATTGGAGAATAAGACAGTAAGTTTAGTAAAAACCTTTATTATTTCGATTATAACCGTTTCTTAAATTTGGCTACTATTTAGAACCACACCTGTATGTATAATCTCAACTAACACTTCGTTTCGTCTCCGGTTTTAGCTGATCCGGTTTTGCGACCACATTGTAAATCTTTAAAAAGAAAACTATTATTAATACTTCTTGTAGCTTCACTTACAACCCTCGAGGGTTAACCTTATAGGGCTTCACTAATCATCTATCTCCGAACCTAGCCCTCGATTCAGAAGCCTTCGATAACGAATTGACAACCGGTAAATCACGTGCCACTAATGCTAAATCATATTGTGTCACGTGGTTTTCCGGTCGACAATTTGTTATCGAACGTACCTCAATCGGGGGGCAGGTCAATGATTTTTTACTTTAACTAAGTAATGATTTGACAAGTCTTATCAACTCTCACCTATAATAAAGGAAGATTTGTCTGATCAAATAATGGCGGATTGTTGTTGAATAATATAAGACATTTCTACTCTTTATGGTATATACTCTATGCTTGCAATTAACATGTAATAAATCTTGGAAGTAGTTTTTAACCTACTTCTAACTGACGTATCAATTTGAAACTTTGTAAATCTGACATTCGGATGACAATACAATCGTTTGATGCCATCGTGCTGATCTGATAGTAGAGCCAGGAGGTGGATAGTGAAACTTTCAATGCCTACTAGTAAAATTTTTGTGTTTGGGCTTATTTGATTTGTTCGGACAAGTCCAATACACATAAAAGTGTGTTTTATAGTATAGTAAATATGATATCAATCATTAATTTTGATGTTACAATTATTTATAGGGCCAATAGGCTATTTGACTATTTTCTGGAATAGAGTTATTATTGTTGGTAATATATAAATAAAGCGTCAACAATTTTATTTTAATTTTTAAACCTTTAAAAATAATAAAAAATAGTATTACATTCTTTATGTTTTTAAAAGCCAACGAAAACGCCGTCGGTCGTCGATGTACTTGTTCGTGACGTCAGGAGCCATTACATACCCATTGAGTTATAAAGTACTAGAACAGGCATGTTAAAAACCTTCGTCGACGGTCACAGTACCCATACAATGTGCGAGCGGAGCACATTGTATGGGTACTGTGACCGTTGACTAACAAAGTTAGTCAATGGTGACGTGCCTGTCATTGTTGCTGGCGTTTTTCACAATGGAAAATACCGATAAAAATACAACTTTCGAAAATGTATTTTTTACAGTAATCATGTATTATTTTTAACAACTATTAATATGTTTCGGTTCCATATGGTGCAATCTATTAAACTAAATAATTAGTTAGATAAATTTTTGTACAAGGCAAATAGCCTATTGTCATTGTCTTTAAATCGGAATTATTAAATATATTTTACGAGGTACTTTTTTCCTCTTTTGTCTAAGACTATTTCAGTATATCTTTCTCTATCTATAGGATAGGTGGTAATACTCACCAAACTCTCCTGGTTCTCGTAGTTAACAGCGTTCTTCTTCTGCTTCTCCTCTTCGATCTTCTCGGACACTTCTAGAAGCTTCTCGAACTCGAGAACACCGTTCTTGAGCTCGTGGTATGTGCCTTGTGCTACGATCTGTAGGATAGTGAAACATTGGATTTTTATTACATGAATAAGATGCTAAGAAAGTGGAGGAGTAATAGCAGGAGAGAGAGAGAGAGAGAGATTAGTAGTAGTCGCTGTCATGCTACAGCAGTAGTAATGTCGTTTTGTCAGGCAAAAACACACAAGGTGAAAGGGTTTAATAACGGTCATCCCTTGGGTCTTAGTAGGAGTTCAGATCTGACTTAGCTAGTGACATGTTGCGGGTGAGATTTATCAAAGCACACTAGTAGTTTGAGAACGGGTCTAATAGCTTCGTAACAACGTTTTGAGGCGTTTACCTTTTTCCGGGATAAAAAGTATCCTATATTTTTTCCAGACTAATATTTATTTCTGTGCCAAATTCAATCGAGATCTGTTTAGCCGTTCTGGCGTAATTAAACATCCCTCCATCCAAACTTTCGCATTTATAATATTAGTAAATAAGATTTGGGTGCTTCGTGTCAGCTTTCGGACGTTTTATAGCCTCATTCGGACGCTTAATGGCCGTGTCTAAGCGTATAGACGATTATAGGCTATATTTATAAATATTGGACATCACATACATTGCTCTGATCCTATTGTAAACAGCTAGCGCACTTGTTACAGAAATCAGAAACAACGGCAGTACCACAACACCCAGACCCGAGACAATATAGAAAAGTTATTTGTTACATTGACCGACCGGGAATCGAATCCGGGACCGCAGAGATATGATGATAAGAGATTTATCATCATAAATCTAGGCCAATCTAGGCCATCGCCTAGCTCACCTTCCCGTTGCGCATGACCGCGACTATGGCGGCGTTCTTGGCGTAGTGCACGTGGTGCGTCACCAGCACCGTCGCCTTGTCGCGCAGGAAGCCGCGGATGCAGTCCTCGTAGATCGCTTGCGCTACCTGCACGTACAAATGTTTTTTAAACTTACTTTTATAATTAAATAGTTTCTTATTATTTTTTGGATTGTAAAGGATTTTTATTTTGTTGTTGTTATTATGTATGATGCTCCAATATTTGAGGCCCCGCAGAATATCACTGTCGTGGCAGCCTCAAATAGCCACAACTTATGATGTACGAAACTTTTTTGGCACAATTCTATTTTGTCTATGACTAATCTATTCTTTTTATTGTGTGCCAAAAAAAACCTTTTTATTGGAAGTAATTTTGTGCACGACGGCCTAAATTATGTGTTGTAAATAAGTTGTTTATAATATTCATTGTGATAGTTTTTATAGTTTCGTTTATAGTGATTGTTTAGTTCTACATTTATAACTCTGTGTTAGTCAGTAAGATACTTTGTTTGTTGTAGATCATATTTTATGTGTAAATAAATAAGTATATAGGGCCCGTTAGGGAAATACATAGGAGATCCCGGGCAATACCTTAGTACATAACAGCCATAATAGTGGGCCTAAATTAGCGGCTCTCTACAAGGTATTGCCCGAGATCATAACACATCCGGAGTGAGGGAGATAGCAATATCTTCCCTCCCGCTCCCACTCCGGGGAGCGGAAGGGAAAATTGCCTCCCAAAAAACTATATAAACCGCGTGGGTGGTCCCGTTAATCATCACTTGAGTCACTTGAATCAGTCGAATCACTCGAACAGCTCGGATAGTCCGAAGCACTTGATCGTCATTCGTGATCACTCCGGAGAGCCACAAAACTCTCAAAGCCATCGCAACTCCTAGCTCCGATATCAACCACAAATACTGGCGTTTTCATTCCGCACCCGCAAGTCCTTCACCGTGAACCTCCGCCCACAGGCCCTACCGGATAACTTCACTGACTCATCATATCCGAGGGCCGGTCGGGAATAAATTTATAACTTTTCCTGACGCATTAACTATAAACGTAAGAGTTAGACCATAGTGATAACTGTTTGCGGGTTATATGTGGAATATTACGTCACGGTCACTTGGACCAATCATGAATCGTAAGTCAAAACTAAGCCCACGCACTAAATTACTTATATACACAGCTCTTGTGAGACCCTGCATAACCTACGCATGTCCTGTCTGGAGTAGCACGTGTCTGACTAATTACGACCTCCTCCAAACCATTCAAAATAAAGCATTAAAAATAGCATACAACACACCATTTAAAACCAACTTAAAAAACTTACATCTAAATATAAATTTTCCCTGCATAAAAGATTTTATTTATAAACTTACCTATAAATTTTACAAAATGAATAAATATAATCCGAATAAATTAATTTCCAATATATGTAAAACTACTTTACCAGACTTGCATTACATCGACAAATACGGAACTTACCGTTTACCTCATCACTATATGTTGTTCCCGCCTAACCAGTTATGTGAGACCGGTACGTAGCCGCGGTGCCCCCTCGCACGCCTTACAGCAGTATAGCGGCGGGGGGCAGGGCGGTTCGTATCGCTGCTCGTGTCGCTGGGCATTATTTCAATATTTTAGTACTGCATTACGTACAATTGATTTACTAAGTAATAATTTGTATTTTTTTAGCTAACTACCGCCAAACTTGAGTGTTCCTTCTTATGCCATAAGCAATGTTTTTACAAAAACATTGCGTTAAACTGAATGTTATAACTTTAGCACATCTGTCATCAACAAATGTAACCTACATTGTCCGTAATAATTTTTGGAGGCGCCTTGAGCCTGGTAAAATTGATAAATGTTTATGATAAGGTAGTAACAAATTATATTGTTATGTAACCTGCTGTGTAATTTTTATTATGTTAATAAAGACATTGTAAAAACAATAAACAAACGTCACGGTCACGAGGGGGGAGGGTGGTGGGTAATGACCAGTGATCGGAGTAGGTAGATTGATTCGATGTACTTTGGTAGCTAGCTCTATATATAATATGGATAAGACTTTTTTTCAAAAACTGATACCAAGAAATTCCGGAATCCCGGAGGCGTGTCCATATTAACATCAATGTTTGAGATCATTGACCCAAAATAATCTACTTTCTCCGATCACGGGTAATGACAGACGTGACAATGCATATTAAAGAGATAAGGGAGAGGGGGTCCAAAATGTCAATATTTTGCGTGTGTATGTAAAAGATTTAAGTTTCAAATGAAGCTATTTCAACATACTTTAGCATCTACTGCAGCGAGAGGGTCATCTAATAAGTAGACATCAGCGTTTTGGTACACGCATCTGGCTAGTGAAATCCTCGCCCTCTGTCCTCCTGATAACGACGCACCTATTGAAAATGGACAAACTTGAGTATACACATAAGCTACTATTTTTAATTTATTTAGGTTTATAAAACTTAGCTAATTATTAAAAACTTCCAAAACGTAGTGCTATTCGGGATGGATACAAATCATTGGATTTGTATCAAAATCATAAAAAAATAAAAATAAATCATAAAAATCGGCCCAGCCGTTCTTGACATAAATTCAAATTCAAACGTTTATTGCATGTCACATTACAATTTTGCGGTGTTAGAAAAATGAAGGTATACATGTGACGCCCTGCAAGGGCATAGCAAACAAGAGAGTGACATATGTACATATTTTTAAATTTCATAAGTAATAAGTTATAATAAGATAAGTGTACATTTCAAGCATTATACAATTTTAGATTAATAGATAATAAATTAAATTAAATTAAATTACATATAAATGGTGTAACCCGACTTTGTTTTATTATAGATAATAACAAAAATTGATTTAAATGTTATGTTAAGGTAGACATACTGTCATATGATACGAGTTCTCTGATGATAAGTGGTCATATTATTATTGTTTACTCTGAAATGATAAGTTTCAATGCCAGTTATTTATTTAGTAACACAGTCTTATAATTTATTTGGCGTATCTAATAGAAGTGGTGGTGGTGGTGGTGGTCTAATAGATATGGTGTCATTATAAAGTAAATATGTAGAAGTCATCTACATATTTACTTTATAATGACACCATATATCTTACCTCTCTCTCCAACGACGGTCTTGTCGCCATGAGAGAGTATCTCCAAATCGCTTTTGAGCTGACAGCACTTGATGACTTGCTTGTACCGCTGGAGATTCATCTCTTGGCCAAATAGAATGTTTTGACGAACCTAAAATAGAGAGTGAGATGTTAAAGACAACGTAACGGCAAAATAAATCACTGACAACTAAGTTGACAAACAATGATCAAACAAGAGATCTACTAAAGATAAAATTAAAGTTAGGACTTGACATGGGGGAAGTTAGTCGTCATCTAAAAGAGTAACTTACATTAAACGTAATTTATAACAATGTCCACTGTCAACTTACTAACTCGAATTATAAACCTAAACTTGGGTAAATGACGATTTTCTTTAAAGGCCTCCTAAGTATTTTTTGTATAGTTGTATAATCGATAGAAAATATTTAATAAGTACACACTATGTGGTAACTTCGACACAAAACTCAACTTCTTATTAGTAATCAGTGGGTGCAAGAGACAAGCCTATACGATTGGACATTTGGTCTGTTCACAAATAACCATCAAGGTAGTCACTGATAAGTGAAATTACTCACCGACGCCTCAAAGAGCCAAGGGTCCTGCGCCGCATACGCTATAACCCCGTTTATACTCAACTGCCCACCAGTAGGTATGAGTTCACGTAGCATCGCTTGCAACAGTGTAGACTTGCCTGAACCGACTGTACCTACTACCACGGTTAGTGTTTCTGGTTTTATCTGGAGAGAAACAAAGATAGTTCAGCTTCACATGGTTTCCTATCGAAACCTTATTTTTGGCAGGCAATTGATGATTGTACGTTTTCTGTCTGTCATAAGATTGAGTAAAATCATCAGCTAGTAGCAATAGATATTTGTAACTTACCGTTAAATTAATATCAGAGAGAGCCGCAACTTTTCTGTCCAAAGACTCGTCGTCGACGTTTCTCCAATGTGCAGTATAGTTTTTCATTGATATTAGGACTTGAGGTTTTAGTTGCTGAAGGTTGTTTTCTGATTTTATGTATGTTTGTTGGCTAAAAAAACGTGCAGAAGTATATTAACACTGTCAAAAAGTTTTGGTTAGAGAAAAATATTTTTGATTATCTAGACGATCTATTGACTATTACCAACGTTATGTTACAACGCATAATTAAACTATTAAGCGATGATTTAAGTTCATCCTGGATAACATTTTACTAAAAAAAAAAAAAGCTAGTACTACTAATTTTAAAGAAAAGGCAAATATGATGTTCACAAGCATTTTTTATTTATTTATTTAGAACCAGAACTATCTAGATGATATGACATACCCGTTCCCAATTTTCTCAAACACTCCATTAGTAGCAGGCGCTTTAACTTCTTCAATCGTCACCAGATCTATTCCATCCTGATTATCTACTTCAGCCAGTAAGAGGAACTCTTGTATCCTTTTCACACTTACGTAAGCTTCCAACGTAAATGTTATAGCCAACGGTAGGAAATCCACCAAATTGAACCTTAGCATTTCGTAGTAGGAGAATATGACGTATACTTTAGCAGCTGTCAGGTCGTTTTTAAACGAGATAAATGATATGACACTGAGGAAAATGGCGACTTTCGTGTTGAGTTTGACGCAGGAGATCATGACCGCCCGCAGCCATGACATCTTTTTGATTACGTTCATTTCTTTTCTGCGAAACAAGACATAATAATATAGATAGATATATTTATTACTCTTTATTGTACATCACAAAAAAAATACAAATCACAGGAAAAGAAATACATTATGAATAGCATAATTTAGGCGGTCTTATAGTCCGTCAGATAGATCATTTAACGATAATGGACATCACTTTTTTCTTTTCTTAATCAACCAAAAAATAACAAAGATGGAAAGGAGTGTGGGTTCGTCAAGTCGCTTCTGAGTAAAAACGAACCAAGAGGTGACGTCATCCGACATTTCCATCGATATATCTCTGTAATATTTAGATTATGTGAAAAAAGAAAAAAATACGTGTCCAATGCTTTTTGATAATCTACCCGATAGACGAAGAAAGCATCTGGCAGTAGCGTCTGCGTGCGAAATGTTATAAAAAACTGCGCTCGCCAACCCGCCTGCCAAGCGTCGCGAGTATTAGCAATTCCCGCGATGAAAGACATTGGGGGATACCTGTGTCAGCAGTGGATGTCCATGGCTGAAATGATGAGACGAAGAAAAAAATTTTTGTCGATATCCTAATTCGACTTACTTTCTAGCATGTCCAATAATCTTGGCGAACGCATTCTCCCAAGCGTACATCTTGATGGCCTCAATGCTTTGGATCACCTCGTTCATCATCCGAATCCTGTTATCGGTCCGCAGGGCGGTTTTTCTGCGTAGCTTGCTTGAGATTTTGCCAAGGTAGCCTGAGAAGCAAGGACACATTCAAGAACAAAGTTAACTTTTAAAATACATTTTCAAAACATTTAATTATTTGAGTTTTTGAATACCCCCCACTCCCCCTAACAATATTAGTCTATAGAAGGACATTTTAACTATTTATATCTTCTACATCCTTCAACCTTTGTAAATACAGGGTGTCCCATAAATCAAGGTTAACATTGTAACCACATATTCTATACATCATAGTGAACTATGATTTTGTTCTATGATTTTTAAAAGATAGATAGATAGAGAGATAGATAAACCATTTATTTGCTAAACATTTTAGCATACAAAAGAGTGATTAAATTACAGTAATTAATTTGTTGTGTGCCGCAATGATGCAAAAAGGCAGGAGCTCAGTGTAGGGACTGCTCTAAGAGCAGAACACTGATTTTCAGCTTCCGCCCTTGTTGAGGTTTTGCGAGGACCCGCGTAAATATTGAAAATAATGGTACGGAGCTCTCCGTGTGCGTGTCCGACTCGGACTGTGAATCCAGTTACTGTAGTTTGAATCAGTTTGTTTAAATAAAGTTTATTCTTATTCTTATGATGTATAGATAATGGTTACCCTAAATACCAAATCAGTGCCCTAACGTGCCCTAACTAAGTACTCTTACCATATTACCCTACATTTCACCCTATATAGATATTCTGTAGCAAGCGCCGGCGGCTAATTCGATGGTTAAAGGCTAAGTTCTCACCTTGCAAAGGGATGAACATCAGCAGGAAAGCCACCCCAATGAAAGCGGCCACCCCGATCTGGCGGTACATGAGGTAGACTATGAGCGCGGACTCTAGCGGCGAGCGGATGAGGTCCATGATGAACAGCGACGCCATGTCGAAGCGCTGCGCGTCCGTCGTGAGCAGGTTGATCACGTGGCCCGCCAGCCCCTCCGACGCCTTGCCGCCCGCCGTCACGTCTAGGCGGAGCAGCTGGGAGAGGTTTCAGTGATTTAAGTTACATACAAAGTGGAACTCACAGTATTGCCTTGCAGCAGTGGTAGGGTAAGAAAAAACCGGACAAGTGTGAGTCGGAGTTGCCCACATATTATTAATAGTTCAGAAATTGAGTCTTGCAGTTTAATTACAAATTATTAACAAAATAACAAGCCGGTGGTCAGACGACCTGGTAAGGGTCGCAGGAAGTCGCTGGATGCAGGCCGCTTCCAACCGGCCAATCTGGAAGTCAATGGGGGAGGCCTATGTTCAGCAGTGGACGTCCTATGGCTGAAATGATGATGATGATGATGATCAAGCGTATCTTTATTTCATACCTTTCTGTATATTAAAGAACAGCAACCGACTCGTATCTTCATCGCCATATCTAGTAACCATAGCAACATCGGATGTATCATCGTAGCGTTGAGTGCCATTAATCTGTAACATGAATTTATGAAGATATCAGTAAATATAAATTTTATTACAAAAAATAAAACCGACTTTAAAACACTAAAATGCTAAAAATAATCCTAACACTTAAGTACCTAATCAGTTACTTTTGGAGTCGGTGCCAGCCGATGAGAGATTCAATGTTTTTGTTTGCACCGACTCCAAAAGTAACTGATTAGGTACTTAAGTGTTAGGATTATTTTTAGCATTTTAGTGTTTTGAAGTCGGTTTTATTTTTTTAAATAAAATTTACTTATTTCATCAATTTTTAGTGATAAATCCTAATCTAACTGCTGAACACCGATTTCATCCCCTATTTTCCTACCCTTAGGGGTGATTTTTATTTTGTAAACTTGTAGCATATTATCTTTGAAGTATAAGCTATTCAATAAAACAAAAATCATCAAAATCGGCTCATATTTGACGAAGATAGGTAACAAGAACCACAACCAAAATACTATCTGGGTATATATTTGTTGATTTTCTCAAAAAGTTCTAAATCAATTTCGATAAAATTTATATGGGACCACCTCTGAAGTATGATCGACCAAACAAAAAAAGAATCATTAAAATCGATTCATAATTGGCGGAGTAATCGCGTAACAAATATACAAAAAAAAAAAAAAAAACATACAGTCGAATTGAGAACCTCCTCGTTTTTTGAAGTCGGTTGAAAAAAATAAAAGATGGGCATTACATTTACATTATTGGGAATTCTAAAACTCTTTTTTTTACATTTACCAATTAATTTTATTTATTTATTACAAAATTAGGGACTAAAAATAGTGTCAGTTTCTTGCGCTGCATCTTCTTGGGCTTAGCACATTTTGACACATTTTCTACACAAAAACTGTCAACATGTCAAACAATATTTTATATAAAAGTAATGTTGCTATTGAAAAATTAATTGAAAATAAATTATTATGGTGTTATAAGTTCGAAAGCACACTCTATAAAAACTATTTCACATTGACCCTGTACTCTGTATCAAGAAAATAAAATGTTATTTTTTATTATGTTTTTAATTAAAATTATCTACAGATCTATAAAAAAAAACTGAAGTAAAAGTAAGTAAGCTTACCCGACTACGCCCGTAGCGTAAAGGTATGCGTGTGTTTTGCTGACAGCCGGCCCGGATTGGGAGAAGTAATTTATCAGCCCTTCGAGGCACATTGGTATAATTAACCTGGAATAACATTACAACGATAAATACGCAGGGCTAAGAATAACGGTATTTTCCAATACCTGTATCAGTGGCCACGACGACATACCGGTAATATAGTTTATACCGGTAATAATAATACAGGTATTATTTCTTGTATACCGGTATAGTAAAAAGGTTTTACCTTTAAAAATACCGGTATTTTGTAGATTTAATACATGTATTGATACCGCGGTACCAGCCGGCGCAAATGTGCGAGTGAGAGAAATAGAAGTGTATCTTCACTTAGCGCAGTATCATAAGCTTGACAAAACGGCAACGTCACAATTTGCTCGTGTCAAGCGCGTCCAGCAACTGTACTAGCAACGTCGTAAGAAAATACAGGTATTATTTAGGTATAAATACCTGTATTATTGTAATACCAGTAATACAGAAACCGAAATAGAAAATACCGGTATAACCTTTATTTAACCTGTATTGGCAATACCGGTTCCGAGCCCTGTAAGCACGTGATCATGATCCTAGATGCGGTAAGTCTGGTTATTAAATTTCAGACCTCGGTAACTCTTATACAGGGGAATCAGACCATCGTGTCCCATGTCTACACATACAGTGTTATCTGGATGTGCAGGTTTCCTCACGATGTTATCCCGCCGCCGAGCAAGCGGTATACACCCGACAACCAGTACAAAGACTCCAAAACTACTAGACTACAGAGGTACGTCACCACGGCTTGCCAGATGCCTCGTATTTTAGGGTGTTGCGTGTTCAGAACCCGTTTGTAGGAACACGTAAATAGCTAAATTTAATACGAGGTAAAAACAAAGTTCAAAACCACAGTGATCTAATAATCACTACGGGCAAGACCAGACACAGTGCGACACCTAGCGGGATAAATGTGCAGCTTGGTTCTCCATTAATTGTCTCCTGTAAATCTAAAACCCATATTTTTGATGCTGGTAACTCTTAAATCAAGAAGTTGCTGGTGGCAGCCCTAGTCACGACCCAACGATGTGAGCCAAGACTACGCTTACGTTGTAACGGAAAAGGGCACAACTATTTTTTTGGTTAAATATTCGGGATCAGAAGAATACAATAAACCTTAATTTCTTTTTATTTAAAAATAATTATAATTGTTTCCTTTTGCTACTAAAATGAGCTACGACTACTTTTTTATCACGATCCAATCGTAACTAAACGAAAGTGGCGCTTCTAGATATTGTATAAAAATAAATAGTGACTCGTCAGACACGTTTCAGGACTGTGAAGGAAAAAAATCATGAATTCGAACACGAAAATAATTCGTATAACGCATTTTTGAATCACTCGAATTAAGTGCTACTATTAACTTGATATCTTGTAACTAAATACAGTTACAAGATATTCAAAAATATTCGTTTCATGCGGAAATTATTTAAAACCGGAATGCCTCATTGATTTTAAAAACCGGAAATGAATCGCTGAAAATGGAACGTAAATAAAAAGTTATTATGATAGGTGTCTATGTCATATTCTGTCAAATCTCTGACGACTAAGTGTCAAGATATGTTTATTTGTTATTCTTCTTGTATTATTCTTCTTTTGTACTTTCTAGTAGTAGAAATCGAAAAACGAGTAGGTAGGACAACTTGTAGCAGAATTCACGAAATGAATATTCAATAATAGTGATTTTAGGAATTCGTATTCGATTCTTTCGATTTCGTATGCGGATAGGGATTCGAATAATTCAAAAATACGTCTCTATGTATGGCTGTGTCGGTTTTTCACGCCACCAATTTAAAGGCGCCTTTAAGCTAACAAAATGGAGGCATTAGATAAAAAATAGACTTACTTAAAACTAGTCTCACAGATAGCGAACAGCAGGTTTCCAATAATGAACTTCAGACCGTAGATCCTCAGTATGGCTCGAAGTAGCGACGGCTTTTTGCCTTTAGCTGGAAAAATGAAAATAAAACAAATAAACTACTACTAGACCATGATTTTAATGCCCTTTTCCTGTGATGCGGATTTCCGCCAGCGTGCGTATTTGATTCGCTTATCATGTCAGCCTATTGCAGCAGCACAGCTGGACGAAAGCCTCCCCTAAAGAGCGCCAAAGAGCACGATCTCCCGCTTTTTTCATCCAGCCACTGCCAGCTATCTTCCTAAGGTCGTTGGTCCATCGAGCCGGGGGGCGTCCTATACTACGTTTGCCAAGGCGCGGTCTCCGCTCGAGAATCCGTTTACTCCACCTTTCATCGGTTCTGCGACAGATGTGGCCGGCCCACAGCCACCTTAGGCTGCTATATTTTTGGACTATGTCCATTACTTTGGTCTGCTGCCGGATAACCTCGTTTCGGATTCTATCCCTTAACGAAATTCCAAGCATCGACATTTCCGTAACTAACTGAGTGACGTGAAGTCGGTGGGCCAGCTTTACTGTCATGTTCCACGTTTCGGCTCTGTAGGTCATCACCAGTGATCGGAATAGGTAGATTGATTTGATGTACTTTGGTAGTGCTAGCATAATATGGATAGGTATGCCTTTTTTTTTCAAAAACTGATACCAAGAAATACAGGAATCCCGGAAGCATGTCCATATTAACATCAATGTTTGAGATCGTTGACCCCAAATCAATCTACCTATTCCGATCACTGGTCATCACTGGTAGGACGCCTTGGTGTAATACCTTACTCTTCAGGCATTGTAGCAGTCGCGACGAGAAGATATTACGCAGCTTCCCAAATGCATAGGGGCTGCCCGCATTTTAATATTTCATACAAGTTTTTCCTATCACGCGCACACAATCCGGGCACGTGGCATCTGCATGCGTGCACGCGTTCTTCTACTCTTTACCCGCGTACGGCCCGCAGCGTGAATTTACACGCACGCGGACCAGATCCGCACGCGGGTTGAGATCCGCATCATAGGAAAAGGGCACTTAAAGGAAGGAACTAATATCATTGTCTTACGAAGTATTAAGTAGTTACAGTCAACGTCAAAAGTAGCTATCTAAATTTTCCAAAAAAAAACTCGCAATAGTGTGACAAAATCACTACGCAAAGATCAAATAAGTATTATAAGAATAGGTATATATAAGAAGTCTGGTTATTGTGACATTTAGAAGAGTCAGTACTTTTGAAAATCAGTTTTTGATCAACTTTTGATGCTGACTGTACAAGGACAATAAATAAATAAAAGTATTCAAGTTCAAGTATTAAGTAACGCAATTTGGGGGAAGGGGGGTCTTTTCAAACGTTACTACAATGGGTTACCAGGGCGGGTTCAACAATACGTTACGCAACTTTTATTTTATTTTAATAAAAAACGGGAATTAAAATCCTCAAGTTGGCAACCCTTTCGTTTAAAGGAGAATCCCTGGATTGTACGTCATTTTTACTGAAAACTATTTTGCGCAACAATAATTTGTTGAATTTTAGTTTGGAGTTACGTAACATTTAAGGACGGGGGGGGGGGGGGGGGGCAAAGAAAAATATTACCGCGCGTTACGTAGGGGGAAGGAAAGGTTAAAAATCTTCAAAAATTGTGTTAGGTACGTAATACTTAAACGCCCCCTAAGTATCCAAAGCACATGTGTTACAGAAATCAGTAACAACGACGGTACCACAACACACAGACCCGAGACATTACAGAAAAGCTATTTTTCTACATTTACCGACCGGGAATCGAACCTGGAACCTTAGAGATAGCGACAGCAAGTCCGGCATGCTCGCCTCTCGGCTACGATGGTCGACAACATGTAGTAAAAATATGAAATTGATAAACTGTTTAAATGGCTAGAAACTAGACACTAGAAAATTTGTTGTGTGTCCTTGATGATGCCCCAGGTATTCAAGGTGTTAATGATAAAAATGATGTCTAAGATTTAACAGGAACATTAGCGTACCTTGTTTTTCTAATTCCGTTTTCCATTTCTGACCCATCACGTCCCCTTTTGGGGCTGCTCTGTGTTCCGGAGAACATCTGAAAATAGTTATATTATTATACAGGTTGTTTAGTTTTGCATTACTTACGTCATACGAATAAATATTCTAAAAAGTCCACCTAAATAACTACCTACCTATAATGGAGAATGTTACTAGATATTCAAAATTGCTTTTTAACTTTTTATTAGTAGATTTCGTAATACAAATACACTAGTGTTTGTTTTATTTAAAAAGACTGAACTGACTGCACGAATGTTCGCTTTGTAACATGTTACATTACGCTCCGTAACGTCGGCCAGTACTATATTTAAAGCCTTGGACACACAGCCGGCGGGGCGTGTCGGCGACGGAGCAGCAGCGCGGCGTGCACCTCACACTGCGGGCGTGACGGTTTCGTTGATGTTCCTAATAGGACGTTCGTTTTTTCCACTATCCATTATTAAATTGCTAAAAAGATGTAAAAATAAACAAATACAGAACGCTACGTGACTTCTAATGCAACACAACATCTAACCGGGACAGTTACGCCCGACGACAGCAAATCAGGTCGCGCCCGTTTAAGCGTGATATACAGAGAAGGCGTGAGCAGGATGGCGGTGGTCGGGTCGGGAGTACGGCGGGTCTAATAACATAGGTTTAAATGGGCGCCCACAGACAGCCGGCGATCGTGGCGAGCCTTCCCGTTCATGCCTTCTGTGTGTCCTTCGGGACGGCGACGTGTCCCGTTGCGGCGAGCGTGATGTTGCTTTGAGTCGTCTTCTATAGACATCAGTACATAACAAACACTGGCATCGCGCTAGCAGCGTCCCGTCGCCGTCACGCCCTGCCGGCTGTGTGGCCAAGGCGTAAGTCAAGTTACTCGCGAACCTACGGTATTCAACTACACTGTGTAGTGTCTAAATCAAAATGCAAAACATGACAGATAATGTAATGCTAATATAATAATGTAGTAGCTGTACATTATGTAAATAAATTTAATTACACGACATTGTGAAATTAACACGTGTTTTATGAGTAATGTTATCAAGCGTTTGACCTCATTATTAGATAAATCATCGTTTAACAAAGTAGACTGAAAAATAATGTTGTTTGAAAAACCTCGATTGATTTTAAGCTCTATGAGCCCAACTTTACGTTCAAAATTGTTTGAGGAAATTTGTAATTTTTGGGAGATTGATAGAAATATCAACAACAAATGAAAATCTTTTAACTGACAATTGAAATACAGGTAAGACAACTCCTTATGAGTTTTTTTTTGAGTTTCAAGAGACGCTACCTTTTAAGCTGCTTAACAGTACGAGTATAATATTCAACATAATTATCATCATCATCATCATCATTTCAGCCACATAGGACGTAAGTCAACTGCTGAACATAGGCCTCACGGAGTGACTTCCAGATTGGCCGGTTGGAAGCGGCCTGCATCCAGCGGCTTCCTGCAACTTCTACCAGGTCATCTGTCCACCTTGTGGGTGGATAATTATGATGGTTTATAACTAGGTAGATTGATTTGATGGACTTTGGCAGTGCTAGCATAATATGGATATGCCTTTTGTGCAAAAACTGATACTAAGAAATTCCGGAATCCCTGAGGCATGTCCATATTAACATCAATGTTTGAGATCATTGACCCCAAATCAATCTACTTACTCCGATCACTGATAATTACTGCTCAAAAATAAAAAATCACGTCTTCAACTAACTGATATTGGCTGGGCAGCCGGTTTAGTTAGGGGGAGTGTTTTTTTTTTGCAATTATGATTCTGATAATGATATGATAATGATGAATGAAATAGCTTATAATATAATTTTATAATACCAAACCAGAAAGTCATCTACACATTGGCAGATGCAAATGCAAACTGTTGTCCAGAATTTAGGTATTTTAATTTTTGAAAGTGACATTTGGTATCTCGGATTTGTCACGTTTTTTGCGACTGGTGTTGTCAAAAATAAAAAAACAATATATATATATATATTCTTTGTAGATAGGCCTAAATTAAGCTTTTTTTTTACATGTTCCATTTTATGTTTCGTTTTGTTTTTGCCCTACTGCTTCGAGACAATATTATGGGCTATCACCGAGAAAAAGCAGCGCACGAAACTCGGTCCCTGTTGTCAGCCTCTTTTTAAATAGTATATTTACAAGAAAATAATATGTACCTGTGCGACTGTGCGAGCTGGGCAGTATTTAATTTCAAAAATTTTTTTCATTTAAATAGTCATTCATTAACAGTAAGTATAGGAAAAATAATATCCTGTTTGAAAATATCGCTACTATACCCTCTCCACACCTCCCACCTTAGGTTAGTCACTCCGCACCGCTCAGCCTGCCTAGCATGAGCACTAAAAACACGATACGATATGATATGATATAGCGAAATATCGACACCAACTGTAAAAATATGATAGGTATAGCCGCCATGTTGAATCGACGTCACATATTAAGATTGCTGTTTCGATAATTTTTGCAGTTGGTGTCGATAAATCGCTATATCATATCGTGTTTTGGCGGTCATGCTAGGGGAGCAGCAGTGAGACAGAAATACTTACATCACTTACAAGCTAATTTACCTGTATACGTCTGATATGCTGAGCTGTCCTTTTCGGCCTTTGACGAAGATTGGGCGCGTATACCTAATAAAATAATCAACATATAATTAAACAACCTAAAATAAGTAATTCATTTTGTACATTCCGAATTTCCGACCGCATTGAGACATTCATAGAGTACATACCCTATAGAGCAGCAATACAAACTATCTTTCGCCGAAACTAGCAAGTGATTTTTCACTTACATTTAGTATGAAATGACAACTCCTGTCAACGCTCGCCCATACAAAAACAGCACAGATACAGATAAAAAATGGCGGAAAATGTTGTCGAACAAATCATATGACATTTCTACTCTATAGGGTATGTGCTCCATGGTGACATTTATCACAAGCGTCTCCGTGCCACAGAAGACACTTTTAAAGCTGGTCCCTGCTAATACCGCTTGACTAGTCGTGAACCCTAGTCAGAGGCCTTAGGCACAGTATTTATATTCTATAGAGTATAGTAAGTAACTACCTATAAACGTTCGAACTGACGTACACACACAGACGAACACCTCAACAAGAGCCCTAAGCGGTCGTCGCAGTGCTGTCAATCGTGGGTGCTGAATTCTGCCGTCCTGAGACGAATTGTCAGTTGTCACGCTTTGCGATTATTTCTATAGGCATTCTATAAAAAACTAATTCAATTTACTAATAATAAAAGGCCAACCCTAACGACCCATTGTTGTGTAGGTATATAAGTCAATCAATAGGCCTAATTTCGGTACTACTTTAGCTTCCAAAAGATATCAATTGTCTTTTCACGTCAGCCACAAAAGATTACAATTGTCTTTTCACGTCAGCCTACAGCTGGACGTAAGCCTCTCCTAAAGAGCGCCAAAGAGCTCGATCTCCCGCTTTTTTATCAAGCCACTGCCAGCCATCTTCCTAGGGTCCCTAAGGTTGCTCCTTCGAGCTGGAGGGCGTCCTACACTACGTTTGCCGAACCGTGGTCGCTACTCGAGAACCATTTTACTTCACCTTACATCGGTTCTGCGACAGAATGGCCGGCCCCACTTTAGCTTGCTACATCTTTGGATTATGTCCATTACTTTGGTACTACAGTTATCTTTAAAGTATGGTAATTACAGTCAAAATGGCAATACAGGTGAATGTTCTGTAGAGAGCAGTCACCTGCATATATACCTACTATTGACTGACCCAAAATGTTATCATGCAAAGTCGTGAATGATATAAAAACAAGTGTTTTTGTGAATTGTTCCACTCACTTCCTTCACACTACAGACAATGTGACATTGCTAAGTAATAAAAAATGTGACATTCGTTTTGCCCCGTGCAACAGATTAAGTTAGAACATTTGATTATGAATTTGAGTTCATATCTCTACTTGTAAGGTATTAACAGTCATTTTCAATAGTAGCTCAGTATCTCCCAAAAGCACCGCTAACTTCATCTAACGGATTTTGAAATGATTTTCACCATCATGTAGATATTTTTTCCTTAAAGTTTGTTTTATACTGGATGGCCAGAATAGTGACGTCCAAAAATGTTTAATAGGTGCCTCGTTTGAGAGGTATTTGAATCACCCCTAAGCTATGTATAATTTTTCGTAGTCTTCGTCTTACAGACTCTCTCGTCTTAAAGACTTACTTTCACAGGGGCGATCTTATATGTCCACCAGCGCTGGATTAGCACTAAAATACAATAATCATACTCAATACAATAGTACTCATTTATTCAGTATACATATAGGCCCTCTTCCGGACACTTATACACGTCCTAAAATATAGCTTTGCCCACCACCGCTTCAGGACTACATATCGACTGGTGATGAGAAGAAACGGCGCAACCAACTTAGTCAGCCTTTTTAACAGGAAATACAGTTAAGACTTGTAGTAAGTGCGAGCTAAGCAGGTAAGTCAATGCAAAACTCCTTTTTTAACCGGGAAGCGAACCCGGAACCATTTGCGTTCAATGCGAATTACCGCGCACTACACCAATAAATTCTTCAAGATACAATCGTCGTACAATAAAAATAAAATACGAAACTTACCAAAACGAAAATTTGGAAATTAAATTCGCTTTCTCTCTCGGGTTCTGCTCTCTCTCTATATCGAAATATTTGGGATCCATAATCCTTTACACTTATAAATAACCTATTTGCTATTTGGCACTGCTTGAAGGCTTTTTTATCACAAGTTTTTAATTATTTTTTCCCTTGTGTGGTTGGCATGGTCGCTTCCTTTGAAATCTGTAACAAAGATAAAATAGTATTAATAAACAATTTTGTAGATTCTTATTTAATCTAAGAGATAACGGGTTTTTCACTAGGGTTGCCAACCTTACTATCTTTACATAAATTGTCCTATAATGTTTTTTGTGTGTGTGTTTGAATAGGTCCCAGGATGGTTTAGATTCACAATTGAACCCGGTAGATAGCAATGCAAGCGGGTTCTGGAAATTTTTATTTTGATTTTAAAATGTTGGCCACCATACTAACGACTGTCATAAGAACTACTAGGGAATAATATAATCATTTAATCACGTGATAAATATACAATTTTATATTTTTATTCACATTATGCACAAAAACGTAATAATAATTAAAATAAAATTACAAGTAGAGTAACTGTAAACTGTAATATTTCGAAAAATCCAAGAAAGTTGGCAACCCTACTAACAACTGTCATAAGCACTACTAGGAAATAATATAATAATTTAATCTTATATATATAAATATATATATAAAATAAAGTCGGGTTAGTTACACTATTTATAAGTCAAGAACGGCGCGGCCGATTTTTATGATTTATGATTTTTTGGATTTGTCTCCGTCCCGAATAGCAGAATCATCAATAAATTTAAGGAAAAAAAAAACGAGGCGGTACGAAGTTCGCTGGGACAGCTAGTCACTTGATAAATATACAATTTTACATTTTAATTCATATTATGCACAAAAAACTTGAAAATAATCAAAAAGAAACGAACGTCTGGTGTAGTGGTTCGCGCTCCAGACTACAAACAAGGCCCGGAAAAGTTCGGATCCCGCAAGGGGCAAATATTTGTGTGATGAGCACGAGCAGTTGTACCTAGGTCATGGATGTTTATAAATGTATTTAAGTATGTTTATCCGTTATCGCCATAGTACAAGCTTTGCTTAGTTTAGAGCTAGCTAATTTGTGTGATTGTGAAAACAATTTATTTATTCAAAATTACAAGTAGAAATTACAAGTAGAGTAACAGTAAACTGTAATATTCCGAAAATTTCAAATAGAGTTGGCAACCCTACTAATAACTGTCATAAAAACTACTGGGGAATTACCGTAGACACATTAACATCTAGCAACAGGAAAACCCAGTCCCATAAACACCTTCAGAATGCGACCTCGCTCAAAATACACAAAAAACCGGTCAAGTGCGAGTCGGATTTGTCCATGTTCCATTATCCATAATAGTATTCTGTAAATACTTTAAGCGTCTACCTATTGGCTTTATTAATTAAATTACGTTTCTTATATGGGAGCCCCACTTAAACATTAATTTTATTATATTTTTAGTATTTGTTTTTTCAGCGGTAACAGTAATACATCATCCATAAAAAATTCAACTGTCTAGCTATCACGGTTCATGAGATACAACCTGGTGATTGACAGGGTCCCGTTTTTACCCTTTAGGTACGGAACCCTAAAAACTATTTACTTTATCAAACACAATGGAACTTCAATTGTGCGGTTAAACAATAGTCCAAAGGTCTGTCTTTAATATAAAATTAAAATTATACGAGTATAATTTATTCAGTTTGTCTGAACTGCCGAAGCAGATACTATAGTAATTTCAAAGAAATCAGCTGTATTGTACCATATTTTTACTGATAAGTATTGCAACAGCTGTTTTGTTCGCGGTAAAAATATCTCCGTAATGAACGTAGCAAGACAAATTATAAGGCTTTTTTAAGCCTTTTATTAGAGTCATCATCATCATCATCATCATCTCAGCCATAGGACGTCCACTGGAACACAGGCCTTCCGGATTGCCAATTTTTGGAGCACAGTTTTTATAAGATTTCGCACGCAGACGCTGCTGCCCGTCTCTTGTTCAAGGAATTAGTCGACTCTTACGACACCCCTCCTGTTGGCGGTGGGGAAGTGTATTCTTTACGGCCGTCCCCACACGGCACACGGCTTGGTTAGATTCACTTGTAACTAACTATGTAATCAAATATTGGAAATAATTTTTAACCTACTTAGATCTGACGTATCGATTTACAACTTTGTAAGTAAGTATTTGACATTCAGGATTAGCAAACTGAAGTGGCAGTGGACAGGGCACATAGCACGTAGAACTGACGGCCGATGGGGCAGAGAGGTTCTATAATGGAGGCCACGTACCGGCAAGCGCAGCGTAGGACGTCTACAAGGTGGACAGACGACCTGGTAAAGGTTGCAGGAAGCCGCTGGATGCAGGCCGCTTGCAACCGGCCATTCTGGAAGTCACTGGCGAGGCCTATGTTTAGCAGTGGACGTCCTATGGCTAAAATGATGATGATGACGATGATCTAGCATTGGGAAATCTGTTCTAATATTATAAAGCTAAGGATTTGATGGAACGGACTATTCTCAAGGACTGGACTGGTTTGAATTGAAAAAATATTTTTGTGATGTCAATTTATCGAGAAAGGTTATTACTAAGGTTTAAGGTATAAGGTTTGGTATATAACATCACGCTACATCCAATAGGAAGCGGAGCATCAATTAAAAACATTGCAAAAACGGAAAAAGAAAATTGTTCCTTCCGTTGCCGCTTCCAACCGGCCAATCTGGAAGTCACTAGGGGAGGCCTATGTTGGCTGAAATGATGATGATGATGATTTGACATTCAGATGACAATACAATAATTTGACACCATCATGTTAATCTCATGATGGAGTCCGAAGCAAGGATCGAAGCCGGTTAATATTTATTTCAGAATGTATAACATTCATTTGTAATATTTGATAGTAGTTGTAAAGATTTGACCATGAAACTAAATTTGTTATAGCTTTTAAGTCGGTAGTCGGAATATGTGATGATAAATTCAGCGAAAACCTTTATTATTCCGGTTAAGGTTCCATAGTAAAATAACCGGTTTCCGATCCCTGGTCCGAAGGTGGATAGCGGAACTCGTGTTCCACTATCCTTCGGACTCGTGTTTGGGCTTATTGATCCCATTCGACGAGTTCAATTTAAACTTTGATATCAATTATTTACAAATAAGGTTATTTTTAACAAGTTTTAATAGCTTAACTTGTGATGTCTTAACTAACTGTGTTATCAAATCTTAGAAGTCATTTTTAACGTACTTCAAACAATGTGATATAAATGTGAATATGTGACACTCAGATAACATTACAATAGTTTGATACCATAAGCTTATCTGATGATCCAGGAAGAGGATTATGGAACTCTATATTAGCTACTGATAAAACCTCAGTTTGGGCTCATTTGATGTTGGCGAGTTGTAGACGTACAACTGTTTTATTGTTTTTTTTTTCATGATGTGAAGTTAAAAGTATTGTTAATAAACTTTTATTTAGGGTTTAACTCAAATAGAACGCAAATATATTCACTTCGTCATACTATTTAACAGACTATCCTACTACCCTACCCTAAAAAAGAACTTATAACGTTTTCAAGAACCCTGTATGCTAATCATTTCACTTGCAATAATATTGATAATATGTTATTCCTTCATATCTATGACTGTAATTATCTATTGCAAAAGCTAGTTATTGACCCGAATAAACGGCCAGTAATGCATGACCCCTGACACGGATTACATAGCCACGGTAAATAGCTCTGAGCGATTGAACAGTAAAGTTATTTTGATTGGCGGTGATAAACCTGAGATATTAATTGCAAAAGTCTTTAGGGAACTGAAGGCCGAGAGCCAGAAGATACTCAGTGCTTTGTCGTTGTTTCAGCAATGGGAACCACACTGCACACTTATCCCGATAGGTCTCGCATTGTGTTTGGTCTTGCTCGTAGTGATTATTTGATCAATAGTTCTGTCACTGTTGTCACTGATCAAATAATTACTATGATTAGGTTATGATAAATTGTCAAACGTGTCTGTGTCGTTAGTAAGCGAGCACAAAAAAAAATCGAACTTTGACGTTTGCGTGGACATTAGTTGACCTTGACAAGGCCCAACACGCTGGCGCCATCTGAGATTAGCTTTGCCTGTACTTTCCTATTTACGGATTGCTATATTAAGTATGGTTATCTAGTTTGGGATGTGTGTGTTATCTAGTGTGCCGTGTGGGGACGGCCGTAAAGAATACACTTCCCCACCGCCAACAGGAGGCGTGTCGTAAGAGTCGACTAATTCCTGTAGCACGAGACGGGCAGCAGCGTCTTCGTGCGAAATCTTATACAAAAACTGCGCTCGCCAACCCGCCTGCCAAGCGTGGCGAGTATTGGCAATCCCCCCCGATGATCAGTCATTGGGGGAGGCCTTTGTTCAGCAGTGGACCTCCTATGGCTGGAATGATGATGATGATGATCTAGTTTGGCGTTATTATGGTTAGGAAAATCTAGAAACCTGGTCCTAGAAAGGGGTTGGGAGCGAACACAGCGCTAAGAGGAAGATTTAAATCAAATAGATTTAAAAGAAATAATATTATAGCCGATCTGACAAATTAGAACAATTAAATTTTGACAATAAAAGCTTTATTTTTTCTCTCACACAACAAAAGTAATTGTAACTTAAACTAATTATACAACAACTTAATGATTTATGTGAGAGATTGGTATCTGTACTAAGAGACCTGTATTAGAGATTACCAGCCTATGCACCTCCAAAACTAGCGTTTTAGATATAAACTTAGAAAACTATTTGGTGTCTAGAAGAATAGCACCAAAATACGTCGGAGACAGAACATCTGGTTTCATTCGTAGACCAAAGAATGGGCAACAGTGTTTTCTGTAAGTTGCCGTAACCTCCTGCCGTAACACTTGGGCGGGAGTTCGCAGTAATGGTAGCTTCCCATCCTCCGCCTAAACCTGGAGTTAACGACGAATTCCTATTGGGAGGGGCGACTAGCAGTTGACTGTTAAGGACTATTTATAGTGATGATGATTTATTTATAAGCAAGAACGTAGGTAATTAAATGTTCAAAGAAGTTCTCAGTTAAGACTATTTAAAAATCAGTAGGAAAATTAAAACTACAAAATCGCTACGGCAAAGCGCGCAACGGGCATTCAAGCGTTGCGCTTACTATTGTGCTATTATGTATGATCAACGTAATAACAATTTAAGGTTTTGTCGTAGGTTGATGAGCTGCTGATTGTAAATGCTACAAAACTTCTAGAGTGCGATTTACCGTACAATGCCTCACTGCACGTCTCGAGCCGTAGCGAATATGCGGGCTTAGTATCGATTCCAATCAGTCCTCCGACCATATATTCCACGAATAGGTTTACGGTGACCTTTGCTGAATGTTGCGTGACCCTAACAGTTAGGTCAGTAGGGAACGCCGTGAAATGGTAGGGTGACCCAACGGATTGTGTTTATTAAGGACATAGTTTTGTCGTCATCATAAATAAGCTTTTTTTTTTTCAATATTTCGCATCCCCTGGATTATTCTTTAGTGCAAAGGTATCTTCTTAACTCTATAAAAGCAATAAACTCATTTTTCATTTCGTTTCATTTAAAATAATCTCAAACAAACAAAATATAACAAGTGTAAGTTTTATTTTATTTTAACACTAGCTGTCCCGGCAAACTACGTACCGCTTCGTTTTTTTTTGGGAATTTTTCGATATTTTTATAGTTATTCTGCTATTCGGGACGCAGCCAAACCAAAAAAATAATAAATCATAAAAATCGGCCCAGCCATTCTGGACTTATAAATAGTGTAACCCCGACATTATTTTATATACATAGATAGTGCCTTTATACTATTATTTTTTTAAAGTAACGTATAAGTTTACCACATATTTTGGATTTGTAACTACACATTCGAATTGTGTCTGCACAGTAGGCTTTGACGTCAACAAGATGTTACAAAGAAGCAAACTCATCATGTAAATAAACATGACGAATTGGTCACATCGGTTACAAAGCCGCTAGGTAATTGTACTGAAATCTAAAGAGGCTTTAGAAATGCAAATAAGCTCAAATTGAATGTGACTTTACGGTATGATATCCGTAAAATTATTATTAACTAAATTACAAAACTTCAGACTATGAAAAGGGTATGATTATTTGAACAAGTGTTCAGGATGACGATCGAAATATGCCTAACAAACAATTGGGGTTACCTTAATCTCTAGCAGTGTTACTTCAATTTTGTTTTGTTTGTTTGATAACTGTCTGGTTTGATGGTTCGCGCATCGGCCTACAAAGCCTGGCGATTAAGAGCTCGAATCCCGCAAGGGGGAAATGTTTGTGTGAGGATGAGCAAGAGCATTTGTACCTACTTAAGTCATTGATGTTTATAAAACTTACTATACATCCTACTAATATTATAAATGCGAATGTTTAGATGAATGGATGTTTGTTACTCAATTACGCCAGAACGGCTTAACGGATCTAGATAAAATTGGAAAAGAAATAGATTATAACCTGGAACTTAAGAGAGGTAACTTATTATCGCGAAAAATATTACGATTCCAGAGGGATGTAAGATAACTGTCTTTGAAGATGGCGTTTTTTACCGTGCGGTCAAGTATTACGTAACGCAATTTGGGGGGAGGGGGGTCTTTTAAAACGTTACGATGCGATACAAGGGCGGGAGGGGGGTTTAAACAACAGGTTACATAACATGTTTTTTAAATAAAATAAAAAAACTGCGGAACTATAATGGCAACCCTTTTTGTTTTTGGATTGTTTTGTACGTAATTTTTACTGGGAACTAGGTATTTTGCGCAACATAATTTTGACATTTAAGTTAAAATGGTCATATGGGTGTTACGTAATGTTTAAAACAAGGGGGGTGGGGTACAGAAAAACGTTACCGCGCGCGCCAAAAATCTTCAAAAACTGAGTTACGTAATACTTGAACGGCCCCCAAACTAATATGGTTTTGCAAAGACCACGCGAACGGAGTCGCGAGCAACAGCTAGTATTTCATAATTCCAATGGGTATGAACAAAATTGTAGCAACTTTATACTTACTAATACCTACTGTCGCACTGTATGAGTATGTTCAAACAATAGCATATGTCAAGGTTGCCATAGATAATGGCATGTAGATGTCAATGGCCTAGCGCGACATATTCATTAGGGAAATTTTGTTCACCATTTGACAAACAGAAACAATGTGTTTCGGATATTCCGTTACGTCGAGGTTAACATTTCTGCAGACTCGTATTTTTTGGCACAGCAAATATTGTTTTATTTAAAGAATATGCGCCAGACATAGAACACATACCCTATAGAGTAGAAATGTCATTTATTTTGTTCATCGAGCTACTTATATACTCGATGATTTCGTTTTACAATAATTCCGCCAATATTTAATGTGTGACTACTGTTTTTGTATGGCCGAGAGTTGACAGGACTTATTAGTTTGATGACTTATTAGACTGATGACAGAGCAATGTATGCATTGCTCTGATCCTATGGTAAGTAGTAGCTAAAGCACTTGTGTTACAGAAATCAGAAACAACGACGGTACCACAACACACAGACCCGTGACAATATAGAAAAGTATTTTTTGCTATATTGACCGAACGGGAATTTACCCCCGAGACCACAGAGATAGCGACACCAAGTCCGGTATTCTCGCGTCCCGACCACGGAGGCCGTCTAAATAAATACATACCCAGCATGCAAGATTCCGAGAATATTGATTTTACGATATTTTTTTATCTGATGTAGTCCGTCAAGGATATCTAATAAAGTATTATCCAATAGTCTGACTTCAGAGAATAGGTTTAAGTTTTTCGGGCAATTGTGTTATCTGTTTTATTCATTAATCTTGAACTTCATGCATGTAGAAATCAAGATCTTAAATGGCCTTCACTATCAAAAAGGCTTTTCCTCGTACCGAGTCGTGCGTCACCTCATCTTTTCTTATGGAATTTATCTTCGATCAGCAAACTGATTGTAAAGGCTACTATCAACGACCACGAACCCTATAAGGCAGCAATACGAACCATTTTGCCCCGAAACTAGTTAGTGATTTTTCACTTACATTTTGTATGGAATGTCAAGTCCTGTCAACTCTCGCCCATACAAAAACAGTACATTATACAGATTTAAAAATGGCGGAAAATTTTGTCGAACAAATCATATGACATTTCTACTCTATAGGGTGTGTGCTCAATGGCTACTACACAGTAAGCTCTCCGCACTATTTTCCCCTTTCTTATCTGTCCTCTACCTGAAGGTTGTCTGGAAGAGATCGCTTTTAGCGATAAGACCATCTAAATTGTGCATCTTTCTTTTACAAATTGTAACTTCTTTTACAAATTGTATGGTGTACAATAAAGAGTATCTATCTACGAGTATCTATCTATGCAGAAGTTCCAGCTGCTGATGTAACCACTGGGCTAAAAGCCAGCGGTTTTGCCGCCGGCATGCAGAAACAGTAACGATTGCCGAAACTCGCAAGAGGTGAGTATAGTCGTCAAGTGTTAACTAGTAGGTATAGTGGTATGCTAATAATTGTCAAAACCTACACAACATTCTGAGGTTTCTAGTAATTAAACTTCAAAATAAAAATTTTAGGTTAAGAGAGAGAGAGAGAGAGAGAGAAATCCGTATCAAGGTTATCCGGCAGCAGACCAAAGTAATGGACATAGTAAGCTAAGGTGGCAGTGATCTGTCGCAAAACCGATGAAAGGTGAAGTTAACGGGTTATCGAGTGGAGACCACGTCTTGGTAAGCGTAGTGTGGGATGCCCCCCAGCCCCCAGCTCGATGGACCGACGACCTTAGGAAGATGGCTGGCAGTGGCTGGATGATAAAGGTAAGAGTACGTTCTCTTTGGCGCTCTTTGGGGGAGGCTTACGTCCAGCAGTGGACTGCAATAGGCTGACATGATGATACGAGTACTTCAGGAAAAAATATATTGAAATCCATGAAAAAACCATAATAAAGATGCTAATTATCTATTTAATTCGTTTATACATCGATAGGCCAACATAATAATTACAAACTCAGCATAGGATTTTTTATTCGAACAATTGCGTCCATGCGAAAAGTATTATTTTCCTTAAATTTCGCTAACTAAAGACGCAGCGACTGTCGTAACAGCCACGTTTCATTGCGCGCTGTTATGAACCGTATTTTAATAAGTATTCGTGCGATATTCGTACTAACATTCGTCGAGTCCCTAATTTAAATAGCCTTCACTATCACTAAGACTTTTCCTCGTACTCGTACTTCGTCGAGTCGTGCGTCACCACATCTTTTCTCGTGGAATTTATCTTCAATCAGTAAACTGATTGTAAAGGCTGCTACACAGTGTACAGCAGTTCCAGATGTTGTTAAAACCGTTGGGTAAAAACCCAGCGGCTTTGCCGCCCGCATGCAGAAACAGTAGGCCTACTACGAAAAGCTTACATTCGTTCGGACGTATCACGTATAAGCCTAATAAATTAAATGTCAATCCTTTGAAAAAATGTGAACATCTAAAACAGTTTTTAGTTGTTCATAAATTGTGAAAGGTTTGTCACAAGTAAATCGTATTTTAATTTGTTTGGTTTATATCTCCAAACGAACGAAATAATTTTTTCGTATTAGACATAACACAGGTCTACTTTTTACTATCACGATTTTATAAGACTTGTGTTATGTGTAATGTGTGAAAATCGCGAATTTTTAAAAGTAATTATTTTCGTAATAGGCTCTCAGTTACATTTTCCAAAACTCGCAAGTATTAAATAAACTTTCAAAATCTAAGAGCTGTTAAAAGGCGGAGAGGTTGACTATATTCGCTATGTGCAAAGTGGGTGGTGGGGAGCGTCAAATCGATCGCAGCACGCTATTTGGCAAAAATGTGAAATAACTCTGGACTGTCATGTATCAAATTGCTATATTTCCATAGAAATCCATACTAACGTTATAAAGTATTTTTAAAAAATATTTGTAATATTTGTAAAAACTTTAAAATTCGCGATGTGGGTCACAGAATGTGTTGTGTTATAAAGTGTAGAAACAATTGGAAAAACAATTCGTACATGTTTTATTCGTTTCCAACATCAAGATGGAAATCGGAGCATATAAATAAATGGGTAGCTGCTGTGAAAAGAAAAAAGTTTGTAGGGGGTTTGTGTCACAGACGTTTGTCTTATGATCACAGCTCTTATTATGTAGCTTTGTCCGTTAATTCCAAGCTCTTTAACGTCTCTCACATGCTGTGCTAATACTAATTCTTACCCTTTTTGCACAGTTTGAGGTTGGAAAGTTATATCATGTTGTATCGATTCAAATCTCATACGTATTATAACATTTATATTTTAGTTCAAATAAGAAAATCATTTATTATAATATGCACAAACTTTTTAGATATTTTCATCTTATTTCGAAGAAAAACAATCCGAAAATCATTCTAAAACCATCCAGTTGCCATAATTTGAGAGATCTTATAGTCCACACTAATTGTGGTCACTAGGGGCGCTGTCATCGCGCACAAAGCGAATACGTTGCCAGTTGCAAAAACCAGCAACTCGTCATACACACACACACATACGCGCCTGCTCGCTTTGTGAGAGGCCGCACTCGAGGCAACGGCGACGCGACGCGACGCGAGCAAACCGCAGCCAACGCGGTGCGGTCAGGCTATTTTACCGATTTTCAAAATTGGTTTTAAATTGTTGGTACTTGGTAATGTCTTAATAAGTCTCCAGAATTTATATTTTTAAAGCTTTTAAACAGCTTTAAAAACAAAAACCAATTTTAAATTTTATTTTCAAAAACACGGCGCAAACGCATTTGGCGTTGATGCACCATTTAGTGACGTCAAAATAGCAAAAATCCGTTATAAAGTACTAGAGAGGCGTGTCAAAATACGTCCACTGACCGACTGTGTCTCTGTTAGAGTTGTAAATTGACGGTCATATGCTATAAGCGTCCGTCATTTATGATAAATGTTTGGTCACATTGGACATTAAAATTTATTGTCACGATGGTCACATATTTTTTTAGGCTAAATTTAAAAAAAGAAGATTTCCTTTAAAATAAGTCTTAAATGTTAAGTATTTGACAATAAAACATGTAATTGGATCTGGATTGAACTAAAAAAAAACTCGCGCGACGCTTTTTAGCTTGTTCGTGCAGAAAGATAAATTAATTTTAGCAATTTCATTTCGTTATAGATTATCACTACTAAAGCCTGTCTTTCTTATAATACTGCACTTATTTGTGACCAATTTTTTTTTCATAGTTTGTCAGTAGAATTGATTGTGACGTTAGTGACAATAAATGTCCAATATGTCCGGTCACATTGAGAAAATGTCCAATTTGCTCGGTCATATTGGTCAGACATTTATAACGTGACGGACACTTTACAACTCTAGTCTCTGTGTGTCCAACTGTGATGTCAGTTCCAGTAAAACTTAACTCATTAGTGATGTGCTGTCATAGCGGCTAGCGTTTTCGTAGTAGAATAATATTTTCTCATTTGAGAATGAAACCTTTACGATAATCATTAGTTATTTTAAATGAATACCAGTTTGTTTCGGTTTCATATGCTACAAACTACGTAGTTAAATATAGTTACAGCAGAATTTGGTACAAGTAAAATAGCCTATTATATTTAATGTTTGTTTCCACATCGCGCCGTCGGTAATCAATATACCAGTGCGGCCAGGCTTTGGATCAGACCCAGACGGTCGCCATTTTCGACGGCGCGGTTTCAATCGCGGGGAAACACTAGGCACCGTAATAGAGATAATGGTTGGGCAATAGATAAATATTTATCGTAAAATCGATTGGTATCACCAGAATCTTGCACGATGGGATGTTACCAGCTGGCATATCCGCGCTTCCGCTGATATGACACAAGGTCCATAAATCATCATCAAGAGTTATACTCTTTTATGTAAAGTTATTTAGATTCTTCTCTATGCCATGCCATTTCCGTGTTTTAACCCCTGGTTCAAATCGTTCGATTGCAAATTATCGACCGATAAACCACGTGACGTGTTTGTTAATTCGTTGTCGAATAATTCTAAATCGGGGGCTGATACGACACGACTCTCGTCTCTCGACAATTCCTTCACTTCATCATCATCATCATTTCAGCCATAGGACGTCCACTGCTGAACATAGGCCTCCCCCATTGACTTTCAGATTGGCCGGTTGGAAGCGGCCTGCATCCAGCGTCTTCCTGCGACCCTTACCAGGTCGTCTGACCACCTTGTGAGTGGACGTCCTACGCTGCACTTGCCGGTACGCGGCCTCCATTCTAGAACCTTTCTTCCTTCACTTGCTTCATGTAAATGACCTTCCAGGTCTTCCTTTCTTCCCTTTTCCTCTTATCTTCCTCTCATCTTGTTCTTATTTTCGAGTCGACGGCCACACTGTGAAAATTCTGATGACCGAACAAAATCGAGTAAATGTAAAGGCAGCTTAATAGAGATCATAGTTAGTAAATAATAATAAATAATAAATATTTGACAACACCACATAGGTAAATTTCTCTCATCATATGATAAGTAGCCTAAGCACTGTGTTACAGAAATCAGAAAACGACGGTACAACAACACTCAGACCCGAGATAATATAGAAAGGTTATTTTTCTACATTGACCGACCGGGAATCGAACCTGGGACCTCAAAGATAGCGACACCAAGTCCGGTATGCTCGCCTCTCGGCTACGGAGGTCATCGAATATTTATCATAAAATCGATACTTACGAGATATCAAACTCTTTCACATTAGGTATGTTACCAGCTGACTCATCCGCGCTTCCGTCTGATATGAAACAAGGATCAGCTATGCTCTTTTCGGTGAATTTATTTCCATTCTTCTAACTAATAAATTGTTTCCCAGCCTCACAACATGGGACCAACTTCGAAATCTCAAATTATCTTTTCCATTAACATTAAACAAAGCTAGATAACAATATTAAATACTCATACAAACAATAAAACAATTGTTTTTAGGGAATACCCTACTATTACCACCAATATTAGTACAGTAATATTTGTTTTTGGCTCAAGTAGGTAGTCGAGGCAAAATTATCAGATAAAGCTGACATCGAGTAAACAACAGAGGTAAATAGTCTATTTGTCTGTCTGGACTATTACAGAAACTAGTGTAGTTACTGTGAACACACACGGCTAGCTATGGAATCCATAAAATGAGGTAAAATAAGCCTTTCAAGGTGTCCTATCGTCATTTTAGCCATAGGACGTCCACTGTTAAACATATATAAGGTGCTTCATAAATATCTGCAACGGCTGAAATGGGTAAAAGTATTGCTTATATAGATTACGATAGTAAAGAAATTTTATGTCCAGAACATCATTAATTTTTTCATTAAAAAAATTATATTAATTTTATTTTATTTTATTCGGAACACGAACAGCATTGATACAATCTATGAATACAGAGTTATCATATAAACGTAGCTATTAACAGGAATGCCTGTATATAGAAATACAGTATGTAAATAGACCACATAAGCCATTTATAGAGTATTAAAAAATATAAGTAGAGATAATAAGTAGAGAAAAAAACAAAACAAAAACAAAAATAAATCAGGGGTTTGCTGCACCCTCGGAGTGGGGGCCGAAAAAATCAGAATTAAACTATTTGTTTATAGTTAATGGTTTAGTCCGAAATAATTCCAGCTCGCCGTTGCTTTTTGACAGGTCGTTAAAAAAGTTGCTCGCTCGGATAAAGAAAGAATTGCGACGATAATTCGTGTTTATCCTGGGTATTGCCAGAGGTTTAGTACGGGGGCGTCCATAAATTACGTGAGGTGTTTTTTTTAATTTTCTGTATGGTGAGATGTCGTGAGATTTTGTTCAACCCTCTTCCCCATCCCCCAATCTCACGTGAGATTTTTCAAAATGTGGGTTTCTTACTTAAACGCGTTGGATTGTTATTGTAAAAAGAAAATAAAAAATTTTTGACACCTCCGCCATGACTACCTTAATGGCACGCAAGTTTTTTGCCAAATAACGGGATAAAGATTGAATCTTAAGCATGTACAATCTGGATTAAATGGACCAAAATAGCATAATTTTTTTTTGTTTCAATCAGAAAAAAAATTGCGTGATATTTGCCGAGACCCCCCCTCTCCCCAACGTAAGATTAGATGATATTTGACTCGACCTCCTCCCCCCCTTAAACACCTCACGTAATTTATGGACGCCCCCTACGTCTGGTCGGTAATTTGCGTGGTACCCAGATGTCAACTTGTTCTAATAAAGCAGGACAATCAATGGTACCATTTACAATTTTTAAAAGACACTTAATATCCGTCGCTTGTCGCCTTTTCTGTAAAGGTAAGAAGTGGTATCTTCTACATCTAGCCTCATACCCATGATCCCGTCGTTTACTTTTGAACTGCAAACACCTCAAGAATCTCTTCTGTATGGACTCAATACGGGAGACATATACGTTATATTGTGGATTCCAGACCTCGGAGGCGTACTCAAGGATACTGCGCACATAAGCACAGAAGAGTACTTTAACCGGTTTAATAGATTTGAATTCATGTGTTGACCTTATAATAAAGCCAAGAGCCTTAGAGGCCTTTTTTACAGCGTGATCAATGTGCATGTCAAATAAAAGCTTCGAGTCTTGTATTAGCCCCAGATCTTTAATGGACGTAACTCTATTAAGTAATGTATTATTCATAATGTACTGATGATTTATAGGGGTGTGTTTTCGAGTAAAAGTCATTGCAAAACATTTAGAGATATTTAAATCAAGTCTGTTCACAATACAGTACTGCACAAAATTGTTCAGATCACGTTGTAACCGGTCACAATCAACAAGACTCTTGATGGCCATAAAAACTTTTTCTAAGGAACCAATACCGGAATCGCAAAAAAAAAACACTTCTCTCATACAAAGCCGCCGACCAGCTAGCTGACATCAGTTTTATGAAGCAGTGAATTTTTTTTTTAGATTACGACATTGGACCCAAAGAAAAAGTTGTTATATTTGAGCATCAGAATCAGCCCTTAGGAGGTTATTGATGTTTTACAAATAACCCTGTATACAGGGTGTCCCTGAACTCAAGTATAACCTTATAACCACATATTCTAAAAAATACAAATTCAAATATTTTTTTTGGCATCAAATACGTCATAGTAAACAACTTTCGTTATATCTACTTAAACAACCAAACTTTTTTATTTTAATTATTTCTAAGTTCGTTTCAAAAACAGAACACGTGAAAAATTAACGATTAGTCAATTAATTTGTACCGTATGTGCACTGCAGAAGGTCCTTGTTTGAGCGTCAGCGTATGCCGGTGATCTCTGATAAATCAATTTTTTTTGGTACACACCTCTTTTTTGTTGAATTCTAAAGTACCTCTATTTTATTCCAAAATACGAAGACTAATTACCAGTGATCGGAATAGGTAGATTTGATGTACTTTGGTAGTGCTAGCATAATATGGATATGCCTTTTTTTATAGAACTGATACAAAGTAATTCCGAAATGAAATCCGGGAGGCATGTCCCTATTAACATCAATGTTTGAGATCATTAACCCCAAATCAATCTACCTATTCCGATCACTGCTAATTACGTTAAAGTCGTATACTTATATTGTTTTATTGATCTTATTTATTTATTGTTTGTCTGGGATAAAAAGTAGCCTATGTGCTATTCCAGGATATCATCTACCTCTGTGCTGAATTTCATCCAGATCCGTTCAGTCACTCAGGCGTGATTGAGTAACAAACATCCATCCAGCCAAACTTTAGCATTTACTCGTATAATTTATTATCTACATTTTTTTTTTACTCTGATCCTAAGGTAAGTAGCTAAAGCACGCATGTATAAATATATAAATATGTTATATAAGTAGTATAAATATTAATTTGTGAATAACGTAGTTGGTTATAAATCTAGTAATAGTATTGTTTATGTTTTGGTTTAAGCAATATTTTGTAATTGTTTGTTGTTCCGAATAAAATAAAATAAAAAATAATAAAATAAAGCACTTGTATTATAGTAATCAGAAACAACGACGGTACCCCAACACCCAGACCCGAGATAAAAAGTTCGTTTTTTACATCAACCCGACCGGGAATCAAACCCGAACCTCAGATGGCGACGCCGAGCCGGCTAGCTCGCCTGACGGCTACGGAGGTCGTCATAATATAAATTATATTATTATAGGTTTAAATGATATTTTGACTACAACTTGCGATATGCAATCAACTGAAACTGGGTCAGCCGGTGACCAGGTCAGAGCAGTTCGCCACGGTCATGTCAGCCCAGTCTAATTAGTTATAACTAATCAATTAAAAGGTCTGGCGTAATATCTATAATGATTAGCGAAAGTCACTTTTGGCAGTCTGTTATTTGGCTGGCGCGAAACAGATTTCTACGGAAAGACAATTGACATTTAACAATGATAACAAACAATGTTACATTTCGAAAGTCTACAACCAGGAGACGTGTTTTTGAATCATGCAAATTCCAATACGAAATCGCAAGATTCGCATGCGAATTCCACACGGCACAACCTCTTATGCTTAACGCACATTTTCCGTTCCGTCATGGGTAAAAAGGACTTCAGCTTAGACACCTTGCTAGGACCTTCATTCATCTAATCATGTTAAGCCATTCACCCTTTGCAATAACAGATAACATTATCATTGATATTCCTTGAATTATTTGCTCTCTCTATTTGAGCTTCAAGTATTTAACAAACTGTACGTGTATCTTTGAGTGAAACATTTGCGTATTTGATTATTGATAAAGCAAAAGTACAATGTATTTTTAGTTGCGAAATATTTACGCAACGATTAACGTGTTTTGTTGTTTTTTCTTCGTCATAATCAGCTCGCGTCAGTCCAGCTGGAGAAACATAGACCTATCCCAATGCACGCCACTGAACCCGATCTTCGGCTGTTTTTTCCCACCTCCCAGCAGCAGGGTATTTCATCGCTCCACCTTGTCGGAGGGCGCCCTACACTGCGCTTGCCAAGTCGCGGTCTCTACCACAGAATACTTAATAGTACTACCGTACAGAAGATTCACTCCCTAACAAAAGTCAGGTGTAGGTATAAAAATATACCTAGACTCGCCAGCAAGCAAAATTGAAACTTATAACCGCACGCGAACCGTCAATTTTCTTTGCGCGCCCCAGTTTTATGACCGAGTTGCGTACGACGGTCAGGGTTGTCACTTGAGAAGTTTTTGTACCATTAATAGTTTTAAGATAAAAAAGTAGATTTTATGTTTACAGAATCAACGTTTGTAATGCTTATAAAAACGTTGATTCTGTAAACATAAAAATTCCATCCGAATGTCGTGTGTTCGATTCCCACGGGTGTAACGGGATTAACTGGGTATTTCTAACAAAATAAAATAAAAAATAGTTAAGAAATAAAATCTGTTTATTACAAAATTATCTTACAATTGCTTAACTTTTAAGTATTTTGTGATTGCTTTTTTTCCAGGTTTAAAATGTTAGTTCTGATTCACACACACACGTAAACACAGCAATTATCTTTTATACGGATTATATTGACGTTAAGGCTTACAAGACATTGCTTCTGTCGAAAAGCAAAAAAAATATTTGCAAGTATGCGCGAGCGCGACTGTCGCGCGAGCTGAGAGCGACAGCCCTATTCCATACGCCGCTTCGGACGGTGCGTTGGCTGAATATACCTAAACTGCGGAGTGACACCCCCCTGTCTCTACTTAAGAAGTTGTTTTTATGTGGACTGAATATTAATGGTATTATCCTTATGTCATCCAGCAGTGATCGAAATAGGGTGTCTATATTTACCTAAACTTTGTAATGAGAAATAACACAGAGTTGTTAAAACCACCAAATTTCCGGATTACCCGAAAAATACGAAGAATTTCCATGTTTACTTTATAACCAATAAGCAGTAGTTATAACCAATAGTCAAGCAAAAAGCGATTCTCTTTTAATGGCAGAGTAGGCACGGCCGAAAAATACGCGCTTGTCAGGGGGTTTCCAGCGCGCGACAGCTGTTGCTTCAAAGTTCAAACTGTACTCATTTATCATATCAAAGTTCCACAATCATTTTGTTGCCCAGACTATAGTTTGTTCTTGCGCCATACTAGAGCTAAAACATATGCTGCTCGTCAAATCTAAAGTGGACATATGAGACCATGCAATTCGATTACGTCTCGTTTCTAGAGCCGAGGGGTTAAATTGGCCTTGCCGGCACTTGGCGGGTTCATAACCTCAAACAAAACGGCATATTTCGTTCGTAGCAGGTTAAAAAACACCGTCGAAGACTCACAATTCTAAAAACCCTTCTTCAAATAGAACTGCTTTGATAACATTCAGCCCACACGTCGTGTTTCCACACTCGTTCTCAAAACATCGCGGTTGTTGTGCGTGCGCAGTCACAACATATCTGATTTCTGACTTTGCTGTTTGGAAGATGTCTTCAGAACGTGTAAATAGGCTAGTTTCCTAAAAAAATCTAATTAGTCCGTCAGTTGGATTAACAGAAAATATTGGACACATTTTTTTCATTTCTCAATCAAACAAAAAATGATGAAGATATAGCCCGTTAAAGTTCCGCGTAACTTCACGCCTTGCGACAACACTTTTTAGCAAGGCGTGACGTCACGTGCCTACTTTGATTCGCATTATCTTCGTCATTTTTTGTTTGATTGACATAAGACAAAAAATGGGTCCAATATTTTTTAATAATCTAACTGACGGACTAAATAGTAAATAGAATAATCATTTTTTGAGCCTATTGGGATACATTTTGTGTTTTCAACCGACTTCAAAAAAGGAGGAGGTTCTCAATTCGACTGTATGTTTTTTTTTTTTTTGTATTTTTGTTACGCGATTACTCCGCCAATTATGAATCGATTTTAATGATTCTTTTTTTGTTTGGTAGATCATACTTCAGAGGTGGTCCCATATAAATTTTATCGAAATTGATTTAGAACTTTTTGAGAAAATCAACAAATATATACCCAGATAATATTTTGGTTGTGGTTCTTGTTACCTATCTTCGACAAATATGAGCCGATTTTGATGATTTTTGTTTTATTGAATAGCTTATACTTCAAAGATGCTATGATAAAAGTTTGCAAAATAAAAATCACCCCTAAGGGTAAGAAAATAGGGGATGAAATCGGTGTTCAGCAGTTAGATTAGGATTTATCACTAAAATAGATGAAATAAGTAAATTTTATAAAAAAAAAAAAAAAAACGACTTCAAAACATTAAAATGCTAAAAATAATCCTAACACTTAAGTACCTAATCACTTAATTTTGGAGTCGGTGCAAACAAAAACATTGAATCTCTCATCGGCTGGCACCGACCGGGAAAGGCATTTCAGAGGTTCGGCGGTTGTTGTTCTTGCAATTAAATGCTAGCTTTAACTTATTACACTTGAACAGTTAAATCCACCCACGTATCTTCACCATCTACCTTATTTAACTATAGTAGAGTTCCTTCTCACCTTCACGTGTGTGTGCAGCATGAAGCACATACCATAAAGAGCATAAAAATGACATTTGATTTGTTCGACAACATTTTTCGCCATTTTTTAAATCTTTTTTAACTTTTTAAAAAGTTTTTTTAGGGACGAGTGTTGACAGGAGTAGTCATTTCATACTAAAAGTAAACATCACTTACTAGTTTCGGAGAAAGATGGTTTATATTGCTGCTCTATAGGGTATGTATTCGATGGTGTGTAACTATGATCAAAAATGTTTCTGGTTTGGTATCCAATTCATTTCAATTCAATATACATATTTATTGCGTTCTATAATGTTACATAAGTGTTATAAATAGGTACATAAAACAGATCATTATAGACCCTGTTGGGCACAACAATAAGGTTAGGATGGAGAGGATGACGCCATTCGTAGTTTATTTTAATAAGAATTAAAAAGGTAATCTTTTTAATAAAATGTAACAATATAAATATATTAAAATAATAATGAATATTATATAATCATCGTAATTAAGAAATTTGATTTTTTCGATCATTATAAAAGGAATAATTTTGGAAAACAACGCCCATCTTAGGGGTGGTAACCTGAAAACCTGTGGTGGTAAAAACCTTAAATTTTCATGGAAAAATCCATGAAATCAGGAAATTATGGTATTAATCCGCGGGCGAGCTATCGGTCATTCTCTCGGGGCGGCGGCCCCATACCACCCATCTCGGTCGGTGGTGTACCGGGGTATGCGAGGGTAGCACTCGTAGCATTGTCGCCTCCAGTGCGTGTTAATCACACGTCTCAAAAGTTTTAGGATACTTTTAAACAAGGTTTTTTACTAATGAAGTAATACATATTTATTTTATTTTATTACAAGATCCACAGCCCTAATTACAATTTAGATGAACTTAAGAACTAAACTTACAGCCAATAACGGATCTTCTTTTTAAATTTTGTATTTATTTATATTGTTCTTGTAATTACTTTCATGTGTACTATCACCCCTGAGTCGGGCGTTGCTGTTCGAAACTACACCCTGTATATTGATTTATCATTAGAAAGAGCGAGTTTTCGATCACTCAGCCTACACCGTTTAAACAAAAATAAAAAAAAGATTGTGCTGCAAAACAAATCTAGCCAAAGGTAGGATATATGAAGGTTATATACCTATATTATCATACTAAACATCACAAACACGAGATAAAAAGTCAAGTCTACTTATTTGTTGACCTTCACTAAATTCGCATTATCTTCAATAGAAACTTAGATCATTTTAAACAAGGAGGACATAATATGAAAAAAAAATACTTAGCTCTTTTTATTTCGCAATCGATTTGACCAATATATCGGACTCGGACGCCATGTTTGTCGTACCACTTACCGGCTAAACATTTTCGAATTTCGATCTTATTAATATGTGAAATTATTTCAAATTGACCATCACCGTAGCCAAGAGGCGACTATACCGGACTTGGTGTCGCTATCTCTGAGTTTGATTTCCGGTCGGTCAATGTAGAAAAATAGCTTTTCTATATTGTCTCGGGTCTGGGTGTTGTGGTAGGTACCGTCGTTGATTCTGATTTCTGTAACAATGTGTGCTTTGGCTACTTACTATAGGATCAGAAAAATGTATGTGATGTTGTGTCCAATATTATATTGTATTAAATATAAAAAATAAAACCGACTACGAAAAATTCAAAAGCTTGCCAGCCGATAAGAGTTTGAATGTTTTCGTTTGCACCGACTCCAAAAGTAACTGATTAGGTTCCTATGAGTAATATTATTTTAAGTTTTTTAGTTTTTTGAAGTCGGTTTTTTTACTTATTTCATCTATTTTTAGTGATACATCCTTAACTAAACAAATCATAAGAGTTCAAGCAAAAATTACTTACTTGCTGAACAATTTCATCCCTTATTTTTCCGACCTTAGAGGTGAAATTTTTCAATATATGTACCATCTTTGAAGAGCTATAAGTAAGAATCATCAAAATCGGTTCACATTTGCCAAAGATATTGGGTAACATAGAAACTAAGATCAGTTGGCGCGGTATGGAGTTCATGCTGTTTGATGATTTTCTTATAGATCCCATCATCAGAATCTGAACTAGACCTTTCGAACAAAAAAATAATTATCGAAATCTGTTAACGTGGCAATAAATGATAGCTGAACATACAGAAAAAAAATATAAAAGAAAAAGATTCCGACGAATAGAGAACCTCCTCCTTTTTTGAGGTCGGTTAAATAAAGGAATATATTAGATTTTTTTTTTTTTTTAATTCATATAAATATGTTTTTTTTAATTGATAAATCGATATAATAATGTCTAGTTTTACCCATTTTTTATGTGCACACTGAACTTTTTAAACTCAACCCGTTTTATCTCGCTTTTGTGTTTTCCTGTGGGATGATTATTCAGCGTTATCTAGATTCAGATTTCGAAAGTGTAAGTCGCGGACAAATGCAAGTAACTTTATAAACAGATTAACCGATTGTACCCAACCCAGTAACCAGAGTTGAGCAGATGTCCTTATCTCAATGGAGCAAGGATCAAAATAGAACGAATCTTTGTTTAAATCTGTATCTACCTGCGTCCTCGACCTCGGTTTTTACCTTCCCTTTTTATTTCCTATCGAGTTTGTTCAATAAGGTTAAATAATTGCGGATAATTATAAACTTGATAATACACGCGATTTAGACCAGATTCTTATTATTATTATTATTTATTTTTATTTTTTATTTATTCATAAGGTACACCAACAGCAAACCACATAAAACATTAACAACAACACGATTACAATATGTTCAAATATGTTTGCCAATGACAGGTATACACAGCATTTACCACAATGTGTAGCTTAAGTTTACAATACTAGGTACAAAATAACTAAAACTAAATTAAAAAAGAAAACACAAAAGACAAAAACTAACTAAGGAATGATCTTGATTCTTAATTAGAGTAAGCTGATTTTTCATTCTACCAACCACTAATCTATGAAAAATATTAAAATGGGCGATTTTGACCTTCAATCTCAAAAGATCCATTGGCCAGATCCATAATGTATCTAGTGTGAATTTTTTTCCTCATTAGCTCTATTTATGTAAAAACTTTTTTTTTATCAACCTTTTCAATCCAACTGCTGGGCAAAGGTCTCCCCCAGACTCTTCCATCGATCTCTATCTATCGCCAATGACTCCCAATCCCTCGTTAAGTTAACCAAGTCGTCACACCATCTTTTTTTGAGTCTACCTCTTCGGCGACCGCCGTCTATAGGTACCCATCGGGTGACGATTTGGGCCCACCTGTCTGGATGCATTCTGCACACGTGTCCTGCCCACTCCCACTTTAGCTTTGCAGTTTTCTCGCCTACATCTGCGACACCGGTTTTGGAGCGGATGGCGGTGTTGCGGATTCTATCAATCCTTTTTACACCTAGTATGCTCCGCTCCATAGCCCTTTGGCAAACTTTGAGTTTGGACTTTTGACTCTCGGTCAAAGACCAGGTCTGCGCTCCGTACGTAAGAATGGGCAGGATGCAAGTGTCGACGAGTTTTCGCTTTAGCGAAATGGGAAGGTTGCCCTTCATATAAGCTTTCATGGACCAGAAGCTCTTCCAGGCATTATCGATGCGACGCTCGATTTCTTTGTCCTGCCTGTTTTCGAAGGAGACTATCTGGCCCAAATATATGTACTCGTCAACGTATTGCATTGTCTGCCCTTCCACTACTATGGTGTCCTTAGTAGCGTTGGTCATCATTTTAGTCTTCGACCCCTTCATCACCAGTCCAACCCCAAAGCTTGCTGCGCTCAGCTGCTCGAGCATGACTTCTAGTTCAGAAGATGTATTGGCGAAGAGAACAATATCGTCAGCAAAACGAAGATTCGTGAGCTTTCTTCCTCCAATATCTATACCCTTCGTTCTCCAAGAGTCCGCTAGGTCTCTAAATATCTCCTCTAAGGCACTGGTAAATAATTTCGGAGAAAGCGGGTCCCCTTGTTTGACGCCTTTCAGTATTCGAAAGGAAGGACCGGGCGCGTGCAGTTTGACATCAGCGGCGCTTTTTAGATGAGCTGAAGGAGCTGTATATAGGTGGCTTCTATATCCTGATTTTGCAGAGCAGTGAATATAGACTTATGTCTTAGACTGTCAAATGCCTTCGAGTAGTCAACAAAGGCTAGGTATAGCGGTAAAAACTTTATATAAAATGTATTAATGGAAAGTTTCAATTTCTGAAGATCTATTGGCCAGATCCATAATGGGTACAGTAATTTTTTAAACTTAAATTAAACTCAAATTAAAAATTAAAACGTAAGTTAAAATTTAAAAAAAACTAAATTTATAAAACAAAATATAACACTATTATCCTACAAAATTAAAATGTTGTGGCATTTCAAGTCAACCTAGAAGAAATGGATTTTGGTAGGTTTATCAATTCGTGGATCGTTCACTCTTGAACTACAGAATAACAATACCGAGTATAGTGTATTGCTCGAAAAACGTAATCGAAGTTCATCATCATCATCATTTCAGCCATAGGACGTCCACTGCTGAACATAGGCCTCCCCCAGTGACTTCCAGATTGGCCGGTTGAAAGCGGCTCGCATCCAGCGGCTTCCTGCAACCTTTACCAGGTCGTCTGTCCACCTAGTTATCGCTATTACTTCGAGCGTGTGCGCATGCACACACTCCGTACGGGCCACGGATGCGTGCAACGATAAACTGAACAGACAGCTATCGAATTCCACCCCCTGCTGGTTAGCGCGACATCATCATCATGTGTAATTTACTTGTATGGTGTGCAATGAAGAGTATTTATCTATCTATCATCACAATTTTAGGCATAAGACGTCAACAGCTCCCAGACAAAGGAATCAACGTCACTTTTTTTGATTGGCTGGAGCTGGACCCTTTTTGCCAGCATTATATTTTGCCCTTTTTAGGATTGTAATTAGTGTAACAGTTGTTTGTTACGAAATTGTTTAATGTTAAATTTAAATATTTATCTGGTACCTCGTGCTTAACACAAAAATGTTAAAGCGTAACACACACAGAAGGCGGGCGAGCCGTCCCGCTTACGCCGGCCGGCTGTCTGTAAGAGACGCCCATTTAAGGCCCGTGGAGTCGCCAAATGTAAACTAGCATGTGGTTTCGAAAGCCTACTACTTAAGCCCCGTTTGTCAGAAAAATATTTTAAAAATATGCTAAGAATTGTCAAAACCTACACAACATTCTGAGCATAGCATTTGTTTCTAGTACTTATACTGTAGGAGAAAAAAATTTATATTGAAAAAACCAATAAAAAAGATGTTAACTCTCTTTCTTCTTTTTAACCGCTTGATTGATTTAATTCGTTACGTTGATTGATAAGCAAACATAAAAGGCACAAGCTGAGCATAGGATTTTTTATTTAAACAATTGCGTCCATGCGAAAAGTATTATTTTCCTCAATTTTCGCAACCTAAAGACGCAGCAACTGTCGTAACAGCAACGTCTCATTGCGTGCTGTTATGAACCGTATTTTAATGAGTTTTAGTGCGATATTTGTATTAACATTCGTCGAGTCACTAATTTAGGGGTACTACTCGCCTTAAACGTATGCTATTAGACCCGCCGTACTCCCGATCCGACCCGTCGCCGTCCCGCTTACGCTTTCTGTGTGTGTACGCTTAATTCCTTACAATAGGCTAGTTTCCTGGGTCAAAAAAAAAATATTCTATTGAGTCCGTCAGTTAGATTATCAAAAAATATTGGACCCATATTTTGTCTTTTGTCAATCAAACAAAAAATAACGAAAATAAAGCGCATCAAAGTTTAGGAATGGAAGCACGTGACGTCACGCCTTGCGACACTTTTAAGCACAGTTACGCGGAACTTTAACGGGCTACAAATGGTTTTGATGCATATTTATTCACCGTTACGTTATTCATGATGCACGAAGCCATTCAGTTAAACGAACACATTACATTGCATCGACCATACAAGTACTTTCGCTCTTTGATTGCCCATCTGTTGATAGGGACTTTAATTTCATCTCATTGGTAGTAATTGAAGGAGCTGCTCGCATTTGGATTGTTCATTTACTGAGCTTGTTAATGCAAGGGAATTCAACAAAGAATTTCAGTCGTATTAACCAGCCGGATAAAACTAAGCCTATAGGTGATTTAATAAATTGTATATATTGGAAATATAAAATACGTTATAATGTTAACATGTTATTGAAATCTTTTTTTTAAATGGCCAAGTGCGAATCAGCCTAGTACACCAAGTGTTCCGTACAAACTTGTAGGTGGTATGTGAATAGTTTGTCCATAACGGGAACCGAGTCTTGAAGATTTTTACTGCTTCTCTCATCATTTCAGCTGAAAGACGTCCACTGCTGAACATAGGCCTCCCAGAAAAGGGGGGGGGATTGCCAATACGCTTGGCAGACGGGTTGGCGAGCGCAGTTTTTTTATAATATTTCGCACGCTGCTGCCCGTCTCTTGCTACAGGAATTAGTCGCCTCTTACGACACGCCTCCTGTTGGCGGTGGGGAAGTGTATACTTTACGGCCGTCCCCACACAGCATTGCTTCTCTTGAGTTTTTTTTTTGTGTTGTAACTACAACTATTTTTGGACTGTTTCCTTGACTTGTGCTATTAATTGCTTTTTGACAAATTTCATAATTCTAGGTCAACAGGAATTACCCTATAGGTTTCGATTCTCTTGCAATGCAAGTATCAAAAAAACTATCTTTTAATTGTGTTGACTTAGAAGTTTAATTTAACTACAACTTCAAGGGATTGCAGAACTAAGTATTTAAAATTATAGATAGATAGATAGATACTCTTTATTGTACACAACACAAAACAAACAATTCACAGGAAAGTAGTTAGTGAATATAATAATAGTCACAATACTCATTTATTCAGTATAGGCCCTCTTCCGGGCTCTTATACACGCCCCAAATATAGCTTTGCCCTACCACCGCTTCGGGACTACATGTCGGCTGGTGATGAGATAAAACGGCGCCACAAACTCAGTCACCTTTGTCAGCCTTTTTTACAGGAAACACAGTTACAAGACATGTAGTAAGTGCGAGCTAAGCAGGTTAAGTCCATGCACTCTTGTCGTTTAAATAATCGTCTAGTTTATAATATCCTTTTTTCTTAAGGATATTTTAAATGTGAATTTTGATCTTATGAACAGGTAGTTCAACAAGTAATTGGTAATTTTAACTTGATACCACGCGTGATAAACGCGACTTTGAACTTTGAAGCGTGTCACGCGAACTTGATAAACGTGTGGACGTTTCGGGTAAAAAGGGTCTTGCTTGACAAAAAGACAGACGGACAGCGAAGTGTTGCTATAAAGGTTTTTTTTTACCTTTTGAGGAACTGTACCCTAAAAATAAACTTTTAATTGACCAACATCTTTAATTTAACGAAGATACCTTATCAAAATGAGAAAGAAAGACCGCATACCTGCTTCGGCTGCTTCAAATTTTTAGTCATACTTAAATTAGCAGACCGTAAAATTACAGATAATAATTAAGTGCAACTGAGTCGATTTAGTCACAAATAACCTACGTAATTATATTACAATAAGTTCAAAAACAATGGTTAAGGAAAACACATGTCTTTATTTAGTAAAATCGCGATGTAAATATATTTTTTTCATTGAATACAATGATTAACTTTATTGCACCACTATGATTCAGAATTTAGTAAAATAATCTCATTTATTTGTTATTGTCCTAGCTAGGGTACCCCCCTCTTTGACGATACCAAAGGATTGGTGGCTTTGTGATTTACCTAAAACAATGAATCCAGCCCCCCGAGCATGACCACCAAAACACGGTATGATTTATCGATTTATCGTCACCAACTGCAAAAATATGCCGATGACGTCACATGTTATGATCGCTGTTTCAATAAAAATTCAACATGGCGTCTATGATATTTTAAAAAAACGTAAATTACTATATCATATCATATCGTGTTTTGCTAGTCATGTTAGGGGGGCTGGGTTCAATTCCTAGTTCGAGTCAATGTAGAAAAAAAACTAAATAATATCGGGATTTTGTACTCTGAGAGTATAATTGTATTACCACTTGCGTCTGAAAGGGCTGGGAGATGGCACTGTTAAAAAAATGTCTGGTACCTCGTTACACAAGAATGTTAATTATTTACTTCTTGAATGACAAATAGTGTGTTGTATGGCGCATTTTTTTACAAGCAACCTTTGTTTCAAAACTCAGACACATCAGTGAAGCATATCAGTATTATAATCTCATTATAAATAAAAAGGTATTGTTGTTTTCCTAGGTAATATGTATTTATGTGTCAGACAGACAGACACAGAAGTTCTCACACTTAAATGGAATGGGTCAGGTACTGATATTGTTAACTTTCCTATCTAATCAAAGAAACATTTTTATTTCATTTTTTTTTTGGGCAGGGTTGTTTGTTTTCATGGTTGTGGGCAGACCTTCGAGTGTCTTGTGCTATTTGGGTTTCATCCTGTATATTAAGCGTGGACCATTTTTTCCTTGTATGAAATGAATGGTGTGTTAACTGGTCTTAGTTTACATCTGTTATTTACTCCTATCAAGCGCGGCGCTGGCGCGCATATTAAATGTTTTCTGATTTTTCTGGTATCCGCGGAAGATCAGCGTTAAGGTACCTTTTTGGTTCCTTGACATATTGCTGAGTGGAGACCATTTCTGAACCACAAATTTTAAGATAAAATTGTATTTTATACTTTTCTTTCATGTTCACAACAAGGATCGAAACCGGTTAATATTTATTTCAGAATGTATAAGACCCATTTCTAATATTTGATAATAGTTGTAAAGATTTAACCATAAAAATAAATTTGCCATAGCTTTTAAGTCGGTAGTTGGAGTATATGGTAATTAATTTAGCGAAAACCTTTATTATTCCGGTTAAGGTTCCATAGTAAAATAACCGGTTTCCGATCCTTGGTTCACAACTATGTGTGGTTTCTGAATAAATTATATTATTCTATTATTCATTTCATAGTTTTTTTTTCATTTCATTTCATTTTCATGGACTCAAGTAATTATCATCTTCGTGAGGTACGAGGTTTTGTCAAAATCAAAATCATTTATTTTTACAAATAGGCCATTAAAAGCACTTTTACACGTCTAAATTTTTTTGCCCTACCACTGCTTCGGGACAATTTGTGGGCTAGTGCCGAGAAGAAGCAGCGCAAGAAACTCGATCACTGTTGTCAGCCTCTTTTAAAATTAATATTTTTACAAGTTTTGGTGCGAGCTGAGCAGTTTTAAATCCACACATTTCTATCATTTATACAGTGTGTAACGAAAAGGTGAAATAAAAATTTAAGGGGTTATTCTACGGCTAAATTACATCAACTTTTTCAATGGGACCAACATAAAAATCTCAAAAAAAAAATTGACGTTTCCGTACAAACTGATGCCAGCTGGCCGCGTTTTAGTATGGGAAAGTGTTTTTTTTTTGCAATTTCGATGTTGGTCCCATAGAAAAAGTTGATGTAATTTAGCCGTAGAATAACCCCTTAAAGTTTTATTTCACCTTTTCGTTACACACTGTATAATCACTAACGGTGTAATAACCCTTTTTCATTAAAATCATCTTAACATGTAATTCAAGTTCAAATACTGGCAGTTCAGCAAGAGATTGTGGTAATTTATTAAAAGTAAGAATACATTTTTCCCATGAATGAACTTCCTACCTTGTGGAATCTGAAATTAGGAACGACAAGTTTATCTTTATGCCGCGTATTATACTTAAGTATGTCATTTTTCTTGGAAAATAAGATGCAGATTTTTGTAGTTATTGTTTAGGGTTCCGTACCTCAAAAGGAACAAAAAAATCGCGCACATACCCTATATACATGGAGCACATACCCTATAAGTAGAAATGTCATTTGATTTTTTAATCTGTATCTGTACTGTTTTTTTTTATGGGTGAGAGTTGACAGGACTTGTCATTTCATACTAAATGTAAGTGAAATATCACCCTAATTCATTTCTGTACAGCGTAGTAGGTATGGATTTTATACTACGGTGCCCAGTGACTAAGTAAGAGTTGGGCAAATAGAATTTTTTTAACTTACTTCCCATTAACCTATATTTAGTATATTTTGACACTTGCAAGTTGCAAGAGAATGTATGGTGAGAAATCAAAACTTGTTGGGTACTTCCCGTTGACCTAAAATGACAATGAAATTTGGCAAGAAGCAAATTTATAGTACAAGTAAAGTAGTTAAATTAAAAAAAACCATTACCGCGAGATGGACGATTTACATTTGTTTGTTCGGAACATTCAGTATGCTAGTCCGTCTCGCACAGGGCAGGTTTTTGCCAAACTATTGATCCCAGTCTTGGAATGGGTGTATTTGATTAATGTCTGTCTGCGTAAGCCGAGGCCTTGCCTATTTGGGCCACGGGGACATTAGTGCGTCCACTCCTTTATTAACCTCTTAGAGCGCCCGCACACTGGCCTCACAGTGGCGGCCACTTGATGCGACCTTAACCGCCTTGCGCGGTTATGTCAAGCAAGCTACTAGACGATGCTTCTAGCGGCTGGACGCGGCGACCAAAACGCTCCTTTTGGTCCAATTATCAATCATCAATTCAGCCATAGAACGTCCACTGTTGAACACAGGACTCCCCTAATAATTTTTAACGGAGGGGATTGCCAATACTCGCCACTCGAATTAGTTGCTTCTTACGATACGCCTCCTGTTGGCTGTGGGGAAGTGTATTCTTTACGGCTGTCCACACGGCACCAATACCATTACTAAAAATGTATGAAAAATCTCACTTGCAACTTGAGGCGGCTACTTACTAGTAGTTTTGCTGTAGCCACCACTAGTGACCCCGTGTGCGGCAGCACTTATTCCGACAGTAAGGAAGAGTGATACCTCTTTACATTTCACACTTTCAAGTCCAACGTCTCCAAAATGTGTAAACCTATTTAGTTTTTTGCACGATTCTAAAATAGTATTATACTTAAACAAAAATTCGATTGTCTTAAGTGGAAATGAGTCTCTCGCTCTCTCTATGGCAGCGAAGCATGGCCGCTACTTGAGCGACACAAGCAGGAGCTGCGTTTCACGGAGATGAATATGCTGCGGTGGATGTGCGGAGTCACGCGTAAGGACCGCGTGATGAACTCGCGCATTCGCGGTAGCCTTCGTGTCCGTGATATTGCAGACAAACTGCAGGAGAGTCGCCTACGCTGGTACGGCCATGTTTTGCGGAAACCGGCAAGCTACGTAGGAAACAAATGTCTGGCCATGCCGCCACCGCCAGGTCCTGGCAAAAGGGGTAGACCCAAGAAATGCTGGCTTGACGTTGTGAGGGCTGACATGCGTGCCAATGATCTCACAACTAGAGACGCTCAAGACCGCGCGAAGTGGAGGAGCAAATCAAGGAAAGCGGACCCTGGGCTCCAAAGCAATGGCTTTGGACGCAACCGGGATTGACCGTATAGATGATGATGATGATGAGTCTCTCGCTCTCTGGACGACTATAAGGCTAATCCGGCTTGTCACAAAACTATATACGGCCTCTGGCGGTGGGCGCCCATTTAAACGTATGTTTTTAGACGTATGTTATGGGTCTAAACTCCTCTATTACGTGTGTATACGGCGCGCCGTACTACCGACTCGACACCGTCCCGCACACGCCTTCTGGGTGTGTTGCGCTTAAAAGACCCGCCGTACTTAAGCCCGACCCGTCGCCGTCCCACTCACGCCTTATGTGTGTGTTGCGCTTAATAGACACGCCGTACTCCCGACCCGACCCGTCGCCGTCCAGCTTACGCCTTATGTGTGTGTTACGCTTAAAAATATGGGACACTTAAGTTATCGCAGCTGTGCATCTAATCGCAGCCGCGCGCGGTCGAACGCATGTGCGAATACTCGCAGTGTCGCAACCGCAAGCGATGAATCGCGCGCGAGGGTGTGCGATTGGCCGCGATGCATGGAAGTCTATCTTTAAAGTTAAAGCTTGATTTTGTCAAATCGGCGTTGAAAATGGTGAAAAGTAAAATGTAAGAACTTTATAAAAAATCCATAACATTTAATTAATTTGTTTTCTTTTATAAAAGTGAACAGATATATATGGAAGTGTTGAGCTTTTATAAACTTACATTTATATAAATTTTTATGTATTTTAAGTACCTACATCTTGTAAATATTACTTAATTTATTTAATATTATAGTTTTGAGTTGTTTAATCGAATAAATGTCAAAAAAGGTATTTTAAATATAAAGGAAATGTTTTTACAAGTTATTATTTCCCCTTGAAGTAATAAGTTTTAATAATTTTTTAAATTACACTAACTAATCAATCCAGCCAAATTGGAGTATTATTGTTGGGGACGGAAGCTGTTATCTTAGTTGATTCATTGTAAGAGCAAATAATAATTTTAAAAAGACAATATTTTATTTGTGTAATAAGTTTTTTTTAGATAGAAAAATGTTATGCCTACCTACCTACATTAAAGATATATTTTTGTAAACAAATCTAATTTAGGGGAACTATATTGCTGTAAGCATTAATAAATCTAGGTCAGTCTAATGAGTGAGGACAGGACTAATTTAGGCTTAAAAAGTAGGCAGATATAATGGAAAACTTATTATGTATTTACAAAACTAATATATTTTATGCAACCTTCTAATGAAAACCAATTCCATTTTCTTTGTTGCATGGCAATTGAAAATATGAATGTCATTACAAACTTAAGTGAAACTATTTTTATCATAAATTATTACTACATTGTTTCATTCAGACAATGAGATGCAAGTTTGTAATTATCAACATAACACTTTACTGTCCTTACTGATGGATAAATAATTTATTTTAGAAACTAAAATAAAAAATACCAATTATTTTTTTCTTTTCACTTAGGTAGACACTGAAACCAATTTGAGCGAAAATTCGAAGTCTGTAGCACGTTATTACGAATTACGAGCATCTAAATCTAAATAATATGTAATTTAATATTTAAATTATTCAAAATATTATACATAATAGAACTTTTTTGTAACTTACCCGAAAAGAAAGCTGTTGCCACACGCAGTCAGCTGATTGAGAAACACACGAAATAAATCTAAACATACACTAAAATCACAGTTCTGGGCACTGGAGGCGAGTGTTCACTCAGATTTACAGAAAACAAACCGAAATAAACTAATTTACTACCGCAATCACAGCGTTCACGAACAACACGTATTGCACCACAAAGGGAAATTTTTGAAATAAATGTGCTCATGAAAATTAGAACTGTCAGTAACAGACAGGTTTCAGCTGTCAGCAGCTGTCAAGGTAGTGTTTGTATCTCTTGTATTTTCATAACTGTCAGCTGTGTGAATGAATGAAAAGAGGAACGAATGATAAAATCAATATTAAGGTGTGGCTACACTTGGCTACGAAGAGCGATCAATGTTATCCTTTTAAAATCTTTCCATGTAAATGTGAATAGATCCCTTGTTAAATTATTTGTTGCCATTGCATCATGAATGAGCAAATTCATCGTAAATTATTTCCCTTGATGCGGCTTCTGTCATGTTAACAGTTAATAACGTTGGTGAATGTCTACTTGGTGTAGCCACAGCATAAGTGGCTGACATACTTAGACCCAGTGCCTAAATTATTGAACGACTCATTTCACTCATCGTAGCCCGCGAACACCCGCGAAATAAAAAAACTGTATAAAAGTTTTAAGTCAAACTTTATTTTGTACGGCTAAAGACACAGAAATTAAATTATGTACAATTAATACTTTAAACGCGCTGCTAATACACTAGCCGAGATTACACTGCATATTTTTATCAAGTGAAAAGTGGTCTAGGAACAATCATTATATTTTTGCAGTTGGTGTCGATAAATCGCTATATCATATCGTGTTTTGGTGATCATGCTAGGGGGCTGAAGTTTACTAAATGAAACAATTGAACACTTACAATACACTTTATTGCAAAAATGAAGAGAAAATAACGAAAAAAAATCCAACATAATTTCCACAACGCATTATAGGAAAATATTTACAATAGCGTAAGGTATCTTCATGCTACACCCATGAAAGAAGGAAATTTGGTACTTTTTACTAAATCATTGAATTTCGTCGCACAAAGACAATGTACCCTTACATTTTACTTTTCAAGGCAACCACAGATTCCTACAGGACATGAATATGTTTCGTTATTCGTCTGTCTGTACATAATATCTGACTTACACCTTTTCCTCTTTCCAGTTTCTTTCTAAGAACCTAATGTGAGTTTTATTCGATAGATTTTAATGAGAATGTAAACCCGGATTTGTATGGGAAATATGATTTTATTGATATACCGACAGGGGGCGCCACCCCGTCTTTATACAGGGTTATTTGTAAAACATCAACAACCCCCTAGGGGCTCATTCTAGTGCTCAAATACAACAACTTTTTGTATGGGACCAACATTAAAATAAAAATAAAAATTGACTTCTCCATACCAACTGATGTCAGCCTGCTAGTGGCGGCTTCGTATGGGGAAGTGAATTTTTTTTTTTGCGATTTCAATGTTGGTCCCATACAAAAAGTTGTTGTATTTGAGCACCAGAATCAGCCCCTAGGAGGTTGTTGATGTTCTAAAATAACCCTGTATATTCACGTTTACTTATCGATCGATTTATGCGATCAGATTGTTTATTAAACTCACACTAAGATCTTTAAGCTTTGATTAAACATTACTTTGTATTAGAATTATCCTGAATTCTAACTTATGCAACTTAATCATCAGAAAACTAATAGAAAACTTGAAAAATGCTTCTCTCCATAGATTTATTAACTTCCTGTGATCTCTGGTAGTGTGCCTTGTTCGCTCATAGTGCAGTATGATACAGTAACCACTAAACTTTGAACTTTTATCCCGTGTCTTAGAGTCGAAAACTAATTTAAAAAAATATCAACCTGCATTCTAAAGGGTTAAACAACTACAACAGCCCCCTAGCATGACCACCAAAATACGATATGATATAGCTATTTATCGATGTTGAATTTTTATCGAAACAGTTGGTGTCGATATATCGGTATATCATATCGTGTTTTGGGGGTCATGCTAGGGGGGCTGAGTTAGATAGACAGGTGTTAAAATATTTAGAAAGTACTGTTTTATTAGATAACTTTTAAAAAAGGGTCCGATTCTACTACGTAAATAAAAAGTTATGTCTAATCTGTGTCAACCATAATATGTTTACGTCATTGTCCGTACTTTCTACTAGTAGAAAATGAAAATCAAGTGGGTAAGACCACTCGTAGTAGAATTCACGGAACCAATTTTTAAAAATAGTGATTTTAGGTATTAGTATGTGAATGTTACGATTTCTTATTGAAATTTGCATGATTCAAAAATACGTCTCCAGCAACGATTTATATACGAGTAGTAGAATCACCTAAAACTACTAATTAAATAGGACAACATTGCATGGTGTAACAAGAAGACGCCGTAAGTCGTTTTTGAGAATAACAAGATTATAAATACAGCTCAGAATTACTTATAAAACACCGTCCTCACACGAGAAAATCGAAAAAATAAAATACGTTATTATAATTTTTAATTTGTGTTTAAAAAAACATACAGGCAAAGATTTCTCTTATCTGAACGTAATATAAGATAAATAAGAAAATATAAGTAGACCGCAACTGATACAAAAATACAAGGTGTAATTAAATAATGCAACACAGTTAGGGGCTGATCCTACTGCGCACATACAAGACTTAGAACTTTTTCGTATGGAGCCAGCCTACCAAAACACGATATGATATGACATGATATAGCGATTTATCGACACAAACGGAAATTTTTTAAAACATTATAAAAGATAAAGTGCCGTGTGGGGACGGCCGTAAAGAATACACTTCCCCACCGCCAACAGGAGGCGTGTCGTTAGAGTCGACTAATTCCTGTAGCACGAGACCGGCAGCAGCGTCTGCGTGCGAAATCTTATAAAAAACTGCACTCGCCAACCCGCCTGCAAAGCGTGGCGAGTATTGGCAATAAATGGTCAATCATCGGGGGAGGCCTTTGTTCAGCAGTGGACCTCCTATGGCTGAAGTGATGATGATGATGAAAGATAAAGACGCCATGTTGAATTTTTATGATCGCTCTTTCTATAAAAATACAACATGGCGGCTACATGTATCATATTTGTAAAAAAAAATACTGCTTGTGTCGATAAATCGCTATATCATATCATATCATATTGTGTTTTGGTGGTCATGTTAGGCAGGCTGGCATACCTAAATTTGCAAGTACCTAAAATTACTATTTTGGTGTACACCTATGAAACATACGTCAATCGAAAGAGAAAATAATTACAAACAACAAATACTCATTGAACAAGGTGGTAAATGATATTCTTTGGTTGGAATTTTAATTTGAATATGTAAATAAATAATTCCGTGCTTCTGGGCGGCGGTGCATCGGCCTATCGGGGGTTCCGGGTTTTCTCCGACCGATCTAGTGCTCCTCATGGGCCCGGAGTCCGTTGGAGGGATTTGGGATTCTCTGGTGGTCCGATGTGCCGTTGCGTCACTCGCTGCACGTTCCAGCGTCGGAGGTTCCCGCCGAAAATCTGCGTCGTGATAAGTCTGTGGCTGTCACGACAAATGCTGAGCGGGCACTTTTTCGACACATCTAATTTATATTGTTTTGTGTATTATTATTGTTTTTCTCTTGTGTGTCGAATAAACGTTTCTTTCTCTCTAAATAAAGGTAAATATCGCATATTCAAACTGAAATCCTGAACAAAGTATATCATTTACGACATTTTTTCAAATAATATTTGTTGTTTGTAATTATTTTTTATGTCGATTGGCGTAAGTTTCATGTGTACAAAATAACTTAATTTTAGGTACTTGCAACTTTAGGTATGCCAATAAGGTTTGATGTCTTTTTTCTATGGAACCAAAATCGAAATAAAATAAAAAAATCATTTTCTCATTCAAACTGATCAGCTGGTCAAAGATGTACGTAAGGTTTTCTTTGCTATTTCGATTTTAGCAGCAGTATTGAAGCAGTGAAATTTCCCACTACAATGATGTTGGACAAACTTAGAAGATCTTTGTTAAGCTTTTTACCGGGTAAAGAATTATTCTTGTTAACAACTTAATTACACATAGAATACAATGGAAAAAAAGAGTTCATTAGAATAAAAAAATATTAACTATTCGTTATTTATTGTCGTTCTACGACCGTCTCTTGGTCTACCCAGTGGTTAGCGCTCCGTAAAACAAAGCGGTCCCGGGTTTGGAACCCGGAAGAGGCAAATGTTTTTGTGATGAGCAAAACTATTTGAACCTAAGTCATGGATTTCATATAATGTATTTAAGTATGTCTATTCGTTATCTAGTCGCCATAGTACAAGCTCTGCTTAGTTTTAGGGCTAGATTAGGTGTTAGAATTTATACATCTAGTGTTTTCTTCTTAATATTATATGCGACAAAAGTGCGTCATATGAACTTAATAGTGAAGCAAAAAGCGTATTTTTGGTTATACATGAAAAATTAATTATATTAGTATCGCTAAAATAAATATGAACTGGCTGTCCTGTAACAAATACTAATTATGTATGCTCATTTGAGGCGCCACAAGTGAAAGTACCGAGAACTAATTTTGACTTAGGACTGCCTCTATTTAACTCCATTACCTATACTCTCTGCATTGCATTGCATCTGCCGATAGAATGCGGCGAAATGGCGATAGGCAAATAGGCACAAATTGAATGACACTAGCCAGTCCATATTTATTTCAGGTCAGTGATTATTACCTATTCATCATAATATTGATCGATCAGTAGCATGGTTGATTACAATAGCAAAAACTACTCTATATAAAGCTAATATAGTCCAAAAAACCTTCAAACACTTGAATAATAAAACCGAGGTCTACTCGACCACAACAAAAAGTCCCATGACAGTTATGAAGATTCGGCGCCTACTCCTCACCTATAAGCTGAGACTTCCTTAACTCGCGCTTACTTGCTCTCAGGAGAGATATTACGTCTTTTCGAAATATAGTTATCAGTGTTGGTAATATCTTAATAAAGCGTCAATTTTATTTAAATTTTGAAACCTTTTCGAACAATAAAAAATAGTATTTCAATCTTGATGTTTTAAAAGCCTACGAAAACGCCGTCGGCCATAATGTAATGTTACGTGACGTCACAAGCTTTTCGCTGTGTGCGCGATGACAGCGCCCCTAGTGGCCACAATTATTGTGGACTAAGATCTCTCAAATAATGGCATCTGGATGGTTTGAAAATGATTTTCGGATTGTTTTTCTTCGAAATTAGATGAAAATATCAAAAAAGTTTGTGCATATTATAATAAGTTATTTTCTTACTTGAACTAAAATATGAATGTTATAATAATACTTAGGGGATTTGATCGATACAACATGATATAACTTTCTAACCTCAAACTGGTGCAAAAAGTGAAAGAACTAGTATTTGCACAGCATGTAAGAGACGTTAAAGAGCTTGGAACCAACGGACAAAGCTACTTAATAAAAGCTATAATCATAAGATAAAAGTCTGTGACACAAACCCCCTACAATCATTTTTCTTTTCACAGCAGCTGTCCATTTATTTCTATGCTCCAATTTCCATCTTGATGTTGGAAACGAATAAAACATGCACGAACTGTTCTTCTCATTGTTTCTACAGTTTATAACACCACACGTACTGTGACCCATATCACGAATTTTAACGTTATTACTTAAAATGCTTAATTTCGTTAGTATGGAATTCTATGGAAATATAGCAATTTGACACATGACAGTCCAGAGTTATTTCACATTTCTGCCAAATAGCGTGCTGCGATCGATTTGACTTCCCCCACCACCCACTTTGCACATAGCGAATAGCACCAGAACAGGCATGTCAAAAAACCTACGGTCACGCTACTTACACGTGCGAGCGTAGCGCAAAATCTCCCTTTGGGGTGTCAGTTCTAGTACAAAGTTACTCAATGGTGACGCGCCTGTCATTGATGCCGGCGTTTTTGACAATTTAAAATATACAGCGATGAAAAAATACTATTTTAAATTAACTGAAAGAAATTGTGAGCGAAGCGAGCGCGAATTTTTTTTAAAATATGAGGCACTTTTACCCTAGAGCCCAACGGCGCGGCGACGGCATTGGCGACTGCGATGGCGAGCAGCGGCACGCAGAATGTATAAAAACAATGCTGTACAATTTTAGTTTTATGCTATAACATATTATTTATTAGCAATTAATTTTATGTTATATTATATTTATTCTTTCCTTTATTTTTACGCCCGCGCGCCCCTTTGCACCCTCGCGCCCCTAGGCACATGCCTAGTTTGCCGTTAGGATAATCCGCCTCTGGTAATCATGTACTATTTTTTATTAATACTGTTACGTTTCGGTTCCTGTGGGCAAACTATCAAGCTAAATTATTAGTTAGGTAAATTTTGGTACAAGGAATATTGCCTATCTTTATGAATATCCTATGAATATGTTGTGGTCGCGTAGTACAACTGGCGGCACGGATCTTGAGAGCTGGGCGAACGATACGCAGAAGACCATTACGATTACGTGATTGGCCAGTCCCACGACTCCTCTGAACCACCGGCCGGGATTAGTTGCTCGCTCCGCGCACACGCGTCTCTGATACGATGATCGTCTCGTAAGCGCAAAGCGATCCCCACTCTTTCCCCCAGCGCTCAAGATCCGTGCCGGGGATTGTATATGGTTTATTTTTCGACATCTAGTCATTACACGTGTGCATTTCTCAAATTTGTTTGAACATATCACATTTTATACCTTTTATATCAATGTAATTCTTCTTCTAGTCAAGTTTATTTTTAAGGTGTCTCGCACAGTTTGTCGTTCGGCACAAACACAAGCGTACCGGGTACGTCGGCGCGACGTACACTTGTGCATATCTGCAAATTATGAACAAAAAACAATTTGATTGCAAATATAAGATAGTACAGACAGACAGCATGTCAATCTACCACCAAACGTCGAATTTTCTTAAAGGATATTGATCTCGTCAGACTTAAAGTTAAAAATCGGTTCAGTGACCTTTAACTTTTTGGCTAGGTTGACCCAAGTTAAGGTAATTGAACCGAATTCCAACTTTAAGTCCAACACGTAGAGATCAATATCAATTGAGAAAATTTGTAGTAGGTTGACGTGCTGTTGTCTGTACACTTGAACAAGTTTGACGCCTTAAGTGGGAGTTGAACCAGCGTCTCTGTTATATCTAGGTGAATTCTCTTTCAAATGAGCTACCGAGGAGCATTAGTTTATATAAAATTTTAAAAAATCTCTTAAAACCAAGGACCGGAACCGCTTACCAATAAAAGGGTTTTTAATTGGGTATTTCATAGACTTGTTTTCACAAACCCTATCAATTCGGTAAGCATATCGTCGACATACTCTAACGAAAGGCTAACCAAATGAATACAGTTAATTCGAGTAAGCACTAACCGTATCTGAAAACTCTATCGAGGCTTACCCTATGAAAGGGTTTTAAAAGCGCTCAAGCAAGTTTAACCTCTACGTGCACACCATTCGACTCATAATAATGAGTACAATAGTATAACCTTTTACGGCGAACTTAAATACACAGACAGGTTAATACAAATCACCAGAATGCGCGAAAAAGACATAGACAATAGGGTAACCCTTTTAGTTGGTAAGTGCTAAATATTGAAATTATTAATACCCTATTTGATTCGGTAAGCGCATTGAAAGTAGTTAACTTTATTCAAAAAGGTTTCCGTAACGAAAGGCTAACACTGGAGTAGCTTATCAATAGGGTAACCTTATCCTTGGGTAACCTTTTAATAGGGTTTCCCTAACAATCGGCTTAATCAAAAAAAGGGGTTTTCCGGTCCTTGCTTAAAACAGGTTTTCTTTACCCTTGCCTTAATTTTTTTCTGAATAGTTTGACGTAAAAGCAACACTGCTTAGGTTAGGTATAAAAATAAATAATAAATATGGCCAGAACACTGAGTACTCAGTTCCGTGGAGGACGGCTGAGCACCGAGTTCCGCAGAGGACGACTAAGTACTGAGTTCATAGGAGGTACACTGAGTACAGAGTTCTCATAAGGAAGACTGAGTGCTAAGGAGGAATACATGAGAGTTGAGTACCGCTAAGGAAGAACAAGTGAGTGCCGAGTACTGCTAAGGAGGAACACGTAAGTACTGAGTAGGTACATATAAGGAGGAACACGTGAGTATTAGTACTGCTGAGAAGGAACACCCAAGTTCTAAGTACCGCTAAGGAGGGACACATGAATGCCGAGTACTGCTGACGAGGAACACGTGAGTATTAAGTACTTCTAAGGAGGAACACGTGAGCGTCGAGTACCGCTAAGGAGGAACATGTGAGTACTGAGTACTGCTGTGGAGACACACATGAGTGCTGAGTGATGAGTACTGGTGTGGAGGAAGACGTGAGTGCTAAGTGCTGAGTATTGGTGTACACATGAGTACAAGTACTGCTGAGGATGAACACGTGAGTGCCGAGTACTGCTAAGGCGGAACACGTGAGTATTGAGTACTGCTGAGCAGGAACCCGTGAGTGCAGAGTACTACTAAGGAGGAACACGTGAGCGCTGAATTTTGCTAAGGAGGAACAAGTGTGTACCGAGTACTGCTATGGAGAAACACGTGAGTACTGGGTACTGCTGAGGTGGAAAGACTGTTACTGAGTGCTAAGAAGGTAAGCCTGAGTATCGAGTGCCGAGGAAGACCACTTATGTCTAAGTTATGTGAAGGAGGACTGAGTACTAAGTGTTGGTATGGAACTCGTGAGTGCTGAGTACTGCTATGAAAAAACACGTGAGTATTGAGTACTGCTGAGAAAGAAGACTACTGAGTACTGACCTGCAGCGGCTGGCGCTGGCAGCTTCCGTGCACGCTGAGGCGGCCGCTGCGCCGCACCGGCGTCACCGTGTACTTGGCCGGCTCGGTGGACCCCGAGTTGGAGTTGCGGCTGCAACAAATAGAAGTAGAAACGTTTATTCGACACACAAGAGAAAAATACATAACAATGTAAAACTTTAAAGGGATCTGATGTGTCGAAAAGAAGGTGTTTAGAATTTGGCATGACAGTCACTGACTTATGACGACGCTGATTTTCGGCGGGGTCCTTCGACGATAGGACGTAGCGAGTGACGCAGCGGCATTTCGGACCACCAGAGAATCCTAAATCGGTCCAACGGACTCCGAGCCCATGGGGAGCCCAGAATAATAAAAAATAATGGTGAATACATTAAAATACAAATATCATCGTCATCATTGTATCAGCCTTTTGCAGTCCACTGCTGGAGGTAAGGCTCCCCCAAAGAGCGCCACAGAGAACAATCTCTCGCTTTTTTCATCCATAAAGAATTCACTTCCCCACCGCCAACCGGAGGCGTGTCCTAAGAGGCGACTCATTCCTGAAACAGAGCAGCAGCGTCTGCGTGCGAAATATTATAAAAACTGCACTCGCCAAACCGCCTGCCAAGCGTGGCGAGTATTGGTAATCTCCCGATGATAGAAGTCACTGGGGGAGGCCTATGTTCAGCAGTGGACATCCTATGGCTGAACACTCAACAAAATGATGATGACTGCCAGCCATCTTCCTAAGGTCGGTCGTCCATTAGCTGCACAAATATGTTGCAAAAAAAAACTCATACAAAATGACGCATCAGTAATAACGCATGTTACGATTTGTATGGGGATATTGGAGTTAGTCGGACCCACAATAAAGTTGTGGTACTTGAGCAGGAGAATGTGTTTTTTGCGCCAACAGTAAATTATAAATAATATTGGACAATATTATATATGACGGAGGGCCGAGCGGGATCGGCGGAGAGCTTAGTTCATCTTCGTCCGCCATCTTGGATAGTGTGGGTGATGTTTCTTCGAAATAAACTCGCAGATTGATCACAAACAACCCCTTTAATCGATTTACTTAGTAATTCACATGAAATATGGTAACTCTATTGCGATGTAAACGGATGGCAATACGAAACGTGGAGAGTTCTGCGCTTGCGTCCGTTCAGTATGGCGGCTCACGTTAGTATGCCATTATAAACCAAGCACAGACCAATCCCAAGCGATGACAGCTGTCAATGTCATAGCTTGACGTTTCGCAAGGCACCATAGACGTAGACAGATGACAGCTACAGTTGACAGTTGACGTTTCGCACGATCGAAGCGCACCTCGCCGACATATACATTATTCTGATACTATGATAACCAGCTTAAGTACTTGTGTCACAGAAATCAGAAACAACACCTAGACCAGAGACAATATAGAAAAGTCCGATATGCTGGCCTCTTATCTAGGCTACGAAAGTCTTCAAAGTCAACTGCTGAACATTATGACTTATGTTAAGTGGCTGTCAGTAATGATCAGTGTTTGGAGTAGGTAGATTTGGGGTCAATGAACTCAAATATTGGTCTTAATATGGACATGCCTCCTGGATTCCGGAATTTCTTGGTATCAGTTTTTGAAAAAAAGGCATATCCATATTATACTAGCACTACTATAAGTAAATTTTATTTAAAAAAATAAAACCGACTTCAAAACACTAAAATGCTAAAAATAATCCTAACACTTAAGTACCTAATCAGTTACTTTTGGAGTCCTCCTTTTTTGAAGTCGGTTGAAAATACATCACATCAATCTACCTACTCCGATCACTGGTAATGATGAAGCTGTACTCACAGTCTTGCCTGCTGCACCGCAAACCGGATGATAGTGCTCTTGAAGACGTTCTTGACGTCCACCATCTTAGGGTCGGCTCGCTTTGTGGCACCGCTGTTAGGACTTATCTTGAGCTGCATGAACTTGTCCAGCAACTGGTCGAGGTTCGCTTCTACTACCGAGTGCTGGGATGGACAAATGAAACTATTTTTAATAAACATTTTTGCATTGACCGCAGATGAAGTTAGAAAAACAAAAAAAAAAACAATCGGCTTAATCAAAAAAAGGGGTTTTCCGGTCCTTGTTCTCACATCCACTTACAAGTAAACCTTTTTAGTCTCGCCCTATGATTGTAAGTTTACCATGTCGCTTCTCACCACGGTTTCGCACAATGGCCCAATCGTGAGGCTAAGTTCAGAGAAAGCTTAGTTAAATGAACTAACCTCTGTCCCCTTGGCGATGGCCTCCTCCCAGCACTGCACGGAGGCGGGCAGGTCGCCGCGGCCCTCCTCGAGCGCGGCGCGGCACTCCCAGTAGGCGGCCGTGTCGCTCGCGTACGGGAAGCGGTCGCGGATGGCGCGCAGCCAGCGGGCGCTTTGCTCCCAGTCGAAGCCCTGGAGACGTATGAACGTACAACGATTTCTTCTACAAAACGAACTTCAAAATTTTATTTTACAGAAATAAAACCGACCTCGTTTTTCAAGATTTTAAAATGTATTCTGCTATTTAAGGCGGAGATAAATTCAACAAATAAAAGATCCAGAAAAAAAATTCTGCCATTCTTGACGTATAACTGTAACTAACCCGTTTTTGTTTTATATAGAAATAAACACGAAAGAGATTTTCAAACTATACAGACAAACAATTACATTCTTTTTGTGGTGCAAATGGCCAAAAGTTAAGAGTTGTGTGTAAACCGATGAATATGAGTAATGGGATAGCCTTACACAATACTATAAAGTTGAGAAAGTCATGCCCTAATAATAATAATTTGATATTGTAGTTAAAAAATTACAAATATGTGTTTGACTTTTCAAAGCAAATCAAATAGTTTTACTAACATTACGTAAGTAAGTAGCCATTGAAGAGGTCCACTATCTACCTCCTAGCTCTATCATCGGATCAGCCTGCCTAGCATGAGCACTAAAAACACGATATTATTATGATATGATATAGCAAAATATCGACACCAACTTTAAAAATATGATAGAATTTATTTAGCCGCCATTTTATTTTTTTATCAAAACAGCGATCTTAATATGTAACGGCGATTCAACATGGCGGCTATTATCTATCATATTTTTACAGTTGGTGTCGATATTTCGCTATATCATATCATATCGTGTTTTAGTGCTCATGCTAGGCAGGCAGCACTATTATCAATATTATCATATCAGCCTATTGCAGGCCACTGCTGGACGTAGGCCCCCCCTAAAGAGCGACAAAGAGCATGATCTCCCGCCTTTTTCATCCATGAGCACCATAGCATCAAATTATTGTAACGTCCTTACGTTTTTAATTGATATAATAGTTAGAATTAGGTTAAAAACTACCTCCAAGATTTAGCTATGTACAAGTGAAGGTGATAAAAGTGTGTTTCGGTGAAAGTTTTGGATGTTTTCAACTTAATCACACATCAGCTTAATGGATGAGGATGAAATTTAGCCACAGATTATAAACTATTACTATACTAGAATATGTCAAAAATCTTACCTCACGTAACAAATCAGTCAAATCGTTCAACGCACCCATCAGCACTTCATCTACATGAATCATGGTATCGCTTGACGTCACCATACTCTCCTGAGTGTCATTCAGATCCACGCTATCAGGATACTCACTGACACAGCTCGCTCTTCTCCACTTTGTGTCTAAATCATCATTCATATTCTCACTAAATGATTCATTATCACTGTCATTTTCTATGGCAATATTTTCTTTATCCTCATCATCATAGAGATCAAATTTGGGTGCGTCGATAACAGGTTTCATCTTTTGGTTGATGTGGTGTATACCGAAACATTGTAAGTGGTGGTATGAATCTAAAGACTTCCCTCGCTTCTGAAGCCAGGACTTCAATCTTGCCTGCAATTCTTCTGGCTTCGGAGTATTGAAATTAAATGGTACAGGAGTCTGAAATTTCACTTTCTTCCGTTCACTTTTCACAGCAGATATTACTTTGTCCTGTTTAATTGACTCATCTTCGTTGATATCGTTTAAATGAATTGTGTCCAATTTCTCCCCAATTGATGACCATTTGTGAATGCAATTTCCCATCTCACTCTTACTAATACGCTTGAAATGTACAGCTGAAATTGAACGCCTGACTGGTGGCTCGACTTTAGTCTTCACATCAAAAACAGTATGTCTTTTTTTTAGAATGAGTCCAGAATCTTTAATAACCTTTTTGAGATAGTTTGGGTCCGTTTGCAACTTGTGGACATCATTGGTTACTTTTTTCGGTGCTTGTTTGGGCTTGTACAGTCTTTCAAAAACAGATTCCCGTGGATTAACTTTGGTGTCCGTTTTCGGTGGTTGAAGACTTATTCTGGACATCAAAGTGGATTTTAAAACGGAACTATTTGGTTGTGGAGCAAAACTTTTTCTAAAATCTTTAGAATTTGTCACCGTGTTAGAAGTTTTTTTATTTTTGTCAGTATTAATTGGTTTCTTTTCAATAACCTTAGGGATACTACTCGGTTTTCTGATTTGATTAAATGGTTTTGTATCTTTACTAACTTTGGGCACTTCTTTCTTTATCATTGTTGAAGACTTTGATTTTTGGTTTATTGTAGAATCTTTAGTAGTTACATTTTTTGTTAGTAATGGAACTGAAATAGGTCTCTTAGTGGTTCCGTTGACATGGAAGTTATTCTTCATTTTTGGTACAACATTGTTCTTAGTAGCATTTGTCGCAGTGGGTATACTACTTTTGACGCTAGTAACAACCGTTTTGACTGATTTCTGTGCAATAGAAACATTTGAGACGGCATGTTTGGTATGCTGTTGGGGTTCATTCTTATTGTATTTCTTGAGATTCAGTTCTCGTAACTAGAAAATAAAAAAACTTGTATTCATAAAGTTGGTAGGTGCTAATATTTTATTGTTTTCATATAAAAGTGGAATCTTAAATTTTTATACTTTAGATTTATAAATGTGATGTCATAAGTCTTATGATTGCCCCTCCCCCAATCATAAGACCGGGTGCGAGGGGTAATATACTTATTAGGTATACATATAGTCGCAACATTGATCAAATAAAATGCTGGCTTCGACAGCAAGACACTTGACAAATTTCTACGGTTTAGCCAACATCCTCGGTAGCTTAGTTGGAAAAAGCACTCACCTGGCATGCAATGAGACGTGGGTTTGCGTCCCACATGAGGCAGTCGTTTTTTTGAAGTGTTATATAATCATAGATATAACTAGCGTGTAATTGCTAAAAACAAATTTAATTTAATTTAAACTATATTATACCTTTTCTATTCTTGCTTTTTCCCTTGCAAGGCGATCTTCTCTCAGTTTATTCAGTCTCTCTTCCACTGACGACATATTTGTTTGATAAAAGGCTGTAACAACAAAAAATTTACTGCTTTAATTATTGATTCTAAACATTTTGTTTTTTCTAACCGGCCAATCTGGAAGTCAATGGGGGAGACCTAAGTTCAGCAGTGGACGTCCTATGGCTGAAATCATGATGATGATGAAACATTTTGTTTGCATAGTCCCATAATATGTTGCCTATAAAAATAGTATAAATATAGGTAGCAGGCGATGACAGATTCTAAGCTTTAAGAAAATGAAGGTAATGTAAGAAAAGTGTCTACGGATGACCAGAGTTGTATTGGTGTGATCTAAACCACTTATACAATATACTTAGTTTCAAAGATTACTCAGCCATCTGTGGGTGGGTGATAGACTATTATGTGGTGGACTAGTGGTAGTAAATTGTGCTAAGAATAAAGTAAATAAAGGAATTATGGTAAACTTACTCGTGTCAAAGATTTCCAGCTGAGAAAATCCAAGTAAAAATGTTGAGATCGTGAGATAACCAATACACAAGCACTGAAGTAAGTTGGCTCAATCCGAACTATAATAAAAGCGTCAACAATACAATTTAAACAAGTAAGTAATCACAAAGACGCTATTTTCTAATCAGACAAATTCAGAAAACCGTTGGTTTTGCTGACTAAAAACCGCTCGGTTTAAAATTTTTGACATTACGACACAAACAAACAAAGGAGCAATGATCGAATGACGTTTAGTGAATGAATGAACCAAAAAGCTAGAAAAGACATGGACGGGCACTTTTTTATCTCACTGACCTGTAAACCTGGACTGGCTGTTGTCAAATTAATAAAACCATATAAATAATAAAACATAATATTTCGATTATTTAAATACTTTTTCGGTCGATAAATTCCTTAAATTTTATAGAATTCCTTATTTTAAGGCTCGCACTACAAACATCCGGAATTTTTCAGAACTCTATACATGCATGCATGGATGAATGTAGTCCGAGCCTAATATGTGCAATAAGAAGACACACTGTGTAAGAGCGGTAGATGATAAAAATATAAACTCCTATTATGATGAAATTTTAATTGATAGCAACATTGTTTTTCAGTCGAGCCAACATTGCCATGTCCATGACAGCCTTCATTTTGCAGTCACGCACGTCACGTTGGCAATACTGTAAGTGGTAATGCCCGCTAGGTCACGAGTGCGCTTTCCGAATTGCATTTTAAAACACCTGTTTTCTGAATTTTAACACGGATTATTTGTGTGACACGTTTGCAAAAAGGTAAGTGATATTTTTACTTTTAAATTACGACGCCAGTGTAAGTGTTTTGTGTGTGTATTATTGATTAAATTAGTGCAAACAAGCGTAAAAAACACCGCGCCGGTTTAAGTCTAGAGATTTTTTGCAAACAGGTTTTCGTGTAGGTTTTCGAAGACTTTTTATTTTGAGCGCTGAGCAGCTGAGTTTACAATGTATTTGTGGTCTTTGTGGAAAGTTAATCCTTTTAGAGCGTTATGATTTATTACTCTGTCTTAAATTGCCGCTTATCAAGTGTATATATTGTTAAATTAGAAATAGAATTAAATAAATAAACACAGATTTTTCAACGTACCTACAGTTTCGCTGTCATTGATTCATTTATTAATTTATTATTTATTTCTGCGTCAACCGACAATCAATAAAAAATTAAATAAGGCCTGACGCATACGAGCAGTTCGCTTGTAGGTAAAATAATAAAATGAAGTAAATTGAGAGAATAAATGATTGATTAATTGAATCGTGCATTCACTTATTTTTTAATCATTAGAAATATTGCACTAATTAACTATGTTGGTTAATGCTTTCACTTTTACCGCCTAAATTAAAATTAAGCTCCCGAGCGTCGGCGCTCGTTTGTTATGAATACGCGCAAACGTAACTTTCCTATTTAGTTTTTATTTTATTTTGTAAAAATGGTACATTATTATTTAGATGTACATTAAACAATCATAATAGGGCGGACTTAATGCCAAAAACCATGCCCTACCAGACAACCAACAGCGCAAATCCCTAAACTGTGGTTTTTTTCCGTTCTTCTATCAGAAAGACTGAAGATAGGCATAACTAAAACAGCTTTATCGTTGATTCAAATATGAAACGAAATTGTGTTGGAATAAGGTTTGACCTTTATGTCGATCGCTGCGTGTTAACTGAAAAGCGACATATGTAAAAACGATACGTTATGTACACTAAAAAGTAGGTATTTTACTGAAAATTTGATTGATAGATAGATAGATAGATACTCTTTATTGCACACCTTACAAGTAAATTACACATGATTTTTACAGAAAAACGTACAATTTAGGCAGTCTTATCGCTAATAGCGATGTCTTCCAGACAACCTTCAGGTAGAGGACAACCAATAAAGAGAGAGGAAGGTGGTAATTAATGTATGACGTTTGTAATTTTGATTATATTAGCATGCAGCTGCAAAAAACAACATTTAATTCTGAAACTTTCTGAACTATGTTCAAAATAGGGCCAAAACTATGAGTACGAAAATTTTTTTTCGCGCGAAGTATTTACGGCCAGTTCAATATTTTTAACGGTTTACGTAATTATAACGATGGCATTACTAAAACTTAATTAATTGGCTAATCACACATTTTGTAGCCTTTTCTACATAAAATTCAAAAGTCTATTGCATTTCCTAATTTCAGTTTCGAATGAATTAAAGTTATCCCACTCATATTTAAGATGGTGTTTAGCGTTTTTCAGTTTGTATATTACCCATAACGATATTAAAAACCTTTTTAGATATCGTTAATTTATTTATTTATTAATATCTCTGGATAATGTCCTAGTCTACCTGTAAATAACTATGCAGGTATTATTCTGTAAATACCATTCATTCACCCAAACCTTCTAATTAAATTCAATTCATTACTTTAACAAGAAAACAAGTCCAGATTTGTAACTGTAACAAAGTGCAGGTACCTTACCTGTAGATCAAAGTGTGTGCTTATTTCATCAGATGTGGTACGGATGGATTGAATACGTAAAATAACGAAATAACTTCTTTTTTATGTACGGTAAGATTGGCACAAGGCGACCAAGAATTGCGTATTCAAAGTAAACAATCTTTGAACACAGTTTTATCACACACGACAGTCCATTTTGATTCTTGATAAAAAAAAATATCTAAAAAATCGCATACGCAATCTTCGAGCGCACGTATGTGAGGAGCCTAAAGTTTTTTCAAATTGGTGTTATTTTTATTTGCCGTGTAATGCATATAATTTGCATTTAAATATTCAATGTCCACATTATTTAACAGAAGAGAGAAACTGCCTTAACAATACGGATTTTCAATTCATGTCTTTAACTTAATTAGTAATTATAACACATTCAAAGAAAATTGTACGTTATCTCCTAAGACTTTAAGATCATGGCGTCTACGTAATTTTATTTAAATACACACGATAAGGTGTAAACGTAGCGTCACAGTAAAAATTAAGACAGTAACCTCACTCATTTCCCACTACCTAAAGCCCAGCCCCCCAGCATGACCACCATAACAAGTTGTGATGTAGCATATATCGACACCAACTGTATTTTTTTAAATATGTTATCATATTATATAGCCGTCATGTTGAATTTTTATTGAAACAGCGATTATAACACGTGACGTCACCGACACGTCGATTGAACATAGTGACTATAATATCTATCATATTTTTACAGTTAGTGTCGATATTATCGCTAGATCATATCGTATTTTGGTGGTCATGCTAGGGCGCAGGCTTACGGCGCCGGTGTAGTCCGAACTAGGCGAGTATTTATTACCAACTACGTAGGGAGCTGGTCTAATCAAAAAAAAAAGTCGAGTGATATTAATACTCATTTATTCAGAAGCCCTCTTCCAGGCACTTATACACGTCTCAAAATATAGCTTTGCCCTACCAACGCTTCGGGACTACATATCGACTGGTGATGAGAAGAAACACTACTAACTAACTCAGTCACCTTTGTCAGCCTTTTTTGTAGGAAATACATTTACAATACGTATCATAAGTGCGAGCTAGGCAGGTTTTAAGGTCCATGCACTCTTGTCATTTAAATAATCGTCTATTTTATAATATCATGGCGCGGGGCCGCGCGGCATGTCCGTGGCTGCCCGCCGAGGACGTGGCGCGGGGCCGCGCGGCATGTCCGTGGCTGCCCGCCGAGGATCGCACAAATCAGTTTATTGTATACACTAAAACGCAGACGGCGGCGCGGGTGGCTAACTTAGTCCACGCCGCGCGGGTCTACTAAAATGGTCGTCCTGAACTGACCGTAGTGCGCGTTGAGTTGAGTACGTGGCGCGGGCATCGACGGGCAGACGCGGTCTTTATTGCTTCGCGCTCAAAAAGACCGCACCGCACCGTCGTTTGCGCAGCGCTTAAGTAGCAAAAGTTGGCACAAAATAAAAAATGGTATCAGGCAGTAAACGAAAAAGCGTCCCGACTTTTTTGTCCATGTCCCGCATTTATTTCTCTCAAGTCCCGATATTTAAAAAAGGATCTGGCAACACTGTCACAGGGCATGCTAGCAGCTGATGGAAAATACCCGATGATCGGGCTCAGTGGCTTGCTTTGGGAGAAGCGTAGATCGACAGAAGATTGACATAGACTAATTATGAGAGTGATGTACTGGTGGACCGAGCCCACTGCTTCAGTCTCTTTTGTAATGTACTTAAAAGTAATGTAACGAGATGAAAGTGTGCATTTAATTAGTCTTCAAGGCCTTTTTAATTGGTTGTTACAATTTGGCGCTCTCTTGATAATGTTATTTACATGTTCCAAACGAGATATATTCACACGAATTATTTTAAGGTTTCGAACTTTATAAGGAAAAAAAACAGATTACTTTGATGTCCGAGACCCTTTTTCTTAGGAACAGGTAGAAGTATCAAGTTAAAATAAATATCAAATACTAAGGGCGTTTTCACACAGCGTATTTTTTCGCGAACGCGCGTTATATGTCTATACACAAAAATGTTGCAAATGACCTAAGGCCCAATTCTCGTAATTTGAAAATAGTCGTAATCCTGTGTCGATCCGGTCCCAGTAACATTACGATCACAAACGGTATTCTCGTACACCCAAAAAATGCAATTATAGTTCGCAATGCGACTGAAAATGGAAGAAACCAAAATTTGATTAATTTTGCTCTATTTTCAGTCGTATTGGGATTGTTTTGTCAATTTTACGTCAAATTAAAAGTTTACGAGAATACCGTTTGTGATCGTAATGTAACTGGGAGCAAATCGACACCGGATTGCGACTATTGTCAAATTACGGGAATTGGGTCTCTGTATAACCCTTTACAAGATTATGCCCTAATTCCAAGTCACCCTGTATATCTTTAAACACATTGTTAAGAACTAGACAAGACACATAGTCAATGAATAGTTTAAAAGCGCTCTAAGACGTGTGTATCCTGAACCGATTCGCCCAGGACGTTACTCAGACAATATTATGTATTTCTCAGTAAATATTGATTGTCTACACACATGACGTCATGCACAAGTTAATTTAGCATACAATCAGGTCCTTTGATTGTTTATTAGGGTTTGTTGCCCTATTGTTAGCTCGTTAATTGAATGCAAGGCGTATTATTATGTGTTTGTGTTTGAGATTTCACACCTTACTTCGGGTTTAGGATACCAGGTATTAGTGGGAGACTTGTGTGTGGGCTCACTTCATGCTTTTTAGGGTCCCACTGCAGGACACATTGGAGAGATGTTGTAATGCCGGTGACAATCTTACTGTCAGATGTTATCAAGCCGCCATAAGGCCTCTCACTAATCTTTGTCATGTCGTATCAAGCGAAATTATCCATAACCAACTTTTAACGTCCCATCCGAGGTTTCGAGGCAAAGAGATGCTTGTGATAAATGTCACTGTCAAATTTAGTCTGCATGGTAACCCATCCACTCACCACAACCGTTGTGTAGGTTGCTTAAGGCGATTTCCCGAGCAAATGACCTTCAGCATTATAATATAAACTATGATTTTAAAGATAAATCTTCAAAGATTGTCTTTTAATTTTTTTTATATACATTGAATAAGGCGTAGAAAGCTGGTAAAAAGTAGAAAAACGAGTTTTGGTGAGGGCCTTAACTTTAGTAAGCTAAGCATATAAGCAGGGCCGTATTAACATATCCCGGGGCCCAGGGGCACACAAGAATTTAGGGGCCCTATTCGCTGTGTGCGCGATGACAGCGCCCCTAGTGACCACAATTATTGTGGACAAAGATCTCTCAAATTATGGCAACTGGATGGTTTGAGAAAGATTTTCGGATTGTTTTTGTTCGAAATTCGATGAAAATATCTAAAAAGTTTATGCATATTATTATAAGTGATTTACTTACTTGAACTAAAATATAATTGTTATAATACGTACGGGATTTGATATAACTTTCTAACCTCAAACTGGTGCATAAAGGCAAAGAATTAGTATTATCACAGCATGTGAGAGACGCTAAAGAGCTTAGAACCAACGGACAAAGCTACTTAATAAGAGCTATGATCATAAGATAAACGTCTGTGACACAAACCCCCTACAAACTTTTTTCTTTTCACAGCAGCTATCCATTTATTTCTATCCATCTTGATGTTGGAAACGAATAAAACATGCACGAACTGGTTTTCAAATTGTTTCTACTCTTTATAACACAGCACGCACTGTGACCCATATCGCGAATTTTAACGTTTTTACTTTAAAATACTTAATTTCGCTAGTATGGAATTCTATGGAAATATAGCAATTTGACACATGACAGTCCAGAGTTATTTCACATTTCTGCCAACTAACGTGCTGCGATCGATTTGACGTCCCCCACCACCCACTTTGCACTTTGGTATGAATTCATGACTTCCAAAAAATAATGTCATATCTCCGCATCCCTCCTTTTTCCTAGGCTTTGATCTTATTTTCTTTTTTTTCAGTTAAAAGTGTTTCTTAGTTTTCAAACATGTTTTAGTGCTTTGGGGCCCCCGTGAGGTCGGGCCAGGGGCCCTAGGCACGGGTCCCGTGTGCCCTTATGGTAAAGAGGGAACTGCATATAAGCACGTGGTACAAGCCGGAAATAGAACGCACGACCTCACAGACGAGCACTGCCCGTTTACCCACTAATATAAATAAATATTGAACAACATCACATAAATGTCTCTGATTCTATGGTAAGTAGCCAAAGCACTTGTGTTACAGAAATCAGAAACAACGATGGTGCCACAACAACAAGACCCGAGACAATATAGAAAAGTTATTTTTCTACATTGACCGACCGGGAATCGAACCCGGGACCACAGAGATAGCGACACCAAGTCCGGTATGCTCGCCTCTCGGCTACGGAGGTCGTCAAAATATGTATCGGGCCTTCAGACATTATTGTGCCAAACAACTCCAGGTAGTTCTACATTGTGTCACCTGTCACCACACAACATTGTTTTACGATGTATCATATTGCACGTGATTCATTCATGCTCATGGGGAATCGATTTTGAGTGCGTGACTCATATATCGATGCAATCTATACCTTTGACGGAAATGGGCGAACGTAAAAATATGCGAGTATATTCATTCACACAGCGAAAATTGTAACAAGAAGGCGCTACCGCTAGCCAATGGGATCTACGAGTATATCTCTTTATCTATTTTTATTTATCTATACATCTTATATGTAAAAATGAATCGCTTTTTCCCTTGGTCATCGCATCACGCGTGAACGGATGGAACAATTTCGCTAATTCTTTTTTTGTTGTGTTAATTATTGTCACGGAAAGAAAAAATTAAGAAAGTAGTGCACATTTTTTTTTATGAAAGTCCACGCGAACGAAGTCGCGGGCAACAGCTAGTATTAAAAAAAATATATCAGTTAGGGATTCTGGTGCTCAAATACAAAACTTTTTCTATGGGAGTACATCGAAAAAAAATCTATTTTTCAGTCACGTGATATAATTTGTATATAGAGGCATGTCTTTGAAATTTTTTTGCAGTTTATCAAAGATTTTCATCGCCATTGGATAAACACTATTCGCAATATACTTTAATGACTCGACTCTTGAAATGAAATAAAAAAAAAAAAATCTTAGAAAGTGGTTTTTGAATTGTATTTATTTTATTTTCTCTATATTTATAAAACGATTAGTCGTTATTATCATCATCATGTCAGCCTATTGCAGTCCACTGCTTTACGTAAGCCTCCCAAAGAGCGCCAAGGTACTGAATCTCCCGCTTTTTAACCGACTTCAAAAAAGGAGGAGGTTCTCAATTCGTCGGTCTTTTTTTTTATTTTTATGTATGTTCAGCGATCATTCGTTACTGCGTTGACCGATTTCGATAATATTTTTTTTGTTTTAAAGGTAATACTTTCAGAATGGGCCTATATAAATTTGGTTAAATTCTGATGATGGGATCTATAAGAAAATCATCAAACATTGCATAAACTCCGTACCACGCCAACTGATTTTAGTATCTATCTTACCTATATCTCTGCCAAATATGGACCGATTTTGATGATTCTTTTTTTAATGAATAGCTTATACTTCAAAGATACTATAATAAAACATTTTTGGAAAAAATTTCACCCCTAAGGGTGGAAAAATAGGAAATGAAATCGGTGTTCAGCAGTTAAATTATGTTTGCACTCGTAAGATTTGTTTTGATTAGGATTTATCACTAAAATAGATGAAATAAGTTAATTTTATAAAAATATAAAAACCGACTTCAAAAAACTAAAACGCTAAAAATAATGCTAACACTTAAGTACCTAATCAGATACTTTTGGAGTCGGTGCCAGTCAATGAGAGACCAATGTTTTCGTTTGTTTTTATAAAATTAATTAGTTAAAAGTTTTAATATAATTATTTTATGTTAATATTACGGTTACATACAGGTCTTTGTCGGTATTATTATAAATGGAAGTCCCATGCTGTTATTGTCTGTCGTCCATACTGACGACGTCGCCATCTCTGAGGTCCTGGGTTTGATTCTCGGTCGGATCAATGTAGAAAACGTTGCTTAAACAACAATACAGCGCAAGTCGAAAAAATGGTCATGTGATGTTTTATACATCATTGATAGCTTTTCTTGGCGCGCATCAAATCGTCACATGGCCATTTTTTCGACTTGCGCGGTATTTTTGTTTAAGCGACGTTTTCACATTGACCCGACATTCTACATTGATAGATAGATGGATGTAGACACTTTTAAATATTGAGTTAAGTTTTGATTTGAAAGTTTGTTTAGTTACAGAATAAATTATATAGCCTAAGAGATTTCGTGTCTGTGTGCATTGTATGAAGCTTGAGCTTGAGTTCTGATACCAATATCTACACTATTATTTATCTTATCCTGTGGTTTAATGCTCCAAGCAAGAACGAAGCCACACCTTGACATCTCTACAAATAGTACTATAGACACTCTCCTCAGTGCTATCAGCAACTCGGTCATTGAATCGCTATAAAAATATCACCGGACAATGTAAACAGCGCACAGTGGTGCATTGTCACGCGATAGTGCTGAGATACTGGGAAAGTACTGTATAATTTGCTTAGTACAGTTCTTAAGGCCTGCGCAGACGAGGAAATTTTGTCCGCGGACTCTTTTTCGCCAAAATAGATCGCTTACAATTGCATCGAGTACCGCACACGAGGGATTAAAAGTACCGCGTACAAAAAGTCTTTTTATGGTCAATCCCTCAAAGTCTGAAGACATAAGTCTTCAACAAGTGCGTACTGCCTGTCATGACGTACGGAGCCAAGACTTGGACACTCACGGTGCGACTAGTACACCAATTTAAAGTTGCTCAGCAAGCCATGGAAAGAGCTATGATCGGGATTTCTCTGAAGCATAAAATCAGAAATGAGACAGATAAGTAAGTAGTAATCGATATAGCCAAAAGAATAAGCAAACTGAAGTGACAGTGGGCTGGTCACATTTGCCGTAGAACCGATAACCGATGGGGTAGACGTGTTCTTGAGTGGAGACCGCGACTAGGCAAGCGCAGCGTGGGGCGCCCTCCAGCAAGGTGGAGCGACGATATACGCAAGGCTGCTGGCATTGGATGGAAAAGAATAGCCGAGGATCGGGCTCAGTGGCGTGCATTGGGAGAGGCCTATGTCCAGCAGTGGACTGACGTAGGCTGTTTATGAATGATGATGATGATGTCCAAAAAGTCCCCCGAATAACTGAGGACGCCAAGAGATCGGACTGGACAAAAGTACGGGGGAGACACACAGCAAACTTAAGTCTGCGTTGCGCGCTCGAGAGCGACGCTCGTTCTGGGCAACAAATGATCGCACACCGTGTGCGTCGAGTCCGTGGCAAGTTCTCGGCGGACATTTTTTTCACGATTCAGGAATTTTTTTCCTCTACGGACAAAGCGACCCTCGTTCCGGGCACCAAATGATCGCACACCGTGTGCGTTGAGTCCGTGGCAAGTTCTCGGCGGACATTTTTTTCACGATTCAGGGATTTTTTTCCTCTACCGACAAAGCGACCTTCGTTCCGGGCACCAAATGATCGCACACAGTGTGCGTTGAGTCCGTGGCAAGTTCTCGGCGGACATTTTTTTCATGATTCAGGGATTTTTTTCCTCTACGGACAAAAGCCCCTCGTTTGCGCAGGCCTTTATACTCACAATTTACGTCACGACCGTCTGGTCAGCGAGCTATGGAAGGAGTTTTTTTAATGGCAACCAAACCTCTGCGCGAGGTTTATATCTGCCGATGTCGAGCGCAATATTTGAAGTAGTCACAATAAATAACGGGTGTTTAGTTTTTATTGCTTTACATGGATTCCGTGATGGCTACTCTTCCCGTAGAAGCAGGCTTCAATACGCTATCGGGTCTAAAGCAAGTTGTTTAAGAAACAAGTCACTTGACACTCAATGCGCGTTGAATACAATAATAATTCAATAGTTTCAGATCCTTATCACTTCATCAAACATTAGAACACAAACTACACCATTGCACATTAAAGCTCTTTAAATGATAAATAGAAACTTTTATAATAGATCGACCATGCCTTTCGTTAAACTACCCCTCCAGCGAATCATGGAAAGAGTTTCTCTGAAGGATAATCACAAAGAAATTAGGTAGTCCGTCTAGTAATACTATGCTGTTCTATAGGGGGTATGTGCCCCGTGTATTGGTCAAAGGAACCACTGACCTGAAATATAATGGAGTGGCTGTCCCCATAATGACAGCTAATTTTGTATGTCCATTTTGACGACCTTCGTAACAGAGAGGCGAGCGTACCGGACTTGGTATCGCTATCTCAAAGGTATCGAGTTCGATTCCCATTTTCTATATTGTCTCGGGTCTAGGTGTTCTAGTACCGTCGTTGTTTCTGATTTCTGTAACACAAGTGCTTAAACTACTTACCATAGATAGGATCAGGGCAATGTATGTGATGTTGTCCAATATTTATTTATTTAAGTAAATGATGGTGGCTGGTGGTGGTGATGACTGATGTGATGACAGTCTGGTCCATAATGGTTGACATATCGGAGTCTCCGGACTACAAGGCTAGGAGGTTGCGGGTTCGCTTACGCAGGCTCAATTTAATCGTCTTCATAATGATTATTTATCACAATTATCTCTTTTTAGTTGGTGTTCTTGGAATAAGTATTTAAGCTTTATTCGTTATCTAGTCGCCATAGTACATGCTTTGCTTAGTTTGGGGCTAGATAATGGGCTAGTTTCCTAAAAAAATCTAATTAGTCCGTCAGTTGGATTAACAGAAAATATTGGACACGTATTTTTTCTTTTCTCAATCAAAGAAAAAATTATGAAGATATAGCTCGTTAAAGTTCCGCGTAACGTCACGCCCTGCGACACTTTTAAGCAAGGTGTGACGTCACGTGCTCACTTTGATGCGCTTTATCTTCGTCATTTTTTGTTTGAATAAAAAAAGACAAAATATGGGTTCAATATTTTTTGATAATCTAAGTGACGAACTTAATAGAATAATCTTTTTTTGACCCAGGAAACTAGCCTATTGGTGTGATTGTGAAGACAATTAATAATTTATTTATTTAATAGCTGTCCCGGCGAATTTCGTACCGCCCCTTCATACACTTTTTTTCGAGATTTTTTTCGCGTTTTTATAGTTATTTTGCTATTCGGGACGGAGACGAATCCAAAAAATCATATATCGCAAAAATCGGCCCAGCCGTTCTTGACTTATAAATGGTGTAACTAACCCGACTTTGTTTTATGTATATAGATTTGTAATTTTAACTGTTCTATTAAACTTGTATACAAGTTATGACGAGACTGCGAGGTTAGGTAAAGTTTCGAACTGTCACAATTTGCGCGCCAAATCCTCTGCCCTTGAGTGATACTGGTTAGCGGAATGCTAATAAGTTGAGTCATGTGTATAATAGCAGGCGCCATTGTCTCACCAATCTATATATCGCTGCCTGAATAGTGAGCAGGTTGAAAGGGAAAATGAATGGTTTTATACACAAGGACTTTTACAACATCTATATCATATTTGAATTCAAATTACATGTTGATATGATTTACATGAAAAAGGGTTAGTGATTATACAGGGTTATTTTTAAAATACCAACAACCCCCTACTTGGCCCTTCGTGTTCCGCTAACTCGTGGCAGACCGGAAAAGCAATGGAAAACAATAGAGAAAATTTTACGTGGCACGCGAAGGGCTAGAGGCTGATTATGGTGCTCAAATACAACAACTTTTTCTAAGGAACCAATATCGTGATCTAAAAAAAAAACACCGTTTCATACGAATTGATGTCAGCTGGTCGTCGGCTTAGTATGGGAAACTGTTTTTTGCGTTTTTGATGTTTGTCCCATATAAAAAGGTTTAGGTATTATGGCACTAGAATCAGTCCTTAGAGGGTTTTTGATGTTTTAAAAATAACCCTGTATAAATGATAAAAATGTGTGGATTAATAACTGCTTAGCTCGCACCAAAACTTGTAAAAATATTAATTTTATAATAGGCTAACTGACAACAGTGACTGAGTTTCCACTAGCCCACAAATTGTACCGAAGCAGTGGTGCTTGGGTTAAAAAATTTGGGACGTGAAAAAGTTATCGAATGGGTGACCATTCCAACCATATTTACCTACTGACATTTATCACAAGCACCTCCGTGCTTCGGAAGGCACGTTCAAAGTTGGTCCCGGCTAATATCGCTTGATACTAGTCGTGAGGCCTAGTCAGAGGCCTTAGGGCGGCTTAATAACATCTGGCAGCTAGGTGAAGTTACTGGCCTTACAACGCTCCACCGCACTGCACTGGGCCGCGTAGTGGAGTGTGGCCCAAACCACCTCATAGTTGAGGTGAGGTCTGTGCGCTGCAGTGGGACGTATAATAGGCAACTTTATTATTGAGTGCATGTGTGATAACTGATAAGGATAAAGCAAAATGTATTTCTTAAGAAATCTTGCTCTTGTGGTCGCAGTCAAATAAATTCGAGTTTATAACCTTGTTTTACTGTCGCATTTTGATTAATTCGCCACAAATGGCGTCATTTCGTAACACGATTTAAATTATTTATACTTACACCGAATTTACGTGATACTTTCGCCTTTCACCATCGAATATACATGGAGAGCTCTTGAATGATTTTATCGATTGACAAACAGGCTTATTTATCTTACTAATAAAAACGACCTGATAGCGCAGTGGTGAGTTCCAATGCTTTCAGTCGGGAACATACCTGAAAAGCGATCCCCCACCCCTCCCGCAAATTTATATATGCTATGTTTAGTAGCGGTACCATTCGCTTTAATCACGAGAATCAAATACCTGACGACCACCGTAGCCGAGCGGCGAGCATGTCGGACTTGGTGTCGCTATCTCTTAGGTCCCGGGTTCGATTCCCGTCGGTCAATGTTTTTTTATATTTTTTTTTTTATGATCTGTCTAAGGCCTAAGTTATACAATAAACCTTAAGAATATTACAATCTAGCCTAACTAGACTAATGAGTAATTTAATTTTGACCTAATCTAAGTATAGTTGATAAGTTATAGCTCGGCTCGTCGGTCAATGTAGAAAAATCACATTTCTATATTGTCTCGGGCTGTTGTGGTACCGTCGTTGTTTCTGATTTTTGTAACACAAGTGTTTTGGCTACTTACCATAGTATTAGAGCAATGTAGCAATGTAGTTTTGATGTGATGTGTCATTTATAGTATTTAAATTTAGATAAGAACTGTCAACTGTCAACACTGTCGGGTCTTAGTGTGCGTCTTTCAGCCTTCAGCTAAAGATAGATATATCTCTCACTGAAGGTCTCACTCTCTCGGGTCTGATAAGACTAGATCCGATTTGGAAGACTTCCTTTCTAAATTGACCTGACCCGGAACAAAACCGCAAACTTAAGACGAACCACTGCGCCACTTTGCCAATCAGGGTGTGCCAACCACTGTGCCACACGGCACAGGCTGACAATAATTCAAGTTAATGAATCAATTTTACTTGCACAACTCATAATTCTAATAACAGTTTATAAAACTTTATCATACCACTTTTATATGTATTAGATTTGTCAAACGAATCAAATGAGTCCAAACACGAAGGTGTTACTTGTAGCCATTCAAGAGTTTCACTACCCACCTCCTGACTCCATCATCAGATCAGCACGATGCTGTCAAATTATTACATTGTCATCCAATTGTCAATACTTACTCAAAGTTCTAAATCATTCAGTTCAATAGGCAGATTTATAAACTCGTAGGAGTTGCCAAGTTTTGGTCGAAGTCCTCTACAGTCGCCATTGACACGACAGAAGAAGAATGGGTAGAGAAGTAGGTTAATTAAAATCGACTTGCAAGAACTGATAGATAGAAAGACACTTTATTGCACCAAAAAAACATTAAAGGTATACAAACAAGACTCAGTTATGTACAATCAGGCGGCCTCATCGCCAAAAGCGATCTTCTCCAGTTAGTTGATTAGATAGTTAATAGTTACATGTTAGTTACAACTTACACTTACAAGTGAAACTAATGTAAGTGTGTTAAAAAAATCCTTCATTTTAGCACACGTAGTTGATAGTTCGCTATGTAGATTTATCTTTCAACAAACACTCACAGATACTGCACTACGCTCTGATAAAAATAAGATAACTACATTTTTCGTGAGAATGACTAAGAAACCATTTTATCATACCTACATCTGAAGTTGAAATGAAGGCTGGCTGGCTGAATATCCTGTTATTCCTAAAATTTGAGTCAGTTTGGTACAAAGTGCAGTGTAGTGTAACACATCCTCTTAAGCTCCCCATTTAAGCAACGATTTATATCAACACCGCCTTAAGCACTTCAAGTACTGCACAACATTTTAGTTCGCATCACCGCACCCGCCGAAGGGTGCGAGGTCCCGTCTTTCATTTCGGCCGACACAGACATGTGCCTGGCCGTTTTTCCCCTGCCCACCCTACGGACGACGGCCCAAGCCGAGGTCCGAGCCTACAGAGGCGCCCTTGAGGCCAGAGTCCGACTCACCCCCAGATCGGGCCCGCTGGTGCGGAGCCCGACAGCGGTCCGGCCTGTTTCGGCAGTTCCGGTCCCGTAGGCGCCACCACTTGCGGGCTCGCCGCTTGGTAGGGTGCCTTTTGCACTCCACATTGGCCCGATCACGCCTGCTAGTATGGGGCTCGACACGTACGAGTCTGAGGCTTCGTTGCGCGACGGCCGGGTCGCTGCGACGGCCGGGTCGCTGCGACCGCTAGCAGGGCGGACCTAGGCTGACAACTGCCCGGTTTAAGCTGAAGAATGTCATCTTCAAAGGCACTCAGCGATAGGTCCGTCCATAAAAAATAAATAAAAAATATATCGTTTTGATCAATCGGCAAGAAAATCGTACTGCATCATATGCTTAATTAATCTTAATGTTTTAAAAGTTTTGGTGTTGCTCAGTTTTTGGTCGGACTAGTAGGTACTCGTACTGGGTTCGTCAGATCTAAATTAATTAATTAACTAATGTCAATGTTAACATAGTTTTAACAGTGTCATTTCATGTAATTTGAAACCAGTATGGACTCTTATTGTCTGAGAATAAACAATTATTATTTATTTAATGTTTTGTGTGACGTAATATAATTACGTCCTATTTTTTCTTATCTTTACTGGGAAAATTCTGATTCTCCGAGACCGGTCCAAGCCAAAGCTCAAAATACCCGTGTTTTCCCGGATATTTGAGAACTATTTACGACCCAGCCCCCCTAGCATGTCTACCAAAACACGATATGATATGATATGACATAGCGATATATCGACACCAACTTTCAAAATATGATAGATTTAGCCGCCATTTTATATTTATATCAAAACAGCGATCTTAATATGTGACAGCGATTCAACGTGGCGGCTATATCTATCATATTTTTACAGTTGGTGTCGATATTTCGCTATATCATATCATATCATATCATATTTTAGTGCTCATGCTAGGCAGGCAGGGGTCGCTGTGTGCATTTTTGTTGCTATATTCGATATCTAGGTGATATCCGATATATAGGTGGTTGTATCTCAATGGCGGCATCGCTTTGGTGTGATTACCAAAGGTAAGCCCTCCGTGCTTCGAGAGGCACGTTAAAAGTTGGGCCCGACAAATATCGTATCGTAACAGCTGATTGGACATTTAGCTCGAAGCGATAGATCATTTTAGATCATCTAAAAATAAGAGCGAAAGTGGTTTTAGATTGACCTAGGTCAAAACTTTCTTACTGACTAAATTAATTATACACAGTTTGTATTCTATTAGAAATCATCATCATTAGGCAGTCGGTTTTTGTGACCTCATCCGCGAATGGTAAGTGGATGGATCTCATTTAAAAAAAAAAAAACTGCAAAGTGTGAGCCGGAATCGCGCTCCGAGGGTTCCGTACAAACTTGTAGGTATGTAAATGTATGTCTATTTGCAATCTAGTCTTGAGTTGAGAATATTAACGTTTTTTTCCGGTTTACTACAAATCTACGGGTTTCGGACTGTTTTCCTATAAGACATTATTTCCTCAACGGGATTCGTCAACGGGAAGAACGGTTTTGATTCCCTTGCGTCTTGTGTCAAAATATGTGGCATAGCCAATTGGCTGTATCTTTTGATTGCGTTGCCTTAGAAGTTTTATTATTGCACAGCTCCAAGAGATTGTAGCCCTGAGTATTCGATATTAATTTCAATTTGATACCTCGACACATTTCTGAAGAAAAGGATCTTGACAGACAGACAACAGAGAAATCCTATAGGGTTTCCTTTTTGCCTAAAAAGTCCTTACATTTAAAGTAAAGATCCAGATGTTATAATCACAAAATTAAATAATAAATTCCACGCGAATCCCACGTTTTACAAAGATAGAACGCGCGAATTATGTTATTTTTAAGTTTTCAAATCTTTACCCATATTGTAGAGTAACAATTACCTTAAAAATAATGTTAGTGAGTAGACATATGCCGTTCCCGGAATATTCCCTCTATGGGAAACTTTCCCGGAAACGGCACATCTCTATTAGTGAGTACAGCATTTTTAATCCTACCCCAATTTTGTATGGATCAACCAACAGCCATCTTTGAAGAAGCGGTGAATCCCAGCAGTCCACAAAGACCCTCAGGTCAGGATAGTGTTACTTCAACCCTTCCTTACAACCACACATAAACACCCTGCGCTCGTAAATATCTGTATAATTACTGTACAAAGAGACAAATCAACGTTAAAATATCATCGGCATTTAGTAACTATTTAGTACTGTTTAATACCTATGTTTAAATATTTGGTACCTTAAGTTTTATTAAAAAAGGAGCCGGTCGTTCTGACGTCAAACCTCTGCAAAGTTTACTTTATATCTGTTTGGTGGAATAAGATTATTTTCAAAAAATTCAATAAATTAATATGTTTTTTTTTAAATGGCCATGTCAACCAAATCTGTTACTACAAGCTACAAAAAAAAAACAATTGTCTAAGAAGTCATAATCCCCAATTATAATAAAGTATAATTTAACATGTTAATTTATTCATATTCCGTGGTAAGCGGCTAAGCGCTCGTTTGCTCAATAATTTGACTTTGAACTGCTGTGAACTTCCGTACTAGTGTTTTGTTTTCTGGTTGTAGGGTTCCGCTGTGAAATAGTCTAAACGGGAGCTAAATCACCCAACGAAACATGTCGCTAAAATCACAAACCTATAGTAAAAAATTAGATTTTACTAGCTAGTTCATATACCTTTGATAATATTTAATATAACACTTAAAAAAAAATTACATACAGGCTGTACCAAAGAATGGGAAATACTTTAAAACCATGTTATCAGTTGCTCATTTACAACAACTTTTACATTAAGATGCTCCATATAGAGATCATCATCATTAGGTAGTCACTCTCATCTGGAAGTCACTGGGGGAGGCCTATGTTCAGCAGTGGACGTCCTATGGCTGAAATGATGATGATGATGATGATATAGAGATGTGACGTATCCGGGAAAATTTCCCATACAGGGTATATTCCACATACATATATTCCCAGCGTGGGGAATGTTGCCAGGAACGGCACATCTCTAGCTCCATACATTTATCATCGAGGCGCGTTGTTTAGTAGGTATTAGCTCTTGCCCGCGACTTCGTCTGCGTTGACCTTACCCGGATAAAAATTATCCTATGTGTTAATCCAGGCCATGGTCTTTCAGTATGCCAAATTTAATCAAAATCCATTCAAAAGGATTTGCGTGATAGAGTAACAAAGAAAAACAAAAACATCCATACTTACAAACTTTCATCATCATCATTTCAGCCATAGGACGTCCACTGCAGAACATGGCCCCAGTGACTTCCAGATTGGCCGGTTGAAAGCGGCCCGCATCCAGCGGCTTCCTGCAACCTTTACCAGGTCGTCTGTCCACCTTGTAGGTGTACGTCCTTCACTGCGCTTACCGGTACGTGGCCTCCATTCCAGAACCTTTCTGCCCCATCGGCCGTCAGTTCTACGTGCTATGTGCCCCGCCCACTGCCACTTCAGCTTGCTTATCCGTTGGGCTATGTCAGCAACTTTTGTTCGTTTACGAATCTCCTCATTCCTGATTCGACAAACTTTTGCATTTATATGTATTAGTAGGATATATACTTGTACATATGAGTTGGATGTACCTAGAGTTGAAATGTTTTTTTTACATCGGAACCCTTTGCTTCCCGATAACATCCAAGCGGTCTCATGAGACCGCATAACAATGGAATTTCTATTGTGTCTCGTTCACGTATGCTTGATCAGAAGGATAATCGATGCGAAATAGTACAGTACGTTTAAGATGTTTTATCCTGTTTCTTATTTGGCATTTCAAATATCTTATTAATTAATACCTATATTGCAAAAGACGTCTCTGACATTACAAAAAAAACCGGCCAAGTGCGAGTCGGACTCGCGCACCGAGGGTTCCGTACGAACCTGTAGGGACCTATATAAGTAAAAGTTCACCCATCACGACAATCGAGTCATGGTTATGGTATTTTTATTGCAAAATGAACTCCATAACATTACGAAAGGTAAATTGCGGTTTACGATTTATGACGTATTAAAAAAGCTACTTACTAGATCTCGTTCAAACCAAATTTTGGTGGAAGTTTGCATGGTAATGTACATAGAGTTGTAAAGTGTCCGTCACGTTATAAATGTTTGACGAACATGACCGAGCAAATTGGTCATTTTCTCAATGTGACCGGATATTTTGGACATTTATTGTCATTAACGTCACATTCAATTCTATTGAAAACAAATAAGTGCATTATTATAAGAGAGAGACTAGTAAAATGATCTATAACGAAATGAAATTTCTAAAATCTGCAAATACTGTTATTTATTTAAGGTTATAACCACTTAATTAAATTTATTCATATTTCATTTGCCAAATTGCACCTTACGTACAGACAACAGCTGGTCAACCTATAAATAATAAATAATAATAAATTGTTTTTACAATCACACCAATTATCTAGCCCTAAACTAAGCAAAGCTTGTACTATGGCGACTAAAGAACGGATAAACATACTTAAATACTTTTATAAACATCCATGACTTAGGTACAAATGCTCGTACTCATCACACAAACATTTGCCCCTTGCGGGATTCGAACCCGCAACCGCTGGCTTTGGAGTCCGGCGCGAACCACTACACCAGACGGTCGTCATCTTAAAATGTATACTAAAAATATATGTGACCATCGTGACAATAAATGACCAATGAGCATTTATCATAAATGACGGACGCTTATAGCATATGACCGTCAATTTATAACTCTAAATGTACATCATATATTTTTTTAGTTTTATCATTCTCTTATTTTAGAAGTTACAGGAGGCGGGCGCACTCATTTTACCACTTTGGAAGTGTCTCTCGCGCAAACTATTTAGTTTAGAAAAATATTATATTAAAAACCTCAATATCATTTGGTTTGATGAAAAAAAAAATTGTGTTTCAGTTCTAAGTATGGGAAACCCCCAATTTTTTTTTTCTATTTTTGTATGAAAATCTTAATGCGGTTTACAGAATACATCTACTTACCAAGTTTCAACAGTATAGTTCTTATTGTTTTGGAAAAAAGTGGCTGTGACATACGGACGGACAGACAGACAGACATGACGATTCCATAAGGGTTCCGTTTTTTGCCATTTGGCTACGGAACCCTAATTAATTTGGAAAATAAAGCTTGTGAATACTAGTAGAGATGCGTCTTTTTTCACTGATTCCAAATATGAATGTAACTCAATTCGAAAATATAAATATAAATATTGGACATCACATACATTGCTCTGACCCTATGGTAAGTAGCCAAAGCACTTGTGTTACAGAAATCAGAAACAACGACGGTACCACAACACCTAGACCCGAGACAATATAGAAAAAATATTTTTCTACATTGACCGACCGGGAATCGAACGCGGGACTTCAGAGATACCGACACCAAGTCCGGTATGCTCACCTCTCGGCTACGGAGGTCGTCTTCGAAAAAAAATATACAGATACGTCTTTTTTCTTTATGACGGCAGTATATTAGGGTCACCGTGTAAATGTTGCCTAAATTTAACTTCTATTCAAGCGTTACAATTTCTACTACATTACCTTTAATAGGCTGGCCTGGCGCAATTTAGGTACATTTTAGGTTAAAGGCAATGTCGTTTCAAAAACGAACTTTTTATGTTCATTGGGTCGGGTCTGGGTGTTGTGGTACCGTCGTTGTTTCTGATTTATATAATACAAGCGCTTTAACTACTTACCTTAGAATCAGAGCAATGTTTTGTTGTCCGATATATAAATTGAAAAAATATATATCCTTGTGGTACAAGGTACCTTGATAGTCAAATTAGCCATGGGCTTCTCCCAGCACATCACACGAGCACGGCATGAAGGAGCCAATTTAGAAACGTTTGTTTTCTGGAGTGACCCAAACCGGGAATCGAGCCCGAGACCGGCGCGATCAAGGCGACTTATTCTATCAGGTCGTCTAAGGCAAAATAATAATTTGGACAGTTTTCAACTGAAAGTCTTTGCTCTTATCATTATCTGAGGAGCGAATATTTATTTTTATCGAATCGCCATCATTATCTGAAGTTAAACCATTTCTGAGTGAAACCAAAAGAGTTAGAATATTTAAAAAAAAAAACTGATTTCGAGAGATTCGAATACATAAAACTAAAAGCATTAGGAATTATTTTCGCACACTATTTGTTTTCGTGCGCGAATTCAAGATTTAATTCTAAATCTTATTTTAAACTAATTGATACATAAATTCATATTTGTTAGTTTACTTTAATAAGCTTGTAATATACTAAATATGGTTTCTCTAATTAGTAAATATTATTGATAAATAATAAATATAAACTGAAGTCTTTGAATAATTTTTATGTCCTGCCTGCCTGGCATGGCTACTAAAACACAATATGATATGGTATGATATAGCGATATATTGACACTTACCTGTAAAAATATAATGGATATAGCACTTTTAGTTATTTTTTATCGAAACAGAAATCATAATATGTAACGTAACCGGCACGGCGATTCAACACGGCGGCTCTAACTATCATATTTTTACAGTTTGTGTCGATATATCACTATATCATATCATATCATGTCGTGTTTTAGTGCTCATGCTAGGCAGGCTGAACCCGTGTCGCTTCTAGTTAAGAGCGTAGTTGCGCCCTGCATCTGTGGCAAACAACTTTTGTGTTGCGTCTCGCGTCGCGAACTCAATACCTGCCATAGCTGGAGACTACCTACCAAAACGTGAACTACCTCACATTTATTGTAATTTGCATTTAGCTTTGGTACGCTTATCGTTTTTAATTCTAATTGTAATTTAGTATCTCATATAAGTGAATTGTATGTAATTCTTATGAGAAATAAAGATTCTTTAAACCTAATTCTGATTCTTTGAAAATAAGTATCTATTATCTCTCTACCCCTTTCACCCTCCAAGTTTTTACTTGTCCTATAATAATACTTTCAGTTAAGTAGTTCAAATAACTAATAAACGTCATTCGAAACCTTACAACCAGATTTCAAATAGAATTATGCTAATCTTTTTATGTTTAATCTGATGAATGAGTCATTTCTCTAGATTCTCACGGCCGAACAAAGATTGTAATTATTCTCGGTGTTCACACAATCGAGGTGGATTTTATACAGTAGGTCCCAGGTTTGAGAATACGGTAACGAAAAACAACTTTCGGCGTAAGACATAATTCAATTAAATATATTTAATGCGTTCTATAATGTTACTTTTATCAATAGGTACATTAAACAAATCATTATATACCCTGTTGGAGTCCCAACGTTATTGTGCATATACATTGCACTGGACGACCTCCGTAGCCCATAAACGAGCATACCGGACTTGGTGTCTCTCAGGTCCCAGTTTAGATTCCCGGTCGGTCAATCTAGAAAAACTACTTTTCTGTATTGTGTCGGTTTTGGGTGTTGTGGTACAGTCAACGGCAGGTCAACCCACCCAAACAGTTAAAGGTCATTGAAACGATTTTCAACTTTATGTCCGCCACGTAGAGATCAATATCAATTGAGAAAATTTGACGTTTTGTGGAAGGTTGACGTGCTGTTGTCTGTACCGTCGTTGTTTCTGATTTCTGTAACACAAGTGCTTAAGCTACTTATCATAGGATCAGAGTAATGTCACATACATTATGTTGTCCAATGTTTATTATTATTGCAAGTCTTCCTGCTTTTTAGACTTCGGCTTAGACTTGTAAGTCTTTAATGTTCTGGTACCTAATTAATAAAACAGTTAAATAAAAAAAAAAAGTGACCAGTCACTCTGACGTCAAGATGACCGGGCGCTTTGTTAATTTCCACGTATGAAATTTCTGAAATTTGCTTGTAAGACCTAAAGATAAAAAAGGTGTTAGCAGTTTATGTTTGCATTGACGTATTTTTCATTATCGTTACGTCTGAACTACTCACTCGATTTTGATTATCATTATTTCAGCCATAGGACGTCCACTGCTGAACATAGGCCTCCCCTATTGACTTCCAGATTGGTCGGTTGGAAGCCGCCTGCATCTAGCGTCCTTTTACCTTCCTTTACCAGATTGTCTTTACCCTTGTAGGCAGTTGTGGGTGGGCATCCTACGCTGCGCTTGCTGGCACTTGACCTCTATTCTAGAACCTTTCTGCCCCATCGGTCGTCAGTTCTACGTGCTATGTGCCCCGCCCACTGCCACTTCAACTTGCTAATCCATTGGGCAGTTATGCTATGTCAGCGACTTTTGTTTGTGAGGTGTCAATCAGATATTTATTTGTCCTTTGAAGTCGTTTTAGACCGTTCCTAGTCAGAGTACGCTTAAACATGATCATAGCTAGATGTGGCAAATCTAGGTACGTTTAGAGCGATTGATATCAAACCTCCATGACCTTTAGATATCCGAAACATGTTATCTGATGAATGTGGTTACCTCACGCACGATTCACGATTTACAGAGGTTTTTCCTTTACCTCTGAGCAAGTGGTATAAATACGTACATAGATTCTTAAAAATCCTGAGGTAATTACGTGAAAGAATTCAAAAAGCCTGATAACCTATGGCTAATGGTACAACCTGCTGAACTAAAAAAAGAGGCATGCAACAGTAAGCCTACTGAATCTATCGAACAGTATTCTCGGTGTTAAGTTTACATTTAAATACGTCACAGTATTAATATCAATGCATTATTAATAGGCATAACGATATTATCCTAACGCCGTCTCTGAAAATGCAGCTTTTTTATTTTAATAGTTTTTAGTGTTGCCATCAATGATAATTTGTAAAATTGTTTGGTAGTTTGTAAAACAATATTTCAATTAATACTAGTCAATATAATTTTATATTTGACCTACTATTATTCTTATTAAGCAATAGGGTTGATTATTATTAGGGTGGGTTTGGCCGGATATTTAAGGAATACCGAACAACCTGTATCTAAAATTCGGTGAATCCATTAATTACACATTAGGCGCATCCCTAATTAAAATAGGTACAGTCAACGGCAGGTCATCCTACCAAAAAAGTTAAAGATCATTAACCCGATTTTTAACTTTCAATCAATTGAGAATTTTGGACGTTTAGTGGTTGACGAACTGTTGTCTGTACTCTCCTCGAAGGTACCCGACGTTGAAGCATATTGTAACATATTGTTTATCTCACGTTGAACAATAGCCGAAAATAAACAAATCTCAAGTCATTTGTTGAATAGATGTTATCTAAACACAATCGTGGGTCCTCTTGTACAGCGACAAGCGACGCGGTAGCGGAGGCTTAGGGTTAGAGAGAGAGAGATTTTTTTATTTCACGCACACATGTTTCAGATCTAAAATAAAATAAGAAAACATAATTAATGTAGGGCTATTTTCAACCGACTTCAAAAAAGGAGGAATTTCTCAATTCGACTGTATGTTTTTTTTTTTGTAAGTATGTTACGCGATTACTCCGCCAATTATGAATTGATTTTGATGATTCTTTTTTTGTTTGGTAGATCATACTTCAGAGGTGGTCCCATATAAATTTTATCGTAATTGATTCAGCAGTTTTTGAGAAAATAACAAAATATATACCCAGATAATGTTTTGGTTCGTGATGCATGGATCTATGTTAACCAATATCTTCGACAAATGTAAACCGATTTTGATGTTTTTTTTATTGAATAGCGAATACTTCAAAGATACTATAGTAAAAAATTTCGGAAAAAATTGTACCCCTAAGGGTGAAAAAAAAAAAGTGTTAGGATTACTAGTACTAGGTACTTAAGTGTTAGGATTATTTTTAGCATTTCAGTGTTTTGAAGTCGGTTTTTTTTAATAACATTTACTTATTTTTTATCGAAACAGCGATCTTACCATGTGACGGCGATTCAACATGGCGGCTATATCTATCATATTTTTAAAGTTGGTGTCGATATTTCGCTTTATCCATATCATATAATTTCGTGTTTTTAGTGCTCATGCTAGGCAGGCTGGTTCGTCCTGAGTTACTATTAGTTATATCCTATCCAGCAGTTGGGCCGCGGCACAACCGCCACCGCTACCCGCATTCTTTAGTACCGCATCCTACTATTTATTGTTATTTTTGTATTCATCGCAAATTTAATTGTTTTTCAGTAATCAGAAGGACACAGTCATGATATCAGCTGTGAACGAATTTCTCGACGACCTCCGGTGAGTTGCATTTTAGTTATGCTAAAATGGAACTAACGCTTGCTTGACTAACATAGACTAAACCTAAACTAAATTGTATTTGAGTAATCTTAGCTTTATTTAACTACCTGCATTAGTTTAGCTTTTAAGGCTTTGCTTTCTTGACCACGGTCAAGCGTGCACCGACTAGGAACTGGACAAAGCGCTAAGAACAATACTGTTTATAGGCGAAATAAGTATTTAAAGCAGTGTTTCTCAACCTGTGATTACCGGATCCCCAAGGGTTAACCCATCTCAGGGGACCCCCTGAGTTTCGTGTACGTTTGCCGCCCGCGTTCATTTTTATGCATAAATTTCGTATTCTAACAGGATTAAGTTAAGATAGGCAACGAGTTTCTTGAGCACAGTTGTTTGTTACCATGAATATACAGGGTTACATTGCAAAGGGGTGTCAAATCTTTAGAAGTGGCTCAGAGTCAGTAACCCAAACGAACTATGCAAAGAACAAAACATATTTTTTTTACATTTAATTATTTCTATCTTCAGTTAAAAGTCGTACGCGTGGATAATTTACTCATTTATGGAAAAATTGCACCGTATGCGCACTGCGTAAGGTCCTTCTTGGCTAGAGAAAACCACACTCTTTCTAAGCAAATTTTATTCTAACCTCCAACGGTAATTTGTCTTTGATTTGACTTACCATATAATACTTACCTATTGGGTACAGTAAAATAAATGTTAAGTATAATTAACTTGTTTGTAGAAGAGCCTCATTCATTCAAGTATTCGTACGTGAGAAACCTGGTCACGACACGTCGATGTGATGTGGTTTGTAATCTTGTTATTAGGAAAGTAAGTGTCTATGCTATTAATAGACTATAAAGAGGAAGCTGAATGACATTGTTCTGCGTACAATAAATAGATAGAATCTCGTATTAACCGACTTCAAAAAAGGAGGAGGTTCTCAAATCGTCGGATTTTTTTAAATGTATGTTCAGCGATCATTCGTTACTGCGTTGACCGATTTCGATAATTATTTTTTTGTTTGAAAGGTAATACTTTTAAATGGTCCTGGGAATGGGATCTATAAGAAAATCATCAAACATTGCATGAACTCCGTACCACGCTAACTGATTTTAGTATCTATCTTACCTAATATCTTTGCCAAATGTGGACCGATTTTGATGATTCTTTTTTTTAATGAATAGCTTATACCTACTTCAAAGATACTATAATAAAACATTTTTGGAAAAAAAATTCACCCCTAAGGGTGGAAAAATAGAAAATGAAATCGGTGTTCAGCAGTTAAATTATGTTTTCACTCGTAAGATTTGTTTTGATTAGGATTTATCACTAAAATAGATGAAATAAGTTAATTTTATTTAAAAAAAACCGACTTCAAAAAACTAAAACGCTAAAAATAATCACACTAAAGTACCTAATCAGTTACTTACGGAGTCGGTGCAAACGAAAACATAGAATCTCTCATCGACTGGCAGTTGGCACCGACTCTAAAAGTAACTGATTAGGTACTTAAGTGTTAAGATTATTTTTAGCGTTTTAGTTTTTTGAAGTCGGTTTTTTTTAAATAAAATTAATTGGGATTTAAGACACGCTTTTGATAGCTTCACTTGTAATGTAACTAAGTTAAGTTTGTAATTAAATCTTGGAATTCGAGTTTATCAAAGTTTAAAGCAAATCATTTATTTATAGCAATCATAGGCTTAAAGTAACCTGACATGAGCCATGGAGAAAGGTGCCCTTTCCATATGATTTTAAAGGTACATTATATTTGCCTAATTAAAATTATTGTTATATTCTTCAGGTGTATCATATGTAATAAATTGTTAAAAAATATTTAGTGTCACTAAAGATCTTGCAGCGAGTAGTAGTAGGTATTTAATACAATATTTTTGTTTATCGATTTTAAATAATAAATAAATATATACAAAATCACATACATTTCTCTGATCCTATCATAAGAAGCTTAAGCACTTGTGTTATAGAAATCAGAAACAACGACGGTACCACAACACCCAGACCCGAGACAATATAGAAAAGTTATTTTTCTACATTGACCCGACCGGGAATCGAACCCGGAGTCTCAGAGATAGCGTCGCCAAGTCCGGTATACTCTCCTCTCGGCGGAGAGGAGAGTATACGACGACAGTCGTAGGTAACGACGGAGGTCGTCATGCAAATGCTTGGGAGTTGAGAATTTATTCATTTCGTTTTTAAATAAACAGTTAGGTTAGGTTAGGTTTTTTTCTTGTGATTGTGGTTTTATTCAAAGTTGCTGTATTAAGGCTATAGAACCTTTTATTATTGATTTGAGATAATAACAATAAAATAATGTTTATAATAATTGATGCCATGCCCTCGAAGAGCCATGTGACTATTGTTACTGTAAAATTGTATCAACGCGTTGCAATAAATTGATATAACTACGAGTATGCTGTGGTTTGGTTACAACCTAACATTTGCTTATTTCCTTGGTATATTACACAACCTTACGTTAAACTATGTAATACAGTTACAAAGTTACTTGTATTTTTAAAACAATTTTAAATGCCTTATAGACTAGAGAATAAGAATCAATTTTAAACTTGTTTAGTTTATCATGGGCAATATGAATTGTCATGTTTGTTACGCTATATTTTTAGCTTAATTTACACCATCTATCATGTCACGATCTTGATAATTGTTCTTGAAAATTCCATTGTTCCGTCGTCTTCAGTGCGTGTAAACCCTTTAGTTTGCCTCGTCGTGCTGTTCCAAATTTGATTTTGTTTAAAAAAAGTTTAAAAAACTTAGTGTTGCCAGTTATAAAATTGAGTGTGACTTTTGGCAGTTTTTCAAACAGTTTATGGCCAGAAGTTTGGAGGAGTTAATTCTATTTAAAAGATATGCGTTACGTTATTTAATTGCTAGAGAGTCCAGACTTTTGGCTTTAGGCAAAAGGCCTGTGAATAGAAAAATCGCTAATTTTGTGCGTTCACATCAGGAAAGTACAGTATGGTCAAATTTTTGCGATTCCCTGAATGAGGATTTGACAAAGAATATACATCTGTTCGAATGGAAATCTGAGAAGTCCAGAAGAAATTTGAGAAGGTCGTATCGACTGAATTCGGAGTCTAGAGAAGTGTTGACATATTTTAATATGTTACGGTAAATTTTTTGGTATTGTGATATTTTAAGGTAGAAGAGAGATAAAGGTTTTACTAAACACACATTACAATGCAAAATGAAAAAGCTCAACTACAAGACAAAACATTTAAAAAATCTTAAAATTTCTAAAAACAAACATTCAGTCTCTCTTTATAGATCGTACACGAAATTTGTTTTCTCGTTTAATCGAAATGGTTTAATTCCCATCAACGGCTTGGTGAAGTACCTAATTCAATAAATAATTTAAGAATGACAGCAAAATTAATGTCGGCATGAAGAATCAGCTAAATTCATTACTATTGCAGTCGTATAAGAAAAAAAGTCGTAATGAGTACGCTGCATATTTTGACAATTAGGTACTTACATTTACTTTTTATCAACGGATATATCAATTACCCATTATATAGTTATTTTTAAAATCAGATAGCAGATATCGGCCATTGATATTTGATTTGAATATAAGTATGTATGTATAATACGTCGCGCCGCGTGTCGTCATTTCATTTACAATCTAACGAAGTAAGGACACGAAGCGCGAGTAGGTATTTAAAAAAAAAATGCTATTTAAAGAAAAAGTTTTACCGCGAAGGATGCAAAACTAGGGGTAAAATCGGATTTTATCTAAAATCTTTTGTTCGGGCTCAAATAGATTGTCTTGTAGACTTAAAAAATGGAAACTAAAATATTATTTACAAACAGTAATTCGAACATTTGAAATCGTTTTATTTTTATTTTAAATAAGAAAAAATATTTCATATCTTTTATCTTTATCATGATCCTGGTGGATCAGTCAGAACAAAAGCAACATCAGTTTAAATTATCTTGATGATCTCATTATGTCAAAAGAATGTTTCCTCTAGAGGTGTATATTTTTTACAATTATACACTAATTCTTCAATGACAGGATGAATATACCCAATGCAATATATCTTAGAAGTAAGTTATGATGCTTGAAGCACAGTGGCCAGCGCTTTGGTAGTGATGAAATGAAATGAAATGAATAATTTATTTGCTAAAACATGGTGAGATATTGGTGTTAATATAATAGGTAGCACTCATGTTTTACCTTTTAATGTTTGATAACCAAAGTTAAGGCCGTAACCCCACCAAAACAGTTTTTTTCCAACTTAGCAGCTTTCTACTCCTTATTTAATGTATATAAAAATAATTAAAAGACATAACAAGAATCTTTGAAAATTTATCTTCAAAATCATCGTTTAAAATTTTAATTTACTCTGTTTTCATCATTACAGCCACAGAACGTCCATAGGCCTCCCCCAATGACTTTCATTGGGGGGGGGGATTGCCAATACTCACCACGCTTGGCAGGCGGGTTGGCGAGCGCAGTTTTTTATAAGATTTCGCATTCAGACGCTGCTGCCCGTCTCGTGCTACAAGAATTAGTCGCCTCTTACGACTTTACTCTGTTTTATATATACGAAAACAGGCTTTTAAACTACGTCGATAAAAATGTATTTTATGCATCTCCTCTGTAAGTGTAAGTAATCCTTAACTTTAACCTTAAATTGTCTGTTATTGATTATTTCTGACAATCGTTAATGATTTAACTACTTTTTCTCTGGCGTGCCGTGCGAGATAGTAAGGAAATTTATGCTCAAGGTCATTTGCTCGAAGAACCGCCTTAAGTAAGTGGTTGTGAGTAGAAGGTTGACCATTCCAACCATATTTAGTGACTTTTATCACAAGCATCTCCGTGCTTTGAAAGGCACGTTATCGGCATATATCGGTTGATACTAGTCGTGAAGCCTAGTCAGAGGCCATAAGTAGCTTGAATACATCTGACAGTAAGGTACGTTAGACGCTGGCCTTACAACATCTCTCCACCAATCCGCACTGGGCCCGCGTGCTGGAATATGGCCCAAGCCCCAAACCACTTCATAGTTAAGGTGATGCATGTGCCTTGTACGTTCATAGACTTAGGAAGTAAGTTTACTTAAATGTTATCCTAACAAAACTATTGTATGCACTCCCGCACTCAGAGACGTCAATAATCAATAATTAACAGTGATCGGAGTAGGTAGATTGATTTGATGTACTTTGGTAGTGCTAGCATAATATAGATGTCTTTTTTTAAAACTGATACAAAGAATTTCCGAAATCCGGGAAGCATGTCCATATTAACATCAATGTTTGAGATCATTAACCCGAAATCAATCTACCTATTCCGATCACTGATAAATTAATGTCGATAAGGATTTTTATTTCGTTTAATAATTGACTTTATTCGAATCAACTTTAGAATCACGCATTTTTTTTATGTAAACATTAAAGTTAAGTGTCGTCTCTGAGTGCGACGGTAAGACACATTTTGAATTCACTCAAGGAACTAGCTAGCTACTGGTCATAACATGCATATCTTATGTCATCCTTGAAGTGCGGTTTTGATGCGTTACCGCTGCGTATAGTATTGTTATATTATTACTGGTGTCCAATCATTTGACAAAAAACAAATAACAAATATTCATTTGAAAAATAACATTAGACAAAATTATACTTGATAAATTTATCATTTTACAAACTATTGTTTAATAAACTACTCATTAGACAATATATTTACAACAAAAAAAATCGTTATTATTTTCAAAAAACTACATTAAACATTATTTCACAAATTGATTATTTTTTAAACATGTTAGTTGGCAAAACAACGCAAAGCATAAATATAACATTGGACAAAATGCATTGTTTGGTAAATATTTTATTTACCAAATCTTTCTTAGACAGAAGAAGGCAGTTAGCTGTTAAGTACGTGTAGGTACTCGTATATTATTACTTTAGGTTCATGCATGGGAGTCTACTAATAAAAAAAGAGTTTAATAATCATAATAATCATTTATTTAAAACTCTTATAAAGACATGAGAGATGTTCTTAATTACTAGGTTGTGACACTCATCTAGGTTAGAACAGTGACTACACCAAAGCGCGAAGCCAAGCGACGTAGGAAGCGTGCCGCGGCAGCGGCCGGCGAGCGCTCAATTCTTATTCTATAATGGAAATGTAGATTTGATAACTTTCCTTTCCCCCCCCCCCCTCCACCCCCTCTACAACAACCCTAAAAACCGTCATTTGTCAAGGTCACTGCTGTAAAGTCATTTTTAGCAGAGTTCTAGGTTAGGTTAGAACAGTGACCACAAAACCAGACCAGACCCAAATATTTTTTGCAAAATTAAGGTAAAAATTAAGGATTTTGAGGTTAAGCTTTATAAAAACTAAGCATTTCCAAGAGAGGGGAGTGGCACCGGGATTAGTGCTCCCCTCCCCTTACCGCCCAAATCGGGGGTGACTAATCAAAATATTTTCCTACAAAATTATTACTTGCCTATAAATAATCTCTCTAAGAAAATATCTAAAATACCGCCTTTTTTAAGGCTTCGCGTAAGTATTGGTTGAAAAATAGTTATTTTTATAAACTAATAATTTATCTACTAACTTTTTGTAAAATTACCAATTTGGCAATCGAATTAGTTAGTCATGTGAACATTATTAAAATAATATTTTAACAGTTGAAATATTTTCTAAGTAAAACATTTGCGAAACCTGTATTTTGTTGTTTTTAAAGTAGGTAATATGTTTGCGAAATGAAAGTTTGTCAAATGACTAGTTTTTCAAACGTTGTTTGTAAATTGATCTTTTGTCGCACGTTTTTTGTTAAACAATAGTAAACCGTTATTACTACATTTTAATTCTTTTGGGACAATGAGCGACGCATTAAGGAATAATATGCATTTTTTTTTAGTTGGTTTTAAAATAAATAGTACTTAATTATTAAATATAAATAATTTTCAAAAATATATATATGCTTCATAAATTTCTGCAACGGCTGAAATTGGTAAAAGTATTGCCTATATAGATTACGATAGTGAAGGAATTACGTGCCCCGGATCGGTAATTAATTATTTGCGAAAAGACAGTAAATAAATGGTTACTTGCTTCAATATGCATAACACACTTTGTCATCCGCCCTTGACACTGCGCGGGAGCGGTATAATGTGAAACGTTTGCATTGTTGGACAGATGTGGACGGTTTGAGACAGAATAAAGCCTAATCTTTATTTAATATAATTTTTTTAATAAAAAAATTAATGATGTTCTGGACATAAAATTTCTTTACTATCGTAATCTATATAAGCAATACTTTTACCCATTTCAACCGTTGCAGATATTTATGAAGCACCATATATATTGGATAACATAACATACATTGCTCTGATCCTATAACAACTAGCTTTAAGACTTGTGTTACAGAAATCAGAAACAACGACGGTACCTATTGATAAATACCTGACATAATACTAAAACAGTGACCTGACTTACAACCCATTAAAGTCGCGTGCTAGACAAGGAGATCTGACATGTACTGTGACGTCACAATACACGCGTCTGCAATATTTTTTTTATTGTAAAATTTGTTTTAGAAAGAAACAGGTACCTATATCTCAATTCCTAATTAAGGTCAATGCGGGGAAGTCCGTCAGAGGGGTAACAACGTATACCCTTACGTAAGGTTCATTTTTGAACAGATACGTTTATGAGAGTTAGTTCGATAAAACAGCACGAAATTTTCGTTCAAACTATACAACACAGATGGCGCTAGGTGGTGTTTTCAAGCAATAAAAATCGTCACAACTTTTTAGTTTGGTTGTCACGTTAAAGAAGAGTGAGGCGTCTTGTGTTCAAAGTGAAAAAAATAATTCAAAACCAAGTGTTTTTTGCAAGGAAAGCTGGTAAGTGTATAGCTAATATTACTAATTGTCGATTTGTGAAGTTTAGTTTGATTTTCAACGTTAATTTAAAGAAATATTCCTAGTGATCAGATTCTAACCTCTAAATTCAATATTGGGGGAAGTTCGTACAGTCTGTAAGGGAAAGTCCGGCATATGCCGGTGTTGCCCTTTGATCAGATGTCGTAAACCTTTTGGTATACCGAACTGTAGTTGCATAATCGAAATATTTTTATGTAATATTAGGTACTAAACGTCTTTGAAATCGCCAGAACATTTGCGTAACTAAAATTTTATTGCAATTGTGGTGTATGCCAGTTAAATATTTTATAGTAAGTATGTTTTCAACAAAAGTCAACTTATAAATTTATTTCTAGGTACAAATGTAAAACGAAAATGGTGCGGCATTATAAAAGGAAGAATGAATGAATTGCTCAGTGGCTTCAGAAGTGGCAGTTAAAGATGATAAATAATTATTTTATTAATAAAACTATTTAAGCCTAACAGTTTATTTGATTTTTGAATTATCTTGTTTTTTTTAAATAAATAATTATAAGCATCTTAAAATATTGTTTTACTCGGTACATTTATTTATGTCTATTTATAGGCTGACAACCCCTGACCTTAAAAGTATGACGGACTTGCCTCACTTTATAATTATAGCGATATAAAACACGATTGCAATCTTGTATCTTAGGCGTTAAGGTTTACATTTAACTGACATTTATATTCAAATCGATTTCAAATACGCATATACATTAATCTTTAGAATGAAAGATTATAAATGTAGTCGACGGACTTACCCCAAAAGCATGGGGAAGTCCGTCTATACGCCACGTTTTAAAAAAATGCTTTTCTTTATAAAAATAAGCGCAGCAAATTTGTTTAAATCCGATCATATTATATAATACAGTACATGTTCTCCATTTCTTTTAATCAAAATGTAATTAGGATTAATATCAAAGTATAAATATGGTGGTTTTATTAATTCCCAATGAAGTATGCCGGACTTCCCCGCATTGACCTTACTGTATTACGATAATTTTTTACCTAAAATCAATTTTGTTTTTACTATAATATTATCACTATAGTTCCTTACAAATATAGTAAAAACAATATATAATTTTCGTGCATATTTCCTATTAAATCTAAAGGTTCTGCCTGCCTAGCATGAACACTAAAAACACGATATGATATGATATGACATAGCGAAATATCGACACCAACTTTAAAAATACGTGCTCATGCTAGGAAGGCTGGTGTTTGATACCCGGTTAGAGTCAGTTCAGTGAACTAACTTTTTCTCTGGGTGTTCCGGGAGAAGCCCCTGAGAATTGGTTTGCCTGGCTAACTAGGTTAATTCTTTAGCTCGGGACCATGTCAATTAATTAGTGTATTGTCTGGTTTTGAATAATAAGTCAGTGTGAGTCACACATAGGACCGTCACAACACTCGTCGAGGAGTGCTGTAGTGGTTCGCGCTCCGGACTACAAAGCCAGCGGTTACGGGTTCGAATTCCGAGGCAAATTTTTGTGTGATGCGCACGAGCATTTGTACCTAAGTCATGGATGTTTATAAAAGTATTTAAGTATGTTTATCCGCTATCTAGTCGCCATAGTACAAGCTTTGCTTAGTTTGGGGTTAGATAATTGGTGTAATTTTCATAACAGTTTATTATTTTATTTATTACAGGGCAATTGCATTCATTGCAGCGCTCTTAACCATTCGATATATTAGTCGGATAGTCGATTCGATTTTACCACTCACTAAACTTAAATTATCTCTTTTGGACATCAATAAATAAAAAAAAAGACTCAAATTTAGAATTATCAAACTAAATAAAAACCAATCGTTACTATCATTCATCTTACGAAATACACATGTTAAACATATCACATATCTTATCATAGTTATCATACTATGATATCGGAAAGATATTATGTCGCCAAAAACTCAGTCATACAAATTCTATTCTCCGAGTAGATTGTGTGATTATTTATTCTTGGATTATCTGTGAATTGGTGAGTCAGATTTTTTACTAAAATCCTAATTTCAATCATTTATGTTGAGTGTAGAACTACCTAAGTAATGTACGAATTTAATGCGAATCGTTCTGGCGCGTCCACCACCTGAAATGTTGATATTTTCTGATACGTTTTTAAAGGTACCGCTATGTATAGGACATTCTAATAGCGTGTATGTAAGTGAGGCACAACGGTATGCTGGACAGGTCACGATAGGTCGTACTAAACAAGCAAATAAATAGTTCTCCCATAAATTACCTTTTCACGATCATACCAATTAACTAGCTCCAAACTTAGCATAGTTTGTACTATAGCGGCTATAAAACGGCCATTACCCGTAATATGTCATTCATGACTCCGGTACAAATAACCGTGCATATCATTTAAAAAAAAATCCTTGATAGATCCTCACTGCCAACCGCTGGATTTGTCGTGTATCCGAAGCAATAGACAAATAAACGGTCGTAGAGTTCTTGTATCATAGGCAAGCAACATTTAGTTAGAGCTTAGGCTATCAGCATGGCCTTTGACCTCTTATTATGCCAGCAGTTAGCTAGCTAGCTCACTCATATAAAAAAATGCGAAAAAATATAACCAAATTAAACTAAAGGGTCGATTTGATGGAAGTAGTAAACTCAGATAAAATGGCGCTAGCTTAACTGATATATCGTTAGATGATTGATATCGGCTTTACCTTACTCACGTCATCACGTGACTCTCAAATGCTTTGATAAATAAAAAGGAAATATTTAGAACATTGTAACAAATCGTCAATAAGGCGGTAAATCGTCATCATCATCAATCAGTCAACCCAAGTCCATCGCTGAATATAGGCCTCTCCCGATGCACAACGTTCCGTGTGTAAAAGTTATGGATTTCTCATCTCATATTTAGTTTTTAAAGTATATATGAGTACCCAAATTATAGAGTACACACAACAGCTCGTCAACCTGCCACAAAACGTCAAATTTTCTCAATTGATATTGATCTCTACGTGTCGAACCTAAAGTTGAAAATCAATTCAATGAACTTTAACTTTTTGGGTAGGTTATACTGCCGTTGTACTGTACATTCATTTATTTCTATTTAAGTAGTAACATTTCAACATTTGTCATGCTTGGCGTTTCTCTGCAAGATAAGATCCGAAATGAGGAGATCCGTAGAAGAACCAAAGTTACCAACATAGCTAAAGTGGTAGTAGCCACATAGCTCGCAAAAGCGACGACCGCTGGGGAAGAAAGGTTCTCGAGTGGCGACCACGAACTAGAAGACGCAGCGTGGGCAGGCCTCCCACGCGGTGACTTGACGATCTTGTCACGGTTGCGAGCAGCCGCTGGATGCAAACGGCCCAGAGCCGCTTGCTGTGGCGTTCTATAGGGGAGGCCTATGTTCAGCAGTGGACTTCTAGAGGATAATGATGATGATTTTCAAATATGTACTTCTTCCTATTTTTGACCTCTTAGCAATGATGCTTTAATATCAATATTTCCATTTGATGCAAAATTAATGAGACTCACCTAAGCGAATCCATACAATTTTCTGTTTTGTGTGACACATCTCAGCGGGCCCTGCCACTATGATTAGTTTTCTAAGTGTTTAATTCTGTTTATGATAAACCCAATAAACATTCCATAGTACGAGCTAAAAACCATTAATAAATAATCAAGATAATATCTAAATTGGAGTGAAATACGATGTAATCGTTATTAGTAAAAGAATGCCTCTTAATCTAAATTATTATTAATACGTGTCACTGACGTCCTTGTGTCCATGTTACACATAATCATATCAAAATTAATAGGAATTGGATAAACTTATAATGTAGATAGATAAAAAAATAATCTTTTAATAAAATTAAGTACTGATTAGAGACGTATTATCAAAAAATCGTAGAACCGATAACCGATGGGGTAGACGTGTTCTTGAACGGTGACCTAATGTAGCGTAGGGCGCCCTCCGACCAGGTGGAGCGACAAAAGACGTTGAGGTCTCTTTTTTTTGCTCGAAATGTTGTTTTTTTTATATTGGACAACATCACATACATTGCTCTGATCCTATGATAAGTAGCTTAAGCACTTGTGTTACAGAAATCAGAAACAACGATGGTACCACAACACCTAGACCCGAGACACTTCCCTTATAGAAAAGTAGTTTTTCTACATTGACCGACGGGAATCGAATCCGGGACCTCAGAGATAGCGACACCAAGTCCGGTATGCTCGCCTCTCGGCTACGGAGGTCGTCAAAAGTAGTTCATATTAAGATGGCACAAATGACAAAGATACAAATATTCAAAAATTTATTAAGTTTAACAAATAACTAGAAAATATCCATTAAAGAAATTAAGAATAAAATTAATTCCTCTACCTGAAGGTTGTCTGGAAGAGATCGCTTCCAGCGATAAGACCGCCTAAATTGTGATATTCCTAATTTATTTACTTTCAGTGATTTGTTTCTTTTGTGTGGTGTACAATAAAGAGTATTTATCTATCTATCTATCTAATAAATTAAAAATGGCAAGTCTCAGGCAATGTCAAAAAATCATTACAAAATAAAATTAACAATGTCGAAATAAATATAATAATACTAGCTGTCCCGGCGAACTTCGTACCGCCCCTTCATAATTTTTAAAATGGTTAAATGACTAAAATGGCTATTAAAAAATAGGGGTTGGTGATAAAAGGGTAAAAATTTAGGGTTGTATGTATTTTTTAATGCGACATAATAAAAAAAATAAAGAAATTAAAAAAATGTCTAAAAATTAAAGAAAAATGTTAAGGGTGGACAACCCTTATCACTAAGGTAAGAATCGATCAAGCCATTTCGGAGGAGTACGGGAACGAACATTGTGACACGAGAATTTTATATATAAGATAACAAAAATCATCATCATCATCATTTCAGCTGTAGGACGTCCACTGCTGAACAAAGGCCTTCTCTAATGACGTCTTTCGCACGAAGACGCTGCTGCCCGTCTCGTCTCGGAATAGGGAATATGCATGAAAAAAAAAATTGTTTTTACTATATTTATAGGAAAATATATGAAATTATAGTGCTAATAGTAAACACAAAATTGATTTTAGGTAAAAAATAACCGTAATACAGTAATAAGAAATTAAGGTATACCTATCTCTTTCTAAAACAACTTTTGAACTTTTACTATGAAAAATGTATGGCGGGCGTGTAATGTGACGTCACGGTACATATCGGATCTCCTTGTCTAACACGCGCCTTTAATTGGCTGTAAGTCACGTATTTATCAATATTTTTCGAAAATTCTTAGTTTTATTAATTATAATTAAGTACTATTTATTTTAAGACCAAATAAAAAACATGCATATTTCCCAATAGTCGCCTCGTACGACTCCTCCTAACCTCCTGTTGTTATTGTTATAACACAAATAAAGTTAATAAATTAAGATGTATGTGGTTTACATTACAACACCTACTAGGTTTTAGGATTAGAATAAGAATAAGTTTATTTCCATAATCCAATTCAGTTTCAGTTCTTACAGGTCCCCACACTAGGCTAAAGCCTGTCCTGTGGGGACAGTGAAGGTTTACATAAATATTTACACTTGCATAACGAAAAAGAAAAACAAACAAATACTATTCCTAATTAAATGAGTGTGCGTGAGTGTGTACGCGTGTGTGTGCGCGTGCGTGTTTATTTGCGTGTGGGGTGTGTTTGCGAGACAGAGTGAATACAAATTACTAAGTTGACATAATTATTCTATTTTATTTTACAACCCTTATGAATTTTTCGGTGTCATCATATGACCACTTCAGAAGTATTTTAGTTACCGAAGCTTTAATTTCAAAGACTGATCGATTAATTAGGTTTAATACTTCTCTATTTGTCCATATTCGGCTTAACTTGATGCTTGTAGCCAAGCTATTATTTACTCCGATTTCTATTATAATATTTCAAATTAACCTATGCATAGAACACCTACCCTTTCGCTTCTAAGGGTTGGCTTAGGTACCTACCTGCGAACCCTAACCTAACATCTAAAGGGGGGTCCTGTGACAAAAATAGCTTTGTATGCCCTATAGATATTAATAAATTAATACTTCACATGGCCACACGTGCTTTCCATCCATCAATTGTGTAATTTTCTTTTGATATTTTTATCACAGTTCGCCTTTAAGTTGAGTTCATTCAGCAGTAAGAAATGTGCTAGTGTGCTGTGAATGTGATCTAATAATAAGCTAGTTGACACTTTTTAAAATAGGTCTTAAATTGTTAATAAGTGTTCCATTAGGCCGAAAAAAATTGATTGTATTTTTTAAGACTTTAAAATCAAATTTTTTATACAGACGAAAACGCTGTCAGCCATTTTGGTCTATAGATTATCTGTGCCGTAGTGTCTCTAGTAAACAAACGAATAACTTAGACGTCTTTACGAATACAACCTCTCTAAATTAATCAAACATGATTTCTAACAGTTTACACAAAAAATATAGTATTTATCATTACTGTATCGTTCGAGAATGCAAAAATACATCAAAGACTCGAATGACATTTGATCGTTTACCATAAGACTGACGTCACTCATGTCGCGATCATGGCGGAAAGCGTTTTCAGTTTTGAATGATAGATTAAAAAATATTTTTTTAAATTTGATTTTTACAGCCATCTTCTACTTTTAAGTATTGAAATCGATATATGTAGGTTCCTAAAGTCGAATACTATTTAAAATAATTCTTTGTTTAATTAAGTTTGATATGAGTCAACTAGCAACAATAAAATCGTACAAAAGGTGGACTTAATGCCATGTGGCATTCTCTACCAGTCGACCATTAGGCTAAACAGAAATGTTTTGTGTTCATATCAATGAATTAGGATTTTTTTAACATATGATTTTTTACCCGTTTTTGTTTATTTAAATTATTCATCTTTGCCTTAATCCTGAAGTCTACGCTGACGATGTCGCTGGCAGAAGCTATTCCTACTAATATTATAATGCGAAAGTGTGTGAGTAAGGATGGATGTTTGTAACTTTTTCACGCAAAAACTACTGAATTGATTTTAATGAAACTTGGCATACCGATAGACCATGGCCTGGATTAACACATAGGATACTTTTTATCCGAGTATGGTCAACGCAGACGAAGTCGCGGGCTAAAAGCTATACTACTTCGGAAAAATTCCCTTTTTTTAAATTGTTGTGTTCATTATTGTGAGGAGAAGGTTCTTATGAAAGAAAAAAAAAGAAAGTTACGCAGAAAATCCTTTATGAATAAACTACAGATCAAGCGAACTATGTCGCGGGAAACAGCTTGTAGATAATACTTAGCTACACGTCGCATAAATAAGTTTTGTTACTCAAATGACGATTAGATAGATAGATATACTCTTTATTGTACACCATACAAAGAAGTTACAGTTTGTTTTTACAGAAAGATGCACAATTTTAGCGGTCTTATTGCTAAAAGCGATCTCTATTATCGATATGAATGCCAAGAATCTGTTATTAACACAAATAATATCTAGCAAGCGGAATCGCATGAGCACTAGAAAAAGCAAATACATAGCTCATTAAGAACAGATGTCTTGGCTGAATGAGTCTGAAATCAGAAGTGAATCTAACCAGTGTGTGAAATGGAGACCGCGCTTAACGGCCCGCTAACCAACGCCGTGTCATTGCGTTCCATTCCACATATTTGTTGAGCTTGGTAAAACCCCGACACAAAAAAAAAACTGCTTTTGTTTGGACGACACAAGACTGTATTTTTTCTTAAATAATTAATACCGTGTTTTTACTTTAAGGCGTAATGTTAAAGAATTAACATTACGCCCTAAATTTAATTGAACCAAGAATCGAACTCGGGACGTGCCGTTCGTTGTGATGGTTATGTTTCGTTCGAGACATTTATTTACACTGTATTGCACAGGTTAAAAATCTTACAAAAAGAGTACCTAATGACATAAGGCATTCTCTTCCAGTCGACCATTATTTTTACCATTAAACAGTAACCTACAAAAATTGTACGGAACCCTCTGGGGGCGAGTCCAACTCGCACTTGTCGGTTTTTTTTAATATTGGTCCTCTCTCTCTCTCTCCAGCGGCGGCAGAATGACTGACGCGCCAGTAGTGACGGTGGAGCACGGCCAGCTGCAGGGCAAGGTGACCGCCAGCCCTTCAGGGAAGGCCTTTTACAGTTTCCAGGGCATACCTTACGCCAAACCTCCCCTAGGATCACTGCGGTTTAAGGTCAGTACACAATAGATATACAGGGTGACTGAAACTTAATCCGCCATGGCAAATTCACATAGGTACATATAGAGGTGGTCTATATGTCAAATTGTCATGGCGTATTGTCATTTGTGTTACAACATTATTGTAAATGTAGTTTACATTGAGTGTGTGGCTTACCAAATGCGATCTACGATCTCTGTCGACTGGATGCGGCCAACAACCTTATCTGTTTACATTAGGTCGTTTACGGAATGTGGCGACTGGTGGACTTTCACGATCTAATGTGATTTTCAGATTCTCTCTGATATCTCTATACATCTGAATTTTTAAAACCTCTTTCCCATTTATAATTTCACAGTAAAAACTAACGTGTAGTGAAATTCAGTTACATGACGACCTTCTTCGATCTGATTTCAAGATCTTTCTATCCGTCTTTAATTATCCAAAATTGTAAGACCTCTTTAACATTAATAATTTCACAGTAAAAACTAACCTAAAGTATAATTCAGTTACATAAGCACGGATGCTGTTACTCTTATCAGTTATCAGCCTGTTATCAGATGGTTTGTTGAGATTAGAACTATCACACGACATGATGCGGGTTTCAGTTCACTGGAGTTTTACAGTTTTGCACAATATAATGTAACCGATTGATAGAAATAATATTACAAATTTACAACTCTTCCATTATACAAATACAAATGTACTCTATGTTTACAACTGAACGCTGTCATATTATGTAGTCATATAGTCTTTATGGCACGTGTGACGTTATTTCAGCATGTCACCAAAGAATAAATAATAGTTATGGTTGTCCGTGAGCGATGCCTATGTGTGCGATTCTTTAGCGCGCATCGTAAGAAGCTTAACTTCTGATACCCACATAACCATTATTTAATAAATAGGCTATTTTTCTGTACCAAAATTGACTTAAATAATAATTTAGTTTAATAGTTTGCACCTTAAGGAACCGAAACATATCAATAGTTATTAAAATTAATAGATGATTACTGTAAAAAATACATTTTCAAATGTTATATTTTTGTCCGTATTTTACATTGTCAAAAACGACGGCAATAAAGACAGGCACGTCACCATTGAGTAACTTTGTACTAGAACTGGGCCCCGATCGCACTAATTTTTACGTAAGCGGTTCGAACGTGAAACGTATCCAATTCGAACATGGCTACGATTCAATAACAATGCAGCTGGAAGCAAAATCCGTATTGTGCTAAATGTCATTAGTTGAATCGTTACCATTCGATAAAACTTTGTTTCTGTAGGGACGGCACACCTAGTATTTTTGAGTAATATCTGTGATTTGTGTATAATCGACACTCGATTAAGAAATTTGTTACTAGCCGCACTAGTCTTGTGACGCAAAAAAAAACTAAATGTCATTTAATGACAGCTTTCCTTGGACATACTCTGTCGCAAAGAGGAAATTAATAATCTGTGCAGCTTTCAGTCAGCTGTTTGTTTTATAGTTATAAACATTAACTAAAACATAAAACATGATGCAAATGCTGCTCACGAGATACTGGCAGGACAATGTTACCACGGCGGTAAAACATGTGATTATCGCCCCTGAAAAGTAGAAGAACAATAATTTGGATTTAGCTTCCATTGCTGACCTAGCTATAATAAAAAAACCTTACTTATCTGAAGAAAACTCATCAGCCAGCAGGACTCAGGAGACTCCCTTAATTCAAGAAGTAAAAATGTGTAATAGTGTACCTACTTAGTGTGAGCAAACAGAGCAAAGATGCTTTAATCTTTGGTTAGTTTAAGAAAGTTAAATTATGTGTAAAGCATAGGTTTAATAAAATAAAGCTCTTTGTTTTCCTTATAAACTTGTTATTATTTATATATCTGTACTGTTTATTTCCTTATGTTCTCATTTTACTTGCCTATTTTAATTTTAAATCATTGTTTTTGTAGGGGTTATTCCCAAACTATTTAATGATGCTATGAACTATGTGATCATAACAAGTTACAAGCTTTATCTTGAATGCTATTTCAACTCTAAAGTCTTAACTCTATCTAGATAATTCAGGTTTTTTATTTTACAAGGAAGTTTAATTTTAGTGTGCTGATAAATTTCTGAATTCTTCAATGCTAGTATGCATTTAAGGAAGATATTACATCACTAATTAATATAATAATGTAAGTATTTACCGGTGGTTCTAATTGAACATTTTACATTAACATTACAGGAACCGAGCTACTTTTGACTATTCTGTAGGAACTAAAACAGGTAGTTAAGATGGGTAGTGGTGAGGTAACGGAAGACTTTCTAAAATAACTATTTTAGGTTACATTATTTACAACTTGCAAATGCAAATGCTGCTCACAAGATACTGGTCGGACAGTGTTACCCCGGTGGTAAAACATATGTTTATCGCCCCTTAAGAAAAGTAGAAGAATTCCCCAACTTTTTAATGATGCTATAATAGTAAGTAAGCATAACAAGTTATAAGCTTTATATTGAATGCTATTTCAACTCTAGTCTTAACTCTATCTAGATATTATAGGTTTTTTGTTTTACAAGCAAGTTTAATTTTAGTGTGCCGAATAAACTAAAACTTTTTGATTGACATTTTAAAACATTATTTTTACTGCATATATTCGACTAGTAGATTAAATAAGTATTATCTATTGTTACTACATAGTATTAGTAAAAAAATTAATTAATAAGATACATAACACAAAATCCCAAATGACAAACCAGTTTCAGCGTACATTAGTTAACAAACTTCAAGAGTGACTCTTTTCATTGTATCTTCCATTTAGTATAACCTGTATTGGCATCTATCTATATTTCTCAACAATTTATTGCATTAATACAACTACACATCTAAAATATTAATAATTGTTTAACATTCCTGCCGCAGCTAGATATATTACTGAATTCTTCATTAGTAGTATGTATTTCATTGAGATATTACATCATTAATTAATATAATATTAACACTACATAATACATGACTGTCTCTATAATTTCACAGAAAAAAGTTATAATCATCTCATCTTTTCATCACAACAAAAACCTCATTGATGACCGGTGGTTCTAATTAATTTTACATTAACATCACAGAAACAGAGCTACTTTTGATTATTCTGTTGGAACTAAAATAGGTACCTAGTTAAGAGTGGTGAATAAGGGAACGGAAAACTTTCTAAAATAACTATTTTAGGATAATTACATAGGTATTTACATCTTTAAATGACTATATCTTGTAAATATTTTTGGTGTTATAGATTATGATGTATTCCAGTTTTCTGAGTAGATAGCTTGGGATTTAGATTTTAAGATATGTTAAGAAGAAATATTTTGGAATAAAAACAACTGATTATTGTATTCTTAAATTATCTAATATTTACTGTTTATTTACAATGTTTATCACTGGGTAAACACTATTTTCTTGAGTGAGACCACTTCAAAGTAAAAAGGTGGTGAAAGAGTTTTCCAAGAATCCCATGGGAGTGTTATCGGCGTCACACACAACACAACATTACACTTTTTATTTACACTAGTTTATGCAGTTTGTAAGACATATATACGTCTAATTAGTCAAATATTTCCAAAAATGGACGTGAATGAGGTGTTTTTTTGATCAGAATTAGGTAAATTTACTCAAACGTTTGAACTTTGGTTGATAAAAAGTTGCTTTTTTCAAACCTTTCATTCATAGACATCTGACAGCGGTAACGGTTGGGTAGTGGTTTGGAAATGGCACGAACTTTTTTAGCGCGATACCAAATGTCTCAAACGTAACGGAAGTGGTGTGGATGTGGTGTGGTAATGATTCGATTTTATTAGCGCGATCGGGGCCCTGACATCCTAAAGCGAGATTTTGCGCTACGCTCGCACAAAGTATGAGTAGTGTGACCGTCGACAAAGGTTTTTAACATGCCTGTTCTAGTACTTTATAACTCAATGGATATTTAAAGGTTCGTGACGTCACGAACAAGTATATCATGGCCGACGGCGTTTTTGCAGACTTTTAAAAACGTAAAGAATAAAATACTATTTTTTATTATTTTCAAAGGTTTTAAAAATAAATAAAACTGTTGACGCTTTATTTGAATATTACCAACAATATTAACTCTATTTCAGAAAACAGTCAAATAGCCCATTGATTTCACAAACTTAACTCGGATGTATCATTAAGAAATAACCTCCTAACGTAATCAAAATGTAAATGAAATAAAATTATTATTATTTATGAACAGACTGTCTACCAACGAACGAACGAATATGAACAAACAACTAAAAATGTAACTGACTTTAAAATAACAGAAATTTAATTATTTGTACTTAGTGTTACAGTTTCTCCGAAGATGTGTTCAATTCCGTTGCAGCCAGTCTCAAGGTTTAAGTTTGCCTGTCTCTTTCTCTTGAAAATTAAAGAAAACAGACAAGACTATAAAAAAATAAGAGCCGAACTATTTTCACATTACAATTTTTTTAAGGCATATTAATCTCGAAATAAGGAATTGACATCTTTGTGTTAAGAGTTACCGAATGTGATTTTATGTGTCTCACACAGATGCAAGCGTCTTTTAACCGGCCAATCTGGAAGTCACACACACACACACACACACACCGTTTTTTTTCAAAATAAATAAACTTTGTTTGACAATTCTAACACTGGCCAAACGTTTCTTTATTCCAGGCCCCACAACCCGCTGAGCCCTGGGATGGCATCCGCGATGCGACCTCCGAAGGCAACGTCAGCCCCCAAATCGATCCTCTCGTCTATAAAACCTACCTTGGCGATGAGAACTGCTTATATCTAAACGTTTACACACCCAACCTTGACGGAGCTTTCCTCCCGGTTATGGTTTATATTCACGGAGGCGGTTTTAAGTTTGGTTCAGGCAGTTCAGCTTTATATGGCGGAGATTATCTTGTAGAAAAGGACGTTGTAGTAGTGACAATGAACTACAGACTTGGAGCGTTAGGTTTCCTAAGCTTAAACACTCCTGAAGTCCCAGGAAATGCAGGCCTGAAAGACATAGTCCAGGCTATAAGATGGGTGAAAGATAACATCCATAATTTCGGTGGCAATTCTGGTAATTTGACTTTGTTCGGAGAAAGCGCTGGGGGTGCAGCTACATCTTTATGTACAGCTAGTCCATTGACGAAAAATTTGATTAGCAAAGTGATCATACAATCTGGGACGGCACTCAACAGTTTTGCTTTACAGAAAAACCCAGTAGAAAATGCAAAGCAACTGGCTAAGTGTTTAGGAAGCGATGCAGAAGATGTCGATGAAATCTTGGAGTTCCTGACAGCAACTCCAACTAAAGAACTCGTCGAAGCAACAGAGAAGTTGTTTCCCCTTGAAGCATTTCTAGAAGGTGGCTCAAACTTTCTAGGCGCTGTAATCGAGAAGGAATTTCCTGGAGTAGAATCAGTGCTAACAGAATCATTCTACGAACTGCTAGTGTCTGGGAGAGTAGCAGATATTCCTGTTATGATCGGTACGACCGCTCTTGAGTTCACCCCCGAACGGAAGACTGATGATCTCCAAGTCTTTATACCTGAAGATTTGCACATAGAAAAGAATTCAGCAGAAGCTTTGAAGATAGCGGATCAGATCAAGCGTTTGTACTTCAAAGGGAGCCACACAGGAGTGGAGAGTTTGAAGGAGTATTTCGAACTGTTTTCAGATAAATTCATGAATTTCGACACTTATAGGTACGTGAAGTATCTAGTTCAAGTGTCAAAGAAACCGATTTATTACTACATTTTTGATTATGTTGGAGAATTGAATTTGACGAAGAAGTTGTTGGACAGTCTTGGGCTTAATCATGCGGGGCATATGGATGAGTTGGGATATTTGTTCTCCATTGAGATGTTAAAAGATGTTGAACCTACTACGCTAGATGTAAAGATGAGGGAGAGAATGCTACGTCTTTGGACCAACTTTGCCAAGTCTGGGTAAGCATTACAAGTTTTAATTTTAGAATATGTTTGTCCTAATACAAATCACACCAGTTTATGTGCAGCTTAATGCGGTAATAGATTATCCGGTTAAAGATATTATTTCTCAAAAGGCCGCATCCACTTATTAAAGAAATATACCAGAACTAAATACTTACATTACAAGTAATACAAACAAGTTACAGATTACAACTTAAACTCAAACTTAGCCTCAAATCATAAAACTATCACACCTATAAATTGCAAACAATTTCCTACTTCATTACTTACATATTTCTAACTTTTTAGTTCGCTTTCATTTACGCCAGTCGTTTTTTTTAAATACTTTTAACAATTCGTCATAAAAGTGTTGTGGTGTATATATTTTTGTGATCACTTTTCAAAACCTTTTATTAAAAGGTTTTTTTTATACCCTACTCGATAAGTTTAAAAGTATGTTTTTCTTCAGGCCGCACACTATTTACGAGGGCGGCACTGAAAATTTCGGGAATCAAGGAAGTGACACAACATTACTATTTAAAAATGTATTTATTGCTTTTCAAAGTATTCTCCGCGAATCTTGACACATTTTTCCATACGACGGAACCAATCATTGAAGCAACCATTCCATTCGGAAGTTTGGGTCTCCAAAATGGCCGTTTTGTAGGCGTCCACAGCTTCTTCAGGTGATGAAAATCTCTGACCACGCAAATTATTCTTTATTTTAGGGAAAGTATAGAAATCATTAGGGCTTAGGTCGGGGCTGTACGGCGGATGGTCTAATAATTCTATGTTTTCTTGCTCTAAAAACTCTTTTGTTCTGTGCGCGGTGTGAGAACTATTACTACTACTACTACATTGTCGTGATGGAGGATGATGCGGCGGTTGCAGTTCTATTTACGGAGTTCAGAAACGACCTGTGGCAAACAAATGCTAGCATACCATTCTGCATTAACCGTTCTTTGTCCCTCAAGAGGAATAGTCGCAACATGGCCGGTTTTGGAGACAAACGTGGCCACCATTTTTTTTGCAACACTCCGTGAACGAACAATTTTTGTTGGCTTTAACTCATTTTCGAACACCCAAACTCGTGACTGGTTTTTTGTTTCGGGTTCGTACGCGTATATCCAGGATTCGTCACCTGATACGATGTTGTATACAGCATTTGAGGATCCTGCGTGGAATCTTTCGAGAGTTCTGACGCACCAAGTAACGCGAGCCGCTTTTTGCTCTTCACAGAGCGAATGCGGTATCCATCGGGAAAACAACTTTTTTACACCTTATTGTTCATGCAAGATTATTTGTATTTGACTCATGCCAATGTCTAAAGTTGCCTGAATTTCGCGGTATGTCACATGTCGATCTTCCTCAATCAGCTTTCGCACAGCATCAACGTTTTCTTGGGTGACTGCAGTTTTTGGACGACCTTGACGGGGATCATCACTAAGCTTGACACGTCCACGTTGAAATTCAGCAAACCAGCGATAAATTGTGGTTTTGGATGGGGCTTCATTACCAAATGCAGAAATCATCCGGTCAACACACTGTTTTTGTGTTATACCACTTCGAAAGTCACAATAAATCATCGCTCTTGAATTTTCTCGAGTCAATTCCATTTTCTCAACGACTAAACAAGTTTGACAGACCTTGTGATAAGACCGAGAATCTTTTTTTAAATAAATAAATGGTATTCGATTTTTAAAATCAAGGAGTTTGCAATTAAAAAGATTTTAATATGACAGAAACAGTGGAAATATTCCATTCCCGATACTTTTAGTGCAGCCCTCGTATTATATATAGTACCTGTTCGCCATATTGTTTCTCGTCCTGGAGAACGTATGGATTCTAACTATACCTCATACATCTAAATCGGCGTTTAGTCGTTATGGTGGAATAAACTCAGAAACATACATACCTAAACCCTAAAAACATTACACTCCTTGTTAGGCAGTCGTGTAAAAAAAAAACAAAGTTATGTCGTTCTAAGAAAATATTGCTAATGTAAAAGCGGCAAAAAGTCTACTCACTTCCATCAACTTCGTTGTTTGAATGATTACAATCCTCAGCCATAAGGTTCATGACTAAAATGTTTTTAAATTTATAAATCATGCTTGCATATATTCAGTGTCTGTCTGTAGCTTAATTTTTATTTACAGTCATTAAAGTTTCGAGAATTACTCTTAATTAGCTGGCCTTCTCTGTTAAGTATACTTATATTCTCGTATTTATCAAACATTTATCCATCTGGAAAGAACATTCAAGGATGTCAGTGATATGAAAATGAATACAATATTTATTGTATTGTACCTAGTATAAATAAGGAAATATTGGGGTGCAATGTTGTACAATTATATTTTTTTTAAAAGGGGAGTTTGCCGAATTGTTATTATAGAATAACCAATATAAAATAATTTATATTTCAGAAACCCCACTCCAGACGAAAACCACTACATCACTGTGACCTGGCTTCCGGTCACAAATGACAATCTCTATTGCATTAACCTTGGAAACGAGCTATCCCTCGGCTCAAACCCCGACAAAGAGAAGATGGAATTCTGGGAAGAGCTCTACAGCAAGTACTTCAGGATCTGGGAACATCCTAAGACCAACACAGACGAGGTTATCCGGAAACACGAACCAGTTATACTGGTGGAGCAAGTACAGACCCCTGAGGCACCCCAGGATGCTGGAGATCTGATCGTGGTTGAATCGGCGGTTAAAAGCGTTGAAATTGTTGATAACGCGAAGGAAAATACACCGGAACCTGAGGCTGTTCCAGAAGTGAGTACTCCAGTTAGTTTCGTAGATTCTGTAGAAGATACTCCTGCTGAGCCTCAAGTGTTACCAGAACCGATAGCAACAGTGCAAGTCGTTGAACAACAAGTGAAAGAAGACGTCCATGTCAATGGCAATGGTAGTGTAGCGGCCGCGAAGCCGAGAACGTCCAACGAAATCAAAATGGTCCAAAACGCTAATGGGGTACCTAAAGACGTCATCAGAGCTAATGACCCACCGGAAGATGACCTCCCCAAGAACATAGGTGTTAACAAATTCGTCAATTTCTTCGAATCGCTCGGTGGTAAGAAGTAAGCCATAACTAGAGTTAAGGATTTCAGTATTTATTCAAAATTTCGGCATTTAAAACACATTCCATTTTATTTTTAAATTAATTTCGGGACCAAAAATATTGGACACATATCAACTTCTAGTGTTACTTACAGTTTAGGCAATTTTAAATTACTTTTCGGTATATGATACTGATAGCTAGGAATAGGTTGGATTGGGTTGTTAACTGATTCCATGTCTAAGTCTATCGATCTATCGACTATAACTTCTCTGAACGGTCGTAAGATGTTAATATTCGGTTTTTGGCGATTTTAGCAATATACCCAATTAAACGATTTCATGTATATAGAGGCAGTCGTTGGCCGCATTTGTAATTTGCCTCTAGAGTAAAACAAAGGCCGTTATCGATCAAATTCGGCAAACGACCCAATGGATAAGTAGGCGGTTGTCGACCGCATTCGGCTAACAAGTAAACAGCACTCGGTAAACGACCCAATCTAAACTGTCCTCATTTGTATAAGATTATGAGTATATGTAAAAAAATCTTTTATGTAAATAATGATATGTCTGAGTGCTATTGATGTTTTTCAAGCAATATTATTATAGAAAAAGTATACGTTACTAAATTGGATGTTAATGATTTTATGCCAATATAAAATGGTTTAAAATTTCGTGAACCCTGAGCTAAGTCAGTAGGTATCTCTTATGAAATATTTTCTTCCTCGACATAAATTATAAATATGAAATTTTTATTGTACGATTTGTTAAATTTAACAAACGCAGTTTCTCGAAACTAGCCAAGAAAACAGTCGTCACTCGCTACAAAGTCTTGATAACTTCTGGTCGTGCTAACCGTGCTAAGTAAAGAAATATTTTATATAATTGTTTAAACATAACTTAACTAAAATCTTTTTGGTTGCTATAATTTACATTTTTTAAATGTTATATCAGAATGTAGACATGTGCCAATCGTGGAACTAGTGATTATTTTATTCATTAATTTTATTATTACTTGGTAATAATAGATGTGTATTTTTATATAATTATACTTGTGGATTAATTAAAATCATGTTAATTATTCTATTGGTTTTAGTTTCAACATCATAAGACCTAATACTGATCCTTGAGGCAACCTGAACTACTAAAAATGTCAAAGCTTTGGTGTATAGTTACATAGCAGGGTTGAGACACAACAAGAGACTTACTTAAAGGTAGGTACCGACAACGGCAGGTCAATCTACCCCAAAAAGTTGAAAGGGTCATGGATTTGATTTGTCATTTGATTTGATTTTTGAAAATTTGTCATTTTGTGGTAGGTTGACGTGCTGTTGTCTGTACCTAAAAAAAAAGAAATATTTTTGCATTTGTTCCAAATACCAGGAAATAATTTCCTGACCAAGCTATGCATATATGCAGTTATAGTGATTAAATAGCTATTATACATAATGACTGGTCATTGTATATAATATCAAAATTGACTAGACAATGTGATAAATTAATCACTTTATCCGGATATTATTCATTATAGCGGGTCAAAGTTAGCTAAAGTAATAGATACGGTCTAACCATTGACTTAGAAATTAATAAGGACTGGCTATCCCGTACAAATGACAGTTAATTTTTTATTTCCATTTGAAGTGCCACTAGTGTTTAAGCCCAGAACTAATGTTGACGTATATAGCGGTGGGTAATATCGGTTTAACTATATATCGATATTTAACATCGGATTTTGAAACTATAATAAATATACCTTGTGGGGACGGCCGTAAAGAGTTCACTTCTCCATCGCCAACAGGAGGCGTGTCGTAAGAGGCGACTAATTCCTGTAGTATGAGACGAGCAGTAAAGTTTTATCAATAATTTTTAAACAAAATTTCGTTCATATACACTTAAATTAAGCTTACGACTGGCTGCATTAAATAATTAGCTGTGGTTCTGAATCGAGTCTAAAATATTTAAAAAAACAGTCCAAACAGAGTCCACTAGGTAGACAAAAAAAAAAAGACTATTAAACTGTAATCCGACGTTCGTTATATTTCATTTCATTATAATTATTACTTTTCAAATAACAGTATAATATTGCTACACATATAGTTAGGTATGCTTAAGGCAAATTGAAGTATATTTTTACAATCTTTACCTATACCTACTTATTTTATCACATTATCCAAGACTTCGAAGATATTATATAAAATTGCTAGTTAATGTGATTAATTCTGTGTCAATTATCACTTTATCTAAATTGAGTAGACATTATAAATAATGGCTAGATAGTATATATAATATCCGGATTTATTACTTTGACTGTAACATATAAATAGCTTATTTTTTCATTGTTTTCAAGTAGTTGCCCATCGATAGTCCACTATTGCTAAACTATCGATAGTTTACGTCATATCAATAGTATCGATCGATATCGATTTCGATTTGACGTTGATCCTTGGAAGTTGTTGTATTTGAGCAATATAATCTACCACAAGAATAAAGTACTGTAAGTATCTAAGCACCGGAATCAGATCCTTGAAATTTTGGTATTACACTATAAAAATAAGAAAACATGAGTATTTTTTGATTTTATTAAAAACAAACTTAACCTTGCTAACAATAAATTAAATACTATACTTAAGTACTTGTAAATACAATTTGTGTCAATAATAAATGTATTTGTGGATATATCACAGATATTTGAATATAATAATATTTGGAGTTACAAAAATACATTATTGATGTGTAAAAATGACTGAAAAATAATAGGCTAGTTTCAATATAAATAGGCTAGGGTCAAAAAAAGATTATTCTATTAAGTCCGTCAGTTAGATTATCAAAAAAATATTGGACCAATATTTTGTCTTTTGTCAATCAAAAGACAAAAATATTGGTCCAATATTTTGTCTTTTGTCAATCAAACAAACAATGAGGAAGATAAAGCGCATCAAAGTAAGCACGTGACGTCACGCCTTGCTAACAAGTGTCGCAAGGCGTGACGTTACGCGGAACTTTAACGGGCTATTCGCTATGTGCAAAGTGGGTGGTGGGGGCCGTCAAATCGATCGCAGCACGCAATGTAGCAGAAATGTGAAAAAACTCTGGACTGTCATGTGTATACTGCTATATTTCCATAGAATTCCATACTAACGTTATTGAGAATTTTTAAGTTAGAACGTTGTAATTCGCGATATAGGTGTTGTGTTATAAATAAAGTGTAAAAACAATAGGAAAAACAGTTCGTGCATGTTTTATTCGTTTCCAACATCAAGATGAAAATTGGAGCAAAAAAATAAATAAATAGCTGCTGTGAAAAGAAAAACGTTCGTAGGGAGTTTGTGTCACAGACGTTTGTCTTATGATCACAGCTCTTATTAAGTAGCTTTTCCCGTTGGTTCTAAGCTCTTCAAAGTCTCTCTCATCCTGTGCTGATACAAACTTTTCCCTTTTTGCACAGTTTGAGATTAGAAAGTTATATCATGTTGTATCCATTCAAATCCCGTACGTATTTATTATATTCATATTTTAGTTGAAGTAAGGAAATTACTTATTATAATATGCACAAACTTTTTAGATAATTTTATCTAATTTCGAAGAAAAACAATCCGAAAATCATTCTCAAACTATCCAGTTGCCATAATTTGAGAGATCTAAGTCCACAATACTTGTGGTCACTAGGGGCGCTGTCATCGCGCACACGGCGAATATATTCATTTTTTGTTTTATTGAGAAAAGAAAAAATACGTGTCCAATATTTTCTGTTAATCCAACTGACGGGACTCATTAAATTTTTTTAGGAAACTAGCCCATTCTTAGCATTTTATCATTTTAATACAAAGCAACTTCGTCTACGTACTTTAATTATCACACGGAAACAGAAACGGGATATTACGCTTAGATATTCTAAACTATGCAACGGATTTTGATGCGGTTTTCAACAATAGACAGAATGATTCAAGAGGAGATTTGTATGTATAAAACCTATATGTATATAAGGTGTTAAAAAATCAATGTCAAATATTTTAAGGGGTAACTGAGACTACCACATGGATCATATTTAAGAGAAATTTAAAACTATAGAACGGATTTGAATAAATCGAAAAAAGAAAATGTTTATTGATATAAATAATTTATATCATCCTGTACATGATCGCAAACTCCCACAAACGCAAACAAACACTCTCGCACGATGCTAATACAAGTCAAAACCCATTCATAATCCCTAGGATCTCATTCATGCGCACATAAAATCATACGACACACAAGCTCATGCTAGACATTGGGTGTGTGTGTATGAATGAATTTTCTTTGAGATAGAAACACTGTTATCATTTCTGTCTCACTCGTTTCATGTCATTGTGTGTGTGTGTGTGTGTGTGTATGTGCGACGTACCTACTCCTTTTAGATAATTGCCGCGAGTTGCAGAAAGGCTTAAGAAAGCTAATTGTATGGGTTATCTGTCAAAACAAGTGCCAGATAGGTTATCCAGAACTTATCAGCAAGTATTGAAACTGGGCCTTATTATCTTTAAAGACGACTTATAGCTATAATGCAGGTCTGTAACATAACGTTCGTACACAAAATAGAAAAATAAGTGTTAATGCTGTCTTTAAAGATAATACATTCTTCAGCAACTGACAGTTTGTCACTTTATGTTGTAATTTTAATGTTAATTACTTCTATCAGTTCTTACGGTAAAATAAAAATACAGTTAAATTGAAAAAAACATTTTTAATTAAATTACACATGTTGACAATTAATAAATACACTTATTACTAAAAATATCACTTTTATTTTAAGAACACAAAACAAATAAAGAATTTCCACCTCCCATCACACTTTTCCAGGCTTTGGACTGGCAAGTAAGCGTAAAATAATTTATTACTCATCACCTGATTTAATGCAACATAATTCTATGGAGATAGGTACTACTAGGCTATTTCTATCAGTCAATGCAGATAACAAGGTTTACACTCTTACTTGGCGTGTTTAAAGGTAGTTCATTATTATGTACAAAATCACAGTCACTTATTTACAAAATTATTTACAATAGTTGTTGGAAGTGCCCCCCATTCTCCTGAATGCAAAGCGCAGCCCTTTTTAAAATATGCCTATGCACACGCACTAAACTTTCACTGTCGCCGCGCATTGTTTCAAAAGCACTAATGATTCGTGCTTTTAATTGCTCGGCACTGGTGATGGTGTGGCCATCTTGACCATACACGAGATCCTTAGCACGGCCCCAGACGTGGAAGTCCAGCGGCGTCAGGTCTGGCGAGCGTGCTGGCCAAGCAATAGGCCCACCGCGTCCGATCCACCGATCCTGAAAACGTGCCGTCAGGTACTCGCGGACATGGCGGTCGTAATGCGCGGGCGCGCCGTCGTGTTGGTAGTGCATCTGCTGCATAAGATTTAGCGGCACGTCTTCTAACAACTCCTCCAACTCTCTTTCAAGGAATTCCAAGTAAACGGCGCCATTCAGCCGATTAAAAAATACTGGTCCTATCAGCTTATGTCCTAGTAGCCCAGCCCAAACATTCACGCTGAACCGCGTCTGAAAATGATCTGGACGCGCCAGATGTGGGTTCTCCTCAGACCAGTAGTGAGCATTGTGGATATTGAACATGCCCACTCTGGTGAAGGTGCACTCATCCGTCCACAATATGTTGGCTAGGCTGTTACGCCGGATCCACTGACAGAACTCCACGCGTGGCGCGTAGTCCTGCGGCATCAGCTCCTGCACTCTCGTGAAGTGGTAGGGGTGTCTTCGCTCCCTCTTCAGCACTTTCCACACGTACACATGGTTAGTGTTGAAAACGGCAGCAGCATCCCTCGTACTGGCGGTCGGGTGGAGCTCGAAGAAATTCAGCACGTCCTCTTCAAGCTGTACTGAAGTGCGAGGTCTGCCAGCGTCACCAGAAGGCATGAACCTACCACTTTCACGAAACCGTTGTTCAGCCCCTAAGATTGTGCGTGGACACACGCGCACACCGTGCCGTTCGTGGAACAGCCTTACTGCTTCCACTAAACTGTAGTTTGCCTCATGGTAGCACATAACCATGTTGAGGTAATCAGAGTCCGAATACCTGTATGGCATGGTGAGACTTCGCAATTAACGTCAAACACAAGAGAAGGTCTAGCGCCGATTGATTGATTGTTGTGACTGTTTTGCAATTTGCAGGAGTAATAATAAATAAAAAGCGCATACCTATGGCACGTGTAAGTGTAGCGTTAGCAAAAAAAAATCACTCAATTATTTGGTGTTATTGTTTTTTTGGTGTAATTATTTTTTACTTATCAATTCGAATCTTGTATTACCATGCTAAACTACAAATTAAGATTGCTACTAGTTCTTACCAGTGATACCAAATCAAATAATAGGTACAGTACGCGGCGGTAGTATGCAGTATGCACATCAAGCTAAAAAGAGAGATAGTCCGTGCGACAGAAACGACGTTCTATGAAAGCCGAAACTAACCGATTATCTTACTCGTTAGCTTGATGTTCATTCTAGCGCCGCGTATTGTACCTACTAATTATTTAACTTGTTATAATTATTGGTATTAACTAGTAGCTTAGCAATCTTAAGTTTTGAAGGTACTAGCCAGTTGTACCCTCCCTCCCTCCCTCTTTAGCTCCATGTGCGTGCATTCCCTACCGCCGGATACTGTAAGTACAAGTATTCAACATTTTATCCTTTACGTTGAATAAACAGCAATCAAAAATGTATCTGTCTAATCACTAAAATGCATTTATCATGTAAATTTACTATGTATCTACATGTGGTGAAGTAGTCGCAGTCAACTTCCAGACGGGATTCAGAAAAATGTGTTAAATTATGCCCCGTTTGAGTGTTTGGGAGACGAATAACAGTTTCGTTGTACAGGATACCCTATACCCCAGTTTAACCTTATTGATACCTATAAATTATTGCGTACCTACGCAACGTCTGGCTCATTGAATTTACTTTTAGTTCTTAGTAAATAAACCAACGCACAACACAAAGCATAAAAAATCATTTAAAAAGCAGGTTCAAATTAATTGTTACTTATTTTAGATAAGCGTACTCGTCCTTAACCTTAGATCAAGGTCAGTAAGAGTACTCCGAAACATAACTAGTTTGCCGGGGATCGGATCCAAGACCTTAACCTTACCCTAAAAGCACTTTGCCATCAATCCTTTTTTAATTCATAAGAAATGTAAAATAAGAAACTGTTTTTGTTAACAGTACTTTCTCGGTCTTTCGGCATTTCCTAAATCGTGTGTTCCGCCGCCCTCAGAAACTTAAAAAATAAAATCAACCTTATGATAACGAATTAGAATCTAAAATTGAATATCGACTGTTTTTAAAGCGGTATCTTTGACTCGCATTTGGACAAATGCCGCCTTTACACTAAAATTTTGAAATTTAAATCGATTTACATCGACTTAGAGTTTATAATTGAATAAAAGTGTCGTTCGTCCTTCGGCAGATTTTGGCAATAAATCATAGTAGCACGCACACAAGCGAGCGTTTCTTGCTGTACGGAGTAGTTTGTCCGTAGTAGTGATCAGGTGTTATAGGATGTTGATATTTGAGTTTATTATCAAACTTTCGATCGTGTTTTTCTCGAAAACTAGGGCTTAAATTAAAAAAAAATTCAAACAAAAATTGTTAGTCACAACGTAAACTCATTACCCTTAAAATATTTGACACTGATTTTTTAACACCTTATATAAGGTGCTGTAAAAATATCTGCAACGGCTGAAATGGGTTAAAGTATGGCTTATATAGATTACGATAGTAAAGAAATTTTATGTACAGAACATCATTATTTTTTTCATTTAAAAAAAAATATTAAATAAAAATTAGGCTTTATTCTGTCTCAAACCGTCCACACCTGTCCAAAAATGCTAACGTTTCACATTATACCGCCCGGCGGCTAAGTCAAGGGCGGATGACGAAGTGTGTTATGCAAATTGAAGCAAGTAACCATTTATTTACTGTATTTTCGCAAATAATTAATTACCGATCCGGGGCACGTAATTCCTTCACTATCGTAAATCTATATAAGCAAAACTTTTACCCATTTCAGCCGTTGCAGATATTTATGAAGCACCTTATATTATGAATAAACTAAAGACCACGCGAACGAAGTCACGGGCACCAGCTAGTTTATAATATTAAAGATAAACAATCTATTACATAATTGGAATAATATTGCACATAGATTATGTTTAATAGTAATACGTTAGTGCATATTAGGTTCGCCGGGCGAGGAGAGGCAAATGTGTGAACATCTGTTTCGCTGTAGCCCACCAGCCAAATCCCGCCCCTTCTTGTATGGAAACCAATACTAAATTGGCCATAATCGATATCCCCAAATTAAAAAAAATGGCTTCAGAAGTACTTACAGCATATAACTCGATCTGTAAATCTTGGCTATTGTCTAAAATTAACTCTTATAATCGGTACATGTCGGATCTCCTTGTCTAGCACGCGACTGCGAATTTATTTATTTATTTATATGCATATTCCCCATTAACATTTTCAATGTTTGTACCTTCTAAAGGGTGATTCTCTTCATAACTTGGCCCTTTCCCCGCACAAGTCCACCCAGAACTTATAACTATCCCAGTCTATATTTTTCTTTAACGCGATTACGTCATCTATCACCAGCATTTTCTTATCTTGCGGAGTGTATGGTGACCATTCAAATTGTTGGTTCCTCCATTTCGGTTTACTGTAAAGAAATGAAGGAATATACATAAATAAATACTTATTATAACCAATTTATCCTGAAACGAAGCAGAACTTGTTCGTCATGGAGCACATACCATATAAAAATAGACCATCTTTCTCCGGAACAAGTTAGTGATTTTTCGCTTACATTTAGTAAGGAATGACAAGACCTGCCAACTCTCTCCCATATTTAAATAGTACAGAAACATATTTAAAAAATGGCGGATTATTTTGTCGAAACAAATTAAATGAAATTTCTACCCTACAGGGTATGTTTTGTTGTTGTTGTGTTGTGTTTCAATTCAACCTTGTTTAAAATCGCTCCACCAGGAGGACGTCCTACGCTGCGTTTGCCAATCCGCGGTCTCCACTCAAGAAAATGTCTACCCCACACGGTTAGCGGCTCTATGCTGTCCCAAGGCAGTGGTAGGGTAAAAAAAAATGGGACGTATAAAAGAGCTTAATTTAGGCCTATTTGCAGAAATAAATTGGTTTTATTGGTTTTATGGCAAATGTGACCAGCCCACTGCCCATACAACATAATATCAACCTACTGCAAAATCTTACATTTCTCAATTAAATTTTGTAAATTTGTGTTTCGTGGTCGTTGTATAAGCTTTTAGACTGCGTGTCTGTGTAGTTACTCCTTACGGTGTGTGCGAGGGGGGGGGGGGAGCTTAAAAACAAACAATTACACCAATTATCTAGCTCCAAACTAAGCAAAGCGCGTATTATAGTGTCAAAATAACGGATAGATATATCATGTAAATACTTTTTTAGACCAGACAGTCGGTGATCCAGTGACCCGAGGGAGACAGAGACATCTATTGTGTTTTGTAAAGTGGTCGCTTTACATATATCGATCGAATAGTAAACGTGAATTTGTTTGTATTACTTTTTGATCGATTTATTAGAAGTGATTGTTTGTTGGCACTCACACTATAATAGTTAGTACTTATAGGCCTTCGAATAATCTCTTATTTTTATGCCTTTCTTTCTTCTTTCTCTTATGGATATGCCTTTTGAAAAAAAAAAAATTCAATCCCATGTTCTCAGTATTGACTTAAAAATCTTCTTTCATCAGACCTCCAAATCCTATACATTTACATAGATTAAAGAATTAAAGTCAACCAAATCATTTAATAAAGCATGTCCATATAATAGGCTAGTTTCCTGGGTCAAAAAAAGATTATTCTATTTAGTCCGCCAGTTAGATTATCAAAAAATATTAGACCCATATTTTGTCTTTTGTCAATCGAAAATGGCGAAGATAAAGCGCATCAAAGTGAGCATGTGACGTCACGCCTTGCTAAAAAATGTCGCAAGGTGTGACGTTACGCAGAACTTTAACGGGCTATATCTTTATAATTTTTTCTTTGATTGAGAAAAGAAAAAATATGTGTCCAATATTTTTTGGTAATCCAACTGACGGACTAATTAGATTTTTTTAGGAAACTAGCCCATTATTTCGTAGGCGGCAAAAACTAAGAAGTTTGGATTACTTATAAATAAATAAGGTCCCGAATTACCGACCACTAGATAGATATCAATATTTAAATTTCTGAATTAAATACTAACCCATATTTTATAAAATTGCCCCATGTTTCACTTAGAAAGTTCACTATAGCCAGATCTTTATCATCGCATTTCTCCTCTTTATTTTTTTTATAAAACTGGTACTGTATTGCATCTCCATGTGTCGATCCTTTCACTCCCAAATTCTTCATGACACTTATGTTTAAGTTACCAGAGTAATGGAATTTGTAGAAATATACTTCATTATTATATTTAGATATTATTTCTACGAACAGTGTTTGGTCCCGGTTAAAATACGAATCTGATAGCATTTTCAAATACTCTATTAACGAGCTATCATCAATTTCTTTGTCTTTAAAATAGTATCGCTTGATACCTTTTACAATTTTCTCAACTCTCGGGTCATTTTCTTGCAGATGCAAATAGTGTGGTATGAATAATTTCAAATTCTTCTCATAAGCAATTCCATTCTCATCAAATCTTACGAAGGCAGCTCCTTCATACATATTTGCACCGAATATCATAGGAACTTTAACAAATTTATTAGACCGAAAGTCAACAATGGGGGATTCATCCCAAAAATTTTCAACCCCATCAAACTTCTTCTCGACAACCCCCATAAGAATGGGGTTGAGTACATAAGGGTGTCTTTCAATTAAGCTATACGTTGTAACTAACTCCTCAATAGGCAGGTTTTGAAAGAAGTTGTATAATTCTGGAACATCATTGATTTCCTTCCCAAACTTAGATGCAACAAATTTAGCCTGACCTATATTATCTTGGATATAAAAAAACACATCTCCAAGGCTATGTCCAGACTGGGCAATTAATTTATGAAACAAACCTACACTCATTTTCGAAGTCAGAAAACCTACACCTAGTGCTGACCCAGCGCTTTCTCCAAACAGGGTAACATTGTTTACATTTCCGTTGAACCTCTGTACATTATTTCTAACCCATCTTAAAGCAGCTATACAGTCTTTCATCCCAGCATTTCCAGGCACGTCAGGCGTTTCAAGACATAAGAATCCTAGTATATTCAATCTGTAGTTTAGAGTCACTACGATAATGTTTTGTTTGATATGATAATCTGGCTGATAATAGTCTCCATATCCAACTAACAACCTGCCACCATGTATGAAGACTAACACTGGTAGTTGTTCTAATTTCTCTGCTGGCAAACTTGGTGTGTAAACGTTTAAGTACAAACAGTCTTCGGATCCTTCGAACCCTTTGAATGAGTAAGGGTTGAATTGTGCACATTTGCTAGCTGGTTTTGTGCAGTCTTTAATGCCAGACCATTTTTCTGGAGGTTGTGGATCCTGAAATGTTAATAAAAGTAATAATTTTGTTAGGGAATATTTTACTAAGCAGCTATTTTTAAACTATAATAAATAGCCAAAAATTGGGCTTAGTGGCGCGTGGTGGACATTTCCAACACTGCTCAATTAAAACGAGTTAGTGATGATATAGGTAATAAAAGGCTTGGCTTGGGGCTTGCATTTCGGCAAAAAGATTGATGAATCTTGTCAATTGATTCAAAATTTTATTTAGAACTTAAAACATATTCAATCAAATCTAATTCAGTGCATTAATTCAATAGAATCTGAACACGAGAAAAAAACCCAATTTTATATTTAATAGATTATTAATTATCAAAATTAAAAATGTCAAATATTGACAATTTTCTGAATAAGAGTGCTTAAACATGGCTAGGTGCTTTGCCGTTAAGTTAAAGCGGACACTATTTAAAGAAAAAAAATATTTACAGACAATTATTGTGCTACTTACTGTCAATAATGTCACTTCACTTTCTGCTATCTATCCATAAATCTAAACATTATTAATTATTACTAACCCTAAAACGTAACTTTCCGATCGGTGGTTTAGCATACGGTATCCCCTCAAAGCTGTAATATTTAATGCCTTCGAATGTGACGCACTCCTTGCCTTGTATGACCCCCTGGGCCACTGTTATTTGGCACGCCATGCTGAAAGACAACAACAACATCAACTTTTATGTTACACTAGCTGTCCCGGCGAACTTCGTACCGCCTCTTTTTTTGTGATTTTTTTTATTTATTAGTTATTCTGCTATTCGGGGCAGAGACAAATCCAACAAACCAAAGATCATAAAAATCGGCCCAACCGTTCCTGACTTATAAATGGTGTAACTAACCTGACTTTCTTTTATATATATAGATTTACTAACTACGAACATAAAAATAAGTTCTTTCTTCTAGAGCAGCCTTTCCCAACCTTTTTAAGGGCAGACTCCTTCCTTATTTCTGTATGAATGAAATTATTAAAATTCATTAATTTTATAAGTATGTAGGCCCTCTTTCAGTCTCTTTTGCACAATATAGCTTTGCCGTACCACCTCTTCCGAGACTAAAAACATTAATTAATTTTAATTATTGAAAATAATTTTTTTTCCTTACATGTTTTTAGGACTCTTCACTGCTTCCCTTTCAACTTTATTTAAACTGTCCTCTAACTGAAGTTGCATGGTAGAGATCCGAAATTATACATTAAAACTCAAAACGAAAACAACAAAAAACCTTGGAAACTTGTTAGGGATTCATATTAATCTGTGAGGGATGCTTGATCCCCAGTACCCTGGACTTTTGGCCTGACATTATATTTAAGGACATGTATAATAGGGACTAAGGTAGATAGTAATTAATTATTAAGCCTTTAAGAAGAAAATAATCTCACCTGAAAGTTGTTTGAAGAACATAAAAATTTTCGGACTTTAGACTGATCAACACAGAATAAATATTTCATTGATTGCTACATGAAATTAACTAGTTTCATAATCGGTTAAGTTTAATGTAGATAATTTGCAAGTCAATTAGTAAAACACAGGTCACTTTGAACTTTAGACTTTGTTGTAATTTACTAACGTATTATGTTGATTTTTTAAATTCATGAACCACAGGTCGACCACAATTAATTTATTAATGCTCCACAACAAAACTTTTGAAACAAAAATGGCATTTAGAGACTTAATAAATTAATCTGTGATGAAAATATATATTCTTCTTTTGATATGAGCGAAGAAATTGAAAAGAACCGATTAACTTTTTTGAATACACATTTTTCCTCCCAAGTATTAAAGTTGATTTTCGTTAGTTTTACTTGATCAGTGACCGTGTTATGAAGCCGGAAGTAGCCGAAAAATCTGAAGTATTATTTTACTCTTTGAAGCTGAATCTTATATCATTAAGATAGGGTTTTAAATCATTTTTGCTCAATCAGCCTTTTGAAAAGTGTAATGGTCACTGATCGAGTAACCACCACAGATTAGACAGAGGTACATCTATCAGGTAGCCACGGGCCTACTACCTCCTTTTGACATTACTTGACCTTGCTTCCGGTCGTCGACTCTGCTTCTTGTTCAGGATTGAGCATGCATCGATTTTAGCATAATGAAACTCGAGTGGTGTGGGCGAATATAAACTGATAAAGTTTGATAGATAATACTTATAATCGATTATGGCCAATTTCGGAATGGTTTCCATACTAGACAGAGGCAGGGGGGTTGACGGAAGTGGACGAAAGGATCTTTCATCTGGCAGCGGGCGTTTGACATCAAGGAAGGCGAGAGTGGGGGGAAGGTTCATCAATGCTAAGAGGAATTCGTCCGTCATCCGTTTAGCAAGCGCTTTAATTTTTAAAGTTGGTAATGGGTAATAGGGTTGCCTATCGATAGTCCACTATAGCTAAACTATCGATAGTTTCGATAGCCTATCGATAGTGTTATAATAGCATTGATATGCAAAAATAGTATCGATAGTCTTAGTTCTAATAGTATCGATACTATCGAAGACCAGCATACTCGTATGTTTAAGAACAATACTATCAAACATCGTAGTATCGGGATTAAGGAATATATCTGTCTCTGTCATCGCCATACAACCTGACAGCTATAGAATATGTTTAATACCTAGGACCTAGTATTTGATACTTGGTCCTAGTTTAATACCGTGTTATACCCTTTTCAAGAGAAGAAACTTATGACACATCACGTGACTTCCCTGTTGACACAAATAGTGATGTGCCCTAACGAAATCCAACCGATTCTTTTTTAAAAATGGAGAAAGTTTATAAAGAAAGTTTAATCAACTTTAATTCTAATGAACTTATTTAAAATAAGAGATATACTGCAATGTTCTACTGCCTGAGTACCGTATACAGCTTTTTGAAAAGTCTTTTTTCCATTTTACCAAATAAACGCTCTCGTACTACTGACGTCAACGCATAGGTTTTCACAAGACGACCGAACTGATTTATCGATTTAGTTCCGATTATATATTGTCAATCCCTATAAGTAAACGTTCTATTTTACGCATTATGTATTTGAAGGAAATCCTATTAATTTATTTGCCTAATCATTAAGATATATAATTGGTTTGCAATTTTTGCTTAGATTTTTAGAGGCAAAGATTATTGTGTTTTTGCAATGATATAAATTAAGAATATATTTTAAACGGAAAAGTGTCAAGGCCAAGTGTCTTAAGTATCTTCTTATCTTGAAAGGACTTTAATGGATAGTTCGAGATTAAATTCGCTAATCCTAAGATGCGCCAGTGAACCTTAAAATTTTATATGTAAAACCATAAATAATAGACTTTTATGTTTCATGTAATGTTCTCATTTTTAATGAATACTCTTTCTCCGGCATCTCCATGCACCATCAATTTCCTTTCTTCCAGAGTTTTTTTAATTTCTAAAATCTCCCTCTCAAGTACAGCACTTTTGAAGTTTTCATGCAATGTTCTCATTTTTAATGAATGCTCTTCTTCTGCCATCTCCATTCGCCTTTGGTGTTCAATTTCTTTAAGCTTTATTGAGTGGTTTAATAATTCTCTAGTGTTATTATAATCCTGTAGAGAAATAAATAATATAATATTCAAAATTTAAGAAAAAATCACCTTACTAATGTCTGAACCTAGTTGGCGCCGTAATTTGCGGTGCAAAGAGTCAATTCTTATGGAACAATTGACCCATAATACCCATGTATGACACATTCCAGCCAGCCTTCACTTCCGGTACATTCGTCGACTCTTCGCTTGTTCCGGATTGAGCACACATCGATTTCAGCTTATTGAAACTCGAGTAGCGAATATCTTTGATCAAGAACACTAGATAACGCCTCGCTAATTAAAACAGTACTCAAATATGACACCGTCTTTCTATATTATTGAGTAGAAAAAATTGTTCTAACGTATGTTTGTGTCGATATTCACACGCGTTCGTAAAAATCCGGTCGCGTTCGTACAAATACAGCTCTTAAGATCTAAGAAATAAAGTACAGAATAACTTCTACAAATAAGCCCCAAATTCGCAAGGTTATAGATGTTATAACTTATAACTGGCCTTTGTCCTCTTAACAAACACCTGTTTAACATAGGCTTGACAGACAGCCCCACATACAGAGGATGCATGGAGGCAGAAGAAACGCCACAGCATGTGCTATTGGAGTGCAAAAGCGTGGCAGATCAACGGGCACAGATTCTCCAATCACCAGGATCGCTCCCGGAAGCCTGCAGCAGTCTGAAAAGGCTGTTGACCTTCTGGGACGACCTAGGATGGTTGGAGTAAGAAAGACTAAGTAGCACGGACAATGGCCCAATCATGAGGCTAAGTTTAAGTTTCTCCGCAGAAAGACCAGCTAAAGTAACTAAAAGCCCCAATTTGAAGTGAGGCGTTATTTACTTGGCCGTTTTTGAGTAGCTGACCGGTTATCTAGTGTATTCTTGATGGAGGCGAATATAAACTAATGGACCAAGTTTGAAAACACTAATATAAATTACGGCCAATTTCATAACAAAAAGGGGACGGGGTCTAGCAGCTGGCGGGCTGACGGAAGCAGGAAGATGATTATATTGTAACTTACGGTTAAATTCTGTTCTTTATTTACTATATCATTTCTAACTGCTGTCATGTCCGGTTCAGCGATTATCTTAATTATTTTGTGTTTTGGGTTAACATCATCCTGAAATAAAAGGTTTAATTTTAAAGTCCTATATGATTAAAATTATCAGTATTCTTAAATACATGGTCCCAATTTAATCCTTAACATTCCAGGAAAATGCCAGACACAATATTCATATAGGCACATTGTGTCCCGGTAAATGGTAACTTCCTTCATATAGGTGATTCTACTGCTCAAAGCCTCAAATACAACGTCTTTTTCTTTCAATTGGATTAACAGGGTGGTCCATACCACACGAATATAATTTTTTAACGTTGGCCTACATATCAGATCATAACAGGGTTTTTTTTAAAATTGCAATTATAAAAAATCCATAGAGTTTGGACCAAGTCACTTGAAATTTGAACTTTGAACTAAAATTAAATCCACTTAAACTCTGCATTTCAGTCTGTTTTTTTTAAGGAGAGTACAGTGTTTATCTAACGACCTGCAATTAAAAAAAGCTGAAATTTAAATTAGAAAAAAAAAGGCTAAAGTCATAACTTGTAATTTAATTTTAACTCAAAGCGATTTTTGTCCTGACACAATCTGATAAGTCATGAAGCCAACATCCTAAAAAAAGTTTATTTCTGTCTGGTCTCGGCTACCCTGTCTGTGATTTCAATGTCTCTCTAGGCAGTAGAGTCACAACCAAGAAGGGCATTAACTAATAAATTAGGAACTGAAATTTATTTCTCTTACCACAGGTGCATTAAACATTCCATCTGAATCGCAGCTATTATAATCTGTGGTCAACAATTCTCTCGGATTCGTGAGATCTGCCACTTCTCTATCGTCATTAGTCGGACTTGGCAGTTCAAAACCAGTTTTATAAGACTCTCTTCTGAAAGAGCTGCTATTCTTTTTTGCGCTCAATTTCATTGTTTTCCATTGTATTTGTAACTGGGCCAATTCCCGTGAACGACAATTTACTTCGTTAAATCTGTAAAGTTTGAAGGTACCACAAATGAGACAGAGTATGTGTAGGTACTTAAATGTGATTGACATTTCTAAGTAGGAACTTAACCACTGATCAAATAAAACTATGTTAGAAACAACCTTCATTAAGTGTGATGTTCATATTAATGTGGTAAGAGGAAAATAATTTAAGAAAACATAGCACTGTCTTTATTCTTAGTTTAAATAAGATACTATTCCGATTTCGATAGATTTAGTGATTTAAATAAAATTTAGTAATAAAATTCCGATGTATTTTGAACAATTTTTTAAAATAAAAACCTTGTTTCTGAAAATGAGTGAAAGAGACAAACCAAAGATACTATTCAGATTTCGATAGATTTAGTGATTTAAATTAAATTTAGTAATAAAATTCCAATGTATTTTGAACTAATTTTAAAAATATCAACATTTTCTTTCTGAAAATGAGTGAAAGAGACAAACCATTAACAAATGACATTTCCTTTGTTTACATACATAATTCTTAGTAAACATTTAATGTACTTACTTTTTGTGTATATCCTCCCATGCTTTAATTTTAGCCTTGTTTGTATTCGTTTTTAAACTTTTATTTTCAATTATAAAAGCGTATTCTTTCAGAACGTCACGGAGTAATTGCTGTAAACAAAATGGTCTAAACGGATTAGTTGTTCACGTTTGACTTTTACACAGCAGACAACATTGCAAATAACACTTACTTAGTTACCTTTTCTTCTTCATCCCAATTAACAGAACGATTCCTCTTTTGACTCATTTTAAGGTTAACCAATATTGATACCTACTACCTACTTTATACAAGGTGAATGAACAAGTAGGTAATATAATTGTTTTTCATGAATCACTGGTTATCACGGGGTGGTGCATAGATTATACCCGTAACAGACGCTCCGATTTGGTTGGAGCCGACCAATTCGGGCCAACCTTCCAACTTTTCCCCTATATTAATTTCCTCTTTGAACTACTCCCAACATTGCTACAGCAGTGACTGTGGGCTATCCAACCAACAACCCACAGATTCACTGTTGCCAACTTTATTTTTATCAACCCACCAAATAAGGCCGTATTAACCACCAGAAAACCACTAAACTTTGTCAGGCTCTCAAACCACCAGAATTCCACTAGAAATTACAGTGCGACACAAAATATTACTTATTTATGAGCGACAACCGTCTGCGATACTTGTGAAATGTCGCGTGCTTAAGCGTAGTGTTATAGAGCTGTAAACTCGCTATAGTAAAATCACTAGGTTCTTTAATTCGCCCGTTGAAACGCGGTAGGGCGTTCAACTCGCGGTGTGGTGAAGGAAAGCGGGAAAATATTAGATTTTAAATTTAAAACAGAGTAGGAATAATTAAAAATAATAAAATAGAGTACTTAGATTTTGATTTGCTATGACAATAAAATACTGTACTGTAATTGTCATTTCATTATTAAAAACTAACTTAACCCAATGACCGTACAAATAACGTTCATAATCGTTTATTCAAGAAGTTTGTAGACAATAATCGGGGAATCCCCGACCCGACAGATTTGATTTGAGCAATGTTGCCTACATCCTAAACTTAAACCATGTTTGAAGTTCCGGGCCTTAATGCTCATTTTTAACTATAACGTATACAGAGCATTTTATGAATCACACTAGCGGTTAAATTACGTAAATTACCACTAACTGGAACAATCTAATCCACTATAAAATCCACTAGCCACTAAAACCAAAAAAATCTCGCTGTAAGGCATGCCTAAACCACCAGATCTAGTGGAAAATCCACTAAGTTGGCAACACTGCACAGATTAGACAGACAGTCAGTTGCCTCTTGCTTGCTACGGCAGAGTACGGACGGTTTTTTACTCGACTGATGAGGAGTGTTATATTTTTAAGGCTCATGTATGCGTATGTATGTATGTTTGTGAGTTTATTTATTTCACTTAAACGATTAAACGCCTGAATCCATTTTGATGTATAGGTATCGTTAGAATCTTGGATAGGGGTGTTCGTTATATTAGGTAGCAGAATAAATAATACTAATATTAATTTATATTCATATATTAGGTTATAATCAAATAATAGGCACACCTAATATATTAGTATCAAAATCTTATTTTATTAGTGGCAAAACGCGCCATTGGTTATGTTGCTTGAGTAACCAAGATGATGATCTTACTTTTATAGTCATTGATTTCAGGAATTCGCAAAAGATGGCGTGTATCATTTGGTTTAAAGCTGTGCTACCTTTACTTATTATCTGATGATGTTAGAACAGGACAGAATCATAATATATTATATCAACGTCCTTCTCATACTAATATTTTTAATATTCAATCAAATATAACGTGTATAGTTGTGTACTTGTGTTGTTTGTTTTAATCACAGATTAGAGATTAATGTATCTACGATTATAATAACCATCATGCGGCGCGACTAGCAAATGTATTTTTTCTCTTAAAGTTTATGTAGTGTTGAATGTAGAATAGTATTTTTAAATAAATAATAATGAGAATGACTTGAATCGGCCAAATATAAGTTTTTAACAAAATAGACAATGAGGCCAAAACGCACATATTGTAAAAAGTGTATGTCATTTGAAACCATTTGAGCAAATTGAAAAATTATAATTTGAACAAAATCATTGAATTTTCAACATTGACTTTTTTGCTCGTAGCGTATTAAGGTAATTGAAATAACTTTTAATAGTCAACAGCTTTGCGTTACCTGTAACGAGATATAACGAACGCTTAATGCAGTTTTAGCGTATTACAAAATATATTATCTGAAGCCATATTTTATATTATAGCAGAAAAAATAATAGGTGTTATAAAATTAGCATAACGTTATAACGCGTTAGCAATATGTAGCCGTTATGAACACTCCTAATCCTGGATAACAGCATGGGTTAAATGCTTAAATATACTTTTCAATGAGGAATTTTTAAAGAAATATGAAATAACAATAATAATTACAAAGTTAAAAAATACGCGGTCACCTTACAATGTCAAGACGAGTCCGGAGCTGGGTCCGTCGCCATCTGTCACGGGCTTTAGGCTCGGACTACATCCATCCGGAATTTTTCAGAACTCCATACAAAACGGCTCCGGACAAGCCCGGATTCAATCTGATTTGTGTGGAGTTCTGAAAAATTTCGGATACTTGTAGTCCGAGTCTTAAGTTTGCTTGAGCGACGGATTCAATCCGGGCTTGTCTGGAGTTATATTTTAACGGGTCCTGAAGAATTCCGGGTGCATGTAGTTCGACCCTCAAGAAGAGGTTCCTCATTTATGTATATAGACTCGGGCTCGATGGCAGCTGGTTAATAAAGACAAAAGTCATTCGTCGTTACAGTCGTTAGCATAACCGGAACGTTAAAATATTTTGTAATTGATATTTAGCTTAACCGGAACATTTAAATATTTAGCAACTTTTTGAATAACAAAACGCAGTGCTGCAAGCGACATCTTACGGCAATGACCAAAACGAATATGTCATTATTTGTCAATTCAGTAATGGCGGCCAACATCGTTTCGACATATGTAGCGTGACAAGTCATGTCGTTTTTGTCCATGTTATATGAAAAAATCCAATGGCAGATTCTTTCTTCGCGTTTGATACTTCGTTATCGGTGAGTCAATCAACGTTTCTGCTAAAAAAAGCGGCGTAAACAATGTGTAAAAAGTGTTATTTTGGTTCGCATAGTCTTCGTGTCAGCATGCAAGTAGGTTTTTAGTTTTACAGTTTCTAACCATTTTTGTGTAGATTTCAGCTGTAATGTGAACATATCTTCCTTTTTACTTATATTCCAGGCATATTTACCATATTTCATCGTTAAGGACACTTGCAACATGATAATTTGTTCGATTGTAATGCGTGGTTTGGTCAACATTTTTCATATATGTATGTCATTCATTCGTGTTGTTTGTGCCGTGTTGAGTTATTTTAATGTGTATGTTTACGATTGCCTTGAGTCCTTTCCAACGTTTTTATGTTTATCGATAATCTACCAAAAATTAAAACTTGTTTTGATAACAAGCATGTTTTCAAGAACAACACAGTTTGTCTATAATTCATTCAAGATTAACATAGTATGTTTTTAATGAATCACCCTTTCACTTGTTTATGTAATAAAATTGTTAAAGAGTTCAAGGGTCTTGTGCCAATGCTGTTTAAATATAATTTTATTGGATGCCGAGCAGTCACATTAATTTCTGTTGCATCACATACTGCTGGACTGAGAGGTTAATTAACATTTGTTTTCCAATCTCCTTTTAAAAATATACTTGTTGCAATTCAATTTCGGGTCATGGATATTTATTTTTGTATATAAATCCTAATTGTTAGTCTGTAAGTCACTGAATGCCTGTGAACCACTGTCTGTCTGTGTATCACTGGGTGTCTGTGAAATTAATGTGTGTGTGAATTGCTTGGTGTCTGTGAATCATCAGGTGTCTATGAACCACTGGGTATCTGTGTATTATTGGGTGTCTTGTGAATCAATGAGGGCCTGTAAACCACTGTGTGCGTACCACTGGTTTTCTATGCACTACTGGGAGTCTGTGATCCACTGGATGTCTATGAATCACTGTGTCTGTGAACCACTATCTGTGAAACACTGGGTGCCTATGAATCAATGGGTGTCTGAACAGCTGTATGGCTGAGTACTGCTGTTTGAACTGCTGGCTGTCTGTGAATCACTAGGTGTCTATGAACCACTGGGTATCTGTGAACCTTTGGATGTTTGTGAATCATTGGGTGTCTGTAAAATCAATGTGCGTGTGTATTGCTGGGTGTCTGTAAATCGCTAGGTGACTATGAACCACTTGGTATCTGTGAACCTGTGGATGTCTGTTAATCACTGGGTATCTGTAAATAAATATACCTAATAACATCACATACACTGATCTGAAGGTAAGTAGCTAAATCACTTGTTTTATAGACATCAGAACTAACAATGTGGTCCACGAATCCAAAATTAAACCTTAAAATTATACAGGGTGTAAAAAAAGCTTAACAAAGACTTAAACCACGCATTCTAAATATCAAATAAAGTAGGCAAAAAAAAATTGGTAGGAAGGCTTGCCGAGTAGCGATCTCTCTCGATACTAACGCGCTGTTTTCCCACCATAACTTAATTTCGTCACGTCCTTTCCCCAATCGACCAGTTATTGTTGCCAATAAAATATAATTTGAGATTTAAGATTTGTTTAGCATTTAATATTTTAGATAATTTCATTTAAAAATACATTAAATCACGATAATAGTAAGTCAAACGTACCGTGACTAGCAACAGAACAAAGCGTAGGTAGGAAGAAGATTTCTGTATCATTTCTGAGAGTTCAGTTAGCCAAGTTGTATAATTAAACTAATGATTTAGGTGATTGAAATGTACTTATTAAGCCACTATCATAGTAACTATCAATTTTATTTAAATTCTTAACAATGAGGGCCAGTTTTACCACTTGCTATTAAGTTCCAGGTAACCTAACTGGTACTTTTTGACAGCTAATTGTTTGGGTTATTTGTCAAAACAAGTGCCAGATAGGTTATCCAGAACCTTAAAAGCAAGTGGTGAAACTATTATTATAAATTCCATGAGAGATGAACTATTTAATTGGTTAATCAAATTTTAAGTAGGAGTCAAGGCCCACAGGGTGTCCCGTAACCATGGAGCACCCTATAAAGTAGAAATGTCATATGATTTGTTCGAAAAAAAAATCCGCCATTTTTCAATCTGTATCTGTGCTGTTTTTGTATGGGCGAGCGTTGAGAAGAGCTGTCATTTCATACTAAATGTAAGTGAAAAATCATTTACTAGTTTCGTTTACTCGTTTAGAAACGACTTCAGCGGGCCTTCGACACAGTATACAGGGTTATTTTTAAAACATCAACAACCTCCTAGGGGCTGATTCTGGTGCTCAAATACGACAACTTTCTATGGTGCCAACATCGGAATCCTAAAAAAAACATTTCCCTATAATAAGCCGCCGAACAGCTGACATCAGTTTGTATGAAGCAGTATTATTTTTTTAGATTGTCATGTTGGTCCCATCGAAAAAGTTGATGTTTTTAAAATAACCCTGTATATCTGGTGGGACAAACAGCACTGCGACGACCGCTTAAGGGTCTTGTTGAGGTGTGCGTCTGTGTGGGTACGTCATTTCGAACGGTTTATACGTAGTTACTTTACTGATTCTGCTTGTAGATATACTGTACCTTTAATACCGTTTACCAGTGTTCACAAAATAACAAAACCACAAATTAAAAAAAACCTTTAAAAACCTTATGAAAAAAGGGTATTATAATATGTATCATGTCATGTATTATAGAGTGCATGGACTTAACCTGCTTAGCCCGCACTTACTACATGTCTTGTAACTGTATTTCCTGTAAAAAAGGCTGACAAAGGTGACTGAGTTTGTTGCGCCGTTTCTTCTCATCACCAGCCAATATGTAGTCCCGAAGCGGTGGTAGGGTAAAGCTATATTTTGGGACGTGTGTGAGTGCCCGGAAGAGAGCCTATATCTTCTTATAAATAAAAATGAATCTCTATTTCCCTTGGTCATCGCATCACGCGTGAACGGATGGAACAATTTCGCTAATTCTTTTTTTGTTGTGTTATTTATTGTCAAGAGAAGGGTCTTTTGAAAGAAAAAATTAAGAAAGTAGCGCTGAAAATTATTGTTGTAATTAGCTAGTACTGAATAAATGAGTATTATTGAGTAAAACATATAATTTTGTTACAGAACTTAAATGATGATGAAGGGGGCGGCGAGCCTTCGGAGGACGAGTACGATGCGCTCAACGATGAGACCTTTGGACAGGACTGTGAGTATAAATAATATAGGGTTACTGTCAAAACAGTTGCCAAAAGGCATCGAACTTTAATGGCATACCTAAAGTTGCAAGTTACCTCAAAGATATGTTTGTGTACACCTTTGAAACAAACGTCAATCGAAGGAGAAAATATTTACAAACAACAAATACTCTTTGGCAAAATGTCGTAAACATACCTTGTTCAGAATGGGGAATATGCATGTTTTTTAATTTGGTCCTAAAATAAATAGTACTTAATTATAATTAATAAAACTTTAAGAATTTTCGAAAAATATTGATTAATACCTGACTTACAGCCCATTAAAGTCGCGTGTTAGACAAGGAGATCCGATATGTACCGTGACGTCAGATTACACGCGCGCCATACATTTTTCATAGTAAAAGTTTTTTTAAGAAAGAGTTAGAATGGGTATACCTTAATTTCTAATTACTGTATTACGGTTATTTTTTACCTAAAATCAATTTTGTTTTCACTGTTAGCACTATAATTTCATATATTTTCTTATACATATAGTAAAAACAATATATTTTTTTCATGCATGTTCCCTATTTCAGTTTAAATATGTATTCATTACATAAATGAACTGAAATTGTTTGAATATGTAAAGAAAATCACTGCCATTACAATTTTTAAATCTTATTTAATGTGAACCAGTAACTGTGTTTTTAATTGATTGGTTTGTTTTTGTACTTTATCACATATTATAATTAATATTGAATTATTATTGCTACATGAAATTACGATAAATATTTTTGATTGAATTTGATAATCTAGTTTAATATAACCTAATTGTAAAAATGTATTTGAATGCCATTCTTAGCACCTAAATGTACTCTTTTTCAATAGCAAATGAATATTCATTTCATTTCCCTATTTTGTAGTGGTGTGCGTGTGTCTGTGTGTAAACGTTTGCACACAAAACTGTTTTGTTGCTTCGACTTTTTATTCGGCGTAGGTATACCGAACTACTCGTATCATTCTATGTGTCATTATTCAAAGGTTTGTTTGTTTCTTTGTTTGCAGCGGAGGAGTTTGACTGGGAGGTGCAGCATGAGCACCTGGCGCTGCTGGACAGCAGCCGCCGCACCCACAGCGGCATCGACGACGCCGCCAACGAGCAACTCGGTCAGTGTTTAAAGGGGGCAAAATTAAAGGGGGGTCTTCATACGAGAAACGTGTTATTTTGCTCGATCGGTGGCACCCTGCTGAAGGGGGTCGATCGATTGAAGTGTGGGTCGAAAAAGACTTCGAGTCCGGCTCACACTTGGCTGATAACACGGAACACAACCCAGAGATGACTAATGGGTCGGGTAGACCGTCGCGAGACACTCGTGCCAATCATAGGTCAGGCCTAGAGTTGTAAAGTGTCCGTCACGTTATGAATGTCTAACCAATATGACTGAGCAAATGATATTTTCTCAATGTGACCGGACATTTTGGACATTTATTGTCACTAACGTCACATTCAATTCTATTGACTAACTATGAAAAAAAAAGAATTTCGGTCAGAAATAAGTGCATTATTATAAGAGAGACAGGCTTTAGTAGTGATGATCTATAACGAAATGAAATTTCTAAGATCTTTCTGCACGAACAAGCCAAAAAGTGTCGTATCGTTACGCGCGAGTTTTTTTTAGTTTGATCCAGATCCAATTACATGTTTTATTGTCAAATACTTAACATTTAAGACTTACTTTAGTGGAATTCTTCTTTTTTAAATTTACACAAAAATATGTGGCCATCGTGACAATAAATGTCCAATGTGACCAAAATTTTAACAACCGTGCCACAAACTACATCGCGGTGACCAATCACCAGTAGTGTCAGTTGACAACCTGAGAAGACGCTCGGGTAAGGGGCAATAGGCCGTGTCCCGCACCAGCCAGAGGCTGAAGAAATCCGACGAACATGACTTTTTAAATTAGCTAACTTCCCTATACGGGGTTACTCTATTGCTCAAATGCAATAACTTTTACTATTAGACAGATTTCGTAATCTCAAAAAAAATAAAAACCGACTTCAAAAAACTAAAACGCTAAAAATAAATCTTAACACTTAAGTACCTAATCAGTTACTTTTGGAGTCGGTGCAAACGAAAACATAGAATCTCTCTTCGACTGGCAGTTGGCACCGACTCCAAAAGTAACTGATTAGGTACTTAAGTGTTAAGATTATTTTTAGCGTTTTAGTTTTTTGAAGTCCGTTTTGTATTTTTTTTTATAAAATTAACTTATTTCATCTATTTTAGTGATAAATCCTAATCAAAACAAATCTTACGAGTGCAAACATAATTTAACTGCTAAACACCGATTTCATTTCCTGTTTTTCCACCCTTAAGGGTAAAAAAAATTCCGAAAATGTTACACTATAGAATCATTGAAGTATAAGCTATTCATTAAAAAAATAATCATCAAAATCGGTCCACATTTAGCAAAGATATTAGGTAAGATAGATACTAAAATCAGTTGGCGTGGTACGGAGTTCATGCAATGTTTGATGATTTTCTTATAGATCCCATCATCAGAATTTAACCAAATTTATATGGGACCATTCTGAAAGTATTACCTTTCAAACAAAAAATAATTATCGAAATCGGTCAACGTAGTAACGAATGATCGCTAAACATACATAAAAATAAAAAAAACAACGAATTAAAAACCTCCTCCTTTTTTGAAGTCGGTTAAAAATGGTCTAACAACTAGGAAGTGCGACAACTTGGCATCGACGATGCGGTCAAGAAGCAGCTCTGTGAGTAGTCCGGTACACGTAGGACACTCGCAATTGTCCGACAATCGGTGGTCGAAGTTCGATAGAGCTATATTGTTGACTTTGTTTTGTTTACAAATATCCTTATTTCTGATCTCGTTTTGCAAAGATATTGTATGTACGTTTTGCATTCCAGTTTGCAAAGAAATGACATGCATTATTGACCAAAGAATTTATGACCTAAAAGAACTATTTGACTGTACATTTCATTGACTTGATTTAATTTGACCATGGAGCATATTCTCTTAAAAAAAAATAATTCTTTATTTGCAAAAAACATGGTATATCTAGGTGGTACGTAACAATAAGTGCACATGTTTTGCCTGTCTTAGCATGCAAATTTGTATTTTGAACAATCAGTTAAATAGCTTAATACTATTATGTTGTTACATTCCATTAGAGGTATGTTTAATTATATAGTTTAAATGTAAAAAAAACAGTAAATTTCACAGTCACAATACAAATAAGTCAGGTCAAACAATACAATCAATTATTTATTTATTTTTATTTTATATATTTATTTTATACTAAATGTAAGTGGAAAATCACTTACTAGTTTCGAAGAAAGATTCGTATTGCTGCTCTACGGGTATATGCTCGATAAATTTGACCAATTTAAATATAAGTGATATTATAAATTTAGTATTCCAATCGGTATTGTTAATTTATTAATGTAAGTATATTACAATTGAATTGTTTCACGCATAATGTACCTACATTTAATTTAATAAATATTTGCATGCTTATAATCCTGGCAAGACATGTGCACCTTTTTATAATTTAACATCTTTATACCGTTTTCTTACGCAAATGAAATATTATGATTATAAAAAAAAATACCAACTCCATTAATAACGGCATGAGTTCTTCTTCTTCATCTATACGGTCAATCCCGGTTGCGTCCAAAGCCATTGCTTTGGAGCCCAGGGTCCGCTTTCCTTGATTTACTCCTCCACTTCGTGCGGTCTTGATTTTCTCTAGTTGTGAGATCATTGGCACGCCTGTCAGCCCTCACGACGTCAAGCCAGCATTTCTTGGGTCTACCCCTTTTGCCAGGACCTGGCGGTGGCGGCATGGCCAGACATTTGTTTTCTACGTAGCTTGCCGGTTTCCGCAAAACATGGCCGTACCAGCGTAGGTGATTCCTGCAGTTTTTCTGCAATATCACGGATACGAAGGCTACCGCGGATGCGCGAGTTCCTCACGCGGTCCTTCCACCGCACTATATTCATCTCCGTGACACGCAGCTCCTGCTTGTGTCGCTCAAGTAGCGGCCACGCTTTGCTAATAGTATAAAAATATAAAAGGACAGGCCTAATGATGGACTTATAGATTTGTCCTTTCAGCTTAACGGGCATTCTGGGGTCACAAATGACACCAGTCACCTCTCGCCATTTGGCCCACGGTACGGTATTAAAATGACTATAACGTTATTTTGTGTATTGTTCCAGAGGCATCGCTATCCCAGCTAGTGCTGGACGAGACAGACGCTCCTCTGCCTCGCACTCTCGGCAGTACCGTATGGAGACACGACCTGTCGCTGCCCAAGCCTGTGACGGTAAGTAACTGCAATATGATTACGGAAAAGCGGAGCTCTCTAATTTGAGATTAGCGCGTTAAACCAAACAAACAAACTTCAGCTTTATAATCACCGGTGACCTGTACCATGGGTTTTCCATGAAAACCTATCTCAGGCACCAGTCTTTCACACTCAAGGTGTTGTAAAATTGTATAATCCATTGTTTTACAACTCGAATGTAACCTTATGTAAGAGAAAATAAATCATTTTTATTTATTTATTTATTTATTTATTTATAATATTAAGTATAGATTTGGTCATTAGTTCCAAGTCGGTTTAGCTATGTCACTGACTTGTTATGAAAATTAATTTTGGGAGTCCATTTGAAGCACCAGAAATGAGAGTATCGAGTATTAATTTTGAGTTATACTGCATATGACTGCCTACATGCGCCAAAATAGCGATAATAAACTAGGCACGGATTTATTTTGACAGCAGCCAGTCCAAGTTAATACAGGTTTTCCGACTTCCAAAGGACGATTTATTAATTTTTAGAAAAAAAAACATATGACAGTAGCAAACAATATACGAACGCGTAGGAAATCAAAAGAGGGTCGTGCGCGTTTCCCGCAGTATCGTTATGAGGGTTGATGTCTACATTTTAGTATAAACACTATATGTTTGTCCACCCCAGCCGGTGCAGTCGCTCAAGAATGTGTGCACAGTGGAGGAACTGGAGCGGCAACTGCGCCACGCGCCGCCGCAACCGCACCCGCAACCGCAACCCATCGGCAACCAGAACTACTTCCAGGTACGTACTGACCAACAGCGCCACGTGCCGCCGCAACCGCACCCGCAACTGCAACCCGTTGGCAACCAGAATTACTTCCAGGTACGTACTGATCAACAGCGCCACGTGCCGCCGCAACCGCACCCGCAACCGCAACCCATCGGCAACCAGAACTACTTCCAGGTACGTACTGATCAACAGCGCCACGCGCCGCCGCAACCGCACCCGCAACCGCAACCCGTTGGCAACCAGAACTACTTCCAGGTACGTACTGCTGAGTGCTGACTACATTGACAATAAGGTAGCTGAGTAACAGTGCCGGTTGCCGGTGCCGGTTTTGTCTACATCAACACAAGTCAATTTACACCACACACGCGGGTGCGATACGGTTTCTACCGGTGCAGTGCAATTTCTGGGATTAATCCCGGTCTGATAGTTGACTCGTGTCGGGACGCAGACAATGGCCTGTTTAAGTCACTTTCGACTATGCTGTCCTCTACCTCCACCAACCCAGCACTAAAAACACGATATGATATAGCGATTTATCGACACCAACTGTTAAAAATGTAATATACCCTCCATGTTGAATCGCCGTGCCGGTAACATCACCTGTTATGATTGCTGATTCGATAAAAATTCTAAATGGCGACTATATCTATCATAAAAAAACCGTTGGTAAATCGCTATATCATATCGTGTTTTGGTGGTCATGCTAAGAGGGCAGCACTTATACCTACACATGTCCATACCAAGACAAACGGTTTCCGTTTATCTTTACCGTTACAGGTGCCACTTTCATACTTCTAATATACATTCCTTGTCTTGTCGATTTTACCATCCATTATGTTATTAAAGAAATCATACCTCTTTTACAGCCACGATTCCAACCGGTTATTCTTCAAAGACCACCGGGCCTACAAGCCCCTGTACCACTACCATTCGCCCCACAGCAGCAAATGGGGGTCATGAACCAATCGCTCAACAAGATCATCGGCCAAAACCAGATGAACCCAATGGGTCAGACAAATCAACTCATGCAGAACCATTTGGGCCAAAATGTTAACCAGATGGGTCAAAACGTGAATCAGTTGGGTCAAAACGTGAACCAATTCATGCAATCCACGAATCAGATGTTTCAGAACAGCATGGGACAGAGTAACCTGATGAATCTGTCTCAAAATATGCAAAGTATGCAAGCAAATCAACTGATGCAGAATCAAATGAGTCAAAATGTTAACCAGATGGTTTCGAATGTCCAGTTAGGTCAGATGGGCCAAATTGGTCAACCGGCTAACCAGATGGGTCAAAACATGCAGATGAATCAAGGACTGGGTCAAATAGGTCAAAACATACAAATGGGTCAGCAACAAGTAAATCATATGGGTCAAAATTCATCACAACTAGGTCAAAACCTAAACATGGGACAGTTGGGCCAAAGTATGAATCAGATGACTCCGAACGTAAATCAGATGGGTCAAAATTTTACCCAAATGGGGCCGAATATTAATGCACTTGGCCAACAATTGAATCAAAACCTGAGCCAGATGGCTCAAAATGTGAACCAGATGGGTCAAAACGTCAACCAGATGGGCCAAAACGTCAACCAGATGGGTCAAAATATGAGCCAGATGGGTCAAAACGTTAATCCGATGGGTCAAAGCGTGAACCAGATGGGTCAAACCCTGAATCAGTCGGGTCAAAATGTTAATCAGACAGGTCAAAATGTGAACCAGATGATCCCAAACGGCAATCAATTTGGGGGGCCTGGTATGAACCAATTCTCCCATATGATGAGTCAGCCTAGGATGGTCGCACCGCCGCCAGGAATCAATATGCCTAGGCAGAATTTTACCCCGAACATGGCCTCTTTCAATAACTTTCGTGTGAGTATTACTTTTTAGATATAGAACGTGTTTTCTAAAATGCATGAGATTCTTATAGTTCGTTATGTCTAAAATGGATGATACTAGTGCCCAAATATACAACAATGTCTTCTACAAGACAAACTTTAAAATCTCAAAAAAAAAGTATTATCTTTCCTATCTATCTTTATATATAAAATTAGAGATGGGCCGAGTACTCGGTTAATACTCGGTACTCGGCGTACTCGGCGTTTTTTTTTTAATACTCGTACTCGGCCGAATAACTCGGTTTTAATTCCGAGTATACTCGGTTTAAGTAAAACAATATATTTTGGTTGATATAATTAAAACAAGTGTTATTCTTTTGTCTGTTTTATTTTGACATGGTGTAACATTGCCGTCGTAGAAGCCTTTCGTCCAACACCACTATGTGGAATCAGAGAATTGCATAAGGTATATTTCACTTTGGTTTTATCTTCTTCAATTTCGTCGTAAAATATCCAAATTCATGATCTTTTACGTTACGTGAACGTCATTATGTCAACAATCACCAGGTACTACACACCTTCTACACACAATCATGTACTTGTTTACGCGCCCGAAACAGGAATTTGATAGAACCGAGTTACCCCGAGTACTCTGTTTGAAAAAAAATAAACCGAGTAAAACTCGGTACTCGTTACTCGGCAAAAGTGCTACTCGGCGCATCTCAAATAAAAATGAATCTGCATTACCCTTGGTCATCGCATCACGCGTGAACGGATGGAACAATTTCGCTGATTCTTTTTTTGTTGTGCTAATTATTGTCAGGAGAAGGTTCTTTTAAAAGAAAAAAGTTAGAAAGTTGCGCAGAAAGTCCTCTATGAATAAACTAGACCACGCGAACGAAGTCGCGGGCAACAGCTAGTACTAAAATAAATAAATTAATTGTTGTGTTTGAGCAATAGAATCATCTTCTAGAAAATTGTTTACTATTTATTATAAGTTATTATAATTAAGTCATAATCATCATCATCATCATGCCAGCCAATGCAGAGCCAAGCCAAGCCAAGAGCCAAGCCAATGCAGTCCACTGCTGGATGTAAGCCCCCCCTAAAAAGCACCAAAAAAACACGATCACCCGCTTTTCCATTCAGCCACTGCCAGCCATCTTCCTAAGACCAAGGTCGACGTTCCATCAAGCTGGGGGTCCTACCCTACGTTTGCCAAGGCACGGTCTCACTCGAGAACCCGTTAACCCCACCTTTTATCGGTTCTGCGACAGGTGTTGCCGGCCCACTGCCACTTTAGCTTGCTACATTGTAAGTCCATTACTTTGATCTTCTGCCGGATAACCTCGTTGCGGATATAATTCTCGTCTAAAGCACAGGTTCTACCTAGTTTAGGCAAAATATCAATTTTAAGCACTGTTTAATTTTAAGTTATACCAAATGTAACTGCTTTCCTATTATTTAATAAAAGATTTATTTCATTTATTTTAATAAAGTACCAGCCTCCTAGCATGACCACCAAGACACTGATATGATATAGCGATTTATCGACACCAATTGCAAAAAGATGATAAATATAGCCGCCATGTTCAATCGCTAGTGGTGACTGAGTTTGTTCCGGCGTTTCTTCTCAGCACTTGCCAGATTGTCTGTGTCTTGTCTCGAAGCGCTAGTAGGGCCCAAAAAATAAGGAGACATGTTCTGCCCCATATGGGCCAATAATGTTATTATTGACGTTCATAAGTGGCAGTTTTCGTCCTAAACTGAATAAATGATTTTTGACTTTTTGCCGTGCCGGTGACGTCACATGTTATGATTTCGGAAAAAATTCAACATGGCGTCTATATTTATCATATTAAAAAAAAAACCGTTGGTGTCGATTTATCTCGTGTTTTGAAGGTCATGCTATGGGAACAGTATTATAATTATTGACTTATTTCAGGCCCCATCAATACAGTCAAAACCAACAGAACAACTGAACCACCCAATCATGAACCAGCAGCTCTTACCGCCGCCAATAAAGAACCAATCGCCGCAGCTTCCACAGAAACCGTTGACCAACCAGTCGCCTCAAACCAAGCAACCGGTCAAGAAGGTTGAACAACCGAAAGTCCAGAAAAGTAGAGTCTACAACAACTCAAAGACGTTGCCATCTCAGAATCTGACGTCACAGAATTTGGTGCAGTTGATTCAGAATACGCATCCGATGTTGCAATTAAACAGTTATCATAATGCGAGCCATCATCCGATGTTGAATAATAGGAACAATATGTTCGGCAGTAATCAGTTCTTGAATAATCATCTCTTCAATCAGAGGAGCAACGGCAGTTTTAGTAATAATAGGTAAGTTGTATGCTTCATTATTTTGTAATTTAAACAGGAAATACTCTTATTCCAAAAAACGCTCTATTTCGTGTCGGGCGCAGTGTGGAGTACCAAAGCTGACCGTTTTTTTTTCTATTTTAACCGACTTCAAAAAAGAGTAGGTTCTCAATTCGTCGAAACCTTTTTTATTTTTTTTATGTATGTTCAGCAATCGTTCGTTACTACGTTGACAGATTTTGATAATTCTTTTTTTGTTCGAAAAGTAATAAATTATATATATAAATATAAATAAATTTGGTCGCATTCTGATGATGGGATCTATAAGAAAATCATCAAACATTGCATGAACTCTATACCACGCCAACTGATTTTTGTATCTATGTTACCCAATATCTTTAACCATCACATCACCATCATAAGAGTGGAATAATAGGAAATGAAATTGGTGTTCAGCAGTTAAATTTTGTTTGCACTCTTAAGATCTGTTTTGATTAGGATTTATCACAAAAAATAGATGAAATATGTAATTAAAAAAACCCGACTTAAAAAAACTGAAAAGCTAAAAATAATCTTAACGTAATGTACCTAATCAGTTACTTTTGGAGTCGGTGCCAGCCGATGAGAGATTCAATGTTTTCGTTTGCACCGACTCCAAAAGTAACTGATTAGGTACCTTACGTGTTAAGATTATTGTTAGCTTTTTATTTTTTTGAAGTCGGTTTAATTTTTTTTTACTTTCGCAAGTACATTTTATAAGCTGCTGAATATTACCCGTTACAAGTCTACCTAGTTGTAATAGTTTTTCTGCTAACTTCGTTAAATGTACTACTGTTTTTTTTTCACTTGATTCTATAAAAAAATAGCGCTTACTTAAACTTGATTTGATAAATTATTCTCACACACTTAAAATATTATTTTTGAACGACCTATCAAACAACACACCACGCCATGAGATTGACGAAAAAAAAATTCATCCCCACTTTACGTGATATACATTCCACTGCAGGGCACAAGTCTCACCTCAACTACTGGTTTGGGCCATACTCCGCCACGAGGGCCCAGTGCTGTGCGGTGGAGGGGTGTTGTAAGGCCAGTGACTGAACCTTAGTTCAGTCACTGGCCTTACAACACCCCTCCACCACATCTGACAGTAAGCTGTCAGATGTAATCAAGCCGCCTTAAGGCCTCTGACTAGGCTTCACGACTAGTAGCAAGCAATATTACCCGAGGCAACCTTTTTTACGCGCTGCGGCCACTGAGCTACCATCACCTAACGTGTAGGTATTTTTATTATTGTTCTAGGTTTTAATTTATTCTATTTTTGTCCAGACACTCCATGAACGGAGACGACTGCAGCGCCACCAGCGACGACGAATATGCCGGCCTCATGACGCAACGAGAGAAGCAATGGCTGATCAACATTCAGATGCTGCAACTCAACACTGGCACTCCGTATATCCACGACTTTTACTATACGGTAAGTTCGTAATAATCAAAGTGATGGCTGAAGAGTGTGAGTGATGTGATGGCTGAATTAAGTAAAACGAGGGCTGAATAGAATGATGCATTGGGTAAATTGAGTAATTAAATGGCTGAATTAAGTGAAAAGATGACTGAATTGTGTGATATGTGGGCTGAATAGGGTAATGCATTGGGTGAAATAAATAATTAGATTCAATTGAGTGAAAAAAATGCTGAATTGAGTGTGATGCTTGGGTGAATTGAACGATCAGATTTCTAAATTTAGTAAAAAGATGGCTGAATTGTGTGATTGCATTACTCAGCAACATTACAACAGAGTAATACACTGGTTGAATCAAGTAATAAGATAGGTGAATTAAGTGATGCAATGGCTGAATTGAGTCATAAGGTGGCTGAATCAAGTGATGCACTGGCTGAATTTAGTGATAGATGGCTGAATTGAGAGATATGATGGCTGGATTCAGTGCTGACTGGCCAATTACGTAATGGCTGTTGGCTATTTTTCGTTTAGACTCCATGAACTTCTATAGTTTTTTTTTCAGCAGCTAAAACTTGGTTTTAAAGAATCACCAATTATTTTGTACAACCTGTATTTATGACTTATTTTTATTTGCAGGTATTCTTAGAGCGGCAAGCGAGTAAAGAAAAGGCGGGCATAAAGGAAGCGCATAAGGCGAACCAGCAGAACCATCCATTCTACAGCGGAGGCAATAATTGTATGTATATATCTTGTGGACAGACGACCTGGTAATGGTCGCAGGAAGCCGTTGCATGCGGGCCGCTTCTAACCGGACAATCTGGAAGTCACTGGGGGAGGCCGATGTTCAGCAGTAATCACAAATATTTATTTGCTGTAAACATGTAAATCATAACAAATTACCGTGTGGGGACGGCCGTAAAAAATACACATCCCCACCGCCAACAGAAGGCGTATCGTAAGAGGCGACTAATTCCTGTAGCACGAGACGGGCAGCAGCGTCTGCGTGCGAAATGTTATAAAAAACTGCGCTCGCCAACCCGCCTGCCAAGCGTGGCGAGTATTCGCAATCCACCCCGATGAAAGTCACTGGGAGAGAGGCCTATGATCAGCAGTGGACGTCCTATGGCTGAAATGGTGATGATCGAATTGGAATGTCCTCATGTTTGACTTATTATGTCATGCAATCTTTTTACACTTCAATCAGAAATTCCAATACAATAATAATCAGCAAGAATAATAATTGATCACAAAATGTTTTATGTCACCAATAGTATTATGGACGTCTTATAGCTGAAATGATAATGATGATGATGAAATACAGGGTTACATTGCAAAATGGTGCTAAATCTTTAGGAGTGGCTCAGAATCAGTTACTTAATCGAACTATGCAAAAAACAAACAAAAACACATTAAATTATTCCTATCCGCTGTTAAAAATCGTACGCGTGGATAATTTAACTTATTCATGAAAAAATTGCACCGTATGTGCACTGCGTAAGGTCCTTGTTGGCTCGCCGTCCCTACGCCTCAGATGAATGACCGCGCGGCTTTCGTAGTCTCTCTATTGACTTTATTTTCGGATATTTTAAAGTAATTTTTATTTCGTAACATACGATTATAAAAAATAAAAAAAAATTTAATCGATTAAGATGCTTCTTTATATTGTTCCCTAGATCTTATTTTTTAAATTTGGCACTTCTTTGCAATGTAACCCTTTATCTTTCAAATAATACTACTAGATGTCTCGGCAAACGTTTTATTGTCCAAATTTGACTATCAGTTGTCCGTTTTTCCGGAATTTGTTTTTTTTTTCGAGAAACTTTTCCCATTTTTTTTCATACCGGTCCTTATAACTAACGAGAGACTAAACGCGAGACTGACCAGCTAGGTTCTAGAATACGAATTGTTTCAGCGGTGAAACAAGAGAGCCACCAACACGGCAGAGAGAGACACAACTCGAACCGACACAACTCTACCAGCGAAGATGCCCCAACACCCAGAACCTACGTCCCTACACAGTTCGAGAACTCGTTGGGAAAACTGCAGGTATGAATAATAATACTCAGTAACATCAAAGGAGTCATAATGAATAATACTTGAGTTGTCAGATGGTTAATAATACTCAATAACACTGACCTGTCCCAATATTTTTGATACAACAAAATTTGACAAGCATAGTAGTTTAATAGGCTAGTTGACACTTTTTTTTAATAGGTCTTATAATTGTTAGTAAGTGTTACATTAGACCGAAAAAAAAATGATTGTATTTTTTTAAGACTTAGAAAACTACAAAACTTTCATTTTAAAATTATATTTTTATAAACAGACGAAAACGCTGTCAGCCATTTTGGTGTATAGATTATCTGTGCCATGACGTAGTCTCTCTAGTAAACAAACATACAACTTAGACGTCTTTACGAATACAACCTCTCTGAATTAATCAAACATGATTTCTAATAGTTTACACAAAAAATATAGTAATTATCATTACTGTATCGTTCGAGAATGCAAAAACACATCTAAGACTCGAATGACATTTGATCATTCGAGTCTTACCACGTCGCTTTACCATAAGAGTGACGTCACTCATGTCGCGATCATGGCGGATAGCGTTTTCAGTTTCAAAATATAGATTAATTTTTTTTTTTTTAGATTTGATTTTTACAGCCATCTTCTACTTTTAAGTATTGAAATATTGTATAATTGTTTAATTAATTTTGATATGAGTCAACTAGCCTATCACACAAGCTAAATATTTATAGATAGATAGATAGATACTCTTTATTGTACACCACACAAAACAAACAAATCACAGGAAAGTAAATACTTATACGACGGCGGTTTCCGAAAAACTGTTTATGTCAAAATATACACATCCAAAAACAGTTTTACTTTACATCAAATCATTAAAGACCTACCCACAAACAAGCGCACTATACAACTGAATGTGTCAGTGTCATGTCATGTGTCAGATCAAGAAATGTCAGTGATAGGGCTTTTTATCAACGACCAAATACTGAATTTTTTTAGAACAAATTTGATTACATTTTCGAGGTTATAGCAAGTCAACATTAAAAGATAAGCATATGCTGCCACGGTCTTTTTTTTTAAATGACAATATTTATTTGTTTAGATCGGTAAGTTAACAATATTAGTAGCTGACCAACTCCTTTAAAGTGTGAGAACACTTGTGCCAGGAGAGGTCACTCTCCCATATCACAACATAGGCTCCAGATACACTATTGGTGACAAATAATTCGATTACTAGATAATTCTATATATTTTTTTAGAACTTTTTAAGGGCGTCAACGTCAATATCATGATTTTAGCGATTTTTAGCCGTTTACGCAGCGCACGCAGCGGAATGTCCTAAAAGAAATATTTTTTCCGTTTTTTGCAACATTTTTCATTGATGGTTCGCTCCTATTGGTCGTAGCGTGATGTTATAAGGAAATAATTGTTCAATTCGAATCAGTAGTTCCTGAGATTAGCGCGTTCAACCAAACAAACAAACTTCAGCTTTATAATATTAGTATAGAAGTAGATAGATAAATTGTTTTGCCGAACACAAAGTAAAATCTCATTTTTAAATTCTATTAACCTTTGCCAAAACGAGGCAACACGAGACCTCATGACGGCAAAGAAATCCGACACCCTTGCTTACAAACATACCTGACGCAATACAGTATCGCGGCAGACCCATAAGAATGCGAAATGCGTCATTATAATGCACTCTTATGGTGTTGTATGATTTTTTTAATAGATAGATTCATACATTTCAATAGGCTATTTGACTATTTTCTGGAATAGAGTTATTATTGTTGGTAATATTTAAATAAAGCGTCAACAGTTTTATTTTAATTTTTAAACGTTTGAAAATAATAAAAAATAGTATTTCATTCTTTATGTTTTTAAAAGCCAGCGAAAACGCCGTCGTCATCAATGTACTTGTTCGTGACGTCACGAGCCTTTACATACCCATTGAGTTATAAAGTACTAGAACAGGCATGTTAAAAACCTTCTTCGACGGTCACACTACTCGTACAATGTGCGAGCGTAGCGCATAATCTAGCTTTCGGATGTCAGTTCTAGTACAAAGTTAGTCAATGGTGACGTGCCTGTCATTGTTGCTAGCGTTTTTGACAATGTAAAATACCGATAAAAATATAACATTCAGAAATGTATTTTTTACAGCAATCATGTATTATTTTTAAAAACTATTAATATGTTTCGGTTCCATGTGGTGCAATCTATTAAACTAAATAATTAGTTAAGTAAATTTTGGTACAAGGCAAATAGCCTATTGAGAAAATTTGATGTTTTGTGGTAGGTTAACGTGCTGTAGTCTGTACCTATTCTACTGATGTTATAAATGCGAAAGTTTGTGAGTATGGATGGATGTTTGTTACTCTTTCACGCAAAAACTATTGAATTAATTTTAATGAAACTTGGCATACAGATAGACCATGGCCTGGATTAACACATAGGATACTTTTTATCCGGGTAAGGTCAACGCAGACGAAGTTGCGGGCTAAAAGCTATCCGACTTCCTACTAACTATTAGTATTTAAAATGTGCAAATCTCAAAAGCAGAACTTCTCTATACTAAATGTTCGATTAGCGGTTCCGACTTCTTTGAAGAAGGTTTTTTTTTTAATTATTTCGATAACCAAAACATGTCATGTAAATCACGCGTAAACGGATGAAAAAATTCGCTAATTGCTTTTTTGTTGTGTTAATTATTGTGAGGAGAAGGTTCTTACTAAAGAAAAAAATAAGAAAGTTTTGCAGAAAATCCTTTATGAATAAACTATAGACCATGCGAACGAAGTCGCGGGCAACAGCTAGTTCTAAATAAATAAATAAGTATACAGTGTGTGGCCTGGAACCGGGGACAATATTGAAAACAGATACTCTATTATTATTATTTATTTATTTATTATGCATACAACATATTGCAATTTTTACAAACAGAGTCCTACAAAACTGTTTACACAGTTTATAGGTCATTAGTAATTGAATTATTATGGTCCCAACTAATTAAAATTAAAACTTTCCTTTTTTTTTTACAAACTTAATCGTATATTCGATGTAATGCAACCAATGCAATAGTTCCGCTCAACTCGATCGATTGAGTTCATCTGCATCGTACTTATTCGGAGCTACTCGGAACGTTTCTATGACACGGCATTGACAACGTTAGCGATAATATCGTTTTGCAATAATACACTGATTATGAATCGTAACTTCAAATTCTTAGTAATGCGTGGGTTTTGGTTGACTGGAATCTTTTCAGAAAAAAAAAAACTAACCAGAGAGTCTCGGTTTTGAATTTTATCCCCGGATCTAGGCCACACACCGTGGATAACAAATAATTGTTAATTAACTTAACACAATCTGTTTTTTTGTTGCACCGCCTATACCATCTCTGTATGGCCCCATGGTTGACTGGTAGAGAATGCTTTTGGCATTAAGTTCGCCATTTGTACAACGATTTTAAAATTGTGTGCGCAGTGCGGCAGTGTGACCGCGCCGCGCAAGATCATCGACGTGGAGCTGGTGGGCGCGGAGCCCCTGCGCTCGCGCGCCTCGTCCCGCGCGCCCTCCCGCGCCAGCACCACCAACCCCAGCGAGGTGAGTCCCTCCCTGTGTCCCTCCCTGTGTCCCTCCTGTCTCCTCCTGTGACCTGTTTCTGATTGTCATTTTTTTCCAGCGTCGTGATAAGTCCGCGACTGTCACGACTGTAGATGCAGAAGATGTTTTAACTGATCGAGCATACGTTAACGAGACACAATAGAAATTATATTGTTATGCTGTCTCATGAGACCGCTTTGATGTTAACGGGTTAAACAATTTGGTTTTAAACCGTTCGAATCAAATCAAATCATTTATTTGCCAGAATATGGTTACACAGTGTTCTTAAAATAATATTTACCAACATATTCTATCGCCAGTGACGTGCAAATTTTGATAAGGAGATCTACATAATTTTTAATAACCGTTAATTTAGTTTGATTTGAAAGAAGAAAGATGTCATGGTTTTTTGGTAAAGAGTTCAAAATACAATAAGCATATAGCATACTTAAATAGTTTACAATGTCAGCATAATATTATATTGCAAATGTCAATCTTATCAATAAAAAAATCATAAATTGTATCTTTTCCATTAACAAATTAAATAATTTACTCTTAAATTTAGTGAACGGCAATAGGGAATATGCATGAAAAAAGTATATTGTTTTTACTATATTTATAGGAAAATATATGAAATTATAGTGCTAATAGTGAACAAAACAAAATTGATTTAAGGTAAAAAATAACTGTAAAACAGTAATTAGAAATTATTAATTTTACTATGAAAAATGTATGGCGGGCGAGCAATGTGACGTCACGGTACATATCGGATCTCCTTCTCTAACACGCGACTTTAATGGGCTGTAAGTCAGGTACTTATTAATATTTTTCGAAAATTCTTAGTTTTATTAATTATAATTAAGTGCTATTTATTTTAAGACCAAATAAAAAAACATGCATATTCCCCATTCTTTTAGGTCGTTCGGGCATTTTTTGAGTAGAGCACCAATCTTTTTGATGGAATTGACAGGTTATCTGGTATTCTACCTCTGTATCCCAAAAAGTTTTTTTTTTTTCAAATAAATAGTTGTACTTTTTAACAAAAATCATAATTTCAAAAATGTACAGCCAGGGTAGTGGCAAACAGGCTTTTATTTAACTTGCAATGTATGTATGTGAATATGTTTGTTCGGGTGAAATCTTGCAACTCAATTCTGAAGCAGATATCTTCAACCGATTGGGCTGAAATTTTGTATACACGTTTAGTTTAAATGACAATGCATGGTTAGCTGTGTGACGTCATTCTAAATCCAATATGGCGGAACACCCAAGATGGCGGACTAGTTATTTTTAATGCACTCTTACAATGAGGGTGGCTTACTGAGAAAAACTCATTTAGAGACGTCACTCTAAATTCAATATAGCGGAATTCTAAAGATTATGGACTTAGGTTTTTACATTATTTTAGAACAAATTTAATGAACATAAAAAAGGTTATAGTGAGTCAAACCGAAAAGATAAACACACGACACGAATCGACACGCTCGCAAGATGCGATTGCAACTTGCGCGCGAATCGACTGCAAACGAAGCGTCACGGAAATCGCCTACCATAGACCTGAGTATATGGTTTTAATACCTCGATACCTCCACGCGTTTCTGAGATAAAGGGTCTTGACAAACAGACGGACAACAGAGTGGTCTTATTAGGGTTCCGTTTATTTCTTTTAACGTACGGAACCCTAAAAAACAAAGTATATTTAAAACAAAAGAAAACACATATTTTCAGGAACACAATTCGAGAAGAAACCTTAATTTATTTCAGATACCAAGAGAACTGAAAAGAACGAAACAGGTGCTTCTGGACATCGAAGCGTTATACGTCGTACTGCTGAGGCTAGAGGAACTCAACGACCCTCTGGCCATCTCCACGGCGCTTATATTGAAGGTATGTCCTTGTCACAATAGCTATACAGTATGTTAAGGCGCTTCTACTACTAGTTTTTACCGTATTATTGTATACAGGGTTACATAAAGGGTGCCGAATTTAAAAAATAAGTTTTAGGGAACAATATAAAGAAGCGTCTTAATCGTTATTATTTTCAATAATCGTATGTTACGTAAAAAAAATCTTTAAAATATTCTAGAGATTACGAAAGCCGCGCTTTCATTTATCAGAGGCGTAGGTACGGCGAGCCAACATGGACCTTATGCAGTGCACATACGGTGCAAGTTTTTCTTGAATGAGTAAAATTATCTACGCGTACGATTTTTATGAACCGATAGGAATAATAAACAGTGAAAAAAAATGTTTTTTTTCTTTGCATAGATCGATTAAGTTACTGATTCTGAGCCACTTCTAAAAATTTGGCACCCCTTTGCAATGTAACCCTGTATATGTATATAGGCGTAAAAGCGTGACTTTGTTTGGACTTCCATACGAACTTTCTTCCACTATTTTATCCGCACAGGTCGAAATTTCAAAAACACTAAAATTTCAAGTGCCTAAATACAAAGTTTCATGGTTTTATCTTCGAAAATGACGAACTTCCATATAAACTTTCATCCCCTATTTTAACCCCTTCAAGCCCCTTCGCAATTAAAGGTAGCCTATGTCCTTGCCCAAGTATATTCTAGTCTATCTTTGTACCAAATTTCATCAAAATCGGTTCAGTAGTCCAAGCGTGAAAGCGTAACATACAGACAGAGTTACTTTCGCATTTATAATATTAAGTAGGGATAGTTTCATTTTATAGATCAAAATTTTATGATTATTTTCTCCAGGAAAGGGAAGAGAAGCAGAAACAGTTAGAAGCAGCACAGAAGGAGCTAGAGAACGAGCAAGAAGATGAGTCAAACCTTTTCCTCAAGAACATAGAGAGCGTGCAACGGAGGCCTAAGCAGGACAGCCCCAAGAGCGAGAGCATAGACAAGAGACAGGTAAAGAAATCTTATTCAATTATTTAATCTATTAGATATATTAAAGATTCATTGTTTTTTATTTATTTTTATGAACTATCCTTTACGTGCTGTGTGGTGACGGCTGTAAAGAATACACTTCCCCACCGCCAACAGGAGGCATGTCGTAAGAGGCGACTAATTCCTGTGGCACGAGACGGGCAGCAGCGTCTGCGTGTGAAATATTATAAAAAACTGCGCTCGTCAACTCGAATGCCAAGCGTGGCGCGTACTGGCAATCCCCCCCTTTTCAGCTTTTCAGGGAGGCATGTTCATGTTCGTCCTATGACTGATTATGATGATCCTTTACTTGTTTTAACACTTTGTCCCATCACGTGCCACTTACCCACTGTAGACCAGAAAATCCATAAGAAAAAAATATTGCAGCACGCAAGAGATTAATAAAACAAATCGAACACCGATTAAAGTATTTACCACAAAATTACGCATTTTGTTAAAAATTTACCGGCTTGATGGTGGTGGTGGCTTTCTAGAACTAAGAATCACAGAGCTAAGCGACCGACAGACAGATGGACGGACGGAGAGAGAGAGATCCTTGGGACCCTCCCTTGAGCCAAATCTCATGACATCTCACCAAGGGGTTGTCAAAAAATTGCCATGCATGATCATCGGACGCCCCTGGGCAGGCCTACCCAATGGACTGACGTTTTAGTTGCGGGAAGTCAAGCCGCTGTATGCTGTGGTGTTCTATAGGGGAGGTCTATGTCCATCAGTGGGCTTCCAAAGGCTGAAGACGATGCTTTGTTCCAGGTGGTGAACCTAGCTGTGAGTCAGAAGCCGCCCGTCAAGAACCTTCTAGACGAAGACAAAGAAGAGCTGGTGACCAAGATGTTCGCGGGGCTACTGCACAGCGACAGATTGGCGCAGATGCTTACTGTCAGGAAAGGGAGGGTATGTTTATCAATCTAATAATAATAAAATTAATTTGTACATACTCATATTTAATGGTAATGGTTAGTTATATTTTTAACGATGTTGCTTAAAATTTAAAAATTAATTTCTTTCTTTATTTAATTCGGAATGCGACTATCGGATGATTATAAATGTTACAAAATTTAATAAGCAGATTCGTCTTTGGCTGCAAGTTTAGTTCTTAAGTTCATCTAAATTGTAATAGGCTAGTTGACGCATATCAAAATTAATTAAACAAAGAATTATTTCATATAGTATTCGACTTAAGGAACCTAAATATATCGATTTCAATACTTAAAAGTAGAAGATGGCTGTAAAAATCATATTTATAAAAATATTTTTTAATCTATAATTTATAAATAAATAAATAATTCTTTATTTGCAATAAAACATGGTATTACACAGGTGGTATTAATTACAAAATATAGCTCAATGACATGTTTTGCCTAATTTAACAAAGCATGCAAATGTATGGCTAAATCGAGGCGTTGTCAGTACAGTAATCTATTAAAATCCGGTATAAACATTTCAGTCCTTATAATATAGTCTCTTCTTCGTCGGTAACACTCTTGTCAGAGTGGTCGTGGTCATCACTTCAGGTGTAGGTAGCAAGCTTCACAACACGTCGCCACTCTTCTCTGATTGCCACCTTCCTTGTGCATTCATGTAGTGATGAAGAGTCATTTACTACCGCTTTTATCTGGTCAGTCCATCTCATAGGCGATCTTCCTCGTGGCCTGGTACCCTCAACCTTTCCCTGGACCACAAGTCGCTCAATAGCCTCCTCCCCTCGGCGGCATATGTGACCAAAAAAGGTGAGGATACGAGACTGTACCAAAGATGACAAACGCTGCTTGATGCCGAGTTCTCGAAGTATAGACTCGTTGGTACGGAAATCAGTCCACGATACTCCGAGCATTCTTTTCCAGCACCACATCTCTAGGGCGTCTATCTTCTTCTTCTCTACTTCCCTCAGGGTCCACGTTTCTGCGGCGTACAAGAATATGGGGAATACAAGTGCCCGAACTAGCCGGATTTTTGTGGCTCTATATATGTTGCGATTCCTCCATATTTTCCTCAACTTGTCCATCGCAGATCTAGATATTGCCATACGTCTCTTCACTTCGTCGATGCATCCACAGTTGTTCGTAATCAAGGCTCCCAGATAAATGTATGATTGCACCACATCACAATTCGCAATTTGTGTAGTTTCTGGAGAATTGTTATTCATGTGGTCGACAATCATCACTTTTGTTTTACTGCGGTTTATCTTAAGTCCGAACTCAAGGCTGACGCGTTCCATCTTGCCGAGAAGTTCCTCCATGTGTCGGGCACTTGTGGCGAACAAAGTGGTATCATCTGCATATCGCAGACAGGCAGAGATCTTCAAGCCACCGATCGAGATGCCATCCGTCCAGTCCTCAAGCAAAATCCTCATATGAGCTCCGTGTATACATTGAAGAGTAGCGGAGAAACAATACATCCCTGACGAACTCCGGCGCTGGGGTGGAAGTGTTTGGATTGAACGTCATCTGCGCGTACTGAGGCCGTGCCATTCTCATACAGTCTTCGCAGGAGGTGTACCAGGTGTTTAGGAACACCCATCGCCGTGAGCGTTTTCCAGAGTTTAGGCCACTTGACAGAGTCGAACGCCTTAGAGAAGTCCACAAAGCATATGTAGGCGGGCTTGTTAAATTCTCTGGCCTTCTCTATAATTTGTCGAACTGTCAAAATTTGCTCCCGGGTTCCCCTTCTCTTCACAAAACCAGCCTGTTCAGGAGCAACTTCTTTGCTCAAGTAGGGCTTTAGACGCTCGTTAAGTACGTGTACCTGTATAATATAGTAGTCCAGCTTTTATAACTAAGGTATTCTTTAACATTATAGAAGTTTATCTCATTAAGCCATTGATAAAGTTTTATTTTATATAGTCTGTTATTTAACAATTTTAGGGCTTTTGGTAACTTATTATAAATCTTGACACACATAGCTGGACAGTTTACGTTGTATTTTCTCAATTTTGGGGCTACACTTAATACCAGTCTTTCCGGGTCCCGTTTCAGACGTGAATTCATATCACCAGCCGTCATAAATAAATAAGCATGCCTTCTAACAAAAAGACACACCTCATAAATGTATAGTGAGGGCAGCGGTAGTAAACCAAGCGATTTAAACAACGGTCTGCATGAATGTCGAGGTGATTTTCCGCACATGGCCCGAATAATTTTTTTTTTAAGTGATAAAGGCTCTATTTGCTTCCGTGCTGTTGCCCCACACTATTAGACCATAACGCAGTTTGGATTCGACATAAGCGTGATAGGTTACGACAGCAGTTTTCAGATTTGTTATTTTTTTTAAACGTCTAAGGGCATACACAAATTTATTCATTCTCGACGAGATATTACTCAGTTGTGATTTCCAATTTAATTCTTGGTCTATTATAACTCCTTGAAATTTTGTTTCTTCCTCTTTTTTTATTTTCTCATCTAAATATTTAATATTCATGGCAATATTATGTTTAATACGATTTGAAACTCTGAAAACGCTATCCGCCATGATCGCGACGTGAGTGACGTCAGTCTTATGGTAAACGATCAAATGGCATTCGAGTCTTTGATGTATTTTTGCATTCTCGAACGATACAGTAATGATAATACTATATTTTTTGTTTAAACTATTAGAAATCATGTTTGATTAATTCAGAGAGGTTGTATTCGTAAAGACGTCTAAGTTGTTTATTTACTAGAGAGACTACGTCATGGCACAGATAATCTATAGACTAAAATGACTGATACCGTTTTCACCGAAAATATTATTTTAAAATTAAAGCTTTGTAGTTTTCTAAGTCTTAAAAAAAAACAATCAATCTTTTTCGGTCTATCGGAACGCTTATTAACAATTTAAGACCTATTTAAAAAAAGTGTCAACTAGCCTATTAGAGCTGGGGATCTTGTAAAAAAGTAAAATACTATCGTAAGTAGTATGGGTGAAACGGAAAATCCGAAGTGTCACGCTACTTATTTTGAAAGAAGTATAAGAAACGAGTGTGTCGCGTCCCCAGACGCTAGTGTCCCGCTTCGTGTCGCGCGTGTCGCGCGTGCCGGGCGGGCAGGCGCGGCTGCGCGCGCTGTGGGCCCGCGTGCTGCGCGCGCTGCCCGCGCTGGCGCGCCGGCCGGACAACGTCCTCGTGGAACTCGCGCCGCACTACAGGAGGTCAGTGTCTAGTGTCTGCCCGCAGGGCACGGGTCACAGGTCACAGGTCACACGGGACAGTGTCGCGCGTGCCGGGCGGGCAGGCGCGGCTGCGCGCGCTGCCCGCGCTGGCGCGCCGGCCGGACAACGTCCTCGTGGAACTCGCGCCGCACTACAGGAGGTCAGTGTCTAGTGTCTGCCCGCAGGGCACGGGTCACGGGTCACAGGTCACAGGTCACAGGTCACACGGGACAGTGTCGCGCGTGCCGGGCGGGCAGGCGCGGCTGCGCGCGCTGTGGGCCCGCGTGCTGCGCGCGCTGCCCGCGCTGGCGCGCCGGCCGGACAACGTCCTCGTGGAACTCGCGCCGCACTACAGGAGGTCAGTGTCTAGTGTCTGCCCGCAGGGCACGCGTCACAGGTCACAGGTCACAGGTCACACGGGACAGTGTCGCGCGTGCCGGGCGGGCAGGCGCGGCTGCGCGCGCTGTGGGCCCGCGTGCTGCGCGCGCTGCCCGCGCTGGCGCGCCGGCCGGACAACGTCCTCGTGGAACTCGCGCCGCACTACAGGAGGTCAGTGTCTAGTGTCTGCCCGCAGGGCACGGGTCACGGGTCACAGGTCACAGGTCACAGGTCACACGGGACAGTGTCGCGCGTGCCGGGCGGGCAGGCGCGGCTGCGCGCGCTGTGGGCCCGCGTGCTGCGCGCGCTGCCCGCGCTGGCGCGCCGGCCGGACAACGTCCTCGTGGAACTCGCGCCGCACTACAGGAGGTCAGTGTCTAGTGTCTGCCCGCAGGGCACGGGTCACAGGTCACAGGTCACACGGGACAGTGTCGCGCGTGCCGGGCGGGCAGGCGCGGCTGCGCGCGCTGTGGGCCCGCGTGCTGCGCGCGCTGCCCGCGCTGGCGCGCCGGCCGGACAACGTCCTCGTGGAACTCGCGCCGCACTACAGGAGGTCAGTGTCTAGTGTCTGCCCGCAGGGCACGGGTCACGGGTCACAGGTCACAGGTCACAGGTCACACGGGACAGTGTCGCGCGTGCCGGGCGGGCAGGCGCGGCTGCGCGCGCTGTGGGCCCGCGTGCTGCGCGCGCTGCCCGCGCTGGCGCGCCGGCCGGACAACGTCCTCGTGGAACTCGCGCCGCACTACAGGAGGTCAGTGTCTAGTGTCTGCCCGCAGGGCACGGGTCACAGGTCACAGGTCACACGGGACAGTGTCGCGCGTGCCGGGCGGGCAGGCGCGGCTGCGCGCGCTGTGGGCCCGCGTGCTGCGCGCGCTGCCCGCGCTGGCGCGCCGGCCGGACAACGTCCTCGTGGAACTCGCGCCGCACTACAGGAGGTCAGTGTCTAGTGTCTGCCCGCAGGGCACGGGTCACAGGTCACAGGTCACAGGTCACACGGGACAGTGTCGCGCGTGCCGGGCGGGCAGGCGCGGCTGCGCGCGCTGCCCGCGCTGGCGCGCCGGCCGGACAACGTCCTCGTGGAACTCGCGCCGCACTACAGGAGGTCAGTGTCTAGTGTCTGCCCGCAGGGCACGGGTCACAGGTCACAGGTCACAGGTCACACGGGACAGTGTCGCGCGTGCCGGGCGGGCAGGCGCGGCTGCGCGCGCTGTGGGCCCGCGTGCTGCGCGCGCTGCCCGCGCTGGCGCGCCGGCCGGACAACGTCCTCGTGGAACTCGCGCCGCACTACAGGAGGTCAGTGTCTAGTGTCTGCCCGCAGGGCACGGGTCACAGGTCACAGGTCACAGGTCACACGGGACAGTGTCGCGCGTGCCGGGCGGGCAGGCGCGGCTGCGCGCGCTGTGGGCCCGCGTGCTGCGCGCGCTGCCCGCGCTGGCGCGCCGGCCGGACAACGTCCTCGTGGAACTCGCGCCGCACTACAGGAGGTCAGTGTCTAGTGTCTGCCCGCAGGGCACGGGTCACAGGTCACAGGTCACAGGTCACAGGTCACACGGGACAGTGTCGCGCGTGCCGGGCGGGCAGGCGCGGCTGCGCGCGCTGTGGGCCCGCGTGCTGCGCGCGCTGCCCGCGCTGGCGCGCCGGCCGGACAACGTCCTCGTGGAACTCGCGCCGCACTACAGGAGGTCAGTGTCTAGTGTCTGCCCGCAGGGCACGGGTCACAGGTCACAGGTCACAGGTCACACGGGACAGTGTCGCGCGTGCCGGGCGGGCAGGCGCGGCTGCGTGCGCTGCCCGCGCTGGCGCGCCGGCCGGACAACGTCCTCGTGGAACTCGCGCCGCACTACAGGAGGTCAGTGTCTAGTGTCTGCCCGCAGGGCACGGGTCACAGGTCACAGGTCACAGGTCACACGGGACAGTGTCGCGCGTGCCGGGCGGGCAGGCGCGGCTGCGCGCGCTGTGGGCCCGCGTGCTGCGCGAGCTGCCCGCGCTGGCGCGCCGGCCGGACAACGTCCTCGTGGAACTCGCGCCGCACTACAGGAGGTCAGTGTCTAGTGTCTGCCCGCAGGGCACGGGTCACAGGTCACAGGTCACAGGTCACAGGTCACACGGGACAGTGTCGCGCGTGCCGGGCGGGCAGGCGCGGCTGCGCGCGCTGTGGGCCCGCGTGCTGCGCGCGCTGCCCGCGCTGGCGCGCCGGCCGGACAACGTCCTCGTGGAACTCGCGCCGCACTACAGGAGGTCAGTGTCTAGTGTCTGCCCGCAGGGCACGGGTCACAGGTCACAGGTCACACGGGACAGTGTCGCGCGTGCCGGGCGGGCAGGCGCGGCTGCGCGCGCTGTGGGCCCGCGTGCTGCGCGCGCTGCCCGCGCTGGCGCGCCGGCCGGACAACGTCCTCGTGGAACTCGCGCCGCACTACAGGAGGTCAGTGTCTAGTGTCTGCCCGCAGGGCACGGGTCACGGGTCACAGGTCACAGGTCACAGGTCACACGGGACAGTGTCGCGCGTGCCGGGCGGGCAGGCGCGGCTGCGCGCGCTGTGGGCCCGCGTGCTGCGCGCGCTGCCCGCGCTGGCGCGCCGGCCGGACAACGTCCTCGTGGAACTCGCGCCGCACTACAGGAGGTCAGTGTCTAGTGTCTGCCCGCAGGGCACGGGTCACAGGTCACAGGTCACACGGGACAGTGTCGCGCGTGCCGGGCGGGCAGGCGCGGCTGCGCGCGCTGCCCGCGCTGGCGCGCCGGCCGGACAACGTCCTCGTGGAACTCGCGCCGCACTACAGGAGGTCAGTGTCTAGTGTCTGCCCGCAGGGCACGGGTCACGGGTCACAGGTCACAGGTCACAGGTCACACGGGACAGTGTCGCGCGTGCCGGGCGGGCAGGCGCGGCTGCGCGCGCTGTGGGCCCGCGTGCTGCGCGCGCTGCCCGCGCTGGCGCGCCGGCCGGACAACGTCCTCGTGGAACTCGCGCCGCACTACAGGAGGTCAGTGTCTAGTGTCTGCCCGCAGGGCACGCGTCACAGGTCACAGGTCACAGGTCACACGGGACAGTGTCGCGCGTGCCGGGCGGGCAGGCGCGGCTGCGCGCGCTGTGGGCCCGCGTGCTGCGCGCGCTGCCCGCGCTGGCGCGCCGGCCGGACAACGTCCTCGTGGAACTCGCGCCGCACTACAGGAGGTCAGTGTCTAGTGTCTGCCCGCAGGGCACGGGTCACGGGTCACAGGTCACAGGTCACAGGTCACACGGGACAGTGTCGCGCGTGCCGGGCGGGCAGGCGCGGCTGCGCGCGCTGTGGGCCCGCGTGCTGCGCGCGCTGCCCGCGCTGGCGCGCCGGCCGGACAACGTCCTCGTGGAACTCGCGCCGCACTACAGGAGGTCAGTGTCTAGTGTCTGCCCGCAGGGCACGGGTCACAGGTCACAGGTCACACGGGACAGTGTCGCGCGTGCCGGGCGGGCAGGCGCGGCTGCGCGCGCTGTGGGCCCGCGTGCTGCGCGCGCTGCCCGCGCTGGCGCGCCGGCCGGACAACGTCCTCGTGGAACTCGCGCCGCACTACAGGAGGTCAGTGTCTAGTGTCTGCCCGCAGGGCACGGGTCACGGGTCACAGGTCACAGGTCACAGGTCACACGGGACAGTGTCGCGCGTGCCGGGCGGGCAGGCGCGGCTGCGCGCGCTGTGGGCCCGCGTGCTGCGCGCGCTGCCCGCGCTGGCGCGCCGGCCGGACAACGTCCTCGTGGAACTCGCGCCGCACTACAGGAGGTCAGTGTCTAGTGTCTGCCCGCAGGGCACGGGTCACAGGTCACAGGTCACAGGTCACAGGTCACACGGGACAGTGTCGCGCGTGCCGGGCGGGCAGGCGCGGCTGCGCGCGCTGTGGGCCCGCGTGCTGCGCGCGCTGCCCGCGCTGGCGCGCCGGCCGGACAACGTCCTCGTGGAACTCGCGCCGCACTACAGGAGGTCAGTGTCTAGTGTCTGCCCGCAGGGCACGGGTCACAGGTCACAGGTCACAGGTCACACGGGACAGTGTCGCGCGTGCCGGGCGGGCAGGCGCGGCTGCGTGCGCTGCCCGCGCTGGCGCGCCGGCCGGACAACGTCCTCGTGGAACTCGCGCCGCACTACAGGAGGTCAGTGTCTAGTGTCTGCCCGCAGGGCACGGGTCACAGGTCACAGGTCACAGGTCACACGGGACAGTGTCGCGCGTGCCGGGCGGGCAGGCGCGGCTGCGCGCGCTGTGGGCCCGCGTGCTGCGCGAGCTGCCCGCGCTGGCGCGCCGGCCGGACAACGTCCTCGTGGAACTCGCGCCGCACTACAGGAGGTCAGTGTCTAGTGTCTGCCCGCAGGGCACGGGTCACAGGTCACAGGTCACAGGTCACAGGTCACACGGGACAGTGTCGCGCGTGCCGGGCGGGCAGGCGCGGCTGCGCGCGCTGTGGGCCCGCGTGCTGCGCGCGCTGCCCGCGCTGGCGCGCCGGCCGGACAACGTCCTCGTGGAACTCGCGCCGCACTACAGGAGGTCAGTGTCTAGTGTCTGCCCGCAGGGCACGGGTCACAGGTCACAGGTCACACGGGACAGTGTCGCGCGTGCCGGGCGGGCAGGCGCGGCTGCGCGCGCTGCCCGCGCTGGCGCGCCGGCCGGACAACGTCCTCGTGGAACTCGCGCCGCACTACAGGAGGTCAGTGTCTAGTGTCTGCCCGCAGGGCACGGGTCACGGGTCACAGGTCACAGGTCACAGGTCACACGGGACAGTGTCGCGCGTGCCGGGCGGGCAGGCGCGGCTGCGCGCGCTGTGGGCCCGCGTGCTGCGCGCGCTGCCCGCGCTGGCGCGCCGGCCGGACAACGTCCTCGTGGAACTCGCGCCGCACTACAGGAGGTCAGTGTCTAGTGTCTGCCCGCAGGGCACGCGTCACAGGTCACAGGTCACAGGTCACACGGGACAGTGTCGCGCGTGCCGGGCGGGCAGGCGCGGCTGCGCGCGCTGTGGGCCCGCGTGCTGCGCGCGCTGCCCGCGCTGGCGCGCCGGCCGGACAACGTCCTCGTGGAACTCGCGCCGCACTACAGGAGGTCAGTGTCTAGTGTCTGCCCGCAGGGCACGGGTCACGGGTCACAGGTCACAGGTCACAGGTCACACGGGACAGTGTCGCGCGTGCCGGGCGGGCAGGCGCGGCTGCGCGCGCTGTGGGCCCGCGTGCTGCGCGCGCTGCCCGCGCTGGCGCGCCGGCCGGACAACGTCCTCGTGGAACTCGCGCCGCACTACAGGAGGTCAGTGTCTAGTGTCTGCCCGCAGGGCACGGGTCACAGGTCACAGGTCACACGGGACAGTGTCGCGCGTGCCGGGCGGGCAGGCGCGGCTGCGCGCGCTGTGGGCCCGCGTGCTGCGCGCGCTGCCCGCGCTGGCGCGCCGGCCGGACAACGTCCTCGTGGAACTCGCGCCGCACTACAGGAGGTCAGTGTCTAGTGTCTGCCCGCAGGGCACGGGTCACGGGTCACAGGTCACAGGTCACAGGTCACACGGGACAGTGTCGCGCGTGCCGGGCGGGCAGGCGCGGCTGCGCGCGCTGTGGGCCCGCGTGCTGCGCGCGCTGCCCGCGCTGGCGCGCCGGCCGGACAACGTCCTCGTGGAACTCGCGCCGCACTACAGGAGGTCAGTGTCTAGTGTCTGCCCGCAGGGCACGGGTCACAGGTCACAGGTCACACGGGACAGTGTCGCGCGTGCCGGGCGGGCAGGCGCGGCTGCGCGCGCTGTGGGCCCGCGTGCTGCGCGCGCTGCCCGCGCTGGCGCGCCGGCCGGACAACGTCCTCGTGGAACTCGCGCCGCACTACAGGAGGTCAGTGTCTAGTGTCTGCCCGCAGGGCACGGGTCACAGGTCACAGGTCACAGGTCACACGGGACAGTGTCGCGCGTGCCGGGCGGGCAGGCGCGGCTGCGCGCGCTGCCCGCGCTGGCGCGCCGGCCGGACAACGTCCTCGTGGAACTCGCGCCGCACTACAGGAGGTCAGTGTCTAGTGTCTGCCCGCAGGGCACGGGTCACAGGTCACAGGTCACAGGTCACACGGGACAGTGTCGCGCGTGCCGGGCGGGCAGGCGCGGCTGCGCGCGCTGTGGGCCCGCGTGCTGCGCGCGCTGCCCGCGCTGGCGCGCCGGCCGGACAACGTCCTCGTGGAACTCGCGCCGCACTACAGGAGGTCAGTGTCTAGTGTCTGCCCGCAGGGCACGGGTCACAGGTCACAGGTCACAGGTCACACGGGACAGTGTCGCGCGTGCCGGGCGGGCAGGCGCGGCTGCGCGCGCTGTGGGCCCGCGTGCTGCGCGCGCTGCCCGCGCTGGCGCGCCGGCCGGACAACGTCCTCGTGGAACTCGCGCCGCACTACAGGAGGTCAGTGTCTAGTGTCTGCCCGCAGGGCACGGGTCACAGGTCACAGGTCACAGGTCACAGGTCACACGGGACAGTGTCGCGCGTGCCGGGCGGGCAGGCGCGGCTGCGCGCGCTGTGGGCCCGCGTGCTGCGCGCGCTGCCCGCGCTGGCGCGCCGGCCGGACAACGTCCTCGTGGAACTCGCGCCGCACTACAGGAGGTCAGTGTCTAGTGTCTGCCCGCAGGGCACGGGTCACAGGTCACAGGTCACAGGTCACACGGGACAGTGTCGCGCGTGCCGGGCGGGCAGGCGCGGCTGCGTGCGCTGCCCGCGCTGGCGCGCCGGCCGGACAACGTCCTCGTGGAACTCGCGCCGCACTACAGGAGGTCAGTGTCTAGTGTCTGCCCGCAGGGCACGGGTCACAGGTCACAGGTCACAGGTCACACGGGACAGTGTCGCGCGTGCCGGGCGGGCAGGCGCGGCTGCGCGCGCTGTGGGCCCGCGTGCTGCGCGAGCTGCCCGCGCTGGCGCGCCGGCCGGACAACGTCCTCGTGGAACTCGCGCCGCACTACAGGAGGTCAGTGTCTAGTGTCTGCCCGCAGGGCACGGGTCACAGGTCACAGGTCACAGGTCACAGGTCACACGGGACAGTGTCGCGCGTGCCGGGCGGGCAGGCGCGGCTGCGCGCGCTGTGGGCCCGCGTGCTGCGCGCGCTGCCCGCGCTGGCGCGCCGGCCGGACAACGTCCTCGTGGAACTCGCGCCGCACTACAGGAGGTCAGTGTCTAGTGTCTGCCCGCAGGGCACGGGTCACAGGTCACAGGTCACACGGGACAGTGTCGCGCGTGCCGGGCGGGCAGGCGCGGCTGCGCGCGCTGTGGGCCCGCGTGCTGCGCGCGCTGCCCGCGCTGGCGCGCCGGCCGGACAACGTCCTCGTGGAACTCGCGCCGCACTACAGGAGGTCAGTGTCTAGTGTCTGCCCGCAGGGCACGGGTCACGGGTCACAGGTCACAGGTCACAGGTCACACGGGACAGTGTCGCGCGTGCCGGGCGGGCAGGCGCGGCTGCGCGCGCTGTGGGCCCGCGTGCTGCGCGCGCTGCCCGCGCTGGCGCGCCGGCCGGACAACGTCCTCGTGGAACTCGCGCCGCACTACAGGAGGTCAGTGTCTAGTGTCTGCCCGCAGGGCACGGGTCACAGGTCACAGGTCACACGGGACAGTGTCGCGCGTGCCGGGCGGGCAGGCGCGGCTGCGCGCGCTGCCCGCGCTGGCGCGCCGGCCGGACAACGTCCTCGTGGAACTCGCGCCGCACTACAGGAGGTCAGTGTCTAGTGTCTGCCCGCAGGGCACGGGTCACGGGTCACAGGTCACAGGTCACAGGTCACACGGGACAGTGTCGCGCGTGCCGGGCGGGCAGGCGCGGCTGCGCGCGCTGTGGGCCCGCGTGCTGCGCGCGCTGCCCGCGCTGGCGCGCCGGCCGGACAACGTCCTCGTGGAACTCGCGCCGCACTACAGGAGGTCAGTGTCTAGTGTCTGCCCGCAGGGCACGCGTCACAGGTCACAGGTCACAGGTCACACGGGACAGTGTCGCGCGTGCCGGGCGGGCAGGCGCGGCTGCGCGCGCTGTGGGCCCGCGTGCTGCGCGCGCTGCCCGCGCTGGCGCGCCGGCCGGACAACGTCCTCGTGGAACTCGCGCCGCACTACAGGAGGTCAGTGTCTAGTGTCTGCCCGCAGGGCACGGGTCACGGGTCACAGGTCACAGGTCACAGGTCACACGGGACAGTGTCGCGCGTGCCGGGCGGGCAGGCGCGGCTGCGCGCGCTGTGGGCCCGCGTGCTGCGCGCGCTGCCCGCGCTGGCGCGCCGGCCGGACAACGTCCTCGTGGAACTCGCGCCGCACTACAGGAGGTCAGTGTCTAGTGTCTGCCCGCAGGGCACGGGTCACAGGTCACAGGTCACACGGGACAGTGTCGCGCGTGCCGGGCGGGCAGGCGCGGCTGCGCGCGCTGTGGGCCCGCGTGCTGCGCGCGCTGCCCGCGCTGGCGCGCCGGCCGGACAACGTCCTCGTGGAACTCGCGCCGCACTACAGGAGGTCAGTGTCTAGTGTCTGCCCGCAGGGCACGGGTCACGGGTCACAGGTCACAGGTCACAGGTCACACGGGACAGTGTCGCGCGTGCCGGGCGGGCAGGCGCGGCTGCGCGCGCTGTGGGCCCGCGTGCTGCGCGCGCTGCCCGCGCTGGCGCGCCGGCCGGACAACGTCCTCGTGGAACTCGCGCCGCACTACAGGAGGTCAGTGTCTAGTGTCTGCCCGCAGGGCACGGGTCACAGGTCACAGGTCACAGGTCACAGGTCACACGGGACAGTGTCGCGCGTGCCGGGCGGGCAGGCGCGGCTGCGCGCGCTGTGGGCCCGCGTGCTGCGCGCGCTGCCCGCGCTGGCGCGCCGGCCGGACAACGTCCTCGTGGAACTCGCGCCGCACTACAGGAGGTCAGTGTCTAGTGTCTGCCCGCAGGGCACGGGTCACAGGTCACAGGTCACAGGTCACACGGGACAGTGTCGCGCGTGCCGGGCGGGCAGGCGCGGCTGCGTGCGCTGCCCGCGCTGGCGCGCCGGCCGGACAACGTCCTCGTGGAACTCGCGCCGCACTACAGGAGGTCAGTGTCTAGTGTCTGCCCGCAGGGCACGGGTCACAGGTCACAGGTCACAGGTCACACGGGACAGTGTCGCGCGTGCCGGGCGGGCAGGCGCGGCTGCGCGCGCTGTGGGCCCGCGTGCTGCGCGAGCTGCCCGCGCTGGCGCGCCGGCCGGACAACGTCCTCGTGGAACTCGCGCCGCACTACAGGAGGTCAGTGTCTAGTGTCTGCCCGCAGGGCACGGGTCACAGGTCACAGGTCACAGGTCACAGGTCACACGGGACAGTGTCGCGCGTGCCGGGCGGGCAGGCGCGGCTGCGCGCGCTGTGGGCCCGCGTGCTGCGCGCGCTGCCCGCGCTGGCGCGCCGGCCGGACAACGTCCTCGTGGAACTCGCGCCGCACTACAGGAGGTCAGTGTCTAGTGTCTGCCCGCAGGGCACGGGTCACAGGTCACAGGTCACACGGGACAGTGTCGCGCGTGCCGGGCGGGCAGGCGCGGCTGCGCGCGCTGTGGGCCCGCGTGCTGCGCGCGCTGCCCGCGCTGGCGCGCCGGCCGGACAACGTCCTCGTGGAACTCGCGCCGCACTACAGGAGGTCAGTGTCTAGTGTCTGCCCGCAGGGCACGGGTCACGGGTCACAGGTCACAGGTCACAGGTCACACGGGACAGTGTCGCGCGTGCCGGGCGGGCAGGCGCGGCTGCGCGCGCTGTGGGCCCGCGTGCTGCGCGCGCTGCCCGCGCTGGCGCGCCGGCCGGACAACGTCCTCGTGGAACTCGCGCCGCACTACAGGAGGTCAGTGTCTAGTGTCTGCCCGCAGGGCACGGGTCACAGGTCACAGGTCACACGGGACAGTGTCGCGCGTGCCGGGCGGGCAGGCGCGGCTGCGCGCGCTGCCCGCGCTGGCGCGCCGGCCGGACAACGTCCTCGTGGAACTCGCGCCGCACTACAGGAGGTCAGTGTCTAGTGTCTGCCCGCAGGGCACGGGTCACGGGTCACAGGTCACAGGTCACAGGTCACACGGGACAGTGTCGCGCGTGCCGGGCGGGCAGGCGCGGCTGCGCGCGCTGTGGGCCCGCGTGCTGCGCGCGCTGCCCGCGCTGGCGCGCCGGCCGGACAACGTCCTCGTGGAACTCGCGCCGCACTACAGGAGGTCAGTGTCTAGTGTCTGCCCGCAGGGCACGCGTCACAGGTCACAGGTCACAGGTCACACGGGACAGTGTCGCGCGTGCCGGGCGGGCAGGCGCGGCTGCGCGCGCTGTGGGCCCGCGTGCTGCGCGCGCTGCCCGCGCTGGCGCGCCGGCCGGACAACGTCCTCGTGGAACTCGCGCCGCACTACAGGAGGTCAGTGTCTAGTGTCTGCCCGCAGGGCACGGGTCACGGGTCACAGGTCACAGGTCACAGGTCACACGGGACAGTGTCGCGCGTGCCGGGCGGGCAGGCGCGGCTGCGCGCGCTGTGGGCCCGCGTGCTGCGCGCGCTGCCCGCGCTGGCGCGCCGGCCGGACAACGTCCTCGTGGAACTCGCGCCGCACTACAGGAGGTCAGTGTCTAGTGTCTGCCCGCAGGGCACGGGTCACAGGTCACAGGTCACACGGGACAGTGTCGCGCGTGCCGGGCGGGCAGGCGCGGCTGCGCGCGCTGTGGGCCCGCGTGCTGCGCGCGCTGCCCGCGCTGGCGCGCCGGCCGGACAACGTCCTCGTGGAACTCGCGCCGCACTACAGGAGGTCAGTGTCTAGTGTCTGCCCGCAGGGCACGGGTCACGGGTCACAGGTCACAGGTCACAGGTCACACGGGACAGTGTCGCGCGTGCCGGGCGGGCAGGCGCGGCTGCGCGCGCTGTGGGCCCGCGTGCTGCGCGCGCTGCCCGCGCTGGCGCGCCGGCCGGACAACGTCCTCGTGGAACTCGCGCCGCACTACAGGAGGTCAGTGTCTAGTGTCTGCCCGCAGGGCACGGGTCACAGGTCACAGGTCACAGGTCACAGGTCACACGGGACAGTGTCGCGCGTGCCGGGCGGGCAGGCGCGGCTGCGCGCGCTGTGGGCCCGCGTGCTGAGCGCGCTGCCCGCGCTGGCGCGCCGGCCGGACAACGTCCTCGTGGAACTCGCGCCGCACTACAGGAGGTCAGTGTCTAGTGTCTGCCCGCAGGGCACGGGTCACAGGTCACAGGTCACAGGTCACAGGTCACACGGGACAGTGTCAAGCACTGAGTGACAGGCATTATGGAATAGACAAATGAATGACAGGCGTTGTGGGACAGACAGACAAATGAATGACAGACGTTGTGGCACAGATAGACAAATGAATGACAGGGGTTATGGAACAGACAGATAAACAAATGAGTAACAAACCTATGTCACGGCCGCCTGTTTAACGTCATCGATTTTCAACTTCGACACGTGGAGATTTGATAAAATTATACGTTTTCTGGTAGGTTAACGAGCTGTTGTCCGTACATAACTGTGTCTCGTTTGTAATACCTTTATTTATGTTTTGTGCAATAAAGTGTATCTATCGATCTTTCTATCTACGTATGTTCGTGTCCAGTTACATGTTGTCGTCGAGCGGCTGGGCGCCCGTGCTGGAGGCGTGCGCGCTGCTGGCCGAGGCGCTCGAGCCCGCGCGCACGCCGCACGCGCTCGCGCACCAGGTACGCGCCGCACCGGGCTCGGGGCACCGGACACGAGACACGGGACGCGGGACACGGGACACGGGACACAAGGCACATTACACACCACACGCGACACATGCTACACGACACACGACACATGCCACACCACACATCACATTACACGCCACACACTAAACAGTACACAGCTACACGCTGAGTTTGAATCTTTATACACACATGCTACAGTCACACGACACATGCCACACGACCCGAAACATGCCACACGACACAAGACTCATGCTACACGACACATGCCACACCACACATGACATTACATGCCACACACACACACTTCACATTGTTCGCCACACACTACACAGACACACCTACACGCTGAGTTTAAACCTTTATACAGGGTGTACAAAAGAATAGATACACAACCACGAAGAAACTATAATCAACTGCTCATATACAAACACAGTGTAAGCAACATCGAAACAGTGAAATTCGTGAATAAAAAAATTATGCTTTTCTAGACATTCGGAAAACTACGTAACGTCTTCTCGTCCAAAATACCTCAGTGCCAGTACCGCAGTGTGTGTTACCAGTGATGACATATGAAACTGAAACGTGGCCTCTCACTATGGGCCTCATAAGAAAGCTTAAGGTTGCACAGCGTGCTATGGAAAGGGCTATGCTCGGCGTTTCTTTGCGAGATCGAATCAGGAATGAGGAAATTCGTAAACAAACAAAAGTTGCTGACATAGCCCAACGGATAAGCAAGCTGAAGTGGCAGTGGGCGGGGCACATAGCACGTAGAACTGACGGCCGATGGGGCAGAAAGGTTCTGGAATGGAGGCCACGTACCGGCAAGCGCAGCGTAGGATGTCCACCTACAAGGTGGACAGACGACCTGGTAAAGGTTGCAGGAAGCCGCTGGATTCGAGCCGCTTTCAACCGGCCAATCTGGAAGTCACTGGGGGAGGCCTATGTTCAGCAGTGGACGTCCTATGGCTGAAATGACATTATAAATATAAAAAAATCATGATTATACTTAATATCAATTCAAACCTTGCTCTCATACATTTATTACAGTTTTTAAATAATACATTCAATCATATTCACGCAAAATCGTTAACACCGTGAGTGTCCCCACACCCACCCACAAGGTGGACAGACGACCTGGTAAAGGTCGCAGGAAGTAGCTGGATGCAGGCCGCTTCTAACCGGCCAATCTGGAAGTCATTGGAGGCCTATGTTCAGCAGACGACGTCCTATGGCCGAAATGATGATGAGACATTATAAATATAAAAAATTCATGATTATACTTAATATCAATTCAAACCTTGCTCTCATACATTTATTACAGTTTTTAAATAATACAGTCAATCATATTTACACAAAATCGTTAACACCCTGAGTGTCCCCACACCCACCCACAAGGTGGACAGACGACCTGGTAAAAGTTGCAGAAGCCGCTGGATGCAGGCCGCTTCCATCCAGTCAATCTGGAAGTCATTGGAGGCCTATGTTCAGCAGACGACGTCCTATGGCCGAAATGATGATGATTAAGTGTCCTATTCTTTTGTACACCTGTATATAAAGCACGACTTAGGATTAGTTCCATCTTATTTATAATTATCATTTTATCAAATCGTATCTTTCCAGTTCACACTAAGCTGCATTTGCGCTCTCCTGGAACGCGCGTCCACCCTCGTCAACACACCGGACGCGACAGCCAACGAGCGCCAATGGTCCAAATTCCTCAAAACTGTGGCCCGGGCCCTAAAAAACACATCCATAACCGTCGCCAGGCCGGTCCAACCTTTGCCAGAACACAAACTTATGTACCATCTAAAACAAATAGAATCCAGAACCACGATAGAGATATTGCAGAGAGGGAAAAGCGCAGAGTTAATTGACATAACGAAGGTTGATGTACAAGAGCAGTTGGTCAAACATCTGTGTTGATGGTTGGACGGTTGGACGATGTTGGCCAGTGTTGGCCAATCGATAAAGTTAATGTTGTTCGATGTTTGGTGTAGGCTAATGTTGGCAGATAATTGGACAAAGGTGGCCAATGTTGTTAGGTAACTAGAAAGGTGGCCAATATTTGGACGTTTAGTCCATTATTGGTACAAAGTTGAAATTAAGACGGCGTTGGTTCGATATTGGTCAATAAAGAAAGATTCCTTTGATCTGGACGATGTTTGTCAAAATATTAATTGGTATAATTCTGTTAAAATATGTGTTAATTAGCCAAAAGGAAAACGAACTTGCCGGCAACTATACTGAAATAGTCCAATATTGTCCAACTTTGACCAACTTTTGTCATAATTGGAGAAACGGGATCTGGTCCTAATATTTAGCCAACGTGTGTTATTCGGTGAATATTGGAGCAAAAGTTTGACTATGTTGCTTAAAAATGGTTATACTACTGATTGTTCTATCACAAAATGAATTGAAATAACATTGTTTCAATCTTCGCGCCAATAATTATCAAATAGATGTAGGCAATGAATGTAAAAAAAATACCTCAATATGTATGTATGTAGTAGTATTTTCGTGAGCCGCTATAATTTGATTGGTTAGGTGTTTTTTGTAAAAAATAATGTTCAAAGAATACTTGCCTGCTGATGTTTGTAAATTCGGATTTGATTTGATTTAACTGTAGATAATTTTCGTGAATAACACTTTTTATTTATACACCGGGTCTGTAGCGTAGTTGTTGCATTGATTTTGAAAATAGATGTGTTGCCATACGTTGCGAAGTTACACTAGGATTTTCGAAAGTAAGTCAAATTAAAAATAATGACTTTCTTAGCTATACTGCAGAACAAATCGTTTTATAATTTATTATAAAAAATTTTGTGGGATAACATATTTCTGAGTCGTAGTTCATTTAATATATTTTTTACGGTAATAGAAAGATTGGAAGGCAGAGTCGATCCAATCGCAAAAAGACCAATCATATTTTGATTATATAACAGTAGTTTAGACGCAAAAATATCCCACTTCTGATATAGTTCCACAGTGGCAGACCGAGGCTGAACGTCAAGTTATTCGAATATTGACAATGTAACATTGACACGGTGATATATCACAAATATCCAACAATTGTTCTGACAATTCGACAAACTTTTGTAGAACTCTGTGTAAGCGAGACCGCACACGCTTTTTATTTTTGTCTATATTTGCGTCAATGTCAGTGTTAGAAAACACTCAAGTTAGAGATAAAATAGAAAAGTATGAGAATCTATGATTTGTTTCTGCCCAACTGCTCGTCAAGTTCATGCTACCTCTGGTGTTGCAGTGGAGCAGTTAAGCACGCCCCTATTTACTGATACCTTATACCTTACAAACTGAAGAATTTTTCTCACCATGTCATCATCATGCCAGCCTATTGCAGTCCACTGCTCGACGTAAGCCTTCCCCAAAAAGCGGCAATGAGCACGATCTTTTTTCATCCAGCCACTGCCAGCCATCTTCAGGGCCGTCTTTAATTTATTAGGGGCCCTGGGCACATTAGGATATTGGGGTCCCAATGACTTTGTTTGTCTTGGGGACTATTTTGTTAATGGGAAAGGTGATAGTCGAAGGCAGCCCGCGATATTAAAAATTTCGTAAGTTTTTTCAAATGGTATAATGTGCAATGTTTTTAAAAAAAATCCATTTTTCAAATAAAATTTATTATTATTCAATATCGGTCGGTGATCTGGCAGAAACAAGGGACCCCCATCGATAGCGGGGCCCTCGGCACGTGCCCAGAGTGCCCAGTGGGAAAGATGGCCTGGCCATCTTCCTAAAGTCGTCTTACCATGTACCTCTAGATTTTTCAGAATCTACGAACGGATTTGAACCACTCGATCGGTGGTGAAAACGCGTGGAAACCTTCAGACAACCCTGGGTGTGAACCCATGATCCAAACTGGTTCTCCTCTGTAACAACCGTTCTTATTACTGCTTCATTTAGGATTATGGTCAAACTTACTCAGACTAGAAGCGAAAAAAGACGCTAGGAGAAAAATAATCTGACATTCAAGGTATCATTTTCCACGTTACCTGGTAGATACATATTGCTGAAATATAAGATTACCAATTCGACTTTAGTTATGAAATAAATAGTCGTAAATTGGCAATAATATTGACGTGTGCGAAGTCTTTGACATATGTCAAAATATGATCTGGCGAACACATCTATAAAATCAATGTCGGGCCTTTTATTCATTAGGGGAAAGTATTTATCAAACTTTAACATGATGCACACCGATTTAGAATATGTTGCCTTTGTCTTAGCATTGGCGGATTAGTAATTTGATTACAAATTGAATATAGTTTGACCACAAGAGCTGTTATACCCTTTACAAGGCTTTTTATCTCACGTGCATATGACACACATTTCGGTGCAAGTAACGCGTCTTACGCGAACGACGACGACAAAGTGACTGAATTATGCTAGCTACCCCGCCCCCGTCCCTCTCGCACCTAGCTACCTAAGGCGCGGTATAATCTCTGTGGTCAAACTATGAAAAAAAAAACCTATTTATTCTTACATTTTAGGGTTTTTGACATTATCGAAGATAGAAAATCTTGTCCTAGCCTTCTGGTTTTCGTCTAATCAATAAAATTTATCTAAATAACTATTAAAGGTTAGTTATATTCTGATCTTCGACACTAATTTGCCAATTAGAAAAACAAGAGGTTGTTTTAGCTTACCTTCTTACCTCCCCTAGTGAATAACTGGCGTTAGTTGGTCTGACTTGAGCGAACATTTGATCAATGTTTGGCCACGATTTTTTGACTGATCGAATAATCAACACTGGCAACGCGACATCGCAAACTGTATAGAGTTTAAAAAACTTTTTTTTCATTAAAACGGTTTTTCGCCATCTTTTTTTTGCTAGAAACGCGATTTTGGAACGTTTATTTTTTCCAGTTCAGAAAATCCGCGGTATTCCTCTTTTGTTTTTGTCTCGTAATGTTTAAAAATATTTTTAAAAAAGATGGCGGAATAACCCCGATATACAATGCATTATTCTCATTTTAAAATTGTATATCTGTTATGTATATTTTAGTACATATGCTATGTAAAATATTTTATTAATATAAGGAAATGTTTTCGAGCAAGTGGTCATCTTTTTTTGACGTTACACTAACTAACAAAGGCCTGGGAGACGTTATAAATGGAACTCAAAAATGACAGGACCTCTAGCGCCCAAACAAGGAAACTAGTTGCAATGGGCTTTAAAAATACTGTTAATATTTGTCTAGCTTATTTTTTTTAACAAAAACATTATGCTTGTGTGCTAGCGTTCGTTACTCGAGTTTAGTTATTTCTGACGAAAATACGATATACAATGAACGTAATTAACGATTTATATGTCGAAAAAAGTCTTTATTGGCATTAAAATCGGAGATAAAACTCGTTTCTATTGACTAAAAACTTTCGTTTTTAATATAAATAATCTTAAAAACTTAACCTTTGTCAGTTTTTTTACTTTATTTAAAGCTGATCACTGGCCAAAAATGATCGGGTTCCCCTTTTTTGTAATTTTTACGTCAGCAACTTGTATACCTACCATAAATCGTCACAACCTTGTCAATTGATATTAAAAGCGATCTTCATCTATACGGTCAATCCCGGTTGCGTCCAAAGCCATTGCTTTGGAGCCCAGGGTCCGCTTTCCTTGATTTACTCCTCCACTTCGCGCGGTCTTGAGCGTCTCTAATTGTGAGATATAAAAAGCGATATATCCACTTATGACGTCACACAAAATATTGTAATTTTTATGTCACGCTGTTTTCCTATCTCTTTAACATGCACTGTTACGTATGACTCACACAGACGCACGCCTAAACAAGACCCCTAAGCGGTCGTCGCAGTGCTGTCATTCGCGGGTGTCTAGTACTACCGAGCCGAGACGAGTTGTCAGTTGGCACGCTTTGCGATTATCTCTATAGAATGCTTAGTAAACAAAAAACTATTTTAATTTTACAAAAATTAAGAGGCCAACCCTAACGACCGATTATAGGTATTTATCTCAACAAATAGGCAGTTTCGGTACTGCATTAGCTTACATGTATACTGTGGTAAAGACAAGTGTTTAAAAGAAACGTGTAAGGTTCGTCAATTGCCCGGTTAAAATGGAGTAAATGAATAAATTACGTTTTTTGTTGTGTGTTCAAATAAATTGTCACTTTAAGCGTTTTTTTGGTTGACGTATGAAATTGACACATGAAGTTTTAAAAAATATCGCTTTAGCCAGTAAAACGCTGACCTCGGCGACGCAGGATTTCTTGTAGGACATGGCTTGATGACAGCGGTCAAGATGTGCGCGCGCATAATTATGCGCGATTTGTAAAAGCTTTTTGCCAAATATCTGCATAAGCTAAAAAAATAAGAAAAATACCGTCGTATAGCTAGATTCATTAGTGTTGTTTTCTTTTATAAAAGTTATTATCAAATTAGTGCCGTTAATTTAATTTCACGAGTTTAAATGACATGCCATGACACAAAAAAAAATTTAAGGCATTGCGATGGAAATCAACTGACATATTATTCAAATGACCAATCATCATACAAACAGTACATCTTAGTGTAAACCAAGGATTTGTTATGTTTGAAATCGTAGAGTTCGGAGACATTATATGAGCAGGTGTGGGAAATGGAAGTAGTGCAATATATTTACTGTTTTTGTTGAATATTACTCTAATAATAGTTGCTGACAGTTTCTAGGATTTCTTAAGAATTTATTATATGACCACAAACTACAAAATGTACGAAATACGCGAAAGAAAAATTAAAAAATAACTTAACCTCTAAAATAGTGTTGTCAAAGAAAAAAATAATTGTAAATGACACAAAAATGTCGAAAAAAGACGAATTTAGTTGCTCGATCGCATCCTAACACGTATAACATTTGTATCATTTGAAAGTCATTCTTATATTAGTTTGCCACGAATGACCACAACATTAATATTGCTTTTAAAAGTCTGAAATATGTATAAGGTGTAAGAGAATTAATAGCTTATTAAGGGGTGATTCTGGTGCTTAAATACAACAACTTTTAAAATAAAACCAACAACGAAATTAAAAAAAAAAAAGTAAATGTCCTATCAGTTGTTACGATTTGTATGGAGAAACGATTTTTCTTTGTGATTTTTATGGTCGCGTACAAAAAAAGTTGTATTTGTGCACTAGAATCCGACCTTAAGAGGATACGCATTAATTGTGTTACACCTTGTATATATAACAATACAACCAAGGTTGCCAGATCTATTTGTTTTATTCTACCATCACATAAAAAATACATCTGGCAACACAGCCGAAAAATAAGCTTGTTCATAGTCATTCATTTATTCTTGTAAATATTAAGAACATAACAATAAAAATGTTTTATCCTTCTAGATTATTTGCCTTTAATTTAATATAAAAATAATAAATATATGCTTTTAAAAATTATTTAATATTAGAACTGGGTTACTATATTAAAAAATCCACTGAATTTAATATTATGGAGGTCGATATGTTTTCAATCCATAAAGAATTCTTGGGATAACACTTAATTTAAAATTGTAAATGAGGGTTGATTTTTTCTTAATCTCTTAAAGTCTATATTGTCTGTGATTGGGTTTTTAATTGTCTATGCTTCTCGTAAACTTTTTTTTGATCTCGCCGAAAAAATCAGTCCTCAGAAACCGGAATCACATTTCAACATTTGTTTATAAGTAATGTGATTTTGAGTAGGAAAAAAAATACTTGTAAAAACTTCACTTTGGGAATATAATGTTGGATTTGAGTTGGTAACTATGTTATTATTAGTGTTTCATTTAATGAGAACGGTTAAAAAATCGATGTACAATCACAATTATATAAAATCAATTTCTTCGAGAGTTCATGTCGATTTTCCTTGCAATTTACTGTAAGCCTTTATTAACAAACTCTTTAACACTTTTATGCGCGATAGTACTTCACTTCAAAAACACAAAAGGATTAGAAACTTTTTTATCAAAATAAATTTTTAATTTCACATAAAAATAATTGTTTCATAAAATGTAGGACTCTGTCTTTCCCATTCTCTTCGGTGTGAAAAAGATATCAATACTTTTCTCTGTCAATTTAAGGCGCCTTTACACATGGCGACTTTTCGCAGCGATTTCGTAGCACGTCTAACAGTTGCGTTCCTAACGTTTACGTGTCAGAAGGCTTGTTACCAAAATGTTTCTTTAGTTCTGACGTATAAACCTATTTATTATAGTAAACTATTCACTGTTGACAATCTTAGAAAAAATATGAACATCTGAAACTAGTCAGGTAAAAAGTCTGCTTCCAATTATTCATAAATCATCAAATGTTTGACACAAGCAGATGGTATTTTAATTTGTTCAATTTATACGTCTGAACGAGCGAAACGTGTTCGTAGTATGCCTTCTGTCCCTCTAGCATGAGCACCAAAACACGGTATGATATAGCAATATATACTGTAAAAATAAGATAAGATAAGATAATTTTTATTTACGTAAACATGTGTGAGATATACAAAGCATTGGCCGACATATTTAATTGGTTTTAGTGTCATTAGTATCAATATTTATTTATTTCAGCCTTAGGACGTCCACTGCTGAACACAGGCCCCCTAATGACTCATCGGGGGGATTGCCATTACTCGCCACGCCAGTTTTTAATAACATTTCACACGCAGACGCTGCTGCCCGTCTCGTGCTACAGTTATTAAACGCCTCTTAAGCCTAATGTTGGCGGTGGGGAAGTGTATTCTTTACGGCCTTCCCCACACGGCACAGCAATATGATAGATATCCGCCTTATTAAATCGACGTGTAGGTGACAAAAAAAATTTATGGATAAAAATTCAACATGGCGGCTATATCTATCATATTTTTACATTTGGTGTCGATATATCGTGTTCTGGTGGTCATGCTAGGTTGGCTGAATATCGTTGCTATATCGTTGCAAAAAGTGGCCGTGTAGAAACGCCCTTAAAGATTCTCGGAGTAACGTGGCCTGAAGTGGCGGTCAGTGTGAATCTCCCATACAATTCGACTAATTGCCGTATCAGGCCTGTTATTTCTGCAGAATCTTTTCAATGTTACATAGCTGTTTTCTCTTTGTATGCCCAGTACCTATAGGTCACTGAGAGCTGTATTTTTTAAATTTTAACGCAATCGAAAAGTAAACGCTAAATTGTACGGCGTTTAAGTGGTGCCATCTGGTGGCATTAATCGAAACCTTGTTTTTGCGTGTTTGCGTTTACTTACCGATCGCCTGGATGGGTAGAAAATTTAACCAATAATGCGCAGTTTTAATAGGAGAAAACGTCGTGTGCAGGAGTAGAGGTGACTAGGCGATTAGGAATAGGGATGACGACTGGATAATCGTCCCAAAAATTTCTGAACAATCAAAATTAATTCGACAAATAACTATTTCATTAATAAGATAATAATATACGCTGGCTGGTTAATTATTCACGCTAGCGATAAGAAACGTAGAGACAATAATTATGTGTCTCGCTTTCGCTTGCATTAATTACATGAAAATGGAGGAGATATGGCTGGTGACGTAGAACTATATCTCCTCCATTCCAAAATTAAGGGTCAACAGTCCCATTTGACCGATAGACCTCAAATGTATGTTATTTCGTTTTTTTTTAGTTTACCAATAGCTGTTAGAGCTAAAAACATACATTTATTTGGGTTATAAATATAATGCACAAAAAACTAGGTAAATACTTGGTGCAGTTTTACAATAAACTTATTATATACATTAACAACTATCTTTACTATCAAAAGCTATCATATTATCGACGGTAAGGTTATTACCCGACTGCCAAAAGAGAGTTATGTTTTTTTGCAATCGTTTTATTTGATCTCTCATGTAAAAGTGAATGACTGCCAAATGTTTTGACATTAATACTTTACTTCACGGAGACAGTATTTCTTTTATTTGCTATATTTATTAAGCACAATACACATGAACCAAGTGATTCATTCACAGATACGCTAACAGTTAAAATTGTTATAGGATGCAATGCATAGAATGCGATGCGATAAGATGCGATGCATAGAAACAGAGCAATGTATGTGATGTTGTCCAATATTTATGTTTATATATTTAATGAAGGTCTTGCAAAAACTAAATTGTTTGACGTCTACCTGTCAATAGGTGTGAGGTAACCCTAAAATGTCTTTACTAGCACTGCAAGGAAGTATAAGTTACTCTTTATTATCTGATTTATTTAAACATCAGGGTTGCTAGATCGAATTTCTGAATTTCCCATGTTCATAGTTTTTTCCCAAGTTTTTTTAAAATCAACACTTAAGATCCAAAAATATGTTATAAGATTTAAAATAAGTCTTGTGATTTTGACCTATGTGTGTTCGTCCGTTCTAAATTTTGAATTCAATTTATAAAAAAATCACCAAAAAATCCGAGCAAGATTTTCCTCCAAAAAATCCCCCAATCTACCAACCCTGATATACAGTAAGTTTTTCAAACCAAAAATTGCTTGAATATTCTATGGTACATAATCAAATGAACTGATTATTGAATAAAGTACTAGACTTTCAAATAAAATAACCCGCCTATTTAAATAAAGTAAGAAAGAAAAAATATGTCTGCAAAAAGGCAACGTGGAAGTACCATCGCGCACAAAGAGTAAATAATTATTAAATATATTGTTTAGTTAAATTAATACCATGGTGTACATAAAAATCAACTGCCACTCTTGAAAAATCATCAAGTCAAACTAAAATGGTGTTTGTTAAAAAAATACATTCTGTTTTTGTAACATAACGTTTTTATTTCGATGTTTGGTAGCGGAGGGAAGTTTCCTTTTTACTATTAGTAGTTTTTAGTTTTTTTTATCCCTAAATAAAATAGAACTTGTTTATAGTATAAATGAAGTTTTATTATTTAATTCTTATTTTAGTGTTAGCAGTTCATGACTGCCGATCGCAGCTTGCGGTGCCTAAAACCCGGCAAAATTACAGTGTACATTTGCCAAGTTTGTTTACTTGTTATGTGTACGTTCACTTTGTGGCAGTGTACGTCTGTGGCATAGCCAAGGAGTTTATAAGTACGAAGTACCTCTAGATTTCTTGTACAGAGCTGGCTCACACCACTGATCAAGTAAAACTACGTTATTCTCGCACACCAACATAGCTTACTGTCAACGGGTCATCGACCTATAACAAAACCTCAAATTTTCTAAACTGATAGTGAACTCTACGTTTTGAAAGAACCGACAACGCAAAAAGTTAAAGGTCATTGAATTGAATTTCAACTTTAGAGAAAGTTAGACGTTTTGTGGTAGGTTGACGTCTGTTGTCTGTACTTTATGGGCTAAGATGTTTGACAGTAGAGATGACGAAACATTTTTTATTTGTCCATCAGGTAGATTATCAAAAAGTATTGGAGACTTATTTTTAATTTTTTAACATAATCAAAATATTATAGAGTATATTGATTTTCAGATGAATTAGTTCGACAACAAGTGCATCTGCAATACAGCAACTTTTTACAGGATCAACATCGAAATTGCAAAAAAATATCGCCGACCAGAGGACATCAGTTTATATGGACAAATGTTTATTTTTTAGATTTTGATGTTCTTTGGTCCCATAAAAAAATCTTTTGTATTTAAGCAGTAGCAAGGATTTGACATACGTAGGAGCTAAATATGAGATATTAAAGGGATAAATCTTAAAAACCATTTGACATTAACTTCAAAAAGAGCATTTCAAGGAATTAAATCACAAAAAAACTCATTGGGTTGCTTTTCAAATATTTTATTGGGTCAATAATCTCCTTGATTTAATATTGTCTTCTAAAAAGTAAAATGTAAAAGTTCTACGAAAAACTACATAATTTGAGTTCTTGCAACATATCGAAAACAGTTTCCACCAGTCTATACTTCATGTTGAACGTCGATCTCCTTGCGTCGACTGATCCGTACGACATGTTTAGAGTGAACAAGTCCGGGAAAAACTGAAACGTGAATGAAAATATAGGTTTGTAGAGAGAACACACGAAATTAGACACGTGTAGAGTTGTAAATTGACGGTCATATGCTATAAGCGTCCGTCATTTATGTTAAATGCTTGTTTACATTGGACATTTATTGTCATGATAGTCACATATTTATCTTTAGTATAAATTTAAAAATGAAGAATTCCACTAAAGTAAGTCTTAAATGTTAAGTATTTGACAATAAAAACATACAATAAAACATGTAATTGGATCTGGATCGAACTATAAAAAAACTCGCGCGTAACGACACGACACTTTTTAGCTTGTTCGCGTAGAAAGATTTTAGAAATTTCATTTCTTTAAAGATTATCACTACTAAAGCCTGTCTATCTTATAATAATGCACTTATTTGTGACAAAATGTTTTTTTTCTTCATAGTTTGTCAATAGAATTTAATGTGACAATAAATGTCCAAAATGTCCGGTCACATTGAGAAAATGTCAAATTTGCTCGGTCATATTGGTCAGACATTTATAACGTGACGGACACATTACAACTCTAGACACGAGCTGCGCTAAAAGCCCTTTATTTAAAAAGGTCGACCTTATTGCAAGGTGCTAGGATTCAAACTCATTTTTCCGATCTCTCCTGAGCACTCTTCGTGTAGTCAACGGCAGGACAACCTACCCAAAAAGTTTTGTGTTATTGTTGTTACTAATACAGCAAGATTTGACTAACAAAATGGATCTGCGTTGTCCGATTTGATGGAATAAAATAAGTAATAATAATAATAATAGAACCAATTTTCAACTTTAACTCCGACACAGAGATCAATATCAATTAAGAAAATTTGACGTTTTGTGGTAGGTTGTTGCCGAGCTAGGTAACGTGGGGCCAAGGTCAAACAAGGTCAGGCTGCAGAGTACTAGCCCTACGGTTGGTAGAAGTCTCTCTTTTCAGTGAAGTTCAAGCTATGATGGGCAGCTGGAGGGCGTAAGATGAGGGCAGCCTTTTGTAACGAGATCATTTCGCAAAAGGTGGCTTTGGATCGGGCCAGGCCCCTAATTCAGAAAATTGACAAAATGTTAACCGATAAACCACGTGACACTATAATATGATTTAACTTGGTGTAACGTGATTTATCTGTTGTCAATTCTTTGTTGAAGGTTTCTGAATTGAGGGGCTGGAAGTATAACTCGTTGCTGACTCGATTAACCCACTCGCTAGTCGTAAACGGGGAGAGAAGTCGTTTCCCATGTGTACAGAATCATCTTAATCCCTATGCCTGAGGCCCGGCATAAACTGTACGGAGGCGCTGCATCGAAGTCGTCCATACTGGTTTCCATGCATCGTCAACATACATTGCGAGGTACACTGCAGGTTTTAGTAGGTACCTAGACTATGACGGAAAACAGCTGTGAAAGCAGCTGTTTTCTAACTAGGGAGTCCCACATAACCTACCACCTCCTCGTATGTTGGGTATGTATGGTATATTATTGCGTAAAACAAGGTCAAAAGCAATGAGAGTGTCATCATCATCATCATCATTTCAGCCATAGGACGTCCACCGCTGAACATAGGCCTCCCCCATTGACTTCCAGATTGGCCGGTTGGAAGCGGCCTGCATCCAGCGTCTTCTGCGACCCTTACCAGGTCGTCTGACAACCTTGTGACTGGACGTCCTACGCTGCGCTTGCAATCCAACTCGGCTGGGCAGCGTTCGGGAAACTACACCACGTCTTCTCGTCCAAAATACCTAAGTGCGTCAAGACGAAAGTCTACAACCAGTGTGTGTTACCAGTGATGACATGGAATTGAAACGTGGCCTCTCACTATGGGCCTCATAAGAAAGCTCAAGGTCGCACAGCGTGCTATGGAAAGGGCTATGCTCGGTGTTTCCTTGCGAGATCGAATCAGAAATGAGGAGATCCGTAAACAAACAAATGTCGCTGACATAGCCCAACGGATTAGCAAGCTGAAGTGGCAGTGGGCGGGGCACATAGCACGTAGAACTGACGGCCGATGGGGCAAAAAGGTTCTAGAATGGAAGCCGCGTACCGGCAAGCGCAGCGAGAGTGTCAGTGAAAATAAATTTGCATAAACACAAGCAAGGGAACATCAAATACCAACCTTCATGCCCATCATTGGCTCCAAATTTAACTCCTGCGTCATTTCGTTGCATTTCAATACGAAGCAGCGTTGCGGTGTTACGTACAGCAATTGGAACTTTGCCTGAAAAATAAATATCATTGTATAAAATGCGCCAGATAGATAACACACCAGTTGGCACTGTCTCGAAGTAAGGAATTACCATTCTTGACAAGGATACTTACCTTCTTCGAAGAATATTGTGTTACCTTTCTCGTAATTCATGGAATAATAGTGTTAGTTACCTTATTAAGGATTCCTTAACTTTAAGGCAGTGCTGTAACTACCCTTTAAGGCGACCGTGCTTCTATAACTGCGATGTTTCATGACAAAATCATGGCTTGGTTTAGTTATTTCTGCGCCCCTCCAGGATCTACGCGTCTCCTGGATCTACGACCCACCAGAAACTAAGGATCCAGGATCTGCACCCCTCCAGGATATGCACCTCTCCAGGATCTGCGCCCTGCGCTTGGGCACCGTTAGCACCGCCCTAGTTACGGCACTCCTTTTAGAACGTACGCCTACTTGGAGATTCAATGTGATTACCAACCTCTCTTTTCTTGTCTACTGCCTCACGTAACTGCAGAATTATGTTCCGACTGCCAGCAGCTGCATTCCATCTAGAAACGAGAGGATCTAAGGTGTTTTTTAAAATAAATAAATAGTTGTCAATTTAATTACTAGATAAAAAGATAAAAATTAACTATTCCCTCTAATAGGTATCCGTAACTACAGAGCCTAAAACTTTGAAAATAACATTAAAAAAGTATTCCTTTCCCTATCATCATCAACAGTACAACAATAGGACATAGGCCTCCCCCATTGACTTCTTTACAACCTATTAATTATAGACAACACTATAAAAAGTACGGAACACTCTTCATGCGAGTTTAACTCGCACCTGTTTGCTTACCAAATACGATATTACCAAAAAGCAGGGCAGTTTAAATTCAGACCTTGCGTACCCCGGAACTTTTTGGGGTTCGTGGGGGTTTTGAGTACCACGTGTCCCTAAGTAGCAAATAGATTCTTCTCAAATATCACAGGTATCTGGTTTGCTAGAGTAAGTAGTTCCAAAAAAACCGGCGAGTCCTTAACGAAGTCTACAAATGCTCGTGCTTATCACACAAACACTTGCCCCTTGCGAGATTTGAACCCGCAACCGCTGGATTTGTAGTCCGGAGCGCGAACTACTACCTACACCAGACAATCGTGCGGCCACTAAAGTCAGCTCATCACTACTTTCCGTCGTCCCAGCGGTGACCATATGCCGAGGTCATGCCTCGAAAACTCCCTATGTCCAATATAAGATCACCTGCTCCACTGGAAGTTGTAGGCCCTTGAGAGGAAGGCCATGGCATGGTAGTTGTGCCTCTCCATCACCCACTCCTTAGGGCAGGAGCCTTCCACATGACTGTAGCCGTCGAAGTCAGGGAAAAAGTCGCAAGCTGCCTCGCGCATTATCTGTGAAAGAAATTTAAAGTTACTCGTAGCGATAGCGATATTCGCTGTTTAGGGGCTCTAACATGGCATGGCATGGGGCGGCATGTTAACGATAGTGAATTGAAAAAAAAAAAAAATAGAGAAAAAGATTTTTTAAACTATTTTTTTTATGCTCAGCAATCATTCGTTACCACGTTGACTGATTTGACTTTCGGAATGGTCCCATATAAATTTTGACAAGTTCTTACAATGAAATCTTTAGGGAAATCATCAAACATTGCATGAACCCTATAAACGACTGCGCTGCGTGCGGGTACTGCGGTGCTCATAGTGCGCGGTCACCTTAATAATTAATGTCTACGTGACCAAAAAATCAATGTCTCGTAAGTAAGTCGGCGGTCGCCGAAGAGGTAGACCCAAAAAAAGATGGTGTGGCGACTTGGTTAACTTAACGAGGGATTGGGAGTCATTGGCGATAGATAGAGATCGATGGAAGAGTCTGGGGGAGACCTTTGCCCAGCAGTGGGATTGAAAAGGTTGATAAAAAAAAAGTAAGTCAAGGCAAAAAAAAAAAAAAAAAATCGCGGACCATCGGTACATGGGCTGAGGGTAAGCCGGATCCTATTAAGGGGTGCACTCCTCACCTTGCCCGCAGTCACACCCCACCTACACTACTCTACCTGCGTCATCCTCTTCACACTGTAGGGCTTGTTGAAGTGCTCTTTTAGAGCCGAGGTGGGCGCGTTGGCTATCCACTTCAGCCGCACCGAATTCCCCAGGCACAACCAGGTCACTGTCACGCAGACTCCTGTCACTGTGAGTATCACGCCTTTGCTGGAAATGAAAGAATATCTAAGGGCTCTATTGTATCAGGATACCAAGAAAATGTATGCAAATCGCTAAATTGGTAACGAAACTAAGCGGACTTTGCCCCCGATTCAGAACCATTTTGTCAATTAACAATCGAAAAATCCATGTGAAATTAATGTTAAATCGTAAAGGGTAACTTTTTATTAGTGTATTTACACTTATAATAAAACAATTTTTTATAAAAAAATAACCGACTTCAAAAACACTAAAAACCCTTAAGCCACTAAAACTTTTTAGCTTTTTAGTGTTTTTGAAGTCGGTTATTTTGTGTAGTGTTTTTTTGTTTTTTTACATTCTAAATGGCGATCTGTGATGTAATTATAGGTAAATTGCTTCCTATGGCGATTCAAATAAGTCCAAACACGGCTATGATACATTGTTTTATCACAGAGTTCCGGTGCTTACCTTCCGCCTTCTTCATCAGATCAGTTTGATGGTATCATTCTCACCGGAATCATTTATTAAAATTTGATTTGTCGACTATGGCAAGGCTTAACTGTCTTAATGAAAATATCTTATCGCGTGGGTGGGGCGTGCGTACCTTACTCGTGAAAGACTATTGTGGCCAACTATGGTTTCCCTTATCAGTTTCACCTCAGCAAATGATACTTTCTGAATGCAAATATTTGATTTGTTGTTAAATATACTAAAATTGCTCTATGTATACCTATAATATTTTAGGAGTTCCCGCAATTCCTCATGGATCCCATCATCAGAATTGAATTTTGAAAAAAATGGGACCAATCTGGAGGTATTGAAAGGGTTTCAATTGAAAAAAGAATTTTTCAAATCGGTTCATTAATGGAGGAGTTCTGAGGTAACAAACATTTTAAAAAAACAACCGAATTGAGAACCTCCTCCTTTTTTTGAAGTCAGTTAAAAAGTTACCCTTTACGATTTAAATAGAGAAAGTAAAAGTAAAGTATGCATAAATACGTCCCACTGCAGGGCACAGGCCAGAGCTCCTTTACCTATGGTGCAGGGTGTGCGTTGCACACGGGCGCAGCGGTCCTAGGGGGCGCCGAGCGCCGCTCGCTACTTAGTACCCATTCCATTTTGACGACGCGCTTCCTAGGGGGCGTGATGTTTGCACACGGGCGCTACATGGGCTGGAGACGCCTCTGGCACAGGCCTCACCTCAACTATAAGGTGGTTTGGGCCATACTCCACAACCAGGCCCAGTGCGAATTGGTGGAGGGGTGTTGTGAGTAAACATTACTGTCAGATGTTATTAAAGCTGCCCTAAGGCCTCTTGACTAGGCATCACGACTAGTGCCAAGCGACATTAGCCGGGACCAACTTGTATTGTTTGTATTTAAGTATGTTTATCCGTTATCTAGTTGCCATAGTAGAATCTTTGCTTGTTTGGAGCTAGATGGTTAATGTTATTGTTGTAAGAATTTATTAATTCTGATCTAATAATAATTTTGTTAAAGTACTTACTCACCCCTCTGGGTCCGGTCTCACGTCCCACCCTTGGTAAGGCAAGTTACCGTATCTCAGGGCAGCTATACCTATCGGCCCTACAAGATGGAGACTGTTAATTAAAAGATTCTATAAACCACAGAAACAACAATTACCTACAACAGTAATAAGAAGTAGCGTGAATCTAGCTTCTGCCCGTAGCTTCGCCTGCGTAGAGTTGTCTGACACTAAGTCTTTTAAACGAACAAAAGGGGAACAATTCCGTCATACATGATTTTAGCGTAACTTTAACCGCTTACGCAGCGCACGCAATGGAAGCTCACTCAAAAGTAATATTTTTTCTGTTGTTAAATCTTTTTTCACTGATGCTTCGATCCTATTGGTCGTAGCGTGATGTGTGAACATAGCCTATAACCTTTCTCAATAAACCCTTTTCTCAATTCATAACAACGGCCAATCTCCTACGTGTCTCCCACAAATATCTACTTGACATTGGCAGAATCACTGCTCTACATATAGAGCGGGATTGGTCCATAATAAAAATAATAAAAAAACCTTCCTCGATAAATAAACTATTCAACACAAAAACACGTAGTTCCTGAAATTAGCGCGTTCAATCAAACAAACAAACAAACTCTTTAGCTTTATAATATTAAGTATAGGCTATATTACACAGTGAAAAATCAGTTTAAATGTTATCGTCTTATTTGCAAAGGGCGTCTTTTAGCACACACAGAAGTCAGAACAGTGACAATGTAAGTGCAGTTTTTGTGGATGTGAGTGTGAATGTGTATGTAAGTAAGTGTGTGTGTAAGTGAGTGTGTAAATGAAATAAAATGAACGTTTATTTGCCTTTGAAAAAGGGTACATTTAGCTGTTAATTTTTGTGTCATGAAGTTATTTTTTTCAGCTATCTAAGAATAGCATACAAATACATTTTTACAAATTATGTTATATTTAATTACATTATCAAATACACGCTAGTTATTTATAAATAAATAATATAAGTAGCACTTGTTTGTACTGAGTTTATCATGAGCATACTAAAAATTAATCTTCTTGTGTAGGGCTGGCTGGACGCCCACCCTCTTTTTAAGGTGCCCACTGAAAATCAGCGTCGCCGCATTGTGTTTCAGTATATGCTGGCCTATTTGGTACTATGACTGATATGAAAATGTAAAACTGTAAATTGTATTTTTTTTCAATTGTGCCAAATAAACCTTATTCAATATTCAATAATACTTAATAATACACAATAATACTCATTTATTTTGTACATAGGCCCTCTTCCCAGCACTTATACACGTCCCAAAATAATAGTTAATAGTATGCGTGTGTATGTTCATGTGAGTGAGTGTATGTGCGTTAAGTGTGTTCGTGTGAGTGTTTTGCCACGAGATACTAACACAGCACACCAGTCCTGAACTGTATGGTAAGCTTGTCCTCGTTGAACTTGTAGTCGTTGACGTAGTTGCTGGTCCAGAGGCGGCGCGGCTCTTGCCACTGGCAGATCACTGGCGGTTCCGTCCACATCACGTCTTGCGGCAGGCTGCAAGCGAAACGTAGTATGAGCAGGACGTCTGCCGCATATCAGGGTTCCGTACCTCAAACGGAAAAAACGGGATCCTAATAGGATCACATTGTTGTCCGTCCGTCTGTCATGAGCCTTGTGGATTTTCAGGGTTCTGTTCCTCAAAAGGAAAAAACGGGACCTAGGATCACTATGTTGTCTGTCTGTATTTCTGTTCGTATGTCTGTCAAGACCCCTTTTCTCGGGAACGCGTGGAGGTTTCGAGTTGAAATTAAAACCATATACTTAGGTCTACAGTCTCTTAATGCTGTGAGAAAATCAAACTTCTAAGTTAACGTAAAAAAAGATGAAGCCGTTTATGCCGCAAAAACGTATATTTCGACAGTCTTAGAGTAATCAAAATTTATAGGGTAGGTACTTTCCGTTGGCCTGAACTATGAAAGACAAGTAATATCGTCTTAATTATACTACAAGTAAAGGAAAAAATCAGAATTTTAAAATTAATTTATAATTAAACTGCGAGCCTTGATTCCTAAATTACCTATTTATAATATGTATGTACCTACAAATTCGTACGGAACCCTCGGTGGGCGAGTCCGACTTACACTTGTCTGGTTTTATTATTAGTTTTTTTTTTAATTAAAAACATACAAAGGTACATAATTTAGGTTCTGCCAAACTGGTACAACAGTTTGTTGGCAGTAGTCCTAGTGGGTATAATTGTTTCTAATAAATAATTTATATATTTTACTAGCTGTTGCCCGCGACTTTATTCGCATGGTCTTTAGTTTATTTATATTGGATTTTCTGCTCAAGTTTCTTATTTTGTTTATTTCAATATATCGACTTATAAAAAGCAATTGCATATTTGGCTACTGTCTAAATGTTTATATTCAATTCAGGAATTCTTTGAAGAACGGTAAATTTTACTAATTTGTTAATGATTCTTATTGTATTTAACGGTATTCATTTTAGGATTTTATTATTGACATAGTGTGTGTAATTTATTATAATCTAATTGAATTATTATTAGGTTTGAATGAAATTTAATTTGAATGTGTTACCTAGTGTTTAAAATTTTAATATTTGCATGACAAAAATTTGTCAAACATGAGCTCAAACCATTTTGTAAACATCAATGTATTACCATGTTACAAGCAAATACATTTTTCATTTCATTTTTTCATTTCATTTCAGCAAAAATGAATTAGCGGAATTGTTCCATTCATTTACGCGTGATGCGATGACCAAGGGAAATTTATTTATTTATTTATTATTAGATTTTATTCTATTCTAATTTATAGGCTAGGTAAGTGCAAGCAACGGCAGACCATTCCCCTACTTATCCCCCCTTACCAAATAGGTAATAGTTCATTCAGCCAATTTTCGGTTTTAAATCTAGTTACATATGGATCACAAATGTTGTGAAGCTGGACATTCGATCGAAACGTACTCAATAAACACCAGAGCGAGTTTCTGGTACTCCGCCTCCGTCTTCTTGATCTCCCTCTCGATCTCCTCGGGGGTGCGGGTGACGCCCGGCGGCGGGGGGGACGGGGCGCGGTACTGCACTTGATACTTCATAGGCTGGATGCGCTTAGGCAGTTGTACTGGAAACAATTAGTGAAATGAATAAATCTGATCATCATCACATCTCCGGAGGTCGTCGAAGATATTGGATATTACAGCCTAGCTTAGCTATAGTTGGCTTGGCAGCCTTAGGCTTTAAAGCGCAGGCCACAGTGAACGGAATAAAGTATTGAGTACATATTGAGTGATGCGACTCGGGTCTTATTTTAACATTCGAGTCATTTTACAATTTCACTTGAGTCTATTCGAGTTATCCTGGATATCACAGTGGCACCACATGATTTTTTATTTTAAGTCCTGGTTTTTGGTTTTTCGTTTTTATTATTTTTTGTTTTTTAATTATGAATTTTTTTATGTGTCATAACAATATGTGCTATTTGTGTGTGATTTCCAATGCATAATAAATGTGTTTAATCTTTTGTTTTTTAATTATACGCAATACCGATACCGGTAGGTAATATTCTCAAATCTGCCTAGTCAAACGTGATAAACAGAGGCATCAAACAAGCATATTGTATTAGATGATCGTATTTTAATTTCATATCTTCATCATCATTTCACCACAGGACGTCCACTGCTGAACATATGCCTCCCCGAGTGACTTCCAGATTCGCCGGTTGACAGTTGACAGTTGGCAGTCGGCCTGCATCCAACGTCTTCCTGCGACCTTTACGAGGTCGTCTGTCCACCCTGTGGGTGGATAGCACGTACATATAGAACTGACTAACTATGGGGCAGAAAGGTTCTAGAATGGAGGCCACGTACCGGCAAGCGCAGCGTAGGATATCTCTGTATTTTATTGTAAATTAAAATAGTTATCTGATTAATGACTGATATGTTATTATAAATATTATAATTTTCTAGTGCAGTATGCTATCGGTCGGTGTTCAGATAACGTCACCAATTTATTAATAGAAGTTCTAATTTACTACTAGCCATGCCCGCGGCTTTGCCTGCGTGGAATACGGCATCTCACTCCCTATTTTACTCCCTTATGAGTCGGATTTAAAACTGTAGCCTATGTTCATATTTTTTTTCATACAAATCAAGTCAGTTTTTGCAACAAAAAGTAGCATAATGTTTTTCACCAAGATCCAATTTATCTCTTTACCAAAAACACCAAATTCGTTCAGCAGCTTAGGCGTGAAAACTTAAATGACAGACAGACAGTATATATACTTATAATAGGTATTTAGGTCCCAAATAAGATCATAAGTTCGAAATTAATTTAGGCCGAACCTTCTAAAATCTAAAACCTTCAAGACTTATTTGACGATTCGTTTCCACGACATCCAAACATATAAAAAGCGTGTTTTAGTTGTTTAAAGAGGTGAGACCTCAGGTAAAGATGGTGCGACGACGGATCGCTGAAATAACTAGTTTGGGGGAGACCTTTTCTCTGCAGTGATATTAAAAATAAATAAAAATAAAAATGTTTATTTATCGGACAACAGAGATCCATAAGTGTTAGTAACATTGAAACTTAATAATTAGTGTTAGTACTTAATAACTAAAAGGGATCGAGTAAGCCTGCTTAGGTGCTCGACTAGTGGACAGTCCCCACTGTCGGCGATGGCCTTCAGAACATTGTTGCGGCTGCCGCAATATATTAAATAGGTAGGTACAAAAAAAATACTGGAAATATAAATCTGATGATGCCGTGATGATTTGTCAGCTCAGCGAAATGTTACCCTCAAATGCTGATGGGCGGCGTGTCAAAATTTAATACAGGGTGTTGCAAATAGTATTTTTTAACGGGCCGTTTAGTATGAAGTCTAGTTTAAAGCAAAAAATATATTTTTAAATTTATTGTTATTGTAAAAAAGAAATTAAGAATTATGCGCAGGTCTGATGTTCACAAACAAATAATATTAAGGACATTTCCCTGTAAAATGGGCATTAGAAGTTTGTCCGTTGACCTCTGTTCCGAGCCGAAACTTTGACCAATACACCACTTATATATGTTTTTCTAATATTTTTTCTGTATTTTTATTCATATCATCATCTATTTTTAGAAACAATAATCTTTATTGAAAAAAAATATGTTAATGTAAGGTCTTAAATAGCATACAATATGAACATTCATGTTTCGCTAATTTACATGCAAAAATTAACGATGAAATAAAATTAACAATGAAATAAAATTAACAATGAAATAAAATTAACAATAAATAAAATTTACAAAAAATAAATTAACAAAAAATTAAATTAACAATTAAATTAAATTAATAATACATTAAATTAGCAATGAAATTAAATCAACAATTAAATTAAAGTAACAATTAATAAGATTATTGATAATTAAATTCTACATCAATATAACTTGAATTCTTGAAATCCAATAAGGGATTTACTATAAATCTATATATTTTTACTCGAATATAAACCACTTTTCACTTCTATTACTTTTTAACACCCTGTATTCATTAAAATACGTAACACAGACAGATAAGATATAATTTTATCAGGTGATATTACGTTCGATTAGAATGGTTACAATGGCGGATATGTTATTACAATAATATACATGTGAACTGATTAACATTGAAAATAAAAGCCACCAGTGAAAAAAACAGTGTTATATTTGCCAGTGTTAGTTAGTGTGTGTCAAAATATTCTTACGTAGAGTACGTAAGAATATTGTTATATACAGTTGAATATACAGTTGTTAAGTGTAATACAAATCTTTGAATATGAAATCTTTAAATTAATGCGTAGGACAAATAAAAGGTGTTTCGTTATAGAAAATGGTAAAATGATTCCAAAATGGATGAAGATTTTAAGATGACGTTTTTGCTATGGATGTTGTAAGTGTTTATATTTAGAATGATTTTGTCAAAATGACAAATCTATGTGTTTTTTCTGAGAACAGTGCATCTGCACTCCACAATATTTTTATCAGTGTCATTTTGTTTACCAAATCGAGCAAGCTTAAATCTGAGGCCCAATTCCCGTAATTTGACAATTGTCGCAATCCGGTGTCAATCCGGTCCCAGTAACATTACTATCACAAACGGTATTCTCGTAAACTTTCAATTTGACGTAAAATTATTAAAACTATCCCAATAAGACTAAAAACAGAGCAAAAAAATATCTAATTTTGTTTTTTTTCATTATCAGTCGCATTACGAACTATAATTGCATTTTTTGGGCCCTCTGTTATTTTACACAAGTATCTTCAAAGAGCTTTTAATCTGTTAACAGATTCCTGGAAACTAAATTTTAACGTAATTTATTAAATAATGTTTCATGTCTAAATTAGTTCAATCTTTTTATGGATAACATGACATTTTTTTACTCAATATTGTGAAATGAAGTGACATTTATTGATTTGGTTTAGTATTTTACTGTACTTTTTAACTGATGAATTCAAATAAAACGTATGTTGTTTTCATTTCTATTTTATTAAATCAAATAGCAACGTAGCGGATCGTAGGACGTCTAACTCACAAGGTGGATAGACGACCTGGTAAAAGTTGCGGGAAGCCGCTGTATGAGGCCGCTTTCAACCGGTCAATAGGCTATTTGACAGTTTTCTGAAATAGAGTTATTATTGTTGGTAATATTCAAATAAAGCGTCAACAATTTTATTTCTGTTTTTAAACCTTTGACAATAATAAAAAGTTGCATTTTATTCTTTACGTTTTTAAAAGCTTGCGAAAACGCCCTCGGCCATGATGTACTTGTTAGTTACGTCACGAACCTGTAAATATCCATTGAGTTATAAAATACTAGAACAGGCATGTTAAAAACCTTTGTCGACGATCACACTACTCATACTTTGTGCGAGCGTAGCGCAAAATCTCGCTTTGGGATGTCAGTTCTAGTACAAAGTTACTCAATGGTGACATGCCTGTCATTGTTACCGGCGTTTTTGACCGGCGAAAATACCGACAAAAATATAACATTTGAAAATGATTTTTTTACAGCAATCATTTATTATATTTAATAACTATTAATATGTTTCGGTTTCTTAAGGTGCAAGCTATTGAACTAAATTATTAGATAAGTCAATTTTGGCACAAGGCAAATAGCCTATTGTAACGTTGTGGATTTGGTCGTATCGAATCTTGCGCATTTGTCTTTTGAATTCTCGCGCGGATTCCATGGGGCCTTCCTGTCTTTCGTCCCTGTCACTCTCGATATGTCCTTGTCTTTCTCAGCAGAATTACATTGAAATAAAAGTCACAGATTATCGTTTATTTCATCCTATTAATAGATTAGAACATTGGTAAAAGTTTTAACTTGCCTAAATTTTTATTTGTTTTATTATCAGAAAATTCTATTTCGATAAAAAAAGAGTTTAAATTGGTTCAACATTCTTTAGTTGACCAATCAAAACGTTTGTCCAATGACATTACGGACAACTGGAAGTCATATGGAAGCAGTGTTTCTATGGCTGAAATGATGATGATTATGATGATGAAATGATGAAATAGCAACATTTACAAATACAGAAACGTTACCAGAGACGGAAATCTCTAAAACGTGCATTTTTTAAAATTAGTTAACAATATTATTTTCCAAAAAATATTGACCCATTACTTTACCATTAAAAAAATACACGATTTGATGATTGTGGGTTGCAATCAAATTTTTACATCAACTAAATAATTTAAATAAATACAAAATAATAATTTGTTTATTCCCAGGATTACCTATCCTACCTATTATAGTAGAATTTACAATGTAAGGGGGGGGGGTATCATGTGTATGTAAGGGGGGTCCTTACATACACATGATCATGTATCTAATCAGGAAAATAAGTTGGGACATCAAAAGATATATCCGGATATTCAAATTAAAATTGTCATCGTGACACAGCATCAACCAAAGTCACCATGATAATATGATTTTGTAACTTATCTATCATAGTGACTTAGGCAAAGTTATAAAAACACAGTTTTGCGCTAAATTAAACTTGACTTAATAATATTGTGAGAACCTTTTGAATTAAAAATAATGTTTGCTTATTTGTTTCGTATGCGTATCAAAACATTAATTCGATTGCGATAAATCTGGAATGCGGCTGAAAAGAGAAAATGCGACTGAAAGTTAGAAGTAAAAAGAAAGTAAAAAGAAGGCACTCCACTCCCTAGCATGACCACCAAAACTCGAAATGATATGATATGATATAGCGATATATCGGCACCAATGTATCTAATGTTGAATCGCCGTGCCGGTGACGTCACGTATTATGATGGCTGTTTCGATAAACATTCAAAATGGCGGCTATATCTATTATTTTTACAATTGGTGTCGATATATCATATCATATCATAATATCGTATTTTGGTGCTCATGCTAGGGAGACTGGCGCTCCGCACTCTAGGTATAATGTTACAAGTAGGTACATGGACGTCGCATACGCTTAAGGTGCAACGCTAACGAGCATAACAATGGAAACAATGTCATTGTTAATCCCAGTGCTAGTAAAATTGACAGTCAGGCGTGTCGCTCGTAAAAAAAAATCGGTAGGCACATTATCGTTTACGCGTTTGGGTTGTAGGCTGATATTTTAGTAGAATAGGATGTGCACTACATTGCTCTTTAGGTATAATAGCGCGGCAAGAATTATTTTTTAATTGACTGTTGCGAAGTTATAGTTATGATTTCTGTTGAATGAGTGCCATTTTTGTTTGTTCGTTCGTATGGCGTCTTAAGTATGATTTAGTGTATGAGACTAGTTTTGATACTAATGTTACTGGGACCAGATTAAAGCCGTTTTTTTATACTTCTAAAAATGATTACAAGAATTAGAGCTCTAGTTGAAACGCACCCTTATGATAATTTGGTGTGGTGTCAAATGTTTCAGTGCAAGTTTGGTGGCGCTAGTGAGCTGCCAGGAACCACCCCCAACCCCGCCATGCCTCACGGGCACTATAACAGACGTGCAGTCTTGGGTGACGGAGACTGGCGAACTAACCAGCATTGAAGGTTCGTGTCATCCATCATCAAAATAAATATAACTAGCCAAGTGCGCAGTAAAGAGTTTTGGAGTCGGTAATAAGATCGGTGTTCTGAGTGGAGACCACGAATAGCCAAGCGCAGCGTAAGGCGCCCTCCGACAAGGTGGAGTGACGATATACGCAAGGCTGCTGGCAGTGGATGGAAAAGAATAGCCGAGGATCGGGCTCAGTGGCGTGCATTGGGAGAGGCCTATGTCCAGCAGTGGACTGACGTGGGCTGATTATAAATAAGACCAGAAAATTATGACATCAAGTGTTCAGTCAAAGAAGTTGGTGCATACCAGTGAATAGGGTAAATCACTTGAACAGCGCACTCTTCGCTTGCTCTGTCCACTGTCACACCCTGTACTGTATAGGGACGTTGACACAATTCACATAGCATCATCATCATTATCATTTCAGCCATATGAGGTCCACTGCTGAACAAAGGCCTACCCCAATGACTGATAATCGGGAGGGAATGCCAATACTCGCCACGCTTGGCAGGCGGGTTGGCGAGCGCAGTTTTTTTTATAAGATTTCGCACGAAGACGCTGCTGCCGGTCTCGTGCTACAGGATTTAGTCGACTCTTACGACACGCCTCCTGTTGGCGGTGGGGAAGTGTATTCTTTACGGCCGTCCCCACACGACAGTTCACATATAAAACTTTATTTAAGACACTTATTAATTCAAATTTAGATTTTTAAATAAACATATATTATAGTTCATTGAGTAGGTATGGAGAGATATAACGTCAAGGCTCAGCTCAAGCTACTTCTGCAGGCAGCAGATGGAAATGTATAGCCAAGCTTTTCAGTGGCGTGCATTGGGAGGGGCCTATTTCCAGCAGAGGTCTTCCACTGGCTGATGAATGATGGTGATGATGGACTGGTCGAACGGTCGCACGAGACCATTGTGGTGACTGGTGTCTCAATTTGATGGACAGAGTTCAGATTACTTAAGGGCTCTACTTCACTAGGACACTATGGCGGCGCAAGCAGTCGCCGTTATCAACAAAACGTATACATTGCTGAACTGGTTCAGCAACCAAGCGGACACCAGGTGATATACACTTTATAGAGCTGTATATTTTGTTGGTGGCGTTGACTGGTAGCGCCACCATGGTGTCCCGGTGAAATAGAGCCCTAAGATATTTGGAAGTTAGCAGACGAGAATTTGCGTATCTGCAGTGCATCAGTGGTGCGACTGTAGCTGCATGTCTGTGGCTTCATCTCCTCAGTAATTTGAAGGAGCCTTAATTGAACATTGAAACTTTTCAGATAAAAGAACGTCTTTGGACTTGTCAGCCCAGCCGAACCCGACGCTGCTTTTTGAACAGCCCCTGGCGGTTTCAGTTCTTATAAATAAACGGAACGTCAAATACTTGAGCTTGGCAAGGAACAGCCTCTCTAGAATACCAGCACCGGTGAGATATCTAAGCTGTAGCAAACAGTCTTCACACTGAAATTCTTAAAATAGGATTCTACCAAAATAAATACCAAATAACTACATTTTTTTTTTTTTTTTTTATCAACCTTTTCAATCCCACTGCTGGGCAAAGGTCTCCCCCAGACTCTTCCATCGATCTCTATCTATCGCCAATGACTCCCAATCCCTCGTTAAGTTAACCAAGTCGTCACACCATCTTTTTTTGGGTCTACCTCTTCGGCGACCGTAAATAACTACATAAATATTATTATTCTAAATACTGACAATAATTAATAAGAAAATGAATCTCTTAACCAAAAAAGAAAACACTTTCTTGTAGTAAAAAAAACAGGGTAAAACTAACTAAGAAGACGTTCCAAACTTCCAAGCCTATTTAAAAGTTTTGAAGTATTCAAATAAATATAATACTTAAATAAATATTGGTGTTGCGGATTCTATTATATATTCTGTGATTGCGGTAGTGTCGTTATTTCTGATTTCTGTAACACAAGTGCAACACAATCACAGAATTTATAATGCTTTTTAAAAAATTATTTAAATTCTTAATTATTACAAATTTTATGACAAAATGTTCTTGAATATTGGAAATTGTTGATAGACAATTGATTGGATTCGCTGTAGTTATTTTTATTTATTTATTAAAAAACAAGTTACATTAAATGCTTATATCTAATATCTATAGTTAAATTTAGTAATTATGTAATTGTTTCGGTTAAGTCTCTTAAAAAATATATTTTATTATTACCTTATTATTGTAAATTTTAAACCTAAAAATTATGAATACCTACTTTAATTTGCTATGCCCGACAGGTTCCTTAAGTCACCTGTAAGTACCTAACAACTATGGTTATGCAATAAAGAATTGAATTGAATCAGAGCAATGTATGTGATGTTGTCCAATATTAAAAATATATAACATTTTTTTATTCCAGATGTTTGATGATTTCTATGAAAACGAAGGTTGGAATCTCGCAAAATCGGTCCAGTACCTGACTCTCTATGGGAACCGATTCGTCGAGGTCAGTTTACCAGGAGAGAACTACGACGAAGATTTCAACGCTACCGGCGCCACTGAGATCAGAACTGGGATAATACATCGTGGGGAAAGTATGGTCTATTCACGTTATTATCATTATTGTCACACTTTTATTAGCGTATCGCAGTGGCGGCTTTAGTAGTGATTACCAAAGTTAGGCAGCACGCGCCGCGGTTGCGAGTGCATGGGTTACCATTCCTATCATATTTAGTGACATTTATCCAGCATCTCCGTGCTATGGAAGGCACGTTAAAAGTTGGTCCCGGCTAATATCAATTCAGGCGGCTTGATGACATCTGACTTTAAGGTTTAGTCACTGGCCTTACAACACCTCTCCACCAATCCAAACTGGGCCCGCATAGTGGAGTATGGCCTAAACCCCCTCATAATTGAGGTGAGACCTTTGCCATGCTGTGGGACGTAAATAGGCTTCCGTTACTTTTTTAGATTGGCTTCACTTGTTGTAACTAACTAACAGCTAACTAACTATGTAGTTATATTTTGAATGTTGATTTTATCATACATCTTCGAGTAATTTTGTATCGATTTGAAACTTTGCAAGTAGGACTTTCAGATGGCAATACAAACAATCATTTAGTACCATTTTCTTTGCGTGCGATCATGTCATGTCGATTAAAAAAAGTTGAAAAAAAACAATCTCTCATCTGAATATTTATTCTTCCCAGCTCGCGCAATGTGGTCTGCTGGATTCCAGAGAGTGGTTTTTACAAGACTAAGAGAGCTCGACCTTAGAGCCTGTAGTATTTCGATATTAGATTCCCACATCTTCCAAAACATACCTCAGTTGGAAGCTTTATATTTATCAGACAATTCCATCTCTATGATTAATAGCAACGCATTCGCTGGCATCCCTAAGCTAATGCATTTGGATTTGAGCAGAAACAATGGTCTTGATAATCATGACAATCCGAGACTTCTGTCGATTGAGAGCGACGATGCCTTTGCTGGACTTCGGAACTTAAGATCTCTAGATTTATCATACACTAAGCTGAATCCAAGAAGGATGAATGCATTGAGAAGCGTCGGGCGGCAACTTGAGAGATTATCACTATGTCACGCTGGACATTTCAGATTAGAACCTGGTTTCTTTGAGAATACATCATTAGAAACTCTTGATTTGTCAGGAAACCATCAAATACTAGAAACAGAAAACGCATTGAGTGGATTAGAAGATACGCTAAAAGTTCTTTATGCAAGCGAGGTTGGGTTGACTACATTCGAAATTTTTGATAACTTCACAAAACTGGAAATACTTAAACTAAATAAAAACGAAATAGTTGGATTGAAAAAGAGAACTGCTGGATCGTTGAGAAGTTTGCAAGCTGTGGACCTCAGGAGGAACCGTTTGACAAACTGGTCGAAATCAACATTCTTCCACATGCGTTCTTTGAAACTCCTGGATTTGAGGAGTAACACCATAAACATTATAAACACAGAGATGATCAAAGACATCAGAAACGTGAATTTTTTGGGTCTATCCGGCAACCCTATGGTCTGCAATTGTAATGCCAAGGAATTTATAGAGTTAGCAGCTAGGAATGAGATGCGTTTGGGACAGATTGCCATAACGCCACTAAGCAATGCTTCGCATGTAAGAAGTGAATTTGGTTTCCACACAGGGTTTAGAGATGTGAACAGAGTAATTTCTGGTAGAACGAATATGTCTTATTTTATGACAGACAATATACAAATACAATTAAAGGCTAAAGGAAATTTCGTTCTGGTTGATTATGCTCGAGATGCTTATTCTTGTTTATCATTGTCAGATGGTAAGACAGTTCCATTTGAAGAAGTGCTTGCTTGCAAAAAACCTAAAGTGGGAGTAAATAATATGCTGACTAAAAGTAAGATGCATTTATTGGCATTACTTGCGATCCCATGTGTGCTATTAACAGCGATGTATATCGGTTACACTTATCGTAGAAATTTAAGATACTTCTACGTCATGATAAGGAATTCAGCCATGTTGAGCATGGTGAACGACAGCAAGAAATATGATGGTTAGTTTTTATGTTTTTAAAATTTGAAATACAATCAAATGAACTGTTGTTTTGTATGTTGTAAATGGTGTACGGAGAGGTTTACAGTACAGTCAAAGACAGTCAACCTACCCAAAAAGTTAAAGGTCACTGAACCGATTTTCACCATTAAATACGACACGTAAAGATCAATATTTTTGATATTGATCTTGTCGTTTTGTGGTAGGTTGACGAGCTGAGGCCCAATTCCCGTAATTTGACAATAGTCGCAATCCGGTGTCGATCCGCTCCCAGTAACATTACGATCACAAACAGTATTCTCGTAAACTTTTAATTTGACGTAAAATTATCAAAACTATCACAATACGACTGAAAATAGAACAAAAAAATATAGAATTTTGGTTTCTTCCATTTTCAGTCGCATTGCGAACTATAATTGCATTTTTTGGGTTTACGAGAATACCGTTTGTGATCGTAATGTTACTGGGAGCGGATCAACACCGGATTGCGACTCTTGTCAAATTACGGGAATTGGGCCTCTGTTGTCTGCCATGATATGAACTCTGAAATACAATTGCGTGTGTTTTATAGTATTTCAAACTTTTAATGTTAAAATTGTGTTGTATTTTTCATTAATTTTGTTGTTATCAGATAGCACGATATACAACTACGATGTGTTTGTCTCTTACTGCAACGAGGATAGGCCTTGGGTTTTGGACCAGCTCCTGAGTCACTTGGAGAATGATTGCAGCGTCAGTCTGTGTCTGCACGAGAGGGACTTTCAGGTATAACAACACTTTTTGTTTGGACAAAGGTATTACTTAGTTAATGGTGAGCGTTATCCAACATATATAGTTATCTAACTATCTATTTAGCGCCCTAATTATCAATACTCCATCATTCATCGATTTCATGATGAACTTACGTTTTTAAAAACTATAAGAACATCATGGGCCCTGTAGATACAGCGTCAAAAAACTATTTAATACCCTGAATGTATTTTAAAACATTCGATGTATAACTAGCCTAACGACCAGCGATTAAAACGTATCGCAACGAAGAGTTTTGACTCTCTAATTTAGATCCGCATCGATTACTGATTATCTTGCGACAGATTATCCACTACTATCTATGAGCCAGGTGATGTACAGACAACGGCACGTCAACCTAAAACAAAACGTCAAATGTTCTCAATTGATATTGTACTCTACATCTCGAACTTAAAGTTGAAAATTGGTTGAATGACCTTTAACTTTTTAGGTGGATTGATCTGCCGTTGTTTGTACTGTACGAAAGTTGCTACGTTCAAAATATCGCAACAAAGCGTTTAGTAGCTGCTATCGCTATGCGAGTGAACGTTTGTATAAGTGCGAGTGAGAAATATGCACGCCCAACTGTAGCCCAACGACTGTACTGTAGTGGACTTGTGGAGAGTAGATGTTGTCAAAATTATTAGATTCTAGCTTTTGCCCGCGACTTCGTCTGCGTTGACCTTATCCGGATTTTATGTTTTTAGTACTTTGTCTCCATATTGGCATAGCTGTAGTAATTAGCGTGGGAAAATTAAAATGCTAGTGTATAATTAAACTATTTTTAAGCTAAATAAAATATTGTGAAGCTGTTTGTTCCCTAAATAAAGATAAATAAATAAATCAAAAGTATCCTATATGTTAATCCAGACCATGGTCTATCAGTGTGCCAATTTCATCAAGATCTGTTCAGTAGTTTTTGCGTGAAAGAGTATAACAAACATCCATACATCCTTACATACGAACTTTCGCGTTTATAATATTAGTAAGGAAGTAGTTTTTTAAACAAACAACCGAAATGATGCTTTTCGTGATTAAAACCAATAAAACCATTTTTTTTCTGTAAATAGGCCTAAATTAAGCTCTTTTACACGTCCCAATATATTTTTTTACCCTACCACTGCTTCGGGACAATATTGTGGGCTAGTGCCGAGAAGAAGCAGCGCAAGAAACTCGGTCACTATTGTCAGCCACTCGGTCACTATTGTCACTATTTGAAAAACCAGCACAAAATTTGTGCAGAGTCAAAATTTTCACAATATACAAGGTCGCCTTTTATAAACGGGTGAAATTTTACCAGAGAGTAAGTAATATAATAAGAGTAATTATATTAGAGAAACCGGGCCCCATTATTTTCGTTCTTAAAAACGGGCTAGTTTTCATTTTTATTATTACTAACAAAAAAACAAAAAAATATTTTTAGAGCATCCTGTCTAGTCTGAAACGTCCCTACGTCATCGCCTCTGTCTCTCTCATTTCAATCGTGCCACACTCTTCCCTCGGGGTGCACGTATGGGACACGGGGTGTTTTATTTTGCATTGAAATCAAAATAGTTTTTGGCGTTTTTCTCGAAAACTAGCGTATAAAAAATTTCTTTTTTTTTAACAAAAATGATTCATTTATGTTTTTGTAATTGCTCTTTAAATTTCACCCGTTTATAAAAGGCGACCTTATATATTCTTTCAGAATTTTAAAGAAAACATTGTATATTTCAGGTGGGTCTATCAATTCTGGAGAACATCGTCTCCTGCATGGACCGCTCCAAGTCTATAATGCTGGTCATCTCTAAACAGTTCTTGCGGAGCCAGTGGTGTCAGTTTGAGATGCATTTGGCACAACACAGGTAATACTAAGTTGTCCAGTCATGTCTTATTTGACCTGGAAAATTTTGACTTGTATTTGCTACTGCCATATTTGCCACCAAAACACGATATGATATAGCGATTTATCGACACCAACTGTTTTGTTAATATGATAGATTTCGCACTATTTTTTTTTAATCGAAACAGCTATCATAACATGTGATGTCACCGGCACGGCGATTCAACATGGCGGCTATATCTATCATATTTTTATAGTTGTCGAGAAATTGCTATCGTGTTTTGGTGTTCATGCTACCCGGCTGATGTTTAAACTTTACTCAGTATTTATGAAACCTACCTCAAATAAAAGGGATTAAAATACAGGATGTTAAATATAGGATTATCGTTAAAGGGAAGATATTTCATTATTATGTAATTAATGTTTTGAATAATTAAAAAAACATGGCGGTTTAATTACATCTACCATTGCAGTAAGGTAGTAGACACTGGCTTTATAACACCCCTCCACCGCACTGCACTGGACCCGCGTGGTGGAGTCTGATCCATAAATTCAAATTCAAATTCAAATACTTTATTCACCCGAAACATAGTAGATACATAGATGTTAAAAATAAATACTTATACATAATTGTGCAAACATGTTTCGCTAATTTGATTAGCATGCAAATATTACATTAATAATATTTAATTTGAAATAAACCAATAAAATTACTTAAAAACAAAACAATAAATACTATAATTAAATTATTAATAATGAATAAAAATGCCAAAAAAATCAATAATAGTTACACAATAGGAATTAAAAAAGAAAATAAAAATAATTATGTCTCTTGTTAGTAATACAAGTCACTAAGTTGCAATTTAAAACAAATTAAGCATCGACTACCCAAGTCAACTATACAATTTATTAGAATTATTTGTATTTGAGGAATTCGTCAATGGTATAATACCTATCATCAATGGTATAATACATACCACCTCATAGTTGAGGTGGTATGGACCTTAATGTACACTTATGACGCAATAAATGAATATGAATATGTGATGCCTATGCCTTGTAAAGGTACTTTCGATGGCTGACTTTAGTTTTTTTAACTATTTTATGTACGTTTTCAGGTTGCTGGAGACTAGACGTGAGGATCTAATCCTGATTCTTTTAGAGGACATACCGCGTCGACTCAGACCGAACACATTGCATTACTTAATGTTGACGAAGACTTACATCGTGTGGCCAAAGAATAAGTCTGAACAGCAAGTCTTCTGGAAGAGACTTAAGAAGAGCGTAATCACGCAGAGGCAGAGAGAAAATAGAGTTTCTTTAGCGTGATTAAGGGTACATACGCACTACGCGGTTAGCCGCTTTGAGGGTAGCCGCGCAAAAAGCGCGAGTTCAACTCGCGTGAAGAGGGTTTCTTATTTTTTATTGGTTTTCCTGTAATCTATAGGTATAGGACTAATGTCTGTTTTTTTAGGCTCAGTAGTTTCGGAGATCAGAGAGGGGGGGGGGGGGGTCAGGATTGTCAATTTTCATCAATTTTCTTACATCATTTAAAAAACTCTTAATTTTAAAATTATACAAAAAATGGTTTGACACTTAAAATAAGTCCTTTTATTTGATGGCTCTTATGCATTCGGTAAAATTTTCAAAACTTTTTTTTTTTTCTAATTTTCACTCCTATGTGTACCTTCATATGTGTACCTTTCAACATAATCGTTCTAGCAGATTTGTGTAATGGACAGACAGACAGACACAGGAGTGATCCTATAAGTGTACAGAACCCTTTCCATTCGGATGTTTGGAACCTAAAAAATGTGTGCAATGTAAAACTCACTCCGACGCGATGCGATGCGGCTGCCGTATAACGGCGCGCATACATTAGGTTAGCCGAATATGTCGACCGTATGTCGACCGTATACGGTTTAACCGGATTCTTTAGCCGAATTGGCTTGTTTTTATTGGACGATGAATAAATTCGGCCATATTAAATAAGTTTATACCAGTTAGTAATAAGGGCTTCATATTCACCCGAATACGTTGTATTTTGTCGGCTACCCGCAACGTGGCTGGCTGCGTTGTGCGTATAGGCGTTATTGAAATAATATTTGTAAGGACACGGGTAGATCGTCATCAAAATCAGTCTAGCCCACTCCGAAAACACGTTTTAACTATTATATCCTTAGTACCTACAGTTTGTTAACTGACGAAATATTGTAGCGTCCATACATACTAAAATGGTCTTAATTTAAAAAAGATCTATGAAGCCAACATCAAAATCGCAAAAAAAAACACTTCCCCATACCACTGATTTTTTTTTAATTACAATGTTGTTCGCATAGAAAAGTTTTTTGTATTTGAGCACAAGAATCATTTTGATGTCTTAAAAAAATATTTTATAAAAAAAAAAAAAAACGACTTCAAAAAACTAAAACGCTAAACATAATCTTAACACTTAAGTACCTAATCAGTTACTTTTGGAGTCGGTGCAAACGAAAACATAGAATCTCTCATCGACTGGCATTGGCGTTTTAGTTTTTTTTTTTTATAGAATTAACTTATTTCATTTATTTTAGTGATAAATCCTAATCAAAACAAATCTTACGAGTGCAAACATAATTTAACTGCTGAACACCGATTTCATTTCTTATTTTTCCACCCTTAGGGGTGTATTTTTTTCCAAAACTGTTTTATTATAGTATCTTTGAAGTATAAGCTATTCATTAAAAAAAGAATCATCAAAATCGGTCTACATTTGGCAAAGATATTAGGTAAGATAGTTACTAAAATCAGTTGGCGTGGTACGGAGTTCATGCAATGTTTGATGATTTTCTTATAGATCCCATCATCAGAATTTAACCAAATTTATATGGGACCATTCTGAAAGTATTACCTTTCAAACAAAAAAAATATTATCGAAATCGGTCAACGTAGTAAAGAATGATCGCTGAACATACACAAAAAAAAAAGATTCCGACGAATTGAAAACCTCATCCTTTTTTGAAGTCGGTTAAAAATAACCCTGCATATTGCTCAAAGGATATGCAAGCTATATAAATAGGCAGGGCTGGTCACATTTGATGTAGAACTGATAACCGATTAGGTAGACGTGTTTTTGAGTGGATACCGCTACTGGGCAAGCGCAGCGTGGGGCGCCCTCCGACAAGGTGAAGCGACGATATACGCAAGGCTGCTGGCAGTGGATGGAAAGAATAGCCGAGGCTGGGGCTTAGTGGCGTGCTGCGGGAGAGGTCTATGTCCAGCAGTGGACTGACGTGGACTGATTATGATGATGACACAGGAGCTCCACTAAGCATTTTGTAAAATAATAATCATGTTCGGGTTGCCTCAGAGAGTGGTACCGTCATTTAGCGAAAGGAATATGAAAACCGTTAAATTTAAATTTGTCTTCGACTTCATTGTGTTCTGTATGCTCGCTAGGGAACCACGCCATCTTGTTTCATTGATCTACTAGTTACGACAACCGGTTGGAAACCGGACGGATATTTATTTATTTATTTATACTTTATTGCACATTTAAAAATAATTAAACAAATGGCGGATTTAATGCCAAGAAGCATTCTCTACCAGTCAACCAGTGATCGCTAACATTACATACTTAATTAATAGGTATAAATATATATGATTATCAATTATATACATATACACACGTACATAATATAGTACACAGAGCAAATGACGTTTGACGACCTCCGTAGCCGAGAGGCGAGCATACCGGACTTGGTGTCGCTATCTCTGAGGTTCCGGGTTCGATTCCCGGTCGGTCAATGTAGAAAAATAACTTTCTATATTGTCTCGGGTCTGGGTGTTGTGGTACCGTCGTTGTTTCTGATTTCTGTAACACAAGTGCTTAAGCTACTTATCATAGGATCAGAGCAATGTATGTGATGTTGTCTAATATTTATTTATTTATTAACTAACTTATTGTTCCTAAGCAATTTGCGGCTAGTCTAATTTCGTGTACATATCCTCCAAATAAGAAATGTTGTTATTTTGTTTTTGTTGATAAATAAACGTATTTTTATCGTTTGTCTTATTTTTAATCTAATAATTCGTAAATATGCGTCACAAAGACATTTTTTTTATAACTATGTAGGATTTCTTTAGTATTCTTAAGTATACGCTTAAAAATACCTAATAAAATAAGTGAACGTATATCTTTTTAATACACTTCTACTAACTTGTTACCTAATATACTTGTTATCTTATTAAGTAATAGCTACCACAGTTACTTAGTTCATCATCATCATCATCATTTTAGCCATAGGACGTCCACTGCTGAACATAGGCCTCCCCCAATGACTTTCATTGGGGGGATTGCCAATACTAGCCACGCTTAGGAAGCGGGTTGGCGAGCGCAGTTTTTTATAAGATTTCGCACACAGACGCTGCTGCCCGTCTCGTGCTACAGGAATTAGACGGCTCTTACGACACGCCTCCTGTTGGTGGTTGGGAAGTGTATTCTTTATGGCCGTCCCCACAGGGCTTAGTTACTTAGTTAGCAAAGTCAAATCCTGTAGGTGGATAGTGGAAATAGTAAAACCTTCGTGTAGGGATCATTTGATTCCATTTGACGAGTTTAATAATAATATAAGTATGTTTTATAAACTAAAGCTGTGCTTCCTTCGAGGGTAGTAAAAAATGTTACTCAAAGGGTCATTCTATTCTACTGTTATAAAAGTGTGCATTAAATATGTAGTTACATATTTCCACATTCAAAATTTTTTGACAACTTAACAGCGACATCGAATCTTAATTAGCGTCATCTGTATTGAAATCTACCTCGCATCCCTAAGAAAATGTAATTTTTTCGGTATATAAAGCAGCCTATGGCCATCCGAAATAACATAAACATGAGCTAAATAATTATTTAAATCGGATAAGTACCTAGTTTTCTGAAACTAGGTACTTATCTTACCTTTACCTTACCTTCCTTACCTTCTAAGTACAAACTAACCTGCTGAGGTGCTTGTAACTCAAGTGCGGCAGCGCTTTGATACTGATTTGCAAAGTTAAGCCACCTACGCCACGGTTGTGATTGGATGGGTGACCATTCCAAACATATTTAGTAACAATTATAACAAGCATCTCCGTGCTGCGGAAGGCACGTTAAAAATTGGTATTGCTAATATCGCTTGATACTAGTCGTCAAGCCTAGTCAGAAGCCTTAGGGCGGCTTAATAACATCTGACAGTAAGGTTAAGTCACTGGCCTTACAACACCCCTCCACCGCACTGGGCCGCGGAGTATGGCCCAAACCACCTCATAGTTGAGGTGGGGCCTGTGTCTTGCAGTGGGACGTATAAAGGCATACTTTACTTTTACTTATACAAACAAACAAACAAACATGCAAATTTAACGTTATTAAGTATAACACTAGTTTAATAAATGATGACTACTTACGAGTGGTGAGTACGATGGACCCAGTCATTTTCTTCGGCTGGGGAGGTATAATCAGCAAGTCTAAGTTTAGCACGCCTCCGACGATACTGAAAAATTATCAAATAATCATAAACCTGTGTGTGTTACCAGTGACATATGGAATTAAAACGTGATCTCTCACTACAAGCCTCATAGAAAGTTAAAGGTCGCACAGCGTGCTACGGAAAGGGCTATGCTCGGTGTTTCTTTGCAAGATCGAATCGGGAATAAAGATATTCGTAAACGAACAAAAGTCGCTGGCATAGCCGGACGAAGTAGCAAGCTGAAGTGGTGGGGCACATAGTACGCAGAACTGACGGTCGATGGAGCAGAAAGATTTTGGAAAGGAGGCCACGTACCGGCAAGCGCGTCCACCTACAAGGTGGACAGACGATCTGGTAAATATTGCAGGAAGCCACTGGATGCAGAACGCTTCCAACCAGCCAATCTGAAAGTCACTGGGGGAGGCCTAAGGCCTCAAAGACAACTATGTGTATATCATGAATCCCATGTGGAATTATTAAATACTCATTAATACTAGTATAGTAATTTTTGTTTTCATATCTTGCCTCGATTAATTAGTAAATGTTTGCATGTAAAAGTTGATTGTGCTGTGTACGCTCCTAACGCTTATTACCTATTATTACAATAGTGTTTCAACTATGTCCAAACGATTTCTCAGTAAGTGAAATGTATATTTTTTATGAGAAATAAAGTTCTTCTAAACCTAAAAACCTTAATACTCATACTCATTTCAGTATATAGGCCCTCTTCCGGGCACTTATACACGTCCCAAAATATAGCTTTACCCTACCATCGCTTCGGGACTACATATCGGCTGGTGATGAGAAGAAACGGCGCAACAAACTCAGTCACCTTTGTCAGCCTTTTTTACAGGAAACACAGTTACAAGACATGTAGTAAGTGCGAGCTAAGCAGGTTAAGTCCATGCACTCTTGTCGTTTAAATAATCGTCTACCTTATAATACCCTCTTTTCATAAGGTTTTTTTTAATGTGAATTTTGAACTCATGTACAGGTAGTTCAACAAGAGTCTGTGGAACTTTATTAACAAAATTTAAAACATTTAATTAAAAATATATTATATTATATTAAATACATTTACAATAATATGATAGTTGAATGCGTCAGACGAGTTCTAGTTCTTTAGTATCTGTAGTATGGTTTTTTGAAAAATAGGCACCACTCTAAAGCACTCAAGTGGCTAGTATTAATTTTCCTAAGCCGGAAACCGGATTAAATCATTATATTATGACGATCTCCGCAGCCGAAAGGCGAGTATCCCAGAGTGGATTATAGCCCATACCACCTCATAGTTGAGGTGAGGCCTGTGCCCTGCAGTGGGATGTATGTAAGCATACTTTACCATTTTCGTCACACAAACATACGTACTTAAATCAAATACAAAAATGATAATTAAACAATCACGTAGTTAGGTATCAATTACTTTTTTAAATATTTATTTTACTCTTCAGTTTAGTTATCCAAACCTTCTCGTATCTATATTTGCATGCTATTTCTAATGGCTGGATAGGTGATCATATTTTACCACTGTCGATCTTCTGTACACTCTGTTCAATGACAAATAAATGTTTTTCTTCTTTCTTCCCAATTACCTAAACATCTTACCGATATTTCCTTAGATTCACTTCTCCAGTGCGAGTTCTTGTCGAGCAAGTCTTCAAATATTTCTGAAATGCCAATTCTGAAAAGGAAAATGCACGATGTTTTTGATGGAGCGTTTTACACAATCTATATGTCGTGGCCAGATCGTAAAATTGATCATTTCATGATGTGACCGATCATTTCATAAAATAGTGGTATTTCATGATATAGAACAGAACACGGTGCCTACATCATGATGTGGTCTGACCAGATCAATGAATACTCAGCGTTTAACGATATAAACCGCTAAACGCACGAATACTTCATGAAATGGTTAAACATTGGTAATCATATCGTAAAATCGTTACATTCCCCACCGGTAGAGGCGCTAATGTTGCTTTGTTTATGTGATGAGTAATGGCGGCGGACAAATATTTTATTCTAAAAGTGAATAATAATGTGTAAATTGAAGGTGACAGTGCAATGAAATATCTCGTTAGGACACCAAGCTAGGTGATTTTTTGAAAGTGACTCAAAAAACGAACGCAACGTCAAAAAATTAAGGAGATCGGAACGTAATTGTTTTTATTTATTAGTTTGGTTTAAAAATAGTAACTATTTAAAATGTTTAATTTATCTATCGACCAAGATTACAATTGTTAAAAAAAATCACGTAACTTGTAAACATATTTTTATTTTAATGATATGGCCAAACGTGGATTGACATTTCATCGAATGTTGACGTTTAAATGATATGGTCAGTTTTAGTTGGCCTTGAAATACCACCATTTTATGAAATGATCGGTCACATCATGAATTGCTCAATTTTACGATCTGGCTACGACATAGGTATATAAAACAAAGTCGGGTTAGTTAAACCATCAATTAAAATTAATTTAACTTTTATGATCTTTGATTAGTTAGTTTTGTCTCTGCCTCGAATAGCAGAATAACTATTAAAACATCGAAAAATTCACAAAATAAAGAGGCAGTACGAAGTTCGCTGTGACAGCTAAGTGTTAGATACACTACAAATAGTAAAAATCAGTCAAGCCTGGGTCGTGGACGAAATAAAAGAAAATATGGTAGTACAGAACGTTTTGTAAGCAAGTCCAACTCGCACTTGGCTACTATTTTGTACTGTACCATTTTGTTCGCCGATGAAAGTCCTTGGATCCGGTAAGAAGGGTGGTTCTGACATGTTTAGGTTGTCCAAGTCTTCTTTCTCTTTCTCATTTTTCGTGTATCTAAAATAAAAACTTTTTCGTTAGAATCTAACTATGTAATCATAAAATACAGTGTATAAAACCAATTTATTTCTGTAAATAGATTTTTTACTCTACCACTGCTGTGGAACAATATAGCTAGCGCCGAGACGAAGCAGCGCAAGAAACTTGGTCAATGTTGGCAGGCTTTTTTTTAAAATAGTATGTTCAGAAGAAAATAATAATACCTGTGTGAGCTGTGCAGGATTTAATTGCAGACATTTTTGTCATTTAAATAGTCATTAACACTATAATAACATTTTTTAGAAATCTCGGCTATCCTTAAAACAAACAACCCAATCTATTGTCGGGCATCGACACCAACCCATACCATAAATACATTAATAAAAGCTTATAAAGTACTCTATCAGGCAAACTTTAATAAAAATGAAAAAGGTTTTTAGACATTAATAATTGTTTCCACAAAAAACAGTGTTTTTTTTAAAAACTGACATGTAAGTCACAAAACATACATGAATATTTGGAATATTTCGGACTCTGCATGGCGCCTGGCTTACATTATAAGGTTTTTTGATATTATTTCATTTATTTAGGGGACGATTCTTTTATTCAACAACAAATTTAATATATAGCTAAAAATAAATTAGTTACAATCAGTTGATAGTTGAATAGGTTGATAGTTAAAGTGGCAATAGACAGGTCACATCGCTTGGAGAACTGACAATTATTGAGGAAGAAAGGTTCTCGAGCCACGACCAAAAAATGGAAGACGCAGCCGGGCAGGCCTGGTTGCGAGAAACGGCTGGATGCAAACTGCCCTATAAACAAAATCGGCCAAATTTGCGTCGTTATTTAAAGCGTCTCGGCTTTCGCTCCATCATCGTTTCGACAAATCACTCAAAGCGATGATGAGCGATAAAACTGCCGCTTGACTACGCATTTGTATGAAAGTAAGCGATCAAACAATTCGCTTCTTTATCGTTTCGTTTTCAAATGAAACATTGTCTACCAACTTCTTTAACGATGACGATTTACCACGTGATTTCACGACGGCATATGTCAATCACATACATATTATTCTTTTCGAACTTCGTTATCGTTTTCAATTTTTTACTTTGCCTAAGCCCTCAGAGCCGCTCGCTGTGGCGATTAATAGCGAACGCCTATGTCCAGCTGTGGACTCCCAAAGACTGATCTAGGTAGGTACTCACGGATTTGCCTTCAGAAAGTTTTCAAGTTCTCTTATCTTCTGATTTATCTCTTTGTAGAATTTGCTTCTTATGTCATCGTATTCTTTCTTCAGTTTGTACGTTTCGACATGTTCTTTCACGTTGAAGATGAAGAGATCTGAAATATGTAATTCTTATAGGAACTGAATGTAAAGTTCCTTTTTTTTCTTATCTTACGAAATATTCACACAAAAAAACATGAATCAATGGCGCAATAAACGCGTGCAGTCGCGCGTCTCGCGGTAGACGCGCCACTTATTAATTTCATCAATATTTAAGAGGTATTTTACATTTAAAAACCTAATATTCCCAGTGCATAATTGGCGACTTTAGGAAAGATGTAAGGACAAAAATTAAATTCCCAATCTTTTACAATTTATAGGTTACACACTTGCAATAAATACATCCATTTTTCATTTATAAAATTAATTATCAATCCAGCAACTCAATTTACAAAAAATGCAATGCTGCGTGACCGGTGACTGAAGGAGAATAGGAAACAGCTTTTCGCACCCAGTTGAATAATGCAACACTTCTAAAAAGGTAATATTTTTTACAGTTAGTCAACCTAGCCCTTTAGTCCACTATCCCCGGTCTACCCTATTCATGTATATCCTTACCCAAATATCTATTGGGCATGTCCGCAATCAAGCGGAAGGTTCTGGAACTCTCGCTCAGCAGGTCGATCATGGATCTGGCAGCACGCACACAGACGCACGTACCATCTATTATCCTAGGCAGTTTCAAGGCCACCTTAATAGCGGGGAAGGCGAGTTCCACTGGATCTCTGGAAGGTGAAAAATATAGAAGGTGTAACCAATGTAACGCATGTCCTCTAAAGAGGAGACTCTGGTGTTTAAATAAAACAATTCTTTGTATCATAATTTCAGCTTTAGGACGTCCACTGCGGAACATAGTTCCCCCCCCCCCAATGACTTCCAGATTTGCCGGTTGAAAGCGGCCTGCATCCAGCTTCCTGCAACCTTTACCAGGTCAGTCAGCCGGTACGTGCTTCCATTCTAGAACCTTTCTGAACCATCGGCAGTCAGTTCTACGTGCTATGTGCACCGTCCACTGCCACTTTAGTTTGCTTTTCCGTTGGGCTATGTTAGCGACTTTTGTTCGTTTACGGATCTCCTCGTTTCTGATTCGATTTCACCAAGAAACACTCAGCATAGCCCTTTCTATAGCACGCTGTGCAGCCTTGAGCTTTCTTATAAGGGCTATAGTGAATGGTCACGTTTCTATTAATTTATGTATAGGACCTAAAAAGCCGGCTAATTTAGAAGTCATTTGGGGGAAGCCTATGTTCAGCGGTGGACGTCAGGTGGCTGAAATGATAAGTATGAAGTTAAAGATCTTACGGCTCCGGCTCCAATGGCTTGGGTTTTCTCGTGGGCATCTTCACAGCGACCCAGAGGTTCAGACGTAGTCCTTTGAACTCTCGCTCGTATACCGCTAGTTTGATTGACTCGAACTTAAGGTGTTTTGTCAGGTCCCGGAGTAAGGTGTAGGACGCGAATTGGATAGCGGTAGACAGTTGCTCTCTAAGCGCTAGACGTACCTGAAGAGGGATCATAAGTTCTACTCAAAATAAATATAAATAAATAAATATTGGACAACATCACATACATTGCTCTGATCCTATGATAAGTGCTTAAGCACATTGTGTGTGTTACAGAAATCAGAAACATCGATGGTACCACAACACCCAGACCCGAGAAAATATAGAAAAAATATTTTTCTACATTGACCGACCGGGAATCGAACCCGGGACCTCAGAGATAGCGACACCAAGTCCAGTATACTCGCCTCTCGGCTACGGAGGTCGTCAAAATATAACGGACAGGCCTGTCACCCGTAGACATTTTAATTTCATAGTCAATAATTGATATCATAGTGTAAAACTATAAAACACACTTATATGTATTGGTCTCGACAAGACGAATCAAATGAGCCCAAACACGAATATTTTACTAGTAACCATTGAAGAGTTCTACCATCCAACTCCTGGATCCATCATCTGATCATTACGATTGTGTCAAATTATTGTATTATCATCCGAATGTCAGATACTTACAAATTCTCAAACCGGTACGTCAGTTAGAAGTTGGTTTAAAACTATTTCTAAGATATCATGACATAGTTAGTTTGTTAGTTAGTTACAAGTAAAGCTAATAGAAATGTAACACACTTTTGTAAGCACACTGTTGAACATAGGCCTCCCTGAAGAATGCCACAGGCGTGCTGTTCCGAGCCACTAGCATAGCAGCGGCGATACACAACCTTAACTATGTAGTCAGTCCATCGACCCGGTCAACAGTCCGAAATGAGGATATTCGTAAAACAAATAAAGCCACCGACATGGCTCTTTGAAATGTAAAGCTGGAGTGGCAATGGGCAGGAATGACACACCTCCATTTTTTTCGGACGAACCTATCGCTCACAGTATTTGAGGAAGGTCTTATCCAGCTTTACCGGGCAATCAGCCTAGGTCTGCGTCACTAGCGGTTGCCGGGACCCACCCGGCCGAGTGTGAGCCTCGTACGGTTGGCAAAAAAAGTGGTCTACCAGTTTTGACAAAATTGAATGTGTATGTAAAATAGCGATAAGGTTGAACTCAAAGACTTATTACCTTTTTAACATGAAAGAGATGCACAATTATGACGTATTATTTATTTGTTTTTGACGTAATATGATTATGTATGGTCTCACAAAAATGTAATAACACACTTATGACGCAGTAAATGAATATGAAATATGAGAGATAAGTAGCTGCCAGAAAAATCAACCCTGTTTTTCTATAACGCGCGAATGCTTTTCAACCATAGACCACTTTCTTGGCGACTAGCGGGCGTGATCAGGCCAGTGTCGATTGCACAATAAAGCTAAAACCCAAGATACTTACCTCATTGTAACTTTGCGCTTGCAAAGCTGTGTACTGTCTAGAATTTGCAACGAATTCTTCCAGCATTTCCAGCATCTGACAAGAAAAATACATATTAAACTTTTTACGGTATTTTCTTATGAGTGAGGGATTTTTACTAGTAGCTCAGTTCTGAGCTTAGAAACTTGTATCTACTTATGATTCCGAAGATTCTTTTGCACCCTGCATAGTCAAACCAATTGATCCAAGTTCACGAAAACAAGGTCTAAAGAGTAATTTTGACAGTACCCGTTCTTTACTTGATGAACAACAGACCAAAAGATCTTAGTAATCTTATCATACTAATATTATAAAAACGAAAATTTGGATGAATGGATGTTTGTTACTTAATCAAGCTAGAATGGATCTAGATGAAATTTGGCACAGAAATAGCCTAGAAGATAGGATACTTTTTATCCCGAAAAAAATAAGGGTTCTTGAGGGATGCAAGATAACTCTCATTATAGATGGCGTTGGCGATGGCGATGGCGTATCGTTAGATGTCGCTGTTAGTTTTGCTAGTAACTACATAAAGTAGGATTAAGTAGTTACTTATATGTGCTCTTTTTTATTCGTACAATTCGTACAGTATCTCGATGTGTCATCAAAACATGAATGATACGCAAGGGTCTCGGTTTCGATTCCCGGTTCGAATCCGGAAATCGAACTTTTCTAAATACGAGTCTGTGTGTGTGCTGGGAGACGAGACGACCCTGGCAATAGCATTGTCTGGTATCTTTTTACACAAGGATGTCGTTACTTCGAGACCATGACAATAGGGATGACGACTAGGTAAAGAAAATAAATTTCTATTTAGTCAGTCAGTTAGATTATCAAAAAATAATGGACTCTTATTTTTTCCTTTGTCAATCAACCAAAACATGTCAAATAAAAGGCGTCAATGTTCGGGAGTGGAGGCTCGTGACGTCACTTCTTAGTAAAAATTGTACCTAGACGTGACGTCATGCGACATTCAAATCAATATATCTCTGTAATATTTTGAATATGTAAAAAAAGAAAAAATACGTGTCCAATACTTTTTGGTATAGAGTAATTTTTGATGGAGTAAGAAAAAAAAAGTTTGTCGTCATCCCTATTGGTGTGTTGGTAATGGCGACTGGCTTCTTACTGGCAAAGCTTCAATGCATCGCCTCTCTAGCTCATCGGGATCGCACTCCGGCTTCTGCTGCCATATTTCGAGGTACGTGTTCATTTGAGTCACCACACGAGGGTCTGGGAGGCCGTCACAGCACAGGTATTGAGCCCACTGGAATATTAGATAATTTTAGTTGATCATTATCATCATCAATAAATAAAACAAACCAATTTATTTCTGCACATAGGACTGAATGACATCATTCGAATAACATTCATTATACGGTCTTGACCGCACATTTTTCCCTATCAGCATTTTAACTTCGTTGTATAATTTTTCGTGCCATCAATTCGGTACGTAATCGATTGCCACAGCATACATGTACTCGTTTCACTTATAATTAATATCAATAAATCAACTCATCAAATCAAACTATGTATCATTCCTATCAATTTCTAAAGACGTACAGCTCGTACATTAATCTTAAGGTCAAATACGACCCTACTACTACCCTACCCTACAATTAATTAAAGTGAGACTGAAGATCTACTTGTTTAAGTGAAAATACACACACACACTCACAAACTATCATCCGTTCACCCACAAAAACATACAAACAATAAATTGTAAAACTATTTAAAATAAGTAAACTGTTACTTCTATAATTGTTACAAATTGCAGAGGAATCACTGCCGCGTTTTTGCGAATGTAGAAAGAGCAGACAACCTACTACAAAACGTCAATTTTTTTCAATTGACATTGTGTGTGACTCTAAATGTCGGACTTAAAGTTAAAACTCGGTTCAATGACCTTTAACTTTTTGAGTAGTTTGACCTGCCAATGACTGTACATATACCATCATCAGCATTTGGAAGTTCAGGCTGGACATAGGTCCCCCTATAGATCGCCACTGCGAGCGTTCTAGGCCGTTTGCATTCAGCGGCTATCCGTAACCTTGACTAAATTGTTAGTCTACTGGTAATTTCAGTTCAGAGAAGAGGAATCTTAGGATATGTCTTAAGACATCTGCCCCGCAAGCATAAGCACCAAAACACGATATGATATAGCGATATATCGACACCAACTGTAAAAATATGATAGATATATATAAAGTACTTAATTGTGATAATATGAATCAAATAATAATAAATAAATAAATAATTTTCTTTCTTTCTTTCTATATATCGCTATATCATATCATATCATATCGTGTTTTGGTGGTCGTGCTAGGGGGGCTGATATCATATAAAATAGCAGTCTAGCCTAGCCTAGCCCATACTATACTGAGAACGAAGCGAAAAAAAAAGTAACTTTGTTTTCTTTGCAGTCGCTCATGTCGCATAATAAGAGCTCGCAAGTTGGCGTAGTTCAGCTCTGAGTTCGTGGTGTGAACCCAAAGATAAGACACGGCAACAACATAAGCGAAGCAAAACGAACTTATCTTTTAATTTCGTTTATTTTCCAGCTCATACCTCAGCTTCCAGTTGCTTTTTGTTCTCAAAATCCAACTTCTGCCTTTCAAATTCTGAAAATTAAAGATCATTTGAATTTATTTTAACAACAGTCCCGCAGTTGCGTATTTATTAAAACACAACGTCTTTAATAATATATATATATATATAAAAATTAATAATAAATGCATTCTTCTAACAATCATTCCACCACCAAGGGGCGTGCATTGGTTTCAGATGGGGGTAGGCTGTGAGTGAAAATTGAGTAAGTTTGCGTGAAACAGTAGGCGATCTCGCGGCAGCCTAACATTGGTTAAATTGCACAGAAACGGTCTAAGTTGCGCGCTTTAGTAAGGAATAAGTACAGGTAGACGACAAAATGGTTACAGAATATTTGTTGTTTATTGTTGAATACGTAATTAATAATTATGGTTAGCTGTCGGTTTTTTATGAAGGTAGGCTCTGCATAATAGCCTATATGGAATGCACGCCCCTGCCACCATGCCAAACATAAATATATATGTACAAATACTCTTGCTCATCAGTTCATCACACAAACATTTGTCTTGCTAGATTCGAACCAGCGATCGTTGCTCGCGCTGGTTTCGTCGTTGGAGGCCCAATTCCCGTAATTTAATCGAGTCGCAATCCAGTGTCAATAGATATATAGATAGATAGATACTCTTTATTGCACACCACACAAAACAAACAGTACAGAGAAACAACAAATTTAGAATCGTACAATTTAGGCGGTCTTATCGCTAAGAGCGATCTCTTCCAGACAACCTTCAGGTCGAGGAAAGTTTTTTAAAAAGTTGAGGGGAGAGGCGGTGAAGAGTAAAAAATATTAAAGGAGAGAGTAATAATTATATATGTATATAATATAAATCATCATCATTTCAGCCATGGACGTCCACTGCTGAACACAGGCCTCCCCCAATGACGTTCATTGGGGGGGATTGTCAATACTCGCCACACTTGGCAGGCGGGTTGGCGAGCGCAGTTTTTTTTATAACATTTCGCACGCAGACGCTGCTGCCCATCTCGTGCTACAGGAATTAGTCGCCTCTTACGACACGCCTCCTGTTGGCGGTAAGGAAGTATTCTTACGGCCGTCCCCACACGGCACTTTATTCACATATTATCACATATGTATTAGACATACACGACATACACTTTATTCTAAATAATGATCGATCATACATAATACCTATAAATACATATATATGTAAGTATCTACACAAATTAATAACCCTATTAATATGAATATGGATTTAGTAGAATAAGACAGCAGAAAACTAAAGGGCAAGGAGATAGGTTTTAAGTCTACTTTTGAATATTTGAAGAGATTCAGACTGCCGAATAGACATCGGTAAGGAGTTTCATAAGCGGATGGATTGCGCAGTGAAGGATTGTGAATTGTGTGTGAAGAATGTAGGGGAAAGGTGAGTCGGAGATTATTGGAAGACCGCATTTCGTGACCTAGGGCAGACTGCAAAAATGTAAAGCGCTCCTTTAGATATGGTGGTGACTTTGGATTGAATAATAATGGGCTAGTTTCCTAAAAAAATCTAATTAGTCCGTCAGTTGGATTAACAGAAAATATTGGACACGTATTTTTTCTTTTCTCAATCAAACAAGAAATGATGAAGATATATCCCGTTAAAGTTCCGCGTAACGTCACGCCTTGCGACACTTTTAAGCACGGCGTGAAGTCACTCCCAAACTTTGATGCGCTTTATTTTCGCCATTTTTTGTTTTGTTGACAAAAAGCAAAATATGGGTCCAATATTTTTTGATAATCTAACTGACGGACTAATTAGAATAATCTTTTTTAGACCCAGAAAATTAGCCTAATAATAATCCGGTCCCAGTAATATTGGTTTCCTTCATTTTCAGTCGCATTACGAACTATAATTGTATTTTTGGGTTTACGAAAATACCGTTTTAGATAGTAATGTTACTGGGAGCGGATCGACACTGAATTGCGACTAATGCCAAATAATTAGGCCTCAGGAGACGCATTTTTGAATCATGCGAATTCCAATCCGAATACGAAATCGCAAGTTTCGCATGCGAATACCTAAAATCATTATTTTTGAAAAATCATTCCATGAATTCTGCAACGACCACTTGTTTTCAACCGACATCAAAAAAGGAGGAGGTTCTCAATTCGACTGTTTTTTTTTTTTGTATGTGTGTTACGCGATTACTCCGCCAATTATGAATCGATTTTAATGATTCTTTTTTTGTTTGATAGATCATACTTCAGAGGTGGTCCCATATAAATTTTATCGAAATTGATTTAGAACTTTTTGCGAAAATCAACAAATATATACCCAGATAATATTTTGGTTGTGCTTCTTGTTACCTATCTTCGACAAATATGAGCCGATTTTGATGATTTTTGTTTTATTGAATAGCTTATACTTCAAAGATGCTATGATAAAAGTTTGCAAAATAAAAATCACCCCTAAGGGTAGGAAAATAGGGGATGAAATCGGTGTTCAGCAGTTAGATTAGGATTTATCACTAAAAATAGATGAAATAAGTAAATTTTATTAAAAAAATAAAACCGACTTCAAAACACTAAAATGATAAAAATAATCCTAACACTTAAGTACCTAATCAGTTACTTTTGGAGTCGGTGCAAGCAAAAACATTGAATCTCTCATCGGCTGGCACCGACTCCAAAAGTAACTGATTAGGTACTTAAGTGTTAGGATTATTTTTATCATTTTAGTGTTTTGAAGTCGGTTTTATTTTTTTAAATAAAATTTACTTATTCTTTTTCTACTAGTAGAAATTACGGAAGAATGACATTGACAAATAAACATGTTTGACAGAAATTTGACATAATAACTTTTTATTTACATTCCGTTTTAAGCGATTCACTACCGGTTTTTAAAATCAATGAGATTTGGAAACCGTTTTATAATTTTTTCTGCGTAAAACGAAGATATTTACAAAATTTCAGTTTAATAGCAACACTTATTTCAAATTTTAAAAAAAGTGATTCAAAAATGCGTAAAATCGTGAGCAATAGAAATGAATTTCATACACGAATTGTTTTCGTGTTCGAATTCGAAATTCATTTCTAATGCTTCAAAAATACGTCTCCTGATCGTTGCGGAGTTGGCCGCTCGGCGAGGGAACCAGACCAGACCATTTTGTACAAATCCAGTGCTACTGGACCTCTCTCTCTTTCTATCTCTCTCTCTAACTTCTAGAACTTACTGTGGAACAGATCGCAGGCCTTCTGTAGTATGTCCCTCCGCACCTCCTGCTCGGCGTTGTCTTTCGCCATTAGTTCCGCTCTCTCCCGCGCGAGGGCGGCGCGCTTCTCCTTTGCACCCGCCAGGATTGCTTGTCTGGTGATGGAGATAGAGTGCTAAGTACTTATAAAGATAATATAGTATAATAAAAGTCGATCTGCTATGAAATAGAAATAAATAAATAATATTGGACAACATCACATACATTGCTCTGATCCTATGATAAGTAGCTTAAGCACTTGTGTTACAGAAATCAGAAAAACGACGGTACCACATCACCCAGACCCGAGACAATATAGAAAAGTATTTTTTTATATTGACCGACCGGGAATTGAACCCGGGACCTCAGAGATAGCGACACAAGTCCGGAAAGCTCGCCTCTCGGCCACGGAGGTCGTCAAAGGGGCTGATTCCGCTGTTTAAATGTATTTGTTATACAGGGTTTACAAAAAAAAAAAAACTGAAACATATAACAAGTATGTAATGTAAAGTATGGAATTTTTTTTTTTTGGCGGTCTATATAAACTAACGCGCTACCTCGATGATAATGTATAAATCATGTTAATAAAATAACTATTTCGATGTTGTTTCCGTAGTATACTTATATTTTTTTAATATTAACTGTCGATTACGTGTTTTTTTTAGAAGTGTCCTATGCTTTTGTAATTTGTTCACCCTGTAAATTGTAAATAATGTGACTAAATATGAGATTAATTATGAATTATTTTTAATTCTTCGTCTTACCAATCGCCCTCATCATCATCATCATCATTTCAGCCATAGGACGTCCACTGCTGAACATAGGCCTCCCCCAGTGACATCCAGATTGGCCGGTTGAAAGCGGCTCGCATCCAGCGGCTCCCTGCAACCTTTACCAGGTCGTCTGTCCACCTTGTAGGTGGACGTCCTACGCTGCGCTTGCCGGTACGTGGCCTCCATTCCAGAACCTTACTGCCCCATCGGCCGTCAGTTCTACGTGCTATGTGCCCCGCCCACTGCCACTTCAGCTTGCTTATCCGTTGGGCTATGTCAGCAACTTTTGTTCGTTTACGAATCTCCTCATTCCTGTATGTCTGGATATATTTAAATGGACATGACCAGTGCAAGTTTTGTTACAAGAATTCAAGAATCACAAATTGCACTGATCATATCTACATTAATTGATTAAATAGTTATACCTAGTTATTTACTTCAATTGATTTTTAATAATATAATTACTGTAAATAAGTAGGTATCTACTGAGTACAGTCATAAACACAAGTATTAACTAATTCTTCTAAGGAAACAAAGCTAGGCAATATTAACACTGGATCTTACGTGTCCTATACAAAATATACATACTAAAAATACTTATCTCTTTCAATCTAAAAATGTTCTGACTACAATTTTAATAACAAGACTTAAAAACGAACTTCTCTGCTTCCTTCTCTATGCGCCATTCTTCTATCCTCTGCACCATCCATGCTTCTCTTTCCTTTTTGTTCATTTTTTTCCAATTTTTCGGCTGTCACAATTATATTTATGAATTTTAACTAAATTTTTGCGGAACCCAACTACTATTGGTCTATAGTTCTGTCTTTATTATGTAATATTGATAGGAATTGACTAGTGAGTAGGTTTTAAGTAGAATCTTTTGGGAAGTCCGCAATTTCTTAAGTTATATACTAATAGCGTCTGGTTTACAATGTATTTAGATCAAAATGTGATTCGCGAATGCAATAATTATATTTGCATTGAAAAATATTCACTTGAATAATCAATTTATCGCTCTAAGTTTTATAGGAAGAACTAGCTGTCCCGGCGAACTTCATACCGCCCCTTGAAAACATTTTTTTCGTGAATTTTTGTCAGTTCTTTAAAGTTATTTTGCTATTCGGGGCGGAGACAAATTCAACAAATCAATGATCATAAAAATCGGTCCAGCCGTTCTCGAGTTATAAATGGTGTAACCTATGGTGTACCTATCTCAACTTAAATTTTGTTAGTGTATTGAATTTTTGTTAGGAAATGTAAGTAACGTAGTAAAATCTTAATAAAACACATACTCAAAATTGGTGAACGTGTTCGGTATGATTTAAAGATGCCCTCATTTAAAGGAATGCAGCTAATTTATAAACATCCTATATACAAATTTAACAATAATAATAATTCACCCTGTATTTGGTCACAATTACGGCTGATCAATAAAAACCAATAAAACCAATTTATTTCTGCAAATAGGCCTAAATTAAGCTCTTTTACACGTCCCATTTTTATATTCTATGACTGCTTCGGGACAATTGCGGGCTAGCGCCGAGAAGAAGCAGTGCAAGAAACTTGGTCACTATTGTCAGCCTCTTTTCAAATAATATGTTTACATTACAAGATAAAATGTGCCTGTGCGAGCAGGCAGTATTTAATTCCATACATTTTTATCATTTAAATAGTCATTTACAGTGTAATAACCTTTTTTCATTAAAATCAATTAAATTTATGTATAGGTAGTTCAGCAATAGACTGGGGCAATTTGTTGAAAAAGCGAATACATTTCCCCATGAACGAATTACCTACTTTATGCAGTCTGAAATTTGAAACGACAAGTTTATCTTTCAGTTTAAGTTTTAGGTTAAGTTAGTATATTTAAAGTTTTGTGTTATTAATTATTACATTTTTAAGAAAATGCTAACAAATAAATTGAATTCTGCGTGAATGAGAAAAAAAAAGTATTTATTCCGGGTATTATTATTATGAATGTCACTTTTTTAAGGGAATAGATGCAAGTTTTTACGAATATACATAATCGATGGATGAATTTTGTGATAATTTTTTTAGTAAAAATATTATTATTATTTCGCAAATTACATTTTGATCAGTCTGCACCATAAATTAGTCGCTATTTTAATAAAACGTAATAAATTTCCAATTTCACGATCCATAAAGAAAAATGATTTAGTACTTAGTGTGTACTATTTAAAAAATTTAACACCACCACACAAAAAAAAAACACGTCACTCGTCTATTGTTGTTCGATTTCTTGTAATAACACGAGCCGTTCTCAAATTTCGTGTATGAAAGCAGTCACATGACTCACGGAAAGAATTTTATCGTCAATGCATGATGTTACTCAATTTATTAGTCTGTAGGGATGTTTTATTTATTGGCACTATAAAATGAAGTATAACACGACGTCGACGAAAAATATAGGGTAAAGTTTTTGACATGGAACAGTAAAGTTACCAATATAGTCTGTTTTTTTTTTACAGCTCTTTTGCTGGTGGCTTTTGTAAGGCCGGTAGTCGCTACTTGTGGCGGCGTTTGTGGGTCGTATGCGGCAAGGTTTATTTAGCTACACCGTGCTGTGGCTAGCACAGAAGCACTCAGCCTAGGTCCACCCTATTAGTGGTTGCTGTGACCCGCCAAGTAGGAGAGACCAGGGATATTTGACTTATTTTTCCTATAGACTCTATTATGAATAATCTTCGAAAATTCGGCGGTATGGTACTTATTTTTAACACCAGTGCCAACGCAACGCCAGCGTTGCGTAGAACCGTCGCTCAGCAGCCACTTAGCGCTGACATTGCAACGCGCCGCCATGCGAGGGATACTTCGACGCTGTGCAGGCGCTAGCAAAGCGTCGCGCTGACGCTCGGAAGACGGTAGTGTGCGTCTCTATGGCTGGCTGGCTGGCTGGCTGGCTGGTTATCTGGCTGGCTTGTATATTGCTCTAACATAACAATTTAGAAACGAAGAGACAGAGAACGTACATTTGAACGTTAGCCATTAAATATTGTGATCGACTGGTAGAAATTTTCATATGGCTTTAAGTATACCTTTTGTAAATTTTTTTTTTACTGCCGAAAATAAACTGTCTCGGACTAATAATATCATGGTGACGGCCTATAAATAGACAAAGTTAAAACGTGGTGTGCAAATAATAAAAGCAGAACTTTCGCCAAAAGTCTGACTTTTATAATTTATAAAATCTTACCTTTTCAAAATCTGGTATTTCCTCCTTTTCCTTGTCCTTTTTGCCCCTCTTCCCTTTTTTCTTCTTTTCTGTCACTTGTTCTTCTTCGACCACAGGTTTTTGTTCCTCTGTCAAAACAACAGTATTATGTAAATAATTTTTAATTGACCCGTTATAGAGCCATAACGGTCAATAGTTTTTTAACTGTCTGGTTTTGCAAGGTTTTGAAAGGGTAACCTACACAGTTTATGGCTTACGCACTAGGCTAGTTTCCTAGGTCAAAAAAATATTATTCTATTTAGTCCGTCAGTTAGATTATCAAAAATATTTGACACACGAAAAAAAAAGAAAAAAAAGTATATTTTTTTCAGAAAACACGATGTACAGTATTATCATTCATATTTGAGATTACCTCGTAAGTTAATGCATATACTTGTGGCAGGTAACCACATATTATGTCTTTGTCTAAAAATGACGAAGATAAAGGGCATCAAAGTTTAGAAATGGAAGCTCGTGACGTCACGCTGTGCTAAAAAGCGTCGCACGGCGTGACGTTACGTGAAATTTTAACGGGCTATATCTTCCCAATTTTTTGTTTAATTGAGAACAGAAAAAATACGTGTCTAATATTTTCTGTTAATCCAAATGACGGACTAATTAGAATTTTTTAGAAAACTAGCGTAGTACACTCAAAGGGCTCTATATAAATATGAGTGAGACCTATGTCGATTAGGTAGTCTTACAGATTACTTTTGTATAGACATATATATATTTTTACTAAGGTAGGTCACACACTTATTTATGTATACTTACCTACTTTCTATCAAATCGCTCTAATTTTATTTTGGTTGATTGTTTTCATATGAAAATCAATTTTAAACTTTAATACATCTTTTTGAATTATTTTCGCAAAATTGGGATTCAATGTAGTTGTTTTATATATTGTAGCAAGTCAGTTGGTAAAGGAAAGAATTAACTCCACCCTTAAAATTAAAATTTGATTTAATGACCCTAATTTTTTTAATAAGTTGATTTGCAGTTGATTGTACATGCTAAGTGACGTTGACGACCTCCGTAGCCGAGAGGCGAGCATAATGGTGTCGCTATCTTTGAGGTCCCGAGTTCGATTCCCGGTCGGTAAATGCAGAAAAACATTCTACATTGTCTCGGGTCTGGGTGTTGTGGTACTGTCGTTGTTTCTGATTTCTATAACACAAGTGCTTAGGATTACCATAGGGTCAGAGCAATGTCCAATATTAAGTAATTCTTACCGACACCGAGAGAATCCTCAGACCATTGGAAGAATTCGCTGGTTTCTTTCGCCACCTCTTCAACTGCCTACAAACAAAATGTACTTGTTTCACAAATAAATTACAACTTTCATTAATGCACATTGATCCCGACAAGTGTCGCTTTGTGTTTGGTCTTGCCCGTAGTGATCGATCGATGGTTCTGTCACTCACTGATTAAATAATCACTACGATAAAGGTGTACGACTATGATAAGTGGTTGAATTTGGTAGGGGGTAGTCGAACGAAAAGCATGGTCGATCTATTTTAATAGTTTTTATTTATCATTTTAAGAGCTTTAGAGTGTAACTTTGGTGTAGTTAGTGTTCTAATGTTTGGTGATGTGATAAAGATCTGAAACTATTGAAATTTTAATATCATTGTATTCAACGCCGCATCGAGTGTCAAGTGACTCGTCTCAGGACAACCTGCTTCTATCGGGAAGAGTAGCCTTCACTGAATTCATGAAAAGCAATATAAACTAAACACCGTTATTTATTGTGCTCTGCAAATCACTGCTCTGTTAATCACTGCTCTGCTTATAGAGCGGGAATGAGTCCATCAAAAAAAAGTTGTTAAACATGTGTCAAACTTGCGTCATACTCGTACAAGCGAGCACAGAAAAAATAATCAAACTTTGCTATTTGCTAACATTAGTTGACAACAGACAAGACCAAACACACTGGCGCCATCTGAGATTAGCTTTACTAGCATTGTACACACAACAGCTCGTCAACCTGCCACAAAACGTCAAAATGATAGGATGATTGATAATAATCTCTACGTGTCGGACTTAAAATTGAAAATCAATTCAATGACCTTTAACTTTTTGTGTAGGTTGATCTGCCGTTGACTGTTCCAATTTATCTAGCTCCAAATTAAGAAAAGTTTTTACTATGGCGACTGGATAACGGATAAATGGACGTGTTCTTGAGTGGGAGCTCGACCTGGCAAACGCAGAGTAGTCCGGTAAGGACAAGGCAATTAGGAGAAGCTTATGTCCAGTCCAGCTGTGAACTGACTAGTGATGAAAGCAGTGGAAAAATAATTCCACCATACTGTAAGGCTAGGGCGTTTACATCTAACTGCTTCTTGCAACCTTAACTCATCGGTCCAATGGGTTGAATGTATGCATCACGGCCATGGAGCACATACCCTTTAGAGAAGAAATGTCGTTTATTTAGTTCCACAAAAACTCCGCCATTTTTTAATCTGTGTTTGTACTCTTTTCATATGAGCGAGAGTTACCAGGACTTAGGGAAGGATGGTGCGTATTGCTGCTCTATATGGGCCTGGACTATCGAGTACATGCCCGTACTCGATAGTCCAGCCCTCACTGCGTCTTCCAATTCATGGTCGCCACTCTGACACCTTTCGTCCCCAAAGGTTGTTTGTTCTGCGAGTGATGGAGCCTATCTTTTGACACTTGAACTTGGCGATTTTCTATCTTATGGATCTTTGAGAAAAAAAAGAAGACACTCACCTCAACCTTCCTCTTTCCAGGCTTCTTTTTCTTAGGTTTAACCTCTGAAAAAAACATTAATTTAATATGTATTATGTAGGTATTGTATGTACATAAAGTAACCACTGATGTATAGAACAAGAGACCAACCAAACTATGTACTGAGACCAATAAATAGCAGTTTGGTGACTGATATCCAGGGAAACCTTAATGTCAGAAAGTGACGCTCTGTTCCGTCTGGAGAAAATGGTCTGCTACCCTACCATGAATTATTTTTCTTGCGTACGTACGAAGAATTTAAGAGTAAACAATTATTTATCTAACCTTCGGCAATTGATGAAGAATTGAAATAGGCAGTGTGTTTTACTCGGATGGTTTAAGTTGTTCTATAATTGTTAAATGTTTGACTCAAGAAAATGGACTTTCGAATTTATTGGGTTATGCTTGGTTAGGCTACCAATTTATACAATTTTACAAACGAAGGGATCGTTTGTAAAATTGTATAAATTTAATATTTGTCTTTTGTCATTACGTCACATTGACGACGTTTCAATAGCCTTCAATAGCTGATGTTATCTTACCATAGACAGCAAAATAAGTAGTAATTCGTAACCAGATCACTTTTTTTACCGCCTTCCACTTTTTGATGGGTTCTGCTATAGATGAAGCGTTGCCATGGTAACTATAGTTTATTGATGCAACGTTGTTTTCTATCTGAACTGTACTGATGACCTAATAAAACGTATTTATGACCCAAATAACCGTAAAAGCTTTATAAGACTTTTTTCCTTACCTGTAAAACTTACATTGAAACAAAGTAATAATTAAAAATAAAATAGACAACATTTGTTAAACGAAATGTTTTTTTTGAATCTATATGGGAAAATCTAATGAACCTGCCATCTTTTTTAACGGTTTCGTACCTCAAAAGGAAAAAAACGGAACCCTTAAAGGATCACTTTGTTGTCTGTCTGTCTGTCCGTATGTCTGTCAAGAACGGGAACGCGTGAAGGCATCGAGTTGAAATTAAAACCGATTACTCAGGTCTCTCTGAAGCTGTGAAAAAATCAAATGTCTACAATAAGTTACTTCTTAAAAAAGAAATAACCGTTTTTGCCGAAACAACCGTTAATTAGTTAAGAGTATCGATATCGATCTCAAACGAATCAAAATGTATGGGGTACTTCTGACCTACAGCTATGAAATTTAGCAAGACATAACATGTTTATACTACAAGTACCGGAAAAAAAACTGAAAAATATACAATTGTAAGTAAATCATATTAATCATTTCAGCCATAGGACGTCCACTGCTGAACATAGGCCTCCATTGACTTCCAGATTGGCCGGTTGCGGCCTGCGTCTTCCTGCGACCCTTACCAGGTCGTCTGACCACCTTGTGAGTGGACGTCCTACGCTGCGCTTGCCGGTACGCGGCCTCCATTCATGAAATCATATTATAAAGTAGTAATTTTATTATAACTTAATTTGATTAAATTTACAAATACCTCATGGAGGTTTTATTGTAGCTATTTACGTTCTCAAATGCCAATGTTTGTAAGTATTCATATTGTTGTTACATTAGTGATTAAATGATTATGAATAAACCAGGTAGTCGTCGAATATTGATTGTTTAACCAACAAAATTGGCTAAAACTAGCTAATTCAAAAATGCTTTTACTCAGTCGATGAATATTTTAATTCCTTCAGATTAAGAGCGTTGTAACCCACTTATATGCCTCTTTTTTATTTTTTTAATTTGACATACCTATTCATTTGGCAATGTAATTATTGCTAATGACCATCAAGTTTAGAACCATTTTTTAATGTTAAATGAAAATGCTTCCATGCTGGTCTAGGAGGAAAAGAAAAACTTAGAATGTGCCAGCCCCTTCTCCACCCCGGGGTGTCGTAAAAACCGACTAGGGGGAAATTGCCCGGTGCATAACATTAAGCACCTTAGGGCACCCGCACGGTGGAGGGAAACCCACCAACAACAGCATTCCCAAAGAGGGTTGGTGTCAGGCAGGCGGCCGACTGTAAAATAAAAAGCCAAAACCCTTTTGCAGTATGAAAACATACTGCGCCGACCCCAGATGACCTGGGAACAGGGCAGGCAAATGATGAATGATGATAAATTATAAATGTTAATGTTCTATTCTATCTATTATAATTATAAATGTTAATGTTTGTATACCAGGTTCTGGTGAAATGTGAGAAGAATTTATGTAAATAAATGATTATCCTATCTTATCTAATAATAGTCAGACTTTACCTTCAATGACAGGAGGCAATGATTCGAAAGAAGCACTGGTGTATGATGTATCAGTGTACTGGACCTCTTCAGGTTCAGGCTCCAGCTCGGTAGTGGCCACCAGAACCTCCTCTTGGACATCTGACTCTGTAAGAAAAAATAAGGTTTATACCTTAGATTAATGATACATAGATAAGTAAACCGCGCGCATAATTTGAAACAACTAAATAAGAGCCACAGAGGACTCTTTACGTCTGACAGGTCCGTAGTGTCAATTTGCTCTGAACGCATGTCAATCTAGATGTAGGCATTGCCTTTATATAATTTTCCGCGGTTTTGGAGAAAACTACTATTAAATTCAAATCTTTATTAATGACAACAAGGCCCAATTTGTTAGTAACAGTAACTTAACCTATGCTAGTACTTAATTTCTAACAACGATTTGGTACGTTTGGCTAGAGCCCAGACAAGCGGGCTGTCTAGCCGGTCGGCTATCGCGATTAAGAGCAACCCTATTTTATAGTGGTGTGCGTGTATTTGTGTGTAAACGTTTGCACACAAAACTGTTTTGTTCCTTCAATTTTGTAATCGCCATAACTATCATTATGTGTCATTTATTCAAAGGTTTAATGCATAGAGTATGTGGATATTGATTGGTCACAGTCATTCCTTGGTATTTGTGTTCGTTGTTTTGGAAAAAAAAAATGCTTTGATTTAATGTTCATCAGCAAGCATCAGAATGGATGGTTGCCTATGGCAAACGACTCTGGAAGTGTATTCAAGAATTGCTATCTAATGGCTTAATGTTTGCTACATTTATTTAATAACTAGCTGTTGCCCGCGACAAGTGCGTGAACAAGTCACGTGGTCTTCAGTTATTCATAAAGGATTTTCTGCGCAACTTTCTTATTTTTTTCTATCATAAGAACCATCTCCTAACAATAATTAACACAACAAAAAAAAAATTGCGTAATTGTTCTATCCGTTTACGCATGATGCGATAACCAAAAAAAATAGAGATTCATTTATACAGGGTGTAACGAAAGGGTGAAATAAAACTTTAAGGGGTTATTCTACAGCTAAATTACATCAACTTTTTCTATGGGACCAACATCGAAATCGCAAAAGTTTTATTTCACCTTTTCGTTACACCCTGTATATAATTATATATATAGATTGCTACATATGCTACACAGTATTTTTGAATAAATTTTAGAGCTGCCTACCACAGGCAAGCCATTCTGATGCTAACGATTTAGTTAAAAACCGGGAATACAGGATATTATTTGTAAAAAATAATGTTCTTTTTACGTACCAGGTGGTTCCTCATCCTGAAAATTGAAATAATATATTAGTAATTAGGAATAATCAATCATTAATTTCAGTCATAGTTAAGTTTAGGTTTTGTACCCGTTAAATTGTACAAGTTTTCTCAAATAAAATCATTTGTCGAAATATAAATATAAATTTCCCTTCTTTTTATGAGAGGGTCAACTGATGTTATGTAGTTTGGCCAGAAATATTTTTGATATGTCAGCCATGTTTGAAGCAAATTTGTTTAATTTCATAATCATAATCTTAAAATATGGATGACTATATGTTACACGAACTGTAAAAATAATATGGCTGACTACGAGTACATGTTGGAAAATCACTCGCCCGGCATTCGATGAGAAGTGGGTTCGGTGGATTTTTTTAAAGTGTTCATCATTTCAGCCATAGAAAGTCCACTGCTGAGCACAGGCCTCCCCCAATGACCAAACATCGGGGGAGGGGGATTGCCATTACTCGCCACGCTTGGCAGGCGGGTTGGCGAGCGCAGTTTTTATAAGATTTCGCACGCAGACGCTGCTGCCCGTCTCGTGCTACAGGAATTAGTCGGCTCTTACGACACGCCTCCTGTTGGCGGTTTAAAGTGTTATATTATCTTAAATATAACTAGCATGTAATTACCAAGAACAAAAAAAAAATCGTTTAAAAAGCTGTTCTGATCTTAACCGATAGATAAATATTTTGAACAATATATGTATTTCTATCGGGTGTTGACGGCAGTACTACTCAGGTATACTCTACGTATAGCCAATCAATAGTGCCATTGATTGACTAGATAAAACGCTGACAAAATATATAAATAAATAAATATTTGAGGGAAATACTCGACAAATTTCGACGGGTTAATAACATCCTCGGTAGCTAAGTTGTAAGTAAAGTGACACTAAGCCAATAACAGTTTCATAACATGCTTAATTTGTATTCGTACAAAGTTTCTTATTATAAGTAACAACAAAGTTAAACATCATTCATCCAGATGCGGCAAAAGATGCTAGTTCTAACCAAGTAAGAGTACTGAATTTTATAATTTTTTTATTTATTAATGTAAGTAGATGTATTTGAGATAGTGCCGGTTGCCGCAAGCACCCGTCAAAATAGAAAAAGTCGCCCATTGGCTCATGGCACCTTACGCCAATAATAGGCGACAGTGAAACCTGACAGGAGCCTGCAGGCAACCGGCTTTATCGACATTCATGGCGGAGATTGTTGTTGGGAGAACGGTTCATTATGTTTGTGTGTTTGATTGCGCATAATATATCCATTGTTTGAAAATCTACTGTTTTGTATTTCATTATTTCTGAGGCTATCCTTTGGTATTATCCTTTACTATAGGTAATAAAAAATTTGTGCTATAGGCATATTTTTATTTTACTCGGTCAGCAATAATGTTTTTATTACTCATTAATGATTTATAATTTACCGTTAGATCGTTGAACCATTTCATATTATTGCTATGAGAGGCATTGATTTAAAAAGTAAAGATACGGCTTACAGAAAAAATCACTCTACATGTTTACCATACATGACACACTAACGCCATCTATTAGAACTACCCTGAACTGTGTCGTAAAGAGTTAAACAGCAACTCACCATGCGTTGCTTTCTATTTTGTGAAACGGAAACAAAATTTTTAAAATAATGTAATTATGTTTCTTTTTTAACATATTTTCGATTGACCGGTAATATGAAATATCATACTTTTTATTAGTTGTGATTTTGTCTTAGTTAACCCGACAAAACATATCATTTTCCTAATTTTATCGTACCTACGCTCTCGATGACAGCCGGCACCCTACTACGTCACTTCGGTCTAGAGAGGACCACTTTAGGACCACATTAGTGGCAACAGTTTGACATGCATTCCGCCTTGTCCTTACGAAGTAATATATAAGTCAATGATGAGAGGTCTGTTTTGTTCTATACTGCGTTAACGACTTTAATCTATAAGATAACAGATGTTATCAAAATCTTATAACATACTATGATACATATTCAGAATACCTTTTTTCCTTTCCCTTTTCCTTTAGCCATTGTGAATATCTACGCTAAATATAGTAATAAAACAAACAAACAGCCAGATTTTCTACAAATAAAAGTGTATAAAATCTTAAAAACCTCCACGACATCTGTCAATAAATTGACAGACCATTTGACATTGAGGTGTTTACAAAATGAAGTGTTTGTTTACCTATTGTTCTCAATCAAAAAAGGTTTTATTTATTTTATTATATTCGGAACACCAACAGCATTAATCTCAGACTAATACGATTTAGGAGAACATAGTTATCATATAAAAATATCAGCTGTTTTATAGTCAATGTCAGAAATCATTTATTCAATTTAGGACAGAAAATAGCCACTTATGAACTTCAATAATAACATTATTGCCCTATATGGGGCAGAAACATGTCTCCTTATTTTCGGGCCCTACTAGCGAAAGCCCTATACGAAAGTCTAAAGGTCCCAACGCATTAGCGCTGCACTGCACGACGCTGCACGGTGCGGCAAAATATTAAATAAATATGTTTGTATGGAGCACGACGCACGTGAGCGGCGCGGCAGCGGCAACTGCTACATACAAAATTACTTGCAGTGACAGCGCCTAATGCGTTTGGACCTTAGTGCTACTCGAGCCAAATGTAGGTAGGTATGCCACAACACAACTGATACTGCACAATAAAGTGCATAATAGGTGTTTTGGTTCCTTGTAATCCAGTCACTCGTCATTAAGTCATTTAATCACTTCTCAATATTATAATTCCTCACACAATCCAATAATATTTATTATAAATAAACGATGAATAGTTAAAACTGCCCAGCTCGCAGTGGTACCAGATACGATAAGAACAAGAACAGGTCAGCCTACCCAAAGGTCATTGAGTTGATTTTTAACTTTCAGTCCAACATGTAGTGATCAATATCATTACCTGCTTTCTGCATGACCCAAAGGTTGGCTGGCAGAGAACGCCCTTGGTATTAAGTCCACCTGTTGTACATTACATATCAATTGAGAAAATTTTACGTTTTGTGGTAGGTTGACGAGCTGTGTCTGTACATTAATCTTATAAAAGAGGCTGAAAATAATAACCGATTTTTTTGCGCTGCTTTTTTTCGGCGCTAGCCCTTAATTTGTCGCAAAGCAGTGGTTTAAAAGAAATGGGACATTTTAAAGTGGCTCATATGGAAATAAATTTACTTATTTATTTCATTTTTTGGCTCTGCACTAGATCTATTTCAGATCCCTAGAGTTTTTTAATTTACTTAAAGGGTAAAAGTTGGACATGAAGCCCGTTTGAACGATCAGGAATTAATCAGAAACTGAAATTCCTTTAAGGGTAAAGAGTTGGAATATGAAGCCCTCTTGACTTAAAGTAATTAATATACCTTAAAGGGTAAAAAGAAGAATTACTTATTAAGTTTTTTTGACCAAACCAGAAATAGAACCGAGATTGAAATTCTGCGAAGGGTAAAAAGGTGGAACATCAAATCCTTTTGACCTAACCAAGAAATAAACCAAGCCAAACAAACAGACAGACACAAACACAACGTTCGATCGCTGTACAAAGCCGGCTGCTCGTATAAGACAAGCCAAGGTTAGCTTCTGCATGATTCGAATTATAATTAGCTGATGCACAATTTAAATTTAGGTAATGGTCAAGGAAGTACTCGTTGTAACTGAACGTAACTGAAGCAACCGTGGGGATGGTCAGAAATTAGATGGGTGACCGGTTGGAGTGAATAGATTATTTACAGGATTTTAAAAGTGGCTGAGACAAAAGCAGACCGAATATTTCAATTCAATATATTTATTTCGTTCTATAATGTTACATAGGTGTTATAAATAGGTATATTAATCAGATCATTATAGACCCTGTTGGGCACAACAATAAGGTTATTTGATTATTTGGTAACTAAATTAAGTGGTGACTGAGTTTGTTCCGGCGTTTCTTCTCAGCACTTGCCAGATTGTCTGTGTCTTGTCTCGAAGCGCTAGTAGGGCCCAAAAAATAAGGAGACATGTTCTGCTCCATATGGGCCAATAATGTTATTATTAACGTTCATAAGTGGCAGTTTTCTGCCCTAAACTGAATAAATGATTTTTGACTTTTGACTTTTGACTATTGTTACTTGTAGCTTAGTGGCTGCAGCGCTTTGCTAATGATCACCAAAGTTCAGCCGTCCTGTACAGTAATGTTCAGTACGTCGCGGTTGATATTGGATGGGTGACCATTCCAACCAAATTAAGTGACATTTATCACAAGCATCTCCGTGCTTCGGTCCCGGCTAATAATGCTTGATACTAGTTGTGAAGCATAATGACGCGTGTTATTAATTTAATGCTTCTTCAATTAACATCAGACCTTCCCCGGAATACGCACAGCTACTTTCTAAAGTACACTTGAGTGTGAAAAATATAGTTCACCAAACGATCTTAAATCCTTAAATTATAGACAATTTCAAACAAAACTGTATAAATGGCACACTTAAATAATTTCTACTATGAAAAGGACTATTTAGTTTAGGGCCTATTTCTCAATAGTCAGATAACTTTTGTAGGACGAATGAGTTTGACATGTTGACAGTTTTCGTATAGAAAATGTGTCAAAAAGTAAATTTATAACTTTTATCCGACCAATAAAATTGACGTTTGACACATTTTCTATACGAAAACTGTCAACACGTCAAACTTATTTTTCAAATAAAAATTATCTGGGTATTGAAAATCTGACCTTAAAAAAATCGTACTTGTATGTTCCCTTGAATAATTAGATGTAATGTCTTTTAAATATAAAAATCGTATGTCCATACTAATTAATTTGTCACATTGCATGTCTAACTATAAGGCAAAAGATGTTATACATTTTTATTTTGTGTAGATAATACCATGTTTAATTGCAAATAAAGAATTGAATTGAATTAAAGTTTTATTCCAATCGTGAGTGAATGAATGGTTTAAAAACGAATAGAGAACAAACATACAAACATTTATTTTTTATATAGAAGACTAGTTAGTTCTTCTCTGATTTAAACTATATTTAAAATTCAAAATAATTATAGTCCAATGCCTATCATTGAGTAAGTTAATTATATTCAACACAAACTTACAGTTTGACTATTCAATGTGTATAGTATTGAACTTGAAGTCAAGTATGTAACGAGTTTGCGTGCCCTTTGAAAATGCTGAATAATATTTAAGGAGAAGCTCTTTATATTTTTATGACGATATGTATAATGTTCTACAAAAGAAATAAAATCATCATCATCATCTTCATTTCAGCCATAGTACGTCTATAATAAGTATTACTGATTGCAGGATTTGAACCAGCAATGGCCTGGATAAGTAAACCAGATGGTCGCCAAAAATGTATTCAATGCAAGTGAAAAAAAAGTACTTACACACGTACACGGTAAACCACAAAGAAACAATGTCGGTAAACTTATTTTTTATTTTATATATATAGCTAATTTCTTGCACTGCTTCTTCTCGGCGCTAGCTCACAAAATTGTCGTAGCGTAAAAAAATAATTGGGACGTGTAAAAGAGTTTAATTTATACCTGTTTGCATTTGCATTGAAATAAATTGGTTTTATTGGTTTTTATGCCATGTAGTGTCCGACTGAATAGCACCAATCCATTACACTTAAGGGTGTAATGGATTGGTGCAACATGTAACAACATGCAATATGTAAGAGGCGTTGTGAGATGTCCTAGACTGAAAATCTGTCCCCGTAAACCAGAGATGGGTCTTCCATCACTGCGGTTTCCCACACACCGCCTAAGCGCGGAGGTCACGCATTCCTCCTATGGTAGAGTTTTTTACTAAACGATCATTAACGATAAACAGAGTCAGATAGATAGATAGATAGATACTCTTTATTGCACACCACACAAAACAAACAGTACAGAGAAACAGTAAATTTAGAATGGTACAATTTAGGCGGTCTTATCGCTAGGAGTGATCTCTTCCAGACAAATTTCAGGTAAGATCTTATTTCATTACAAAATAAATGACCTGAGATCAAGTATTTTTATAACAACCTATCAAATTCTTAATAGTATTTTTTCTATTTTTTACATTCGTTTTAGAACTTAATTAAATAAAAATAGTTTTATGTTAAAGGTCAATAATAGTTATTTTAGGAATAACCATTTTTATGAGTTGAACTTAAATCAAAAGCAGTCTAAAAGTGTTCTTCTATTCTGTTCTAGGAACAAACCCAGATTCTTTGCTAGTCCATCATTGTTATGTAAGTAGGCGTCTGCATCACAGACTGCATCTTGGCCGTAAACTATTATATGCACGCGAAGGCTGCGCTAGCGCATAGGCTAGGGGATAGGATGTTTGGTTTATTGTTAAATTAAACGGTGTTAAAAACATATTAACTAGTAAAAAATTTAGAAAGTTGTGGAAAGCTACTGGATGGACTTCCAAAGGCAGATGATGGCATGAATGAAAAGAGCGTTGACCATAACCAGGCTAGTTTTCATTTATTGTCACATTTCTAGCCTAACTGTATTTTCTTTGCTTGTGTGCTTATTCTCATAACCAACTGATATGTAGTAGGCTGCCTGTCAAGATAGATAGGGCGAAGTTGTATTACAGTGTAAATTTAGATACACAGTTTTTGATACATTTTTTTTATCTTAAGCAGAATTAATGGAAACCTATGTTCAAAATATATATTTTTCACACGATTTTGGTATGTTCTTGTAGGTTGGATTAAAAAAAAACGAAATTACTTTATTTTAGGACAGTGTCATACTTTGCGCTGATTACAATTAAGTAAATCAATAAAATATCTTATATAAATATAAAACAAAGTCGGGTTAGTTACACCATTTATAATTCAAGAATGGCCGGACCGATTTTTGTGATCATTGATTTGTTGAATTTATCTCCGCCCTAAATAGCAGAATACGAGTAACTTTAAAAAAAAGAAAATTTCACGAAAAATATTTTAAGGTATTACAGTAACTACCGACTTTGTAAAAATATAATCTTTTAATGTAATTTATGCTTGACATACATTCAAATTAATAAAAACGTCAGACAACTCAACAACTCTTGGTTTGGCATTAATATAAATATCCCTGAGTTACGAGGTACCAAAAAAATTAAGTTTTTCCAGGGGCGTCTCTCAGCACACCCAGACTCGAGCCAATTTAGAAAAGATCATTTTCTAAATTGACCCCACCGGGAATCGAACCCGGGGCCCTATGCGTGGAACGTCAATAACCGCGCCACAACACCAATAGGGTCGTTTATTTTATCAACTATGTTGCGTTTTCTGTTCATAAGTCTGCCGTCATTTTGCATTATTGCAATGATATCAACGATTTACATTTTGGCTCTTTGACTAGATGCAATCAACCAAACCATTGTTACAAATATAGTGTTCGAAGTCAAGAACACAGACTGTTCTGTGTTCAAGTTTATTTATTAAGTTTAATTATAAAAAAGAAATCTCTATATCCTTTACGTTTAAAGGAAAATAGATATCGTGTGTTCTCCGAGTGTTGTGTAAAACGGTTTAATTTTGTTATTTGAAACAAATTTTAAATTTTTTCATTAGTGACTGCACGGAAGGACTTCTAGTGAAGGTTTGAAAATAGTTACATGTTTATTTTAATGTGGGAAAAAGCTTAACACATTGGTTATAAGTACAGGTTGTACAAAAGTCCTATTCGTCGAAATCGTGTTTTTGATTTCGATGTTGTTCCCATTGTAAAGTTGATGTTTATGAGCAGCTGCTCTAGTGGTTTTAAGGAGTGTCCTATTTTTTTGTACAGCCTGTGGATGCCTGTAGGCAGGCGTACCCTGTGATGTTCTACCAAGCCGATTACGTAAGGTGGAACGTTTATGTGTTCGGTGTCTGTCAGTCCAGCCTGCCCTCAGTGCATGACGCTACTACTGATTTGGTGACGCTACAGAGGATGTATTTGAAATAACTGAGGACACCCTCATCCCTTCCCGCGGGAACCTGTGCAATTATAAGTGACGAGCCGTCGCCTGGAACTCAAATGGTCTGATTCGAATCCCTGTTCGTGTCAATTTAGAAAACGAAACAGTGTGATGGGAAATGCTAATTCTTTACTTCGGAACAATGAATGGGGGTGTTATCTATACATATAATAAAACTGTAAAAAGTTAATTCCTGTACACTGACTAGAAAGAATTAAAAACAGTCCCTAGGCTTTCTTTATGATTCTGATCTTTATGATCTTTATGATGATGATAAGTCCAGAAATGCATTTTTAAAATTATTGTTTGCAATAAATCATTGGAGCAAGTAACTACCTCGAAGAAGATAACATTACATTTCTTGTTACTTTCAAATATTTATTTGCTTTAAGTACATGCTAATTAACTCAAATTTATTAAAATGTTTTTTTCTTTTACGACTTGAGTCGCACGAGACCAAATAATATAGCAGCTGACATAAGGTGTTCTGAGTAGGACATCAAGTAATATGAATAACCTAACAAATAAATAAATCGTTACATTAAATTAGTATGACAACAACGTCCCCTTAATTTACGACGAAGTCATCACAATCTCGACTAGAATTACAATGAGCGACATTTGACCGACGGTGCTGGACGGTACCGCACCTCGTCGGCCATATTGTTTCCGTTTTGAAAAAAGAACATTGTTGTTTTAAGTGTTTCGGGTTGTGAGTGAGGAGTTTCAGTCATAGATAATTTACAAGGTGAGTTTAACGGAAAAGTGCAAATTTTGCACAGATAAACGTCTTTAGGTAGTTTTTCTGTGTTTTTGTTTAATTTTTTATAGTAAGTATGATACGTCATTAGTTTACAAATAATGAATGCATTTTGGTGCGTGAATAAAGATAAACAACTAAACTAAAACTTACGGACGGAACGGCCGTAAAGGATACACTTCCCCACCGCCAACAAGAGGCGTGTCGTAAGAGGCGACTAATTCTTGTAGCACGAGTCGGGCAGCAGCGTCTTCGTGCGAAATCTTATAAAAAACTGCACTCTGCGCCTGCCAAGCGTGGCGAGTAGGTATTGGCAATCTCCCCTGATGATAAGTCATTGGGTTATGCCTTTGTTCAGCAGGCTGAAATGATGATGATGGTGATGAGCTGAAAAGACTTCGAACTTTTTTGTATGGAGCCTGGCATACCTCAAGTTCCAAGTAACCTTTTATTACGTTATTTTGGTGTACACCTATGAAACAAAATGTAAAAGATACCCTTTTTACAGAATTTCAATTTGATTATGTAAATAATAACAAATATTACATGTTCACCCTGAAATTCTGAAAAAAGTATATCATTTACGACATTTTGTCAAAGAGTATTTGTTGTTTGTAATTATTCTCTCTATCGATTAACGTATGTTTCATAGGTGTACACCAAAATAACGTTATTTAAGGTTACTTGCAACTTGAGGTATGCCAATTAGGTTCGATGCCTTTTGTCACACATAGATATTAATCTAGATAAACATGTAGGATTATTTCCATCCCGGTTTTCTGTTCCCGTGGGATGATTGACAGAGGTAGTCGCGGGCAGAAGCTAGTATTATATGTCGTGACATTATGAAGGTACATTGCTTATTTATTTATGTACATTTCACATAATAACATTGAAATAAATTAAAATGTAATAATAAATCCATTCTAGGTTAATATGATACTTAGGTATAAGCAAAGGAATATTAATAGAAATTTATATTTATGCACATGACGTAAGTTTGCAATGTGACACTTGTTATAATCCTTTTTAGGGTTCCGTACCTATCTGAAGGGTACTTATAGGACCTTATTGCAATTTTACAAAGCTGTCTACCCGTAAAGTTTTTTTTAGTAAGTAAGTAAGTTCTTTGTTGTGTATGGAAAACAATGTTACAAAAAGATCTTAGGATAATTACAAAGATCTTGATCCTACCCTAGTCTCATATTATTATGTAAAAAGCTATTGAGCAAGCATTTATATGTGTGTTTCCTAAAAAAAATGAAATGTGCCCAAACTCGAAGGTTTTACTAGTAGTCATTGACGAGGTCCACTACCCACCTCCTGACTACGTCATTAGATCAGCACGATGGTGTTAAATTGTATTGTAACCTGAATGTCACATTCTTACAAAGTTTCGGATCGAAGTTTTGAAGTTTTGATTACATAGTTAGCAATAGGCTAGTTTCCTGGGTTAAAAAAAGATTATTCTATTTTGTCCGTCAGTTAGATTATCAAAAAATATTGGACCCATATTTTGTCTTTTGTCAATCAAACAAAAAATGACGACGATAAAGCGCAAACTTTGGGAATGGGAGCTAAAAAGTTTCGCAAGGCGTGATGTTACGCAGAGCTTTAACGGAATATATCTTCGTAAATTTTAATTTGATTGAGAAAAGAAAAAATACGTATCCAATATTTTCTGTTAGTCCAACTGACGGACTAATTAGATTTTTTTAGGAAACTAGCCCATTAGCTACACAGGATGTCGCTTTAAGTATGAATAAAACAAAAATTATCTGTACAGTACCTCGAGAGCTATCTTTAAAGCTCTACTAACATTATGATCATTTTGGTCATAGCACGTCCACTACTGAACATTGGCCTTCCCCAGTGACTTCCAGATTCTTGCAACCGTTACCAAGTCGTCTGTCCACCTTGTGGGTCGTCTGTCCACCCTTTCGCTATAATGCATACTATATAAGGGAAATATTATTTTTTTCTGATTTGCCAAGAAACTTGTGCCTAAACTAATAGGTTGCGATTTTTTTTAAAGATATGATCTATTACTTTCAAGTATAATATATTTTATAAAATATTAGACAGATTTAAACTAATAGTTTTTGCAAACAAGTCAAGTATTTAAAAAAAACTTTTTTTAGTAAATTTGGACTAGCCTTACCTAAAAATATCACATGACAAAAAATCTTGATCTTCTTTATTGAAAATGATTTTGCATAAAAAGCGTGTTAAAAGTCGGTAATGTAGAATCAATGATCTATAGTTAACAGCTGGTTTGGATATCGCGATGTGACACGGAACCGTCTGTGGTCGCGTCGACTCGCTCTTGTCCGTTATTTTGGTGCGCCGCAAAGTATTTTGTTGTTATGTTGCAAACACATCAAATAGCTTGCATATAGTTGAGCATTGCAGAAGTAATTGAATTAAAAGTGTTCATAAAGATATATGCAGTTAAAGTAGGTATAATGTAGTGGGGAAATCCGGTTTAGTGCATTATGCAATCGGTTGCATTTTAAACGATATGGTCATCGTGCTACAATATCGTGGTCGGCATATTTTATTTGCCTTATACACTAAATTAAATCCCATCAAAAACATAAAATGTCAAATCGACGACTTCCGTAGCCGAGAGGCAAGCATACCGGACTTGGTGTCGCTATCAACCTCAGAGATCAGATCAGAGAGAACCGGGTTCGATTCCCGGTTGGGTCAATGTAGATAAAGAACTTTTCTATATTGTTTTGGGTCTGGGTGTTGTGGTACCGTCGTTGTTTCTGATTTCTGTAACACAAGTGCTTTGGCTACTTACCACAGGATCAGAGCATGTATGTGATGTGGTCCAATATTTATTTATTGATTTATTTATTTAAATGTCAAGTCTCGCAACGCAACCTTTTCACCGTAAAAAGTATTGAGATCTAATTTATAGCCAAGTCATTTAGTGTGTCGTACGTGGTTTTCAAAATGTCGGAAAAGCCTTGTCTATGGAACCCAGAATGGGTCACGCCACGGCCAGGGGTTTTCAGAGGCCCGACTACACTAAAACTGCTTCCTTGCTCTATCAGAAGCCCTTAAATGGATGGATGGATTTTGGATGAAATTACCTACTTATAACATTTACTTCAGTAATATTTGTTCAGTAATAAAGTTGTACAGCAGTCATAATTTATTTTAGATCATAGTAACAATGTTTTTCACTCTCACTCTTGTTGAACACCTGTTCATGACTTCAAAATCAACATTAAAAAGTGCATGGACCTTATCTTATAACCTGCTTACCTTGCACTATGTCCTGTAACTATATTCCCTGTAAAAGTTTGAAAATGGGACTGAGTATGCTCCACTTCTTATCACCAGCCGATATGTAGTCCCGAAGGGGTGGTAGGGCTAAGATAATGATGATGATGACGATGAATTAGGTTATATTGTCTAGATTGAGCATACTGCTTGAATCGTAGTTAAAAAAACATGCCAACATTGGTCGAAAATTTGTAATATTTTGTAATTTGTAACATCTATATGTACCTTTACCTTTACCGCCTCCCTTCTCTCAATATTAATTCAACTTTCCTCTACCTGAAGGTTGTCTGGAAGAGATCGCTTCCAGCGATAAGACAGCCTAAATTGTGCTATTCACTAACTACTTTCCTGTGATTTGTTTGTTTTGTGTGGTGTACAATAAAGAGTATCTATCTATCTATCTATCTATCTACATTATGGTTTTGTAATAAATTATTGAGTTGAGTTGAGTTGAAAATTAGGTACTTAGAGACAGTATTTTACTTTTCAACCGACTTCAAAAAAGGAGGAGGTTCTCATTTCGACTGTATGTTTTTTTTTGTATGTTTATTACGCGATTACTCCGCCAATTATGAATCGATTTTAATGATTCTTTTTTTGTTTGGTAGATCATACTTCAGAGGTGGTCCCATATAAATTTTATCGAAATTGATTTAGAACTTTTTGAGAAAATCAACAAATATATACCCAGATAATATTTTGGTTGTGGTTCTTGTTACCTATCTTCGACAAATATGAGCCGATTTTGATGAATTTTGTATTATTGAATAGCTTATTATACTTCAAAGATAATATGATAAAAGTTTGCAAAATAAAAATCACCCCTAAGGGTAGGAAAATAGGGGATGAAATCGGTGTTCAGCAGTTAGATTAGGATTTATCACTAAAAATTGATGAAATAAGTAAATTTTATTTAAAAAAATAAAACCGACTCCAAAACACTGAAATGCTAAAAATAATCCTAACACTTAAGTACCTAATCAGTTACTTTTGGAGTCGGTGCCAGCCGATGAGAGATTCAGTGTTTTTGTTTGCACCGACTCCAAAAGTAAAATACCGTTTGTGATAGTAATGTTACTGGGACCGGATCGACACCGGATTGCGACAATTGTCAAATTACGGGAATTGGGCCTCTGATTTGTCGACAAAAGTGGGTACTAATTACTTCAAAACTTTCGCGTTTCAGTGTGGGTACATTCGTAGAAACTCAAGTTCACGGAAGATAAGTCTAAGATTGTTTCAATAATACCCTATTATGTGTTACGCACTAACTGGTAATTATTATAGACTTCTTGAATAAACAACGTCGATCAAGTCCGATCGACCGTGTGGTCGATACCGTAATTATCTTGAGTTTATTGTGAATAGGTATAACTGGTGTTAAATAGCAATATAATTATTAGTTTAGCTTACCGATAAAATACCGTTTTATGCACAGTTTTTAAAATATAAGGTCACATTCCTATAACTTCCTACCACTAAGGTTTATACAGGGTTATTTTAACCCCCTAGGGGCTGATTCTGGTGCTCAAATACAACAACTTTTTCTATATGACCAACATCGAAATCGCAAAAAGAAATTCACTTCCCCATACTAAATCGCCGACCAGCGGACATCAGTTTGTATGATGTAGTGTTTTTTTTAAATTACTATGTTGGTCCCATAGAAAAAGTTGTTGTATTTGAGCACCAGAATCAGCCCCTAGGAGGTTGTTGATGTTTTAAAAATAGCCCTGTATAAGTAGTAGAATGATAGCCTAATAGTTTTTTTTTCTGTTTGTTTTGGCACGAATCAGTCATTACAATAGATTACTTAAATTATAAATTACGGATAATAGACAAAGTGCCCAAAATTTTCTATAAATAAATAAAATTATAAATATTGGACATCACATACATTGCTCTGTCCTATGATAAGTAGCTTAAGCACTTGTGTTACAGAAATCAGAAACAACGACGGTACCACAACACCCAGACCCGAGACAATATAGAAAAGTTATTTTTCTACATTGACCCGACCGGGAATCGAACCCGGAACCTCAGAGATAGCGACACCAAGTCCGGTATACTCGCCTCTCGGCTACGGAGGTCTATGATACCCAAAGATACGCTTAAAACAAAAGCAGTTAATAATTTTTCTCCGTTTGACCAGAGGTCATAAAACATTAAATCCTAAGAAGAACATTATTGGAACTTAACTAAATAGAAATAGAAATAGTATTAATTGTATAAAATATGGTAATACAGGTGGTCACAGTAATAATGTCCGCATATTTTACCGCCATTCGTCATGCAAAATTATAACACATTTTAACTTTAAATTTAAAATTACAATAATAATAGATAGTTAACTGAAGCAATAACAAGTAATAATTTAAATTAAGTTAAATTTAAGCTACTTTTTGTAAATTAATCTAGTGTAATCTTTACAACAGTGAATTTAATAATTCCGATTTACATAACATATCACATAGCAGGCTAAAACAAAAACTAAAAAGCTTATTATAGTTTATATACAAAAAAATGTAACACGTACTGTCCAAAACATAACTTTGTACTATTTTTATCTTTATTTTATTACCTAACTAATTTAACAAATTACCTTGTATTTAGTTGGTCACGTCCGACCATCTTAGCTTTATAAAAGTCCATATTTTTGTTATGTATACTTTTTAGGCACTACTAGGTCAATTAATGTAACACAATTTTCAACTACATCTGTTTCTGTACATGACTGTTTGATGCCAAAATAAATGGAAAAAAAAAAAAGTAATGTTGTATATCAGCGACTTTTGTTCGTTTGCGGATCTCCTCCTGTTCGCAGAGAAACACTGAGCATAACCCTTTCCTTTTCTTTGCCGGTAAAGGTTGCATGAAGCCGATGGATGCAGGTCGCTTCCAACCGGCCAATCTGGAAATCACTGGGGCGGCCTATGTTCAGCAGTGGACGTCCTGTGGCTAAAATGATGATGATGATGATGAATGTTGTATAACATTAATATCATTATTACACTGTAAATGACTATTTAATTAATAAAAATGTATGGAATTAAATACTGCCCTGCACAGGTACATATTATCTTGTAATGTAAACATACTATTTAAAAAGAGGCTGACAATAGTGACCGAGTTTCTTGCGCTGCTTCTTCTCGGCGCTAGCCCACAATTGTCCCGAAGCAGTGGTAGGGTAAAAAATAAATTAGGACGTGTAAAATTGCTTAATTTAGGCCTATTTACAGAAATAAATTGGTTTTATTGTTGTATAGACTGCGGCCTAGCAACTGGGTTGCCAGATCTGTCGCCAACAATTGTTTCATTGGTTTTATCATCCTATAAACCTGTATATGAGGATGTAAAAACAATAGGACATTCCTTAAAACCACGTGATCAGCTGATCTTATACAACACTTTTTCTATGGGAGCAACATCGAAATTGATAAAGTAATAATTAGATGCTTCATACAAGCTAACGCGTTATTTCGATGATAGAATGTATGGAGCATCTGCATCCCTAGCATGAGCACCAAAACACGATATGATATGATATAGCGATATATCGACACCAACTGAAAAAAATTGATAGATATAGCCGCCATGTTGAATCTCCGTGCCGGTGACGTCACATATTATGTCCGCTGTTTCGTCAAAAATTAAAAATGGCGACTGTATTCATCATTTTACAGTTGGTGTTGATATATCGCTATATCATATCATATCATATCGTGTTTTGGTGGTCATGCAAGGGGGGTTTAAAAAAAATGATTTTGATGTTGCTCCCACAGTAAAAGTTGTTGTATATGAGCAGCTGGTCACGTCGTTTTAAGGAGTGTCCTATTCTTTTGTACACCTTTGACTATTGTTACAGTTCTATCAAAATGGGGTTCCTAGAAGATCGGAACTTCGAAGAAATACAAGAAATACCAGATTATTATAGGGGGAAGACGATCTTCGTTACTGGAGGGTCTGGTAAGTTAATAACATCGTTGCAGCTTATAAAGTCTTATTCAGAGTGACTGGTAAGATATAGGAATCGCATTATAAGGATTTTTTACCCATTATAAAACTAATTTCACTTTGGCAACTATATTTTTATTTATTTATCATACAGTAACAGAATTCAAATCACAACTAAACCTTAGTCGTTTTATTTTATTGTAGTATTTTTGTCTTGTCGGCCGTAGGCTTGGCGAACGCTGGGGCCTCTGTGAATAGTTTGCGCAGAATACCAGTGGCTGTGTTGTGTTACTGAGCGTAGACCATTTTGGTACCCTAGTGGTACCAGTTTTAGTTTTTATTTTAAGATTTGATGTACTGTGATACAATGTAATTTTGGTGCTAAATAAATATTTGTTTTCTTCCTTTTCTTTCATACTTAAAAGCATTATTATGTCTAATCGATACTATGTAATGCAAGCCATTGAATATTTATGTAATTGAGGTAAGTTATGTAAGTTGGCGCTGTGTATTTACCAATATTATTAATTTCAGGTTTCATGGGTAAAGCTTTGGTTGAGAAGCTTCTCTACTCATGCTCAGGCCTGGACAGAATCTACCTGTTACTCAGAAACAAGAGGGGGGTCAAAGCCGAGGACAGACTAGCGCAGATGTATTCCACAGTAGTAAGTACTTAATTTTTTTTGAAAGGTTGATTTGCAGTACATGCTAAGTGACGTTGACGACCTCCGTAGCCGAGAGACGAGCATACCGGACTTGGTGTCGCTATCTCTGAGGTTCCGGGTTCGATTCCAGGTCAGGTCAATGTAGAAAAATAACTTTTCTGTATTGTCTCGGGTCTGGGTGTTGTGGTACCGTCGTTGTTTCTGATTTCTGTAACACAAGTGCTTTGGCTACTTACCACAGGATCAGAGCAATTTATGTGATGTTGTCCAATATTTATTTACTTATTGTAGACCTAATCGGCTGGTGTGGTAACAACTGACAATTGAAGTTGACTGATCCAATTGAGCACATATCCTATAGAGCACCAATAGGAACCATCTTTGTGTTTGTATGAGTGATTTTTTACTTACATTTAGTATGAAATGAGCGATCGACCATACAAAAACAGTACAGCCTGCCTAGCATGAGCACTAAAAACACGATATGATATGATTTGATATAGCGAAATATCGACACCAACTTTGAAATATGATAGATTTAGCCGCCATTTTAATTTTTTATCGAAACAGCGATCTTAATATGTGACGTCGATTCAACATGGCGGCTATATCTATCATACTTTTACAATTGGTGTCGATATTTCGCTATATCATATCATATCATATCGTGTTTTTAGTGCTCATGCTAGGCAGGCAGATACAGATTGAAAAATGGCGGAAAATTTTGTCGAACAAATTTTAAGTCATTTCTACTGTATAGGGTTTGTGCTCCATGACTGATCCATTCTATCGTTGATCGCCTAGTATGGTAACAACTTACAATTGACGTAGTCTGATCTTTTCTTTTATCGATCGATTAGTGTGGTGGTAACAACTGACGATCGAAGTTGACATATGCATTCTACCGTCCATCGGTTGTTCTGGTAGCAACTGACGATTGAAATTGACTGATCCATTCTAACGTCCATCGCTTGGTGCGGTAGCAACAGACGATTGACGTTGACTGATCCATTCTACCGTCGATCGCTTGGTGTGGTAACAACTGACGATTGAAGTTGACATTCTACCGTCCATCGGTTGTCCTGGTAGCAACTGACGATTGACGTTGACTGATCCATTCTATCGTCAATCGCTTGGTGTGGTAGCAACTGACGATTGAAATTGACTGATCCATTCTACCGTCGATCGCTTGGTGTGGTAGCAACTGACGATTGACGTTGACTGATCCATTCTACCGTCGATGGCTTGAGGTAGCAACTAACGATTGACGTTGACTGATCCATTCTACCATCGATCGATGCGATTGATCGGTATGGTAACACGGTGGCACCCTAAGCAAAATTCACATGTTATTTCAGTGTTTTGATCGTCTAAGAGCAGAAAAGCCAGATATTTTCGCTTCGAAAGTATTCGTCGTCGCTGGCGACGTGATGGAACCTGGTTTAGGTAAGCTGTTTAATAACTGACCTTCTGGCCGTTACTTACTTTTCATTATACATTAGCCTAAAGTATACAGTAAAATCCTATTGTAATAACGATTGAACCGTTATTAACGGGTTCCAATGAACTTCTTACAAAAACGGTTCAACCGTCTGAAAGATTAACTAGGATTCACACGTACATATTTTGGTCACATGTAAATTGAGTCATTTAAATGTAATCTTAGATAGACATTTGCAATTTAATTTATTTGTACAAAATAAATAAATGTAAAATTTATAAATTGACACTTTGTAATGTAACCCTGTGTACATATCTAAGGTCCGATTTACAACCGACTTAAAAAAGAAGAAGGTTCTCAATTCGACTGTGGTTTTTTTAAATGTCTGTTACGTGATTACTGAGCCGATTATAAATCAATTTTGATGATTCTTTTTTTTGGTAGATCATACTTCAGAGGTGGATCCATATACATTTTTTCGAAATTGATATAGCGCTTTTTGAGAAAATAAACATATAAAAAATATATGCCGTTTTAGTTCGTGCTTCTGTATCTATGTTCCCCAAATCTTCGACAAATCTGAATTTTGTTGTTTTTTTATATTCGGTATCTTATACTTTAAAGATACTTATCGCCTGAAGCACAGGTTCTACCTAGTTCAGGCAAAGGTAACTCCTTGCACTGTATAGTTTTAAGTTGTACTGTTAAGAATGTATCTGCTTTTCTTGTATTTTAATAAACGATTTATTTATTTTACTATAACTTTAAAATTTGCGGAAAAAAAATTCATCCCATTCACAAGGAAAAATAGGGGATAAAATCGGTGTTTAGCAGTTAACTTTTTTTTTTGCACTCATATGATTTGTTTTGATTATCCTAATCATCACTAAAAATAGATGAAATAAGTAAATTTTATTTTCAAAAAATCTGTCTTCAAACACTAAAAATAATATCACCACTTATGTACCTAATCAGTCACTTTTGGAGTCGGTGCAACGAAAACATTCAAACTTTGATCAGCTGCAACCGACTCAAAAGTGAAAAGTATAAGGAAATTAAGCCATTAATTACAATTAATCAATTGATTTAATTGCATTTGCAATTATGAATTAGCATTGCCAAAAAGACTTTGAATTTGAAACTTTGAAAATTACAGTATAATCAGTTACCGATTACCGTAATAAATTCTGTCAACAAACACACCAAGTGCTTTTTAACTGGTGTACTCAAATTAAAACTCGTTAAACCTAATTTTCATATTTTATTTATTTATTTATAAGTACTTGTTAGTCTGTAAAGTGAAACGTTTGACCCCGTTTGACCTTTCCTTCATTACAAAATGCCAAGTATGTTAAACTTGAGGCATTGTGTTTCATTTCTGGGGATTTAATAATGTAGCTAAATAAAAACGCTCGTGTTTTGTTTTAAATAAAAACAAACTGGAGTTTAAATTTTAATAGGTTTTATTTGGTTCACTTGAAACTAGCTAACTATGTAATCAATACTTGGAGTAGTTTTTTTAACCTACTAACTGACGTATTAAAAATTTTTTTTTCCACAATCACACCAATTAGCTAAGTCCAAATTAAGCAAAGCTTGTACTATGGCGACTAGATAACGAATAAACATACTTAAAATACATGATTAAACATCCATGACTTAGGTACAAACAAATGCTGTATTGACTTGAAATTTTGTAAGTGTCAGACTCTCGCCGCACACGGCCGCCTCAAGCTACTACCGCCGCCATTTTTGGCTGGTAGCTGCTACCAGATTCAAGTGGCAGCGCTCGTGGCCGCCCACGAACGTCGCTACTTGTGGCTAGTAGCCGCTACTGGCTTCAACTGGCGGCGTTTGTGGCCGCCCACGACCGTCGCTACTTGTGCCTGGTAGCCGTTACCGGCTTCAAGTGGCGGCGCTTTTGTCCGCCCACGACTGTCGCTACTTGTGGCTGGTAGCCGCTACTGGCTTCAAGTGGCGGCGCTCGTGGCCGCCCACGAACGTCGCTACTTGTGGCTGGTAGCCACTACCGGCTTTAAGTAGCGACGTTCCTGGGCGGCCACGAGGGCCACCACTTGAATCTGGTAGCGGCTACCACCCAAAAATGGCGGCGGTTATGACTGGAGCGGCCACAAACGCCGCCACAAACGCCGCCACTTGTGGCTGGAAGCGGCTACCGGCTTAAAGTGGTGGCGGTTGTAAGTGGAGATGGCGTCACGATTTTACGGATTTTTAATCACTCGAATTATGTGTTGCTATAAATTAAAATCTTGTAACTAGTCTTCGTTAAACATATTATAGAATAGAATGCAGAAAACTCAATAATGTAACATTATAGAATGCAAATATTTGATTTGATATTGAATTGAATTAATTTAAAAATCGGTTTAGCTTTCACGTCAAAAAGTCGTAGTACCTATTTGTCTTTTTCCAAGGTCCCATCTGTATACCTACCAAAATTCATCAAAATTGGTTAAGCGGTTAATTCGTAAAAACGTAACAAACAGACAGACAGAGTTGCTTTCGAATTTATAATATTAGTATGTTTCAGGATTATCCGAAGAAGATCGGGCTCTTCTAGTCAACAGAGTAAATATTGTATTCCATGTAGCAGCTAGCGTAAGGTAAGTTTTTTATTTTATTTATTTAATAAAAGAAAAATCAACAGGCACAGTACAAAGGATATTATCCGTAGGTATAATTTAATATACAGGGTGCTAGGTAAATGGTATATCAAGCCGAAACTATCCCATGTTACATATGCTTATAAATGCTATGGTGAAGTCAGAATTTTGATATCAAAATATCATTTGTTTTTTTTTCTTACAAAACATTTCTCAGAATCCGAATTGTATGTTTTTTTTAAAATGATGATATTAAATTTCTGATTTCACCATAGCATTTATATGCATATGTTAACATAGGCTAGTTTCGGCTTGATTACTTACTCTGCGAGCAAGATATTCGCTACTTTTAAACTAGTGACTGAAATTAGGCATGATGAAAGGACAAACATATTTTTCGTTTTGTCTAAGAAAATGCACAAGTTAAACAGAATATTTTTAGTGAATAATAATACTTAATTTTTAATCTTAAAATTGTATACACTGAAATGTACCAATCGTAACTTATTTTGACACTGTTGAAGGTTTTGTACTTGAATCTGGGTTCTGGGCAGCGAACGGAACTTAGGAGAACGACCTAGGAAAAAATAATTAAGTGCTTTTTTACAAGACGATGTGTCTCAAATTCAAATTCCTAAAAGATAAATGCTAGATCTAGTTCCTAAAAAATTGATAGCTTCAAATATAACAAACTAGCTTTTGCCCGCGGCTTCGCTCGCGTTAGATTTGATTTTAAGTGAAGTATGAATGTCAAACTCAGTAATTTAAAAAACTACAAAACTTCTAGACAAAATTTTTAGCATGACTATCAAAACACGATATGATATGATATAATATAGCGATTTATCAATTTTAGGATAACGCGGGTATACATCAAATGCAAAAATAGAACCTTTGTGTTGGGATCACGTATGGCTGTCTGTCAGTCCGTCTGTTACAACCGATTAGCTCCGAAATTACTGGCCCAATTGGATTGCAATTTGGCACAAATAATTTCAAGAATTTTCATGTTCACAATATTCATTTTAAAATCAAAGTTCCAAAAAACCATAAAATCTACACCCATATAGACATTTCAACCCCATCGCATCCCAACAAAGGAGATGGAATTTCACGTCTGCAACGTTACATTTTAAAATAGTTGTTGTTTTCGTAATCAGCGACCCGATAAACTATAGAAACAATACCCATGTTGATTTTCAGACTTTGTCAGCCCCCTTCCCCTTTGTAGGAGTTGACTTTTCAAAAAATCTGAAACACATGTTTACTCATTTATCGTAAGGAGAACTTACTCCTGTGAAGTTTTGAATAAAAGAGTCTGACTAATCTTGTTTACCCATACAAACTTTGGATCCCCATTTCACCCTTTTAGGGGATGAATTTTGAAAAATCCTTTCTTAGTGACCCCTAGATTTTATAAGAAACCTACGTGTCAAATTTGGAATCTCTAGAACCCGCGGTTTAGGCTGTGCGTTGATACATCAGTCAATCACTTTTGCCTTTTATATATGTATATAGATTAATTAATATAGAATGGAGTAAGGTGCTGCGCATACACCGCAGTGGTGCGGCCTTTTTGACCGTGAAGCAATAAAGACCGCGTCTGCTCATCGATGCCCGGGGCTGCCCGCGCCTTGTACTCAACGTGCACGACGGTCAGTTCAGGACAACCATTCTAGTAGAGCGCGCGACGCAGACTAAGCTAGTCGCCCGCGCCGCCGTCTGCGTTAGTGTATACAAACTGGTTTGTGCGATCCACGGCGGGCAGCCACGGACATGCCGCGGTGCGGGGCGGGCACTGGCGGCGCAGTCTTATTGACCGCCGTGTGCGTTGCAGTATACGATTCCCTTTCGTCTATTGTTCGCGGCAAAATTGTCCGGCCCGCCCTGCTACGTCGTGTACGCAGCGCCTTGATATCTCGAAAACGGTGCGTCCTAGCTTGAAAGTTTAAAGAAAATTTTGGCCCCCGTAGACCCCAGGCGACGTCTCTGGAATACTTCAACAGCATTTAAACTAATCTAAAAGCAGACCTTCATCGAGGGTTGAAATCACGTAAGTAGCATTAGTGATCAGAGTTCCCCGCGTAATTCCTATGTCCCATGGGAATTCCGGAAAACGATATGCTTTATGTCACTTCCACAACTGAGAAGAATCTCATATGATGAAATACATCTCTAACGGCTTAGGCTGTAGAGCGTGCCAAAAACTTATAAACACACATACATACGCTCGAAAAACATAACCCTCCTACGGCAGCCGAGTGAAAATAACAATGTATTGAGTAAGTTTACTATTAACATAAGTTTAGTGATTATAACTGTAAAAATGAAGGACTTTCAAGACACAACTTAATATCCTTTTTCACCCCTTCAGGAGTTGAATAATCAAGAACGCTGTAATACATAAATTTATTTTCAATCGTCACCATAATACAAAATTTGAAAATTATTATTTGAAACTGATATGCTTTCATTAAATTTTCATCCCCTATTTTACCCCCTTAGGGCTATAATTTCCAAAAAAACCATTTCTTAATGGATGTCTACACTGTATAAGGTAAGGCTGTGCGTTGATATATCAACAATTAGTCAGTTTACCATTTTATATAAATAGATAACTGAAATACAAAGTTTCTTTCCCCTTTTCACCTACTTAAGGGTTGAATTCAAGATTTTTTTATGTCCACAATATTAAATTTCCAAATCGATGTCATTTTCGTAATTAACATCCCAAAAAACCATAAAATCGACACCCATATTGATATTTAGACATTTCAACCCCATCGCACCCCAATAGGGGGATGATATTTTAGGTCCGCAAAGTTGTATTTTAAAATTGTTGTTGTTTTCGTTATCAGCGACCCGATAAACCATAGAAACAATACTCATGTTGATTTTCAGATTTTGTCACCCCTTTTACCCCCTTTTACCCCCTTTAGGGGTAGATTTCGCAAAAAACCTGAAACACGTGTTTAATCATTTATTGTTAGGAATACTCCTGTGAAGTTTCGAATAAAATAGTCTAACTAATCTTGTTTCCTCATACAAACTTTGGGCCCCCATTTCACCCGTTTAGAGGGTGAATTTTGAAAAACCCTTTCTTAGTGCACCCCTAAACTTATAAGAAACCTACATGCCAAATTTGGAATCTCTAGCACCAGCGGTTTGGGCTGTGCGTTGATATGTCAGTCAGTCAGTCAGTCAGTCAGTCAGTCAGTCAGTCAGTCAGTCAGTCAGTCAGTTTCTTCTTTTATATATATAGACTAGTCAGATATTTGCACGGACGCACCAAAACCAGGCCTGCTGAGAATGACCGATATACCATTTACCTAACACCCTTATAGGGCCAAAAGATTTTTCATAAAATAACCTCATAAATATGTAAGATATTCGATATAGTTACATAGTCCTAAAATGTAGCAAGTTAAAGTGACAGTGGGCCGGCCATATCTGTCGCAGAATCGATGAACCATTATTGTATGTAAGTAATACATACAATAATGGTATAATAGCACCGGCTAAATTACGATCCCAACAAAAACATAAATGTGAATATGGGAGCCAAGTTCATAATTATGATAGTGTTTGCTTTTCGACTTCACCGATAGAGTTGTAAATTGACGGTCATATGCTATAAGCGTCCGTCATTTATGATAAATGCTCGGTCACATTGAACATTTATTGTCAGGATGGTCACATATTTTTTTAGAATAAACTAAAAAAAAGAAGAATTCCTCTAAAGTAAGTCTTAAATGTTATGTATTTGACACTAAAAACATACAATAAAACATGTAATTTGATCTGGATTGAACAAAAACAAAAACTTGCGCGTGACGCTTTTTAGCTTGTTCGTACAGAAAGATAAATTAATTTTAGAAATTTCATCATCATCATTCATCATGATCATCACTACTAAAGCCTGTCTTTCTTATAATAATCCACTATTTGTGACAAATTTTTTTGTTCATTCATTGTTAATAGAATTGATTGTGACGTTAGTGACAATAAATGTCCAAAATGTCCGGTCACATTGAGAAAATGTCCAATTTGCTCGGTCATATTGGTCAGACATTTATAACGTGACGGACACTTTACAACTCTATTCACAGACAAAAGTATTGAGATCTAAAAGGGTGCCAAGTTCTGTAGATAATCCTAAAATTTATTTATAAGAACTTATAGTTATACTTATTTGAATGGTCGAATTATTTACGTAAAGCAAATAACTTATGATTTATTGAGCCTCAACATTTCACGTATTTTTATATTGTAAGGTTCTATTCTTCTAAACATTACATTTGTTAGTAAAAACTAGCCAAGTCATTGTCAGTCATTTCACGTAGTATGTTCCCATGTTCATCCGGAAAGCAAATTATAAACAATTGCACAACCTTTCTTCTTCCTCCTTGGTCTTGGCTTCTTTTCTTGTCAAGGCACGCATGACCATGACCCTGAGGCAAGTCTGGTTATCACATTTGGAGCTATTGCCGTCAGTCCTCCGTGACCCTCAGACAGAAACCAGACCATTTTAGCCCATGTCTACACATCCAATGTTACCTAAAGGTCCAGGTTCCCTCACGATAGAGGAATAACCTCAAATTCGAATGTGTTTATTGAGAATTAATAATAATATAGTGTCCCATACAGAGCGTGCCAAACGAAAACTGTAGATAGAGCAAAAAAGGCTATATCTCTTGTCTGACATTAAGCTTTGTAAAAGTCGCACCATTTTTGAACAAATCGTGATTATGAGTTGATTTCCTTAGCATTTTAAAAAAATAATCACAATTGGCACTTCTTTTTCTTCTTCATCTATACGGTCAAACCCGGTTGCATCCAAAGCCATTGCTTTGGAGCCCAGGGTCCACTTTCCTTGATTTACTCCTCCACTTCGCGCGGTCTTGAGCGTCTCTAGTTGTGAGATCTTGGCACATGAACTTTAATGAAGAAAATTTTTTAACTAGATAAATTTCCGAAAAATCTAGTGGTCCATTCTGAGATGTGAACTTAAGACCCATATATGTGACGCGAGACTTCATTTTGTTGCATTTGCTACAGAAAAAGACGATAACCCTTTTTCAATGTTTTCTTACAGATTTGATGATCCTCTTTCTTTTGCTGCTAAGCTAAATCTTGGCGGCACTAAGGAAGTGGTGGATTTTGCCAAAGATATCAGAGATTTGTCGGTGAGTATCACCTAAAGTTTATTAAGTAACATTAATGTTTATAAAATACTATCTGTCCCGGCGAACTTTATACCGCCTCTTATTCGTTTTTTTTTCTTTGTTTTAATAGTTATTCTGCTATTCGGGGCGGAGACAAATTCAACAAATCAAAGATCATAAAAATCGGTCTTACCGTTCTTGACTTATAAATGGTGTAACTAACCCGACTTTATTTTATATACTTATGACTAGCTGTCTCGGTGAAATTCTTACCGCCTCTTTAAATATTTTTTTTCGTGATTTTTTCCATTTTTATGGTTATTTTGCTATTCGGGGCGGAGACAATTTCAACAAATCAAAGATCACCAAAATCGGTCTAGCCGTTCTCGACTTATAAATGGTGTAACTAACCCGAGTTTTTTTAATATAATTAGATATACCTCTATATATAGATAGATATGAACAGTACAGATATGCTATTTAACTTTGGTTAGAATTATGGTTTACAGTGACTGTATTTTCTTCAGTAGAATTATCTAAGAGCCCGTCTTTCATTTGCCAGGCCCTTGTCCACGTGTCAACATCCTACTCGAACACTAACCGTGACGTCATCGAGGAGGTGATGTACCCCCCTCACGCGGACTGGAAGGACACCCTTGAAGTGTGTGACGTCATCGATGAGCACTCACTGCGAGTATTAACGCCTAAGTGAGTAGAAAAATGACACGTCTATCGCAGAACCGATGAAAGGTGTAGTATACGGGTTTTTGATTGGAGACCCCGTCGCGGCAAACGTAGGACCCCCTTAACTTGATTAACTGATGACCTTAGGCTGGCGGTGGCTGGATAAAAAAAGCTGAAGATAGTGCTCTTGTGGCGCTCTTTGGTGGAGGCTTAGAGCTTAGTAGAAATTGCAGAAATAGTAATGGACCTATCATATAACCCTGAGGAACTCCCAGTCACAAGTAACCCAAAGTCGGCATTTATGAAAGGCGTTAAGCGCCAATAGGTTAGGATACAATCAATTATGAAAGCTAAACCCAAATTTTTAAAGTCTAAATAAAAATCCTCTCTCCATACTCACCTTTTATAATCATCATTCGCCTATCCTGTTCGCAATCCAGTCACTCGTCATTGAGTCATTCACTCCCTTCTTAGTCATATCGCTCCTCACACAATCTGTCTATCTCTTCTTACTTCTCCATTCTCTAATGTATTAATAACACTATGAAACTTAGTTATGAAATCAATTGTTTCAATTTCAAATTTTTCAGATATCTTGGCGAGATCCCCAACACGTATACATTTACCAAGCAGCTGGCAGAGCATGTGGTGTACGAACAGCGAGGGCTGCTGCCCGCTGTCATCATCAGGCCTTCTATAGGTATTTATTTTAACTCATGTTAATGTAAGTAAGTTAATAGAGGGCTTTTTTCTGCGCCCCTACATTGCTCGCCTAAGAAGTAACTCATCAAAAACACTGAGTTCGAAATTTTAACGAAGTTTTCTTATGTAAGTAACAATAATATTTTACTTTTTTTGCTAATATCCTATTTATTTGCAATGAAGTAGAGCGAAACGTAATTTTTGTATTAATATGAAACACTTCACCCAATCTTACTTAACTATTTAGTATTTTTTTTGGTACTTACTTGTATAATTTAAATGCTATAGAACAGGCAAGCAACAGGTAGAGGTAAAATCTATACATATAATAATTCTTAAATAAAGTTCAGACAACTTACGACCGATTAATTCAAATTCAAATTCAAATTCAAATTTCTTTATTCGCAGTAAATAGGGTAGGTAATAAAGATAGTACAGGAGATGACAAATGTGATTATTGTAACTTGTTGACTAATAGAGTACTGTGACTTTTTGACCTGTCTATTTTACCCTTAAGGAGAAGAAGAGTATAGATACTTAAAGATTTTACCATATCCAACTTCCTACTATCACAGAATATCTATGGCGGGCGCTGCAGTATGGCTGTATGGTCAAAATAAGGTTATGTCGTGGTGATAAGGGAGCCTCAACTTATGCACTGTATCTGTTCGGGGTGTGGATGTCTACGTTAACTCATGATTTTGTTTTTAGTCATATCCAGCGTGGAAGAACCGCTGCCTGGTTGGATCGAGAATTTCAACGGCCCTGTTGGGATCTTGGTCGCTTGTGGAAAAGGTAAGAAACCTGAAACCTTTCTTAAAACCGTAAAAGAAACTGAAGTTGCTGACATAGCTCTTCGAATTGCAAAGCTAAAGTACTAAGTAATTAATAGCATTGAACAGTAAAAACAAAATCCCACGATCATTTAACAACTAAATGGTGGTAAATTTTGTACAGTCAACGGCAGGTCAACCGACCCAAAAAGTGAAAGGTCATTCATGCGATTTTAGACTTTAAGTCCGACATATAGAAATCAATATCAATTGTCAAAATTTGACGTTTTGTGGTAGGTTGACGAGCTGTGGTCTGTACAACACGCCAGAAAAACCACAATAAATTTGACGCACCTGGTGCTTTTCCCTTAAGGTAGCTATCTAGTAACTTAGTTTATCTGGGCTGTTTCCGCACTTAGCCTCTTGATTGGGCTATTGAGCGTGCTACCTGTTCATTTTTACTCCAACAAGCCCAGGTCGTCCATGAAGGCAGCCTTTTCAGACTCCTGCAGGCTTCTGGAAGCGATCCTGGGGATTAGAGAATCCGTGCCCGCTAATCTCCCACGCTCCTGCATTACATAAGCACGAGCTCTGGCATTTCTTCTGCCTCCATGCATCCTCTGCATGTGGGGCTGTCTGTCACACCTATGTTAAACAGGTGCTAGTTTAGAGGACAGTGACTGGGTATAACCTATATCCTTGCGAATCTTGTCCCTTGATAGTCTGATGAGGTTGCAGGCAAGCTTATTTGATGCCACCGGAACAGAATTTTTATTTGCCTGCATCTTTTGCTGTGTCTCCTACAGATCAGGAATGACACGCTACGCTTTCGCGGTTTCTCCATTATGTTAGATGTGTTTCTTAAGTTCTTTTGCGCAACCATGATTTTGGGCCTGAGGTATGGAGCTGTCTAAAGGTGGTGTAATGTATCTGCAGGTATAATGCGCAGTCTGTACACTGAGCCTGACCTGATCTCCGACTACATGCCTGTCGACGTGTCCATCAAGAGCATCGTCACTGCTGCCTGGGCAAGGGGCACTAAGAAGTAAGCCTACTATCTAAAAAAGCAAATAAAAAATAAAAACTAAAGAGTACAAACGTACTTTACGTTGGGGCCACCAATGTTTTCTTAAAATATTGAAAATATTTTTAGGCAGGTATTCCGTGTCTGATCCGTTGGACTCTCCTGTGAAGCAGTTAGTTCTGTTTCAGGAACTAGAGTATTGAAGATTATCAGGTATTTTCTGGTTGAAGCGGGGACATGAGTAATATTGAATGGTTTGAAGTTCAATACGAAGATACTTCAACCGGGTAGGTAGGGTACAGAAAGAATACTGCAATATTACAAATAATTATATTTAGAGGAAGTCAAATTTTAAAAAATATGAGTACATGTAAATTAAACAAAAAATACATTACATGCATGTCAGTAATTGGTAGAAGAATAAATTAAATTAAATCTAATTTTTTCCAAAATTATTTGTAACTAAATTACATGTCAAAGATTTAAAATCTCAAGTCAAAATAGAAATGCATCGTAGGATATAAAACATTTTCCTAATCCACTTTCAGACTGGAACCAACAGATGACGTCCCCATATACAACTGCTGCGCTGGTAAACTCAACAACATCACTATGCAGGAGCTAGTCGATATCGGCAAACGGCTGGCCGCCACCTTGCCGCTCAACGATATGCTATGGAACATCGGCGGATCCATCACCACGTCCAGGACTATTCATTATATCAAGGTAATCCAATCTAGGTGAGGTAAACCTTCGCTTACCCACCCCTCATCACACAAACATTTGCCTCTTCCGGGATTCGAACACTACTACACCGGACGGTCGACAAATACTAGGTCATCATAATGGAAGCCTTGGAAGTCCACTGCTGTACATAGGTCTCCCTCTCCCTCTCCATAAGGCCACAACGAGCGGTATTGGGTTATTAACATCAAGCGGTATCCTGCTATCTTTACTAGGTCGTGAGTGGAAGGCCTCTCCGCGCAGTCTTCCAGTTCATGGTCGCTACTTATGTACCGTTTGTCCCCAACCGTCGTCAAATGACAGAGAGTGGTTTTGCGCTGTTTGCATACAGCGCAACGATATTATCGTTTGATACAGCGGTTTCCCGTAACCTTGACTAGATTGTCAGTCCACCGGGTGGAAGGGTTTCCTACGCTGTCTCCCGGCTCGTGATCGCTACTTGAGAACCTTTTCCCAATGGTGGCCATCCCTGAGAGCGTTGTGGCCTGCCTATTGCTACATTAGCTAGATTGGATAGCTATATATAAATAGGTAGTGATGTCCATTTTTAAAATTACAATGAGCGTTTAGACCGTTGCAACCATTACCCCTCTGGGATCCGATGGTGTAAGGAGCTCCCAATTATGAACCGTTCGACTTTTAATAATGTATAATTCCTCTTCAGGTACTGCTGCTTCACTGTTTACCTGCGATCTTTGTTGACACGTTACTATGGCTACTCGGAAGAAAACCTATGTAAGTAAATATATAAATTATTTTATCAACCACACCAATCTTCTAGCACGGAACTAAGTAGAGCTTGAAGGTACTGTGGTGAATGGATAACAGATATATACACTGGTACAAATGGTCGTATTCGTCACATACTTTCCTCTTGTGAGATCAGGGGCGTGCATTGGTTTCAGATGGGGGTAGGCTGTGAGTGATAATTGAGTAAGTTTGTGTGAAACAGTAGGCGAACTCGCGGCAGCCTAACATTGGTTAAATTGCACACGAACGATCTAAGTTGCGCGCTTTAGTAAGGAATAAGTATAGGTAGACGACAAAATGGTTACAGAATATTTATTGTTTATTGTTGAATACGTAATTAATAATTATGGTTAGCTGTTCTGTCAGTTTTTTATGAAGGTAGGCTCTGCATAATAGCCTTTATGCGATGCACGCCCCTGTGTGAGATATATAATTTAAAGTACGAAGTTGTAGAAAATCTATATATATTTTAAAACAAAGTCGGGTTAGTTATATCGTTTAGAAATCAAGAACGGCTGAATCGATTTTTATAATCTTTGATTTGTTGGATTTGTATCCGCCCCGAATAGAAGAATTACTATTAAAACATGGTAAAAAAATTGGATCACACAAAAAATGCACAAATGAAGAGGCGGTACGAAGCTCGCGCTGGGACAGGTAGTAATAAATAAATAATAAAATAAATAAATAGATATTAAAAAGTGAAGAATCAATATCATTATGTTACAATACAATGTACCATATGTTACACTTTATTGCACAAAAACATTAAAGGTCATTACAAACAAGACACTGTTATGTACAATCAGGCGGCCTAATCGCCAAAAGCGATCTCTCCCAGACAACGTTTGGGCAGAGGAAATTAATTATTATTGGCTTTCATTTATCTAGTAAATGAAACATTTATTACATTTTTTATTTTAGCAACAAGCCAGAATTTTATGAAAGAATATTACTTAAAGATTGTCATAAGTTACAAAATTTTGAAATTGAATTGTTAGTAGCATAGTGTTTACTTAAGTACGTGTGTACATGTTTTTAGGTTACAATCTAGATCTAAGTTCTTGAATTGTTTGCCTAATACCTATAAAATTGTTACCTGTTGTGTACACCAATAAAGTAAAAAAAAATAGTGGAACAAAAAAATCCTTCGCCGCGTCTGTGGCCTTGAGTTCAATGGGTGTTTGTGTGAGTAGAAGGAATTGGTCATCATTTGACAATAACTACCAATTTTTAATAATTGGCCTTCGAAGGAGCATGGCCTTCCATGGGCCACCTTAATACATTTCGCCAGCGGCGTCTCTCAGCACAACCACAATCTAGCCAAGTTAGTAAAGTTCGGGGCCTAAATTTAACCGAACCGGTAATCGAACTCGTGTTCCTTAGCGTTAGTAAAATAAAAAGTGTTTTTTTTAATAATTAAATAAATAACCCTGTTTCAGGTTATTAAAAGTCCAACGCCGCATCTACATAGCAAACCTTGCCCTTCGCTACTATATCACCAAGCAATGGACCTTCGACAACACTAACTTCGTCCTCCTCCGATCCCGCATAAAAGAGCAGGACAAAAAACACTTCTACTACGACATAGAGAACGTAGATAAGGAGGAGTATTTCAGGAAGTCGTGCATTGGAGGGAGAAAGTATCTGTTGAAAGAAAAGGACGAAGACTTGCCTAAAGCCAGAGCTCATTATGCAAGGTAAGTTATTCAAGTCAAGAAATGAAAAAACGTTACACTGCTTTTTGGGCAGTCGTGGAAAAACCGATCAAGTGCGAGTTGGATTCGTAAAACGAGGACTCGCGTTTCAACTAGTTCGGGATCCTTAGGACAGCTTCGCTCATACAGGGTTACATTGCAAAGGGGTGTCAAATGTTTTATCTATTTTAAATTATTTGTAGAAATTGTTTTTTTATCGCTTTGAAATCAATTAAGTGAAGTACTTTGACGTCGTTTTAGGTTACATAGAGTTAATGTCACAACTATGTGTTCCGATATTTCGTAACGAAATCTAAAAATATAAATACATATTGTACAACTTAAATAAATAAATATTGGACAACATCACATACATTGTTCTGATCGTAAGGCAAATTGCTAACCTTGTGTTATAGGAATCAGAAATAACGATGGTACCACAACACCCAGACCCGAGACAACATAGCAAAGTTCGTTTTGTTCATTGACCCGACCGAGAATCAAACCCGGGACTTCAGAGGTGGTGACGCCAAGTCCAGCGTCCTCACCTCTTGGCTACGGGGGTTGTTAACATTCATCTACTAGAGGCGTCTCTCTGCCTATTTAGCCTATTTAGAAAAATGATTTCTAAATTGAACCGAACTAGAAGCCTGAAAGCCTAGAAGAAGAATGAAAAGAGTTTTTTTTAAAAGGAAAGATTTTTAACTAAATATAAATTGTGATTTAAGATTGTTGAAAATCTTTTTAACAAAATTACCCTAGATTTTTGAAAAAAAAAAAAATACATGAAATAGTTATCGTGTATACTTAGATAAATGTTCTCAAGTAGAGATCGCGATTTGGCAAACGTAGTGTATGACGCCCCCCAGCTCGATGGACCGACGACCTTAGGAAGATGGCTGGCAGTGGCTGGATGAAAAAAGCGGGAGATTGTGCTCTTTGGCGCTTTCTAGGGGAGGCTACATTTAGTGGACTGCAATAGGCTGACATGATAAGATATACCTATAATGGGCTAATTTCCTAAAAAAATCTAACTAGTCCGTCAGTTGGATTAACAGAAAATATTGGACACGTATTTTTTCTTTTCTCAATCAAACAAAAAATTATAAAGATATAGCCCGTTAAAGTTCCGCGTAACGTCACGCCTTGCGACACTTTTTAGCAAAGCGTGACGTTACGTGCATTCCCAAAGTTTGCGCTTTATCGTCGTCATTTTTTGTTTGATTGACAAAAGACAAAATATGGATCCAATGTTTTTTGATAATCTAACTGACGGACTAAATAGAATAATATTTATTTGACCCAGGAAACTAGCCTATTAATAAAAGAACTCTATTCAAGCGAGTTCAACTCCCACTTGTCCGGTTTAACATGATTTCAGTTTCACCCTATATGTTTTTGTTCCAGAATGGTGATCCTAGATAAGGCTGTGCAGTGTATATTCTATGGGTATCTATTTTGGTGGGTAGTCAATTCCCATTACTTAAAAGGTACAACGGATTTCATGTTCGAAGTATTTACTATGTAAGGTGTGTGTGATTGTGTTTTTGTTTGTCATTATTATTAAACAAATTATTTGTATGCTTTTTGTATTATTTTTTTGCAGAGACAGCATTCATTTCATTATTGTAAAGTAAACATAAATAAAAAGTTGCTTCTATCAAGATTATGACTGTTTTGACAAAGTATCTTGACCTCATAAAACCCTGTCAAGACGTTACATAAATCTAATAAGATGGATTTGATTGCTTGTACTATTATAAAGGGTGTACAAGAGAATAGAACACTCCTTTAAACTGCATGATGAGCTGATCATTTACAACAAATTTTACTGTGGGAGCAACATCGAAATCGTGAATTTTTTTTCAGATGCTTCATTTATTATCGAGGTAGCGAATAAGTTTGTAAGAAGCACCTAACATTAATTTTTTGATTTCGATTTTACTCCCATAGAAAAAGTTGTTTTAATATGAGCAGCTGGTCACGTGGTTTTAAGGAGTGTCCTATTCTTTTGTACACTCTGTATATATGTTGTCCTGTAGCTCAAAGATAACCTTGTAACCAAATTATATATATTTATTTATATTCCTCATGGACAACTTATGTTTTATAACTTTAAAAAAATGCATATTTGTCTTTCGTGTGCCGTGTGGGGACGGCCATAAAGAATACACTTCCCCATCGCCAACAGGAGGCATGTCGTAAGACGCGACTAATTCCCGTAGCACGAGACGGGCAGCAGCGTCTGCGTGCGAAATCTTATAAAAAACTGTGCTCGCCAACCCGCCTGCCAAACGTGGAAAGTATTGGCTTTCCCCCCCGATGGTAAGTCATTGGGGGAGGCCTGTGTTCAGCAGTGGACGTCCTGTGGCTGAAATGATGATTATATTTGTCTTTCCTTACAAATTTAATCGGTTGGTTGGTAATTTTGTATTTGTATATAGTTGATAAGTTCACAAAAGTCTTAGTAGAAAAGTTGTTCAGCATGATACATAGAATATTTGGTTACAAGGTTATTATTAATTCACTGGACACCCTGCATAAGTCAGTTTTATTGTATTTTATTGTCATACTAGTTTCTGCCCGCAACGTCCTTTGCGTAGAAGTCAGAATTATGCCAAATAAAATAAATACCATCCAATTATTTTACGTGTGCCATATTTCAGCTAATTCCGATCCTAACAAACTAAACTTATGAAATTAGTAAGATTTAGACCGACATAATTAAGGATAGTAATAATTAAAAAAAAGATTATAAAATATTATATTTCTTTATTTTCAATAAACATTATCATAAGTAGTTCACCAAGTACCAACTTACTAAGATAATACTTAACAAGTACCACCTAACTGTTATTGAAAATAATCAACATATTTCCATAACTTACTACATTTCAATTAATTATCGTAATGCAATAACAAATGACCAATTGTACACATTAAGTGGAATACTGATACTCAAAGTTGAGACTCCGTTAAAACCGCGACATACCGTCTTCGACCATCAAAGAATATTGCGAGTTATGGCTACATATTAAAATAAAATTTGTTGTATTGTGAAATCATGTTCAACAATTTTCATATAAAGGTTGTTAGAAAATCTATTAGGAAAAATGTACTTTATTAATTTTTAAATCTTTGAAATAAAGTCTAAATAAATAAATAAATATAATTGCTGTGGTAAAAGTATTTTTTAAAAAATATTATGTGTTTCTTAATTTCAATGTAAAATTCCCGTGTTTGTTTAAGTTGAAGTCACTATTTCATATGTTAACGCATACATATTACGGTTATAAAGATTATTTTTCTAGCACTATGAAAATATTTTATTAAAGCATTACGATAATTAATTTATCAATTATAAAGTTATATTATTTGTGTTACAACGGAGCTTTCAATATTTACAGAGTGTTAAACAGCCCTGAATATTCTTATCACAATAAAAAAATATTAACTAAACTTAATTCTATAAATATTACGATAAATCTATAAATACGATCTAAAGAGGCAAGATTCGTTTTGATTTAGGCAAAATAATCTCAAAAATAAAATCGATCATTCCATTAAAACAATTATACTTTAAAATAAAAATTTATATTAATTTGTCCAATAATAAAAATGCAATTTTTTTTTTTTTTTGAATTTGTGATGATTTGTAAGACTTATTATGATTTTAATTACGTACGTTTTAAAAATATAATATTATTGCTTACAAAAAGAAAAACATAATTTTAAAAAGCTTGGAATTGTCAGATTAAGTAAAATATATTAATTAGTAATTCAAAATAAATGCAAAAAAGCAGGAACATAAAATGAGTTAAAACTGAAAAAAAATCACTGGCTAAAACAAAATTATGAAATTTCATAGATAATATTATGTTAAAAATAAATTGTCAAACTCTATAGTTATTTGGAATGTTAAAATCACAGACAGACAGAATAATTAACATTAATAAAATAAAAAATAATTTGTCATTATTTTGGTATATGACGTGTTTGATTTAAAATACATAGAATCTCATTACGACAGCGAATTATTAAATTAACATCAATAATATTATTATTTACAAAAGCTTACACTAATCATATTACTTGAGCAACAAAACTATTCAGTCATCTTTACATTCTAATCAAACAAAAGGATACAGAACTCTCGAACAAAAATATGAAAAAGATTACCAACAAAAAAATCGTAAGGTAAAATTATGAAATTTTAATTTCATGGCAAGAATTTTACCGAAATTAAAACAGCTACCTGTAGTAAGCACCTTTAGGTAGCAGGAATCAGACAAACATGCACAACTGCTATGTACAAACAAGAAAGCATAGTTACCAAATAGTCAGAAAATCTTAAGTACCTCTTAAGCCCATAAATGCCAAAATAATTAGATGTAACCTCATCCTATTATTTGGACTTCCATTGAATAGCTTAAAATTTTCTTCTTTATCAAAACAACCTCCTGTATAACAAAATACTGTCTAGCCGTAACATTGATAAGCAAATATCTTGGGATATCGATTATATCGATCCAGATATTACTTAAATCTGAGTGCTATTTATCAACTGTCAAAATCCTCTTTGACAGTTCAATAATTTGATCAACATTCAAATAACCGAAGGTAGATCTATCGCGCTCTTAACATTTTCAATGGCTTTTAATTCAGATCTACTAAATTATTCTAACATAAATAAATTTGCAGTCAGTTTTTAAATAAAATACATAATCTCAATCAGATATGTGTAGCAATTCATCTGTACCCGAGTCTAATTGTTTTAAATGTTTTGATCTATTAGTCCTATCATTGCTTGTATGTTTGTTGTCAAATCCACTACCATCGTCTAGCACTTCGAGGTATTTACAATCATCTTCACTATCTGTCTGTCCCACTGCCGCGTAACCAAATTTATCATCTTCACCAGAATCAGTCTTATAAGCACTGTTTGCATTCGATTCATTTATAAGAGAGTTTTTCCTGTCGTTAAAAATGTTTTTGACATGAGTTATTTCGTCTCTAACTTTATCTCTCATACTTCCTACAGAATCATACATTTTATCACTAAGCTTATGACTGAGTTCTTTAATTCTATCACTATGAGTCTTCAACAACGATGGCCGCCTTTCTGGGTCGAGTTGTGGATCAGAGTTATCAGATTCTGTGTCGTCTAGCGGGATCTCGCAAGGAGCGTAAATGGTGTCTTTATTTCTACCCTTAACTTCTTTCTCAACCCACATATCGGTTCCGATGACGATGTTCCGTTGTTTCTTCTTCTGATCGAAGGTCTTGAACATGACTTTGAAGGTGAGGATGTAGACAGTGAGGAGGATGAGGCAAGCGCCAGTAACGAAGAGGATGTACATAAAAGCCGTTTCGAAGATTGGTAAGATGTTTAGGTAGAGTTTGAAGCGCTCTTCTAGAGATGGGGTGAGGGTGTACATTCTCTGTAAGATAAAAATTAAAGGGAATTAGCTGGTGTTTTTAGACAGGGTTTCATTGCAAAGAGGTTCCAAATTTAAAAAATAAAATTACTTTAAAATATTCGATAATAAAGTCAACAGAGAGATTACGAAGGCCGCGCCGTCATTCATCAGAGGCGTAGGTACGGCGAGCCTACAAGGACCTTACGCAGTGCACATACGATGCAATTTTTTCATGAATGAGTTAAATTATTCACGCGTTTGATTTTTAACAGCGGATAGGAATAATAAAATGTGTTTTTTTTGTTTTTTGCATAGTTCGATTATGTTACTGATTCTAAGTTATTCTTAAAGATTTGGCACCCCTTTGCACTGTAACCCTGTATACAGGGCAAAAATTCAGTTAACAACAAATCAATCTACTACAGTATGACAATGTTAAATTTGACTGCACAATGCATTGTTTAAATGGTTATTAAGACCACTGTTATCACGATTATTGACTACCTATGTTAAGAAAGATTATTCTAATGAGAAAACGGAATTAAACACTGCTCGCACAGTTACCTAGATATTATTTTCCTGTGAACAACAGTGACCGAGTTTCTTGCGTTGCTTCTTCTGTAGCTAGCTCACGATTTTTTTCCGAAGCAGTGGAAGGGTAAAATAAAATTGGGAAATGTGACTCATTTACGCCTATTTACAGAAATAAATTGCTTTTATTAAATAGTTAAATAACTAGGGTGTTGTCGGAGTACGATTCACCATGATACTGCTTAATCTGGTTCTGGTTAGAGCGATAGCTATCTGACGTCATCATCATCATCATCATTTCAGCGTCGACTGCTGATCATAGGGCTCTCTGAAAAGGGGGGAATTACCAATACTCGCCACGCTTGGCAGGCAGGTTGGCAAGCGCTGTTTTTTAAAGTATTTCGCTGCTGCTGCCCGTTTCATGCTACAGGAATTAGTCACCTCTTATGTCGTCATGTTAATGGGCAAGTTGCCATTTCTAGCAAGTGGTATTATTCATTCATTGATTCCAAAAATTTCAGTGGCAAAGAGACGTGGTTTCAAATTCACGGCTATGTGAGACAAGAATGCGACGACTGTGCTATCACCATTCAAACTTGAAATACTATACACTACGACTGAAGTAAAAAATTATAATGATGAAAAAGTAATTGATACTTACAATATCAAACCATAGCAGCGGCAGGTACATATTGGAGAACCGTTCAGCGTTCTTGATACTGCTGATGTCATCCAAAGCCATGTTGATCTGGAACTTGGAGCTCACGTCCAGGGGGAGACCAGATTCGGGCTGTATCCAGAACCTGGAGCAAAAAAATATGAATTTTTAAGTAAAAACAGCAATCTTTCGTACAATTTTATCACCTTCATGATAAAAACAAGCCAAAAATATATGATATAGTGTAATCTGGTGCCAATTTTTCGTAATCAGATGTCAATGATAATAATAGGTCTACTAGAAAAATAGGTATAGTTATTTGGTCTAGGGAACTCTAGTGATTCGCGCTCCGAACCTATAAGCAAACGTTGCGGGTTCGAACCTCGCAAGAGGCAAGTGTTTATGTTTTTAGTAAGAGCTTGGACCTTTATCGTGGTTGGAATATGTTGTACTCGAATTTAAGTTTGTCTATTTCCGGACTACAAAGCAAGCATAGCGGGTTTAAATCCCGCGCAAGTGACAAGTGTTAACTCAATTCAATTTATTTTTTACGGACAACAAAGATCCATGGGTCAGTTAGTTAATGATGTGATGAGTATGAGCGTAAATAGAGCCGAGTCACCATAGTATAAGCCATGGTTACTGTGAGGCCGGGGCTGAATAAATTAAGGGAATGTTAGATTTAATAAAAAGGAACTATCGCATAAATTTCCAATACAAGTCTTAGGTAAGAACTGTGGGGTATTATAAATAAGTGCTTTGACTATGGCATTTGTAAAATTTTCCATAACTAATGCAAAAACAACATAAACTTTCACTTACCTAGTCTCATGATCTTCCTGGTTCGGAGTAAGCCCTTCAACTTTGCTGAACAAAATGTCTTCTCCTTTGTAGAAGTGAGGGTAAGACAGCGCTATGGGGAAACCGTAGTAGCACTCTGTAACATCTATCAGGCCGTCTGGAAGACATTTATCTGAAATGACAAATATTTTGGCTAAGTTTGACACATTATAATACGTCAATTCACTTAGTCTTTCTAACGTTTCGTGTTGTGGTAGTCGGGACGTTGGATGCGGCAAGATTAGTTCTTACATTAGGAACAATTGCCATCAGACAAGCTACCTTAAGACAAGGGAACAGACTATTTTGCTCCATGGCTTCTAGAGTAAAATGCTGATGGACGTATTCACAAATTTAAAAAGAAGTGCAAGAGGTGGATTCAACGCTAAATTGTGTGAGTTGAAGAACATACCATTTCTGCAGAAGCACTTGTTTTCCTCGTGGTATTTTCCATTATCCAACATTTTTTCAGGAAATGTGTACATGTAAGCTTTAAGACCACTCCTGGTGCCTTCTTCGACGGGAACCTGAATGGGAAATTAACATAATTTTTAAAAGGCAAGGACTTTTCATTTTTCCCTACTTTTACGTTTTAAATATGGTGTATCTCTTCACCAAAAGCGGAGAAAAAACAGGGAAAAGAGGTTGGTGTTACCACTGAAACGAATGGCTTTACAATTTGTAAAAGGGTCTGTTGATTTGTCAATCAGTTGGTAGACTGGTTTAGCGATTGACTTGTATAGTCGATATGTGGGTCAGCTAATTTAATTTTGGTCGATCAGTATACCAACAAGTTCACACTTCTTCTTACTGCTAACAGCATTCCCAAAATAAACGGAATGGATTCGACACGTGTAACCTTTTCTCATCTAGTCTCTGCTTGGTAAAAACAAACTCGAAAAAAACCATCAACTCACCAAAGGTGCTGCGCGACATAAGCTCTTTCTGTAGAACAAAATCGACTCATTCTTGCCCAGAGCCCCCTTAAACTTGGTTCCATCAGATGCGTTCTGGACGTTGCTGCAATGCTTCCCCTCCCACTGCGGTAAGTCTGTGGACCCTTTATAAGTGTCTATGAGGCCAGATTTGGTGACGTCCGTTTCCCCCGTGTAGATTGTCTCGTAATCACCGTTGAAGTCGTACATCTGGAAGAGAAGGGTTTGTTAGACTAAGAAATGAGGATAGGTGAAGATCAGGTGGTGAAACCAATTTTCCTGAGCTGGATTAACATTTATCAGCATCATAATCACGTTAGTCAGTGCAATGCTGGAAATAGGACTCTCCTAGTTACGCCACTGAGGTAAATCCTCGGCTATTCATACCCTTCTGCTGCCAGCAGCTTACGTTTATATGAGCAACTAGTCGTTATGTCCTCGAAGCATGGACATCATTCTTGTTTTAAGTGGTACAAGGTATTGGAAGAAGAAAGTATCTGTTGATAGAAAAAGACGTAAATTTGCCCAAAACTTACTCTATCAATCAACCCCAGTTTATCGAAGTAGATCCAACCAGGCATGAAGGTGTTGCCCAGGGTCATCAACTCAGACTTGTACCCCATCATGAACTCTCGCGCTGTCATCTTGGCTAGAGGCTTACTGTTGGTGATGGTGATGAGGTTGTTGAGCCCGAAGCGAGTCATGAAGCCTTGGGGGGCTACGACGTTGGCTATGCTCTGTAAAGAAAATACAGGGTGAGAAATGTTAGGTTTATGCACGAACTTTGGTTTGTTAAAAAGCATATAGGGTGAGTTATGATTCCGGTGTTTGCTTGAATTATGCACGGGTTATGACTAGGTTGACGTCCAACTGTATTTTTTGGATACAAAATTAGTTTTTCAATAGTGAGTTTTTATTTTAAAATTATTATCTAACTCGATGATCCATCAGACTTTTTAAATACCAATAATAAATAATTAAACAATGTATTATTGTACAAAACGAGAAATGTTTGACTTGTAAATTATAGAGGTATTTTATTTTATTTGGAAAACATACAGTGATATTTTTACAGGTAATTAGACACTACTTAAAAAACTGTACACCATTTACATGTTTTCGCATAGTAGGTATATGTAACTTAACCAATGTATTTGTAACTTAACCAATAAAGTAGGGCCTTATATACACAAATCACTACAGAGTTTTGAAAATAAGTCTGTAGAGACAGGCAGGACGTACGGACGACGGACCAACGCAGCAAGAAACTTCAATTTACAATAAGCATCATTCTCGATAGCAAAAGCGAACACCCTGTATAAGTTGGATCTATTTAAATATACACATAAACCTTCAAGGCTTGTTGACGCAAGCTTAGTTTAATCTTCAAAATATGTTAGCATAGGTTAGGTATATGACGAAATACCTAGTAGTACTACCTTTGTTCAGTGCTATTTCGTAAAGGCCTAACCACAGTACATAAAGAGTCAGTTAGACCACTTATTACTTTAGCACGCAAAACTGCTCTTATTTTTTAAACGTTCGGAATAAACGGAAT